>OY757244.1:39420051-41920051 GCA_963583935.1 Diaperis boleti | reverse complement strand
AAATGTAAAATCAATTATCGAGCACGAAGTCGTCCACTTTGCCCACGAGAGAATATTTCCTATGTCAGGGAGGTTTGAACCACTTATCAGACAAAAGCGGTTTGCCGGATTGCTGCCCCCTGGCAAACAAGGCGAGACCTAGGAATTTATTACTGAAGAATGTGCCTTTCGATGTATCGAATTGTTAGTTCTCAAGGACGCCACTGCTAAAGGCTGCGCCCTTGTTCTCGTGCATGAGATTTGCTTCTGCCACGATCTGCACCGAGATATCCTGTTTGACAATAGTAGCCAGTTAATAAGCAGCATCATGCAGAAGGTAGCAATTTCTTTAGCAGAAATTCACAGTTAGAAACAGCCGGTTTCTCTGCAGCTTACCTCATCTTTGGCGCGAATTCCGATCACTTAGTGATGTTACCCACGATGGTCGCTACGTCATCCTCAACAAAAACTTCGTACCGGAAATTACCCCGCGTCTCCTCATGGTCATCGACACCCTACAGGATCTCGAGAGAAGAAAGGAACACTCCGACCAACCTGCTCGTATTATCAACCCCGGAAACCGAGTATTGGTTAAAAACTCATCCCATCAGTAGTTCCGCCAAGGGATGTACTTCAAAGTTTGCTCGAAACAAGATGGTCCTTAGACTAGTTACATAGTACTCAGCGCCAATGGGTTCTGCAGTTTTAAAATTGCACCTTAAGTAACCCCACGAAAGCCCTAGCAGTATATCAGTATATAGGAGTATCTCGCCAGAACACTCCTCATTAAATATAGCCACTGAAAGTGATAGCGACAGCGAATGTGTTTTCACCACCCAACTTACTCCCCAAGCACCGGATCTGTCTTGGATCTTGGACAATAACCCCTTCTTGAAACCATTGTACAACGGTGTTGGAGGGCATGGGCTGAAGAAGATCGTCATCAATGTCAACGAGGATCTGGAAGGCCAAAGAGTACGACAGGACGTAGAGAAGAGTTTTGGCTCTGATAGATCTGTTGTCTACGACGAGGGCCATTGGAAACGATTGGAAGCAAGCTTTAGGCCACAAGCTTTTAGGCCTCCGTATATAGCCGTATTTGTAGTTTGGACTTCGCAGTTACGGTCCATTTCTCTGCCTACCATTTAGTCCACATCATGGTAACGTAATCGTGGTGTAACGAGAGGGTAAATTGGGAACAAGAATGGCAATGTATAGTGTTCACGGATGAATCGCGCTTCTGCTTATAAACGTCAGACGTCGCCCTTGTGAAAGACAGAATTTAGTATTTGCCATAGATCGTCACACTGGACTTGCACCAGGTGTTATAATTTGTGGTGGCATTACCTATGGAAGTAAGTGACCTCTGGCAGTTTCAATGCCCTTCGTTATATCGCTAACGTCTTGTAGACACTTCTTCTGCTACTTACCTACAGCAACTGCAAAATCCTTCCAGGAACATAGCGCGGCCTCACACAACAAGGGTAACTAGAGACTTCCTTGATGAAGCTAACGTGGAGATTGTTCGCTGACCCCCACGTTCTCTGGATTTGTGGCCCATCTAATATGTTTGGGACATGTTTGGATTCAGACCTCATTCTCCAAACAATTTAAATGATCCTCGAATTCGTATTCAATAAGCTTGGTATGTCATACCACAAGCGGCCATACAAAAACTTTTGTTTATTTTTAATGAAATTTTAATCGTTTCAATGGTCATAGAACTTCTATATAAATTTTATTAAAATCGGAGACTAATTCCAAGCGTTGCAATTTTTCCTTAAATCAGTATATTTGTATATTCTCTGAATTGCGATGTTTAAACACAACAGAAATTACGCAACTTGAGTAACATGTCGTTTGAAAGATCTTTTAATTGTCTTTTCAACCACATAATAATTTTTAATTACATAGTAGAAGTTAGTATTATTAAAAAAAACAACAATTTTTTAACGGATTTGTTTTGTATTTAGGCATGCTCGCAATTAACGATAAAAAGCTTGCAATAAACATTATTGGACAATTTATTATTGATTAGATTAGTATTCATTTTGACGTCATGCATACACACAGAGTCCGACGTTTTTGGAGGTCTTTAGGGATGGGTTAAAATTCACTACCACTTTTTTGATATAAATATGTGAAAAAGATAAACAAAAATACGAGTCACGTACGAGTATTGACGTTTCAAATTAATTCTTTTTCATAGCCGTCGTTAATGCACCAAAGGTAGCCAACCGCCGCGGAATTTCCTAGATTGTAAAATTTGATTATTTTGTATAAAAAGTGGCAAAGTAGAAAAAATACTGTATGATAACTCGTTTATAAGGCACTTTGCCGCACTTACTCGCTACGCTCGTCGTGCCCTAAACCCCTGCGTGCGACAAAATGCTTGTTATAAAACTCGTATCATACTATACTATGTATTATTGCAAGCTTTTTATCGTTAATTGCGAGCATGCCTAGACACAAAACAAATCCGTTAAGTTAAAAATTTGTTTTTTTTACTAACTTATAGACTATGTAATTAAAAAAATAATTATATGGTTGAAAAGACAATTTAAAGACCTTTCAAACGACATGCTACTCGACCCATCTTTCTTATTTAAAAATAGGGGTCGCTCCTGTCAGGGGTATGGCGTTGCACCAAGCGTGCCTACTATTGCATCAAAACATGTTCCCCTCGAGGTTAAAATTGACCGGTTTTTAGATTTTACTCAAATCTCTTTTCCTTAAAAGTTATTGAGAATGGCTCATTTCGATTGAAACGGCCTGTATATCAAGAGCAGAGGAAAAGAATAAAATTGGTTTAGCCACATTTTTAAAGTTTCGATAAGCTCCCTTGGAAATGCGACTCTTTACCATTAAGGTAGAAGACAAAATTAATTTATCTTGGTACCAGTTGTTTTTTTTTTAATCGTTTAAAGGCAATTACGTACATTTACACAACAGATGGTTGAATATCTCGGTTTTTCTGAAACTTGGACTTTTCCTGTCCTCTTCAAATTATTATGTTTAGATCGACTCATTATTAATATTACAGCTTAGATTATAAACTTCTTTAAAAAGTATTGTTTTAAATTCTTTCATTCAAGACGGTTTTTACCGTTAAAGAGATAAGAAATGAAGTTGTGTCTTTCTAGGTAACTTTAAATGAGTTCAAGAAAACAACTTGTTCCATTTACGTCTTATCTACATCATAAACCGAGCCGTTTGTAGATTTTAAACGTTGCAAACTTATGCCAAAAAGCGGGCAAACTACAGTACTTCTTAATTATCACAGCTGAATGTTTCGTCCGATTTTTATGTGTATACAAGGTGCGTTTTCTTCCTTCCCTTATAAGCCCCCCCTTAAGTATAACGGATTATTATTATTTATTAACGACGAAAATTACAAAACTATCGTGGGGGGTGGAACGATCTCTCATAATTAACGTTATTACTTATTAGTGCCACCACCTACTGAAATCTAACAGGAATAATGAAAATCGATACAAGAACAAGTTAGTTGAAATTGGATTAAGTCGTTACAGCTTAATGAAAATTAAAATTTTCTTGTATTCCCAGAGTAATTGTTGTTAACGTTAAGGATTTGGAATAACTGTAGTTCTTGAATGTTTTTTCCTTTTTTAATAATACAAGAAGTGACGGTAATTTGAATTCGACCGACTGATGTCACAGACACGTATCGTGCTGGTATTTAATATTTCAGTCGGAAATTGCTTTATCCATATTGACATTTTTCGGTAGAAAACGCTTTATCAGTATAAGGATATTAATTGTGGAATTGGGATCGGTAGATTACTACACTTCTATTTCAAATAGAAAATCTCTGTGTAGTTTAACTTTTTATTAAAATAAGATGAACGGAACACATCCCAGGTAATAATCCCGGTAATAAAGTCTTTCTTAAAATAATAGCTAATTCTTCATACACTCGTACTGCGACCACGAAACGATTTTATTATAAATTCGAATAATTGTTAATGTAATTTTTTTAAGATTATTGTTTAGAATTACTAGAGAAACGTATAGTTAATTTTGTATACAAGGGTATTTATTGTTATAATCTTGAGGGCAGAAGTTAGTTGTTAGGCGGTAATATACAACCTTCATACATATAACTTAATTGACAAGATTGAAACCCAAATTTTAAACAAGAGGATTTGATAAGAACGTCTGCAAAATATATTGTGCCCGGCGCCTCCACCATATTTATACAGTGTGGAAATTAAGTATGGAATAAATTCAGTAACTCCGTTAGTATTTGCACTAGAAATAGAACTTAAAAAGCATGTGATAGGGCTAATTGAAACGTGGACGTACCAAAGGCGCTAAGTGCCAAAAACTTACTTTCGAGTTATTAAAGAAAAACTTCCCAATTTTTACAAATATTTTTATTTAGCACCTAAATATGTATGAGGCTGAAGGAAAAAGAATAACTCATTATTACATTAGCAAAATAATTAAACAAAAGTGTTAATCAGGCCAAAAAAAAAAATAAAAAATTAGAAAAAGCATAAGTGCCTATAACATTTAAAACTACCTCAAGTGCCGGAATTTAATTATTATTGAAGAAGTCTCCGGTAAAATTCCTTATGTTCCTCAGTTGGAAGGTAATATATCATTGAGGTCACGATTTTTTTATTTTCTGACACACGATTTTGGCTTGGCAATATCTTCAATTCCACCGTTTTAAGATTAAAGAAAATTACTTAATTTTTTAGAATGTTTGTTTGTTTCCGAGACCCAAAATCAAGTTTCCCTAGATTTCATTATTGTGGGATCAGTGTTATCAAATCATATTTTAACAGCAGATTCCGTGTTCTTCCATATTAATAATATCAAATGGAGGACTATATTTGGAGACGGCTTTTTTTCGCTGGAAGGGTTATTATATACATCGTTTATTGCTTTGAACAGATCTAAATCTGCAACTTTCGACATTGAAGCAGAGGAAGAACACTTTTTTTAATCAACTGACGGTTAATTTACAAATGGCACTTAGGACCTTTCCTTGTAAAACATCTTTGGCACTTACCAGTGTTATCTATTTAATTTTTTACAACCTTATTTAGATAGTTAGAACGTAGAACTTTTGTCAGAACACGCAGCAAGGTACATACAACCTTTTTAAAGAAAAAACTGAAAATTTTCATTTTTGGCACTTAGACCCTTTGGTACGTCCACGCTTCAATTATAGCGCATCCGAGAAACGTATACAAATTTTTTTTTCATTAGTTTTTTTTGACAGTTATGACGTCATCAATCGTTTTTTTAAATGGCAACCTATGTTTTTTTATTTTACATTTGAATAGACTTTTTTATTCTGTTTTCAACGTAGTCAAATACTTAATAGGTTAGATAAGAAAAAAATGAATTAAAACGGGGCTAAAGTTTAAATTAGTAAAATTTCAAAAAATTAATAGAACTGTCTGAATTTAAGAAAAAAACATAGAGACACCAATACAATGTGGACAAGTTCTGAAATGGTACAAAATAATTGTGTCTGAACTGTTTTTCTCTATTAAATAATAAATGAACTTCTAAATAATAATATCTGGTTGCAACTGGATGGTGCTCCAGCACACTAAGCCCGGTGCGGCGTTATTTGGACGAAGTGTTCCTAAGAGGATGGAAGAAGAGGTCCAATAGAATGGCAAGCTAGGTCCCCCCATCGAACCCCATTACATTTTTTTCTATGGGGCACTATGAGCAAGGTGTATCAAAACCGACCCAACAATTTGGATGATCTTGAAAGAAGAATTCGACATGAGTGCAGTTTAATAACTCTCCAAACCATGCAAAACGTATTGGCTGCTATTTATAATCGTCTTGGATTTTGTCAGATGATGCAGGGTCATCAGTTTGAACGTTTGGTGTAAAATCTTTAATTTATAACTCTCACATCAATAGTCTTTTTGTTAATTTTGTTAACTTGTTAGCCCTTCTTTGAAATTTAGGGTTGTTTTGTTATTTTTTCTCGTTGATTGCTTTTGGGAACTTTGTTTTTATTGGATTTCTATGGTTTTTTCCTTAAATTCCGATAAAATTAAACAGCTCTGTTAATTTTTTGAAATTTTACTAATTTGAACTTTAGTGCCGTTTTTATTTATTTTTTCCTTATGTAACCTAATGAGTATTTGATAACGTCGAAATCAGAATAAAAAACTCTATGCGAATGTAAAATCAAAAACATAGGTTGCCATTAAAAAAATATATTGATGTCGTCATAACTGTCAAAAAAGTAATGAAAAAAAATTAGTATACGTTTGTCGGATGCGCTATAATTAGCCCTACCACATGCTTTTTAAGTTTTATTTCTAGCGCAAATACTAACGAAGTTACTGAATTTATTCCTTACTTAATTTCCACACTGTATATCGTGCGTATTGTATAACGACAAACGACGTCAAGTGGGTCATGGATTAAAAACGTATAGGGTAGATCAATACATAAAAACCCAATGCCCCGAGCCCCATCGAGCCCATTCTCGCTGCTCCTGATGGCCGGCGCCACCACCATCTCACCACCACCGTCGACGTTCGAGCTCGTCAGCAGCCGGCTGTCGCCGCCAGCAGCGTCGTCATCGTCCTCGTCGTCGAGCCTCGCCACCAGAATAACGTGCGCGCATTCCGTATCCAAGGGAGGCAGCAGGCGCGCAAATTACCCACTCCCGGCACGGGGAGGTACTGACGAAAAATAACTAATTTACCATTTCTAATTAGATCTGACATTTGGCGTGCCACTGTTTACCCGTAACCAGTATTGCATGTGTGTGATCTAAATGCAGACATGACTTGAAGATTCCAACGCTTGTTTGCGTTGATTTTTGTTGAACGCACGTAATTACTCTGCCACTGACTCCATCTGAATAGTTAAATTAATGTAAATTGTTATTGGTTTAAATTTCTTTTAATTTAAAACCTTCATTTCAATTTATTAATGATGGATGTTACCAATTCGTTCGATTTTTTTCTAATGCGACTGTATTATAGAATATTATTAATTTAATTTATTATTGTATAAAATATTTTTTCTTCAAAGGTCAGAAATACGTGACATTCCATACGCCAATAGGTAATGACAAATGAACATTTCACTGCCATGAAAGACAAAGACGTCTAGCTACACATAAACTTGCGTGGCGACGTATAAAGTCAGCTGGCGGAGCATAAAGTAACCTTGGAATTACTTTAGGCGCCGCTGGTGGTTAGTCAAATCAAAGAAATTGTCAGATTTTCGGCATTTAAAGAAAAATGGCATGTTTTATTCGGAGAAAAGTGGCTTTTCGTGGCGCGTCTGTATTTGTCAAATCAACAAACTTGCCACGAAAAACCTCACTTTTGCTCCTAATAAAACAATCTATAATCTAATCTATCTAATTTGTTTATGACAAAACCATCTCATCTCGCAAAACCATTTTCCGTTCATTTTTTGCTAAAATAATCCTTGGGTTTCTGGGATCCGAGTGTGAAGCCCATGTATCAAAAAATAAATTAGTCTGCACGTCGTAACTTGATTTTTGTCTGGTGAATTTTGTCCCGTGTCGACGTCACAAAAAGGCGCGCGTTTCAAATAAGACAAATGTTTCCGATTTTTTTTTCACCAAGTAAACGCGTGATTTCGTATAAAAAAACAAATAGGGATATAATATTTTTTTGTTTACTTTCTAGAAAAGCTGTTATTGAAAATTGTGGGACGACCCCAATATCAACTGAATGAGCGCTCCAAAGAAGATACGATGAAATGCATATATTTTTTACACAAACTGCTGCTGTTTGAACGTGAGAACAATTGCTTCTAGTGTTTCTCTTTTGACGCGGTGTCTACTCTCGATGAAGGAACTTAGATTCATATTCAGTTCTTAGCAAATAGGAGTATAAAAACTAAAAACTAACATATGTCTAACAATGAAATTATACAGTGCGAGTTTGATTTCTTATTTTACATAATTATGAATAGCTAATAAATGGATCATCCCCTTGCCATTCAAATTTTTTGAGTTGCCCCCTGTTACGCCGCCACTGGCTGGGACTGGTAGGTGTAATTTATGTCAAAAGATAGAGATTTACAAAAAAAATCTGCCCTGGCCGAGGAAAATTGTCAACACATAAAAATAAAAGTATAATGGCTTTCAGGATAAGGATTGCAAAAAGAAGAGAAATGTTAAGTTAAGATATTATAACATTTCGTTTATACAAAAGAATGCTTTTGAGAGGAGTTCGTCCGTCACCCCTGTGTTCCAGTTCTGCTACATCTACAACACTGGTCCTGGAAGTGACGCGCAACTTTTATGCATTTTGAAATACGGTAACATTCGACCATCCTGACTAACAAGGGCGCGAGCTCGGGCCCGCCAATAAGGTTTGGCTCTTAAAGCACACTTGGTGCTTTGAAGTTCATGGGGAGATTATTCTTGGACTCGACAGGTGGTGATCTGCGGTACACAAAAATTATGCTGGAATGCATGAAGGACTATTCGTGAACTCAACAGGGTTTAATCTGAAGCTCACAAAACTATTGACGTCGGACAGAAACTGATGGAAAGGTGAACAAAGCAATCCTTGACTCGACAGCATAAAGATGGTAAATAAAATGCTTAATTGATTCGACAATAACATGATAATATAATATTTTCGAATGCAATTTTGCTTTCAAACCTGCAAACATACCTACTTCATTGTTTATCATTTTTATTATTTTGGAAATATATCAGAACATTTTGTAGGCAAATAATCGGCAAAAAGAAAATTCTCAACAGCTAAAAAAAGACCTAAACAGAAGAAATAGAGTGAAATGTGTAAATTTAAGGTATCAAACTTGTAAAGCCCTAATTTATTAAAAAAAAATTAAAACAGTGCAGCTTTTCTCACGAAAAATTTTTTTTTTATAAAGTTGACAAATATTCATGTCTCACTCTAACCTTTTTTATGGTTCACTTATTTTTATTTTATCTATGACTATAGTTGTTTCATTTTTTATATTAAAAACATTAAATTTATAAAAATGAAAAGTACAATACAATGCAATTTGAAGAAATTAATCATGTGTCCAAAATTGGAAGCAAGAAAAAATATCGAACTTACTCGTTTTAAAGTGATTTCATTTGAGGTATACCGTAATGAAATCGGGTGAATAATCAACAGGATACAGCGTAATATTCGATTATATTACAAAAATGCTTCATTTTCTGCGAGTGATACACATCTCACGAGCTTACAATAGCATTTTGGTCACGTATGATATACGACTTTTTGTCCAACATTTAAATTTTTTCAACAACAAAGAATCTTGTAAAGATATTTCTCCAACAGTTGCAATTTAAGTGTTTTCTATATTGGTTTTGAGTGACTAAAATTAAAATTAAATTAAATTAAATTTTAGTTACTTAAATTAAATTAAATTTTAGTCACTAGTGATTTAACTCAAAACCAACGTAAAAAATACCTAAAATATGCAACTGTTAGACAAAACATTTTTTGTCAGTCTACTCTATGTAATACATGTCCTTAAAATATCGTTTCTCTAAATTTTTCTGTGGTAATCCGTATTAACTGTTTTTAGTTTTAATCATTATTCAAAAATTAGAATCGCCTGTCAGGCTTAGTAATATTTATTTATGTATTTGCGTTAATTATTTTGTTTCTGAACCAGTCTCATTGGTCTCTATAAGACTTCAACAGAAGGGCATTTGCATCAAGTCTCTCGTAATTAACCAGCGATTTTAGAAACAAAAGATTTAGCTTTATATGCCTTAAATACCACAATTTTGCCGAACAACAATAATAACATCTTTCACGGCATTTGTAATCCTACATAAGCATTGAAGTTAAGATGTATAATATATCATTACTAGGAAAAATATGGCACTGGGATTTAAGTTAGACAGGTCCAAATCAAAGTAAATATAAGCTGTATTTATTGCGGTAATAAAAGCAACAAAAGACAACGTGGAATAGAGTTTTCGGAAATTTAGTTCATGTCAGCACATAAAAATTAACGTTTCCACTCTGTTCTAAAGGAGGGAAATTTGCAAATACGCAAAACATTCCTTTAAAGAGCGTGGAAGCTAAATACGTGCGGTACGTATTTTATCGCCGATAAACCTTTTTGTAAGGGATTTAATAGTTGGCACCTTGATTTCATCCTCTATAAAATTTTTACAACTCCTACGTGAGGAATGTGTATGCATTATTAATTTTTACAACATCGCGGAAATTAGTTCCACGTTTTTATTGTACTCGTAATTTGGTATGTTAGAACAAGGGATGGAAAACTTTTTATATTTAAAAATATAGTTCAATTATAATACACCTACACTTCTTTGATCAGATATGTATAAGTAAATAAAAATATACATTCCTATATGTTATAAATACCTACTAATGTATATAATAAAAATGAAATGCTGTGCGTTGGTAAGCGCATCATTTGAGAACGGCTGGACCGATTTGGATGTTATTTTTTTAAACATTCTTAATAGTCCAGATAAGGTTTTCAAAATTGGGACATTCGAGAAAACCTGAAAGTGCATTCCACGTCCGTAAATGTTGAAATGCTGTTCCTTCGTAAGTGCATCACTTGAGAACGGTTGATCCGTTTTGGCTAATTCTTGTTTTTTTTTTTTCATATTCGTAATAGTCCAAATAAGGGTCTTACGGAAAGAAAAATTGGGAAACTTCCCGGAAAATTGGAAAATTTGGGAAAAAATTTAACTGCTTTGTTCCTCGGTTTTTGTTTTGTTTTGTTGGACAAAGGGAAAAACCATAATATTTGTATAGATAAACTGGGACTCTCGGTCATAACTGACGATAGGAACGACATATTTGCTTGTTTCTTTTGTTTTGTTCGTTATGCTCCCGGCATAGAAATAACTCAATTGAATCTTCTCAATTAGAAAAAAAATCAAGAAGAATGTTCTTAAATCCAAGTGGAGTAAATTTAAATTAAAATTTAAATATATCTATGTCGAACTCCACAAACTTTAATAACTGTAAGATTACTAATGGTACATGTTTCGGCAGAATACTTCTGCCATCATCAGCCCTAATTTAACAAGAGATTAATGATACAATTGATGAATTACAAGAGGGGTTCTTACCTTAAAGAATATAAAAAATTATGACATTGACGTAATTTTGAATTAAATTTGACGTTTTCAAAGGGTTACATGATTTTTAAAAGATTTCGTAAAAACAACATTTTATAAATGTAAAAATTAAAAATGGATCAAAGAGAATCTGGTAAGTTTGTTTGAGTGAAAAATTAAAATAGTGAATTAATAATGGGATTATTGAAGTTATTCTGTTCATTTAAACAAGATCTGTTTTCCAGTTTCAAGGCTTTCCTTATTTCCAAAGTCTCGAGAAAATCTAATTTCCGGCCTTTATTGCATTTATGAATCAATTTGGAATTTGATGGTGAAAAACTATGTTTCGTTATTAATATATGATTGGCGAAAGAAGAAGGTGTTGATGGTGGAGGATCAAGATCTGTGTTGTTATAGATGTGCCTGAAATGTTCTTTAATACGGTCTGATATTTTGCGACCTGTCTGACCTATGTAGAATGACTCACAAGTAGAGCAGCTTAATTTGTATACACCTGATGATGATTTGTAATCTAATGGATCTTTATTTTTAATAAAAAATCTGGATAAGTTGTTATCTGTTTTAAATGAAGCTTTAAAACCGTTTTTCTTAAGTATTTTAGAACATAAAGAATTTGACATTTATAGAAAACCTAGTATCACAGATTGCGTAATACCTTTTGACTCTTGTCACCCTGTTTCCCATAAATTTGCAGCTTTTCATTCCTTTTTCCACCGATTATTTTCTATACCACTATCAGATTCATCTTTTCAAACAGAACTTAATAACATTAAACAAATCGCTTCAAATAATGGATATTCTTTAAAAACTATAAATAAATTATACTATAGATACTGTAACAAATTCAAATACACACACTACTTGGTTAAAAATCCTTCAGAAACAATTTCCTTTTCAAATTCATTAACATATTTTGGCGTCGTCTCAGAGAAATGTTCTAAAATACTTAAGAAAAACGGTTTTAAAGCTTCATTTAAAACAGATAACAACTTATCCAGATTTTTTATTAAAAATAAAGATCCATTAGATTACAAATCATCATCAGGTGTATACAAATTAAGCTGCTCTACTTGTGAGTCATTCTACATAGGTCAGACAGGTCGCAAAATATCAGACCGTATTAAAGAACATTTCAGGCACATCTATAACAACACAGATCTTGATCCTCCACCATCAACACCTTCTTCTTTCGCCAATCATATATTAATAACGAAACATAGTTTTTCACCATCAAATTCCAAATTGATTCATAAATGCAATAAAGGCCGGAAATTAGATTTTCTCGAGACTTTGGAAATAAGGAAAGCCTTGAAACTGGAAAACAGATCTTGTTTAAATGAACAGAATAACTTCAATAATCCCATTATTAATTCACTATTTTAATTTTTCACTCAAACAAACTTACCAGATTCTCTTTGATCCATTTTTAATTTTTACATTTATAAAATGTTGTTTTTACGAAATCTTTTAAAAATCATGTAACCCTTTGAAAACGTCAAATTTAATTCAAAATTACGTCAATGTCATAATTTTTTATATTCTTTAAGGTAAGAACCCCTCTTGTAATTCATCAATTGTATCATTAATCTCTTGTTAAATTAGGGCTGATGATGGCAGAAGTATTCTGCCGAAACATGTACCATTAGTAATCTTACAGTTATTAAAGTTTGTGGAGTTCGACATAGATATATTTAAATTTTAAGAAAAAAAATCGGCAAGTTCTGGAAAATCAGCCTAAATTAAACTAAAATTACATTTGTTTTTGCATTTGTGTTGTTTTGCAAACTGTCACGTCGGCTAGTAAAATAAATAAAATTATGTCAAATTAAATTCACCATGATTCAAAGTGCTACTGCATAATTTCAGTGGGTAATTTTAAGGTTAAATTATCCAAAACAATAAAGTTGTAAAACTTTAAAAATATATCTGCTAACCTCAATATTCCGACTTGCTATGCAATACAATCTCGGATTATTCTGTATAATTCAATAACTGCAAGAATAAAACTTTTATTGAATAATTACTTCCCATTGAAGAGATTGTATATAGGTACATATTATGTTTTAAATAGGCTTTAAAGCCGTACAGCTTTAATTAGACACCACCTTGCTTTACCTTTCAGTTAGAGTTACGCTATACATACCTATAACAAACAATACATAAATCACCTATCCAACCAACTCCAGGATTAAACAGGGTTACAAGGTCTAGGGGTTTGTCTAGACATTTTATTTTTTACAAGAGATTTGTCTAGACATTTTATTTTTTACAGACAAAAGGAAGAAAAAAACATGTTATTATATTAATGTTATTCTTACAAACAAATTTTTGAGCTTTTGAGGACAGAGAAGCTGTAGGTCGTGAATTAAGGCAGGCCTCAATTAATGGAAGATATGTGTGTACATCTCCTCAAAAGTAAACAGTGACGGACCTATAAAACTTTTAAAATAAAATTTAATTGATGTGATGCTTGGTTCCCAAATACCGCTCACATGTAGTGATCGAGGAGGTAAAAAGTGCTATTAGTGATTTTGTTAATTTTTTAGTTTTTTAAGTTTTAATTATTAAGTATTTTAATGAGCTAATTGTTTGTAACCACATATTTCAATAATATAGCTATCAAAATTAATTCTAAACCAGAAGAATGTCGATAAATCCAAGTGGAGTAAATTTAAATTTAAATATATCTAAGTCAAACTCCACAAACTTTAATAAGTGTAAAATTACAAATGGAACATGTTTCGGCAGAACACTACTGCCATCATCAGCCCTAATATAACAAGAGATTAATGATACAATTGAATTACAGAGCGGTTCTTACCTTAAAGAATATAAAAAATTATGACGTTGACGTAATTTTAAATTAAATTTTACGTTTTCAAAGGGTTACATGATTTTTAAAAGATTTCGTAAAAACAACATTTTATAAAATGTAAAAATTAAAAATGGATCAAAGAGAATCTGATAAGTTTGTTTGAGTGGTGAAAAATTAAAATAGTGAATTAATAATGGATTATTGAAGTTATTCTGTTCATTTAAACAAGATCTGTTTTCTAGTTTCAAGGCTTTCCTTATTTCCAAAGTCTCAAGAAAATCTAATTTCCGGCCTTTATAAATTTGTGAATCAATTTGGAATTTGCATGAATTGCTAGCACAAGTAAATGAGGATAGTCTGTTTTGGTTACATTTAGATGGGGGGGCCAAGTCGACTGACCTCAAAATCGCACAGAAAACATCACTTTCAGTTGTGATTAGAGATTAGACAGTTGTGTTATTACAATAAAATAAAGTTGCATGTATGTACTTTTTTTCTTCTTTTGAGTGATGGTCGAAGGAAAAGCAAAGTGTGCAACACTTGCTGAAGAATACTTCACTATTGGCACTTGTCACAAGTCGTTTGAAATATCCGTTTTCGAAATATCAACACTTGTTGTACAATATACTATTTAGACCTAAGTACAATGTAACACAGATGTATTATTATTATGAATACAATAAAAAATATCAATTATCATTTTAGTTTGTGTATTTTTTTTACAGATGAAAAGGCTAATGATAAAGTATTTCACAAAATCCAAAATAGCAGTTCTTTGGCATAATAGTACAAAACTCTGAAAAAGGTAACTTGCGTAATACGGTTTTTAATTAAGTGATTTACCGTAATCCTTGACAAATGAGGGTTTCACTAATCTGAAGAAAATATGTGATTCTATTTATACTACTGATATAGAAAAATCCACATATTCAGTTTTAGGTTTAACCAGAGAACAGACTCTTCTTTTTTTATGGTCGAAGCGAGCGAGGGTCAAGGATTTCACGGTTTCCACAAATTTGGTAGTGAGCAGGTACAAATACTATAATTAAATATTTTCACGGCTTAAACATTTAAAATAAAATTTAATAAAGAAACCACAACCTATCAATACTGCTAAAATGAAAAAAATACGAGTGTGCTTCAGACCACACGACTGAAGTAAAACTTCAGTTCGCCATTATGAAAGTGCTCTTAATTTATGTAAATTTATAAACGGAGCTAGAGAATCCTGGATTAATACCGTCTGCAGTATTGGATAATGCATGTTTCAGTGTGTAGTCAGCGAAAAGTCAGCAATCATGTGCAGCGATTAAGATAAGTAGCGCAATTGCATATAAAACTGACACACGCAAATGGCTGAGTAGACTGAAGCGTGAATTTAGAACCTAAAAGCGCGGGTTCGAATCCCGCTAAGGCAAACATTTTTTCTATGAATTAATTACTTCCGTTCGCTTCGCCCGATCACACTTTTCGTAACGCTCTCGTCAGGCATTCACCAGCTTACTCCCCAAGTCAAGTGTCCCTAAAAAAGTTTTACTTCAAAAAGGTAAGTAATTATATTGACTCATATTACATCGGTGTATATAATTTATAATTTCAAAATGTTGAATGCGCATGATGATGTTGAGGGACTAGGAAATTTTGACATAATTCGTGACAATGAGATTTTGGAGAAAAAACGAAGGAATAAATATTAATATTATTTAAAATTGAGGATTAAAATTTTGATAAAAAGTTTCCATGTCATTACTAAGAAATGTATTATCTAATAAGAAAAACGTTGATAATAATCCTGTTTTTATTTTTAAATCATAAACCTAAAATCATTTTATACATATAAATGATTCATCATACATTAATTTGCAATAATGTGTCCATAGTATTCTCGGTACCTTGTGTTTTTGTGCGGGGTGTCGTCTATTCGTGACGAATGCCCAAGCTGAGAACTGAGTCTCAACAGATCGCAGCGTGGAAACTGCTCTACCGAGTACAACACCTTGCCAGGTACGTAAGTCGTCTACAAATGATTGAAAGTTCCGACATCAAATTAGAAATTACCCATGATCGACCGTCAAGGAACCTGGTCGGACTTGTCCAGGACAGACATTTCAATTTTAGATCGAAACATGGTTCGACGGTTTTACGGCTTCTACAATTTTGGTAGTTAGCAGGTACCCATGGGAAAAAAGAAATTTAAATAGACTAAAAGTCCGATTTAAGCGCCATCTACAAACGCCTGTTAGGTTTATTCAACGAAGACCCCATCCTTAAAGAACTAGGCAATAGTGTCGAACAATAATGAAACATTAATTTATAGATTACCCAAGTCTCTTGAATATAAATACCATCATGTAAAATTGTCCACTATTCGCTTAATTTTAGTAATTATTGAAATTTTGATTCCCTCTTCATGCCAACTAAAATGTTACATTAATTTTTATGTGGAGTGTACCGTTGCTGCAAACGCGGAAGTGGTTTTTTGTTCGATCTGTCAGGACGTTTTGCGCGCCATGCTTGTCTATGACAGTGTAAACAACGTGTCAGTAAGTTGCTTGTAAAATACGATGGAACACTGATATATTTTGTTTTGACATATAATCTCAATATTTTTTCCCTTGCCAAACATATCGTAAAAGTCAATAGATTGAAAAATTTAAAGCGAAACCAAACGAAACACGTAAAAATCTGGCACAACTTCACATAAATCTCCGGTTTAGGATCGCTGCATTTAATCGAAAACAAATACTGGGAAAATGATGAAAATATTCACTTCTTATTTCTTCATATCGTTCCTTATCTGGGGATGTACACCAATTTCTGTTCCAGATCGACTGATTTCAGTTGCTTTGAGTTTTTTAAACGACGTATTGACAAACCATTTTCCATCTACGGTGTTTTGAGCTTTCTCAGATGTCTATTATTTTTAAAACAAGATAGATTGCAATATTTACTGCAAAAGCAGTCCGCTAAAAACACTAGTAGCTAGTTTGGTACTTATGTGACACTTTTACGGTTAATTATATTGCTGTAATGCCAATATTTCATAAAACTCCATTATAATAAATTAGGAATTTATGTTGTTCATGCTGACTAATAATACCTATTTATTTTGTTATTTATGGCCCATGTAACTGCGTTGTAGTCAGGCGTTACATAGAATATAATATAGATTTAATCGCTTACACCACAGACATCAAAAATGTACTCAACAATTAAATCAAATTCCACTGTGCATGCCAGCAGCTTCATAATATCTACTAATTAATAGCTAAATAACTAAATTGAAAGATTATGTTTCTAGCTGCTTGAAGTGTATCACATATTCATCTGTTTCTAGTAAAGCTGTAGATCAAATCCATTCCATTCCTAAAGGTAATGCGCCTTTTCAGATATGGCTCACTTGAAAAAAGTACTTTTCAGAATAGGTAGATTTGATCTGAAGTAACTGCTAAAATGATTGAGGCCGGCAATTACAATAAAACTAATTACGACTAAAGACATAATTATGCATCCTGGAAAATATGAAATTGAAGATTATTAAAAATGTTGATGTCAGTGGAACTAACAAGAAACATATGCCCAAAGTTTAGAGGTTCTTATATCATTGAACAAGTCTGAGATATTTGTTGAAAGATATATTGAAGGCTTTCAACATACTATTACAACCTAAATTGTTGTAACGCCCTAACAAAATTGTGAAGTGTGGATTATGACACAAAAATACTGCTATGTCCCCAAAATCATATAATGAACAATTAAATTAAATATAAGAACTTTCTACAATTAAATTAAGCAATAATAAAATAAGGTGGTTAAGATTTAAATTATAATGACTGATAACAAGTTGTTGATATAAATTCTAAGTGAACTTCTAAGTTATCTCTAATGTTGATTCGTTCCTGAACTTGGGTGGTGAATGCGCGGCAAAAATCAAATTGTAACAATACCGAGCTAGATTTTTCTGGTTTGTTGTTTAAATTTAGTGTGTTAAGTTAATCATGAATTGACTTTATTAAGTTAAGTTGAAACGCTTTAATAGTCAGTCACCAGTAGCAACATAGGCAGAGTTAAAGACTAAAACAAATCAAAATTTATATATACACTCTGCGACAACTGATTGACCTCACCCTATGCTTTAATAGCTATTTATTATACTAGTGTGCACTAAATTCGGACAAATTGTTATTGAAACTTATATTTGAAACGTTGTTGCTTTGTCGATGGAAGTTGTTTCGTTGTAATTCGAGTTAAGTCTTACAACTAGCAAGATGGCAAGTGTCAAAAGACGCGGAAAGGTGCTACAAAGCACAGCTGTTATGAACGTTGCAGTGACAGTCGCTACAGCAGGGAAAATACGTTTAACTTTTTTCCGTTTCCTAAACCTTGTTTGCAAGTACGAAATGGTACCAAAATATGAATTTAAGACGGTCCCAACAAGCTGAAGCTGACCGGGGGTGAAACAGTGTCATCAAAGACAGAATTTCCAAAGCATAGAAGATATCACTAAAGACACTTACATATGATGCTCTCTACATTCTCTTAATGAAACTTAGTGAACAATATGGCCCAGAAAAGAGGAAACTACTCCCTGAATTAACAGCTGGATCACCAACATGTCAACAAACAATTCCAATCTTTTGTGTTGATGCTGATAGACAACCACGCACGTAGATTCCTGCATATGATTTTGTGCAAGAGTGAAGACACAGCCTGCCAAACTGAAACCTTGAGGTATCAGTGCAGATTTATCTTCACAAACCACATTGTCAATATTTCCATATATTATGCAACGGTTAAATGATATCACCCCCTCAGCTACGTTGTTACATAACGTTGAGGTTATGTTCTTTCTGTATATCTGTACTACTTCTGTTTGTGATTTTTACATACTTTTGCCAATGGGTTCCCTAGTTATTGCGATTTCTTCCTTTACAAAGCATCAATAGCCGATCCAAGAAAGAATATGAAACTGAAGATTTTTGCAAACTGTTTTTAATGGGATCAGAAAAAGAGCACAACTCTACAAGACATTGAAAACATTTTCACAATTAATTTGATGTAACTGTTTTGTGTCCTTCTAAGGGATTGTAAAATTCTCGATAAACATTTGTAGAAATTTGGTTAGAGACTGTCATATCATTTGGAAGAGTGTTTTAATTTCTACACTTAAAAAAAATAAAGGTGTAAAACCAAATCATAAAGTGTCCAATATCTAAAAATAACTCAATTAACATCACACCCAAAGGTCTGAATGCACTTACCTTTACCTTAATTTTTTACCAATCCTTATAGGAATCTTGGAGATACCTGCAGGACATTGCAGCCCAAACCCCCAAATCGTGTCGGTCTATATAAAACCGCTGACTAATACCCTAAAACACTTCTTTAAAATGCATAATAATTATTATTAATAATATCGCAGCTTCTCTGAAATTTTGAGGTTATATGTTATATGTTTACAAGTCATGGACAGTTTTATTCAGTCAAGCTCTACACTGAAAAAAAAAACAAAAAACTAAAACGCAATTTCAAAGGTTGCTCTAACCAGGTTTTTTGTTGAACGCTCGTTATTTTAAGTAAAGTTTCAGTTTAAGTTATTAATTCAGAATTAGATCCGTTTTTTAAGGCTATTAACAGAAAATTTTACTTATGAGGTCAATCAGTTGTCGCGATTTCAGGATTACTTTTATTTAAAAAAATATATAAAAAAAATTATCAGTCTTCATAATATTGCTTAACACACATTTATAATTTACTTTAAGCTAGTCTGAAAAGCACAAACCTTTTTAAGAACAAAATCCTAAATACAAATACAGATGTGAGGTCAATCAGTTGTCGGGGAGTGTATATTTATTTACAATAATTGTGGGATATTTACAAGACCACTGGTACCTCATAAAGAACGATACTGAACCTGCTCCTTGGATGCGTGAAAGTTATTTCAAGAAACTGCGTTTTCTTTTCGTTCTTTTTGTGTTAAAATGCTCAACTTGAAAAATGTATAGTTAACAATACTGTTGCAGAATTTGTCTAATAGCGGATTTAGTCTTATTTTTCGTGGGTCATATTTTGGATTCTTTGAACTTAATCAAATTATGTGTACTCAATAGTACCTTCCGATTATTAAGAGCCGATTTAAAGTTTTATTTTCACTAACAAATCGATCCTTAATGTAGCTTAATAATGCACGATTTTGCAAAAATTAATGCATAGAAAACACCTTTGCATTTACGGGATTCGAACCCGCATCCCGCCCATTTTGAATCGGCGCCTCTCACCACGCATCCATTGGCGTGTGTCAGTTTTGTATGCAACTGCGCTACGTAGCTTGGTCGCTACGCATGATTTGACATAATGAACAAATTTTTAGATTTTATTAATTATTTTTATGTTTTCGGAGAAAACTGCTCTGAATGTAAAGTACCTATATTTTTGCCGGCAACAAACTCAAACATGCATTATTTGCAGTTTCCAACACTGCAGATGGTAGTAATTCAGGATTTTCTAGCTCTATTTATAAACTTTCACGAATTAACAGCACTTTCACAATGGCAAACTGTTGTTTATATGGCGACTTCATTTGTTTTCAGAGACAACTATGTTTAATGACATGAGGGACTCGCTCACTTTAAGTAGCCTCGATTATTAATCGCCTTAATTAACACACTTGTTTATTAAATAACTTTTTTCGTTGACCGTTTGTTAATGTCAATATTAATGAAGAATTTCATTAATACACTCTTTTTAATTACGTAACTCTTTTTGTCATTTTGACTTAAGTATAAGCAACCAGATATATGACAATGACAATGACATTAATTTTATACATTTTAATACATTATCATCATTATTGGATATTCATAACAAAACAATTAATAGTACAATTGTTCAAAGTTAAGAAAGGAACGTATAAATTGTTTGTATTGTGGACTTCAGGGTTTATATTCAGGTTCAAATAATTTTGGACGTTTTCGAAAATGTTTGAGTTTATATTGATGTCAGTTGGGGAGGTGGAGAAAGTGGCTGTCTTGTTTGTGTAAAATAATTGTTTAGCAATGTTTACTTTGTTTTGGATTGAATCCTCAAAGTATGCTTCCGCAACCTTAGTTGATTTCCAACCCCCGTGCCTCTTTATTGCTGCAAAATCTGCCCCTGAATCTGACAAGATTGAGACAGATGATCTGTGGAAGCAATGTTGTGTATATAGCTGTGGCTGATCCAGTGTTAGAAATTATGCAACTGTACAAGGTATTTTGGCAAATATGTTGATGCCCACAGGGTTTGCAGTGCATTTATTGTTTCTATAATGTACGAAGAATCGTGTGTGTTTTGTATGATGTGGTCCCAGTGTTATATATTGTCTGATTAATTTTAAGAATGTATTTTGATCATTATCCACAATCGTAAAAATTGTTTTCTCCTTTGTTTTTGTTTTTGATCCTAAAATAGTGATTAGAAATTTTGATTTCAGGTCTTCAAAATTACTGGTTTGTAACTCCAAAACTTTATGCTTCCTTAACGCTCCATCTATTCCAAAAATTAGTGCGACCTATAAAGTGGATTGCTCAGTCATTAAGAACAAATTATTAGGAGCGTAAAGAATGAATTGTTGCACTAAAACTTTAGATTTCTTTGGGACGTGTCTTTCAGTTTGTCTTTAAATATACATAATCAAATTGTCAAATTTTCCAGTGGCAATATTTTTCTTCACACGAAGTGTTGATTTCAACATTGAGAATTTTTCCCAAAGGGTCGCTATTAGGCCTCTTTGAGCAATGTCTATCTGAAAAGTAGGCCAGGAAAACAGGCTCTATGTAATTGGTTATATGTTTTCTAGCTTTTATAAGGTCATCTTTATCGATACGATGAAAAATATTAATTGGTTTTGTTTTGGTATTACATAGTTTCAAATTTTCTCACCAGAATAAAAGAGTTTGCGGTCAACGAAAAAATGTTCTAATCAACTCGTTTGTTAATGGGCGATTAATAATCTCAACTATTAAACAGTCTCTATTATTCATCGCTTTCATTAACTAGTTTATTAAATAACTATTGCAAGACAGATCTAGAATTTGACAATTTTTTGTTGTATTTTCACTAGTTCAACGAAATATTGCTCCCCACACACAAAGCCATTTTCGGAGGGTTTCAATCGATATACTCACTCTTGCAAACGCGCCAATTAAAAGCGTTCCCGAAAAATGATTGGCAATTAACATGACAATCCGAAAACATTTTTATCCGTAGCCATCCACAGTCGTAATCTAATCATAAGGTTCTGTGAGCGAACATGATCCGAAAAATTATAAGCGCTTTAAATCACACCTCTGCTCCAATTGCACAAAGCGAATTAACGAATCAACAATAATTAACTCTTTATCAAATTATACAGCCCCATTTCAGAGCCACATTACTAATAACAAAAACAATTAATAGTTTCACAGAAGCCTGTCACAGGCATTTGAATGGAATCTGTTGCAGTGAAGAGTTGTTTTAGATTTAATAATTTGTGGTGTACATTTTATGAAAATTTGATGACGCTTCATCAATCTGTAAAGTTAAATACGGGAAAATTTATACAAATATTTTTTTTTTGGCAACAAAATCATAAGGAACTAGATGTGTAGGTTCAAAATGCATATTATCTCTGAAGGTTATGTTGAACCGTTTATTTGATCGGGTATAATGAAATCTGCTTCAAATCACAGTTTTATTGCTATTCAGAACACTTAATAATTATTGTAATATTTTATTTGCGCGAATTTCAACAACGTTAACTTGATTTGAATAAACTAATCGAATAAAGTTAGGAATATCCATGGAACTATAATAAAAGGGGAAACTACATTGGCGTATTTGTTGTGAATCCATTTAACCAAACGGAGAAATGACCAATATTGCCAGATCGTAAAAGTAATTTGTTGAAATTGCCACATCAGGGTTTTGAAAATCCTTTTTAAATAATGCATACTAAACCATATATGAATTATTAACTGTATATAAGGATATCAAAACGTTTACACCGAAATTTTAGTATAATAGAGCTACCAAACACTGCGATATATCACAAGCTGGCAACTCTGTAAATGCTTGGGTCAACACAAAACGTAAGCGATCGCTTCTCGAGTATGATTTCATGTAGTATCGTCGATACGTGACTTGGCGGAGTTGTAAAACATAATAACTAAATTACAATTAAAAATTTAATTGAGTACTGGATGAATTGTAAATACGTTTTTCAGGCTTGCAAATGATTTAGATAGAATAAAGATCTGGCTTGAGCTTTTATTTTTAATCTTATATGCCGAAAAAAACTAAAGTACAGTTTATTATTGTACGCCACTGTCCGCTCTTATTCAGCTTCACAACAAACTGTACTGGTGGGCCGCCGTCTTTTCTCCTCTTATATATTATACCTCCATGGGAATATCATACATAAATCACACAATACAACGTTTTTTTTTTGTTACACCGTAACGAAAACTAGTTAAATTACACAGCAAAAACTTTTTTAACTGCATGTACAAGAACTAAATGCAAATATTGCTGTTACTGTTAATGATATCACCAACAAGTGTTCTTTTTATTTCGGTCTACTCTTTGACGTTGCAGTAAGTTTAACTTAATCAGTGGTGGCAGATTCTGATGACCCTAAAACTTCTTTACGTTTTCAAGCTTTGGTAGGTCGTCGATCAAATGTTTTTGTGACATTTTCCGTACATCTTCTATATGTAGCGAACATACATTCGAAGTAGTACCAACACTTTCCTGTAGCTCTTTGCGAGCGCTACAGTCGTCAGTGAAGCTCAGGCGACATCATACACCGTGTCCACCCTCTCGCCTCCCATTGGACACCAATCCCCATTAGTCCAGCAGCTCTATATGCAACGTGTCCCAGAAATGACTACATTAATATTGTAGCGTTTCTGGGGTTCGCTTCTTTATTTAAAGATTATGTACAATTTATTTATACTTCTAATATTACACTATTTACATCATTTACACTATTTACAATTTACTCCTTCACCGGTACGTCTCGTATTATGTATTTACACATCACGCGGCACTCCGGATAGATAAAAGCAACTGTCCGACTTGACCCACTTCGACTTTGACTCACTAAACTGACTGACTCTCGATCTGTACCGGATATTCCAGAAGATGAGTCATACTACCTCGAGTACGTTGTAGTAAATTCCAGTACAGTCCAGCAATTGATGACGCCGCTACAGCGATGAGTCATCTCGGGTCCACGTTTGTCACAATATTAACCAGTAGTAGCACTCAGTGCCAACAATCTTTCATAATAAAATATTGTCCTAAACCCCGTAATTATCGAGTTAAAATTGTGACGCTTTCTACGGTCGGGTTGCCTCGAGCGCCAGTTTTTTATTGTGGTATGCTCCACACGTGTCCACGGGTAGCTTAGTGCAGTACGGTGAACCAGGGGTCAACTGTCTAGTTTGGCGGAGGGTAAATAAACAGTCACGGGTTTTTTACAAGCTTTAATTTACACGGAATATTTACAAAGGTAATATACAGGGGTTGATATATACAGAGTTTACAGATATTCGCGGGTTATATACAAAGGTTTTTACAATGTCACGGAAACGATTTCCGGGGACCAAACAGTCGTGCCCTACACTACCCGCCGTGTCTCTCGGGGTCGGAGGTGGGGTAGAACAAGGTCGGCGGATGGAAACGCCACCAAAAAGATTAAGTCCGGATGTGCACCGTAAACCAGACACCTGGACAGCCTCTCGGAAGAAGCCACCACATTCGCCCTGCCTCCATTACACTAGGTCGACACCCAAGCACCAGGACCGGTCCGTTTCGGTCGGTAGTAGGAAGTCGCAGCAAGAGACACCCTCCCGGATATCCCAATGATCGACCAGCAGGTGCATCAAAAACCAGACACCTGGACAGCCTCTCGGAAGAAGCCACCGCAGGCGCGTCCTAACACCGTTGCACCAGGTCGTCACCAAGGATACCAAAGCTGGCCCCTTTTGGTCGGGTGAGAGGATCCCTAGAAGGACCCGTCCGGGTATCTCGGTGGTCAACCGGCAGGTGCACCGAAAACCAGACAGGTAGTTGTCACCAACTGTCATCTGCCAGGTTCTGATCGCTCTTTTATAGAGTGCTTGTGACGAAACGGTGACATTCTTCCCCTGCGTGAAGGTCTTCATTGATACGATTCGGCGTCCTATTCTCCCGGAACGGCGGTGAATCCGAACGACGAGGCCCGGAGCGCGGTCTCGTTTGGATCCCGGAAATAAAAGAATCATCCCGATACGTCAACGTTAAGCATTTATTCTTACATTTAAACGGCATGATGAGAAGGGCGTTGTCCAGGGTTACAAGAGCCAAAACTGAGAGTGGTCGTAGCGACTCCGGGATGGTCTCGTTTGCAGCGGGCAAATTTTATGATGATCGGACCCAAAGAATTATCCCGGTCCGATGCCTGGAAATATTTTTTCCGCGAGTTAAGATATGCGATGTTACGGCGTGCTGCGATCGGTTTTATTCATGCGGTGAAGAGACAAGCGGGTGGGATTAACGAGCGGCGCCGGTTGCTAGCGGAACTCGATGCATTCGGTCTTCACAGAATTTGTAACTCCGTTACAAAATTAGTGGAAATTTTGACGTTAATTTAGTTACCCGCCAATGAACCCCTAGACGATGATGACAACACACGACAAAAAACTTTTAAAGAACTCGGAATTAATATAAACCGATCGGAATAAATAAACTAAAAAACTTAAAACTAACCTAGTAAACGTCTTCACTTCAACATACAATGCTATTATTATTGATGAAAAATGAAAATGGTGGGGCCTAGTAGCATGTGAATTTTCGTCTAACCATACGTGTGTATTACGTATTATTATTTAGGTTGAAAATACGAATCTCTGGTGATTATTATTGCTCTTTTAAAAGTCTCCAGATTTGATTTGCTAACCAGTTTTAGCAAAACGCAATGTACAGCATTAATGAAAATTAGGCACGCGACATGAAAGAAACTTATTAATTATTGTGTTTCTTAACAGATAACTTCACCCGAGTGTTTACAAACAATCTTGATAAAGAGGCTGGCTTTCCGGACAAAAACAATTGATTTTCACTAGGTCAAGTTAAAATAAATATCCATATGCGGCTAGTAAATTTGTAGGTTTGATAAATGCTAAAACAAAATTAGATTTCGAAAAAGTTGTAGATAAATATTTATGTTGTTGCCTTCTGGTTAAAATTAATGTAGTCATTTCTGAGACACCTTGTATAATGGCTTGCTGCCCCAACAGAAAACAGGTTGTATATTTTACTCCACTACAAATCCGATTTGGCTGGAGACATCCTGGATAAATATTTTGAGTTTTCAATTTTAATCTTTTTTACAAATTGTTTAATGTATCCATGGCAATGCACAAAGTGTGTCATCGAAGACTGTCATTCAAAAACAATAGCTACAAAACATTTGCATATTTTTTTTGTAAAATGTTAATTATGTAGGTAACGTTTGTAGATAAGTGCATTAGTGTTGTCTTCATCTAGGAATTAATGACGCATGTAAGTGTAAAAAGGTAAGCATAGACGTAATTGTTCATTTCAACTATTACATAACCAATTTTTAGTGCAAAGTTAAATGGTGTAGTTGTACAAAAAAAAACTTGTATAGGCTTTTGTCCATAGGTCCACACACATCAACAACCATTATTGGAGAAGAAAATGCTATATTGCTAGCGAGTAATTTTTGTTCTTATATGTTTGATTTTGTTTTATTCTTTAAAAAATTGTGATTGTTTTTTTTTTAATTCCTACTGAAAAAAAGAAGTATTACTTTGAGATCTGCAATTGTGTATTGGCATCCACAAAATTACCAAAAATATTAAACAGAATGAACACGTAAGAATTATTTTCGCATATACTTAAAAACCTGCCTGATGCAATTACGATGGGCGAAGGACGTAGTGGGGAGAGAGAGGGTGATCGGGGTTCTGAGCTTTACCGCGCGGTCTCCAGACTTCCAGATTTTACATCATTCTACATTTATAATTGTTTCTAGTTTATTATTTACGACAAAAATATGAAAGTGGTACTTTAGGAATCACAATAAATGGGGTAATAGTTTTACAAGACAACATTTTTTTGATTTAGGGCTTAGATTTGGAGATAACGGGTGAGAAACGGCAAAAATGGCATAAAGTAATTACTTTTCATCGGACGTAAAGTCGAGAAAAACGAGTTTAAAGTTTCTACAAGATGGGAAACTCAATGCTTTTGCAAAAACTGTTCATTTATTTTTGGCCAAAGGGCTATAGAGAATGTTTTGAAAAAATATCAGAAAAATCAATCCATGTATCAAGTAACTCACGATATCGAAAACTCGAAAATTTTTAATAACTTTTTTTTGCACAGGACGATTTCTTGACGAATTCATATGTAATATATTTAGGGCATTAGCTTTCATTCCTGAAAATTCCAGCTTTGTGAATTGAAAGGCCCACAGAATCGTTTTCTGAGCGACTTAGCCGTCCGCGAGCACTCCACTATAAATCGCACTATGAGAAGAATCTAAATAACAAATGCAATGAGTAATAGAAAGGTAAAAATAAAATGTTAAAAACCTTCCTAAACTTATGTACTGCCTTTATATTTGATTAGTTTATATTGTATATAAATTTGATACTGTAATTCCACTCGACTTTATTATGTTCAATGCTCTATATAAGTACTTACCTCCTATATATTTGCATACGCTTTTTGAAAAAAAAGCCAATAACAGGTACAGATCGTAAATAAATTGCCCGAGAACGGCAAGTCATACTACATACTTGAGTATATGTAACATCAATAATTTAAATACGAGATTTATGGATTGAAGATAATACAAATAATAAACTGAGAAGTACCTACCGATAATAATTATGAAAATGTCACGTCTGTTTTCTGTACAACTCGTAAAATCTCTTTGTAGGATTAACAATATCATTTCCAACTCAATGAAAAAAGTTATCTCCAATCGTTCTGTTCATAGAAACCCTCTGATATAAAATATGATCCATTTAATTCAATAAGTGTTAAAAAGAGCTGTTCAGAGACAAATGGTCGTAAAGAGCGATATATATGACGTCGTTCCCTGCACATATAATTTAAAAGCTGTTACTGAAATAATATAAATTTATGTTCTTTCATTAATCAATCGTAAAATCATAAACTCCGTACCGCAACAATTTAAACATAATTTAATCTCATTAAAACATAATCATAAAGCCCGATTTACAAGCTAACGGTAGTCCTAACTGAGTTGCTATCTAGTAAATCTGTCAAAACGGCGTGCACGGGGACTTATTCACTAGCAAAACGAGCCAGAGAACCCTTTTCAACAGCTCTCCCAGCAATATCTGCATTTACACCGATCCCATTCGTACCTATTTGAGCTTATTCACCTCCTATATGGGGATTAAATGCCGTATAACGACTATTTAATTACTAACATAAAACTAATCTTTTAGGGTATCTATTATGTCGGATCAATATAAACAACTAAAAGTTTGTAGAACAAAAACAGCATACTAAATGCCAGCATTTTATGATTCCCAAAGAATAATGGTTACCTATTTATACCATTAGTGCGATAGAAGCATTATTACAGCAACGAGGCCGTTAGACCGAGTTCATCTATAATCACACGACTTGCTGTAATTATGCTCTAGCCCACGTATGTGATTCAAAATTTTACCTATTGCCTAAAACTGAAAAAATTAAATTCATTTTTGCTCAATGTTGCTGTGACGATTTTTCATTACTCCGCTAGTGGAGTAATGAGGTTCATTACTATACGTCATGTGAGTGGTGTAATGAGGTTATTCCACTAGTGGAGTAATCAGGTTCATTACTCAATTCAAATTCCGTCATATGAGGGGTATAATGAGATCATTATACAGCAGGTGTAGATAATAGCTATTTATGTAACGAGGCATGTAAGGACGTACTGACATTGAGGCAGACATGTACAAGCTAAGACGAAGCCGCGACTTGTTGTTTGCCGAAAATGTTAATGTTAATAGCTCCCGATAATGTAATTTAGTGATCCCTAACAGCAATACGTGTAAGTTGACGATTGTATTTGTTTGTTTTACCCTTGACAATGGGACTTGTTAACTTAAGCGATTGGTAACGGGTCCACTGGATTGACGACTGGTCCACTGGAAGTTGTAGTACTTGTGACTGACGGGACTGGGGTTTTCGATCCTGGGTTTTAAAGCAAGATAGCGACGCTAGGAGAGGCGAACTCAATAATTGTAGAAATAGTTGATACCTGAATTAATAAACTGGCTGTTGGCTTTGTGTTAGTCTCATTTTACAAACTTAATAATGTTAAAAAGTACTTAGGAAAGTAATAATTATAAAACTGCACTATTAAGTTCTGTTGTCAAGGGTAAAACATATATTAAACAAATATAAACCAGAAGAATGTTGATAAATCCAAGTAGAGTAAATTTAAATTAAAATTTAAATATATCTAAATCGAACTCCACAAACTTTAATAAGTGTAACATTTAAAAGAGATTAATGATACAATTGATGAATTACAGAGGGGTTCTTACCTTAAAGAATATTAAAAATTATGACGTTGACGTTATTTTGAATTAAATTTGACGTTTTGAAAGGGTTACATGATTTTAAAAATATTTCGTAAAAACAACATTTTATAAAATGTAAAAATTAAAAAATGGATCAAAGAGAATCTGGTAAGTTTGTTTGAGTGATAAAAAAATTAAAATAGTGAATTACTAATGGGATTATTGAAGTTATTCTGTTCGTTTAAACAAGATCTGTTTTTCAGTTTCAAGGCTTTCCTTATTTCCAAAGTCTCAAGAAAATCTAAATCTATCAGACCGTATTAAAGAACATTTCAGACACATTTATAACAACACAGATCTTGATCGTCCTCCATCAACACCTTCTTCTTTCGCCAATCATATATTAATAACGAAACATAGTTTTTCACCATCAAATTCCAAATTGATTCATAAATGCAATAAAAACCGAAAATTAGATTTTCTTAGCACGTCGCTAATTTGTTTAAATTAGCCAACGACGCGAAATTGGTAGCGAAAAACATGAGTAAAAGACGACACGGATCAACTTTTCTCAGAAGAATAAACAGTGCAACCTCGGTTTCAAATTCTTCTCAACTGTTATAATGCTCTTACATTCCTTGTATGCATATGGCATAATAAACGGACCCTCTAAACTCAAAATAAAAAATACGATGAGTTCTTAAAAATTCAATGTCAAATAGATACATCATTTGGAATCTTTAAATTTAAAAATGCAATTAAAAAAACGATCCACTGAATCTAACATCACCATCCAAGTACAGAACTTCCTAGCTCTACATTTTTCCTGAATAAGGACATATTTACTTCAGACTCTAGCAATCAGTCGAGATATTTTGTTCTTGGACTGTATACTATCTTCATTACACCCTGAAGCAACGTTATTACTCTTTAATTTTGTGTCCCTATTCTTCAAAATGAAGTTTACGTTCGTATGATGCTCGGGGTGTTTTCGGTGCAACTCTTCGGCAGCTTTTAACGCTCTTTCAATGAGTACTTCCGGAATACCTTCTTCCTTCAGAGAAGTTGTAACACACTTCATACGTTTCGCAAATAAAATAAACATGTTTCCCAAGACACGAGACAAAGTATATAGAAAAAGCTTCCTTGTCTTCGACCCACGTAAGCAATTTCCAGATTTTAAACAATTTTCGAATTTAAAGGCCCTAGAATTTGTAATCTGATTGCTCTCGAATATAAACATCTCCATTATGCCCTTAATACATAAATGACTATTTTCTCTTTTATCAAAGAATAACATTAACGCCTGATTACAATATTTTGTCTACGGAAATACATCCAATATTCGGTAATTCTGAAATGAAGTGTCTGAACTGTTCATCCATAAAGCCCTTGTTTACATTATCGCATTCCGGATGGTCTGTGACCAAAGATGCACATACATAGAAAGGACTAGAAAAGTCGTTTAGATACTTAGTTTTAAGGTTCGTTCTAGTAAAGCAAAAAAGTAGTTAAAAAAGATTTAAGGGTGTTACTATACGTCCCTATAGAGTAGAAGTTACATCAACAATGTTCAACGGTTCAACGCCCATTCTCGGTTTAATTTATATTGTGACATTTACGTTGCAAATTTTATCGTAACAGTAGTGTGTATTACAAACATCAACATGGTTGCTGTTAAGGACGTAAGTAGCTTTACATAATGCGACAAAGTAACTTTTTATGTGATTTTTATAAGTCAAATAAATTGGTTTTAAGCATACTAGACATAAACCATATTTACCTCCTATTAAAAAGAAGGTAACGTTAAAAGGGGTTAAAATGGTTTTAAAATAACTTGTTCCGGGTTTCTGTTTTCGTCTCTATTGTGTAAAATTTTCAACAAACATTGTTTGTCTTTCTGAGTAACACTCGATCTATTTGTTGGTCAAAACGTAGACCTGTATTTTTAGGCACAAAATTTAAGTTAATTGCATTATACACAATTCAAAAACAACTAGAGATTAAACAAATAGTATCATAAAATGGATGATCTAGTAAATAATGTCGTCAAGACGGGTTTGATGACTTTTGTCAACACAAACAAAGTCTTTAAGGTTCAAGTAGAAGAGATAGATAGAAGACATTCTGTAGTGTGTGAAGTGCGCAGGTAAACATCTATCAGATAATACGCCAAACAGATGCTACAACTGCGGGCGGCGAAGCCGACCTTGCCAAATACCGTGCGTGCATAGTAGCGAAAAACAATGACAAATAGGGGAAGAAACAGCCAGAATCCAAGCCCAGAATGTCCACAGAAAATAAGACATTCAGTGAGCTGATATACGCGCAAATGGTGAACAAAAAGCAGCGGTACGCACAATCGCAAGTGCAAAATGAAGAAAACTCCACAAGACAAATGATGCAGACAATGATGACCAAAATAGACGAGCTCTCGCAAAGACACGCCTGTATTGAAGCCGGAGAAATGCGTTTGCAAGCGGAAAGAAGAAAAGAAATCTCTCTCAATGTGAACCAAATACACATTTGTCTTTTAATCGAAACGTACTCCACCAAACAGAATTTCTTAAATTTTCATGGCAATCAAGTTTATCAAACGATTCAACCGAGAATGATACAAAAAGTGAAAACATCGCCCATTACGAAAATTCCCTAGTGCAGAGTTTCGGCTTACGGTGGAGGCACTATATTATTGTGCACTGAGGCGTAACAATAAGAAAAACGATTATGGGACAGTATTAAGACACCTCGGTGAAAATTTTATTCCTAGTGAAGATTACAACGCGAAACACGTCAACTGGAGTTCCAAGCTGACAACAACCAAGGGCAGTGAGTTAAAGGCAGCCATAACTCAAATGGGCTGCAACACAATGATGTTCATATTGGATGTGATAAGAATGCGTACTTTTCACATCCGGAGTACAACAACCTTAAAACCCATTTGCTCATCGATTCGTGTGTCTCTCATTGGTCCGCGCGTCTAGTAACTTTGAATGTTGTTTGGTGAATTTTGTCCTACGTTGAGGTCACAGAAAGCCGCGCCTTTCAAATAAGACAAATGTTTCGGTTTTTTTTTTACCTAGTAAACGAGTGATTCCGAATATAAAAAATAGGGGTGTAATATTATTTCGTCTGGCTGTAGGTTCTAAGTCTCTGGATAGCATCGAAGTTAAGGGAAACATGTCTGATGGGATTCAACATTATATCTAAAGGTTCGCTCATATATCCCAATAAACAGTTAATTGCGGCAACTGAGGTTTTTGAAAGTGTATTCAATGATATAGACAAAAAATCTTTATCAAAAGATAAATTTATATTCGATGCAGTGACTGACAGAACTCTCGAAAAGTTATTATTATTATTATTATTATTATTATTATTAAATAAGTTTAAATTGCGGAAGCGAACCTATTACGCAATAAAAAAAAATGTGTTTAAAAAACAACTGTAGAGATATGTAAATAATATTAATTTAAGATAAAATCGAAGAAATTAAATTAAGTTATCCGTTAGATTCTTTTTAAATATGTACACTGTAGAAGATTCAGCTATTTCGTCAGTTAAGTTGTTCCATGTATTAAATGTACGATTAGTTAAAAAATGTTGTCGTGCTATTGTCTTGAATGTTTCTTTCCTGATCTTATACTTGTGTCCACGTAATCTCGCGTCATTGCTCGCTGTAAAATATTTGACGGAATTATCAGGGAATATTCCATGAACCAATCTAAACATCTGTATCATGTCAGCTCTATTTTGCCTTTGTGTTAAAGATGGTATATTTAATACGGAGAGTCTAGTTTCGTATGGTAATTTTGCTAGACCCTTCGGCCATCGTGTAACAGCGTGATAAATCCGTTCAAGAGTTTGCTGGTCTTTTAAGTAATATGGTCTCCAAACAGGTGCTGCATATTCAAGATGAGGTCTTATATACGTAATAAAGAGCTTCGAACATAACTCATACGACGGATTGTTGAACACTTTTTTTAATATGTATAAGATCGAAAAGGCTTTTCTTGCGACTTTATTGCATTGATCGCTCCAAGATAGTTTATGATCAACTGTTACTCCCAAATCGACCTGAGATGTGACTTCAATAATACAATCTGTACCAATTTTGTACGAAATTTTCGGATTCTTTTGACCAAAATACATAACGGAGCATTTTTCTTTATTTAAGGGTAACATCCACTTATCACACCATTCAGTTATTTTATTGAGTTCAGATTGTAGTTTGGAGTCGGAAGAGCTACTAAAGATTTTTAAGTCATCCGCGTAAGCATAATGCTGACATTCAAGATTTGCCAGTAAATCGGACGTGTAAAGGAGAAATAACAATGGACCAAGTACAGACCCTTGTGGAACACCACTGGTTACAGGGTGATAATCTGAAAGACAGTTATCGACTTTAACAGCAAATGTTCTGTTTGATAGAAAAGCCTTTATCCAGTTCAGGAGTTGGCCCGTAATTCCAAGCATTCTCAACTTGTATATTAGCAAAGAATGAGGTACCCTATCGAATGCTTTGCTGAAATCGAGATAGATAACATCAAGTGTACTTCCCATATCTAACATCTTTGTCCACTGATTACATGCGGCCAACAAATTAGTAACTGCAGAACGACCTGGTAAGAATCCATGTTGTGTGGCCGGAATTAAATTCCGGCCTTCGGCATATTCAAGGATGGTCGTAGCAATCATTTTTTCAAACAGTTTGCAGATTACTGATGTAAGGCTTACGGGTCGATAATTTTCTGCGCTACATTTGTCCCCCTTCTTATAGATTGGGGTTACAATTGCCTGTAGCCATTGTTTTGGTAATTGGCCTGTCAAAAAAGAAGTTTTAAATATTATAATAATAGGCTCTGCAATATTTTTAGAACAGTTTTTGATGAATATGGGAAGTATACCGTCAGGTCCGGGTGCGCTATTCGCATCTAATTTATTAATGTCTTTAATAAGGGTTTCTTTCAACAAATGAACATCTGACAAAGTTACCTCATCCAATAAACTAGTGCTCAAATGAGGAAGACGGGTGGTAGTGGATTTGGTAAAAACCGATGTAAAGAAGCTGGCCAAAACATTTGCAGTTTCTGAGTTGTCAATACACAAGGAACCTGTACTGTTACGTACCACTGGTACTGATACACGCGTTTCTATATGTCTACGCACATGACTATAAAAGATCTTAGGTTTATCTATAAGATTTTGTTCAAACGTATTCTTGGCAACTCTCAAGTCAATTTGTAGTTTGTTTGAAAATTGACGATGTTTGTTGTAGCCGTGGATATTATTTGTTAATTTGAATCGCCTCCAAAGCTGTTTTTTAAACTTTATTCTGCTTAGTAAAATATCTTTTATCCACGTTTTATTCACGAGCCTTTCCGATCTATACAAAGATGTATGGGATTTTATGAACGCACCGATAATCGAAAGAAAGTAATTCCATTGTACCTCAACCGAATCGAATCTATTCAATACTGTCCAGTCAAATTTAGACAACTCGTAGTTTAACCTGTCATATGATATAGATCTGTATGTTTTATATTCTGTTTTAGGCAAATGATATAATATAACCTGAACATTAATATTAACTGAGCAATGATCAGATGTCCCGACTGGATCATTAACTATTACCTTAGAAATTAAGTTAGTGTCACTAACAAGAACCAGATCAAGAAGAGATGGGACCTGATTAGCCCGAATTCGAGTAAAATCCTTTACTAATTGAGTGATGTTATTATTATTAAGCATAGCTACAAAATCTTTTTCCATTTGATTACCACCAACGTATGTGATAGTGTCCCATTTGATAGTAGGAAAATTAAAGTCTCCTAGTACAATAAAATTTGGATATTTAGAAAAACAAGCTTCAAGGGTGTTAATTAGGGCAGTATCAGACTCCGAGGAGTTCAATGCTGAACCAGCAGGCGGCCTATATGTACAACTGATGGTAAAACTAAATAATTTACTAGAAAATTTCAAAAATAATGACTCGTAGGGAATGGTAGAGATGTCCAGTAATGAAATTGAAAAGTGTTGCTGTAAAGTATTTTTTACGTAGAAACAGACACCACCACCACGCCCACTACTACGATCATTTCTAAAGAGTGAATATGAGTTTATAGCAATAATAGAGTTCAAGATGTTAGAGTTCAACCACGTTTCGGTTAATGCGATAATGTCCGGTTTCGTATTAGTGATTTCCAATATTAAGTCATCGAATTTAGCAATAAGAGATGCAATATTTGTGTATAGAATAGATAAACATAATGGTTCGCCTGTGTCTAGTTTTTTTTCACTGAAACAATTTGAGGAGCACGATTGATATATTTTATAGTGAGATTCGCCTCACCGGCGTCAATGCGTTCCTTCAATTCATTGCGAAGCGTCTTCAAGTAATTCCTTTGATAAAGCGTTTTGTAATCACCAATGATAACATTAGAAAATTGAGAGCTAGATGTGAGTGCAGTTTTTTTACGAAGACACATACGCGCAAGTTCTGGAGTTTTGAATCGAAGTTTTAAAGGTCTCGGCTTATCTCCTTTTTTTCCTAATCTACTAACATTCTCAGGAGAGATTACCAAAGCGGGATCAATAATTTCGAGTACGTCATTAACTATATCAACATCTGAAACAACAGAATGTTCCTCAACATTGTATACTACAACATTATTTGCTCTCAAAGATCTTTCAACAGCTTCAGAGATTACCTCTTCCTTGTTGGTCAAATTATTAGACTTTGTAGCAGCTATTATCATTTTTTCAAGATCAGAAAATTTTGACTCGAAAGATGCTTGTAAACTATTAAGTGAATTTTTTAAGTCTGAAATAGCAGTTAAAGTAACATCACATCGATTGCAGAATATTTTTAAATTTTTTGGACGACCTTTTTTAAGCAAGTCAATAAGTTCCTTGCTCATGCCGTCAATACACTTAATGTGAATATCCAGTCTACAACCATCACATTTAGTGACAGGAGACTTTGAAGATGGTTTGAAACAATGACAACAATTTTTGTCCATAATGTTCTCGGGTGGACCCTGTGTGCGGCACGCAGAGCAAAAAACTATCGCGCGTTGCCGATAATAAAAAGCAAAAAACAAAAAGATAAGGACTGAAGACAGTCGGAAATGCGGAAATAAATGTAGTTTATAAGCTTACCGTTTTACTCTTCAACAAATTCGAAATAACCACCGCATGCAGCAAAAATTTACCCACAAAATGATGTCAAATACACCAAATAACCAAGGCAAACAACGCACTCAGAAGCTAAAGAATCGAGCACGATGCACACACCTCTGCAGTTGCAGTATCATCATTTGAGTAGTCTAAGAGCCAGTGAAAGGCAAACATGACATAATTCAGTAAACCCTCAATTTTGTCAGAAGACTCTCTTATGCTTACTGTTCATGAAATGGGGACTAACCTAGTCCGGTCAAAGTAGGTTTAGTGGCGCTCAGGTGCAACAGGTACAAAAATCAGACGACTTTCAAAAGTATTTCAGTAAAGCTACCGTTTGTATATTTTAAATTACATTATTATTGTTATTGAAAAATCACAATGGCAGACGGTTATGGCGGTTGTAACATCACGGCAGGCACTTTTCAAAGTTAAAAAAAAATCAAAAATATTTTAGTAGATCTATTCGTCAGTAGCAGTATGTTAATGAAAGCTTCAGCAAAAAAGTTCGAAATTTCGACGCGAGCTCTATTCCACCTTGCAAAAGCGAGCTATACCAGCAATTTTTAAGAGCTCATTATATTTCTACCATTTGGAACAATGTTTTCAAAGAAGAGCCCACCAAATTGAGCCCACTGGAACATGGTTAGATAGAGAAAGAAAGTTCCTTCGTTTTCAAATGGTTTGAGGGAGATCAACTTCCAGATCTTGTCAGCGATTTGTTGAAATATTCTCCAGGTAATACAATGAATTCTACTCAAAAAATGCTTTATTTAAAATGATACAGTGGATGACGAACACTTTTCCAAAAACGAGGAAAATGATCCTGATGATGCTTATGATTAAGACTATAATAATAATCAATATGATAAAAATATATTTTTTTAAACAGCATGAAAAATTTTAATTTTCGTTTGTTTAATCATAAGAAACAATACTAAAATATTTTTGAATTTATATATTTTTTTTAACTTTGAAAAGTGATGTTACAACCGCCATAACCGTCTGCCATTGTGATTTTTCAATAACAATAATAATGTAATTTAAAATATACAAACCGTAGCTTTGCTGAAATACTTTTGAAAGTCGTCTGATTTCAGTTCAGTTTTCTTTCTATTGACAGTGGTGAGGGTTTAAACACTACTATCTGTAGTTATTGTGATTTTCAGGATTTTAATTTGTAGCTTTTCATGTGATAAGAAACATAATGGAGACTTTCTAAATTGTCGCTCACTCCTGAAAATCTGTCCGACATCCAAAAGGTGATAACAGAATGCGATTGATGTAGCTATGAAATTATAGATTAACCGTAACTTCGTAGTTTTGAATGATTTTATACAAGGAAAGAAACATACATTTATATACATGTATATATTATAACTAGTGGTCGCCCAGTGGTCGAAATTCGACCGTAATTAATTAAATTTGTAAGCTTGAACGTTATTGAGGATCTTTTCCAAATAGTACACATCTATACTCATTGCATATAATTTTTGATTTTTGTTCTATTACGTTTGCTGCGAGCGTGTAAAAATACGTCATTAACATGTGTTCTTTGCCCTAAATCTCTGCAATACCTATGAAAAAGAAACATCTGAAATCACAAAATTCACAGCTCGAAACTCCTTCAGTGCCCTATGCAACTGTTTGACCACAGATTATTTATTATTTAATGTATTTGTAACACATATTACATTATATAGATTTTAGCTTTCTACTTTCCTTCTTTATATAAACTTTATCTATACTAAATCTCACTCCTCCGTGCGCTCAATATGGTTAAAAAGGGGTACAAAAGTTTCTCTTCACGTATTAATATACAAAGTATGGAATAAAATTCATTATATGTATGTTTATTCTTATGTGTTAACAATATTCCTCGGACAGGTCAATTTCTATTTGTAAATTTCTATATTTTGACATAAATTTCACCTTCTTTCTTATTCTTAAGGGGCGCGGTTTTAACCCCGTTTTACTGAAGCTTAAGCTTATTGTGCCGCACTTAGTGCAGTCTCATGTGGGCTGTAGGCCTATTACAGGCCTTTTCGGCTCTTTGGTCTCCTTGAAATCGCTCATGTCCCGACACCCATCACAAAGGGGCACTCTATTGTATTCTTCCAGTTTCACCAGCGATTAGAGACTTCATTTCACCGCTCTGCACGTCTATCTCTCCCTTTCTTTACTTTAACACTTTCCAGAGCTTTTAGCGCTGCCTGACTATCGTTCCTAATATGTATCCATCCGCTTGTTTGCACAGCCCCTCCTCACTATTTGCCCGGAACAAAAATGTCCATTGCAGTAATTTCTGCCTATAACACGGTTTCCAGGAAGCCAGGTTAATAGTTATGTCATCTCCTGATGTTGCTCCAGCCACCCCTGACGGATCCATTGTTACTCTTCAGTTTCCAAGTATCGACCCTCTCTTCCCTTCCCGTCATGATTACCTCGAAGGGTTTACGAACGTGATATTTGGTCCTAAGTCTGTCCGATTGAATGGTCAGTAAGCAATCGTTCCGTATTTTTTCCAAACATCTCGGTATGGTGTCTACTTCTGACGTATGTTTTACCATATCCGGCAATTATAAGCCGGTATGCTGCCTCATTCATTGCCTCCGATTTCATCACCAGATGTAGCCGAGGCGGGTTCAGGAGCACTTCCATGGCTGCAGTAGGCGTTGTGTTCATTGCTCCCGTTATTCCAAGACAGGCAAGTCTTTGCAGCTTCCCCAATAGCAGTGTAGCGTGTTTTCCAGACCTCTTAGCCACGAAACTAACGAAGAGTATGTTACCGTGGGATTTATGTTTTAATCCCCACCATGCCCCTACAGGCCCATAACGAACTAATCAACACTAATAGTCTAATTAAAATCATCAACGATTTCTGCATTGATGGTCCTATCAAAGTTTCTAAAACGGGACAAATAGCAGAACATGTTTCCCGCAGGATCATACATAGCGTGGATACCCTCAAACGAAACCCATATGACAATGGGGTAAAAATCTCCAGTGGCAAGAAACCTAAGAGTCACTGCTAACCGGCATCCTGCAGATACACTTTCACGGTGAGAATGTTTTTGTAATCTGGGACCAAGAAGTGACAATAATTTGTCGACCGACTGGACGGTGATTCTTGTGAAATTGAAAAAAAAAAAATTCGGTGGCTCCAAGGCGCATTTCTTGCAACAAATTATGATAAAAGCCTTGATCTTTTCGCTTCTGCAAATAAGATTGCACTCAGTAACGTCTAAGGCGGGCTCTTTGTGATTCTACCTGAAGCAAACAAAAACTATTCTGTAAGTAGGTACACAGAAAAAGCGGTTTCGGTCCTTTTTACCTTTTTAATTTCTTCTTATTAACTCAAATGCGACACTTGCATACAATAAAGAACCACACTTTCACGGCTCGTCGTCTGTCAATCACCAGAAAGTCACCTAATGCGCATGTCCACTTCGAAACTTTTACCGTCCAATAAATCCTGAAAATCAAATGTTTACAATAGCTGTTTTCGCGGAGCCCGAAAAAGGCATTGTACGGGTTCCACTCAAGTATACTTTTGAAAAAGCACAGATTTTTATTTCAAGTCAGATTTGACAACTCGATGACATTTTACACAATTGTATCGAAAATCGCACGACACTGAAAAATGGCCAATAGAAAAACAGAATTCGGTGTCGTTTCTATAACAATATAAAAATTTCCCGGAAATTTTTTGCACCTAGCTAACCCAACACGAAATTAATAAGTGGAAATTTTTTCAGCCAATCAAAATCATTTATGTATTTATTAAAAATCCCAAATTACAAAATTAATATTAACTTCAACAATAATTAATTAGAAGAGTTACTGTTAAAATTTAACACACAATTGTTGTAAGTAATCATATCTGATAGTGATGAAGTTTCATTGAACTGCTTCCAAATGATGGTTTGGTGATGCTCCATGTCCATTTGTAAGTATGGACGGATAGAATGTGCGCTGGTATGTCCAGTAATTTTAAGAAGCTGCTGTTCTCCGACTCCTTGCTTTGCTAAGTTGGAAACTGCCGTGGCTCTTACAGAATGATTAGTGATTTTATTTTTTTGTGTCGATACCAATTTTTTTTTGTCGATTCAGCCATCCATGAAGATATCTGGTTTCTTCCCACAGGCGTGTTTTTAAACCATCCTTTAGATTGTTGGTTTTGCCAATTTGGGTTAGGAGTTAAAAATAATTTGTCTGTGCTAATAAATTTTGTTCTTTTTTCTAACAATCTGAAAACAAGAAGGGGTTGTTTATAATGTATGGCAAATTGCAAGATTGTAGTTACCGAACTGGACAAATATCTGAATTAACTTTATTCGGCTCTGGAGCTGCTGAATTCAATGTCGGTAAATGGATCAGACTTCATATTAAACTTCTTATAGTACATTTCTTGTAATTGTTTGGCACTGGAGTCCCACATGATTTTTACCACTGACTCCTTATATTTCCATTCCTGTTCCTCATGTTAAAAGCCCAGTCTTTCAATATAATTGCGAGCTCTTCTTTCGATACGCAATTTTCAATGTTATACTTTTTTTCTTTACAAAAACTTGTAAACTGGATCCACACACATGTTTTGCTGCGTTTTGTGTTCACTGGTACTGTATTTTCTACCGTTTCATCAATATTTAGCAAAGATGTAGAACCAAAACGTGACATTTTTTGAAATTAAAAAATGTTTTTCCGTTGTCAGGGATAATTCTGTTATATAACTAGATTTTTTTTGTCAGAAATTTATAATTTAAGAATTTAAGAAGTATAATGTCCGTGTCGTTGCGATTTTCTTACCGAATATGCCCGCGTGCATTGATTAATGTCCGGAAATTTTATTCTCATGCATTTCCAAAACGTAATTAGCCCTCGTGTTCCACTCGGGCTAATTAATACGTTTTGGTAATGCATTCGAAAAAATTTCCGGAAATAATCAATGCACTTGGGATATTATAAGTGAAAATTTTGGATTCAGAGGCTCCTACGATGACGAATTTTTTGCTCACATTTTATTTTATTAATTTAATGTATTTTTAACGCATATTAAATATAAATTTTAGCTTTGTGCACTTCTTCTCCATATGAACTTTAACTATGCCAAATCTTACAGTCCTCCGTGCCCGCAATAGGCTTCAAGAGGGGTCCAAAGTTTTCGCTTCACGTATTAATATATCGATTATAATTTTTCGTATTGACCAGAAGGAGCTCCCCGTGATTCCGACCTTCACGAGGTTCCTTCCTGGTCAGGTCCTGTTCGTACATCATAGCCACTACCCAAAACCATGAGGTCATATTGATATAATTTTTATAATTATTATCACATATTCTTACATATTTTATTACATTCGTCCTTCCTACCAGCATAATATAGAATTTTCCACAAAAAATTGTTACTTACCGATGAAATGCAACAATAGCAATTTAAACTCCATTAGTACTGTTTCTTGTTTTTGAGACAACATACCTGAAACAAAAAAAGTATAAGAAAAAATGTAGTTTTGTATTTGTTCTTTAGCTTAATCAATTCTCAACAACGACTAACATTTAGTAGATTTCATAATCAGTTGAAAGTAAACCATCATACAAGTGTTAAGTTTGACGAATGAGCCAAAGATGAGAAACGAGATGAAGCAAATGTGGTGGGATTATAATAATAGCGAATCTTTACTTTAAATTATATAATTAAGAACTAATAAAATGTACAAAAATAACCAGTCTATGGTCATTGGCACCACTCTCGGCAAGTCTCATCTAACGGCTCGATTTTTTACGGCTAAACTTAACTAAAAGGTTTCTTAAAAACTACTCTCGGCGACCTGCTTGCCCTTCTTCCATTCAAACTTCTTTCGCTCTCGCACTCACACTCATGTCTTAAGGTCTATTTACAATCTATTAGGTACTATGATACTAAATAATATCCGACACTACACAAATTATACGAGCAATGATATCCCCACTTTCGAACGAGTTATCAATGAACACTATTTTTTGGACGACTGACAGCAGTTATATTTTCAAAACGTCTCATGAATTGATTTGATACCACCTCGTACAGACAATTCCACTGATTTATTAGGAATAGTAGCAGGTTATATATATAAAAGTATATTATACATTTTCTACTATGGTGTCACAAATTGTTCATTGTGACACTAAAAGTAGTGTCACAATGGAACTTATGGTGCAACTGTTTTTGGTTTTTTTATCTGATGCATACATATTATGTTGGTATTGAGCCGACGTCTGGCATTTCTAGCCAACTCCGAGGTCAAGCCAAGTGTCAACTTTTCAGAAAAAAACAATAAAGACAACCAGTACTACCTAAGTCTAAAAAATCCCTAGAATATTTAAAAAGCAAAATTTTTAAATTTTCATAAAACGAAGAGCTCCAAAGTAGAAAAAATTGTATATTACACTCGTCTAACGAGGCATTGTGACATTCGTTCTATTGGAGCACTCATGTCACAATAAACCCTCTTGTTAAACTCGTATAATGATATACCATTTTTGGTGAGATTTTCTTTTATGTTTGTAATTTAAGTTCATTTGCTGCGCCTTCCGTTTGTTTGATACGCTGATTGCAAAGATTAAGAATTATATTGAGATTATATCTCTTTTTGACTTCAATACCAAACTGAGATTTTAGTTTTATCATACCCCTATCAGTTCTGCAATGACTGCAAAGATACCATTTCAGAACATCTCCAACCAGTCGAATTCAATCAAAATTCCTAAATTGTATTATGTACCTACTATATTCACCGTCCGATACCATTAAGCATATAGATATGATATAGACATAGATATCAAGTAACATTTCGATTAATATTAGCAGACTTCTACCAATCATGGCGTCTCGCCCCCATTGTGCAAAATTATTAATTAGTGGAAAATTATTCCAATTTAACTGCTTAACATGACCGTCGGATTGTTACAATGCCACTCTTTATTATTATTATATTCACCAAAAACTCAAGAAACGATGGGTTATTCTTAATTGTTACCCTATAAATCGTTCCTTGTTACTTAATTAACCTGACGGCAAGGATAACGTTTGTTCTCTGGTTTCTTAGTACTTCAGTCAATAATTGCAAATTATGCCATGCCTGGCTGCGAATTAACTTATTGACCCATGATGCTAATACATGTGTGATTGGTAGAGAGATTAGTCTTGATAATGTAACTTTATGCCTCAAGTATAGTATAGGTAGATCCTCCTAAGGCGCGCATGAGGCTATAATGTTTTGTTTTCTTTTTTAAACACTGGTCGAAGTTATGGCACGCTTTTAACAAAGTACACCAGTTAATTTGTGAAGGCCTGAGAAAACATCTAAATACGAAACTGGTTTTGCGTCGTAAAAAACCATGTCTGTCTTGATTGATTCACTTCTGTACACCTGTGACACAGAGATGAACTCAATAATTTCAGATTCATTTGCAAGCGGGCCGAACATTGTTTTTTTAAGTTTTATTCTTTTCAGCGCGTCTTATTGTTAGAATTTTTTTTATTGTCTTAGCGTTTTTCTTGCTTGTTCGAGTATTGAAATGATAGTAATTTTATTTATTATATTCATCCAACTAGTGATAACAAATAATGATAATAATACTATTAATAACAACGAATAAAATATAAGAAGTTTAAATCAAAGATATCTGTTAAAATAATACCTTAAGCCGCTCCTGCTTGCCGACACGAGCGAAAAATAGCTCAGTGATTGAATTACCTAGGCAAACTGGTTTAAAGGATAGAAACAAAGCTTACGACTTAGCTGGTCGTCTAGAAAGCTTCAGTGCACAATACCGTTTGTGGCAACTATACAATAAAACAGTTTTCGGTGATCAATTCATCTAAATTTGCAGTCATTAGTATCATTAGTTAAAATGAGTAAAGCCGTGTTTTGTGTTTTCGTTTACAATATGAATAAATATTAACTTTAAAAACAGGTAAAATTACAATACGACCTTGTCAACTTCAGTATACTTATTCGACTATTACTTTTTATTCTTCTGTATTAAATAAATCTGAATTTCTACACAGAAAATGTGCTACATTTTTAAGGCGGGTTACGCTGCATATTCCTTGTCAACTAATCGGTAATTTCAAAATAAGTATTATAACTAAGCTTCAGAGAATTTCTCGCCCAACTTTCATGGTGCAATTTGCTCCTGCATCCGAAGCATGGCATTAAGGTCTGCGTAATATTACATACATGCTCCTAAAACAAGAGTTACTAGATGAGACTCTTGACAAAACTTTTTATTGTTATACTCGACAAGCAGTGTGCACATTCTGAGGGACTTTTCTATTTACATCGACAATAATTTTAAACGAAATGTGGATGTAAAATCGCTCTTGTAAAACAGCTTGGCTCGACAAATATGTTAATTTGCTTGTGCCCAACAAAAGTTATGTAGTGCTCTCATATGAAGACTACAGGGAAAAAACGTGCAAAGTCAGTTTTTTTATCAAATTAAGGTAATAGTGCCATCTAGTAGACAAATTTCAATAGTTTCTGGGTGTATGTTCAAACTGGGAAAGAACGTGCAGTGTCACAAGATATTAATACTTTTAATATTAGGGTACAGGGAAAAAACGTGTCAAGTCAGCGCGGCTCTGGGAATAAACGTGCCAACTACAAAATGAGTTTGACGTTATTATTGCTTACTGTCTTGATGACTCAGTTCAGTTGCGCCGTTCAGTTAAGATGGATGACAACCAGAATTCTCTTAGTGAAAATATTGTACCAGACTCTTCTACAACAAAAAAACGGAAAAAGACTGGACGAATTACAGAGGTAGCTAAAAAATTACGACTTCAGTCCCATGAAACTGGCCCAGATTGTCATTGCAAACGATGGAAATGTTTTGAAACCGTTCCATGTGCAGAAAGAAAAAGGATTTTGAAAACCTTCAACGAGATGGTATCATGGAATGAACAGAGTGAATATTTGACTGGTTTAATTGCCCTTACACCAATACAACAACGGAGAAATCGGCTAACTGAAGAAGATAGTAGTAGTTTTCGGGAAGCATCTTATCATTATACCGTACGAGTTTTTGACGAAACTCATCAGGTTAGTAATGTTACTGTTTGTATGAAAGCTTTCTGTTCTATTCATGGAATAACACGAAGACGACTGCAAACAATTCACTCGTCTTTAAAAGATACAGGTAGCGCTCCTGACAAAAGGGGCAGCAAATCATCAACGCACAGACAACTTGCTGAAGAAACGATGTCTTGCGTGTGTGAGCATATAAATTCTTTTCGTGGAAGAAATAGTCACTACAGTATGACCAAAACCAAGAAATTGTATTTGCCGGAAGAACTCAATATCACCAAAATGCATGAAATGTATAAAGAAAAATTTCCGGAACATCCAGTTTCTTATGAAACTTACCGGACTATTTTTTCCACGAAATTTAATATTAGTTTTGGTTCTCCACGTGCTGATACATGCAGCACGTGTGATGAGTTTAATGCTTCAATAAACTCATTAAATACCAAAATTAATGGAATTACTTTGACTGTTAAGGAAAAAGATAAGCTCCGAAATGAAGTTAACAGATTAACTATTAATAACACCCTCCACAAGAAGAAAGCGGAGACATTCTATGCAAGAAAAAGAGCAGCTAGACAAGAAAGTAGAAAACGAGTAGATACCGAGGCCATATGTATGGATTTTCAAAAAAATCTGCCACTTCCAAATATATCCACAAATGATGTATATTATAAACGGCAACTCTCGTTTTTCTCTTTTAACATACACAGACTATCGGATGCAGATTCAATTTTTTATACCTACACAGAGACAGTTGCCAATAAGGGAGCCAATGAAGTATGTTCTTTCTTAAAAGACTATGTATTACACCATCTGTCCACTAATGTAAAACATTTGAAAATTTTTTGTGATTCATGTGGCGGACAAAATAAAAATTTCACGGTATTTAGATATCTACATTATTTAGTTCATGATAAAAAACGCTTCAAGTCAATTGAAGTAACATTTCCAATAAGGGGACATTCGTTTATGGAATGTGATAAGAATATGGGACTCAACTTCCTGATGATTGGGTGCAAGTATTCCAAGCTGCAAGATGTAAGCCAACACCATTTAAAGTTGAAAAAGTAGATCAAGCAATGGGCATGGTTAGAGATTGGAATTCTTTCCTATCAACCACTTATATAAAAAAATGCCCCTTTTTGTCACGACCAGTAAGAGAAATGAAAATCGTGACTGAGCATCCTAGAATGATACTACATAGGGATTCTTATAACGGCAGGTGGATATCGTCAATTGTTACAACACCGCGAAGGAAAAATATAAAAGGACCCCTACTCAATCCTAATGAATTTTTCTATCCATTTCGAGCATACAAAGGTAAGAACCAAGGTTCCTGAAATCAAATAACTATGCTCAGTTCGATTATTTCAGATTTAATTCCGATTAGTGGTGAAAAATATGATAATTTACAAGACTTAAAAAAAATTTGTGAAGAGGAAGCAAAGGTTTTTTATACCAACTTACCATTTGTTGCCAAAAAAAAAGCTAATAATAAACAGAAAAAATAATTTTTTTTTGTAAAGGCGTTTGTAGATTTGCCTTATCCAACAATTTCATTTTGTTGATTCATAATATTATTTTATTTATTATATACATTGAAATTTGGATGAGTTGTATCATTTTTTCCCTGTATGTTGGGCACTTGACAACTTGTTTTCAGCATTTTTTCCAAAGTATAAACCCTAGCTGAATATAGGTTTTTATCCATGAAGTTTATATATATATATAACTAAATTATAATAACATATCATTTGGAAAAAAATGGTTTGTTAAACAACTAAAGGGTTTTTAACTTTGAAACTGACATAACTCAAAACTACTCTAGACTGACTATGCACGTTTTTTCCCTGCAGTCTTCATATGTGTTCCGCCGTGGTACCAGCATATGTAATTTCATATTTGATTATCAACATACCGACTAAATTCAAAACATAATATACAAGCGTTCTATTGACTTGTAAAGGATAGGTCATATTGATTCATGGTTTATTATTATCGATATTGCGACAATGTTTTCTCCAACCGACAGCCATTGTTGATTTTGTTAGCATGGTAGAAAACGTCTGATATTTAGGAGATTTTAGCATAGACATTTTTTACACTTCTTTTATAATGTTCTTATAAGAACATCTGAAATCTTATTTTCGAATTAATCTAGACAGCAGCAGTTTTCACGCTGACAAGCTCCAATAAGACCGAAACCGATCTGAGAGTTAAGGAATAATAAACAATTATTGTCAGATTTGTGTCTGCCACTACCACAATTTTTTAGGCTAAAAATGAGTGATCCAAAGACGTTATTATAGGTGCGATCAAAAAATATGTTCACGAATGATTTCTTTTTCAATATTTTTGTTACTCTCCTTTTCTTATTTAAGTACTAATACTAATACTAAACAGGATTATTAACACCAGAACTACAATAATATTAACAATACATTTAGACTATCTAAGATGTTAAAATTTAAATATATCTAAGTCGAACTCCACAAACTTTAATAACTGTAAAATTACTAATGGAACATGTTTCGGCAGAACACTTCTGCCATCATCAGCCCTAATTTAACAAGAGATTAATGATACAATTGATGAATTACAAGAGAGGTTCTTACCTTAAAGAATATAAAAAATTATGACGTTGACGTCATTTTGAATTAAATTTGACGTTTTCAAAGGGTTACATGATTTTTAAAAGATTTTGTAAAAACAACATTTTATAAAATGTAAAAATTAAAAATGGATCAAAGAGAATCTGGTAAGTTTGTTTGAGTGGTGAAAAATTAAAATAGTGAAATAATAATGGGATTATTGAAGTTATTCTGTTCATTTAAACAAGATCTGTTTTCCAAAATTACGTCAATGTCATATTTTTTTATATTCTTTAAGGTAAGAACCCCTCTTGTAATTCATCAATTATTGTATCATTAATCTCTTGTTAAATTAGGGCTGATGATGGCAGAAGTGTTCTGCCGAAACATGTTCCATTAGTAATTTTACCGTTATTAAAGTTTGTGGAGTTCGACTTAGATATATTTAAATTTTAATTTAAATTTACTCCACCTGGATTTAAGAACATTCTTCTGGTTTATCTAAGATGTAACAAATTTATGGAACGCAAACATCTTGTGACGTCCTGTTTGTTCTCTTTTAGTTTGGATGATACATCTGTTGAGATGTGTGCTTGAAATCGCTTCCAGTTTGCTTCCCAGGGCAATTCGAGGGGTGACTACTGGCAGCTGCTTTTGCTTTAATGTAAGCTTGCTCGTTCCTTGGTACTCCCATGTGTGAGGAAACCACACAAGATCTCCGGACTCTAAGAAGTGAATCCGTTGGAGAAAACGTTTGATGTATAGAGAGTCGGTGCAGAGAACTATGTATGTTATGGTTTATTTAATTCTGTGCTTCTTCGCAGCTAAAGGCTCCAAGTTTTGTTGTGTGAATGGAGGAGGTTTTGGGAAGGCGGAAAAGATCTTGTTGAACTAATAGTATTCAGTTGACTTTAAAAAAAGGTCCCAGATAACCATAACTACCAGACAGGAGTCCCCGACCTCGCAATTGTCAAGAACGTCATCCAACAAATTGAGCTCTCAGTGGCTGTAGAAGTCAGCTCGGACCACAGCCTCGTCCTGATGCACTTCGGGACCGAGGACAATGATCCAGCAGAAAGACGAACCAGCAGAGTAAATTGGACAGAATTCGCCGCTCACTGCAAAATCAAGTTCGGAGGGTTCCTAATAATTGAGGAATCCGAACAGATCGACATCGCAATCAACGCCTTCGGGAACAGAATCTCCAGCTCAATCATGGACGCCACCGAAAATCTCTCACAAAAAACCTTGAAAGACTCGAAAGTCCCGCAGAACCATCGCTGCATCAGTTTCCTGTCGACTGTAGGGAACGTTGCGGAAAGAGTCATCCACTGCATCAAAAACACCAACACCCTCGCAGACGACCAACTCCTCCGGGTTGTCAAACGCTGTAACCGGGATCGAGCGTAAGGAAGTGACCGGTGCAGTATTTCTCGACGTGGCCAAAACCTTCTGGCACAATGGCTTTGTTCACAAGCTCCACACGAGCGGTGTGCCGTTGAACATGGTCCAACTAATCCAAATCTTTCTACAGAATGGAACCTTTCGAACCCGTGTCTCATCCTGTACGCGGCCTTCACAGCGTACATTCCAAGTACCCAGAACACGACACTGGCTATCTACGCAGACGACGCAGCAATCCTCACCAGCTCCAAGCAACCACGTTTGGCGACCCGGTATCTACAGGAAGCCATCAGCCAAATGGAGTACTGCATCGCTCTCCTCGTCGTCTCCTGCATCAAGAAGGACCGAATCATTCCCTCGGTCGACCAGGCAAAATACCTAGGTGTCATTATCGATAAGAAGCTCGACATCAGCCATCACCTCGAGTACTCTTTGGAGAAAGGGAAAATGGCAGTTGCTTTCGTCACTGGTCTCCATGTGCAGTAAGATGTCGGTAAAAAAACAATTCACAATTGTTCCCCCAACCTTAACTTATGCTGCCGTGGCCTGGGCATATGCCCTCTCGAGAACAAACATGTGTACGTTGTAGGTCCTCCAAAACAAATTCTTCCGTAGAGCCTTCGACGCTCCATCCTTCGTCCGGAACGAACAGCTCCACCGGGAGGCACAGTGCATAAGCGCCAAAAAAAGCAAAAGCGATTTTTCTTTTAGCGTGAATGAGATCGTCTGAATGAAAATTCTCCCTACTTTTCGTTTCCTTGCACATGTCATGTGATCCCCGGGGATCATCCTGCGGGTCGCCTCCATTAACAGAACAAAACTGTATGAAGCATTGGAAGGAGTGGGTATTACAAAACATCTTAAAAGCCTGGCAGAAATGAAGATGAGAATGCTGAGTACGCATTCAAGGAGACATATCCCCAACTTTTGAACCTACCTGTGGATTGATACAGGGAGATATCTCTCTTGTATATAGTTCAACCTAGTGCTAGTGAATATTTTAACACCTGCAAGGATTTACAGAAACGGTACGATCTATAATAAAAGCATACAAATTCTTGTGTCTGCTGATTACGTAGATATTATCAACAAAACACACACAGGCACCTTACAGGCAGCATGAAACAAAATATTGCAGATTGATGACGCAGCGTCTGTTAACGGGTTCACACGCTTAGGATCAGTCGTGAACACAGAGAACAACATAACCACTGAAATACAGCACCGCATACTCTTGGCCAACAGGACTTACTTTAGCACTTGTCTCGGCAAACAAAATGCCATCTGGCACAACACTAATTCGTCCCGACACTTACGACAAACAACGAGGAACTTTTGGGTCGTTTTGAACGAAAAATACTACCGACCATATTTGGGACCACACAACTCTGTGTAGCGTAGGCATTTTATAAAAGGCTTTACAAAAACATCGATATTCTCAAAGCAATATAAGTAAACCGGATGCGATGGATTGAAAACATACTAAGGATGGACCCGGAAGACCCTGCAAAATAGCCATGTTCCAAAACCCAGTTGGCCAACGACGCGGAGGAACACACAAGCTGCGGCGTACAAGAAAATCTTAATAACATTGGGCTGCCAACATGATGATGATGATGATGATGATGTTGACGTCTGAATTTTTCTACATGTATGCTTCATCTAGGATTCCAGCACGTATGGTTCTTACAGGAGATACCGGCTATAGTCCATTATTTTTCCTATTTTGCGTTCGTATTCGTACTTCGCAAAAGCATATCGTAATAGACAAAAGCGGTTTTATAATGATCATACTAAAATAGTATATTATTCAATGAGCGTGTAATCATCTGAGTGGGTAATAGCCATTACACGCGAGTCAAATACTATACTTTATCGACAACTTTCAGGAAAATAACAATATGGATTTAATAATGTTTTATTAATTTTTATTATCATGGTAATTATAATTAATAGTAATATTAGTACAGTTACTGAAAGTTATAGGTGGATTTTCTTTACCCGTCAAATTATAGGTAGTTCTTCCTGTGGAAGTTGTACTAGTAATGTTATTTACACTTTGCACGGTGCAATTATTCTTGTTAATTACTTCCACAATTTTTCTTCCTCGTTCTAACTTGTTATTTATGTTGTCGTCGATGTAACCTTCGGCAACTGCGGTTGATTTCCATCCCCCTAGTTTTTTCACGGTTGTGATGTCACCACCTCCGGTCACACAAATTGTTGCCGAAGATCGACGAAATAAATGGCCCGTATAAAGTTCAGGATTTTTAAGTTTCAAAAACATAGCAATTTGTTTGCCCATAGCAGCTAACTTATTTATGCCAACTTTTTGAATGGTGCATTTACCATTCTGGTAATTTAAAAATAAACAGTCCGATGTGGCATGAGGTGGTCGCAGTGCAAGATATTTTCTACAAATTTCGTTAAACTCACCTGACACGGTAAACGATCTAGACGTCTTTGTTTTGGTGATAGGTATAGTGACTATAAGAGCTCCATTGTAATCTTTTATATCTTCAATTTTCATAGAATGCAATTCGTTAGTGCGACAGGCTCCCATTAAACCCATGATCAATGCTACAAAACATTACAGTAGATAGAATTCGCAAAATTCACCAAATTATTAATGTTTGTAAAAACTAATGTCATCGTTATAGCAACACCGCACCACCTACTTGTGTCAAAATAAGGCATATGATTTAATTTTGACGTAACGATTGAGTAATATTATTCCATCGAATTGTATATATATTATTCAATTGACAATAGTAATAACTGTCATTACTTGCCAAAATCGGTTTAGTAATCCATAGATTATGCGATAGTTGTAGATAAATATTATAATTTATTTTTTTATGTTGTCAAACCTAACATACTTCGCTGTCAAGTCCAAGTAGCTGTCAACAGCTGTTAATATCAATCGGCATTTAACTGGTGTATGTAATTCGATGTAATTGAATCAAATAGGAAATTCTTTTTTGTGCTTAGTTTAATCCCTAATACCCAAGTCAAAGAACATAAATTATGAAGCAAAATGTAAAATTTACCTTTATTGACAGGTACATTGTCAAATTATGAATGCATAAATTGCATAAACTAATAATGTATTTTGGATTTTTGTAGCATGATATTTTGTATCATGTTGTAGTGTTATCGATGAGACGTCACAAATTTTAAACACATGTTAACGAAAGGCCTATCAATCAATTGGCACACAACAAAAAATAAAAAAAAAATTAAAACACATGTTTGGGAACTGCTACGTTCAAGAACGACTGAGCGATTTGACAAAAACACAAATATTAAAGTGCCAGTCTCGCTTAGTGGGCCTTTCAATTCAGTAAGCTAGAATATTCAGGAATGAAAGCTAATGCCCTAAATACATTAAATATGAATTCGTGAAGAAATCGTCCTGCGCAAAAAAAAAGTTATTAAAAATTTTCGAGATTTCGATACATGGTTTGATTTTTCTGATATTTTTTCTAAACATTCTCTGTAGCCCTTTGGCCAAAAATAAATCAACTGTTTTGCAAAAGCATTTAGTGTCCCATCTTGTAGCAACTTTAAACTCTTTGTTTTTCGACTTTACGTCTGATGAAAAGTAATTACTTTTTGCGATTTTTGCCGTTTCTCACCCATTATCTCCAAATCTAAGGCCTAACCTTTCGTACATTAACCACATATCCCGGCGTAAGTGGTAAATGTTCCTGCAGGTGTTGTCACAGAGAAATGTCAAATAAGTTCAACCTGTTAAGCGGTCGGGAAAAACAAACTGACGGATAAAAATGGTTCTCACGATATTCACCATAAATCATAACTATATCAAACCACTCGGATGCCGTAAACGAATACTGGACTACCATTTTTCCACCTGCTCATTTTGGGTGGATACTGGAATTGCTGTGATGCGACGTATCCAAACAAATTGGTAGGGCTGGTGTAATTGCTTAGCGACCAAAGGGTCGCCAGACCTGAATCCCTGTGATTTTTTTGTTTGAAGCCACCTCAAAAATTTTGTATATGCCACGGCAATAAATGATGTAAAGTTAATCGAAAGGATGAATGGATAATTGTAGCCGTAACTGCACCTATGTTGCTAAGAGTTCAAGAAAACTGTACAATACAGTTTTTAACTCGTAGAACAGGTTAAAGTTAAAGTTCCCTTGTATCCCTTTCATTTTCAATAGATTTGGATATTTATTCAAACAGTATTTTTGAATCAATAGATGGTGCTAGAACCCCGAATATCAACTGAATCTCTTTTATAGCAAACAAAGATGAACTTCATGTAGTCAATTCCGCACTTAACTACTTAACTCGGATTAGTTCAAAACTGCCCTTATACCCCTTTTATTCTAGACCCGTCAGTGTGAACTATAGGAAATTGAGGTGGTTTTAAGGCATAATTGACCGAAAATGTTATGGCCTTATAATTTTTTTGGTTAGATTAATGGCATTTTTTAACATTTTTTACCAGAATTCGTTGCAATCGCCGCCGACGTTCCAATTCAAAACTCTACTTCATGCAATTTAAAGGAGATTTATATCTGACAATTTCTATTTTATAAATAAGCAAGCTGGTTGTTCGTACTAGACATAAAAAACTTTAATCTTTAAACTGTTCAAGTGCAAAGTGCCCAAGGCTTTTGTTATTTCAATGTTTGTTTCCATCCAAATGAAACTCTGACAGGAAATTGAAAAACGGATTGTGAAATGCAATTGAATGTCTTCCTTCTGCGTGCATGCATAAAATGTTTGTATTTGTTTATGATTTCAATAAGCGTACGAGAATTTTATAAGGTGGAAAAATATCGCAGAGTGGATTTACATCTTGTTTGTTGACAAACCTTTCAAGAAATTTCTGGATAAGGCACTAGATTCATGTAGTTATTTTGGTCCCACACGAAAACCCTACTGGGTTCTTAAATATTTCGTGTTGAATATCAGTGGAAAGTGGAACGTTACTAAACATTTTGTGATTGCTCATTTCTGATGAAGTTAAAGCGAATTGTCATTGTGCATTATAGCTATTTATTATACAAGTGTCTTATAAGGCAAATAAGTCACGTGTGTAATACATAATTTTATCCAACAACTCATTCTGTAAGAGTTCTTAAAACATTCATGAAAACTCAAAAAATGTTTACGTTCAAAACTGTTAGCTTGTAAATGTAAATGTAAACTGAGATGTCCCTGGTTTCCATACAGAGGATTTACTATTTGTTTTTCACCTTCTTCTTTGTTGCTTTTCACCTGCTCTGTTACATTTAATTTTATGCTCTTCCCTTCTTGTATTACTTCTTCTGCCTTCTATCTCACTTTATCCTGGATATGTCTCTCTATTTTACTCATAGCATCGTTTATATACAGGATGCATCAAAAACTGTTCAGAAAAATATATGCAAATGAAATAATTATAAGAAATGAATGTCTGCTTTGATCCTTGACATCACCAACTGCTCGTATCAGGTGTGTATTTTGATTGCAACGCGTTTTTCAAATTTTCTTATTATAGGTAAAAACAAAGGGCATTTTTTAAAATGTTAATTCCTCCATATAATATGACGTAATCGTTATTTCAGAATCGTGGTTATATGATAATATTTCTAATAGCGAATTAAATTTAAGTAATTACACTATTTATTTATGGTGCCGATCGTAATGTTAATATAAGACGCAAAACACGTGATATTTTGATCGCAGTAAAAAGTGATTTGAATTCAAATGTTGTTCTTTGTGGTCACTTTGTAGAGAGCAAGAAGTACATTGTGTTACTCTGGCTTCAGACTCTCTCTGACTGTTTTTTGGATCTTATATTCATCAATAATAATTCTTCTAACTTGGATATTTCTCAAGCTTTAGATCAGTGGTTCTCAAACTTATTTCGTCTACCACCCACTTAAAAACGACAAAGACTATAATTATATAAGTAACTATATTTAAAAGGCTTCCACTGAGCCTAATTCTGAAGATAATAAAAAAAACTGTTTAATATGTTCAGTATTTTGGGCTCTATCGTGAATACATACGTACATCCAGACATACAGACTTATGGACGCCCCAGAATTTTTTCATCTTGATCCCAAAAAAAGAGGATCCAAAATACTATCTACTTTATTTGTTGGAGTGTACTGACTGTAAGTAATTTTTTTTTATCTCGTTTAAGTGTAGTGTAGTTCTCTTCTAACATTAATTTATTTATTTCATACTGTGTCATATTTGTTACTTTTACGTCAGACTTTTGAGTCCGGAAAATGGGATTCGTCTGTAAACATTTCGACTCGTTACTGTAAAAATGAGTTTTCCGGACTTATAACGTAAATTACTATTACAGGACTTGTACTGTAATGTCCCATTTTCCGGACTCAAAACTCTGACGTAAAACTAACAAATATGACACAGTATGAGATAAAAAAAAATACAACAACAAATCAAACAGTTGTCATAGATACTCAATTCATGGATGTTTAAATTCTGAATTCCAATTTCATTTTTTAAAATGAAAACAATGATTTAGTATCTGTAGTATGAAATAAAACGCATTACGACATACGTCCGGAAACTTTTACAGTAACTTGTCTCAAAATTCCAGATTCGGCTCCTTCGTCGCCTCGTTACTGTAAAAAATGAGTTTTCCGGACTTATAACGTAAATTACTATTGTTTTGTTTGCTCATCTCTTTACTGTATATTGTCACTATTTCGACTTTTTATTTGTCTATTGTTTCATATTCTTCTTTGTCAATCCCGTTCCTTATAGTTCTTGTTTCGTCATTGTTTCTTCTTCTATTTTTTTCCTTGCTTCTGTAATAATGCCTTCTTTCGCAGGATGTGTTCCTGAAGCTTCTGAGCGTTATGTTGGATCATAAGCTGTCTTGGAAAAAGCACCTCCAGAGCAAAATAGACAAAGCTAGCGTCGCCCTGTGGCAGAGTAGGAGAGCGGTGGGAAGGTCCTGGGGTTTAACACCTAGGATTACCCTCTGGCTCTACACGGCCGTCATCAAACCGATGTTGAGCTACGGAACAATTGTCTGGTGGCAAAGAGTCAGACAAAGAACAACGATGACACACACGTCTCGGAGGCATCCAACGGATGGCATGTGTCAGAGTGATGAGTGCCATGAGAACCACCCTGACGGGAGCTCTGGAGGGTATCCTGTGTCTGCCTCTCATCGATCTCTTCTTGGAGGGCATGGCACTTGCCTCCGCTCGCAGGCTGAGGGATGGTAACCTTTGAAAAGCCGGGAAATCAAAATGCAGGCACGCCCTCATCACGAGCGAGGGACTCCACAGAGTACCTCTCTTGGGTGCGGGGTCGGACCATATCTGTCCTGAATATGCTTTCGACAACAAATCCTATGCAGTGCATACGAATACAGAAGATTGACATTTCAATCTTCACCGATGGATCAAAAACGAAAGAAGACTCTGGAGCGGAAATTCACATCCCCGAAATGAACTGCAAGCTCAGCGCAACCCTAGGGGAATGTGCCAATGTTTTCCAGACGGAGATCGCGGCCATTCTAAGGGGTGCCACAGAAATCACTAGACGCAATATCAGTGGAAAAACGATCTGCTTCTTCAGCGACAGTAGAGCAGCTCTGCGGGCTCTGGCCAGTGGCAAGATTACCTCCCAAGTGGTACACGACTGCCGTCTGGCACTGTCGAAAATAGCACTAAACAATGTCGTTTAGCTAAGGTGGGCCGACGAGCTGGCTCGACAGGGCGCGACGGGAACACCGGATGGTACTGAACCGCCCATCCGACCGGCCAACCTGCAGACAAAGCAAGATTTTTATCAAAATCCTTGCTTTAAAAGAGCCAAGTCCTGTCTGCATTTGTCAAGGGACAAACTCCGCCTTTTGATTGGCATCTGGACCGGACACTGCAGGCTAAATAAATACCTCCACGTGATGGAAGTGGTAAACGACCCAACGTGCAGGTGTTTAGAGGAAGACGAAACTGTCGAACATATCCTACAGGAATGTCCGGCTCTCGTCTCGACCAGAAAGTCCATAACTGGAGGACTTAATAGGGGAGACATGGCTCAGCTGGGCCAATTTGAGGTGTACCTTGCCTAGTACCATCCTAGCTTTTTTCGACAATGTCGGTCGGATGGCTGGATGAGAAACAGAAATAAGGAACACGAGGGGGTGACATAATGGGCCATGGTGTGGTCTAAGTGTCGGCGAGGGGAGCAAATTCCCTCACACCCCTCAACACCTAACCTAACCTAAAATCTCCATGCGTAGTCTCTCGACATTCCCGCTTTTATCTTCTTCCTTTCCTCTTCATTTACCCACTTTTCTACTATTCCAATTATGTCGAATTCGATTATATGCTTCCAAAAATCTTTTCCTTTGTTTCTTATCTCCGCTTCATTCCAATATAGCAATCGTATTCTTTCTTTTGTTTTCTTTGGTTGCTTTTCCATTAAATCGAAAACCTCATTTTCCTTTTGCCTTCAAAAGTTTTCCATTCGCCCGGTTTCGTCACTCGATTTCCACAAATCTTCCTCTAGCTGGAGTTTTCTCTTCTCCGTTTACAGTACAGGCGCCTCTGTTATCTTCGCTTCTGTATCATTTCTTCTTCGCTCTGGTGATCTTACCGTTTTCGTACTTTTTTGGGATGTTTCTGGGTTTTTTCTAACTCTCTATGGAGTAAGCCTATGCGCCGAAACCCGACATGAAAATGCAATATATAAATGGAGGGATATTTTAGACCGGGAGGGGAGCGCAAACGTTTTTCTCGAGTTACCGTTTAGGAGAAAACGGTCGGGTGCTATTTTTCGGGCAAAAGGGGATGAAGCTCCCACAGGGTTTGGGAACTCTTCGGATCTTTATTTGGGTCCCTGTTGGCAGTTTTCAAAACTGTACAAACTGTTTCTGGTAGTACATACTCTTACATAAGAGGATTATATTAAGTTTGTTTCAGTTTAAATTATTATCATAAGATACAATTTATTACTATAAGATACAACTTTATGTTAGTAACAATGTGTTTCTAAGGAGGATCTTGCAGATATACAAGAAGAAACCGCGTATTTTTATTGTGTAAAAATTCCAATAAATATTACCAAGCATATCATCTATCTTAAAGACAATATAGCAGATTGCTTTATTAGGAACAAAAGTGAGGCTTCTCGTGGCAAGTCTGTAGGTTTGACGACCGAGCCTGCTTGACTGACCACCAGCGGTGCATAGGTAAAGTAATTTTAAGGTTACGGCTTTATGCGCCACTAGGCGGCTTTGTCTGACATGGCAGAGAAATTGCTATTGGTCATTACCTATTGACGTATACAATATCACTTTTTTCTGACGTGTGAAGTTATTTTTTTTCACAAGTAACAAATTAACTCATAGTTTGCAGCTTTTTTCTATTTACGTAAGACTCATCTCTGTTTCTGAGAGTTATACCTCTTAATCGCTATTGAGGTCAATTCCGTGTCATTACAACCTCATTCATTTACCTTTACCAATTTCACGGCAGCAAATGAATTATTACAGTTGGCGTTTTACGTTAGCAGAGCGATTAGTCTTTTCTGATCGCACGGTATTACCTGTGCTTGTTTTTAGACGGGGACAAATTCGATTTTCAGATCGCATTAACAGATATATCTAATAATTGAACGCAAATGGCGGTTCATAATGGGATTCATACCCTCGCTTCGGTATAATAATAGGGCGATGTCAATCAATAGACTAGACTTTAAAGTGATTCCTAAATTTACATTTAAATTATACCAAGTGCGCTTGTATTTCCCAGACTGAAAGAGAGGGAATGAAACACTTAATCAACGCCGTCTTCTCAATCAAGAGACACAACGTTTGATGGGAGCTCTGTATTCCGCTTCCAACTAAATTGACAATTACTTCATAAACTGCTGTTCTTTGCAATGGCAATGTCTTTATTACCATATTTTTCGCACCAGAAAACGAGCGCCACTCCATTGCATTGCAGACGGCCTTACAACAACCCTAATTGGACGAGTTCGGCGAACAACCAGGAAAACAGCCCCGTTCATTAGAGGGAACAACATATCGGAATAAAATAAAAAAGTAGAGGATAGTAGAGAAATCCTAAGGGGTAAACCACAATATTCACTTGTATTTATACCTCTTTTCTCTTCTATTTTAAATGGAAGAATCAAAGACTGAACTAACTATTCAAGACTATAATTGGGTTAAACAAACCGAGCAGTGTATAAATTTCGCTCTACATTAATTTGTCATTGAATATATTATAGATTCTCTCCTATTACCATATGAAATATCTTTCACTAATTGGCACAATTTTTTTAAAAGGGTGAGTGTCTAATAGTCGATAGGCCTATAAAACACTAAAGAAAAGGCAGCGTCGAGTTTTTTAAGCTTTTTTGAGTATTTTCAGCCGATAAGACACGAATTCAATACAAAATTTTATCCACAACCGCGGCAGCAAACTTAAAAATGCCTATTTTTCTGATGTAGTTGTAGCTGTCAAATGTGACAAGAAGATATGAATAGCTTGGATAAATAGTCAATTGGTACGTCATGGAACGGTTACTAGGGATGATCTAAGGGTTGCTATTTATTTTTTATTGTTTATCGACTCCATTTTTAATAGTTCATATTTATGAAAAATAGAAGCAAATATTAGTGAGGTGGTTCCAGCAGAAATCGTTGAATAAGCTAAGAAAGCAATAAGAAAATCCACATAAATATAGATATCCCAAGATATAGTAAGTTGATTGCTAAAATACTTCAACAAGTATACATGCAGCAATATTTGCAAGAGGCTCCCGATTCAAAATATTTGATGATAAAGGTAATATACAGGTTGTTTCCTAAAAAACGCCCCACTAACTGGTTATTGGTCCGTTTCAACGAATAAAAAAGCAAACGGAATGGCTACGTAAGTACTATTAGAGTTCAAAGTTTAGAGTTTTCTAACGTCATCTTCAGTATCACTCGATGCTCAACTTAACTGGGTCAATTTTTACAAATGGCACCCTGAATCAAGATAAATAGTATCGGCTACTGTCTGAAAACATTGGACATTTCTTAGAGGAACTACCTGTTGTTTGTTTCCCCACAGCCCTCTTGAAAATTTTACATACTGTTGATTATTTTTTCGTTTTTTTTTTATTGTGCAAGAAATTATGTCTTCAGTTACATCATTAGATTAAGAAAAAAAGGCCCTTCCAGATTAAATAAAAAAATATCAGGTGACCATTTAAAAAAAAAGTTGACCATCGTCAGACGTTTAATATAACATTTAAAAAAATCAATAGGTTTGATTTTGTAGTATTTTTAAAATAATTTCTTCCGCTTTCTTGACCATTAATATAGGACAATAAATGAGGTAGTTATGGCTTGCGGCGTTTTCTAGGAAACAGCCTGTATACTCCTCCTTGGTTTTATATTGATATATAGATATTTTAATTTTCTTTTGTATGTGGAATTAATAATCGGTGTAGCTGACACTTGCAGATGTAATGAGTTAACAATATTTTTGAAAGTTAATAATGTAGAAGATAAAGGAAATTATTTATTTGTATGTTACAATACCTGAAACAAAAACCTACGTTTCACGTAGTTTTACCCTTTTGGAAGAGGGTTTTCTGTTAAGGTCCTTGACATATATAGGAGATATATTATGTGTTGACGGCCAACATCCAAGTTTTCTCAGGGCATATTCTTTTTCCGGTATATGTATCGAAAATGTACAAATCAGTCTGTGGAAAATAACACAAAGTCAATACCTTCTGCAATGGCTTCTTTTTTAAAATTACCAGATGCTCAGTCATATACTGGTTATAACACGAGACGATATTCCGCTACATTATTTGCTAACGCAGGTGAAGATCTTATGGCCATCAAACGCCACGGCGGGTGGAGGTCATCTACCGTAGCAGAATGCTACGTTTAGAATTCTCTATCAAATAAAATTGAAACCGCGAAAATGATTCAAAGTGTGTTGAACAAGTCAAAATTTTGCATGCTGCTCTTGAAACTAATTCCAGCTACGTTTGATGTTAATCTCTTATCACCAATACGTTACTTATAGAGGAGGTAAATAATAAGTATCTCAAAAAGTTAGTTACATACCTTCATTTTGATGACAATGATAGAGAGCACATTTGTATTTGTTCAACACCACCTTCTAAATTACTTAAAAAGTACCATCCATCAAATTTCAAACATTTAACTACTACAGAAATGTGGTTTTCGTTCATTCATCACTTAATTCCACTCCGTTGTTTTCACGTAAAATATAAATGGCAGTATGCTCCTTGTTTCAGTTGGAATTTCCACATGGATATTTTCAAATGTCTGTTGTAAATAAGGCGCAGTAGAATCGGTATCTCGAGACTGTATATAACTTTCTATATAATATCTTAATAAAATCCATTCATATATTTGACGATTCTTGCGTTTCGAAAATGATATTGATGAAAAGTTTTCAGGCGGTAATATATCGAGATTAAATTCGTTTGTCTGGTATAAACTTTTTGATAGAATGAAATTAAATCCAAGATTTGTAGCTTTTTAACCGCTGAAGCAAAACAGCTATCCCAAACTATACATAAACGAAGAGTGGTTGTAATATAATGTGCTCAGTTATGGGCCTAATAACGCTTATAATTCTTGTGAAATTCATTAAGGGGAGTGTTGCCCTTCATGCTTTTAGTTACTCTGTAAAGGTTTATAGTAGATATAAACCGTACACTTTTAATGTAAATACTAAAGTGTGTTATCTGGTATAGAGTTTTCTACATTTTAACAGTAGGTTAATAATTATATGTATTTAAGTACCTACACATAACAAAAATTGTCAAAAATGTACTCAAGTTTTACGTCGTAAAAATTAACTTTATGAGTTTGTGAAAAGTCCATTATTTTATCTGTGATAAACCAGATCAACAGATTAATGTTTTACATCCGAGGGATTTAGAATTTTAAAGGGAAAATTTAAAAAATAACGGAATATGTGTATATGATCAATATAATAACATCGGCTCTTCATAATTTTGTACATCATGTTGCTTGTGGAAAACAAAATTTGCATGTCGTTAGAAGGAGAATTTTGACGTTCAAAACCTACTGGATGCGTGAATCATGTATTAACATCCTTACGTAACAAAAATGAAACTTTTGTTTCGACAAAATTGTTAGGCAGAATGTACATTTATTTGCTTTTTATTTATATCTTTGTGTGGGTCAAAATGGGAGTTTGGGTTGCTATACAGATATAATTTAATTGGATAAAAATTTGGTCGGCATTGGCAAGACCCGGATCCGCCGCTTCCGTATTGATCGGCAATAAAAGAGAATGCAAATGGAAAAAAATATTACTAAAATTTGTGGTTAATCCAAAAATGGATCGTTTTTCTAATCTCACTAATTTGATATACCGAGTCAGTATTTTTGCAGTGTTGGCGAGTCCATTAAAGCTCGCGTCGATACATAATTTTCTGAGCGGTATTTAAGTCCATTAGAGCGCATTTGAATGAAAATGATTAACGAATCCCGGTCTGTCCTTTTACTGTTTACGAACCGATGCAGATGAGAGACATCTCAGAAAAATATAGGGAAGGGCGAGCAGAGTTTAAAGATGTATTTTTTATGAAATTTTTACGTATCCTTTAATAGAAGGAAAAATTTATACTATAAATATATTTGCATCGGCCACATTCCAGCTAAGTAGCCTATTTCTTGGGTTGCAGTGGAATAGTTTCTGCATTGACAAATAAATGACAAAATATTTTGTCTAAATTATCTGAAGTATAGATTTCCAATTGATTAGATGCACAAAATTTTTTGTATGTGTACACTAAAAAGGAGCTACCTTTGATATATCTTTATTTTGGCCGGGTCATAGAACTCTGACGTCACTTCCGATTGAAGTTATGAAATATGAATATGAAATGAAATTGAGGTCAAAATGTAGGTTTGAATGTCTAACGTCCAACTCAGCTGCAACCGCGTGGCACATCTGTTGAAAGAAGAAAAGCTTATAATATTATTTAAAAAGAGGTCAGTTGGCATCAGTCAGTCTAACAGATCAGTCGTGTTTTCTTTTATCAATACATACAGGGTGTCCCAACTAAAATTTGTAGCTCCCAACAATTCCAATTTTAAGAGACTCAGAAGAAAACGCTCGAACAGGTCAATTTTGTTATCAAGGTGGACCAAATTGTAGCAAACTGGACTCCCCTAGTCAACCCCTTAAAAAATTTAAATGGCATGGGGGGTTGTCTGATACATCATTTTAAAGCTTATTGGATTCTCTGTCCAAACCTACTTTTATCGATTCGTTTCTACAAAAATGAGCATAAGAATTTGTTATTTTCCAAATCTACATAAAATACTCTTGATTTGGAAAATAACAAAACGGGGGTGGACAAATGAATTTAACTCTTCGGATCTTTATTTGGGTCCCTACTGGGAGTTCATAACCAAAATTTGAAAACTTTATAAATTATTTCATCTAAAATGTCTGATTTGCTTGGATTATATAGGTTGCGTGCTTACTCAAGAATTGGAAGAGGGTGAGAAAGTTATTTGTTTCCTGTCCAGATCGTTGACTGCTCAAGAGCGTAAATATTCTACCACATAGAGGGAATGCCGGAGTGTAATGTGGGCGGTCGAAAAATGACGACAGTATTTGGAAGGCAGGAAGTTTACGGTGATAACTGACCGTTGGTCCTTATTGTGGTTAAACCGACGCGACGTAAGGATTCTACTGGACTCCTAGATGGTCGCTTAGGCCCCAGTTCTTTGATTTTACATTGGTCCATAGGAACGTTGGTCATACAAGGAATCAATACAGATATTTCAGGAATAAAACTGTAAGTTGTAGAAAATGAGTAGGTACATATTTTGTCAAAAAAAACTCAATACGATGATGTAAATATAACAAAATGGGTGTGCACTTCCGATGGCCTAACAATTTTCACACCAAATATTGTAATACATCCGCCCTTTTCATTAAATGAACAGTAAAATTGCTCAGGTGGCGGCAAATTTTGAAATTTGACTATGCTGGAGCCGCTTCAAGAGAATGGATGTCCTTTTCATGAAATAGACAATTAGAATTCATGCATTTGACATGTAAATGTTCGTTCATCACGCAACACGTTTGTAGCATTTTATATCGTATTTATTTCAAACTGTCCGGTAGATGTTCCATTAAAGGATCAATTTGCGTCCGGTAGGTGAGCTATTACAGTATCAGAGCCGGTAAGTGTCGCTAGGCAACACTTACTGGACAGTTTCATCTTTATAAATCAAATCTGACATTTTCAAACGTATTTGTCGTCTATTTATGAAGTTTTACATGTACAACAAAGGTGATGCGATTTTTTGATTTTCAAAATAAAATAATGAAGAACAGGCTTACAACATGAAATAATAGTATATTATGATACGAGTTTTATAAGAAGCATTTTGTCGCACGCACCGGTTTCCTCGCTACGCTCGTCTTGCCCTAAAAGAGTAAGTGGGACAAAATGCCTTATAAACGAGTTATCATACAGTATTTTTTCTACTTTGCCACTTTTTATACAAAATAATCAAATTTCACAATCCAGGGAATTTCGCGGCGGTTGGCCACGTTTGCGAGGTGCATTAACGGCGGCTATGAAAAAAAAAAAATTTGAAACGTCAATAAATGAGTTCTGTGACTGTCGGATAAACGAACTAAAAAACTACAAGATTTTCTATAAAAATGATCATACCAAAATATTCTACACATTTTTACGAAGAGATTGAGGTACGGATGAACAGGATCCGTTTGTTCTAAATATTTTAAAACTTAACACAAAATCTGCACAAAAGTTTGACGTTTTGAGGTTGTGAAATCTCTCCATCCACAAAATGTTTAGAATCAAATCCCGCCGCACAAACAAGTGGACCCCCTTATCCGCGTCATCACTGACCGGAGACACAAACACTCTCAGTCATCACAATATTATAGTGGCATCACAGTCTTTGAAAAGCGCCATCAGTCCACTTGTTTGTGTTACCAGCTTGGCCACCACCAGGCAACAAAATTGCGTGCCCCAAAAGCACCTGAAGGCACTCCCCAAACAAGTGCCAACAATATAGTAATGCCAATTCCCATCAACAGCTGTTGCTGTTGTTCTATCTGCTAGCCACGTGGAGTTGACACCTTGACAGCGAAGTATTATAGGTTAGGATTGCCCTGGGATTGCCAAGTTTGCCAATATTATAAAAAAAATTATACTATTAGTAGAATTATTGTAACACCGTTTTTGTCTATTATGACACTCAAAACCGAATCGTAATAGCCTCAGTACGAACGCAAAGTAGAAAATAGTATATTATTATACAAGTTTCACAAAACGGTTGATTGTAGCACGAGTAGTTTGGGGCACGACGAGCGCAGCGAGAGGCAAAGGCAAAGGCACTTCTCTTTGGTCTATTTTCGTTCACATCTGGTTCACATCTGTCATATGGCGCGATTAGTTGACGTTTATAACGTCGTTGTCGCGGTCACATTGCAGTACAGTGCAAAATTGCAGGCAACATTAAGACAAGAAAAGTTACCAAAAACAGAATAATAATTTAGATCATTATGATTCTGTTTTTGGTGTTATAATTTCCAAATTATGAAACCAAATTCGAAAAAATGCATTACGATACACGTCTGGTCGTTTAGACATTCTAGACTCGGCTCCTAACGTCGCCTCGTCCATAATGTCTAACTCGTTACAAGTAACCTATCGGACTTGTAACGTTAAATACTATTACTGTATCCACAATATTACATAAAAATTCAAATCGTTATGCTTTAAACAAAAATTCAATTTTGCCAATTATAATACCTATAAATTATAATTTTACTATAATCAAGTCGAGTGATTAACGGTATGAATCATTTCTAATGTTGGGGTTTCATTAATTTCAGCCTTATATACAATCAATATATACAATATGTCAATAATAATAGGAAGACTATCAAGAAATGTGATGGGTGTTGCAATCAGTCGGAAGTTAAATCATTACAAACAAGAACTACAACCGCATAAAGCTTTGATGCTTCGGCTTTAATATATGCTCCTTATACTAGATAGATTATTAATTAGTACAGATTTCGGTCAATTTGTAATTTTACAAATTACATCCCAATTTCCGTCATTCCGCTTTAATAAAAAGCTCCTTACTCCTTTTAAGCGAATAACTAATTAAAAGACTTCCTTACTTCCCTTCCGAAATGAAGCTTTTGTGTAAATTAGACACACGAGCTCGAAGTCTAATCCCGCGAATTGAATTTTACTAATTCAAGGCAATATAATACATTAAAGTGAAGCTCTCAAATGGCCGACGAAATATTTTTTTGGCGCGACTGTCTAGTCTCTCTCCATTCCTCTTTAGAAGCTCTTTGTTGTCGCTGGCAGCTGTTTATAATCCCTAGCCACCTTCAACCCTGAAAATGATCGTATATTTTACTTTTAGCTATTGTAGACTGAAGGAGAGGGAAAATCTCTTCTGAACCATTTGTAATGCAATCAAATAATTAACTTTGCCTCATCCACCGTGTGTTTAAATTTTTAGAGTGAGTTATGAACTAGAACGAACGGGCAAAACAGAATCTACAAAAACAAAATTTAGTGAATATTTGACTGCAAAAGAAACAATTTATGTGATTTCATTAAATCAAATTTACAGTTCGCAAACTCTTTGATAAACAGCTTCCAGTCCGCGTTACACAAGCAAGTCCAGACCAACTAATAATTTTTTACAAGTTTGCAGTTGAAAAAATTTAATCAGGCGTCGACTTTTTTGGTCAGATGGATCCATTCTTTCAAACGACATCAAAGGATTTTTAAAACCTCAGATTACATCTCCTTCAACTCTAAACGACGTTTCTTTGTTTATTAGTCAATTTATGGCTGAATTCATATTGGTTTGAGACGTCGCAAACAAAGGTCTGGAACATAACCAATAAAATCGTAGCGACCGCATTTCGTTTGTAACAAAGAGAAGACGCTGATCGGTCTTTTCCAATTACAAAAACAATTATTATTTGACAAGTGTTTACCGTTCAACATTTAGAAATTCGCTTTGAATTCACTTCATCAGCTGCATGAAACAGTCCGTTCGCCAATGAGCAATACTACGGTAAGTCTTTTCATCACAAACTAGTCGAATAAAAATGTGTACCTTTGAAATGCGCTCCACTCAACTCATTAACATAATTGAAAAAGGACATGAAAACGTGTACGTACATGCAATTCCTAAATTAGCGTATATATTTCAAAAATTCAGCAATGTCGCAAATTTTTATTTAATGATTCGAGGAGAATAAAATTGTTTCATATTTTTCTGTGGCAAAGGTCATCTAAACCCTGTGCACAGCGGAAAGGCGCTCTATAGATATTATGACTAGCTTAAGTTTGTAACAATGTAAATCCAAATCGAAATATACCTACATATACGAAAAATAACTATGTACTATGCGATATTGAGTCTTCGAAAACCGATTTTGTTTTTAGTCCTAAAATGCAGCACTATAATTGCACAAGCGTGAGTAGAAATCAGTTTCTCTGCTGTCAAAATCGTGACAGAAGTGGATCATTTTTTCCCTAGGGAGTTTATATGTATTATGTTCTGACAAACATGCTCGAACTTACACCTTCCAGTACCTGTTTTGCAATACTCGTTTTATTTTGAACAGAATCCCATCTATACCCTTCCGCTACAGCTGTAGATTTCCAGCCGCCATTCTTTTTTAAAGTCGTAATGTCAGCCCCCGAGTCAAGTAGCTGCGTAGAGAGTCTACATCAGTGGTTCTGGCAAACCTAAATAGGTTGCTACTATGCTGGGTGTTTTTGAGTTGTACATTATCCTCCTTTGTAAAATATATAAAAGCGACGATGTTTGACATTGGAAGGGCGTAGTTTTGCGTACTTACGATAGAATTCAATAAAATTTATGTTCCCTTCAGTACCAGTAATCACAAAAATTTGTGGTATTTTATTCTTTGTATTCGGCACCTTAACAATAAATTAGAGATGAGTTGACGTCTTCGATATCATCAACTGCAACATTTGTCAATTTATCTGAACGTAATGCACCCGGAACACTTTACGCAATTAGCTACAAATTTGGACAAATTCGCTTGCGACCAAAGGGTATCAAAATCAAGGAAGCCCAAGGAGAGAAACGAGAAATAGTCTGAAACCTCAGCTTCCGAGGAAACAAAGAAGCCAGCCAGCGCTGGACACTCGGAAGAGCCATACCCTAGGACTTGCAATAGTCTAGAGTGGCAATCAAAGGCAAATCTGTGCCTAAGAAGTCACAGAAGACAGAAGAGAAAAGTGCAAGAAAGAAGACTTCATAAGCAAAGTACTGTGGCTTCTCCAGATAAACCTTTCAACATTAACAAGCCGCATATAGTGTTCTAAGTTATAGGTTTTCAGGGGAAAACTAGACACAGGACTCATGCCAGAGTCTTGGATAAAGGGATCACAAACCAAAGAGCTCCGAACAAGATCAGGTAAAGTAATATACAGGGTGTTATGGAAATGTACACAAATAATAATTTAGGGGGTGCTAGAACTCGTCAATTTGAGCAACTTTCCTTAATAACTTTTTTCAAAATCTCTTTTTTTTTTTCGTATTTCTCTTCTAATATTGACCAGTCGTTTCATGCATCAAGTGCGAATTCTAAAAACACTAATGAAAGGGAACGTCCCTTGGCAGACACTCTTATCCTAGTTTTTCTACCACCCTTTAAAATATTTGTATCCATACCACAACGTATAACATATTTTTTATTTCGATTCCAGAGTTTCTTTTTTCTTCTGTCTAGGGACTTTTGGGGAACATGTTGGATCGTCATCACATTTGGTGGTCTGACCTGTATATCGCATCGATACAATAGACGAACTATAGTATCTCTCAAATCATCTTTGATATCACGTAATTTCAAACTATGAGAAATATTCTTCTTTGAAACGAAGGGTAATATCGAGAAATGTGCTGTGGTGGATTGAGGGCCGAAGTAAGGAACTCGCCCCCGGAGTTCGTCTTCAAAAAATCATGTCTTAAGACCACTCACGGAATCGGACTAATAAAAAAACCGACGAGTGAATATACCAATTTAAGAGTTCTTGTGTTGAAAAATGGTAGTATCGGAACGCGATGTGCGATGCTCTTATCCAATGGGGTATCAGCGGATAATCGCAATTCTTTCTCGAGAGTTGTCTGAACGGTAAGAAGAAAAATCGTACTCTGAACAGTACTTACACATTTGCTCATGATTGATGTTCGTGCCAAAGAGACCAATTATCACTCTGCCCTCGACGGATGTTGGTGACGAAGAGAGCTAAATCCCCGCCAAAAGTCAAAATTTGCACACATGTGTGAAAACTAAAATTTCCCTAAAAACAATTAATATATTGTTAATATTATAAAATATAATATTATAATATATTAATTATATAATATGTTAATATTATATTTCCATTCTAGCAAGCCTTGGAACTTGAACGTAGGTCCTTTTTTTTAAAAAATGAACATTAATCAAGGACATGACTTTTTTTCCACCGCCTACTCAGAATGGAAATTTAAAGAATGGCACGTTACAATTGACATAAAAGTAAGACTGGGTAAGCTGAGTAGCTTGTAGGCGAATTGTTTAAAGCCAACAGGGCGAGAGGGGTGAGTCGTGAAGGGGGTACAGTTGTTTCAATGGAATTTCGACCTGAAATCCCTCTGCGCTGATTGGTTCATTTAATTGTTCGTTCATTTTCGGAAAATTCGGTCCAACGGCGTAGCGTAAGTACGTGAGCAAAGTCATAGGCGTGCAAAACAATACAAAAAATCATTTATCTGTTAGCTTTCCCCGAGATACAAAACAGCGCGAGAAGTGCTTCAAATGTTCGAACATGAAACCTAATTTGAATAAAACCACTGTTATTGATTTATTTAAATTTATTTGAATGCAACCCATTAGATAAAACACAACTAAATAGACTAACACACAACCTGAGAACAGCTATAAGGCAAGCGAAAAATGAGACATTTAAATTATATATCGAGAATCTAACACCTGATGATCACTCGATATGGAAAGCCACAAAAAAATTCAGAAGACCAACAGTGGCTATACCACCGGTTAGAAAGACAGACAGAAGCTGGGCACGCTCAGATGCAGAAAAGGCAGACCAATTTGCGCAACATCTTGCAGAAGTCTTTACACCACATCCGAGTAACAACAACGATAACGTAATAGAGGCATCTTTGGATTCTCCTTGTCAGTTATCACCACCAATTAGAGCATCCTCACCAGCAGAAGTAGGTAGAATTATAAGACAACTCAATCCCCACAAAGCACCAGGCTACGATCTAATAAATGGTACTGTATTGAAAAACCTTCCACGAAAAGCCATCGTATTGCTGACAAACATCTTCAACAGTATTGTCCGTCTTCGCTACTTTCCAGTGCAGTGGAAATACGCTCAAATTATTATGATTGCCAAGCCTGGAAAACCCCCCACAAAAGCTAGCTCGTACAGACCAATAAGTCTCCTGCCTGTACTGTCCAAAATATTTGAAAGACTTGTACTTAATAGACTGGAAGAAATAGTGAACATAGAAGATCTAATTCCCACACACCAATTTGGATTTCGAGAGAGTCACTCTACAATTCAACAGTGCCATAGAATAGTCAACGAAATCAAACAAAGTATCGAAGGAAAGAAAATATGTACATCGGTCTTTCTTGACATCCAGCAGGCTTTCGATAAGGTATGGCACAAAGGACTACTATACAAATTAAAAAAGCACCTATCCGACCAACTGTAGCTGACTATAAAATCTTACCTGAGCGAACGGCATTTTCAAGTCAAGATTGGAGATGAACTGTCTAATCTCCACAGCATGAAAGCAGGAGTCCCACAAGGCAGTGTTTTGGGACCGTTTGTATATCCATTGTATACTGCCGACATCCCAGTAACAAATGATACACTTATGGCAACATTTGCGGACTACACCGCAATACTTTCGGCAGACAGTGATCCATCAAGGGCCACTGAAAAATTACAACATCACCTCAACCTGCTTGAAAACTGGCTGGAGCAATGGAGAATCAACGTAAATCCAACCAAGTCCACTCAGATCACATTTACAACACGACATAGCATCTGTCCACAAGTACACATAAATGGCACTCCAATACCTGTCAAGACCGAGGTAAAATACCTTGGGCTCCATCTGGACGAGAGGCTAACATGGAAAGTCCACATAAAGGCTAAAAGACGCCAACTAGAGCTCAAAGTACGAAACATGTCTTGGCTAATCAACAAAAAATCACAATTATCCCTGGAAAACAAGCGACTTATATACAAGGTGATATTAAGACCCATTTGGACGTATGGGATTGAGCTTTGGGGGTGTAGTAAACCATCCAATATAAAAATTCTTCAAACCTTTCAATCAAAAATGCTTAGAATGATAGCTGGCGCCCCATGGTACGTCTCAAACCAGACACTTCACGATGACCTGAATATCCCCTTCGTAATGGAAGTGGTTCCGATTAATGCCAACAGGTATAAAAATCGAAGTACTCAACATAATAACCAGTTGGTAAGAGAGCTCTACCACCAACTCATCGAAAGAAGACTAAATAGGCAATGGTCAGAAGATCTACCTAGGTAAAAATCTCCAGCGAGGCATCGATGGATGACCCCTGCCTCAAGACATTCCTCCTACCTAATATTTACTAATTACTCTTTTTTAAGTTGAGTAGATTGTAAATTGCAATAAATAAAAAAATATAAAATTATTTGAATGCTCGCTAAGTTTGATACGCCACTGACCCTGAACCAACAACTAAAATCAACCAATCAGCATAGAGGGATTTTAAGGTCGAAATTCCGACTTATCTTGGTTTCCCCTTTTCCCCCAGGTTGGATATTGGTTACAAACAATCGAAATGAGTAGCGGGTCTAGGAACTTTATGGTCGAAGGTAATTCTACACTATCTGAACTACGCAACACTAAATATATAAAGTGCAGGGTATAGCAGTTATTTGCGTGAGTACCTACCAGAGGAAACAAAGTAGGAAGAAAGCGAAAATTGCTGACTTGAACAACTGACCTGACAATAAAAAATTGTTTTTAATTTTTTTTTTTATTATTATTTCCTCGGGACAAAAAAATCGTATTTTTTTAAATATTAAAGTAGTCAATTTTATAAACAGTAAATAAATGACGTAAAAAAAAATTGCCGCCATGATTAAGCGTCTTTATTAGACGAATGAACAGCTATACCATAAAATAAATTTTTTGGATTTTAATTTTTTTTTTCAACTTTAAACAATTATTATAAACAAACTAATTACCTTTTGAAACTTTTAGAACATAAACTTCTTGTGTACATATTTAAGAAAAGCTCCAAGAAGTGAAAAATTTATAGGTCAATTTTTTAAACATTTTTTGTTGTCTTCAATGAAAGCGCAGATAAAATAAAGTTAAATCGATTTTTCCAACGGAATCTCATTCGATAAAGTGCGAAGAACACACCATAATTTGTTCAAATTTTTAAAATAATATTTATCCCGCTACAGCTACGCGCTTATATTTTGTTAAATAACAATTATTGTAATTTTTACTTGCAGAACAAACAGAAAAACGTCTTTCTCAGATAAAATCCTGAATCGAATAGCTATCGCTCATATTTTTCGGGTACTGGTAACTATTTTGCGCAGGTTAGAACTTCTTCAGGCTTTATTAAATTTAAATCTGAACCGAATCATGAATCAATTTACTGGTTCAAAAATAACATCATATTAAATACGTTAAGACACAACTCAACAAAACTGAACAGTGTGGGAGTTCCATTATTAATTATAAACAATACCTTTAAGTTTAAAAAGATAATCTTCTATTACCATTCGAATAATAATAATAATTATTATTAAAAGTCAAAAAGATATTATGGTCCTAAATTGACTTGTTCAAATAATTGTTAAAACGAAATATCTCTCAAAGAACTCTCCCGTATTTGATTTCCTTTTTTTGGGCAAAAGCAAAGGAATCCGCCTTCATCTATAGCAGTATTTGTTTTTGTAAGTTAATTGGCTTTTATGCATGTTGTTTTTCAACAGCAAAGTAAATTAAAAATACATAGACCGTATATTAAACAAGGAAGAAAATAAAAAGCAGTGCAATATTTGCCTAATATCTGACAAATTTGATATAATAATTCGTAAATTTTTATTATTTTTTAATGTGTGACCATACATTTAATTTGTTATTTTTTTTTTAATTCAAAAACTCTATAAGGATGAATAAAAAATATATAACTACAGTACAATTTAAAAAGAAGGTTACTGTCTTCTGTCAAAAATTGTCTGTTTCGTAATATTATTATGTTAGTTCTTTGTCAATTTTATATTTTGCTATTTCGTTGATTTGATGTTTTATACCTACTTGGAATTTTGTTAATTGATTGATATTTTGTTAATCTGATATTTTGATATTTCATCAGTTATATTTCCATTATTAAATTTAAGATTTCATATTTTAATAATTTCCAATTTCTTTTAATACTTTTTGAATATTCCGTTAATCTGACGTTGTAATATTTCGTTAATTTCGTTAATAATAATTCTTCGTTGTGACATTTTGATAGTTTGTTAATTTCATGTTTACGATTTCTTTAATCTTACATGTTGGTTTCTAATCTATTTGATATTTTTTGTCATTTCGTTGACTTGAGATTTCGTGAATCTGAAATTTTCATACTATATTAATTTGTTATTTTCATTTTTCAATAATTTGATAGTTTGACATTTTCGAGAAACTTTTCATTAAATTTGCCATTTCGTTAATGATAATTTAATATTTCCTCCGCTAGTTTGTCATACTGTTAACTTGTTATTTGGATATTTACTGAATATGATGTTTTGCAATTTCGCGTGTTTGCGATAAATTTTCAATTTCACGTTAAGAAGTAAACTTTTATGGATACTTGTTTGGATTTTTTTTGCCGGTGCTCATATTTTATGTAATCGTTCTTTCCACCTTCTATTATATTATTACTTGCTTATAGGCCACTTTTAATAAAACCTTACGAAAAAAGTAATTGAAATATAGCCCGGGAAGAGTAAGGTGTCATCTTTGTGAACGAAAAGAGGACCGCAAAAGTCACGTGCTCAAAATGTAGACAATATATTTGTGCAAGACATGAACTTGTGGAAAAACTCAATGGATGCATCGAAAAAGCGAATGAGAATAAGCTCTCATAAGAATCTGATTATTGTTTTTTTTTTTCCTAAATGTAAGAATTTTGTACTTCTGTATTTGAGAACTTAATAAACGTTGTTTTCCTTGTCAGTGAGGCTTAAATTAACCTTCTTATTGGATAAAGACATGTTTTTTAAAATATGGGTCCGTTATTAGAGTGGTGCCACTCGGCTTGGTCGTTTACGTTGATGTAAGAGGCTTGGTATGTTAAAGGTTAATTTGCTATATTGTTAATTTTAGTTTCAGCTGTTTTGTGAATTTGAGACTTTGCAATAATTATTATGTTATTATTTATCAGTCTGATGTTTTGATTTTTAGTTTAGTTGATATTTCATCAATCTTGTATTAATTTGGATAATTACAACAAATCATCACTCTATTATTGCAAGTTTTTGTAAAAGAATCCTATATATTTCGTGTAATGCGGATAGCATTACGAGTACGCTAGCTTTCTATTTCGGTGTGTTAAGAATTACCTACACAAGTTTCGGCTAATTTTGCCAAGTTTCACAGAAAAAGCTATAAAATCGGAACAGTAAGAAACAAGAAAACAAAAACTGCGTAAAATGATTTAAAAAACATCAAACACCACGTAGTATAAGATTTAACATTATGCTATTAAAAAGTTGAAACTGCTGCCACTATTAATTCGGAAGTGTTAATTGGATCGTGTGATATTTTCTTAATTTCACGTTTTCTTATTTCCTCCATTTTTATTTTATTTCGCAGTTTCGTTAAATTTATATTTCGATTAATTCTTGTTTTGTTCTTTCCCACATATTTCGTTAATTTCACATTTAGCTGGTTTGTAAATTTATATGTATTTCGTGAATTTTATACTTCGTTATTATATTTTATTCACATTCATAGTGTAATTCATTAATTACCTGATTGATAAACGCTTAGGAAGTAAGCGTTCACTTCCAATTAGTCGGCATTTTTTTTATTCACAATCGATCAGTAACATACTGCGTTCCAACTTCAAAAGAGGTTGGAAAGTGACCAATTCCCGACATCCAATTTCATTACCCACCTGATGTTGCCAGGCAACTCGAATTTAAATTATTAAACGTAAGATGATTGGTAATAAAGGCAATCACGTAAATGTTTCTTTAGCCTAGCGGCAACTCGTGAGCAGTTGAGACATACAAAATAACGATTCCAAATTATTCTTTGCGATTTAATAATTTGTGCAATAGTACAAATTCCAAAAAATTCTTTGACATTTATTTGACAAATAATATCTATTGTTGCAGTGCTTACTAAGTGCAAACATTGGACTGAAATTAAACGTTGCAATAATAGTTCAACTAAATGAGATTTAATTATTAAATTTCGAATATCTAATTGTGAATAAAATAGTATACAAGCTTCGGCAAAAGTACCATTCCTATGTCTCGAGAATTAGTTCACCTGGAGGCTACGCCTCTTGGTAAACTATAGTTTTCTCAACACAACTCTCTCCAACGGATGTAGGATCTAAATACACTAAAATACCCATCAAAAGAAGAAGCGTCATGTGAAAACCATTTTTCATTGAATACCGTTTGAAACGAAGTTAATGGTCGATTTGTCGTTGAATTGTCACTAAAAAAAGGAGCTGCAAATTTAGCATCCCATGACAGAGCTTTCAAACGCTTATTTTCCTTGGAGATTTCAAGGACGAATAAGCAAAATGCATGGATGAGTACGAAAATCACATGCAAAAGGTCAGTAACTAGTAACCAAGAGACGAAGGATACTACTTATCACCTCACCACATTTGTTGTGACGCTTGTTACGGTTTGAATGCCTCGGGCGCCAGTTCATTTACGTAGTGTGCTCCACGTGACCACGGGTAACTTAAGCGGGTCAGCTGTCAGGTTGTGCGGGAGGGAAACAAAACTGTCGGTATTACAGTATTTATTATTTACACTGTGTACGCGGTCTCGCTCTCTCTCTCTTCCTAAAGCTACTATATAAGTACAAGGTCCCTATATCTACTATTTACACGGTGTCTCTCAGTTGATAAAGTAACTTCTCTCTCCGTTTGACCCTTATTATGTACGCTGCCTCTAGTAGTTACGCTGTCTCTCTCTGCTGATGCGGTGTTTACGCTGGCCCCCTCTCCGGAGGAAAACTGCGGTGGCCGGGGGCGGCGGCCTACGTGAGGTACGGGCGGGAGCGCCGCCAAGAAGAGACCCGCCTGGATATCGCCGGTGGTCGCTGATTCCGGCCAACTGAGGAGACACAAGGAACCCGCGGTGTGACGGAAAACAACAGATCAGCCCCTGCACACGAGAAGTTTGTCAGAACTGACAAGCTGCTAGGTTCTCAGTGCGGACCAACGTCCCGTGCTGCCAGTCGGCACCAGGATATTCAGACCTGTCCCGTCCTGTCTCTGGTTGGGAAGCGGTGGTGGGCGGCTTGTGCTTCCTTCTCTTTCTCCTTTTTATAGACCACGTAGTAGGAGAGAGCTGCGCCGCAGTCACGTCGAACCATTGTGTAGTCCTTAGTCGCGATCCAACGTTTATCAGCGTGCCCTCTGCTCCACGGGTCGGCGGAGGCTAGAGCCAGCATGGAGAATTCTGTACGTCGTCATCAGGAGCGCACTATTTCACTCAGTGACTGGGAGCAAGAACGGTTTCGATACGGTGCCGGGAAGTATTTTATTTCGGTGTATGTGTCACCACGGTGTCGGGAAACATTAAAAATTCGGTAACTTCGTTACAGTGTCATCAAGGAAACGAGCTTTACCACAAGGTTCCGGGTGGTTTTCGACGGCTCCTGCAACACATCAGACGGTAGTTCCTTAAAGTATGTGCTACTTGTGGGACCAACTGTTCAGCAAGATCTCTTTGGAATCTGAACACGATTTCGAACCCACAATTACGTTATTACGTTTCTGCTGATGTAGAGAAGATGTGTCGCCAAGTGCCCATTTCAAAATCTGATCGAAAGTATTTAAAAATTTGACTTTGACACTCAGGAACAACTACAAAAGTACAAATTTTCGACAGTTATCTATGGTCCTTCCTGTGCCAGTTACCCAGCCGTTCGATGTTTAAAGTTATCCATCGACTTCCAAGACATTTACTGCTAAACTAAGACATACGGACCCCCACATTATTTACATTTTTCGTTCAGTATATCAAGATAGACTATCTGTCCAAGCTTAGCACCCAAAACCCCAAAACCATGTATGTCGATGACCTGTTGAGTAGAAGCGATAAGATCCTGATTGCATCAACCTATCATGGGCGATTTTCCCAAAACGATCCTACAACGATACCACCTTCTAAGGTGCCAAGAATGAACTGAACGAGATGTGTGCCCTGTACAACTCCGAACTGAATCATAGAAGAAGCTTTCTTAAATCAAGGAATACAGTGGAAGTACATTCCTCTGAGAGCTCCGAACTTCGGAGGCATTTGGGAGGCAAAACTCGCATATAAAGAAAGTTGACTCTTGTTACTCAAGCCGAAGGAATTTGAAACTCAATCCTATCAGATGATCCCAATGACCTAACACCCCTCACTCCTTATCATTTCCTTATTGGAGACGCACTCACTCCTGATGTTAAGCGTGCAAAAGTTAATCAAATGACTAGATCGCAGAAATTAAAACATACAGCAACACTTATAGAGATAGCCAGATTTGAATGCTGTCTAATACACTACTTCATTAAACACACCACTTTTTAATCACATTTTGGTTTATTAAAACGCATTAAACATTAAATGTAACTTCCATTATTGCTTTACCATTTACGTTTATGAAGTAAAATATATTTACCATCAGTAGCATAACATAAAAGTAATAAACTTTGGATTTACAGTTTTAGAGCACTGTATTAGTGGAAACACCTTTACTAAGAGCTTGTTTATAACAAAGTATCTAATAAAGTTTGCAACACAGTCGAGCTAAGTAGGTTTTATTCTATGCTTTACCACATCTAAAACAGTATTTTTGCTCTTGTGTAAAGTAATTATCTTCTTCAAATTGGGGCACCTCGACCGAACAAAGGTTCGTAACTTTAGACACTTGTTTGTTACCTCAGTTACCTATACAATGTCTTTATCGGATGATGATATTGGTGAAAATTAAACTTACTTACATACATTTTATAAACTAGACAACGTTGTTTCATACGTATCTCACTAAAGTAGATTTTTGTAAAATTGTAAATCCTATATAATAATACTAAATCATACACTGAAATTTGTAGTTTATTTAACTATATAACAGTGGCATTTAAACTTTTCAATGTCCAACCCAAACAAACTTAATGACAGTGGAAAGACCGTATTGACAGTTTAAGAAATTGTTGTGTAAAGGAAAAAGCTCACCGTGTTTGCACTGCACATACTCGTAGGTATTTTACGAACCGGCATGGAAAGCTTCTATTGCTTGGACTGTAAATTTAGTTTCCAGTTCAAACATAGAAAACCCTCAATCAGCTTTCAACTGATCCATGAGAAGAAATCTGTGCTTTTATTCATAGAGAACGTATACCGCATCCTCTTTGGAGTCATGTCATGAAAGATGATTATCAGACGTCTCCTCAGTGCATCCTTTTTAACTTTTTTTTTGGTGAGTGGGTGGGTGGTCAAAGCACATAGATATTTTTTTAAAAAATGGGCAAAAAATAATGTAACTTTATTGCTGTTTAATATACTTAACTTTCCATAAAAAAGAAATAATCCCATTTACCTGTAAATTAAATACGAGTAGAAAATATGATTATTTGGTCTAACGAAGACGTAATGGCTAAAGCAAATCGTTATCCAATTTTATTTCCCTTTCATAAACGAATTATGGCAAGAAAGTTTAAAACTGCATAGAATGTCTCTCGCTTTATGCTCAAGCACTTTTACTATAATCTAATGCCGAATAAAGAAAATTCTACTAAACCAGACAATGTGATTCTTACAACCTATATGCAAAATACCAAAAATCGCGCTAACTAATCTTTGCTAATACAAAATTATAAATTGCACATTGCAACACAGAGCGTGAAAAAAGTGACAGATCAGTGGAACAAAAAGTGTAAAGTTACGACAGCTAACGTCAAAGAACAACTTTTTATAGTGATGTGAATCAAGGTAGATACAAGAACTGGTAGATAAATATGGAAGAAAAAAGCTTAACTTTTAATTTTTACCGATTGTAATTAGGGATCCTCCACACTGTTGAACATTGTGGGATTGGCTACATTGTTTACCTTTCGGAGAGTGTACAACACGTGCTGAAGGATATTTTTATTTCTATTAATATCGATAACAACAACAGCTAAATCCTTATAGAGTATACCGACATACCGGGTATCCCAGAGGTGTGTGAACCATCAATTTATTACGCCTTTATTTTGAAAGATATTAAAACGGGGTTTTCGGGCAACGATAGCCACACGATACCTAGTAATATACCAAAGTATTGTTTTTTTAAATGGAATGCCCTGTATATTAGTTGGTGAATTGAAAGAGCAGTTAATGCTGAGCAAAATGATATAAGGTACTACAGGTTTATTATTTATGGTTCTTGAGTTATGAGGAATCTTAGGTCAAAATTAGTGCTTTTTTTTTAAATTGCAGAGACCATTCCAAAAGAGATAACTGAATACTTTTCTGTCAATATCTTTTTATAGATCCAAACTTTAATACATACCGATTGAAAGTCATCTAAATTGATATTTCTATACAGGGTGTACGGTTTCGCAAAATGTATAATAACTTATTTTTTTCAAATGGAACATCCTATATTCCATTATACCACCAAATAGCATTTTTAATAAGCTAATAAATAAGAAAAAAAAAAAAAATTCAATGTATGGTTTGCCTCGGGAAATGTTAGTACTTTAGGTAATTTTTACAAAAAACTGTTTCCCGAAATTGATAAAATCGCGTATTAAGATCAGATCGCCTTGGACTTGTTGCCATGGAGATAGTCGTTTATTGCCTAATTTATTAAATTACTTCAGAAATGACACCGAGAGGTAAACAAGCTTAGGTTTACGTAAGAATTCGATAGACTATATCCCTTACATAACCACAAACGAAAAAATCTGCTGATCTTGCGTACCAATCCAACGTCTCGGCAACCAGTCATTTAAATATCTTCTTACATTCCTATAGAAATGTACAGGAGCTCCATTCTGTTGCAACCATATTAAGGACCACTGATTCTGATAATCAGTCGTCCGCATCCAGTAGGGATTTTCAGTGGCATAATAGTGCATGTTATGCCTCTTGACATGCCCATTACTCTTAAAAATCGCCTCATCAGTGAACAAAATTCTATTTAAAATATTTCTATTCCTTTCTAGAAGATTGTCCATTATTTCGTATAATGCCACTCAATAAGTTTCTTGCAATTCTTGATGGAGTTCAATGTGATATGGGTGAAACCGATGTTTTTTGATCACACGGTTTACTAAAGATTTCGAAATATCAGATTGGGCAGCAATTTCTTTTGTACTGGAGTGAAGATTTTCTTCTAAGATTAGTAAAACTTCTAGCTCAGTGTTTTCCCCTACTCTTCTACCAATTATTTGTTTTTATTATACCTGCATCAGAATCGCCGTTTAAAGCACGCCTGAGCGTGCGAATACAGGCGATTAAAGCACGGCGAGCTTTAAAGGTTGTCAAGGAACTATAGGTATCATTATAACTTCATCAAATTTGAAAATTTTTCATATTCCTTCAGGTATGGGTCTTCTGACTTCGATGGTAGTATTTTGGATTCCGCTTGTTCGGCCAATGCTTTTATATCGGGTGAAATCTCGTTTTAACTCATTTTTCCTCGATTTTTGCTGACACGACTAAATGCAATGACAGACGTGGGCGAGAAAAACGTAAACAATAATTGTCGTAACTAATGGCAATATTATTACGCCATTTCGATTTATCACGACAAAAAATATTTCTAAGTTTTTAGTGCTTAATTTGTTGCCAGTATTGCTGGTGTAATAAAAAATAGCGTAAAGTATTCGTGGATAACTGGTCTTTAAAACATTTGCTCTATTTCGAGCACTCCCGGCTACGCCGTCGTGCTCGAAAACTCGCGCGTGTTTTAAAGACCTTGTTATCCACTCACACTTTAATATACTATTTTTATTGTAGGCCACGTTCCCAGAGTTTTCAAAACGTTTTAAATTTTTGTGGCCAAAAAGGAGTTTCTTTCGGCTTCTCCCAAGGCATTGTACCATACTTCCTTCGTAAAATTCATTTTGTAAAAAAATCACAAAAGTGAAACTATTTGTTACAGGATAACTTACTGTCAACAAGAACAAACAGCTCCATGGTAATCAGTCTAAAATGATATCTCCATGGCAACAAGTCCAAGACGATCTGATCTTAATACACGATTTCATTAATTTGGGAAATTTGCCGAGGCAAATTATACATTGACAGAAACCTTATTAAAAATGCTATTTGGTGGTATAATGGAATATAGCGTGTTCCATTTGAAAAAAAAAAGTTATTATACATTTTGCGAAATCGTACACCCTGTATAGAAATATCAATTTAGATGACTTTCAATTAGTTTGTATTAAATTTTGGGTCTATAAAAAATTATTGACAGAAAAGTATTCAGTTATCTCTGTTGGAATGGTCTCTGCAATTTTTTAAAAAAGCACTAATTTTGACCTAAAATTCTTCATAACTCAAGAACCATCCATAATAAACCTGTAGTACCTTATATCATTTTGCTCAGCATTAACTGCTCTTTGAATTCACCGATTAATATATAGGGCATTCCATTAGGCAAAAAAAAAACTTTAGTATATTACTAATATTAGGACACTCTGTATATGATTTCTAATAATTTTAAATTGTGAAGATATCGTGTGACTATTGTCCCCCGAAAACCCCGTTTTGATATCTTTCAAAATAAGGGCGTAATTGATGGTTCACACACCTCTGGGACACCGGTATGTTTTAATTGCTAGAGTAAATGAAATCAACATTTTTTGTATAATCTACTTGTAAGCAATTCACACGACAGTCAGTGCGTTTTTCCAACACACTGTATCGTAATTTAATCACTCAAGCCAAGTGGCTTCAAGCAGTCCGCAGAGCACAATCCCTGTATGACATGTATGTAGTATTTGAGAGGGGAATAAATATGATGCAAGTACCGCACTGCCGCCGTCGCCGCCACCACCATCATTGCCACCCTGGGTTGGCGTGTTTCTCAAATATGGAAAAGTTGAGCTTGCGGATTGGACCCAGCAGGAGGTGGCATTAATTGAATTTAGTAATATCTATTTCTGGAGAGGCTCAGTGGCCCTGTGACTGTCTGATAATGTTGCAGCTCCTGGATAATACCGAAACAATGAGCGTACTTAGCGTGGAAAGCTCACAGATCTTCTAACAAAAGACGCTTTAACACATAACAGTAAATTTAAATAAGTTTAGGATAGACCTGTTCGAAACGTTTCCCTCTTGCTTTTATTTTTGTGGAAAGTTGAGTGCTTTGTATTATTATTATCGACGGTATCGATAATTAATTTATAACTGTTTTCAATGAATAAAGAAAATCTGACCATTTTAAAGTCGAGCCCATGTCCCAAACCAGTTTGAAATATCGGCCTAATTTTCGAATTCTTGGCACTCCAAGGAGTCTCTGTGGGAATTCAAATCACGCGCCAATAAATCACTAGACAAAACAGTGTCGGATCGGTCCCGTGAACAAGAAAGTGTGTCAGAAAATTTATTTTATAGCTTGGCAAACAAACCCTTGGTTTAATAAGATGACGTCATATACGTCCTAAGCTCCTAACAAATAGCTTCCTACAAACATCCAATCCAATCTCAGAGCTAACTACGTCCAGGGTTATTGATATAACGTATCCAGTATATAGACGCGAAAGCCAGAACTTACAGATAATGAAACAGATATGAAGAGCAAAAGGCGAAACCGGTATACGAAGCCACGCCACTTACACCGACTTTTACACTATTGGCTTTCGAAAGGTGTCGGCAGTAAATTGTCTGCCCTTATTGGGAATACTAGCACTCTTATCTTTTCTGCAAAACTTTCCTCTTTGCGGTATCTACTTCATTGTTTTTAGATTTCTTGTGGCGGCAGCCAAACAAAATACAACCTCTTGCAAAGAGAGTCTGCTATACGTACTCGCTCAAGCGATAGATCGTTACTTTATCACGCTCCTTGCATTCTTTCTTTACCAATAATTATTATTCCGTACCGTCACATCTCATCTACGTTTTTTGCTATCTCATACACACTCACCACAATATTATAGGTAAGAAATATTTTCCTGTTTCCGGAGTATAATTTTATTTAAGTCCTGCATTTGTTTTTAAATTAAGTGTGCAAATTTAAAATGTCTATTGAGATGATATAAATGGAGGTATGTAAAATATAGCGCGTTCAACAATAAACCTGGTTACAGCAAGCTTTGAAATTTTTTTGTTTTATTTTTTTACAGCGTAGAGCTTGAATGATTAACTGTCATGACTTGTAAACAAATAATATAACTTTCCAGAAAAACTTCCAAGGACCTCAATATCCCCTAACCAGATGCAGTTTATCTAACGAGCGTTATATAAACTATACTCCGTTTTTTTTTTAGAAGAAAGTAGATGGCAGCAGTGGTACACGTCCCGTACACATTAGCGAATAAATGGAACAGGGGTGTCGGCAACCCATAATTCACCGGCGTATTATGGGGATGGCTCTAGCCGCCGCGCCGTCCATGTACTGACATGAGTGACATGCATGCAAAAGTAGGGTGTAATAAAAAACCAACGAAATGTGTTTAGAAATGTTTAGACCGTATTTTATTGACACAAAGACACGAGCTCTTAGTTGTTGTGTTGTCCCTATCTTCCACAATGCTTCCTTCTAAAGAAAAACGGACCATACATCTAAAACAAATCCCTTTCAACAGACTTGTTTGCGCCCTTTTTCTGAGTGCTAAAATATTATTTGGAAATTACGATAATTTTGTCAACACTGTTGACCATATTGAAATAGTAAATCGGAGAATTGCGAAAGAGGAAAATTCAGCGCGAGAATTTTTTAACACACTCAACGTACCTATTAGGGCCTTACCACAAAATTAAAGAAATCTTTCATAATCTTTCTAAGAACTGTTCTACGTAGGTATTTATTTTTTTGCGCATTGTAAACCAGCAGCTGCTTTTGTGTATTATTAATATAGCTATTTATTATACTAGTGTCTTATAAGGCAAATAAGTCACGAAAGAAATGTTTAGCCACGAGAGCTTGCTCGAGTGGCTAATTTTTCTTGAGTGACTTATTTGCTGTTAAGACACGTGTTTAATACATAGGTTTATCCAACACTCCCTCCTGTAGCAGTTCTTGAACCTTCATCAAAACCAAAAAAATTTTGACGTTCATTTGACGTTCAAAACCGTTGAATTATTTATTCATAAGTCACATGTGTCTTATAGACCTCATAATCCACTCAAAACCGACGTTATTATGACTACATAATAAACAAGTGTTGGATAAAATCATTTTCATTAACCAGTTACTTTAATGACATTACAGTTTAGGGTTAAATGCCACTGAGGACCACTTCCTTGTGCTACTTGTGAGTGTCGCAACTGTAATTTTGCACCATATTATTGGTTAAATAACCTTCCTATTATGCCGACGGGAAAATTGCATCCAATGTATATCGGTCTGCACGGACCCAGTGCAAGTTTTTGAAGGTTATATTTCATGAATTATGAATGATATGAAATTTCCTTTTTTTTTAGAGCATCCTGTAAGACGCGAGGATTATTTTATTGTTAGTTTTTTTAGAATTTAGTACTTGTATCTGCATGTGACAAGGTAAAATCAACATAAAAATAGCTTATACGTGACTGTGATTCCACACAGTTCCATCTCGTGCAATAAAGAGTGTTTCGTAAGTAAACGGCAATCTCCGAGATCATGAATATCAACGATAAAAGAAATGTGTTGGTTTTTTCTTTTCTAAAACGTTTGGTTTAAAAATGCCAATGGTTTTAAATGGACCAACAGAAAGATCAAAAATAAATTTGTACTAAATAATATATCAAGTTATCGATGTTAGATAATGACGATAAATTTGTCAAATGTGACGTTCACACGGTAGCGTTTTATTATTATAAAAAAATTGTCTTGCTGTGTTTTACGAAAAAAATGGTGAAAAAATTTAAATTTAAAATTCTTCAGAAAAAATTGCAACCATGACGTTTCGTTACCTTCTACGGGTTAGTGGCTTAAGGTTTGTCGTTTAGTTACAAAACAACCTGTTTATTGTAATGTTTCAGGAATCACATTATCTGCTTCCATTTCATTTTCCGAATTGGATACTTCAGTCTTCAATACAATCCGCAGTAGATTCTACAAGGAATTCTTCATCAGTGCTATTCAATTCAAAATTTTGTTTTCTTCTTCAGTTTCAGAACCCTCTTCTAAAATTTTTCGTAATTCGTCATCTGTAAGCCCCCTTCTGAAGTTTTATATGCAAAGCTTCTTTTTATATTTGGTAGGTATGAGAATAGGTCGTAACGTATTTTTCACATCGACATGGGAGTCCAGGGGGGCCCCTTGGGCTGGACCAATTTTTATGATCCTAAAGTTCAGCTGAAAAATCGAAAAATTTAAAATAGGTAATTTTGTATGGGAATCGTTACTTCAGATTACTTTTAATAGATGGCGTTCGTGGTGGAACTATCAGACGGTATACAAAACTGTCATTTCTTCTTGAATCGCTACTTCGGATTAATTTTAATAGAACGCTATTGTAGGTGATACGAATTTCACCGGGTCAGCTAGTATGTGTATAAATATAATTATACACATAATAGCCATTATTTCATAAAATAAATTATAACAAAATTCAAGTTCAACGCAAAAAAAAATTAAAATAAATATAAAATATGGGAATAAATTAAACTAGCGCCAAAATATTTATTTGTGACCAAACCAAAGACACTAACAACTAACTAACTTAATCTCATAAATTTATTTTTATCTGGAACTAACTAAACTGTCTCCTTCCATTTGAATTACATAGATTTGCACCAAAATAACAAATATGTCCCCAAAATTATTGATTTATCACTGTCCACTGTCCAGTAACCAGACCTTGGAGTATGATTCTTTAAAGTGTCGAGCGCGTAGCGTGAGGCACCAATTTCAATGATCCATGGAAAATCAAATTGGGTAGATTGAGTGACCGTTGAGGGTCATCACATTTAGTAATAAATTATCAGATATTTCTATTGAAATAGATTGGTGCAACAAAATTTCTCAATACTTATTATCTCTAAACCCCCTACTTTTCGAGTTAAAATTGTGTAAACATTTGGTATGAAGTTCGTTACCCGCTACTGGATTTTTTTCTATAAATCCATACTGATAAACCAAGCATACAAAAAATGCATTTACTTTCACTTTGTTTTTGTTTCTTTGTGGGATATTGAAAATGAACTGAAAAGATCCTTGTTTAATAAAACAAGATACCAAAATAAAAATTACACATTATTTTCATTGCTTAATTACATTATTAACAAAATTATCACTCAAAATGCAGAACACCGCAAACATTTATGTCCACAAACATTTACAACAAATGTTCAAAATGATCACCCATTTCTTTCTATGCACGATTGAAGGCGTCGATGATATTATGACTCAAACCTGCTGGATTATTTCGAATAGTTGCTGCAGCATTTTCCACCCGTTCCCGTAAAATCTCTATTGTATGAATTGGAGCTGAATATACTGTGACGGACGTGGACCCGAGATGACTCATCGCTGTAGCGGCGTCATCAATTACTGGATTGTACTGGAATTTACTACAACGTACTCGAGGTAGTATGACTCATCTTTTGGGATATCCGGCACAGATTCGAGAGCGCCATGGAACTTCTGGAGCCTCTAGAAACATTTAGGCGCCGGTACATTTATTAGAGGACGTTCCAGCGGGAGTCAGTCTAGTCACATCAGTCATCGAGTCTAGCGAGTCAGTGGGTCGAGTCGGACAGTTACTTTTATCTATCCGGAGTGCCGCGTGATGTGTAAATAAATAATACGAGACGTGCCGGTGAAGTAGTAAATTGTAAATAGTGTAAATAATGTAAATAGTGTAATATTAGAAGTATAAATAAATTGTACAGTGTTTAAATAAATAAATAATGGAACCCAGAAACGCTACAATACCAAATCTTTCATGGAACCCCACAAAAAGAAATCAGAAGGATTCAAGTCTGGTGATCTGGGAGGCCAGCGAATGGGGCCATTCCGTCCTATCTACCGTCCAGAAAAATTTGTATTCAACCAAGTTCGTACAATATTATAGCGTAGTGACAAGGGGCACCGTCTCTCGTTCAGGAACCACATGTTTGTCCGGATTTATAAAGGAAAATCTTCCAGTAACTGGTGTATTCGTTGTTTGTAAAACTGGGAATTTTTAAAAACAAAACTACACAAGAACAGATTGCAAATTTTGTCCACTACAACCTGTTGTAAAGTCCGATATTAAACTAATTAATAACAGGTAGGTACGCTTATCATTTTTACCCGGGACACAGCGACAAAAAAGTTCACAACAGTTTTTCAAAAAAAAAAATTATTGCGTTTTATTTCGACTACTATTACAATTTATACAACGGTGGTATAATTATTATCCTTTTCAAAGTCGGTTGACAAAAATACTGCTGATGCGATAATTTTTGTGAGGAGTGCATTTGGAGAGGGAGAGTGGGAAAGAAAAAAAAGATGATGGGGAGGTTTAGGTGCAAAAATGAAGAGAGAGAGGGTATTGGTTGGGAGAAGAAGATAGGTGTAGAATGTGATGTGAGGAGAGAGGGGGAGAATGAGTGTAGTGAGAAAAGAGAAAGAGGGAGAAAGGAAATAGAGGAAATTCTGAATGTAGAGGGAAATTAAATAAATGGATGAAGAGGTATGGAAGAGAACGGAGAAGAAATGAAGATGCGTTGCTTTCAAATTAATACAAAATGTAAATTATGTTATGTAATCAGAGGAATCGGAAAGATTTGTTGTTTACAACGTGTTGATAAATTAAATACGTTTCCCAAGTGGGGATTCAGGTTGCTGTGTTTGTAATAGTGACTGTGCAATATAAAGAAAGATTCACGCACCTGACGACCTATCATCCAAATTCGACGGCAAGAAACGCTCCATCCGACGTCGTAAGAATCAAAGAATGGGCCAAGGTCTGTTTGCACCAAAAAACCTTTAACGTACTCTTCAAATTTAATGTAACATTGTACCTTGAATATCTTTAACCATTTCATGTGAAATAAACATACGTCCCAGGGTCCTATATTATAGAAACTTTATAGACACAATAAGTGAGACATAATTTATTCTGGTAGCGGTACTTAATGGATGAAGGTTGTAGAGTTGTTTCTCGGTTGGGATGGATTTATGCGGATAACTTCTAGTTTCACACCATATTGGCTGCTTCCGCAGGGGCTCCATTCTCCACAGGTTCTCAATGTTCTTCTAGAGCATCTCAGAACATCGTTAAGCGGATATTTCTGCGCTATCCCAGAATACGGTTGCCATAAGTTGCCTTGTTTCAATTCTGGATACAAATAGCATCCAAATATTTCTCACATCAACGAAGAAAATCACGCGAGTTAAGAATTTGAGTACCCAACACGCGCTCACCTTATGAGAAAATGACTATGAAGGATCTATCCAACACTATCATCTTTAATTGACTCTCGTCAATATAATGGAGCACATTTTGGACAATTCCTGGTGGATTTGTTACTTTTTTTTTCAAGGTACTTTATCACAAAATTTTTGAAAAAATCTGTGCGTTTATTAATTTCCAGAATATTTCAAAATGATTCAAGATTTTTGAGGACCTTTCTGTACTTTTCGGGACTATTTTTAGTAACTCGCGTTCGTCTTCTGAATTGTTTAGGGCTGTTCAAATCATTTTAGAGCTTTCGAATGCTGTTGAGAATTTGTCACGACTATTGAGACTCTTTTAAGTTCCGCGACTACTTCTCAGGATCTTTCAGAATTTCTGAGTATTTTTTACACTCTTCAGGGGTGTTCAGGATCACTCAGGGTTTATCAGAACCCCTAATAATTTTTTTGTTGTTCCTTTCTCTAAACTTTATAGAACAACAAAATTTCATTATGAACTTATACTCGGATCATTATACGATTGCAAAAGTGTAAAAAATCCCTGGTATTTTGCCTGTTGTTATTATTTTGCTATAGTTAGGCTTAGAGAAATAACCTAAGTGGTTTCTAAATTTATAATTTGTAGAGAATTAATTGAAATTGAAACTTTACTTAATCATGTATTGTGATGCGGTGTTTTATTTATGTTCTTCAAAATTCCGAAGAAGATTGCTATGAATTTAAACCATAAAGTTAAGTTGTTCGTCAAAATTAGGAGTAAGTATTAACATTGTACCTAGTGGTTCTATTATATCGCAGATTCTGATGAATATACCTAGTTTTAAAACCTATTAAATAATAACACAGGCCTGCAATGGTTTTCCCCTTAAAAAACTAATTAGCAATTAGGGTAGGTATTAGGTTACTAAGATACGAAAAAAATAATAAAAAAATTCCATCACGTAAATTTTTGGAGAAAATTAATTTTTTAATTTTTCTTAGTATTACCGCGTATTACTAGCATTAACCGAACAGAACTCTCGAAGTTCAATTAAAGAGGTAGTGAAACATTTTTTAGGTAACAGAAAAAAGCCCAGATTATGAAAATATAGTGAATTATGCTCAGCAATTTTCATAAACTGGGCTGCAATATGAGTATAAAGTTGCATTTTCTGCATTCTCATATTGACTTCTTTCCTGAGAATCTTGGTGCCGTAAGTGAAGAACAAGGAGAGCGCATCCACCAAGATACAGTAGAACCTAGATTATCCGAACCAATTGGGACCGAATCTAGTTCGGAAAATCAAAAGTTCGGGTAATTCAAATGTGGGTTCGCCCTTATCTAACTTCCGACAGGATTTCTAAATACTACTTTTCCGCTTGGAAGTTGAAGGACTCGACGTTGAAGCCATGGTACAAATTAAGTAACAAACGAAATTATAATGAAAAAGAAACAATTCGGCATTCACATTTCTATCTGCGCGCCGTGAGAAGTATATTAAAACTGCGCGAGGAATCGTTCGGATAATTGAGAGTTCGGATGATCGAGGTTCCGATAATCGAGGTTCTACTGTATTAAGGTTATGAAGAACAGATACCAAGGAAGGTGGGACGCAAACATGGTGGCAGACTACTGCTGGATGTTGGTGAGAGATGAACCGGATAAAAAGCATAACAGAAAAAGATTGAACGGGAGTTTTGAAGGAAGTAGAAAAAGATACCATTAGTCTTTTTGATTTACTTAGTCTCTTTAGCACTATTTTCAACTAATGCTGTTCTTTTTTTTAAGTAAAAATTTAATTTTTAATTCATTAATCATCGTTTTCTCATGAAAATTGTTTAAAAATACTAAAATATGCATGTTATCAATAAAAATAAATCTCGATGTGCTAGAAAAAAAAGATGTATTTTAATTTAACATACCTAGGTATTTAAAAAAATAACATAATTATTGGAAGGGGAAAAAAAGTTAAATTTCGCAGGCCTGTGTAATGAGTTCATCGCCTTTATTTTCACTCCGTGTACGAATTAGAAATTTTATACCATTTTTGTCAATTATACATCTCATCGGTCTTTATTAAACACCCCGTTTATCATTCCGTACATATTGCAGTCAAAGGACAAATTTTAAAATTGGCAACGTATGAAGTAATTGAATCGGAACTTTAATGAGAATAATTTAATTTTTCTATTATCTAACTAATAATAATAACCAAAAAGTTTTAACAAATCAACAAAAGGTGAAAAAATTGCTGAAAATTAGTACCTATCGTTTATATTAATACAGGTAAAGAGCGAATTATATGAATTTGAATTCTATTATCTCATATTTTTGATTTGACAATTAAATGCTTTATTTTAAATAGGATTTGGAGCTTTTAATTAATTGACATAAATTAGTTATTATTATTGAATATTTTGTCGGTTGAGTTCATACTATGTCGACTTCAGCATATTTATGCAAACCTTATAAACCAAGGAATTGAACAACTCAGGTACTGGGGAATTATGAAAGTGAGAAATTGGGAACCTGAGAACTTAAGAAATAAATAAAGAGAAGCCAAGATACTGCGAGCCTAAGAAATAAAGAGCCTTGAGAGTCAGAAATAGTGAATTTGATAAACAGAATAACCGAAGTCCAGAGAATTGTTCAAAAGTATTCTGAATTCTTCGTTTGCAAATTTGACCTCCAAGATTTTTTTAGGACTGTGGCAATGTTCAGGAATTGATAAAGTTTATCAGGATTCTTCAGGTCACTCCGACTAGATCGCTCCGACTAGGATTCTTTACGATTCTGGAATTCTTTAGAAATCTTCAATTTAGTAAATTAAAATAAATTCCCCAGTGCTTTTTAGCATTTTCTCTGAATACTTCAGTATAGTTGGGGTGCTTATGGAATCATCCAGAACTTTTCAAGATTTTTCAGAACTTCTTTCGGGATCGTTCAAAATTCCTCAGCATTTTTTAGGCTCATTAATGCTGGGATGATAAGTAAGTTTTTCTTTATGGAATTTATTAAGGGCGTTTTTATCAAAACTCGTAGGATTTACATCAGAGGTAAAAGAAGTCCAAAGGGCAAATGAAATAGTATTATTTTGTTTCAAGACTCCACCTATTTCTACTACCCCCGAGGATGGTGTTAAATTTTTGATATGCCCATCAAAAGCACCATATAAAATTACCCCCACTTGCACAATGTTAATTACTTCTGTCTGTAAGAGAATTAATTAAAAAACACTATAATACGTAAATAATTAATAATAATATGTGATTAAGTAGCTGAGTGCAACATGTGGCTGTAATTTTATTACATGAAATTGACAATTCCAACTGGCAGTAATATCGGAAAGTATTGGCAGATAATGTGTTACTGTCATTACATCAGAGAACATGGGTTAAAAGATTTCGGTGTAATAGGCACTGAGGCCCACCCGTGCATTCAAGAGGTTACCTTTATATTTGTGAGAGTAACGGATGTTAACACCATGAGCTTGATGCAATTCCTCATCGCGCAGAGGAACATGCATGGAACAGCACTCAAAACAGACATATAGAAGAATAATATCTTGCACGTGCAGAGAGACCTAGGCACCCGAAACCAGGAGTAGTGGTCACAATTCGTGATATTAATAAATACTGTAACCTAAATCAGTATCGGTTTCTCCGCCAAAACCACATATTACGATGCTTAAACGACTCCCCCATGTTGATGCACGCTGAAATAAAATAGCGTTTACGATGACCTTATTTTGACAAAATAGAGTCAATTCTCTGGAAGGTAAATACTGTTATATGTTACGTGTATTTGCAGTAGCATCTCATATTGTCTATTAAGGATAATCAGTATTCGCTTGTAAACAAAACAGCACTAGCGTTCGATGTTCTACACTGAAAGATTATTTTCCTGAGCGCATCTTTTATATAACAGTACATATAAGTAATTGCTCCATTTGACAACTGTAAAAATGGAATTCAATATTCTGCCGACTACTAACTATTCAATTAAACGACCATAGGTTTTATTTATTTTAAATTACGAATTCTGTGTTTCCGAAGAAAATCGCACGCAATAGGAGATAGTCGGCATTTCCCTCGATTACGCTTGTCAATTTCCCTTACAGCTTCAGAAACCTCCGAAGTATAATCTGTCAAGACTCGATATTTCCGCGATGTTTGTTTGCAATGCACAAGTATTTGCTTCAGTATTACAAAAACTTGCCGAAACTTCTCCTTTCGTTTCGATTTTGTTTGTTTTGAGATGAAAATCCATTATTGGCTGTGTATACAAGGATGATTTACACTTTTTCTGACGGAGCGTAAGCGGTTCTTGATTGGCTTTAAACGGAGCGGAAGTTGGCTGAAATCTGACAGGGCGAAAAATTGTAATAATTGCCCTCCTATTTCCTCCAACTATTTAATCCGGTTAAAGTTTCGGATGATATCAAAGGAGGATAGCCGATTAGAGCACGAGTAATCTACATTTTGAGCTTCCTACTGCAGATTCAGTTTATGGAGGTTGCAGCCGACTTAATTATGGACGAGTTCGTACAACCAAATGGCTTCCTGGTGATCAGTTACATACTAACGGGATTTGCATATGACTAACTTCTTATAAGACCATTCCCACTTAGGTCCTTTGTTTTGGTTTAGACAATTATAAAAAAGCAAAATTACATACGTTATGCCTACTGCCGAAAATTGTCTATTATCTTAATTCAGTCATTAGCTAAATTAATAAATAAGTGAATATGTAATTTTATTTCAAGTATCACATCTAACACAGAAATATTAGAAGTTAAGGAAAACATTCCACAGTGGATCGCAAGGGGCCTCAGTGACAACACTTGACTGGCGGTTCACATAAATTATACAGTTTATTTCTGTCTCCAGGCTCCTCAGACAATACTGATAAAACTCTTGTATTTACAATCATTATTCACTTACTCTAATATATTATTCTAAGCTACAATTACAAGAACAATATGTAATTACTACAACAACAATAATTTTTGTGTGTTCGTTTTGTGAAATAGATAAAGCATGAAGTGGCAATACAGATTTTGCCTGAACGAATACAAAAAACGCTATTCAATACTAGTGCGCAGTCACTTTTTAGGGGCTCGGCCTCATTGCAACACTCGGCTCGCCTCGTGCTTCAAAAATTCGGCCTCGCCCCTAAAAAGTGTCTTGACAGCAGACTTGCATCGAAATATACTATTAGCTTCGTGCATGGCAGACTTCCCCCTCCAAGCTGGAGGACCAACACTATCAGTTGTTCCATTTAAAATTCATTGGTTTGAGGTGTTTTCAAACATAAATTATTAAATTTGATGTGTTTTGGAAGTGTTTTATTGTTTATTTAGTGTAGTGACTCATAGAAGACAAGTTTAAAATATTAGTGATAAGATATTTTATTGAAGTTCGAGATACAGAGTGATCATAAAGTTCTGCACAAAATTCATAATTTACTTATGTAATGTTTTTGCGAAAAGGGCTCGAACAGGTCGTTTTTTGCTTTCAAATTGCCATCTTTTGACAAAAAAAAATTTATGATAACGTCATCTTTTCAATTCTCTATTCAACAAGAGTAAAAAAGTGATACCTTGCATAACATTTTTTTTTAAATTACAAGTCTTCAAACAATTAAATTTTTATTCCTTGAAAAAATACTATTTCACACAAATCCGTGGTGAAATGGCGCAAATTAGTCCCGAAGTGATTGAACGAAGTGTTCAAAGCGTTAAAACACGTCTCGGAATGTGTCAAATAGTTGGCGGGTGATGGCAAATAGTTGAGCACTGACATTAAATTTTATTAAATGGTTTTCGTTGTTTGCTATTCCAAATCTATTGTTATTTTTCAATTTTTTTCAAGGAACGAATTTTTTATTTTTCATGTAAAGCGTAATTAAAACAAAGTTATGCAAAGTATCAATCTTTTACTATTGTTGAATAGAGAATTGAAAAGTGTATTTAAAACCCAAAAAAAAGTTTAAAAAAATGATGACGGTGTCATAGTTCAAAAACAGATGACGTCATCAACAAAATTTTTATGTCGAAAGATGGCAATTTGAGAACAAAAATCGACCTGTTCGAGCCCTTTTCGCAAAAACATTACATAACTAAATTATGAATTTTGTGCGGAACTTTATGATCGCTCTGTATCTCGAACTTCAATAAAATATCTTATCACTAATATTTTACACTTGTCTTCTATGAGTCACTACACTAAAAAAACAATAAAACACTTTCAAAACAAATCAAATTTAATAATTTATGTTTGAAAACACCTCAAACCAATGCATTTTAAATGGAACAGCTGATAGTGTTGGTGCTCCAGCTTGGAGGGGGAAGTCTGCCATGCACGAAGCTAATCCCTAGCGTTCTCTACTCTTCGAATGAAATTCTTTTTTAAACTGGCCATAACGAATCCTGGCTCGTATTTCTCTTTATTTCAACTGCCTAAATTCAAAAATTTCAAACTAAATAGTTATTTTTGTACTCATTGCTTATAGATAGCTATTTTCCGTTTATCGCCGATGCGCGGAAACAAGAATTTCCCGCACTGGGGTGTTTTTACTTTCCACGTCTAGGAGGGACATTAATTTGTTTCATAGGGTGGGTGTTGGTCAGTGCAACGAATATAGGAAGTGACAGTAAGGCCGAATTCACAAAATGGATTGCCCCATGCAACGAACTTTTAAATGTGCAAAACTCAAAATTATTTTAAATTATTTTTTTTTTGTTTTTTTTTTCGGGCTTGATTCGTTACAAAAAATATTGTACCTAACTTATTTGGAAGGGAAGTGAAATTTCCCGCATGAGCACTTTGTTTGAAGCACGACCGAAGGGAGTGCTGAATTTAGTACGAATGCGGGAAATTTCCCTTCCAAATAAGTTAGGTACTATATTTTTTGTAACGAATCAAGCCCGAAAATAAATCAAAAATAAATAATTTAAAATAATTTTGAATTTTGCGCATTAAAGTTCGTTGAATGTGACAAGCTATTTCGTGGATTCGGTTTTACTGTCACTTCCTGTATTCGTTGCACTGACTAACACCCACCTTATGAAGCAAATGTCCCTCCTAGACGTGGAAAGTAAAAAACACCCCAGTGCGGGAAATTCTTATTTCCACGCATCGGCGATAAACGGAAAATTGGTATCTATAAGCAATGAGTACAAAAATAGCTATTTATTATACTAGTGTCTTATAAGGCAAATAAGTCACGAAAGAAATGTTTAGCCACGAGAGCTTGCTCGAGTGGCTAATTTTTCTTGAGTGACTTATTTACTGTTAAGACACGTGTTTAATACATAGGTTCATCCAACACCCCCTCCTGTAACAGTTCTTAAACCTTCATCAAAACCAAAAAAATTTTGACGTTCATTTGACGTTCAAAACTGTTGGCTTATGAACGGGTTGCTGTGACAAATTACAAAACCGTTGACTTATTTTTTCATAAGTCACATGTGTCTTATAGACCTCATAATCCATTCAAAATCGGCGTTATTATGACTACATAATACACAAGTGTTGGATAAATACATTTTCTTCACATTTTTATCAATTTTTAAATTAAAAACCAGAAGAATGTTCTTAAATCCAGGTGGAGTAAATTTCAATTAAAATTTAAATATATCTAAGTCGAACTCCACAAACTTTAATAACTGTAAAATTACTAATGGAACATGTTTCGGCAGAACACTTCTGCCATCATTAGCCCTAATTTAACAAGAGATTAATTATACAATTGATGAATTACAAGAGGGGTTCTTACCTTAAAGAATATAAAAAATTATGACATTGACGTAATTTTGAATTAAATTTGACGTTTTCAAAGGGTTACATGATTTTTAAAAGATTTCGTAAAAACAACATTATATAAAATGTAAAAATTAAAAATGGATCAAAGAGAATCTGGTAAGTTTGTTTGAGTGGTGAAAAGTTAAAATAGTGAATTAATAATGGGATTATTGAAGTTATTCTGTTCATTTAAACAAGATCTGTTTTCCAGTTTCAAGGCTTTCCTTATTTACAAAGTCTCAAGAATATCTAATTTCCGGCCTTTATTGCATTTATGAATCAATTTGGAATTTGATGGTGAAAAACTATGTTTCGTTATTAATATATGATTGGCGAAAGAAGAAGGTGTTGATGGTGGAGGGTCAAGATCTGTGTTGTTATAGATGTGCTCGAAATGTTCTTTAATACGGTCTGATATTTTGCGACCTGTCTGACCTATGTAGAATGACTCACAAGAAGAGCAGTTTAATTTGTATACACCTGATGATGATTTGTAATCTAATGGATCTTTATTTTTAATAAAAAATCTGGATAAGTTGTTATCTGTTTTAAATGAAACTTTAAAACCGTTTTTCTTAAATATTTTAGAACATTTCTCTGAGACGACGCCAAAGTATGTTAAAGAATTTGAAAAGGAAATTGTTTCTGTTTGTTTGTTTCTTAAAATCTGGTAACTTTACAAAACTCAAAAAAGATCCTACTTCAAAATTTGTTTCCAACCTTAAATCTACGCTCAAAGACCTTTCAGAAACTGTTAAATATTTTGACCCACAAGCTTTCACACTAATACCCATGAATCCTTGCATACCTAAACTATACGGTCTACCTAAAATACATAAAACTCAACCTTTTCCCATTAGACCAGTAGTTTCCTTTGTCAATTCACCTGTATCAATACTTTCAAAATGGCTTAATACAACTCTTAGACAACATTTAGATTTTAATAACAAATTTGCAATAAAAAACTCAATAGATCTTTGCTCCAAAATTAGAAATTTCCAAATTCCATCAGACACTAGACTTGTTTCATTTGACGTAGTTAATTTATTCCCCAGCATCCCACCCAAATCTTGCTTATTAATTTTAAAAAACCTACTATTTAATTCTAATATGCCAACCATACATGCACTAAATTTACATTCACTTTGTGAGACTGTCCTAGATCAAAATTTCTTTCAATTTAATAATAATTTTTATTCACAAGACTCAGGCTTAGCAATGGGCTCTAATTTGTCACCTCTTTTAGCAGAAATATTCATGAATAACTTAGAAGATCAGTTTTTAACTTCTTCACCTTTTAAAGATCATTTTCTCTTTTGGTACAGATATGTAGATGACATAACTGTTTTATTCAAAGGATCTGATTCTAAACTTGATAACGCACTCAGCAACTTAAATTCTTTAAACCAATCCATTAAATTCACCGTTGAAATTGAAATCAATTCCCAAATCCCCTTTTTAGACTTGTTAATCACTAGAAATAACAATACTTTTAAATTTGACATTTATAGAAAACCTAGTATCACAGATTGCGTAATACCTTGTCACCCTGTTTCCCATAAATTTGCAGCTTTTCATTCCTTTTTCCACCGATTATTTTCTATACCACTATCAGATTCATCTTTTCAAACAGAACTCAATAACATTAAACAAATTGCTTCAAATAATGGATATTCTTTAAAAACTATAAATAAATTATACTATAGATACTATAACAAATTCAAATACACACACCACTTGATTAAAAATCCTTCAGAAACAATTTCCTTTTCAAATTCATTAACATACTTTGGCGTCGTCTCAGAGAAATGTTCTAAAATACTTAAGAAAAACGGTTTTAAAGTTTCATTTAAAACAGATAACAACTTATCCAGATTTTTTATTAAAAATAAAGATCCATTAGATTACAAATCATCATCAGGTGTATACAAATTAAACTGCTCTTCTTGTGAGTCATTCTACATAGGTCAGACAGGTCGCAAAATATCAGACCGTATTAAAGAACATTTCGGGCACATCTATAACAACACAGATCTTGACCCTCCACCATCAACACCTTCTTCTTTCGCCAATCATATATTAATAACGAAACATAGTTTTTCACCATCAAATTCCAAATTGATTCATAAATGCAATAAAGGCCGGAAATTAGATTTTCTTGAGACTTTGGAAATAAGGAAAGCCTTGAAACTGGAAAACAGATCTTGTTTAAATGAACAGAATAACTTCAATAATCCCATTATTAATTCACTATTTTAATTTTTCACCACTCAAACAAACTTACCAGATTCTCTTTGATCCATTTTTAATTTTTACATTTTATAAAATGTTGTTTTTACGAAATCTTTTAAAAATCATGTAACCCTTTGAAAACGTCAAATTTAATTCAAAATTACGTCAATGTCATAATTCTTTATATTCTTTAAGGTAAGAACCCCTCTTGTAATTCATCAATTGTATCATTAATCTCTTGTTAAATTAGGGCTGATGATGGCAGAAGTGTTCTGCCGAAACATGTTCCATTAGTAATTTTACAGTTATTAAAGTTTGTGGAGTTCGACTTAGATATAAACTCATCGAAAAAAGTTAGGGATATTGCTTAAATTCACACTTAGAGCTTTGTAAATGAAACGTTAACCCTCCTATAATTTTTTGCAAAGATTTTTATGTAAAATAGGTAAATATCAGCTTTTTGGGATAATCTGTTAAAAAGTTATCAAACAGTGAAAGAAATTATCTCAAAATGCAAGAACTGATCTGATTCGTTTTGCCAGTACTAATAAGTTTATCGTTGGAAATAGAGTGCATAAAATTGAAAGAAGACATTTGTCACAAGATGGTGCCAATAGATCAATTGAAATGTTGGAAGATGGGGCTCGCCAGGTTGATGTCGCTGCAACTTTTCAAGTGAGTCAAAGTGTCATTTCTAGACTTTATCAACGATATCGAGAAACTGAAACTGTTGAGGAAAGACCACGAGATGGTCAACCTAGACTTACAACAGTTCGGGAAGACCGGCTAGTGGTCCTGGAAGTACGCAGAAACCCTACAGCTCATTGCAATATTCTGCGGCAAGAGCTTTTTTATTCTACTGGCACTTGTATAACAGTCAGAACTGTTTTAAATCGTATGAATGAAACATAGCTGAGATGTAGAAGGGCGCTGAGAGGTTTTCCACTGACATCTTTACGGACACGTGCCAGAGTACAATGGTGCGAGGAAAGGGAAAACTGACAAAATGAATGGGCAACCGTAATGTTCACGGATGAGTCCCGATTTTGAGTTTTCTGTGACAGACGTTCTGTTCGTCTGTAGAGACCACTAGGTACCCGATTTAACGAGAGGTATGTCCAAAAGGAACATCCGTTTCAAGGAGGAACTGTAATGGTATGGGGAGGCATTTTTCTTTTGAGCGCACAGAACTGTACGTTTGCGAGAGGACCATGACAAGACAAATTTACGTTAGAGGCATTACTGACGATATTGTCGAAAATTATCGTTACAATTTGGAGCCTAACTTGCGATTTCTGGACGATAACGCCCGGCCGCATCGAGCGCGAGGTGTGTTAGGCAGACTGTAAATGTTAGAAATTGATCGTTTGCCTCTTCCAGCGGGATCCCCCGATCTCAATCCAATTGAGCATGCATGAAACATGCTTGCTCGTACATTGGCTGACCACCAGCCCCGACTAGCACACCGACAAGACTTGCGCCGTGTTTTGCCTATTGTGTGGGACAATGTGGACCAAGAGGCTTTGAACAACTTAATTTACAGTATGCCCCAACAAGTCCAAGAAGTTCTACAAAATCATGGTGGTAGGACCCCTTATTAAGAAAAAAGAATAATTTTTAGACAACTTCATAATTTGAAACAATGTTATTTTTTAATTTTTTCTGGCAGTATATAATTTTTTTGGAACAAATTTGTTATAATTCTCTTTGGCAACGTTGTTAGTTTTTATTCATGTTAAAAATTCAGAAAAAAATATTTTGGGATTGGTCAATTCAGCAATATCCCTAACTTCTTTCGATGAGTTTATTTAAATTTTAATTTTTAAATTGTTTTATTTTGAAAATATTTTTGAATTTCACATGCTGTTGAAATTAAGAGAAATAATGTCCAGGCACGTCCTGAAAAAACAGAAAAAAAACAGTGTGCATTTTAGACTACACCTACAAAACAATTACGAACTAATTTTCACCCCACAAAACAAAAGGTGGAAATATGGAGTCATCGGGAAGTGGATCTTATACAAGTGCAAAACCGTTGTATTAGCAGAATAGGAAGGAGGAACCAGCGACACGGTTCACATCAATGTAATAGACGCTTTTCCGAAGAACGACTTGGGGAAAATTGGAGACGGTTGATTGGACGAATAATTGACTGCGTCGAACGACTATTTCACACGTCAGCCGCTTGCACGTCCTTTCATCTCAATAAAATTGAACCTGCAGATAATTATAACGAGGCCGCCTCTTTTGATTTCACGATTTAAGCCATCTTACATAAAAATTGCATCCAATTATCAGAGAACCGTCGTATTTTCTCCAATTATTTCAGGATTGAGCTCATACAAGTGTCTTTTAATTTTTATTAGACATTTTTCTTAAAATTGATTTCCTGGTTTCAGGACTAGTTTTTCCATTGATCGTAAGTTTATTGGTTAATATTATTACGTTCTGGAAAAAACTGGTGATGATGTCAATGTCAACTCATTATGGCTAGAAAAATAGAAACGGTATAATTATAAAAAGTTATTTAATAAAGCTATTTTATCTTACAGGTGTAGTTTTTTAGGTCCCTTATACGATGGTTTTTGGTGACAGAAATCAAATTTTACTCACAAGAGAGATAAAGCTGTCAGTTCTACTCACAAGTGAGTAAATCTGACAGCTGTCAGTTGTATTAAAAAATTGTAATTATTAATTTGTAATGTAATTACATGCGATGTAATGTAATTCTCTTCCTTCCACTTCACGAACAGATCTTTCTCGTACATGTATCTCGACCTTACCGGGAGCAAGCTGGAAACAGCGACTTCCAAGTCTAGTTAAATAGTTTCGGTAGAAAGTCAATTTTTATTACTTTGGTGAAAATTGTGAAAAACAACGAGACTGTTTATTTCATAACTATAACAATCACAGGTTACTACGGAAACTCATATTAGAACCATGCTAATGTTACAGGCGGATGTTTACTTGAATAAATATTTCTTGGATTTTTATACAATGCACCTGTAAGATAAAACGTCGTATATCACACGTGATCGAAATGTCATTATAAAGCTCGTGAGAAGTGCCCCACTCGTGCGCAAGCGCACTCGTGGGTCAAAATTCTCACTCGCTAATAATGATGCATTTCTATCACTTATAATATAATGTACTATTATAAGGCAGTTACAAACGAAAAACCTACTGCATGGACCCACATAACGATGCTCATGTAGAAGTCAAGAGAAAAGCCTCACAATTTCAGAAACACACGTTTCACAAATAGACAGTTTTTATAGTGACATCTTTTTTATGCAAACGTACTTCCCTTTTACATAAGTCTGTTCCCCAAGTAGCAAATCTAAAGGGGATAGATCGCAAAACTTATGTTGCCACACACACATATGAAGCGCGACTTTTACACACCACAAAACATCTCAGTTTTGATTGGCATGAAACGTTAGTGTTATTTTATACTGTTAGTTCCTAATAACTGTTCGTACTGTATTGACAGTCTACTCATTGACTGTTAATTGTATTATCGTTTTAGCAGTCTGGGGAGACGACAGGGTTAACCAATGCGGAATCTCTTATGTGTCCTTTCTACTTTGATGTGTACATAATTAGCTTTTAGAGATTAGGTTTGTAAAGTTGGCAACTCGGTATAATTGTGTTATAGTCGTAGGCTTGCTTTGAAGTAGGTAAGTCACGTTGAGATTATGTTTTATATTAATTGTTGAGTGAAACTGTTCTAATTAAACAAGTCGCTAAGATTGGTCAGTCGGTACATAAGCAAATTTTCATAACTAAAACAAGTTAGAGTTAAAACCAAATTGAACATTATCTTACACGAACAAATTAATCAACTGTTACTTAATTATTGTGCAAAAGGTTACCAAAGAGACAATCGAGAAAATACAATGAGAAAACGAAAATTAATTTTTCGTCAACCCCTTTCGCCTCAAACCCTTCAGATATTTTTTTACATAATTGAAGTTCACACACAAGAATGATTTTTCTGAACAAATCAGTTGAACTTTTGAGTCACCCACCTCATTTGAGATTTCTCTTTCCTTCTAGATATCAAAGACAACTTACGTCGATCATTTTTTGAGTTCTGAAGGATTTCACACGACATTACAAGAAATCAACATTATATACATATTATGAAGTATTAAAAATTGTGATAAATTAACAGAAGAAAAATAAAATTACGGGGGAAAATAAGATAAAAATACAAAATATACAATCAAGAAAAAGTCGGTTTCTTTTTCAACTTCCCTTTTACTTCTCGTCTGTCAACACACAGGTTGTGTAAGAGGTTTTTCCAGGAGTGACCAGCAGTGAAGGAAAAGCTCAGTTTGTCACTATTCTTTACCACAAGAAAAAGTTAGAGAGTGGAAGTGGAAGTACGAAAGTCTAGAAATACATAAGAACAGGAATTGTGTTTTTAATAGCGACAAAGGCCCTATCCCCTCTTCCGCACTATTCCCACTTTTGAACAGGACGGGGATGCTAGCCATTAAAGTATATTCAGGGTAGCTTTTTAAATTGGTGACAAAATTTTACTGGTGATAGGTCCCCCCAAATAATACTTAACTGTAATATCAGATTTTAGAAGTGTTCATCAATGCCAGCGGTCTCCAATAGTGACTTGTAGGAATCGTTGTTTTAAGTAAGAAAAAAAAGACATTTTTTTGAAAAAATGAAAATATAGTCGAGGTATAATAAGTCTAATCTATTACCAGTAAAATCTTGTTACCCCTTTCCAAAGCCACCCTGTATAAAGCGGTATGTAGCATGTATGTAAGTTTAGTTTACTCATCGCCCTGATGATGCCAACATTGTTGGCGAAACGTGCGTCGGCAATTATAATAAAAATTATTTTTGGTGTTTTAGGGAAAAACTAATTAATAGTAATTATACACCAAGGTTGAGAAGCCATTTTTTTAGCCGAGCTATTTTATTTACCCAGATGCGAAGCATTGAGGTAAATAAAAATGCAAGGCTAAGAAAAGGCTTCTCAACCGTGGTTTATATACTATTTATTTTACTACTAGCACATCTGTTTAACTTTTCTTCAATTGATAATCATGATAATGCGAAAGATTGGAACGGATTTAACTAAAATATCAATTAAAAGCAAGTAGCATATATAATAAATCAATACCTGTCATTTCTACTTTTTGTTGCGATGTTGCTAGTGTAGTCCAGCTGGCAAATTTAACATTTCGCAAGAAATTCCAACTCCCCAGTTCTACATTGTTCAGCTGTCAGCTATCATTATTATCCATTATTAGGTAAGGTACAGAAAATCAGTTTCTGAAGCATCAAACACGATATATAATGATGTTTTCTGAACCTAGTAGTGAAAAAAGTAGTTATCTACCCCCAAAAGTGATCCAGACAATTTTTTTGTTTTTGATAAAAATATGTCCGAAAACAGAGAACAAGAAGAAATAGATATTTAAGAATTTTTGCTACACTTGTGGCTAATAGTGGAACGGATATGAGAAATTTAAAGATATTAGGAGGTTGGAAGAGTTCAACAACAATATGTGGTTACAACAATTACCTAATTGTTTGTAACCACATATTTCAATAAAATAGCTATTACAATTAGTTGTTGGTTTTTTAGGCCTTATGGCACAAATGGCATTATTTACGCCCGAAAGGCCGAGAGGAAATACAAGTTTTGCTTGTGCATCATTGTTACCTAAAAAGTAAAAAAAAAAAGGTACGTATGACCTGTTTCGAAGGTGGAGCGAACGAAAAAAAGTGAACAACCATACCGAAAAGTCAGTTTTGTTGGCGTATTTCCTGGAGAAGTCTAAAAAGTACTCATCCCCATCATTGAGTTTCAGGTGTGAATACTTAATGCTGCGTTCTACGATTTCTCTTAGGGCGCTTTTCTCACCCCATGTTTGCAGTCTACATTTATAAAAATCGCTGTATTGTTAATTACTGATCAATAATCTTCAAATTTTGAATGGTTGTAGAAAAAGGATTGCTTTAGAACCTACGCATATTTTTTTTCAAAACTGTTTTGCTTAATATGCAAAAATGTCGAACTGAACATACGTAACTTTTGTCACCATTTTATTGACACTTACGAATTTAAAACCTACTAAGAAACATGCGTATCGCCTTGCCTATAGTTTTTTCTTATTGTTTGCTACATTATTGAAGATGGAAGCGCAAATACAACTATGTAATAATGTTTTAAATAAAACCCTGTTCTGTTGATTTCTACGTCAAGAAAGTAGCTCCGCCTATACAGCCATGCTACAAATTCGCCGTGTACAGTCCGAGTAAAATCTTAGACCTATACCGCAGCATCAAAATTATGCGGGACGGAGAGGCCCTGTTATCTTAGAACTTCGCGGCCGTAAAAGTTAGCTTTTTGGACGCATCTGCTGTTTGTGGCCGAGGCGTGAGTCGAGATGCACACGACGTTTTTTAGGCGATGCTCACAATAGTACAATACAGTGTATACTAAATATACAAATTTGGACAGTGTCCGAATAAAATGCTCAAAACTAGAAATGAGCATTGAAAATGTCCCAAATCCGAAATATTCATTCCTACCTAGTATTAGCCTTTCAATTACACCTATTTTTTAACAGATCGGTTGGTATCTTACTTGATTCGTTGATTGATATTTTTATAAAATTTTGCAATCTTAGGAGTCTATTCTTTTCGATTTAATTAACATAGATAATTACATCACTAATAACAAAGCAACAAAACTTCGCTGGCAAAAGAAGCGGCAGTGTGTTAAAAAAACTTTGCATCGCGAAGCCCTACGATTCCCTATAATAAAGATATAGTGCGTAAATCATTTACTACGTAACTACTGTAGTAAGTTGAGAGGCTATTTTTGTCAAGGAAGCAAGGAAGGCGAAATCAACACAGTTCCAGACATGATCGAGTCTGGTCTTTTTGACGACATTGAGTCGTGTGGAAAAAGACTTGTTCAAAATGTGCATAGTCTAATTTTGAATATGAAAAATAATGCAGCAGAAACTTATAATTCTATCGTCTGTAAATTTATAGTGGACAATTTCATATAATAAAAAGGAAGAATATTTTGTCCTATTGCACAGGAAAATTTTGTAGTCCAGGAAGATTCGCTAAAAACTATATCGCGGGACTGAAAAGAAAACGCGAGTATAATAAAAGTCGTTATTTCTACGAATTAAAAAAAGAAAGACTGCTGCTCCACCCGATGAAAATTACGGTCTGACAGAAATTCATCTAGATGAAAACGAATTTATTAGGAATACGTCAAAGCTAGCTCGAAATATTGTCTGTTCTGAATTTCGAAAGAGCGCAGCTATAATGATGTGGGGAAGAAAACATGAAGCCAAAGCACTTTGAAAAAGACTATGGGGTACTTGTGCGTGAGTGCGGACTGTTTATTGACAAGGAAAATTGTTTTCTCGGTGCCAGTCCGGATGGAATTATTGATCAAGATCATATTGTGGAAATAAAATGCCCTTGGTCCATTCGAGACTTAAATCCCCAACAAGCGGTCAATGAAGAAAAAATTAATTACTTAAAAATAGACCAAAATGGGAACAAGAAGAATGTTCTTAAATCCAAGTGGAGTAAATTTAAATTAAAATTTAAATATATCTAAGTCGAACTCCACAAACTTTAATAACTGTAAAATTACTAATGGTACATGTTTCGGCAGAACACTTCTGCCATCATCAGCCCTAATTTAACAAGAGATTAATGATACAATTGATGAATTACAAGAGGGGTTCTTGCCTTAAAGAATATAAAAAATTATGACATTGACGTAATTTTGAATTAAATTTGACGTTTTCAAAGGGTTACATGATTTTTAAAAGATTTCGTAAAAACAATTATTGAAGTTATTCTGTTCATTTAAACAAGATCTGTTTTCCAGATTCAAGGCTTTCCTTATTTCCAAAGTCTCAAGAAAATCTAATTTCCGGCCTTTATTGCATTTATGAATCAATTATTATTTCTTGAAATGAATAATGTAGATGTTTGCACTTCTTCCCATCATCCAGAATCGAGCGCAAGCACTTCGAGCGCGAATATAGAAGAAAATATAAAGGAAGAAATTCATAAATCTTTAACATCAATATTTACTGTAAATACAATGACCATATTCCAGTTCTATATTACTTTAAATAAAAACGACGCTTCAAATACTGAATGTATTTATTTTTTTGTCTCAGTGTTACCTTCCCCTGGTGAAATTTGTTCCATGGAACACGAATGGCATACGTTGGTATATAATATTTACTTACAGCCGACGGATTGTAAGTAAAATATTATTGCAGGGTAACCATGGTAACTTGCACCTGACTAAAAAGTGCCGCTTACAATGAAAGATATTTGTCAGTGAATGATGAATTACACAACAGGTAGGTATTGCTAAAAAGCTTTTTCTCATTAGATGCCAACACTAAATAATAGAAATACAGCTTAATAAACTATTTATGTTTCATATATTATGTATGGTAGAGAGCCTAATTTCTCTCGTTTTTCTCGACCCAAACTAAAAACGCGCTTATTTCATCCGCAAGGAAAAAGTAACCGCTTGAATGTGCGATATATCATGAAAGTAGGAGTTATACCAACTCAGCTAAGTGATCGATGGTGGTTAAAGTTAGTCTGCATCATGTTTCAGGCCGTTCACTTGATGCAGTTTATCGATTTGGACCAGAGGACATACATACTTGTGGAGATTTGGCATTATCAATCGATGAAAAGAATAAAAAGGGTTGACCCGTTTTCCGACAAAGCCATGTATATCTTAAACAGCCCCAAGTCAAACTGTCGAGACGAGCTAACAAGTCCGAAGTGCAGACATAAATCTAGAGCTGAGAATTATGATTACATCGCCGTTCTGCGATAAATCACACGTTATGTTAATGCTCAATCATCCACACTAAACTAGGAGAAATATTCTATTGGCGTTTCTCGACTGGTTATGGTCAGGATTTTATATCTCGTTGTGAAAAATCTAGAGGAAGACGGTGTTCAACTCAGTCGTTGATTTAGTGAATTTAACACATAAGTGGTGGTTTTAAGTCGGATTTTAAATGCAAAGTACTAACTGAATATCCGCAATTTAAAATTTCTGATTTACCCAAGCCATAACAGGGGTTGCGACTGTCGTCCTATTTTAAATTCTATGCCTTTCCATTCATTATTAACGTTGCTTTGAGGAAATATAATGAAACGCTGAATTTCTTGTCTAGCTGCAAAAGCATTAAAAACAATTTTAAGCTGATTAGACAGTAAGAAACCTCTTCAATTTAAATATTTGAGAACTTTGTGCTTTTAGTAAAATTTTATTTTGATTTTTATCTGATTCAGAATCCAGATGACGTTTTGACGGAAGCATGGGAGTGCTTTAAAGCATAACACATGTTTTAGATCAAAATTTAATTTCGCCAAGTTCTGCCGGAGTTCCCTGAATTGAATTAAATTGCAGCAAACCTTATTTTTAGTAAAAATGTTTTCGCCCGTATTGCCTTTTCCGTTATTTTATCCAGTGTATCTACTTGAATAACTTGATGCCTTTCAGTCGTTTACATTTCATATTGTATTTCGGCAAAATAATTTCGGGCTAATTAAATGTCGGATTTTGTTTTGTAGCATCGATTGAAAACGTTCATATTTGCTTTTAATTAGTAATTTTGTGCTTTACCATTTTTACTATATTATTTCAGCGAATGTTATTTCGTATCGTTTTCAAGGTACAACGACAGTCAACTGTTAAAAGAGTCTAAAAACATGAGATTTTTAAATAAACATGCAAATAATATTAGAAAATATTAAAATAATTACATTGTATTAGTAAAATTTCTTTTCTTACAAGAGCAACAAGTTTTGGAAATTTTCCAGCTTCAATCGGATTAATTTTCGGTTCATATTCGTCGAGATTCCCAGATTCATAAAATAACAGGTGTGCTCTACATGAATTCTAAAATTCTAAATAGAAAAACGCCCTTGTCTATTTCTATAAAAATGTCTCTAAACAATTTCTTGTTCTGGTTCAAAAGGTGGTAATAAATAAGAACGAACAAGACATTAATTCATTAACCTCTGAAAATATATTATGAGAAGATAAATGGTAGTAACAGTATTACACGGTATAAGCAATTGTTTTTTCACTAATTTTTTTAGAAATTTAATGTGTGTTACCACTGATTGTGAGTGTGGTTGATCACTACTGAATTCGAACAATAATTGTAATTTGATGCTTGACATCTGTGTGTATAATTGACTAAACAAAACATGCCTTTGTGGCGTAATAATCTGGTAGACAGAAAATCAATTGATTGAACTGATCAGCACGTCGTATATTACTCAGAAAAGAAAAAAAGGTATAAAATAATCCACAAAAAGGGAAATCAGAATAGATAAATTTGATAACTTTTGATCATCCACACTTGCTTAAAAAAGTTAAGTATGCTTACATGAGACAAGAGGTCATCATCTACACTGTTACTCACTACTACACACAATTATTTATAGTCAAAAGATTCTTAGATTCTCGGGTTCCATACTTCTCAATTAGTCAGGTTCCCATCTTTTCACTGTTTTTTAACTTCCCAGTATCTCAATTCTTCGATTTCTCATTTTTGAATTTTGTTATCTCTCTAAATAGTGCTCAGATACTCCCTAATTTCTGAGGATCATTTTCTCAGTTTTAAGAGTTTCCAACTTTTGAATATGTGTCTCAATTTCATAAAATTTTCAATTACTCAACTTGTCGATGCCTCAGCCTCTAAGATTCTCATCTTATTGTACTTCGGGCTCTCGAATCTATCAGTTTTCACAGTGTCCAACATTGTGTTAATTCCTCAATTTGCAAGTACTGTGGGTTGTAATTTGCATTTATTCAAAGGTTTCAATTGTTTAGTGTCTTGAAGTCTTAATCTCTCAGTAGGTACCATGGAATGTAATTTCTTCAGTGTTTCCATTGTGTTTGGAATCTTGCAGTTTCTTTCACATTCTTAGTTTTCTGTCTCAGTATCTATATTTCTCAACCTTTCGCCGCCTAAGGTTTTGTATTTCTCATTTTTGTAATTCGGTCTTTTCGATTTTCAGTTCTTTAGTGTCTCCGTTTCTCGTTATCTCACAGATTGTCTTCATTTCGCAATCTCAAAGAATTATAAAGTTGTAAATGATTCCTAGATTACCGCACGACACAACAAACCAGGAAGAAAGGAAAAGAAGCACAGAACAAAGGTATAAAGAAAGAAAGGGGGTGTGGAGTGAAGAAGTATATAAAGGAAAAAACGAAACAATAATAACAAAAGGAATGAGAGAAGAAGATAAAGAGGAAACTAGAAGAAAAACAGATCTAGAAGAAAGCCCAAAATCACTACAAAAAAAGTAAGGAAAGCGTAAGATTATTATCAGAGCAAAGTAGAAGGCAAGAATAAATGTATTAAAATGAAAAAGATGATGGAGAGGAGGAAAGAAACCAGGAAAGAAATGAGAGAGCTGAAGAAGGACAACAGACAGCTCAGGGAAGACATGGAAGAACTGAAGAGAGAACTGAAGAAGGCAATGGAAGAAAAAGAAAAAAGATGGAGAAAAAAGAAAACCTTCCTAGAAAAGAAGATAGGACTGATGGAGACGAAGATGGAAAAAAATAAAGGGGCGAAAGAAGAAATAATCTTAATATACAGTGTGGAAATTAAGTAAGGAAGAAATTCAGTAACTCCGTTAGTATTTGCACTAGAAATAAAACTTTAAAAAGCATGTGGTAGGGCGTCCGAGGAACGTATACTAATTTTTTTTTCATTGTTTTTTTTTTTGACAGTTATGACGTCATCAATATTTTTTTTAATGGCAACCTATGTTTTTTATTGTACATTTCAATAGAGTTTTTTTATTCTGTTTTCAACGTTGTCAAATACTTAATAGGTTAGATAAGGAAAAAATTAATTAAAACAACTCTAAAATTCAAATTAGTCAAATTCCAAAAAATTAACAGAACTGTCTAATATTATCGGAACTTAGAAAAAACCTTAGAGATACCAATACAATATTGACAAGTTTTGAATTGCTAAAAAATAATTGTGTCTGAACTGTTTTTCTCTATTGAATAATAAATCAACTTCTAAATAATAATATCTGCTTGCAACACAATGGTGCTCCAATACACGAAGCCTGGTGCGGCGTTATTTGGACGAAGTGTTCCCAAGAAGATGGAAGAAGAGGTCCAATAGAATGGCAGGCTAGGTCCCCTGAACCCCATTAGATTTTTTTCTATGGGGGCACTTAAAAAGCAAGGTGTATCAAAACGGAGCCAACAATTTGGATGATCTTGAAAGAAGAATTCGACATGACTGCAATTTAATAACTCCCCAAACCATTCAAAATGTATTAGCTGCTTTTTATGATCGTTTTGGTTGTCAGGGTCATCAGTTTGAACATTTGTGGTAATATCTTTAATTTATACTCTTACTAATTTGAAATTTAGTGCCGTTTTTATTTATTTTTTCCTTATGTAACCTATTGAGTATTTAATAACGTTGAAATCAAAATAAAAAACTCTATGCGAATGTAAAATCAAAAACATAGGTTGTCATTAAAAATAAATATTGATGACGTCATAACTGTCAAAAAAAAGTGATGAAAAAAAATTGGTATACGTTCGTCGGATGCGCTAAAATTAGCCCTACCACATGCATTTTAAGTTTTATTTCTAGCGCAAATACTAACACAGTTACTGAATTTATTCCTTACTTAATTTCCACACTGTATAAAACAAACTCGGGTTTGTTCGAACACTTATAACTCGAGAAAGGCTATACCAATTTTCATGGTTTTTGATTTGTTGTATTTCTCTCCGTCCCGAATAGCAGAATAACGATTAAAAACATGGACACGGGGGCCCAGTGGGGCCCCTTGGGTTTATTACTCAGGAACGGCTGGACCGATTTTTATGATCTTTGATTTGTTGGATTTGTCTCCGCCCCGAATAGCAAAATAACTATTAAAAGTTGGACAGGGCCCCCCCTTGGGTTTATAACTCAAGATCGGCTGTACCGATTTTTATGATCTTTAATTTATTGGATTTTTCTCCACCCCGCATAGCAGAATAACTATAAAAACATGGACAAAGGGGCTTAGGGGGCTCCCTTGGCTTTATAACTCCAGAACGGCTGGACCGATTTTTACGATCTTATTAATTACAGGGGGCGGGGAGCTTAGTACAGGGCAACGACAATAAGAAAGCCCCCCTGGTACCAAAATCTGTCGTACCGGGCTTGAAAAGTGAAAATAGATTTTTAAGGAGTAAACTTCAAAGTTTCACTTCTGTTGTTCCACACACAAATTTTTTGATGATATCTTGAGAACGGATTGACTGACTTTTTCGGGGGCAAATGACCATTAAAACATCGGAAAAATTAACGAAAAAGTTTTGTATGAAATCCGTATATAACGCCATCTTTGATACATGACAGAAACAAAAATGGACATGGCGTTGTATACTGGTTCCGGTAAAGCCAGTAGATGGCGTTGTGTGCATTACGTTTTGATAAAAAGCTAAATTTAATTCAGCCAATAAGTTAGCACAACATTTATTGATTCTGAGGCGGTACAAAGTTCGCCGAGTCAGGTAGTACAGTAATGAATAAGTAATCAACATAGAAGGAGGATTCTGGAAATGATTAAAGGGGTAATAGAAAGAATGAAGAAAGGAAAAGTGGCGGGAGAAGACGAACTAGAAAACAAAGCGTGGATAAATGCAACGGAAGAAATAATAGAGACAATCAGGAGGGATGGGTCTAGTTCGTCCGATACCCAAATAAAGAAAAAGAAAAGGTAAGTTTGCTGAGCGCGCCATGCAAGATCCACGCAAATATAGGACCTAGAAGAGAAATTGAAGGAAAAACTAAAGGAGAAAAAGGTTTTAGCAGATGGACAAGCGGCCTTTAGGAAAGGGGGGAGCACTGTCGATAACGCGTACATCTTGGAAGATCTGAAAGCGGCTTTAGACAGTGCATATAGAGAAAGACTATGGAAGCATATGAGAAAGAAAGGAGTAAACAAAAACCTGATGAGCAGAATAGAAGAACTATACCTAAAAACGGAGAACAGTGTAAAAGTACACGGGAGAATGAGCGAAAGATTCTGGACCATGAATGGGGTAAGACAAGGATGCCAATTCAGCCTCAGTCTATTCACGGCATACATAAGCGACCTGGAAGAAAAACTAAGGATCACACAAACAAGGGAGTGGTGGGTGAGAACTAAACGTGGAAAAAACAATAATTATAACTTTTCAGAAAGGAGGCAGAAGAAAGAAAGAAAAATGAAAGTGGGAAGAAAACAAATAGAAAAATTAAAACAATTTAAATACTTGGGCTACACCTTTAACCAGAGCAATAACGAAGAATGACATATAATAAAGGAGCTGGAAAGAAGAGCGAAGAGTGTGGTACAACTATGAAGCATAGGCGGGAGAAAATTCTGTCGGGACATTAGAAAGAGAGGGCTGATATACGAAAGGCTAGTACAGAGTCTCATGATGTACGGAGCAAAAATATGGGGATGGAGGACCAGGAAAATCTGGAAGCAATCCGAGATTGGTACTGCAGATGGGTACTAAGATTGGATAGAAAAACGGCAGCGTATATCGTGCTGGAAGAAGCAAAGAAAGATAATATAAAAGTCGAAGCATAAAAAGAGCAGTAAAATTTCAAGGGGGATTAAAAGAACGGAATGTAAGATCTTACAAGTGTGTTCGAAAGAAATAAAGAATGAGAGAGGTAGAAAAGAAGAACCGATAGATACAGAAGCAGCAAATGAGAACAAGGATAAAAGAGTCAAGGTATAATGGAAACTATAGTACACTAATTACTGAGGACCTGCCGTCATACCTGAGAAGGAAGAGCGAGAAAAACTATAACAGAGTAATCGCAACAGAGTGAGAAGACTGAAATGTGCTGTTAGGAGAAGAAGGGAAAGGACTAAGCTAGATGAAAAGAGTATTAAACAGAAGAAAGAACACAGAGAAAAAGAAAGTAATTAAAATTAATTTAGCTATGAAAATAATTATATACTTAATATTTACTATTTTATGGAAAGGAATGGAATCCTTTTCAGAGCCAGTAGGCACCTTTATAAGCACACGACTGAAGTGAAACTTGCTAAGACCTTGTTAGTAATCGAGTTTATTTCCCTATTTTCTGATACAACTGTTACAATTTGCTTATGCTAACTAAAACAGGAGGGGGACAAGGGACCACCTTGGGACAGGGAGGCGTAGCTACAATATGATCCACCGTAATACCTACTACACTAGTAGTATTATTCACACGCGTCCCCACTCTCATTCATCGAAGTCATTCACTCACTGACTGCCTGCATCCCCACCACCGAACTGTTTCACTTTTATTTTCGTTTCAGTCTTTTCGGACTCACTATCTCGCGTAAGAAGTTTCACTTCAACAAATCTTATTATTATATAAAGTGTACATTTTTCAGTATTTATTTCTCAAACTCACATTTGATGGCGTTCTCTGAATTTGACTTTTCTGGATTTCTCAATTTTCCATCGTCTCGACCTTCAAATTTCCCAATATTGTAGCACCTTTCAGTTTTTCACTTTCCCTATACCAAAGTACAGAGAGATCGAAAACAACATTAGTCAAAGTTGGCCGTGCAGAAAAAGACGCTTGTCGTAGTTTAATAGAATTATTTTTCCTATGCTCGAGTATGTCAATCTGAATTTCCAATTTTCTATTTCGCCATTTTGTAGCAGTTTCTCACGATCTCATTTGGTCAAATCGGCAATTTATCAGTTTAGCGATTTTCCATTTGCTGGATTCCCCATTATCGTTACACAGATATCAGGTTCTCATTTTTTCAATTGGTTATTAGTTTCACAATGTTGCTAATCCTCAGTTTCTTGTTCTTATAGTTTCTTAGATTAGCGGAGTCTTGTTTTCTCAATTTCTCGACCTCATAGTGTAACAGGTTCTCGATTTTACATCATCTTTCACTTTTTTAATTTTATGATTTGTGGGAATCTGAAGTTCTAAGTTTCTCAGTTCCACAAGTCCTTTTTGGTTTCCTAGGTTTTAGATTTCTGAGGTCCGTCATAACGTCTTATTTCTCAGTTTATCAGTGTCTTAATACATAGTATCTTGTTTTCTCAGGCTTTCAGTTTTTCGGTATGTCAGATTCTCAGATCCATATAGCTTCTAAATTTCGCATTCTCGGTGTGTTTCGTCGTTAGTTTCTCAGATTCTCAGGTCTGTTTGAATGTTTTATTTTCTTAGGTTCTGAATCGTTTCACAAGTAATAAATTTCTTTGGATTTGTAGTTTCTTTTTATTTCCGTTTTAAACAGAAGGAGCTCCTCGTGGTTCCTTGCTGGTCAGGTCCTTTTCGTACATCATAGCCACTCCTCAAAATCATGACTCCTTGACGCAGATGTTATTTTCAGCCAATAGAACCACGTCTTTGGTTAACACTATCATTGTTATTATTATTACTAAATTTCCAGTATCGCAGTTTTTCAAATTTGCTAGTTTACAATTTCAAAGTTTCCCAATATCTCATTTAGTTTCCTAGTCTGATTCTAAGTTTTCTAGCTCAAAGTTTGTCACTTTCTTAATCACTAACTTTCTAATAGGTTTTATTTCCTCAGGTTCTGAGTTTTTCACATTTACGGATTTTCAGTTTCTCCGTTCCTCATTTCATGGGTTTTCAGTTTATCAAATTCCTAATTTCTCAAGCTCACATACTCTCAGTTTCGAATTTACTGTATTTTAGGTTCTCAAGTTTTCGATTTATTTATTTTTCAGGTTCTTCATTCAATTTTTAAGTTCTCAGTTGTTCTCACTTTCATAATTCCTCAGTCGTTTAGTTTTTCAGTTTATTAAGTTCTCAGTATTCCAAGCTCTGAGTTTCAATTATTATACATTTTTCAGTTCCAATTATTATACATTTTCCCAGATTCTTGGTACCTGGGGTTCTCCGTTCTCAGATTTCCTAGTGTCCCAAGTTATAATTAAGGTTTCCATTTTGTCAGATCTTAATTTTTTAAGACACTCAGGTCCTAACTCTCAAATTGAGTTTTTCGTGTTCTCAGATCCTCACTTTCTGAGGATCCCAATTAATCAGGTTCTTAATAGAGGTTTCCAGTTTAAACATACACAAATATGCACGGATATGCTAAAGTCGATAAAGTAGGTAAGCACTGGATGAAATCAAGTACCGTGTGATCATTTAAATTATAAATTAGAGTAAGCGGCTTTTTTATTATGTAATGGTCCAGCCTGCAAATTGACTGACAGTAAAATTTGAGGTTATCGTAAACATTGTGACGTTTGTTTCTTATGTTAAATTGTTTTAATTTAAAGAAAATAAAAGACTAACAAATAATGTAGAATAATTGGGAATTACAGCAAATGTTCAAAGTGTTCTCCCGCAGCTTCAATTCGGCTGTTCGCTTTTGAAAAACAAGGAGTTGTGGCAAAAAGTAACAGAAATTAGAGCTAAAGGAAAATTGGCTAATTTACATTTTTTACTTTAATTGTTTATAATGGTGAAAGGTGTGAGGCAGTAAAATGATTTAGTACTACAAAATATGAGAGGCAAAAACTAAAACTTTTCTTGTATGTCCTGGACCAGCATTTTATTCGGATGTTACAATAAAATACGTGCGTTATTATTAAAACTTTCATTGTATGTATAATGCACATGGTATTTAATTTGTGTACATGCTCCTTTACCAATAAAAAACAATTTTAAATGTCACAGACGAGCTCTGATATAATTTTATTTTTATTGCATATAGTCGACACATGCGGATCTATATAATATAAAGCAGCAGCAGCCGTAGCTACTGGTCATACATGTGTGAAAGTGAATGGGTAAATAAGTAAATTGTGAAAGTCAATTCATTCAAACTTACAATTTGTGATAAGAATGTCAATGAGAAAGATCAAGTGACGTGTGACCATTGCAAACTTTCAATGCATAACAACTATATGTGAACTTTGTGTTCGTTGGAATTAATAAACATTTATTTATTTATTTATTATGCAGGTTCGCAGTAAACCAGATGCATATTTCAAATTGCAAAATTGTAACTGCTTGCATATTAATACAAAAATACATTATTCTAACAAATAACAAAAACTCATATTTATTTTATTCAACTAATAAGGAAAACATGTGGTTTCCTAGATATATTTGCATATTTGAATTTATGATTATTTAAATTTTCTTAAAAGTTCTAGTTCATCCAATTGGTGGAACAACTTACTGAGACAATTACATCTACAAAACTGTAAAACTGCATTGAATAAACTTTTTAGAATTATACCACCAACTGTTCAGTCATTGCATAATTTTTATTATTATTATTACATCTGCTTGCTTTCGGGGATCAACTTTTTTGTTATTATTATGGGGTGTCTATAACTCAACCCCAAAAGTCTACGTTTTGAAAAAAATAAATAAGATTTGCTTTTTAATATCATTTCCAAAGCTAACAAACATCCATCTACAACATAATTTTATTCCCCAAATCGTTATTGTATGACCCCCTAACAATGTACCACTGATTCCGAGGTTAATTTAATTATAATGTTTCGAGCGCTCGTCAGAATTACTGATACACACCCCAACCATCGTGTTTGCTGTACAATCATTATTATTAGACTACAACAGATCGAGGTGGATTTTCTCACCCTAAACGCATAATTCAACACCCCATCCAAAAGAAAATTAAATTGGATCCTAAGTTGTTTTATGGCAGTGACGAATCTTGAAGGGTTAAATATCTGTTTTCCGAAGAGTCATATGAGGAAACGCATATCCATTTGGGAAAGTCCGGATTAAACTGAGCTCGGTTATAACAACGTAATGTGGCCGTAGCACCGGAACCGGACAAAGCCAGTCCAAGTGCTGTCCAAACAAATTTACTGAATAAACATTACAGAAGCTCAAGAGGCTCTTCTCCATCTGCTAAATATTGCATAACTAAAGATGCAGTACAAATACACTCTCCGCTCGAATAATTCCGATTACAATAAGAACAATTTTTATTTTTAGTTCGTCAAGTAAATAGCTCGCCTAAAATGTCTCAAACGTATTAAGTTTATGGAATTCACTTTCCAACTAACTTTTAAATTGATTGGACAAATTGGGACGAAATATGCTATGATGTATGTACCTATATCATTAGTTTGGTAAAAAGTAAGCTGAAAACGTTTTTTGGAAAATAATGATTGTTATTTTTCAGGGTAATCTCTACTGAAAGCTTTTTTAGCCTAACGGCTTTTCAACTCGTTAATTCCGAAAACAAGTAAAGTCTGCATTGTGAAAAAAAATGTAATTAATGAGATGGCGCACTATGCTGATGAAACAGCTTTGTTGTATGCCAATTAGAAATATTTTTGACGATTTGTAGATAATCTGTTACGATAATTTCTTAAGTATACCAAAAATAGGGTCTAGCACCTTTCCAATCCAAAAAACGCTTTCTTTGTGTATTGTATTGACCGCTACTTGGAGAGATCCACCTTGTACCCAGCCCTGTAATAGTATATTGAAACACTAGTTTTGTAAAACTTATATTAAGACACGAGTTCAGGTTTGCAGCACGACTGCCGTAGGCAGGAGTGTCTGTAAAGAACGAGTGCTCTTAAGTTTTACAAAACGAGTTTTTCATGTTATTTTTTTCTAATTTGCATTTTAATTTCATTTTTTTCCAAATAAAATCAATTTTGTTAATTTAGGGAATTTTGTTTTCTCTTGTACCTGACGTAAACTTGGCACGACTTGACATGGAACCATAATCTCAAAATCACACTGAGATTTCGTTCAATGCTGGGTTCAGTGTGTGTTACCAATGGAAAAAGAAATTCTAGATTTTGGGTGCGTTAATGGCTTATTAACGCACTCAAAATGAATGGGTTAATGGCTTTGTAACAACAGCAAATTAGAAAAAAATACTATTACATTACGAGTGGCGAAAGCTGCATGTTAGCGAGTTATGCTAATCACCTTTCACAAGAGTTACATGTACATAATTTTTTTGTGCTTCCTTAGCTTTGTGCTAGAGACCTACTCTCGGTTCAGTGCCAATGGCCTTGTAAGGCCTTGTAAGATTATTAATGCCGAATGGTATGTTCTGTTTTTCATGAATTGCACGTATCTCGTTCCGTTGGACGTTTTGGTTGTATTATTGTCCTTACTGTAACGCAGTTATCAAGTTCAGTATTCCCGGTGACATAAATACCGCCGCCTCTAACCACAGCCTATATAAGGATGACCACTGGCCATTAACGGTAGGATGAGTCAACCCGTCCTCACCGAAGAAAGCTGAAAAAAAAAAGACCGGACCAAACCTATGAGAAGGTACCTTCGCCGCCGACCGCTTCAGTTCGATTCCGGAGAGAGACCGGGTAGTCAACAGATCAACGGAGACACCGTGTACATATTAAGGGTGAAACGGAGAGGAGAGAGACACCGTGGAAATAGTAGATATAGGGACTGTGTAAATAGTAGATATAAGGACCGTGTAAATAGTAGATATCGGAAGATATTAATAAAGACCGTAATACCGACTGTGTTTTGCATCCCTCCCGCTAAACTCGACAGCTAACCCCCGGCTAACCGGTCTCCGCTTAAGCTACCCGTGGTTACGAGGACTATACCACGTAAAAAAAACGGGCGCTCGAGGCATTCCAACCGTCACAAGCGTTGCATTACCATATTCTCAACATCCCGCACAATTTTTGTGTTATAAATTTGTGAATTCACAAATTTTCGTCCATTGTCACATTGTAACGCTCCCATGGTTAGAAATATATCATTCAGATTGCAGGCCACTTCCTCGGCTCTTTTGGATTCCAAAGGACGAAGCAAGACAACATTTGTTATATGATCTTGATAAACCATTACTAACTTGAATTTGTCATCTGGCTGTGTTTGGTAGTAGATGAAATCGATTTGGCACCTACTATTCATTTTCAAAACTAACCCCCCTTTCTTCTTTGCATTCTTTTGTTGGACCCCTTACACATGGACAAAAAAAGACATATTATCTTTTCATTCGTAACATTTGAAAATTTTCAGCCAATATTCTATCGCGACCACCTTGACCCACGGCTATATGAGCTGCAATAATAACTTCATACAGTTCATCGGCTAAAAGCTAAAAGGTAAAGAATAGTTTTCACAAAAGAGCAAACATTACACTGGTAAACAGTGCTTTTGTTAAACCAAATCGAGTCGTCTTTTTAAAAACTACTACCTCAGCCCATATAAACTTCATACTTAGTTTTGTTCCATCACCCTCAGTTTTCGTTAAACATAGACTATAATTGATTACGCGAATTTGGCTTACCGACGTGTGTTTCCGATTAATTAAGATTAAATTATTGAAATTAAAACGGATTTTTGTTTGTGATTGGTGTTTCTATACATCGGAATAAGATGCCTAGAGTGTATGTTAATCATCCCGATAACTTTTGTTATATATTGCTACCTCCACTGCACATCAAACTCGGACTTATGAAAAACTTTGTCAATATTATGAACAAAAATGGAGAGAGATGGTTTTTGTTACTTGAAACAGAAATTCCTAAGAACTAGCGATGCCAAAATAAAAGAGGGAATAAATTAGAGCCTTACTGACTGATGAAGAGTTTGAGCAAAAATTCATCCTATCGAAAAATCGGCATGATTATATTATGTTTTCGAAATATTGTACGTAATTACCTGGAAACCACAGGGTCAAAATCTATAGAGTTGGTCAACAACCTCTTTACAGCTTACAAGGATATGGGATGCAATATATCGTCCAATATACACTTTTTACACTCACATTTGGATTTTTTTCCTCAAAATTTTGGGACGGTTAGCGACAAATACGGTGAGCGCTTCCATCAGGACATACCCAAAATGGAAAAATGGTACCAAGGGTAGTGAAGACCGAACATGTTAGCTGACTACTGTTGGACACTCAAAAGAGATGTACCTGACGCTAAATACATATTTCCGAAAATCCTGAATAAAAGTAAAATACCTATAAGTTATTTTTCTTTATTAGATATCATTCTTAACCGTATTTAATTAAAAAAAAAATTAACTGATGTTGCAAAAAAGCTGAGTGACTGAATTTTTTAAAAAACGCAGATTAGTTACAGGCTAGTTGTAGATACAAAATAACCCACATTTCAATTTTTTTTTCACAAAATTTTGGGGCGGTTAGCGACAAATACGGTGAGCGGTTCCATCAGGACATATCCAACATGGAAAAATGGTACCACGGCCAGTGGAGACCGAAGATGTCAGCTGACTAGTGTTGGACACTCAAAAGAGATGTACCTGGCGCTAAATATTTCCGAAAATCCTGAATAAAAGTAAAATATAAGTTATTTTTCTTCATTAGCAACAATTTTTAACCGTATTTACTTAAGAAAAAGTTAACTGATGTTGCAAAAAACTGAGGGTGCCTGAAAATTTTTAAAAACGCAGATTAGTTACAGGCTAGTTATAGATACAAAATAACCCATTCAGTTTCATTTAACTTTCATTAAGGTCATTTTTGTCGATCAGTGTTATCATTACTCGAATCATAACAGATTTCAGCCGCGCAAACCAGTGATGGTATTGATGGTAACATACAATCCTTCATGACGGATTTATTCGCGAGTGAATAATCTGATGCAATCGGCGCGAAATAACCAAGCCCAAGTGTATTTTAACGCCATCGAAACGAACTTAAATAAAAAAAACATACTAAAACTACTACTACTATGATCAACAGTGACTGTGATTAATACATCATCAATCCAGATAGTGGCCAGTTCCACTCGTTGGACAAAGAACCCAATACCAGGAAACGGCTACAGCAAAAAGCGAGAAACCGCCGTCACGAGTTCCGAGAGCTTGTCGCGGAAGCGTTACAAACACAAAGATCAAAGGTACGCCTCGTCTTCTCCAGTGGGAAAACAGAAAAAGTTAGTCAGTTGGTCAGTCTATTATCAAAATTTCAAGAGATTCAAATAAACATTGAGACCATCGAACAAAGAGCAAATGATGACGCAGATTATCAATCAGCTGAAATTCTAGTTTTAGAAAACAACTATGTACTTTCAAGCAATGGACGCATACCATCGAATGCTGGTCAAACTGTAGCCTACATCGACCACGCCAAATCCTCTTCAAAACAATAATTCACCTGTAGCAGCAAGAACAGCAGTTGAAGAGCAAATTCGATTACCAACACTAAAATTACAACATTCCGATCATGCATCTGGGAATATCACCGACGAACGCTCACTCAGACGAAGTCACCACGGATCAAATCTGTCAGCAAAACATAGTACGTTCGAAGCGAAATAGACGTTCCTGGTAGTTCCACTAATAACGCAACAACTTACTGGCAGAAAAATCTTGCTGATCCTAACTTTACCAAACCGAACGACATCGACATACTTATCGAAACTGAATTATTGTGGGGTTTCCGAGAACGTTCTTGTCCTTAGTGGAGGGGCGTCCACCCAGCGCCAATTGAATCAAGAGCAGTTGGACTTAAGGCGTTCGTGAGGAAATACACACTCTTGTCGATCCGGTCTAAAATTCTATTTTCCAGTGCGTGTCGGTGATGCCCTAGACAACAACCGAGCCAGTGACTAAATTCATACTTATTGACATTGATTTATCTTTACTTCGTTTATACATTAAATCCCTTTACTTTTCAATTTTTAGTGCATTACACCAAAACCCTACATTATTTTACAAGATACTATGCATCGGGCAAATAAATTTAAGTTCAAATCTACCAACATAAAACGGACATAATACACGCCGATTCAGATTCAGAAAATCGGCGCCAAGAATGGACTGTTTAGTCTAATAGAGATGGCCACAATGACTTCCAAAAACCGGATGCGCGATCAGACGTCTGAATCAGACACATAACTGGAATGAATTGTTCATTCTGGTCTCAGATTCAGATGCCGAAACTGAGAACACGTGGTTTAATTTATTACTGTTGAAATGGATGTAGCGTCGCTAATATCAAGTGTTTTTCTAAAGCCCCCAATTTGGGACAAAAGATATTAAAAGCGTATTCAAACCGAGACATAGTCGACAAGTGTTGGAAAGCGACTGAAGAACAACTGGGTGTTGAAGTTGAAGTGCAGCAACTCTGATTTTACTATCAAATTTATTAGCCAAGTGTTTATTGTTTTACTACTGCAATATAAAACACTTCAAAATTTCAGTACGGCTAAATTACTCTACTAAACATTTTTTAAAGTAGGCATAGCTAAATTTACTTGTATTGCAATGGATATTTCTCCATGAACTGACAAAATGTATCCCTAACAAGTTTTGCCTGTGTAGGTATTCGTCCTCTTCGTACCCAAGTTACAGATCTTCCTCTAATTGTGACGTCATTGTCAATACCCTCGTTGTCTATAATAGTGTTTTGCACAACACAAGCACACATCACAATGTTGTCAGCAACTTTGACATCCGTCGCTCCAAAGGCACATTTGACAGTCATTCTTGCTCTTGACAGGCGCTTGTTGTAGTTTCTCATTGCTTGTGTTAAGTTTTGCCTTTCATATGGTACTATTAAATAGAACAGTAAAGGGTATGCTTCATCAGCTAATAGTACGTATGGAGCGTTCATATTGGTATGGGGTAAAAATTTTGGTTCTGGGAATTTTATTTCTTGGTTCTCAATGAAAGTCAACAAATCTGACGCCATAAATCTGCCCCCATCACTTCGTTTACCAAATCCTCTCATGTCAACTGTAATAAATTTATAGTTTGCATCTACTAGCCCTTGGAGTACCACAGAATAAAACTTTTTATAGTTCTAAAACATTGAACCGGAGTTACTTGGGCAAATTATGCGGACGTGTTTTCCATCTAAACAGGCGGCAACATGAGGGAAGTTCCATATCTTTTCAGTCATTTGCATTTCTTTGGAGGGATTCTGTTGTTGGTACCGGCATGTGAAGTGGCTGCAGTTCTTCCCAAATAATTACAATTGCTTCCTTTACTATTTTACCGAGAGCCTCGAAATGACAATCCAGTTGCGAGGTATCAAAAAAATATTTTTTTACACACAGTATTCCACAATATCCAAATATTTTAAATCGGGTAGGGTTGAAATTTTGAAATGTATTATAAATACATGATACAAAAAAAAAACAATAAGAAATGTGAGAAAAAAATTCTTATTGCAGATGCAGTGCTTCGAAAGAAGTCAAAATACTTGAGGGACCAGTTTGCCGTGGAATTGGGAAATAAAGCCAAGTCGTTCAAGTGACCCCGGAGGGGCGACATATGAACCGAATTGGTCCCACTTCAAGTCTCTTCTTTTTTTAAAAGATGTTGTGAAAGCTCGACAGTCAACAAGTAACTTAAGTAATAAAAAGAAAGTGCAACGTCAGGGTAGCAATGAAGAAATGAATGCCATCCCAAAAGAGGTTAGTTTGGACGACAATTTAGAAGAAAATAACGTTGCAGCCAAGAAACAGGAAAGTGGTGACAACATGAATGTGGTGAACTGCAGCATCAGTTGCTGATGCCGATATAAACGAACATGTCATTGTTGAAAAAACAGCAGACTTTGTCGATATCAGTCGAAAAAGAAAGCGAAATGCAATCAATGCTAAGTATAATGAAACTCTCCTTGATATCGAGAAGAAAAAGCCAAAACTTCCTGAACCTGCTTCTAGTAAACGCCAACTAGAGAATGATGATATGTTGTTCTTTCGTAGCCTTTTGGCTCATGTGAGCAACATTCCTGTAAGCTAGAAATTACAATTCAGAAACCGAATAGAGGAACTTGTTGATCAATTTGCATATCCTCAACAACAATCTAGGGCATTTTCTGAAATCCACTACAATTCTACAATCACCTGCGACATCAAGCAATTTTTACACCTCAAATAATTACGATTCATCTAATTCTTTTGCTACATCTACACCATCACATACAACAGAAACACCTTGAGTTACCGGGACTTTTGGCGATTTATATGCATGATTTATTTTTTCTTCAAGCGTAATGTTTATATTATGGTATTTAACGCACTACTTAGAACGACATCATTGTGTTACTAGAACAATAATGAACTTCATTATTTTACTAGTAAAATAATATAACAGAAATACTCGCTACCAACATATAAAATTGTACTACAAATAATGCAAGTTACAAAGCATTCTGATTGAATTATGAACATCGATGGTGGCCCCCCCTGACTCACGGGCCCCCCTTGAAGCCTATGCCCACTCTCTCAATGAGCCCCCCTGTCTCATTGGGTCCCCTTCGGCCCCCTTGTCTCAAACGTCCCCCTAGGGCCCCCTGTCTCAAGCTCCTCCCCTAGGCCGTCCTGTCTCAAGGGAGCCCTTCGGGGGTCCTTTTGGGGGCCTCGTTGTTTTTGTGACAGTAACATTTGTATCATAAATTTGGAAAATAACAAATTCTTATGCTCTTTTTTTGTAGAAACGAATCGATAAAAGTAGGTTTGGATAGAGAATTGAATAAGCTTTAAAATTATGTATTACAGGACACCCCATGCCATTTAAATTTTTTAAGGGGGTGGCTCCCCTGGCTAAAGAGGTGAAATCTAAAACTTGAAAGTTTGGTACAATTTGGCCCCTCTTGATAACAAAATTGACCCGTTCGAGTGTTTTCTTCTAAGTGTCTCGAAATTGAAATGGTTGGGGGGTACAAATTTTAGTTGCGTATTTTATGTAGATTTGGAAAATATCGATTTCATGTTTTGTTTTTGTAGAAAGGAATCGATAAATGTAGGTCTGGATTGAGAATTGCATAAGTTTTAAAATGATGTATCACACGACCCCCCATGCTATTTAAATTTTTTAAGGGGGTGGCTCCCCTGGCTAAAGGGGTGAGATCTAAGACATGAAAGTTTGGTACAATTTGGTCCCCCTTGATGACAAAATTGACCTGTTCGAGCGTTTTCTTCTGAGTATTTCGAAATTGGAATTGTTGGGGGGTACAAATTTTAGTTGGGACACCCTGTATATACTATACTATATAATCGTACATTCTACAGCTAGTAGTGAAAAAAAGAATTAATAGTACTTACAAGTTATAGAAATACTTCATTGTCAGCGAGTGAGATCTTTGAATCACGAGTACGATAGCAAGAGTGATACACATCTCACGAGCTTACAATGTCATTTCGGTCACGTGTAAGATACGACGTTTTATGCCCGACGTGTAATTTCTTGTAAAACGTTAAAAATAAAAAAATTATACAATTGCCAAAATGACGATGACGTTTCAAAAAATAATTATTAATATCTTACCATTGTGTGACCATATTAATTCACACCTTTTAATTTATTAATTTTACCTCACTTTTAATTTCATTAATCGAAACTTCAAGACGTTGATGCGATTAAAAGCAGTTGTGTTATAACAAACGAAAAAATTAAATTTAATGGGGAAATGAGGTTTATAACAAATAATCAAAATGTGCTAGACGTCATCTAGATGGGCATAAAATGAATTGTACCGACCACTTTAACATTGTAATTATTAAGTAGGTTTTTATCAAATGATTCAACAAAGGTGATTTTTGAGATATTAGAATGTGTTATGATTGCGATAAAATACAGGTATCCATTTTCATTACGCGTGCAAATTTAATCATCTCAATAGATGGCAGAAGTTACAATCCATATACGGCAACACGTCTGGTCGGGGATGGCTACCAGAATATTTATTTATTTGTTGACACTACGAGTTATATAATCATGCAAAAAATGGCAAAATAGATGACCAGCTTCATCATCAACCGAAACAGAAAAGAAGGGCTTTATAGGACACCTGTGAATCAATATACAGTGTGTCCCTGGATGGGGTGCCCATGAGGTGATTTTCTTTATTAAGTTGTTTGGAGAGGAATATTTGGTATAGACTGGTTTTGCTTATGTTACAACTGTAGGAAACTAAAACAGTCAAACATTTTAATCAACGTGTTTTAAATTAAGCGGTTTTTTCTTTAATTTTGAACTCCATAAACTGAAGGCTAAGTTGCCAAGCAACCTGAACACAGTGGCAGTCACGGCTGATACCTTATTTCGAGTAAAATAATTAACAAAACAATTTGAACAATCCATTGCGGCTCAAATAAACCCCAGGAATTTTTTCTTGAAATTCTTGGATTACGTGTTGATATGATAGGTCGCCAAGACCGTAACACTGAATTAAAAAAATTCTTTGCTGAAGACATAGTATTCCAATTTTTTTTGACAATAATGAAGTTTCATAAAGTTTCAATGGTATTTTTTAGGCGTTGCTAGGCAGTGTTCAGCTTTAAATACTAGATTTATCAAAAATATTGGGACTTCGATCCTATTCGAAGAAAAAAGCCCCCAATTAAAACATATCAACTATGATTTGCAATGTTTTATCTCTTTTTTGTAATTTTATAACAAGCAAAACCAGTCAAGACCAAAAATATTCTTCTCCAAAGAACCAAATCACCTCATGGGCACCCCATCCAGGGACACATTGTACATTGAAAAAGATTCATGTCGTAATTGTAGTCATTCAACCTTTAATAAGAAAAGTTCAAGCCACCCTCGTACTAAATTTGGAACTACACTTATATTACATAATATCAAACCTCTGGAAAAAATATTGAAAAAAATCTATGGTGTTTAAATAACGATATATACCAAATGGAAAAAACCTTATCAGTAAGTAAAAAGCTGCACTGTTTTTTAGTAGTAATGCATCACCTATTCTATCAGTACCACTTTCGTTTTCATCTTATGCGTGTCGAGGGTGTTAGTTATTGTATTAAAATGGTGAATTTTTCAAATTATGAAAAGACTGACATGGTGCTTTTGTACGGGGAAGTAGGCGGCAATGCTCATGAAGAGCAGTGATTATGGATTCAACACGCACAACATGAAAGGGGTAGATAGAGAACACCACAAGTGGCACAGGACGAAGAAGAAATTTTAGTCTACCGAGGGATATATCAATTTTGTAAACGAATACAGTTGAATATTTTGTTAGAAGCTGTTCCCTTTGCAATTCGACGAAATATTTGATATGTGCACGACGGAGCGCCTTGCCACTCGGCACAAATGGTTAACGACAGAATGAATACCAAATTGCGACGTCGTTGAGTAGGTAGGTACGGTCCTGTTCCTTGGCCACTCCGCTCGCCAGATTTAACACCTTGCGATTTCTTTGTGTGGGGGTGGTTGAAACAATTAAATTAAACAACGTGCAAAAATTACGGGAACTTGTAGAAAATGCCGCCGACACAATTCTTAAAAAAGTACTTTTTATTCGTAATTTTATAAACTTATTTATTTACTTGTATTTCACCCTGTATTTATATAAAAAAAATTGATTTTATTTCCAATAACATGCAATACTTTGATTTTAGAGACCTGGACTTACCACCAAGTTTTGTTAATTATTACCGATCACTCAAAATCAGCGCCCCCGTCTTTGTGCTCCAAGCGCTGGCGTCAATTTCAAATTTTTTGTCGTGTTATGGCAGCTTGTGGAATTAGGTCGAAGCTCTTTAATTTCATTTTCTTTAATAAGATTGGCCGCAATAACCATATTATGGTCCTTTAAGCTGTCAGGAAAACGCCAATCTAAGTGACACTTGCGTTTTTTGCATAGCCGGTTGCGGACTAGGGAGGTATAAAACAGACGAAATCGGGTCGAAATCCTCTATTCGTTCAATGTAGCAAACACGCTCTTGTTTTTACTGATACTGGGTCCTTAGGGTCAATTGCACCTTGTTTTTGGTCCATAATACGCAACGCATCAGCTCATCATCATCATCATCAACGTCACCTCAACAACACACTTGAGGTTAAATTATATTATGTTAATTTTAATAAGAACGAAATGTTGGACACGATTCTCGATATAATTAATTCAGTTGCTTCTCTGAATTCCGGGATAAGCGGAATCTATTTATTTGTTTGCAGACTTGTTAAAATTGAATTGCTTCTGCTTGAGTCGGTATTAATTAATTCTACACTTAATTATCTTTAATTAAACGAAAATAAAAGTTGAAACATTGACTACAAGAACTAGAAAGAAGGGGGAGGGAGGGAGACTACGACGGGCGAAACAATCAATCGTTCTGGAGAAATTGTATGTTAGGTAAGAAATTTCACCGTTTTACAGCAAATTGGGCTGGGGAAATTACTCAGTTCTCTTTCTATTTGTTCGTATTCAGCTATACGGCCGCTCTAGACTGAAAAATTATATAACAGTAATTATACACCAAGGTTGAGAAGTAATTTTTCTTAGCCGAGCTATTTTATTTATCGCGGGAAATAAAAGTGCCCGGCTAAGAAAAGACTTCTCAACCGTCGCTTATATACTATATTTTTCACTACTAGCACATTTGTTTAACTTCTTTTCAAATGATAATCATGATAATGCCAAAAGTCGGAAGTCAGTCAGAGACCGGACCTTCATGCAAAATTGCACAATGCATTTTGTAATAATTGTTTAATACTTTGTTCTTTGTTTTTTTACATAAACTGCAGTAATTGATGCCAAATATTTACAACTGGTCAATTTGTAAAAATCGAAGGGCGCTGTTGTTAAGTTGATAGATAAAATAATACACGATTATGCATTTTGCATGAAATACGGTCTCTTCAATTATTAACTACTAGTCAATAATGCAATGATTATTAACTATGTACTAGGAAAGAAAAACAATTTCACACATCTTCTACAAATTATAACGAGCGTTCAAAAATAAACCTGGTTAGAGGAGGCTGGACATTTTTATAACAGTGTACATTGCAATTGTTACAAAAACTAACTTGTCATTTAATTCAGTTTAGGTTAGGTAACGTAAGGAAATTTATATTTGAAACGTTGTTACTTTGTCAATGGAAGTTGTTTCGTTGTAATTCGAGTTAAGTATTGCAACTAGCAAGATGGCAAGTGATCAAAAGACGCGGAAAGGTGCCACAAAGCACTGCTGTTATGGACGTTGCAGTGACAGTCGCCGCAGCAGGGAAAATACGTTTTACTTTTTGCCGTTTTCTAAACCTTGTTTGCAACTACGAAATGGTACGAGAACATGAATTTAAGACGGTCCCAATATAGCAGAAAATGCGTGAGTTGTGCCAAAGCTGACTGGTGGATGAAACGGTGTCATCAAAGAAAGAATTTCCGAAGCATAGAAGATATCACTAAAGACACTTACATATTATGCTCTCTACATTTTCTTAATGAAACCTGGTGAGGCGCACTCTAATCCAATAACAGCTGAAAAAGAGAAGTTTTGTCTTTTGCTTCTGAAACGCAAGAGTTAAAAACTTCTACCTAACAGTACTTCTCAGATTTGCGCATTTAAGAGAACAAGTTTGAGTGTGAAATATGGCAAAGTAACAAGTGAAACTGGAGTGTCAACATCAGTAGACAGCACGTTATTCAGTGAACCATATATTATGCAACAGTTAAGTGAAAAAAATAAATGAGAAAACCATCAGTACATAGTCAATGATCACACCCTCAGCTACGTTGTTTACATAACATTGAGGTTATGTTGCTTTTCTAGAATGTGTGAAATGAAACTTTTGTAGAATGTTTTTAATGGGGTCAGACAAAGAGCACAACTTTCTGTACAAGAACATGGAGAATGCATTCAACACTTGTTGTAAATACATACCTATTATAAACCCAATGAGCAAGACACGTCGTACAGGTAAATTATTTAAAATATTTTTTGCATGTTAATCAGATTTTTTTATATACTGAGAACAAACTGGCCTCTCTGTTGGAGCCTGTGACGACATCAGAAAAGGATTTACGTATATCTGTACCACTTTTGTTGTGATTTTTACATACTTTTGACAATGGGTTCTCTAGTTCTTGTGATTTCTTCCTTTGGCCACATATTAAAAATTTAATGTACAAAGTACCCATAGCCGATGCAAGAAAGAATATAAAACTTAAGATTTTTGTAAACTGTTTTCTTAATGGGATCAGAAAAAGAGCACAACTCTCTACAAGAAACATTGAAAACATTTTCACATTTTCACTGTCAGTTGGTCATATCCTTTGGAAGAGTGTTTTGATTTCTACATTTTAAAGAAATAAAGGTGTAAAACCAAATCATAAAGTGTCCGATATCTGAAAATATTAACTCAACTAACATCACACCCAAAGGTCTGAATGCCCTTTACTTTTACCTTAATTTTTTACCAACTAAGGCACAAAAATCTTCTTAAGTTAATATTGGTGAATACAACATGCTTCTGTCAAAAAATTTTATAGCTTCTCTGCAATTTTGAGGTTATGTTATCTGTTTACAAGTCATGGACAGTTGTTAATCAGTAAAGCTCTACACTGTTAAAAAATAAAACAAAAACGCCATTTCAGAGCTTGCTCTAACCATTTATGTATGCTGTACACCTGCATTGAGCTCTTACCACCAAATAAGGGTAAAAACGAAGCAAACGTTTCCCTTAGCAAACACATCAAGGATGTTGAATCTGTCTAACGAAAAACTAGACAAGCAGTTGCGAAAAAAAAACATTAGAAAACTCCTACATGTACGAAGGAATACATACAGTCTTGCATCAGGAAGCTAATCTAATTAATAATAGTAACATTTGTGGTATGAAAGTTTTACAGTCCAGCGCGGTTATGTTATTGGCTTGCATAGGTTTTGGAAACAAGTACATTTCTGAAACAATTCGAGCAGAAAGTCGTAAGCAGTCTAAACTAAGCAAGCGTTTCTTAAAACAAAAGCGCCATAAATATTCCGCAGCTTTGAACGCTGCGAATATAATTGAAACCTCCAGAGAGTGGAAGCCTCGATCTTTTATTACACATAAAATGTTGTTTATTTATTGTGGTGTCCTCGATACCGACCTTACGTGCATTAAATCCCTCAGCACTTTCCTAAAGCCCACTAAATTATCTGTTAAACTTATACGTACTGAAACTATTGTTTTCGAACTAGTAACTTTGCTAATTAATTTGTACATATGCTTGTTATTTCGGCAAGGACAGGATTTATGGCTTATGCGAATTTAATTAAGCATTGACAGTTCACACAAGTTTCCCAGAAGTCTTCTGAGAGGTAAATTAAGCAAACCGAAATATTATGCGATTCGTATTTGGCGTTACTTTTTGTGCGTGGACAACTAGCTTCCAAGCCACAAAATTATTGGTTTAAATTTGCACTTGACGCCTCCTGGAGAAGGGTCATGTAATGCAAGAAACTTGCTTTGGATGGTTTGTCTTGTAAGTACGTACATTCAACTCTATTCGGTTACAAAGTAGATGGATACTAAAGTTCTCTCCACTTCTACATAAACACTGCCATGCCTCTTTATTCTCTCATTATATAACAATAAGGGACAGAGAGGGGATATATTTCACACTATTCAAGAGTGCTTAACATTGTACCGAAATTACAGCTACAATGTTACAGTTATATCCTATACCTACCGCTCTTACAATGGACTTCCTACACGCAACTATAAAATTCGTATTCTATCTTACAGATTATCCTGACATTGTAGTATAGTTTTTATTATTCGAGGTGTGGCTTTGTTTCATATTTTTTCTTGAAACTACATCATCTACATAAATTTCATGGTGGCTTTTGATCATGATTTCAAAAGCTGTCAAACTTCAAACTGAAATTGGATGTGAGCATTAATAAGCAGAGTTTCATATCCATGTAGTGACTGTAAACACTTTACCTCGTTACCTTATTTTTGTTCTTCAGAAGTTATCGGTTATCGGGGTTCTGGTAATTAATTGCTTGTCAAAGCTGCTGCATCAAAGCTAAGTAAGTTCTGTGGACATGCTACATATAATTTTTTTCTTATTTTGTTATACAGGGTAATTTAGACCAAAATCTTACTTCAAGTAGAGAAGGTGGGACAGAATCGGATACCGAGCCACAACCGGGTGGCCCCATATTACCATTTCTTTTCTGTCATCTTTTGGTCAGTTCGGAAATACCACTCATTAGTCTAAAACAAGCAGTTGTAGAAAACAAAACGCTGTTGTTTCATCTTCCCTCCACATTGATTTTTAAACGTTTTGAAGTAACATTCTTGAATTTTGCAGACACGTAAAACGTAAGTTAACCAATTTTCTATGCTTTCAATTGCTATTTGACATGCTCTTATGCTTGTTAGGTATCGGTAAATCACAGTAAACCCAAAAAACATGTTATAATTTTTTGCAGGCATCGTTCTTTTTTTAAGAAATATTACAGAACAATTGATAAGCTACCCGAAGACGATTTTGTCTAAAAGACAGTTATTAAACAGACAATCCGGTTGTGCCTCAGTTTTTACATATTTTTCTTTTGGTTATTTTATTGCTCCCTAGTTGGTAGCCTAAAAAATAAAATAAAACACATCTCATCCGATTTAACCGGTGCAACGAACAGGTAAATCACGATGGCTAAACAATGGAGTACTCAATTTCGCCCGAGTTGAAGAAAAAGGGATGACACATTGGAGTCGCCAACCCCCCTGTATTGCTTCCCATTACAAATATTATTTGTGGTTAAAAGTTCATAACGATCGGTTGACCGGTGTTGGAGCCTTTGTGGAACATAGAACCAAACAAAAATAGGCAGAGAGACAAACATTCAACTTTATATACATAAAATATATAGATTTTTACGATTATATAGCTGAGTAGTTTACTGTTATATACAAGGTATTAAAAAATGAATGTAGAAAACTTAGCTTTTAATAGTCAAAAGCAGATTTTTACGTAAAACTTGTTTATGGACACTTGACTTCGAGAGTAAGCTGGTGAATGTGAATGGTGACGAGAGCGATACGAAAAGTGTGATCGGGCGAAGCGAACGATTTTACAATAATTAATTCATAGAAGATTTTTTTGCCTTAACGGGATTCGTACCCGCGTATTTTAGGTTGTGGATCCGCACTTCTCTCAATACACCTATTTGCTTGTGTCAGTTTTGTATGCAATTGCGCTACTTATCTTAATCGCTACACATGATTGCAGACTTTTCGCTGACGACAAACTGAAACATGCATTATCCAATACTGCAGACGGTTTTAATTCAGGATTCTCTAGCTCCATTTATAAACTTACATAACTTAAGAGCACTTTCACAATGGCGAACTGAAGTTTGACTTCAATCGTGTGGTCTAAAGCACACTCGTATTTTTTTATATAACTTTTTTTTCAAAAGTTGTTACTTTCCGCGACACAGCTTAAAAGGAAAACTTATACCCACTTATGAAAAGAGAACAATAAATAGAATTAGAGTTTACTCCTTAAGAATCGATTTTTAAAGCCCGGTACGACAAATTTTTGGGGAATAAAATTAATCGTTAAAAGTTAACGCGTTAAAAAAAGGTTATGTTTTAAACTGTCCCATGTATTGTTGGTGCCGGCGTCCTTTGTTATTTTCGCATAATTATTTCTCCACGCCTGAACCCCTTTTTTTTATTGATTAAAATTTGTTTTTAGTCACTCAAAACCAACGTAAAAAACACCTAAATTGCAACTGTTGGACAAATATCTTTTCCAAGATTCTTTATTGTTGCAAAAATATAACAAAACGTCATATATCAAACGTGACCGAAATGGCATTGTAAGCTCGTGAGATGTGTATTAGACAATGAAGCATTTCTGTCACTAACTTGTAATATAATCTACTAATTATGTACCTAACATGATCTATGTATAATATTTTTTCTAATTTGCTGTTGTAACAGAGCTATTAACGCATTCATTTTGAGTGCGTTAATAAGCCATTAACGCACCGAAAATCTAGAATTTTTGTTTCCACTGAACCCTGCACTGAACAAAATGTCAGTGTGATTTTGAGGTTATGGTTCCATGTCAAGTCATGTAAATATACATCAGGTACCGAAAAATCAAAATTTTACAAAATTCTCTAAATTACCAAAATTGATTTTATTTGTAAAAAAAAAAAAATATGCAAATTAGAAAAAATAACATGAAAAACTCGTTTTGTAAAACTTAAGAGCACTCGTTCTTTACAGGTGTCTTAATATAAGTTTTACAAAACTAGTGCTTCAATATACTATTATCGAATCAGTATATATAAATATGAATAAAAATATATACATGTTTTCAATATTATAAGAGATGCATTTATTTATCCCCTTTGTCTATTCTATACTCAAAAACAATCGCACTTAAAGAGTAAACTCCAGTCGCGCGTCGGATCTGACACGTACAATTACTTTATTACTTCTACAGGGTGTCTCGTCTCAGCTTTCTTCAACACGAAGAAACTACAGTATGAGGATCAAAAAAAACTTATCAGGTTGCATTTTCAAGACACCTATAAAATACAACCCTAGCAGTACAACTGTTGAAAACTTTCTGTTTAATAATACATTTTTGTGTTTGTCAAAACTAACACTTTAGGGCTGCTATGGTAAATGAATAATAGATTGATCATAGTAGGCTGAGACTGAACTAATATTACATCAAAATTCAGCCTGCATATGTGCTCACAAAACTTGAAAAGTAGTCGGTCGATTGACTTGAAATTTTGACACAACGTTGCATTCGAATACGGGCGTGTTTTTATGGTAATTAAAAAATTTCAAGTCAATCAATCGACTACTTTTGAAGGTGAAGACCTACTACTTCCACGAATACCACTTAATTCGACCGACATGGCGTTTATTAATAAAGCGCAATCTTTGCAAGTGTGCGGTTTGAATTTAGAAAACGAATGCTTCTATCATGAGCATGAGAAATGAAAGTATAAAAAATTTGATAGCTTAAATAAGAACATTTTTGAGAAAAAAATGATTGAAAGTTGGAAAACATAAATTTTATTAGCAACAAAAACAGCGCCGCATTTCCCCAATCTGTTAATGGTGAACATTTTGAACATTTGTTGCGTTAAAAACGCAATGTTTTTGTTAGATTTTTTTATGTTTTTGTTGGCAATAAAATGTATGTTTCCAAGTTTCAATAATTTTTTTCTCAAAAATGTTCTTATCTAAGCTATCAAATTTTTTATACTTTTATTTTTACAAATGTAACAGGAATAAAAATAGTGAACAAAAAATATGAAGTTACGATTTAAAAAACCTGCCGATAACGTCATACCTCAAACAACTTTTGCCTTCAAAGTTTTGTGATAAAATATAATGTCTTTGTATTCCGTTAAATTTCCTTACTTGTTTAATTACTTATCCGCCCGCTTCTTCAGTTCCCGTTAAATTTAATCTTTCATTAATTTGATATTTCGCTATTACGTCTTTTGTGTCACTAATTGATATTTGGTTACTTTATCCTTTTGTTAATGTAATAATTCCATATATGTAATCTTAATTTTCAAATTTCATGATTTGAATTTTTTTTAATTATAATTATTTTACATTTTGCTATTTCTCTAATCTGATATTTCCCTATTGTAATTTTTTCATATTTGGTATTTTGGTGAACTGAATTTTCATATTTCGCTAATTTCATAGTTTGATGTACAGAGTGAAACAGAAAAATAAAAAAAGATTCTAATTAAAAAAGACAAGATATTGATTAACGAAGTATTAGTATATAAACCCTTATCTCTAACCCTGAACGACTAACTTCAGTTTTATTTTGACCACGTGACTGTGTATTGAATTTTCTTAAAATGCCTTTATTTTCAAATAGTGTGATGACCGGTCATAATCAAACCGACAGTAAAACTCGTGGGAAAACTCTTGCGGTTAGGGAGTTGTACAGTGTGATATTTGTTAGAGGACGCTCCTCTGGAGACAAAGACACCCAATGTGTTTCTTACAAGACGGAGCTCCTCCACATAGAGTCCATGTGATTTTTTCGTGTGGGGCCACATGAAACGACCTTTGAACACGGAGCCTGTGAATAACTTCAAAAACGAGTTGAAAATGAGGCAAAAACAGTTCACGAAATGCCAGATATTTTGGAGCAAGTGCGTGAGTCCTGCATTGCCAATTGGCGAAAACATTTCAAACAATTTTTGTAAATTAAAGGTAAGATTTGCATGCGCAAATATCAAGGTTTTATGGAGCTACTAATAACCTACACTTCTTTTTTGTTTGGGTGATTACTCCAATGACCATCAAAAGTTTTCGGCTGTGCATATTTTTTAAAGTAATTTTCTGTTTCAATAAATCTTTGAGAACCGCTGACTTCTCGGAAGTAAGCGTACGTTTATAAGGTTGCTCGGCCGATACGAGGCCATGTTGTTGTTATCGTTTGATTCGGAATAAACGTACAAAAATAACATACGAGTTTCAATAAACCAGCATCAAAAACAGAAGAGCATTTTTTCTTTCGAGCACGGATAGCCCCATTGTTATCTTGGTGGCAGATTTACCAGAAGTTACCCCAATACTGGCACGGTCAAAAACTCAAAAACCCGGCATCCATCAACAGATCGCATCAGCCCATGTGCAAGGAGATCTGCATACTTCAGAACGACCCGAAGTTAATACCGTCGCTCCTTTTCCATTCAATATTTAATTCAATTGTTGTTTAATTCATACTGGTCGTATTTCATGTTCATAATTCAGTAAACAAGCTCGCAGGAGAAGACAATAACACAAAAGCAGCCCAGTTAAAAGTATTATAAATTAAGCGGTCCAACATTAGATCACATCTAACAAAATTTAAAAAGTTTTATCGGAAAAGCGGAAAGTACATCAAAACAATTTTCAATTGCCCTACCTATATTAATTGCCTGTATTTAACAGTTCATTCGTAGATTTGGCAAGTTTTAAAGACACGCATAAATCGTTAATTCATGACAATAAAATAATAGAAAAACGATATGAAAACAAACGAGTAATTAGCCACCGTCATGTAAGAGGACTACCAACGGTTACCAACAATAAATCATAAAGATTCAAACATTGTGAGACAAATGCTAAATTCCAATACATACATCTATTTTAAAGACACTGCAATCCATTCATCGTCTCAACGTAATTTATAATTAAACTAGCTAACCCCGAGAACTTTGTATCGCCTCAGCATCAATAAAAGTTGTGTTAACTTATTAGCTGAATTAAATTCAGTTTTTTTTTTATTTTTTAAGAATAATACACACAACATCATCTACTGGCATTACCGCAACCAGCATACAACGCCATATTAATTTTTGTTTCTGTCATGTATCAGTATGGCGTTACATACGGATTTTTTTTCGTTAATTTTGCCGATGTTTTAAAAGTTATTCGCCCCCGAAAAAAACACAGTCAATCTGTTCTCGAGATATCATCAAAAAATTTGTGTGGGGAGTTTACTCCTTAAAAATGGATTTTCAGTTTTAAAGCCCGGTACGACAAATTTTGGTGACCGGCGTCATTTGTTATTGTCGTGGCCCTGTAGCATAGGGGTCCCCCTGGGCTCCCTGTCCCCAAGGGGCACCTTGTGCGAGGGGGGCTTTGTTACTGTCGTTGCCCTGTACCAAGCTTCTCGCCCCCTGTAAATTTTTAATAGTTATTCTGCTATTCGGGGCGGAGAAAAATCCAACATATCAAAGATCATAAAAATTAGTTCAGCCGTTTTTGAGTTATAACCCCAAGAGGGGCCCCTGGGCCCCCATGTCCACGTTTTAACAATTATTCTGCTATTCAAGGCGGAGACAAATCCAACAAATCAAAGATCATAAAAATCGGTTCAGCCGTTCTTAGATATAGATATTACAATGTGTCCCTGGATGGGGTGCCCATGAGGTGATTTTCTCTAGTAAGTTGTTTGGAGAAGAATATTTTTGGTCTAGACTGGTTTTGCTTATGTTAAAACTGTAGAAAACTTAAAATAGTCAAACATTTTAATCAACCCGTTTTAAATTAAGCGGTTTTTTCTTTCATTTTGAAAGTCCATAAACTAAAGCTAAAGTTGCCTAGCAACCTGAACACAGTAGCAGTCACGGCTGATACTTTATTCCGAGTAAAATAATTAACAAAACAATTTGAACAACCCATTGCGACTCAAATGAACCCCAGGATTTTTTTCTTGAAATCCTTGGATTACGTGTCGATATGATACGTCGCCAAGACCGTAACACTGAATTAAAACAATTCTTTGTTGAAGACTTAGAACTCCGATTTTTTTTTAACAACGATGAGGTTTCAATGGTATTTAGGCGTTGCTAGGCAGTGTTCGGCTTTAAATACTAGATTGATCAAAAAATTTGAGACTTGGACAAAAATTCGATCTTATTCAAAGAAAAAAGCCCCCAATTAAAACATGGCGAATAAAATTTGTAATGTTTTATCGTTTTTTTGTAATTTTATAACAAGCAAAACCAATGAAGACCAAAAATATTCTTCTCCAAACAACTTACTAGAAAAAATCACCTCATGGACACCCCATCCGCGGACACATTGTATAAATTGAAGCTCATTGTTTCTCTGTCGTTTATCTTTGCTTGCTTTAACTTTTAAGCCTGGCAGTACTAATTCTTTTTTAATAATTCGGTTTTTCGCAAGCAATACCATATACCATTGCGTTTGCAATAAAATTACCTTTATTTTAATACATATATATTTCAATAGGCAAGCTGATCAACTTACCTGTTTATACCTGCTTGCGCGGTAGTAGAGAACAGAAACAAGTAGGCAATATTAATTTCATATGTTTCTAATGCTTCACACTTTCAATTTATATTGAATTCGTTTGTTAAAGTAAAACATGAAAAAAAATTAGTTACAGTTTTTTAGAAATTAATTAATTAATTAAGGATAGTTAAACATATTTTGATAGACAATACATTCGCGAAATATTTATTTATATATAAGACTTCATAAAAAATAATTTTCATCTGGTAAGTAGATGGGTGAAGGACGACCTCCCTTCGGATTCTGTATTATGTAGACCTACAACCACACAGAACAATCATTGTGCTTCCAAACACAAAAACTTACCAGCCAAGAACACTTGTTGTAACTCATATTGAATGGGTAGAAATTTTGAAATGTTACGTTAATCTACGTAAGAATGTTGAGGGTGGCCCTCTCTATATGGCAAGTTAACAAAAAAAGCATATGGTCATAATTCAATTTAACAATTTCCTAAACAAATTGCAAGTGATTTACAACTAAACAATGTAAATTCATACACTGGCTATTGTTTTCGCCGCACAGCAGCAACATTGCTTGCAAATAGTCGTGGAGACATCCTTAATTTAAAGAAATTGAGAGGATTAAACTTGCGAGTCATTCTACATAGGTCAGACAGGTCGCAAAATATCAGACCGTATTAAAGAACATTTCAGGCACATCTATAACAACACAGATCTTGATCCTCCACCATCAACACCTTCTTCTTTCGCCAATCATATATTAATAATGAAACATAGTTTTTCACCATCAAATTCCAAATTGATTCATAAATGCAATAAAGGCCGGAAATTAGATTTTCTTGAGACTTTGGAAATAAGGAAAGCCTTGAAACTGGAAAACAGATCTTGTTTAAATGAACAGAATAACTTCAATAATCCCATTATTAATTCACTATTTTAATTTTTCACCACTCAAACAAACTTACCAGATTCTCTTTGATCCATTTTTAATTTTTACATTTTATAAAATGTTGTTTTTACGATATCTTTTAAAAATCATGTAACCATATGATGGAACATGTTTCGGCAGTAGTGTTCTGCCGAAACATGTTCCATTTGTAATTTAACACTTATTAAAGTTTGTGGAGTTCGACTTAGATATATTTAAATTTTAATTTAAATTTACTCCACTTGGTTTTATCGACATTCTTCTGGTTGATTTCTTTTAATATTGAAAGTCGTGATAACGCTACATTTAATTTTTATTTTAATAAAACACCATAATTTGTTATACTATATTTGTTATGACATAGTTACTATTTTTTCTGTTGGTTCTGCCAGTCGTTGCATGTAATAAACAGCAAATAACTTTTCCGGAAATCGTCTTGGAAACAACATTTTCCTGCTTATTTACGTGCAGGAAAATTTAATTTTCCGGACTAGTACTGTAAAGACTACAAGACGCAAAATAATAATTTTTCTATGTTGTTTACTTTGCAACGATAGTTGCCAACAGAACTGAGAAACTTGATTTTTGTGAAATTTATAAAAAAAAAACTAAAATTTGTCAATTTCGTCTTTACGATTTCAGGAAAAAAATTATACAAAACACGTGAGTAAAATCTCTGACTTGACTCGGAGCTTTAAAATACTCGGCACAAAGTGCCTCGTATTTAAATTTAGCTGCTCTTTAGTAATGTAAGATTTTCCTGAGTTATATGTAAATAACTATTGTTACAGGAAACTTTTGTTTTTACGTATTGCAGGTTAATTGTAGGGACCCCAAATGTCATATGTGCCATTCACGATCAAAGCACGTGAAAAAAGTTGTTTGCATACTTTAGATTTTTTAATTTGACATTAATTTGTAGTTTAAAGCGATACTAGCACCCTCAGAGATCGGGAATGGTTTCATTCCTGACCGATTCCGTTCATTACCGACTCCTATTTTTTCTATTTCTAACTGATTGAACTGTATCCATGCAATCGCTCACTTTCGAACCCTGAAAGGCTATGAAACGCTGTGTGTTACTAACTGATTGTGAATAAAAGCACATTATCGCCAAACTACATCTAAAGACTTTTACTTAAGAGGTTTAATTTTATTGAAAAGTGAAGAAAAATTCCAAGTAGGACTCAAAAAATTTAAACTATTGATGGAGGGACTATAAATAATTATTATTGTAAGAATTTATCTATTTTATCGACCAATAATAAATATTATGTAAACTGGATGCTGGACAGCACTAGTAAACTCCGCTAATTACAACTATCCGTTCATAATACTGGTGACTTGCCAGAGAATTGCGTCACAAAAGTTTGACTGTTCAGTTACTGTGACGTAGACTAGGCTGGTCCCATTGTAATAAAAAATAATTTAGGACGTACTACAAAGACCATCAAAGCACATATCGAAATATTTATTTACACACCGCCAGTACACATAGTTTTAGTTTGACATTGCACAGCTGCAACGTCCTTGAACGCGTTAGAAAGGTTCATTACAAGGCGCGGTAAGGTGGCACACATCTTTTACGATAACGGAACAAATTTTGTTAAAGATAATAAACAATTCACTTAAAAAAGATTACTTGAATGTCAAAAATTTTGCGACACGGTGATAAATTCCGTAAGTAATGACGAAATGACATGACATTGTATACCACCACGCTCTCCACATATGGGAGGTTTATGAGAGTCCGCAGTTAAATTAGCTAAATAGTACCTTTAACGCGTAATTGAGGCGACATTACAGAGGACAACACCAATCAATACAGATTATTTAAAATTTATTGTGATATAACTTAATTTTAAGTATTATCTGTTTACTTTACCTACAATGTTAAAGTTTTGTCTTTCGTCAAAACGATATCTTGATATTTTTGAAATTTAGTTATTCATTATTATGGCAGATAAAATTTAATTTCGCCGGTGAATTTTTAATTGTCATGAATAACCAAGCATACCAAACTGTTTTATAGACCAATAATAATTATTAAGTAAACTGGATGCTTACAGGATATACGCTTAATAGTATACAAATAACAAAAAAAAAATAACACAAAAAGCGTTATTATACGTATTAGAATAAATTCCTTCATAAATTCTCGTTTCAACATTAAATTCCTGCATCAATTTTCTGTACCTACCATTTTACCATACCTCCTATTAAAAATTTAAGAGACGAAACAAACCGGTATGTTTCCGTTCAACTATAGATATTTGACCTGCAGAAAAATGTCAAAAATTACTCTAATTGCACTCTAATATGCACATACCAGTGCTGGAGCGATTTTATTGACGGAAGTTGAATAAACAGATCCTGCAAAATGCGTAGTATGCAATGTTTGCAATTTTGCGATTAAATGGATTTTCTCATAAAATGCGGAAAACTTAATAAATTTTTTATTCTCGTTGGAATATTGATTCGGAGCGCTCTCCGTAATCGAATAAGCACCACTTAGTTCCATATTTTAATCAGATTAACAAGCGATTAAATTAAAAAAAAAGAGTTCAGGTAGGTTCGTTGTGTTTTTAATCGGTAATCTCTTTGACGAGGCAGTTTTAATAGCATTAGCTTGGCCTCAACGTCTCGGAATTTTACGGTAGCTGCAGATGCCAGCAACACGCACAAGATTTCGTGCTTGTGTTTAGAGCATCAACGTTTTAAAATCTTTTAAGGATAAGAAATTATGTATGTTGAAAAAAAAAATATGTAAGGTATGTTTTAAATTCCGTGACCAATAGTGCACAGGCCGTTTCAGCATATAAAGTTTATATACTCTAAGTTTTCACCTTTGATTAGTAAACTTATTGTAATGAAGTTTTTTAAAAAAATCTCTTCCGATTTCTTTTAAATTTTACTGCTGTAGTCGGTAGGAAAGGCTAAACGATTTGGAAAAATTACTAACTAACGATGAGTCCAGAAAAAATACACGGTGGACTTCACGATAGCAATGAACCCAAATAAATTCCATGTACTTTCAAAAAGTGACAACTGGACCAGGACAGGTATTTGCTGAATCATAGATGTCATTAAATTTAAAGAAATTGGTCTCAAACAAAACCGTAGAAATCGTACATATTATTATTGATTAGAGCGAAATACAAACTGAGCAAGGCGTGTTATTGTAAAATTAGTACAACAACAATTATTATCTCCCGACAAACGCAGCTGTCTTGTAAAAAATAAACCACTGCTTAAATCTAGCTCACTGATAAAATTAAATCCATTTTAGATGAAAATTCGACATTGACAGACACTTTCGGAAGGATCTGGATAAAATAACAAAGGCACTTTCCAAAAAGATTGTGATAATACAAGTGGCAAAAAAAGTCTTTCCAAACGAATTCTGACAACACAAATGGCAACTTCTGGAAAGGCAATTTCTAATAGAATGCAGCATTTTATACGGTAAAAACTTCCCATTTTTATATCAAAAAGGCATCATATTAAAAAATTAATTGTCTAACGAGAACACTTGCGTCAGTTACATGCTGGACCTCAAACCGCAATTAGACAATCGCATTGGCTCTTTGGCGGTCGTAATATCATCAGAAAAATATTGCATAGCTGTGTACCTTGTAGACGTGTGATGTGTGATTATGAGAAATTCATCTGATGCTACGATTTCGTAATTGTGGTGTCAACGACGCTGGACCTATTTTAATAAGAGAGCGGAAACATTGTAGAAAAAGCTCCATAAGAGCATATATTTGTTTATTCATATGTTTGGCCACCAAAGCAATTCAGTTAGATTGGTTACCAACTCTATGGCATCATCATTTATATAGGAGGCTTTAAAAGGTTCATGTCCCGCAGAGATAAACCAGCAAGTCAGACCTGTTTGAAAATTTTATTACTGCTTGTGCTGAGTACATGTTAATGGGAATTTTATACCCCCTCGTTCCCCACATGTGGGCGGTAATTGGGAAGCAGACATTTTAAATTTTATTTCAAAAGAATTAAACATTAAGTGAAGCCTGCCTTAATTCACGGCCGATAACTCTTTTCTCCTCAAATCCCGATCCACACTTCAATTATGTTGATTTTATTTCAATTTTTTTAAGTGTTTATATAAATGGCGCGATATTGGTCATCGCTTCTCCTGTTTGCGTAATGTATTTTTCCACCAACTATGTTTAGAGAGCAATAAGGTCATGTTAAATGTTCAAAACATTTAATATTTAAGCTGGCTTTCGTAACATTAACTTGACAGAAACATCTCGGAATTTCATCGCATTTCCAGAACTATGCTGTGTTGCCATCAACACCGCACGAAATTTGACAAGTTCATAATAATATTCTCGCTGTGTTTGTGTTATACTCCTTACATCGAAGAAGGAAATCTATAATCCCAGTTCGTGTCACGAGACTCCGTTCCTGGTCACATTCGCATGGATTACACGGCACTGCTCTCACACTCACCTAAATCAGCTTAAAAGTTGAGTGGGGCGTTAGTGGACGGTAAAACTCAAAATTAAAACTACAACGCAATCGATACGAGGTGCAGGGAACAAAGGAAGGCGTCGAAACGCTGGGTTGTTGTACAAAATCACTTGTACTGAGAACGGGCTGTTGTTTCATTTTGTTTCTCTTTCTGTGCAAAAAGTTGGACGTTTTATTTTACTAATGGTTATGTTCGGAATGAACAGTTAATTCATTCACTTCTTTTTAGAAATATTCTTTGCATATTAATTTGTTTCATTTACAATTTATTGTTTTCTCACCTTTCCATTTGTTCCAAGATGTTATACCTATGACTACCAGTTTCTTTATTGCAAATGTTGCAAGGATTACATATAGCATTCTTACTACAGCTTGTGTCAAGTGAGTACTTTTAATTTTAGAAGAAAACAACCTGAAGAATTAAAACGGCTGGAGGGTCTTGTTCACCTCTTCTAACAAGTGTACTAATTTCTGGGCACTTACTTATCGAAGTACACGACTATAAAACGATGCGTTACATATTTAGAAGTAAAATATGTGACTGCGAGTTAATAAAGTATCTTTATCGTCGCCGTACATAACAATTTATTTTCAATAGTGCAGGGCTTATAATAATCCGGGAGGAAGCGTTGCATTTTTTCTAGGAATTTTATACCGAATGAATTTTATTTCTAGCAGTTGTTTAATGTTCAATAATCAGCAAAATGTGCAGTGCAAATAGAAGTGACAGAATGTGAAAGTTGTAAAAAAAATGTGGTTTTAGTATATTGATACCGCACAAAAATTCATGAGATGGTTTTTCAAATCATCTTTAACTAAAAAATAATCGTCAGCTGTATTGAAGAGGGGGCATTATACGTCAGTCACGTATATTATAAAGAACCATGTTAATTTTTTAAAGTATAAAGTCATTTTATACCTTATGAAATTTATGCAGCTAGATTTTTATGCTTTTAATATAATTAGTAATCGCCCGTCACTCGAAATTCGAGTGGTATGAATGTATTGAATTGGTAATCAAATCAATGTAAAAATAAAAAATAAAAGTGAATACTTACGTAAATACTGTTGAATAAAGACTGGTTACCATATTACATAATACAATTTTTAATTTGCCTTGTCTGAATAATTAAAAAAAAAAATAAGACGGAATAATTTCTTTATAGACAATATTTTGCGTAAACACTTGTTCATTGTGCGCTATAAGATGCTCCTAATTGAATTGTTTGCTAATGTAGAAACGGAGACCATCGAATGTACGAAACAGAAGACATTACTACCAGTATTGTGTAGAAAAACCTCTTGAAGTATAAATATGATCAATAACGGCACGTTGTTCATTATTACCTTTTTTATACATTTGATTAAACAATAAATCTTCCGTTTCTCGATTGATTTATTGAGAAAGTCACAGGTCAGTTAAACGAAAATATTGTGGAATTGGTAAACCATTCTTTCGGCAAGAAAAATTATGCGATAAAAGAATTGTATTTCCCGCACCCAAACATCCATCCAGAGGTATAAATGTCTTAATAAGCATGTCTTAAGTTCCCTACACAACTTGCTCACAAAAGAGGGAGGGGCTAAGATACCTATATTTAGCTACAGTTGTCCAACTTCTCACTTAAAACGATTCACGCTCATTTAAATAGATGACTGTAATGGACCGCTTTCCCCTAAAATGATTTGCAAATAATTAATGAACCTGTAAAATTTTTGAAAATGGAAAGTAATCTTCACATAGAACTTGTCAATGTCTTTCATTTAAAAAAACAATTATCAAAATCGGTGCAGCACAGACTGTTTTATTTGGTTGAAATTGATTCATGTTCAACGATTAAATATATAGATAAAGAAAATCGTCAGTCGTATTTTTAACGGGGCTAAGAGCGTCAGTCAGCGTCATAAATAATGCTGCGCGGTCAGTGCATCTGAGCGTTGCATAGTCACTTTGGCAAATGAACTGACGATCTTTATACCCACAAACATTCAGCTGACGGTGATTTTTATTTTTGTTAACCATAAAAATACACCACATTTTAATTTCAATCAATATTATACAGGCTGTCCCATTTAAAACTCCCCAGTCCAGATTTCTACGAATTGATTATCGTGATTGAAAAATCCCCGAACAGGTCGATTTTATTTGCTAGGGCTACATCTCCTCAGTTTCCTTTCAAGTTCCAGCATTGCGCACTCTTGGCGAGGGGGCTGTCAGCCCCAAAATCTTAAATGGCACTATGGGTCGAGTGATACCTCATTTCAAAGGTATTGGAGGCCTCTCTACAACTAACAAATTACTTTTCAATATTTTGGAGTTTTGGCCGTAAAAACGAAACTCATTTGAAAGATATTGGAGGCCTCTCCACAATTAACAAATTACTTTTCAATCCTTTGGATTTTTGACGGCAAAAAACGAAAATTTTCGATTTTTAAGATAATCCACACTTTCTCATGCTGTGTCCCACAGAAACCACAAAGACAAGCAAGTAATTGCTGAAATTAAACTTATTGAAATTTTTGTGTAATTAGGTTGTTGATTTTGATTGCTAAATAACGCGAAGGACTTAGAACTGAATGTAGAGTATGCGACAAATAAATGTTGTTTATAAAAATACAGACGATTTTCAAAACTGTTCCCGAAATTACAATTTTTCAATAAGTCTAGTTTCAGCAATTACATGTTTGTCTTTGCGATTTATGTGGGACACAGCATGAGAAGATGTGATTATCTTGAAAATAGAAAATTATCGTGTTTTGCCGCTAAAAATCCAAAGGATTGAAAAGTAATTTGTTAATTGTAGAGAGGCCTCCAATACCTTTCAAATGAGTTCATTTGCCAAAGTGACTATGCAACGCTCACATGCACTGACCGCGCAGCATTATTTATGACGCTTACTGACGCTCTTAGCCCCGTTAAGAATACGACTCACGATTTTCTTTATTATATTAATATTAAAAGCATAAAAATCCAGTTGCATAAATTTCATAAGGTATAGATTAACATGGTTCATATAATATACGTGACTGACATATAATTCCCCCTCTTCAATACAGCGGACGATTATTTTTTAGTTAAATATGATCTGAAAAAAAATCTCATGAATTTTTGTTCGATATCAATATACTAAAACCAACATATATTTTTTTTACAACTTTCACATGCTGTCACTTCTAGTTGCACCGCTACTGGAGTAGCTGACGTTTAGAGTTCTTAAATATTAGGGGACAACTATCATTGTTATCATTTTCAGTCGGTATCAAATGACTTGTTCAAATGCAACGCTACCTCCCGGACTATAAATAGCCGAGCATTTATGAGTTGTACCTAATTTCTAAAGAAGGTTTCAATGCTTACACTTACAAGAACTCCTGATGTATAGAAAATCAAAAGTTTGTCAAAAAAATAAATATACATCATATTTTATAAAAGATTACTCTATCTCTGCTTGATGTCAGATATTTGTTTATCCACAAAAACGTTCCTGAAGTGCCCACTTTTAGGACCGTATTTAAAACATCCTCAAACAAACCTTGAAAAAAGAAAGTTATGCTAAGGATAATGTCAGGTTCTCTTCGGAATTAAGAAGTTTCTCTGAAAAGATAAGAACGCTGTTCTAAAAACACGATCGCGCTTTCCAGAGAAATAGCGACGACGGAGCTTCGGATGCGGTTTTTAATTTAATGGGATCGCCACACTAAAATGCCAACATTTCTGGTGACCATAAACACATAATTGCACACACAACCTTTCCACAGGGGTTGAAAGACAAACGAAATGAAAAGCTTTTATCCATTAGAACGTTCCCAATACTAAACATTGAAAGGCGGGGTTTAGAGATATTTATGTATGTAGGGCTACTAGGTAAGTTCTACTCTACAGTCTAACATAAAAATAAATTTTGTGCAGAATGCTGAAGTGGATATTGCAATCGAATTTTAAGGGACACAATACGATTTTGTAACAGTACTGGCGATTGAGAATATCAACAATGTTATCTTCAAAATTTCAATATATCTAAGTTATATATTTAATTTAAATTTACTCCACCTGGATTTAAGAACATTCTTCTGGTTTAACAATGTTATAGTCAGTTTTTATAATAAACCGACTTAGTTTGTTATCGTGTTAAACAGTTAAAGGGCGAAGTGGCATTTTCGACAATAGGTTACAGAAATTTACACAGAAAGGAAAGCACTATGTAGGTAAAAGTGAAAATCTCATAAACTGATTAGCGCTGCACAAAAATTGATAGATTATTATTTAAATATAAGTAATTGCTTGTAAGGAAACAGTTGATTGTAACGGGCTTCTGCGCTTCTTCAGGAGGCAATGCTAATTTTGACAACAGTAAGAGTTATTGTTTCACTATTCCGCTACAATTACAAAACGAGAAGTGAACTTCTTGAAAAAAAAAATAATCTGCGTGTCAGCTCCGACGTGTGACTGGAATTTATTAAGTGCGATTGTCTTTGAATATACAATAGGCAAAGGGATAAATAAACGCATCTCTTATAATATTGAAAGCATATAATTATATACTTTTATACATATTTATTTATATTGATTCGAATATTATTGAATATTATACATAAATATATAAAGCGTTTTGCTAACGCTCGATATTACTATCCATCAGTTTGTCGTACCGGGCTTTAAAAATCGATTCTTAAAAAATAAACTCCAAACAAATGATCGAACAATCCATTTTTAGATGCCAAATAAATAATTAAGTCGTTAAAGTCATTTAAATATGTAAATATTTTCGATTCCAAACAACTTCAGATCGCAAGTAAATTACTTATTTATTAATTTTAATATCAGAGAATATATTATGTAGTACAATGTTGACAAAATTCATAATACCGTTAATTAACGGTAACGGTAACAAAAGCAAATTGGTTCCCGAAAATAAAGAAATTGTTATAGCAAATCAAAGGTCGATGTGCCGGTGCGATACACAGATCACTACAAAATAGAACAACTCTGTCCTAAAATCACAGTGTGGAACAGTTTATGCATTCCTAACCTCACAACAAATTTGTTATCAGTTAGACCGTTGATAGCAAGTGGAAACAAAGTGAGTGCATAAATTGAACAGAGTGAAATCAGAGAATGTGGTGGCAGTGGTGGCTGCTCAGACGATGCAAAGCCGTGGCAAAGTTTACAGAAAAATTCGAAATTTCCGGAAAAACTGTTTTCCGGGCAACTTTTCCAATCTTCCTTTCTTGAAATACCTTACCTGGACCATTACGATTATTGTTAAAAAAAATTGCCAAATCGATACGGCCATTCTCAAGTGATGACTGAAAGTGCGTAAATGTTGAAATGCTGTTCCTTTGTAAGCGCATCACTTGAGAATGATAATGGTAAGGTTCTTACAGAGAGAAAAATTGGAAAAGTTGCCCTGAAAATTTTAAAATTCGGGAAATTCTTTTTTTGTTCTGTTCGTTATGGTCATACATATTCATTTGGAAAATTCGGACAAACTGCAAAAAACACTATTTTTGTATGCACTCTTGATCATAACTGACGATAGGAACGACATATTTGGTTGATTCTTTCTTTGTTTTGTTCGTTATGCTCCGGGGATGGAAATGCGTAACTCAATTGAATGTTTTCAATTGAATATAAAAATTGGGAAGATATGGAGAAAAATCTAGAAAAACGCATTCCAGCCTAAATTAAATTATAATTATACGTCTGTCGGGTCAGCTTGTACATAATAAATAAACGATAAACGTTCTGAAATCGATTCTTAATAAGCACCAATTTTAGCCCCATTTGCGACATAATAGGTATGGCCTGGAACTTTAGGCTACGATTTAATGGGAAGCCATAATAATTACTCGTTTATTCTCTAATTTGTGAAAAAAAAATTGCGGTGTTTGTGCATTATAACGTTGCACAATCATACCCTCGCTAATTATCCCAACATGTTCAAGATTAGCATCACCCACTTCTTTCCAGTTTCTACTTAACAAGGCCTGGTAATTCTTGCCGTAAAATGAAGCGGTAATGATCGACTCAAGGATCCGTTCGAAACAGTTGAGTGGAATGATTGCTGTATCTCGTTAGCTCGATTGCCGATACGTTTAATCCATTACTTTTAATTCGGTTCTTTGTTCCTGAAAGTTGCCGCAACATCGTCTTACACGGACCTTTGAGCTTTTAAATATACCCGAATAATCATTCCCAATACTCTTCAAACTTTCCCCAATAAATTTATTCATTTTTATTGGAATGAGATTAACCTGAAGATCTTCCACACGCAGTACCTGTCTCACAATTTTGAGTGAAATTTTCAGCATTTATAGATATACAAAAATCTGCCCGATAGTTTTTCTTGCAGTTATCCGATGCGACGTAGCGGAAATCAGATGATTGATCACTTGTAGTGTTACTTCAGGAAAGTAGTTGAGTTGTATCAAGTGTGGCTTAGAAATTCAGTGCTTGGTGTTGTATTTGCCCGAAGAATAGCTGTTAAACTCACTAGAGGTACCAAAACAGTTTCTACTTCTGCAAGTGAACATAAAATGCTTTACCTTAACTTAACCTGAAAATCAATTCAACATGTTACATGCCTCATCGGTTTTGTTGGTTCCTGTTAATATTATGTAGTCCGATGATATAGTTCATATGCGATGATACTTCTCAAGAAAGGCTACATATTTGTGAAGAAGAAATTATGGTTAAGATGCTAGGAATTTAGTACATTGTTGTCTGAAGAATATTTCTTCCGTTTTCAGCACGATTTAAAAAGTAAATTAGCATAATACATGGATTATGTCATTTATAGTACAGAATTAGTATTTTGTGGAATTTTCTTATACTAAAAAGTTTATAATATTGTAGTAGTCTTAGTAGTTTAATGTAATAATAATTGTAATTTTGTAAATAAGTGTAAATTTGTTTGGGTCACCACTTCGGATAATTATGTAACAGATGTGCGCGCCGGGATGGTGAGTGAGGGTGAAGTGAGTGTTAGTTTTTAGGTAGTCTTAAGGCGAAACGCTCAGTCGCCTCAACTTTGGAACCAAATTACGGCTTTCATTGTTTGGCTATCTTAACGTATTGGGCATCAAAATTAGTAAAAAAAAAACCTTCATCACGGCAAAACGTTGTTTGTTCAGAAAAAAAAATTATTGCCAAAATGAGAAGCCAAAAAAATATCTTTTTTAACAAACGTGTTGGTGCTTGATTTTTACTGATCTCTATATTCGGTAAATGCAAGGTGTTTTTATAAATATTGAAAAATAAATTTGCAAATTGTCCCCAAAGTTCGCTAGTTTCAAGCAATGTTGGCGTTGTTCAAGGTAACACAGGCGCCGCCCCTCAGCGGCAGGCAGACGTGTCGACAGCTGACCGTATTATATTTCGTGTGTGCCGCAGCTCGTTCTTAAAAAGATAACAAAAAAGTAAAGTAAACAAAAACGGGCCAGTCGCCTTAAGTCCGACGTCCTGTGTAAAAGACGTATTTTTGTCCAATCGGATTCTGTAAATTTTTAGTTTAATAAAGTAGTTTAGTATTTGTTTACATCAATCTATACTACAATATTCATTTTATATTTTAAAGTAAACATGTATTTATAAATTGAGTTGAATTGACAACGGTCACTATATATTTTTGAACAACGGCCTTACAGTTAGTGAACAAACATATTGTCGACCACTACGTAGTTACGCCACTGGCGTGATTAAGCACGAGCTCACAGCTCTGTAAAAAGAAAAATCCTTAGGTTCTCATCTCCCATTATAGTGTATTGTACAACAAGTGTTGAAAAACGGATATTCCAACCGAGTTGTGACAGTTGAGCCACGAGCGTAGCGAGTGACTTAGTCACACGAGTTTGAAATATCCTTCAACACGTGTTGTACACTGTGCTTTTCTTACGACCACCACTCAAAGAAAAAAGAAAAAGTACATATAACTGTATTTTACTGTAATCATAACACATTCTAATATCTGAAAAATCACCTTTGTTGAATTATTTGATAAAAACCCACAATGTTAAAGTGTTCAGTACAATTAATTTTAATTCTTCTTCTCCATAAGTGAGTCTGTTACCTTTCGCTGACGATCCCACAATATTCAATGGTGTGGAGCCCCTCGTCTGATATGTTCATCATTACCATGACAGTTCATAATCACTACAAAGAGTTGTTCTCTGACGTTAACTGTCGTGAGTTTACTTTTTCTTATTGATTTGACTTCGTTGATCTACAGAGTGATCATAAAGTTCCGCGCAAAATTCATTTCAAATTGCCATCTTTTGACATAAAACTTTTAATGATGACGTCATCTGTTTTTGAACTATGACACCGTCATAATTTTTTTGGATGGCAACCCCTAACTTTTCTTTTGTGTTTTAGCGGGTGGCAATATGAGCAATTTTATTAAATGGTTCTTAATTTTTTGTTATTTGCTTTACAAATTTATCGTTATTTTTCAATTTTTTTTTTATATACAGGCTGTCCCATTGAAAACTTATTTTAAATGGGACAGCCTGTATATATTATAGATCTTACCCAGATATTTTCAATTATTTTGAAAAATCTGGATATTTAGAATAATATTCTAATCACACTAATCAGTCTAGAACAATCATGTAGACTGCGTAAAACATTTCCGGGACAACAAGTTGTCCAACATTTTTCCAGACTTGTGGCACTTGTGAGGCTTGTGCGAAAAATAGCTAGAATTGTAGATCAAGACAAAAAGGAAGTTTTTGTATTCCCGGCAGTTCTACATGAAGCATTGGATGCTTCGAATACAGTGGTGCCAGCCAAATCAAAACATTCGTATGAAAAAGAATATTAGGAGAATTTTTGTAAATGGAGGAAGCCAAAGCAGGCAAGGGGAGTAGACGAAAAAATAATTTTGGCTGATATTTCCGAACGATCCAAAAATGCAAAATCTTCGTCACTGTGGTCTTATTATTCCCAACTTAAGGGGCATTTCGCAAGGACGAGCAACTACTGGGTGAGAGTGATCAAAGAGTTCGAAGTGTGACATAAGTAGTAGGACGTAAACAAAAATCCACGCGAGACACAGAAGAAGTACATTCTGTGAAACAAAGCTTTGTGTTTAGAAATATTTGCAGCGGCCAGTTGTGAAACCCAAAGCACAGCCAGAGGGTCATAAACCTCTACCTGTCTAACGCCCGACCCAAATGCTAGCACAATACAAATACAATATTCTAAATTCAACTACCACCCGAGACGACATTCGGGATCATTGACCGGAGTCCATAAAAAGTCCAAAGTCTGGTCGTACTTTGCTTCTGATGAAACAGTCAAATGAGAACATGACATCGTAATGGGAGAAACAGTTCAACAATTTTTTAGTATTTCATGGGCCATTACATTTAAAAATATATTTTTTAAATCTTGACACAATGTTGTCCCAAAAGGACATAATTATCTTTTTCAATCTGCAAAAGAACATAAAAAATAAAATTGCTATGGAATAAATTCTTTGTACTTGTCGACAACAATTCCAATAGATACAAACCATATAACAAAGTAGCAATAATTGTTAGCACCAGTAATTGCCAATTGCCCCTGAACCTGAAAGTAATAATTATATTTTTGCTTTAGTTTAACGTCCCCATTTTGGTCTATTTTTAAGTAATTAATTTTTTCTCCATTGACCGCTTGTTAGGGATTTAAGTCTCGAATGGACCAAGGGCATTTCATTTCCACAATATGATCTTGATCAATAATTCCATCCGGACTGGCACCGAGAAAACAATTTTCATTGTCAATAAACATTCCGCACTCACGCACAAGTACCCCATAGTTTTTTCAAAGTTCTTTTGCTTCATGTTCTCTTCCCTATATCATTATAGCTGCGCTCTTTCGAAATTCAGAACAGACAATATTTCGAGCTAGCTTTGACGTATTCCTAATAAATTCGTTTTCATCTAGATGAATTTCTGTCAGACCGTAATTTTCATCGGGTGGAGCAGCAGTCTTTCCTTTTTTAATTCCTAGAAATAACTCTGCGAGTTTTAATATACTCGCGTTTTCTTTTTAGTCCCGCGATATAGCTTTTATCGAATTTTCCTGGACTACAAAATTTTCCTGTGCAATAGGACAAAATATTCTTCCTTTTTATTGTATGAAATTGTCCCCTATGAATTTACAGATGATAGAATTATAAGATTCAGCTGCATTATTTTTCATATTCAAAATTAGACTATGCACATTTTGAACAAGTTTTTTTCCACACGACTCAATGTCGTCAAAAAGGCCAGACTCGAGCATGTCTGGAACTGTGTTGATTTCGCCTTCCTTGCTTCCTTGACAAAAATAGCCTCTCAATTTACTACAGTAGTTACGTAGTAAATGGTTTACGCACTCTGTCTTTATTATAGGGAATTTATGGTTGTAGGGCTTCGCGATGCAAAGTATTTTTTAACACTGCTGCTTCTTTTGCCAGCGAAGTTTTGTTGCTCTGTTATTAGTGATGTAATTATCTATGTTAATAAAATCGAAAAGAATAGACTCCCCACATTGCAAAATGTTATAAAAATATCAATCAACGAATCAAGTAAGATACCAAACGATCTGTTAAAAAAATAGGTGTAATTGAAAGCGTAATACTAGGTAGGAATGAATATTTCGGGTTTGGGACATTTTCAATGCTCATTTCTAGTTTTGAGCATTTTATTCGGACACTGTCCAAATTCGTCTACTGAATATACATTGTACTATTGTGATCATCGCCTAAAAACGTCATGTGCACCTCGACTCACGGCTCGGCCACAAACAGCACATGCGTCCAAAAAAACTAACTTTTATGACCGCGAAGTTCTAAGATAACAGGCCCTCTCCGTCCCGCATAATTTTGATGCTTATTACATAGTTGTATTTGCGCTTCCATCTTCAATAATGTAGCAAACAATAAGAAAAAACTATAGGCAAGGCGATACGCATGTTAGGTAGGTTTTAAATTCGTAAGTGTCAATGAAGTGGTGACAAAAGTTACGTATGTTTAGTTCGACATTTTTGCATATTTAGCAAAACAGTTTTGAAAAAAAATATGCGTAGGTTCTAAAGCAATCCTTTTTCTACAACTATTCAAAATTTGAAGATTATTGATCAGTAATTAACAATACAGCGATTTTTATAAATATACACTGCAAACATAGGGTGAGAGAAGCGCCTTAAGAAAATTGTTATCTGTGAAAGAAAATATTGATATAAGCAGGTTTGTGACACCCCAATTATTATTTCAAGTTTTAAAGTAGTAATTGTGTCACCTTTTCTAAAACAACAGTCTGGGGGTGACAGACCAAAGAAGTCAAAGGTGTTCACACTCGAAGAAATGGAAAAGTTCTGGGATACTGAAAAGTTCGGAGGGTAGAATTGGTGAATTGGTGTCCATGTTAGTTGATCATATTGATGACAGAGGCAGCGTAATTGTAGTCGAAATTCAGGACACGAAGACTCAAGACCAGAACGTTTACCATCAATGAAAATAACACTGTTCATGCTATTGAAGTTTTTCAAAATTTCCCCAAAAAATTGCACAATTTATTGGTCTTCAAAATCCAGAAGAATGTACTAGTTCCTAGCTTCAAACGTTCGAGTGCAACCCTACTGGCAGACCCTGGGGCAGATATAACAGTTATAAAGAGACACAGTGGCTGGCGCTCAAATAGTGTTGTGGGAAAATATATAGAGGATCCCCTCAATAATAAAATTGAAATTTCGAGAAAAATCATTAGCCGATCATCAACAATAATTATTCAGAATGAATCGGCCTTGGATTTGGAATGCTCGTCTGGGACAAAAAAAATCATTACCATCACAATTAAAATGTTTTTATTTTTTGATTCATAACTTATTTCTATTTTTGTTTTTCCATCAAAGTAGCGAATGAATGCGGTGAGCACGTGAAAAACAAGACAAAGTGATTGTAGTAGGAAGTAGCTTTTCTTGTCAATGTAATATAAATTAGAGCATTTTCATTGGTGATTTAATAATGAGGTGGATTGCCAATAATAATAGGAGAGGTCAAAATATTGTAGACAATAATTCTTGCAATTCAGATACGCGAGTCTCTGTTACAACGCAAATAATGAAGAGGGCTTGCACGAGTCATTATTTCCTCAAGCAACAGAAACGAGTCAATCTGAAGAGCAAAAAATTGGAGACAATATTTACACCTAGAATCCTATTTGGCTTGACAATTCAACTTGTAATGTCAAATAGCTACAAAACAAATTGTCGCTGGAATAAAGCTTCTCCAAAAGTTTGCCACTAAAATAATATTGTCCTATTGGTTGCTTATTTTGAAATTGAAACATCTCATTGGTTGACAAAAACACATCTTGTTCCACTCGTTTGCTGTCTGTGCTTCATATAGCAATACATTTAATTGCAAGGAATTAACAAAAATGTTGTCTTTCTTTTGTTTGTTTCAAACTCAAACGAAAACATTCCGTGTACCTTTTACAAGAACCCATTTATTTATCCTTTATTTTATTAAAAACAACAGTCCATTTAACTGAAACACAACGCGGTGAAACTTTAATGATAGGTGGTTACGATGACAGATAAAGGTCCAGTGTTTTCATTGAGGGCTGCGGTTTAGGCAAACCCGCGTTATTAAAATTGTAAGAGGAGACCGACAAACACAAATCGTGTAAAAAATGCAAGCAACCTACACAGGGGTGGTGTTAAAGGATAATCTCAAATAAAACAATTTATTAGACATTAATATAAAAAACCTAACGTTAATCCACGTTTTGTGTACAGTCATTCTTACTTTATGATGAGGTCCGTTGTATATTAGGTATTGCTCCGGTGCATCCTCCCAATTTTGTTTGTGTTATAAAAGCGTCTTTACAATGGCAGAACTCTGAATGTAAATTTCTGCTTTCATGTTTGTTAGATTTCTGTAATCTATTCCCATACGCCAAATTTCCAGTTATTTGTAACATTCTCACGCACTTTGGTACCTATTTGAATTGTTGGTAAGCTTCGTTACTTATAATTATGCAAATTCAGCATTCTAATGCGAACCCATTTTGTGCGTGCATCAACGTGCTCTTTGCCTCCAGTTTGATAGTTTATTACTCAGACGACCCACGCTGGTTCAAGTCTGTGCGCGCCGTAAAGAAAATACAAAAAAAAAAAACGTGTGCGGTCAGGAAGGAAGTTCCTTATGCTTTTTCTTCAACTCCGTATGTAATTCGATATGGATATTTTGGCATTGAGTGTTTGTTGTTGGTTCTCCATCGATACTCTTTTTGACGCTGAGCATATAATTTCACTAGTGTCTCGAGTAATCCAGGAATTCTTGAGGAATCCAGTAAAAGCTGTGTGTCGGTTTTTCGCACACAAAAACGATGATGAACAGGTGGGGCATTGCAATTGCACCATTCCGACCTATGCAAATGTTTTCAAAATTTTGAGCCACTGGGTCACTTTTGCTGTTCTTGCAACCGAAGCCAATTTTGGAGAGCGTAAAATTAAAGGTTCAAAACAGTGTTGCTACACAAAAATTGAAGGAATGGCTTGACCCTATTTTTCTCAATAACCCCCTTATTTTTTTTTTTTTAATTTTGTGCTAATATAATTTACTGCTCAAAATTTCTGTTCGGAATTTCATAGTCGATCAAACGTTGTCCATGAAAACATTTTTATGATTATACGAACTTTTACAGAACAGTGTGGCCTAATTTCTCAAAGTTAAGGAAGGAATCCATATCTCAAAAAAGTGGTTCAGTTGACCAGTAAAAAACTCACCACCACTTACGACTGACAGAATATACAATTTGAGTTTAATGTGCATCGAATATAAACTTGGTTTATGCAATAAGTCCTTTTCACTCGCCTAGAAAAACTACCTTCTCTCATTTAACTCAAAACAACAAGTGTGTTAAAATCCAACAATGCACCGAAAAGTTTAATAACTCCCTCATTAAGTGTGTTTCCAAAACTCTAATTCCTATGAAAAAAAAAACCTTGCATTCGACGTTACGTGAAGCCGGCTCCTAATGGAAGTTCCCAAATCGATAAAAAAAGACAAAATTTTTCACAGTTGGTGGCGGTTTCTCACAGGTAGAAATAAACTTGCCATCTAATGGATGCTGCACTCCGTCGGAGAACAATCGTGGTTCTCTAACGTATTAGTGGGTGATAAGTATTAAATTTTAGTTGCTGAAGAACTAAACTTTTTTCTTGGACATGTTAATCAGTCTACTACAACTAGTGTGATATGATTATGTCTTGTATTTTATCAGGGTGTCCCATACCTAAAGTCGGAATTGTTACTAAACTTGTAAACCTTCGTAGAGCAATATAATACCAATTTCATTCAGAGAGTTTATTCATCTTATAGTAACTACGTATTGTAACAAGGGACAACGTACCTACTGTCCAGAGTGATTTTGATGTGTCATTACTTTAACTCCACATGTAATTAAATACGAAATTTTAATTATATATTTTTTTTTAAATAAGAATACCTTAAATCCGATCCTGATGTTCCCGACCGACTCGAGAATACGTGGAGAGAAGCGACGAGGAAAAAATTGAAAATTGACGAAGACAAAGAAGAAAGTCAAGAAGAAGATATACATTAGAGGAAACTAAAAGAAAAAAAAATCTAGAAGAAGGCCCAGAAGCACCCAAAAAAAAATTATGACCTAAAGCAATTAAGAGAAGAAATGAAGGATTTGGAAGAACTGAAGAGAGAAAAGAACCAACTGAAGAAGGCGATAAAAAAAAGAGAGAAGATGGAGATAAGATAAAACTTCCTACAAAAGATGATAGGACAGATGGAGACGAGAATGGAAGAAAAAGAAAGACGTAAAAGAAGAAATAATATAGTAATAATAGACTAAAACAGAGGGGACAAATCATGAACAGAAAAGTCGAGAAGTGAATTGAAGAGGAGTTGAAAACACAAGTGAAGATAACAGAAACCTATCCTATAAAAGAAGAAGACATGATAGTATCGAAAATAGGGACATGGGTACAGAAACAGAAGATCATGAGAAACAAAGAAAAACTGAGAAATAGGGCGGGATCAAAAATCTTCATAAACAACTATTTAACAAGGAAAGAAAGAGAGATACAGAAAAAGATCAGAGCGATAGCGAAGAATGAAAGGAAACTTCAGGTAAAGGGAGGTGATGGAATGACGACACCGGGCGAATTGAAAATGTTTGTTGGAAAATGAAAAACACCGAGAAAGACAAAGAAGACAGAACGCAAAACGAAACAAGGTATACAATTTAACGGAAAACCAACAAAAGAAAACAAAAGGAAGAATATGATAAGTATGAGTAAAGAGATGAGCAAAAAACAAATGTTAGAAGTGAAACAGAAAAAAGAACTGTAATAGTTGCGAGAATTGGGCCAAGACTAGGAAGACAAAATAATGGAACAGAAGAAGTGACACGAGTACCGAAGGATAAAACAGGAAATAAAAAAGGAAGAAAAAATATCAAATTTTACAAAAAATAAAGGGTATACGGTACTGGCTTGTGAGAAAAATAAAGAAGGGAGGAAGATAGAAGAAGAATTGAAAATTAGATCAATCAATATAGAAGGAGAAATCTGAAAATACATAAACAGAAGAAAGAAGGAACAAGAGAACGAGAGGAAGAAGCAGAAATTACGAAGGAAATTATTAAGGGGGTAATAGGAAGAATAAAGAAAGGAATTATTATTATCTATTACCCCCTAAAATTATTGGAAGTATATCCATGATACCTTGTATTACGGTTGTTTCTTGGTAGGTTTGAAATTCGTAAGTGTCAATAAAATGGTGACAAAAGTTATGTATGTTCAGTTCGACATTTTTGCATATTTAGCAAAACAATTTTGAAAAAAAGATATGCGTAGGTTCTAAAGCAGTCCTTTTTCTACAACTATTCAAAATTTGAAGATTTTTGATCAGTAATTAACAATACAGCGATTTTTATAAATGTACACTGCAAACATGGGGTGAGAGAAGCGCCTTAACCAAACATCCGACACGCTGGAAATTTTGATGCAAAACATTCAAATTTTTCGTTTCGTGACTTAAGCGGCTCAATAGCTTTAAAACGATTACTTGAGAATGTCTCTTGAGAATATACATATCTTGGATATCCATCTACTACATTTTTACTGTACCAACTTCAAAAGATAAGTAATTAAGCTAATATTTATGATATAATTATTACATTCAGTTTCGTCATTATAAAATTTTTATATTAAATGTATAAACGTCCAGGTAAGTGCATGCCTAATTATTAAAGTTTTCAAAACTTCATACGTACTTCCTACAGTTATATACTTCTTACAACTTTGAGTAAGGACTTACAAGCACTTACATTAGTGTTTACTTTTCATTTAAAGTGGTTTCTGTGCACATTTTGCGTTTAGAGAATAATATCCAGTAGTAAACCACACATCTAATTCAGATTAACGAAACAATTGAACTTTCTAGACGAATCAATATCGTTTTTACCACCCAATTATAGCTTCCATTAATTAGCAGATTGTTGAAAAAACTTAAAAAAAAACCTGTAGTTTAGAATCCAGAGGTCGACATTCAAATTGATTCACTGATTCAATATATATGAGGCCTTTAGTTCCAAAACTTGTTCTTTTGAAAATTTATGAAAATCAAGATTCTCATAGTGTTTACCGCACCGGTTCGATACTAGCAAAAGTGGTTCTTTCTAGGTGATAAACGCATGTAAAAACACGTTCAGTTCCAAAACTTGTTCGTAGAGTCTTTTCTGATGATACTTACATGTTTTCAATTTCTAACCTATAAATAAGTATTCTGGATTGATAAACAATTTAATTATTTCCGAAATATTGATAATTAAACAGTTTAAATAAAAAAATATCGCATATCAATAAATAAATAATAAATAACAAGAACACAAATTTGATGTTTCATCATTCATCCAGCATGTTTTATCAATATTGTTTTTTTTTAAATTCACAGTATCAAAACTGCGAGTATTAAGTGACAAAACTCGTTCTCTCAAAATTTGGAAAGGCTCTAGTTTTTTTTTTTAAGTAAGTAACTTTAATTCTCATTCTGAAAGTTAGTTCAGCAGTGTTACGTAAAATGAAAAAATAAGAAGTAAATACACCTTTAAGTTTTTTGGTAAACAGTTTCTCGCTTTTTGCCAAAAATCGCTTAGAACCGAAAGAACAAGTTTTGGAATTAAGGGCCTCATATAATATATTTCAATATTCATTACTCGAAGAGGTGTTACTGATGCCTTGTAAATACTTCATGATATGTATTACAATACAGTAATACCCCGAACGTGGTAGGACCGAGCGATAACCGCTTAAACCGAATTCGTGTAAAGAGTAGTGTAATAAAATTTTAGATAATACAACAAATTACTATTGGCGGCATGCCCGGTGTATGCAGTTTCGGCCTATATGCATTATCGCCCCAATGCGGCGTTGAAAGTGTTATACTTTCATTTAAGACACTATTACTCGATAAACCCTATTCTCTATGTGCCGAACGATATTGAGTCCGTTGTGGAGAACGAAAGGTGCAGGTCAGGCAGATAATAGCGAACAAGCCTGACGTGGTTCTATAGGACCACTCCTCCAAGCAGATGTTTGTTATTGAATTTTCGTATAACATCCGCGTCAATCCAAGCCTTTATGTAATTTTACAACAAAGATTACATTACGATCAACCAGAAACATTGACCTGACACCAAAGGGCACTTTTCTACCCCTTGCCTATTAACAAATCCAGGCACCTCAAATTGTAGCTGAATCAGTCCTTTACACCGCGTTTCCAACTACATTTATACTTCCTACTGCATACTGCCCAAAAACTGCATTAATAGATCCTCCAATTAATATAGATGTGCTACTTAACACCGCTGACCAATGTGTCTTTTCTAATTCAAGTGTCTTCCATTTGCATCGGATCTCCCCTACCCTACCCACTTCAAATATCAATCTTAATTTTCGAGATATCTATTTGTGAACGGATACAAAGTGTATGAGTGCCTCGCTTGACATAGCATTTACCTAATTTAAGATAACCACCTCTCAAATCAATGTGTCGATATCATTGATGATGCCCCTGTTAATAAATACCAATCAATCTAAATTCGTGCAAGATATTGTTTTGACTGCGTGCGTTTGTCAACCTTCTGAAGTACCGATTTTACGATTCTTCGAAAAGACGAACATGTACCTACTCATCTTCAAAATCTGTCCCTACCGGGATGATTTATCACCGATCAAATTAATGTACTGGAAAACACTTACCAATGTTTTACGACAAACCCTTGAATTCAACCCTTTTCTATTTCTCTCAAACCTCGACTTTACATTATTACGTCAGTCCTTTCCACGAAAACAAATGCGACGATAGGTTTCGATACTAGCCAAATGCGCATTTACTTTGTCGTCTCAATTATAAGTACCACATACTCATCAATGGAATGAATCCATTCCCCCATGTCGTTTTCCAGAGGATTGAATTCCGCGACGCGACTATTATTAGTAACGAAAGTTTGGTACTTACAGTACGTCTGGATTCTTAACAACTAGTTTATTTATTCGGGCGACAATAAAATTATTGCCCCCATGTCTGCCATCCCCGTGCTCTTGCCCACGACCTCTTGGAAGTTGTTTTTCAGCCCTTTCATCCCTTTTCCGATGTCGTTTGGCAGGACGACTGCTCGACCTTGATTTTCGTTTTTCAAACAGTCAGGAAGAATAATTACAGAAGCTTCCAGCTCTAAAAGCCTAAAATAAACCCACCAACACGACCACTAGTCACTATCCCACTTCTGATGTTAACTTTGTAATACAATTTATTAAAATACTGCTCGAAGTTACAAGAATATGATTGATTAATACAATTAGCACGATCTTGCGATGTTCATGGGTTCACGCCTCGGGTTCGAATGTCTCTCCCTCGCCTTCCTTCTCTCAATGGGTCGTACGTGTCGAGGGCGGTTTTGGGTGCGTTCCATTCGGTTCCATTGCAAAGTTAACATCAAGTTACTCAGTGAAGCTCGTCGTTTTGGTAATTGGGTGCATGGGAGGTATCAAGGAATCGCTCGTCTCCAATCTGAAAATCATTCCTGACTGCCGTAACCCGGCGGAGCCTCGCGGCTGGAATGCAGAAAGCGGTCACCTTGGGGTCGTTGCGTCTACTTAGGGCACATGATTTGAGGGATCGATAGCTACGACCCCATGGTTTTGAAGAGTCATGTATGAAAAGGACCTGACCAGTAAGGAACCTCGTAAAGGTCAGAATCACGGGGACCTCCTTCTGGTCAATACGAAAACAATATATATATTATGAATTGCATAAACGTAAACCGAAGTTATTTTGACGTAGAAGGCTTGGTAAAAACAAAGTCGTCTGACGGATCAGATTTTTCTTCTCACGCAAAATTTCAGGAAACTCATCCGCCTTCTGAAGACACGCAACGTGGAGCATAACAGATACATATTGCCAGAGGATATGAACGACATATAATGGCCATCCGGGAAGTGCTCGCAGGAATCAGCCCAAAAAGTCGGCGATGAGATTGAAGCGCAAGGAATCAAGGCAATCAAAACCAGCAAAATGCACCGGCGAAAACGGAGGCTACCATGTTGACAAAAATTCCGGCACGTATGGAGCGTGTCGATGAAAATGGAGGAACCCTACAAGAAAAAGGGGGTCAGCCAGTGTCGCTAGCAAAGGTTTCATCACTCGCACCAATTGTGCATTGCTGGACATAGAAATGCTGGAAGGATCGCTCCGTCCCCGCCAAATGCGGCAACTGTGGAGGACCAGACATGGCCAGCTATAGAGGTGCCCTCATTTCTCTAAACTGAAAAGGGGAAGACCCGGAAAGACGGGCCCAGCACAGCAAACAGCCGTCCGCTTACTTGATACAGAGGCTGACTGCAGGTACTACAATTAGAAAATAAAATTGGTTGTGTAATAAATGTAAATGTAAATAAATAAAAGTCCGGTCAAATTAGTCATAAAAATAGTGTTCAAATAACAAAAATTCCCACAGTGCTAAATTTTGGTGGGGACCTTGTGTACACCATTAGAAATAAAGTGTCAAAAGTTCCCATCGATCTCATGTGTGCTAAGAAAGTTATTCGGTTTGAGGTTTTTTGAATTTTTTTCGAAAACGGTAAGTTTTATCAATAGTAATGTCCCGAGTGCATTTCAAATTATGAGACAATTTGACATGCACGAGAGGACATTTTGGCAGACTATTTCCTGAGGAAAAATTAAACAAATAAACGTAATTCTGTGTTTAAAAATTGGTTTTTCTTTAAATTTTTAAACAGTTGTTGACGGTCATCATATTTGCACTGAATTGGTATCTTAGGTGATTTATTAACAACAGTTTTGTTCGTGAAAAAATTATGTCAAAAATGAGTTCACGTTTTGCCAGAATTCCGCGCAAGTAATAGACGCTGCAGTGGATAAACTAACTCAAGCAAATCGAAAAAGTCTAGAGTTTCTCCGTGGAGACAGTTATGACAATATGAGGCGCAATGATGGAGAAGAATATAAAGAAGGTGTTATCAAGACACTTTGGAATACAATAGCGAAGATTTTGCAACAAAAATATTATGAAGAGTTTAACATTATTTTCGATACATTTAAAGATGTAACGTTTGAATGCGCCAGAACTACCAGAGATGTGAAAAGAAAACTGTTGCAAATGTGTCCTGAAAAAAAGAAAAAAAAAGTGCATCTAGCTTATCAGAACAAGAAATTGATAAAACGTGTGCTGTTTGGGACGAGACGACTCTTTCATATGGCTTCATATGAACTGGCGTGGAAAGGAGGAGAAGCATGTAATTGTTTTTTATTTCATACTGTGTCATATTTGTTAGTTTTACGTCAGAGTTTTGAGTCCGGAAAATGGGACTTTACAGTACAAGTCCTGTAAAAAAAATACAACCAACAAATCAAGCTGTTGTCATAGATACTCAATTCATGAATGTTTAAATTCTGAATTCCGATTTAATTTTTTAAAATGAAAACAATTATTTAGTATCTGTAGCATGAAATAAAACGCATTACGACATACGTCCGGAAACTTTTACAGTAACTTGTCTCAAAATTCCAGACTCGGCTCCTTCGTCGCCTCGTCTGTAAACATTTCGACTCGTTACTGTAAAAATGAATTTTCCGGACTTATAACGTGAATTACTATTGTGTTACTTTGGAGAATAATTTGACAACTACGGCAACCCTACAGGCCGAGTAGCTTATAATACTATCTTTTCTAAGACAGCCCAAGGAGGAAGTCACCAGTTAACAGAAAAAAGATGGTTAGTTCAAAACACCATCGATTCTAATAAATGCCCCATAAGGTACCTATTTAAGCATGATATAAAACAAAATTTCATTACAATTTTACAGGCTTTTCAAAATGTTGAAAGAAAAAAGAGGAAAACATATTACTGTCGAACGTCTTTTCTTAACTGTAAACCCATCATGGATGAAAGAAACGTCAAGAGGTCTTTTTTTTTAATTATCCACCAGGACGAAATGAAATTTCAAAGTGGACAAGACAGGGAGCGGAAGCTTTAGCAATTGACACAAAAACAAAAAAAGTGACAAATCACTCGAACCGTGCCGCGGCAGTTACTCAGCTTGCCAAGGTTGGAATTTCAGAAAATCAAATTATGAAGGTTACCGGACACTCAAGTCAGGCTTCGATAAAGAGTTACCTTCAAGTAGATAGTGAGCATCACGAGAAAATTGTACACAAAATGCGAAATGACAGTAGCGAAATAACAATAAGAAGTGATGGAAGCAGCATGGAACATCAACATCCAACAAAGTTTTATATTCAAATTGTATTTTCCATAATTATTGTTCTTTTTCTTAAAATATGAAATTAAAACCAAATGATGATTTAATTAGTACTAGGCGAAAATTTGGCACTAGTGCAAATTATCGATAATTGCACTAGTGCAGTATTATCGCTGAACTTTGATCGTTATTCGCTAAAAATAAAATATTTCAGCTTTTTGGTTGGCTTAATTTTTTCGAAGGAAATAGTCAAAGAAGTACCCTAGACAAAAATTATTGATCTGGTAAATGGTCCTAATACTTTTTTTCTAAGAATCAGAGGCACCAAAAACTATGATTGAGGTGTCATTCGATTTGTAATTGCACCAAGAATTTTTTAGTTGAAAATCAATATCCGCAAATAAAAATTACTAAAGTTATCAACAATTAAGTAAACAAAAAGAAGGTGGTTACGTTTTTTGCAAATATTTCAAAAACTATTTGAGATAAACAAAATTTGAAAAAGATCCTTAAACAGCAGGAAATTTTCCAAAAAAAAGTCCTATCTCCCGGAATTGTCCCGGCAATATTTGCTCCTATACGCAAACATTTTTAGTTCCCTAAAATGCGACCTTTTTTGATAATTACGTCAAACATTGTGTTGTCTGCGCGGTGAAGAAGACCCGTACCGGACCTTTCCAAGGTTTCATTCAATCGATCCCGAAACCAATCAAACCATTCGAAACACTCCACCTTGACTGCCTCGGACCACTCGTATCGTCAACTTGGAGCAAATATCTATACATTATAGTTATAGTAAAGTATTGCGTTCTTCTCCCTTTAAGACGATTAAGAGAAGCACAAACGAAAGAACGTCTTCAACAAGTGATTTCCTTATTTGGCACACCACGTCAATTGATAATGTATTCGGAAACGAATTTTAGAAATTTAGATATAGCATCACAGCTCCCAACTGAGTTTGGTATTAAATCTCATTTTATCACACCTGACGTCCATCGGGCCAACGGGCAGGTCGAGCAATACATGCGAACCATCATGAATCTTCTACGCATTGAGTCAGAAAAATTAAGTCAGCATGGGCGAGCAATTTGTGGTGCATTCACTGTTGGTCCAGTACAAAAGTCCAATAAATGTTCTCCAATCCAAATTTTGCTTGGACTAGATATCGCAGTGTAAAGTTTTTGCCGATTTGACACACGATATATCTCCGATCAGATCTAGGGAACGAGATCAACAAAGAGTTAGTAGCGGTGTATTCAGTGGAAGAATTTGTGTTAATGCACCGTGATTCTGAAATGCATAAAAGTAAATAAATATGAGTTCATAGGACCCTTTAAGGTTCTCAAGGTTAAGTAACTGATAAAATTAAGTTAAAAATAAATGTGTCTATTAAAATTGGATTCCGTTTCCAGATTTATTGGCGATATTGTTAAAGCTTCGAGAGCGTAGCTTTTGCAGGATGGCCGTGATGGCCTGATGGCAACCACGTGGGCCGCTGCCAGTCAACACGCCAGACCAGGAGAGGGAGACATTCGGCATCTCGACAGGTTCAAGCGTGCGTGTAGTGAAGTTAGGTACTACACCACCCCTTTTATTGTTTTTTATTATACCTGCATCAGAATCGCCGTTTAAAGCACGCCTGAGCGTGCGAACATAGGCGATTAAAGCACGGCGAGCTTTAAAGGTTGTCAAGGAAATATAGGTATCATTATAACTTCATCAAATTTGAAAACTTTTCATATTCCAGGTATGGGTTTTTTGACTTCGATGGTAGTATTTTGGATTCCGCTTGTTCGGCCAATGCTTCTATATCGGGTGAAATCTCGTTTTAACTCATTTTTCCTCGATTTTTGCTGACACAACTAAATGCAATGACAGACGTGGACACGAGAAAAACGTAAACAATAATTGTCGTAACTAATGGCAATATTATTACGCCATTTCGATTTATCACGACAAAAAATATTTCTAAGTTTTTAGTGCTTAATTTGTTTCCAATATTGCTGGTTTTAAAGACCTTGTTATCCACTCATACTTTAATATACTATTAATTAACGAATATCTTTTATCGGAAAACATGATTCCTTTATTGCTAATGCGTTACTTGCTGTTTTACAACTCCTGGTATACGACTAAAAAATGGAAAAAGGAAATTTGTAGAATTTTTTGTCGCTCCCTGTAACTCCACCTACACTATACTGATTCTCAGTGCCATAACTATAGTAAAGTCTTCGTTTTCAACTTTTGTACTATTGTATAATTGTATTATTGTATTAGTACATTTATTTTTTAGTAAATATTTGGATTTTAGTAGATAAACATTTAACAATTTCACAGAGCAATTAAAATATTTTGAAATGGGAAATAATATTCTACAATGAAAGAGATATGTTATAATATGTAATTTATCAACACTACAGAATGTTGTTTATAATGATAACATTTTTGCTTTGTATATTTTAGTATCGAATAGAACTTATAACTCATAAAGGCATAAATTATTGTTTTCAAATTAAACAGTATTTCCATAGACTATAGTTCTCTCTGTGTACTTTTACTGCACAACAAAATATTTACTTTTCAGCACTAGTTCTATGCTTGAAGCTGGCTACATGTATTTGCCAAAACGTGGGCAGATATGAAAGTATAATTCACCACGCTAATACGTGCTCGAGATAATAGTTAACATTAATCAGGACCTTGCAGTTTCTATAAAATGTCTATTCTGTGCTGTGTGATCAACGAAATTTGAGACCATGGCAATCGAGACTGTCCTAGCTTAATTAAATGCTTGCGTAACTAAATTAGAGCGTTTAGAACTGACGTTATTAACCAAGTTTAGATGTAAATGTGTATTTTTTTCTTTTTCGTCTTTCCACAATAAAGCGGGGGCTCCCACTTAATACACTAAAAGGTAAGCATATCAGTGCTCGTTTAATTTGAAAAGATGTTTTGTCGTTTGCGAGTGTATTTGGGACCGAAAAGAACTGAATGTAAATTATATTCTATCGAACCGTTGATATAAAAAACTGCCTTGAATGTTTCGAACAGAAGTTAAAACCCGAAGCGAACAAATAAGATAGAAATTACTTCTTTTAGGTTCAAAGGGAAAGAGAGTTGGGTATTATAAAAATATTTCCAATGTGTCAGAAGAAATCATTAAATTTAAAAAGTTGATTTGTGGTTATTATTGATTTTCAGAGGTATTATTTGCAATTATCTCGACGTTCCCTTTCGTCTCGATTGCATAACATTTAGAAGTCTTCCTTTCGATGAATGACTTACAAATTAGCTTGATTGATAAAATCGTTAACGTTAGTAACCCCACAAGACCATTATCGCGGACATATCGCAACATGGGAAACAGGCACTGTGTTCTCATATAATTCCAAGCTTCATAAAGTTCTCCCATAAACACAGAGAGTAATAATAATAGGCTATCTCTGGACATAGTTGTAAAAGATTTACGAACATTTTTAATAGTGTAGACGTACTTTACATTCAAATAAAACTGACATTTTATGGAAATTTTGCATTTTTTATTTTAAGTGTAATATATATTGAATTATGTGTAGTCGCAAGGCGCATATTTATAGCCACCACGAATTTTTTAGTAGGATTATATGCTAACAAGCGGCTCTTGGGTAAAGCGCCGGGGACCTTGTTTAAATAGGTGCATATATCTTTTAGTTCAATACAGACAAGTGCTCGTTTGAAAAAAAGTACCCCGGAGCAAAGCAAACATGCACGGAAAAATATTTTCCAAGAACCGTCCACGTAGCATCAAAACAAATTTAAAAATTGTGATACAATAAAAATCATTCCGTAACCTGATTACATCCCCTTCAAGTTATTATTAATTAAATAATTAGTCTAGGGCTTTATTTATTAGATTAGGCCATCGATTAATTCCACCCTTGTCTTCTTTGTCTCCCTAATTAAACGTTGAGGGCCTAATAATTATAATGATCAGATAGTATAGGGGAATTGATTTAGCAATTATGTCGGTGACCAAATTGTTTTCACCAAAGAAATGTGTTGATGTTCCATGAAAGAAAAGACACTTTGGGAGGGTGTCTTGGAGAATTTGATTTACATAACATAGAGTGCAAAACCGAATATTCGAATTTCTCTTGAGGACGCAAATATCCCTTGCAAACCGAAAAAAGTTTCACTGTAAATTATTCAAACAGTTAAAATCGCGGAATTTATATGAACCAAGTCTTTAAAATTTTTCAATAATTCATAAGAGTTCTGCGTAAACAGAAAAAGAAAGTTATTGTCGTAACAAACATATTTGTGTTGAAATGCGATTTTCACTCCTTTTTGTATCGATTCGATCAGCGGCAACGAATTTTATGCCAGTCATATGCAAATGTTTTATAAACGATGTTTTAACAGTACACGCATACTATACACTACATTATCGGTAGATGATGGGAATTCAAAACCGTTTTCCAAAATGCCGTCATCTCTGGATTCAAAGTACTTTTTCCATATATGTATAGTTTTAAATAAATGTACATTATACAACAAGGGTGAAAGTTTTTGTAATACATATCATATATATCATATCATATCAGATAATTATTATTAAAACCTAATTTTATTTTTTATTATTTATTTTAATTGTATTTGTCGTTAACAATTTTAATGTAATAGAATTTGGCAAATATACTTTTTATTTATAGTCATTGTTCTACCTTTCTAATTCTAATAAGTTACTTAAAGAAAACGTATATTAGGGGCGGTAGCGACACCCCAATGACGACTCCGCAATTGAGCAAATTAGTTTGGTAGTAAACTCTAATTAAGTAGTTTTTTATTTAACTGCAATATCAGTATTTATCTCAAAAACAAATCGTTCGGTTTAATTTTTATTATACAGCTTTTCAAAGGCTCTTTCAAATGAGGTATCACTTATGGTATAGTGCCATTTAAAATTTCAAAGTTGGGGGTGGCGGTGGCGGCATGGTAAATGCTACTAGCAATATAACAAACTAATAGTTCCCCGTCGCGGTCCTACAAGTCATTTTATGCGACCTTAATATTATGTTATTACTAGCTGACCCGGCGAACTTTGTACCGCCTCAGAATCAATAAATGTTGTGGCAACTTATTAGCTGAATTAAATTCATTTTTTTTATAAAAGGATAATGCCCACAACGCCATCTACTGGCATTACCGGAAAAACAACAACAACGCCATGTTTATTTTTGTTTCTGTCATGTATCAAAGATACGGATTCTATACAAAAATTTTTTTGTTAATGTTTCTGATGTTTTAATAATTATTCGCCCTCGAAAAAAGCCAGTCAATCCATTCTCGAGATATCATCAAAAAATTTGGGTGTGGAGTCCACGCGCAACAGAAGTGAAACTTTGGAGTTTACTCCTTAAAAATCGATTTTCATTTTTAAAGCCCGGTACGACAAATTTTGGTGGCCGGCGTTATTTCTTATTGCTGCCCTGTACCAGGGGGGCTTTGTTATTGTCGTTGCCCTGTACTTAGCTCCCCGCTCCCTGTAAGTTTTCCGATGTTTTAATAGTAATTCTGCTATTCGGGGCGTAGGCAAATCCAACAAATGAAAGATCATAAAAATCGATCGAGCCGCTCTTGAGTTATAAACCCAAGGCAGCCCCCTGAGCCCGCTGTCCATGTTATAATAGTTATTCTGCTATTCGGGGCGGAGACCAATCCAACAAATCGAAGATCATAAAAATCGGTACAGCCGTTCTTCAGTTATAAATCCAAGGTGGCCCCTGGGCCCCCATGTCCATGTTTTAATAATATTCTGCTATTCGAGGCGGAGACAAATCCAACAAATCGAAGATCATAAAAATCGGTCCAGCCAGCTCTGGAGATATAAACCCAATGGTTCAACAGTTATTCTGCTATTGGGGGCGGAGACAAATCCAACAAATCAAATATCATAAAAGCCCTTATTAAGTAAAAAATCGGTCCAACTCAAGGGTCCCACTGGGCCCCCATGTCCATGTGAAAAATACTTTACGACCTGTTCCCATACCTATCAAATATACAAAAAAAAATCATAAGAATCGGTCCACCCGAAAAATCGATCCAGCCCAAAGAGGCACCCTGGGCCCCCATGTCTATGTGAAAAATAGTTTACTACTAATTCTCATACCTACCAAATATACAAAAAAAAAAAACACAAAAATCAGTCGACCCGACAAATCGGTCCAGCCCAAGGGGGCCCTCTGGGCCACCATGTCTATGTGAAAAATTGCTTACCACCTATTCTCATACCTACCAAAAATACAAAAAAAAAAAAATCATAAAAATCGGTCCAGCCCAAAGGGGCCCCCTGCGCCCCCATGTCTATGTGAAAAATAGCTTACCATCTATTCTCATACCTACCAAATATTCAAAAAAAATTTCATAAGAATCGGTCGACCCGAAAAATATATCCAGCCTAAGGGCCCCCCCTGGGCCCCCATGTCCATGTGGAAAATAGCTTACCACTTATTCTCATACCTACCAAATATACAAAAAAAAATCATAAGAATCGGTCGACCCAAAAAATCGGTCGAGCCTAAAGGCCCCCCTGGGCCCCCATGTCGATAAAAAGTATCCTATGTCCTGCTCCTGGTTCTAAGCTACCTCCCCACCAATTTTCAGCCAAATCGGTTCAGCCGTTCTTCAGTTATAAATAGTGTAACTAACACGACTTTCTTTTATATATATACATAGATTAAAATTTAAATATATCTAAGTCGAACTCCACAAACTTTAATAACTGTAAAATTACTAATGGAACATGTTTCGGCAGAACACTTCTGCCATCATCAGCCCTTAAAGAATATAAAAAATTAAGGGCTGATTTAATTTAAATTTACTCTACGTGGATTTAAGAACATTCTTCTTGTTTATATACATAGGTTTGGTTCATGAGTATTGATCAAGTTCCGTACAAAATTCATAATTCCGTTAAATGACGTTTTCTTGAAATTGTTTCGGACAGGTCAATTTTAGTTTTTACCAACCATTGGGCGCCTACCAGCACGTGTATAAACATGTTGTGTTGCCCATCCAATTGTATCTGGGGTGATATTGCTCATTACTGATCGAATTCGATTCTTGAGATCCGTTCAAATTGTTTGGTCTATTAATGTAGACGTTAGACCTTAAATACGCCCACAAAAAAATCAAGAGGCGTTAAATCTGGCGAACAAGCCGGCCATTCAAATGGTCCAGGTCGCCCTATCAATCTTCCCTCGAAAACGTTTTCAAGAAACGCTCTGCCTTCAAAGCCAAAATGCGGAGGTGATCCATCTTGTTGAAACCAAATTCGTTCGTTGGGCACACCACCATCTTCAGAATAGCTTTCTCTCATCTGGTGTCGTCGTGAAGCACCACGTTGTTTGCCGTTAAACACGTAGTAAAACTAAAAAATTCTCAGGAAAATTGTGTTTGTGGCAAATAGCAATAGTATTTTTTAAAATATTTTTTTAATAAATAATTAATTGCATTTGAGAGCCCTACACTCTCCTAAAAATAGATTTTCTCGTATATTCAATTGATAATTGATTTCATTGTTTTAATTTTAGGCAAGTCAAACATGACCGAGATATTGAACCATCACGAGGCCACAGGTCTCGCCCCAGGTTTTGAGGCTCCTATTTTGGACTCTATTCAAAAAAACCTTATTAGTATTTGTGCAGAGAATATGTAATTGTACCAAATACTAAACGTGCTTGCTTTTGTTACTTGCAATTTAAAATGCGCGCGCTATAAGCCATATCCGAGACAATGGCGATCCAAAATTAGATGACCGCGTATTTTTCTATAAACTAGAAAAAGTTATCTGTTGCGAGATTTACACCAACGACAAATTTTAATAAAAGCTAAAGCTTGAATTACACGAGCAAACAAAACTCCAGGAAGTCAACGTCTGTACCTCCAATTATAATGTGCTTAATAAAAACAGTAAAAACCTCGGCTTTCCCCTGTACTTTACAAAAGTGGGGCGAGCTAATACTCGCCGGTCACAAAACGGCTGCGCGATGGGGAACACCGACTTTCGGCTAAGGGATGAAGAAAAATACGACAAGTGGTCAGAACGTCGGATGCCCTGAAGTGCGTGATATAAAGGCCGAGGCAGAGCCGAGCCAGGAAATCCAACTTTCTGGCCTTCGGTCGTAATACACTATTTTGAAATTTACACCAGAGTGTCAAAGTTTTTTCATATTCTGTGCTAACACTATTGAACGTTTTTGCTCGATGACAAAAAACGTCAATTTTTATGGAATTATTCCTAGAAAAAAGTTGTCCTGATAAAACTTCTTGCTTTTACAAGATTATAAGAGTGTTTTTTGATCATGTGTGTATTTACTACTAAATTAAAAACTTTTAGACCATACATTTAGATATGTACCAATCACTTTTTTGGCATGAGATAAATGATACTACATTTCATCTTACTGGTATACCAATAAACCGACTGGTTCACAAAGTTACAAACTCAAGATATAGAATGGCTTTCAAATTTACGCGAAAACCTATTGAGATCCACTATCATGATTGAAAAATTTTTAGTAAATAAACCCTTGGCCCAACCAAAAAAGAACTTTTTTGTTGCATTGAAGGTGATTGAACAACTGCCAACGTGGTTATATAATAAGTTCCAGGAAAGGTGGATCGGAAGAAACGGACCGGTATTGTGGCCCCCACGTTCTCCAGATTTAAATCCATCTAATTTTTCATGTGGGGCCACATAAAACAGCTTGCGTAAGCAGAGCCTCTGGATACAGTAACAGAACTTCAAATTCGGGTATATATTATTTTGAGTTGAGAAAAATGTTTGGTCCTAAGTCATTGTATACAGTATGTCCCCGGATTGAGTTTACAAGAGGAAAATATTTTTTATTTTTGAGTTTACGCCAAAACCTCAAAGGAATAAGATTTTTTGCTTGTCCTGAAACCATCAAATCTGTAATTAAAACTTCATTATTCTGACCGAGTTGAAAGAAACGTATATTTTTCTCTTGATTTTGGACTTGGTAATGATTAATTTTAATCTTAAAGTTTTCTTTCTTATCACGAAGGCAAGCTATCGTTTTGGAGTAGAATTGTGCGCAGAAATGGATGGGGCGTTAATTGAATAATGATTGTTCTTGTTAAAAATTAGTTTTTTATGTTAAAGGTGTTTCTTTGAGTTGCCATTTTTTTATTAAATTAATTTTAATTTATTTAAAATAATTTTTTTCACAAACATTTTTGTTATTTAACTTGCGTAAACTCATTTGTCAACGTGACATCGTTGTCAAAAAAATAAAATCGCCAATGTGGTGGGATTTAAAGAGCAGAGAAAAAAATTTATAAGTCCAAAATTAAGAGAAAAACTAAGTTTTCTTTCCACTGAGTCAAAATAATGAAGTTTTAATTACAGATTTGCTGGTTTCAGGACAAGCAAAAAATCTTATTCCTTTGAGGTTTTGGCATAAAATCAAAAATAAAAATTTTTTCCTCTTGTAAACTCAATCCGGGGACATACTGTATAATACACTACCCCTAGTTTAACTATTCAAACGTCAGTTTGTGAATGACCCTGTATAGATAAAAATTACGACCTATAACAAAAAGACCAAACGATATTTAAAAAGTTTTAAAATTTAAAGGTACATGTCTAATTTTTACAATGAACAAGGTTGGGCCGTCGCATCTACAACTGACCGATTGACTAACGGTATTGGAATGACAACCATTTCTTGACTTAAAATTTTTGAATATGGATTGAACACGAGAGTGAATTTTTGTTTTTTAAAGGAAAAAAAAAATCAATAAATGGTTCTTATTTCTCATCCATTTAGTCAGTCGATGAGTATAGTGGACAGGGCGGAATGACAACCATTTTCCTATTGCATCCACATTTCCTTTCTTGTATTTCACAATAATTGTTCTTTGTGACTAAAAACCGTTTCGTTCGTACATGGAAATCATAGGAAACTAATAGGTAATATACTACATAAATTGTTCGAGCATTATTTTCTGTATAATATGCCACTTTAGATCTTCACTTACTTCCTTTCCAATTCTTACTACATGGCCGTACTAACTTTCTTGATGTGTTTAAATTCTTTTATTTAACACTTTTCACTTTTAGATTTTTCTTATTTTTCAACTTTCCTCATCTCCGCAATTTTTCTTAATTTTACTTCTTAATTGTTTACATGAAACTCAACTTCCGTTAATGGGCGCTGGCACTATCACCGCCTTATATCCCTTCACTTTAGTTTTGGGTTCTCTCTTTCTTATTAAAGAACTGGTTGTATAGTCAAACCAGAAAAATGTCGATAATGGTTGTATAGTGTTCTGTATATCGCTCTTGTTCTGTTATTCTATTCATTACTTCTTCTTTGAATCTTCCATGTGTTTCTGTTTTTCATCCTAGATATCTCATTTTTCTACCTTTTTTATTTCCTGTCCTCGGAGACCTTATTCCGTCTTTTTTTTATTGTTTAGTTTTTTTGGTTTTAGTCGCTTTTGTTTTTGACGTGAAAACGTCTATTCCCTCGTCAAGTACAGTGATAACCGGTGAAACTTTCTTGAGTTACAAATATCATCAGATTTGAATCGCTAATAACTATGAGACTAACGGTTGAGCCCACACGGGTAGAGCATGTCTGTACGTGTTTGTCGTGCTCTATTTGTCATCGAACTAGTGTAGATGCATGTTTGTGAATGATAGAAATTAGTGTTGTATAAAGTTATAAATTAGAGTTGCGTAAAAATGCGTTTAGCTAGAACGTTGATTCGGTTGTCATTGTGGAGAACTTGCGAAGCTTTACTAGAACCCAAAGTGAGATTTTATCCCGACGATGCTTTCATGTAAAAAACTACGGCGGGGACCCGAACTTCGTCTTTACGTATCTTTTCTACTTTGGCCAGTTTTTCCTTGTCTTCGTTCCATTCCCATTTCTATTCGTATAATAATTATTAGTGTCGTATCCCAAATTTTGGTTTGATTTCCTTTTCGCATTGCCTTGTATTTTTTTTAATATGTGTTCCTTTCTCTGTAAGGTCATTTACTTCTTCCCAATTTCCGATTTCAATTACACAATCATGTTTATCAGCAATTCTCTTTGCATTTCTAAGTTTTCAGTTCTCATCGTCACTCTGCTAAAATATTTACTTGTTCCAACTCTATTATCCTTCGCGTGTATTAGATATCCGGTGATTATCAAGTTATGCCTCTTATCTAGTTGCTCCACTCTCTTATATTATGTATATTGTATTGCTTGTATATTGTCTTTCAATTTTATTGTCTAATACTTGATTTACTCCATTCTCCATTTTGCTCCATTTTTCAATTTAGTTCTGCCATGTTCTTTTTGATCTGTTTATCCTCCCCTTTTAGATATTAGCCAGAAATCGGACAGTCACGAACTAAGTAAAAGGGGTTAATATGATTGAAACAGAATATTTTTATTGATCTGCAGAGGAACATATTTGTCCAAATTTGTACTGATTTATGACTATAGAAGTAATGTAGCGTGCGCAGTGGAGCGTTCAAAAGGAACTACCATAGACCCTCAGGAATCCAATGAACTTGTTCCAAAACCAATTCGGATTCATTGAACTTGAATCACTGGAAGGAATTGTCGTTGCCTTTGCCGTTGAAACGCATCAGATGTAATAATAATCTCCAAAACCAAAACTACATTATTTCAGGTAGCTATTTATTTTATGTTTTTATTTCAGAATTCTTTCAGCTAACCCGTTGTATCTTGTATTTTATAACTAAAATTCGTCGCATAATGTACCAGATATGATATCCATAAATAACCGCAAGGTGTCAATTTTAGAAATTGTAATGTAAACGTGCTGATGATGCGTTTATACTTCAGCAGTCTGGAACACTAAGCAAAATCTTTTTATTCTCTTGTCTCATGATCCTAGAGTCTGTAGTCTAATTTCGTTCGATCTCTTTGTAAGTAAAATTCATTGATTACAGATGCTTCACTCTCTTTGAAATTTATCAACTTCATTGTCTCTTATTCAATTTAAAATAAAAATTCTCTCAAATTGGATTCGTATTTGCACCTGAAAAGTTCTTTGTCGAAAAGCGGCAATTTGTCATTGTAATAACGGAATAAATCAAATGATAAGGCCCAGTCGTCGTCGTTTGATCAAGTGAATTCAAGATCACGGCATTTACAATAAAATGTGGTATGAGACGGTAATGAAGTAGAATATGATTGATTTTTTAGGTTCTGAATATCGGTCAAATTCTGTAGGATATAATTGAACATTATATCAAATAAAAAACTAAAAATACTCATCATTTAGTACATTTAATTTTGATACTTTAAAAGAAAGTAGTAATCACTTTCATTTTGTAATTAACAAAAAGTAATCAGTCTTTATCCTTAAGAAGGATTAAGAAGAGGTCTGACTGCGTCAACAAAATTGGGCATACTTCAGACCTTCATCGTATTACCTGAAGATCTTCATTTTAATTATTTTCATGATTAATGAACTGTGAAATTTGAAGAGCAAACCACGAGACAATCAAACTGCTATTAATAAATAAATCGACATGAGATAAGTTGAGAAATATTTAATCCATCCTTTTGTTAATCAACTTATGAAAAGATGAAAATTAAACTGGGTCAAAATGTCATCACTAATCTCAGGCTGCTTGTCTATAAACCCCTTAGTCGATTATACGGCAACCTTATGCCTATACAGTAGCCTCTACTAAAAGTGGGTTGTCGTTAATTAATTGAACTCTTGAAGTGCGGTGTTGCGGTGTCGGATAAAATGTTACACAGCACACGTGAATCCCTCAGGATTATAGAAACCTGTGTAAATATTTACACCATTTACTCTATTAGAGCCGATTGTATTATAAATTACTATTAATGTTTGTTGATTGATCAATAGATATCGACGTTCGTCAAAAACACTAAATTAAAAACTACTAAAAAATTGGAAATTTATTTCCAGTCAGTATATGTAATTTATCAACTAAATAAATTACATTCAAATTAATGTGCAGTGTTTTGTGTGGATGTGCAAATAATGGAATATCCAGAATTTGCCGCTTCACGTCAGAGTTGTGGTTGTTTTGATACATTACCATTTAGAATGTAACTACAGTTTATTTAACAACTTTATCAACTGATTTGTCCGGGATTTTATTTTTCGATGTGAATCTATGGCTTGTTAAAATAAACCTAATTCGTTCTGCAAAAATTTTCGGGCTGAATCGATAATGTTGTTCGATCAAAAAGTACGTTGTGCCTGAAATAAAAACATTTCCATTGGGTAATCCGCGGCTAACGTTTAAACGCTTCAAAGAGAATCTGAAGTATTTAAAGTGCTTAGCAGTTAGTTTGTAAATGCAATTAATAATTGATATTAATACATTACTGACTTCAAAATACTTTTGTGGAAAAATTATTCAACGAATCAAATTTAAATCGGCAAATATGTTTGTTTTTTTTTATACAGGGTGTTATGGAAATTGATATAAATATTTTAGGGTTTTCTAACAAGTGTCTTTGTATTTCTTTAATTGCGCCCAGTATTCTTCGCTCAATCCCTCCCCATTTCCTCATTTGCTTTCTGGTTAATCGTTTCATTTCCTTGGATATTCTGTCGCACCATTTCTTGCTATTTTTTGTCCTACTTCTACTTATAATCTCTATGTGCACATCGCTTCTTGCATTTTTCTTTTAAGTTCTTTCATTCTTGTTTCAGTATCTTTTTGTTTTCTTTTTTCTCTTTTCATGTTGTAGCACATTTCTGTACTTTTGTATGCCTTCTTCTCAGATTGTTTTAATGATTATTTCTTTTTCGTGTCTTGTTCTTTTTATTTATTCTACAACTGTTTCTACTGTTATTCCACTTTCGGATTTTTCCTTTTTCCTTCAGAAATGTTGCATTCACCCGGTGTCGTCATTCCATCTCCGCCAGTTTTCCTCTATCTGAAGCTTCCTATAGCTTATTCTTACCGCCTTTCCTTTTCCCCTTTCACTTTTCGCCATCTCTCTTATATTTTCAGTATTTCTCTTTTTTTCCTTGTTGATTCGTTGTTAATGAAGATTTTGGATCCTGCCCTATTTCTTACTTCTTCTTTGTTTCATGACGTTCTGCTTCTGTTCCCATATCTCTCTTTTTGCTACTATCATGTCTTCTCCCTTTATAGCATAGGCCTCTGTTACCTTCACTTCTGTTTTCAACTCCTCTTCAACCCACTTCTCGACTTTTTGCTTATGCTTTGTGCCATCTCTTTTATCCTCAGCCCTATTATTAGTATGTTATTTCTTCTTTCGCTTCTTTCTTTCTTTTTGTTCTCGAGTTCTTGTGTAGGTCGGTAGTCTAGGAATTTATAAGTCCAAATTTTGACTTGATATAATGATAATTTCTGGTGTCGGTTTGGACGTAAGGAAATAGAGCAACTAGAAACATAAAAATAAAATAAAAGTGTTGTCAAAACTAAAAGTCAAAATAGTTAAAAAAATTGAAGACCTTGAGGATTTTATTACTATGGATAGTCTCAGACAAAGATATAATGATACCTCAATCTATTGCGGATTTATATGAGGATGAAATTGAGAATTCTACGAAATTCTAATATGCCAATGGCTATTTCGTTATGGTCACATGCCTCATCTCGTGACCAGACTAATACAACAAGTAGATAAAGACACAGTCAGAAAGAATGTAAAAAACTACAAACGTAAACAGAAAATGAAAATTCCCAGCCAAACGGACAGGGTTTAATTTTGAAACGATGAGGAAGCTGTAAAATTTTAATTTTTTTCAGCGCCTATAGACGTTGAAGCGTAAATACCTTAAATACCCGTGGATGAGAGCTCACTCCATTATTGTTAATGCGATTTCAATATTATTAAAAACTTGGCGACATTATTCAAAAGGGAATAATTTTTGCATACAATTGGTACCTTTTTGTGTACCTTTCGAAAACTCTGTAACTTCATTTGGCGATTTACCACTCACTTGTCTACGGCCATCCACTATTCCGAGTGCGATATCGTTCGGTGCGAGCGTGGGTTTTTGGTGCCCATCTTGCTACGGATTTTTACACGGTAAAATTTGTGATAAAAATTTCTAACTTGGATTAATGATAAAGTACTGTGCCATGGCATAGATTCAGTAGGTATAATTATTATTTAGTACTGGTTTGTTGCAACTATTTGCTTTTCTTTGATAATGAATCAATAATAATAATTGGATTTTTGGTTCATTAACGCCCAGTGCAGATGCCTTATGTACGAATTTCTTGTGTGATCGTTAAGCCAGGGAAATATAGCTGCATTCCTGGAAAAAGAGAAAAAAGGAATCGACCAGGTCAGGGCGAAACAGGAAGACAAGAAGAGGAAGAAAACTGACAGTGAAATGGAGAGAATCATGAATAAGTTGCAAGAAATAAAAAGGGAACTACAGGAACAAATCAAGGAGATACGAAGAGAGAACCAAGAAATTTAGAGATTTGAAGGGCAAAGAGAAGAATTTAAGGAGAAAGAGAAGATATAGGATAAAATCCTACTTGAGGCTCTTATTGTGATTACTCTTTATTGTGGTTACGGAATTTTAAATTCATAGGTACATTTGAAACAGTTTGAGAGAGAAAGAGTGACACAACTGGAAGGGAAAGTGGAGTATGAAGAAAGAAGGAGGAGGAAGAACTTGTGTAACAGAATGAGGTGGGGAAAGGAAAAGTAAACAACGGGGCAAAGAGGTGGTAGAGGATTTTGTGAGAAAAAATGTACTCATTCCCACCAAAGATTTGTACGGATTTTCAATAGTATATAGCGACATAATTGGAATGATAGAAACGTGGGTACAACAAAAAGAATGGAGAGGAAAAGTGAAAGAAAGGAAGACCGAAAGAGGGCATCATTACAGGAGCAAGGAAATAAATTGAAGAATAAAGAATGACGAAACAGGAACTAAAGAGAAATGGAATAACAGAGAGGAATCTGAAAGTAGGAACAAACAAAAAGTTACAGTAACAAAACAAAAAAAGTAACAGTAAGAGTATACCGTAAATAGATGAGCAAAACAAAACAAATAATAGAAGAGACCATATATGAGAGAAAAAGAAATGTAAAAAATAATCTCCGCAAAGAAAATAGAAGTAGAAGTGGAAACAAAGAAGAGAAAAGAAGAGGAAATTAGATCCGTCAACAAAGAGCAAGGAGTAGGGAAATATATAAACAGGGAACGAAGGTGAAAAAGAGGCCAGACGAGAAGATAAAGATAGAAGAATGGAGAGAATACTTCAAAGAATTACCAGACGGAAAAGAAGAAATGGGAAGAAAGCAGAAAAGAGAAGAAACAAAACAACGGGGGAAAAGGGAAGAGATTACAAAGGAAATGATTAAGAGGGTAATAGGAAGAATGAAGGAACGAAAAGAGGCGGGAGAATGGTCCAGTATATCCGACACACATCAGAAAAGGGAAAAGAGAAAAGATAGAAAACTACCGAGGAGTAACTTTGCTGAACACAGCATACGAGATCTAATCAATGATACTAGAAGTATTTCACTTCTATATTGAAGGAACAAATTGAGGAGAAAGAAGTGTTACCAGATAGACAAGAAGACTTCAGAAAGGAGAAGCACCATCGACAACGTGTACATCTTGAAACACCTAATAGATAAAGAACTTGATAAGAAAGGGGGGAAGATGGCGCGTTGTTTATAGACCTAAAGGCGGCCATCGACAGTGTATATAAAAAGAAATTATGGGAGCATCTGAGAGAGAAAGGAATAAACGAACACCTGGTGCGCAGAATAGAGGAAATCTACCTAGAAACGGAGAACAGAGTAAAAGAACGTATACAGGAGATGGAAAGAAAAACGAACGTAGTCGTAGGACAAATACGGGGAATAGTCGAGAGAAAATTCACAAGATAAGAAGGAGAGGGATGATGTACGAAAGGCTAGTACAGAGTGTCATGATGCACTGAGAAGAAATATGGGGATGGAAGGAAAAGGAAAAGCTGGAAGCAATCCAGGCTAAATACTGATGGATGCTAGGAGTGGATAGAGAAACGCCAACGCTTATCGTGCTGGAAGAAGAAAGTAGAGAGATATAAGATAAGAGTGGAAGATTCGAAGAGAGATTAAAAGAAAGAACAGACTGTATGATCTTACAAGAGTGTTGGAAAGAGATAAAGAATGAAAAGGGGAAAGAGCAGGAAATACTACTAGAGAAGCGGGCACGCAGTTGAGGAAATAGAGAAGCGAAGAACTAATGGAACAAATGTACTGAGAAGGACCGACATGTGCAGAAGCAGAAAAGAGGAACAAGGATAAAAGAGTCAAGGTATAATGGAAAGTAAAGTACATTAATATAGAGGACTTGAGACGAGGATGTGTGGTGCAGATTGTGCAGACCAGGATAGACCACATGATCAAAGAATGTGATGAGATGAGAGAAGAGAGAGAAGACTGGAAAGTGCTGTTAGGAGGAAAAGGGAAAGGACGAAGCTAGATGAAAGCTAAGAAAGAACACAGAGAAGAAAACAGAAGAAACATAAAGAAATTAAAATTAATCTAGCTCTTATAATGGTTGTATGTTAGTTTTATTTACATGATATTTATTATTGCATGGAAAAATGGAATACGTTTTAATAAACCCGGAGGAAAAGAAAATAAATCTTATTATTATTATAACACTAGCTGGTACAAGACGCGCGTTGCTACGCCCTAAAAATAAAGTAAAAGTTTAAAGAGCAGTTTAATTATGGGTTCATAAGTTCCCTAGTATTTTATAGACCTTTTATATTCAAAATCGTCGTCATATGTCTAAATGTATATGTCATTCTGACATTTTTATCTGAGTACTCAATTTCGCCCGGTTTGAACTTTAAATATTTTTTAGATAAAAGGCGTAACACATTGGGGACGTCAACCCCCCTATGTTACTTTCCATTGCGAATATTATTTGTGGTCACAAAATTTCATAACGATCGGTTGACCGGTGTAAAGGAGCCTTTGTGGAATATAAAAGCATACAAACATCCACTTGTATAATATATATCTAATATAGATTAGGTCATTAAAAATAGTGGTAGATACCATGGGAAATACATACACGCAAATTTTCAGTCAAAAAGAATGTTTCAGCTCGTAGAGAAAATCGCTTAACAAAACAACAGAAATTTTATCATCAAGGTACATATTACAGATTCTTTTATATAGCCTTTTTTTCAACAAATAACTTCGTTTACACATGAGACTCTCAACGTTGTCAAAATAGAAATCGGAAACAAGAAATGGACTCTATTGCAAAATGTGATGCGGTAACACTAGCTTCATCGAAATAGAAAAAAGGAAGAACAATGAAACCGTTCCTAATGTCAATTTTATGGCAGTTTCTGAAACTGTATCTGTGGGTTGTTGATATTTTCAATTAAATGAAATATGTGCTACCCTTCACATTTCCTGTATGTCTACACCTTTTCCTATTGTAGTTCAGAAAGTAACAGATTAATTTCAGAGTATCAAATGTATTTCAGAATGTGGTAATTGTATCTCAGAATATGTTAACTGTATTAATGGAAAAATCAAATGAATTTCAGGAAAGCCTTTCATGCCGCCTCTTTAGCAATGCAAGTAGGACATGACCGTGAAGTGTTACCATCTTGTTTGCGTAGAAATACTATGTAAAAATGTTTTCCTTCAAATATTACATATATCTATGTACGCGACTTTTCAATAAACTGAGTTATTGTATTATTTCCTTATTAAGCTCTCCTCGGTAATACATAATTATAATGCGTTCTGAAATACAAAATAATGATACTTTATGATTTACAAATGATATTTTCTGAATTTCACATGACGTTTTCTGAAATACCATTTACCGATCTGAATTACAATTTACGATTTCTGAAATACAATTTACTAATCTGAAATACAATTGACATTAGGTATCCGAAATACAATTGGAAAAGGTGTAGAAGTGTTCACAATAAGTGCGAAAACAAATTACAAAGAATACTTGAGATGCTATGCAGCTGCTGTATCTCACAGTAGCCGGGATTTGTACCATAGAAGTATTCAAGAAGTATTTTAAATAAATTAAATACCAATAGCTGACAATTACACCTATCGCAAACTAATGTTATATTATAAGTTCTATGGAAGGATATTTTTTTCACAGAGTCTACTTTGACTAAATTAAAGGAATTGTAAACGTGTTAGCACTTTTTAGCTAGTAAGCGATCTAATCTCCTTAATAAGAGAAACACTATTGAATTCTTGCTCCTTCTAGAGGAGGCGTTCGGATCCCTATTCTCCGACCGGAATGGTTTGAATATCCGTCGAGAATCCTTGCTCATGACTACTTATTAATTGTAGACAAATTAACTACATCAACAGAATGTCAACTATTGGATGTCAAGATCGACGAACAGTCCAGGTACCAGATGACAGATGCGTCAACATTTTTGGAATTTCATAGTTAAATATATGAGATCAATCTAAGAAAAGAAAGAAAAAAAATGTACATACGCTACTTCATAGGATACAACAAATGTTTTCTTCCTACTTAAGATAATTTGGCAGCTAACAAAATCTTTCTGATTCCCCAAGGCTTAATTAACTCGATATACACAGTTGTAGAGTTCCTGTTTTGTTGAATTTCCACTTTTTTTTTGCTTTTATTTGAATGATTATTTGCTGTACTTCGAATTCCATAGAATATTGTGACTATTGTTAGCAAGGCAAAGCCTCGGGCAAAGCTATGTTTTTCAATGTCCCATGTAAAGATTTTATGAACCCTCTGATTCCAGTTTCATCAAAGGCTCTGCGACAACTGGAGATTGTGCACAATAGGTCATTAGGTCTCAATTCGTGGCTCCTTCTGAGGTGCTTCATCTGAATAATTAAATAGAAACATTCTTTTTAATTTCATTGGCACTATCTGCATGATTTTTGTACTGCGATATTTATGTTTCTTCAGTTTACTTTTTCGCCTATAATAGATACATAACAAAGTGAAGCAAGCATTTAACGAAAATTACTATGAAGAAGAAGCAGAATAGTAAACGGCGAGAATTTTAATTAGAAAAATTAACACCGAAGTATGTAATTTTGTTTGCAATTGTTATTTTCCCAAAATAACTCCCCCCCCCCTTTTATTGATTTTGTATACATTCCCTTGTAGCACACCTTGCTTCAAGAAAAGACAAATTTTTGGAATGAGATAATAATCATGAAGAGACTTCTCGAGTTGAATATAATTTAGCAATTTTTGAATGTTTTTTAATGTTTTATAATAAATTTTATATACACTTTCGTCCGCCATTGGACTAATTATTTCGTTAAAAACTCCTTCAATTTGAAGTGACAAATTGTGGGTTTATGAACTGTATAAAAGTTTCTAACCCATCTGAGCTACTATGAATTTTAAGAATTACAAAATCAGCAAACATTTTTATACGTTCTCAATAAGTAAATTTGAAAAATGACTTACCTAAAATGCCGACAACTGCGAAGAATGCGACGAACAGCAGGTTATTCCTTGCTATAAAATATGCCATTGCAGGTATAGTTTATTGGAAAGTTTATTTAAGAATGCACTGAAAGCGGCACTTCCGAATTTCGCTACCAAAGCTCCGACAAAACACACCACATTTAAAAGGACAACACTGAATTTTTAACCCGATGAGGAAACTGAAATTAATTTACTTTTATTAGTAGGGTTGTAATCACAGGAACATGTACATAAATGTTAATTACTATGACGTAATGACGAGTTTGTTAACGGTTCGCCGCCACCCAAGAAACATACCGTTTCAAACAGCCAATAAGCCCATAGGACTAATTACAATCCTAGATCAAAAACAGTATTCCCGAATTGATTTCTGAAGCGGCAAGGATGGCATGCCATTTTCAGAGACCAAACCTATTATGGATATTAAAAAATCTATTATTGGTACAACAATGCCAGTGACAAGCAATCAATCAAGTGGCTTCCAATTACGTAAAAAATTTCAGAGCCGAAACGAAATTTCGCGACCACAAAGAAGGATTGTAATGATGGCTATAAACTTACGAAAGTGGCCTTTTTCCCCTTAACGCGTAATAAATTTTTACTCTCCGGCTCAAGCCGAAATATTTACCATCACTAAACTTTTTTTATCGATCAGAAAAGTTTTCGTTGAAATTCTTCTCTCATTTACGTTCCCGGAAAACGTGTGCGTGTGTCGAGAGAGGACTCGAGGACGCGATGTACGTTTCTCAATACTTGCCGAAAACTGAAGTTGCGAAGAGATACAGCACGGATTTTCCCAACGCAGCAGCGCTCTCTGACGGGAAAATTCGGTACTGGACCAAATCATTGGCGGTCCACGCAGCATCACGTACTTCCGGATTTTCTACTCCGTTCCGGGAGGGTGCGGATGCATTTTTGTGTATCATATTTAGTCAAGTGGCACCACGTGTCTCTAACGACCGAAAAAATGGGACGGCCTTTGCGACATGCAGTCAACATTATCGGGAAAAAAATAATTTTTTGTACGTTTTGATGAAGAAGCTTGAACAGTAAGTATTACATAATATTTTCGTTTTTGATAAATTATTATTTTTAATAGCGAAGCTATCTTAGACAGACTATGGGAGACATTAAATTATGTAACGTTTATAGCTGTAGAGACTGCAAAAAATGTATTTAACACACTATCAAAAATTTCTTTATTTGTTCGATGCTCATGATACATTTTACTGCATTGGACATTTGAATAAATTAGTGTAAATTCAAAAAAAAAAAAATTGTACGAAGGCGGAGTTTCGAGGTACATAAAAAACTTGATCAAACGGTTTACTCACGTGCCAGCAGTCGGCCGACAGGAAAGTATTCACAGAATTTAAGGTTTCATTAAAACACGTGCTCGTGAAATGTTATTTCATTAAGTCACAATTCAGGCGACACTTAACTTAAAGGTAGTTCAAAAGTACATATCCGATCAAAATATCCATTAGAGACTACGGGGAGGTACGAGCTTTCTCTAAATCCATAAAACATAAAAAGGGTCAGGTCAGCTCATTATGTTTGTCGCATTGGGAATTTACTCGGTGTCCCATTCTGCATAACCGGCTTCACTACTTTCTCCTAAATAAATTAACAATAATTTATGTCCTTGTTGTGCAAGTATATCGCCAAATCTTAAACATTTGTCTTCGGTTTTTTGTGGTTGTTAAAGTTTTTTTAAGCAGTCCTCTTCAGTGATGTTTTCTAGTTTTTTTTTTAACTTTCGTCAAAAGAGATGATCATTTAATTGCATTTTATACAGGGTGTTATGAAAGTCCTAGCAGATAATTTAACCACAAGTAGAAAAATTAACGTTTTTTCTATTTACCACTTTGCTGAAATCCCCAATTTTTTTGAACATTTTTCTGACCTCTTATTTCACCCTTCGCCTATGCCGACATGAACTTGAACGCATCAGAACGTTTTTGCCGAACGAGGTAAACACCTTATAAGTTTTTTGAGACAAAAAATCTGTCGTTGATAGTAAATTTTTGTTATTAGTTGAGTGTCGCGCCACTATATTTGTTATGTGTGCTCGATTCTTGTGCTCTCTGATTATTTTATTCTGATTTCGGAGGTCCCAGATGTAATCGCGTTTTGGTAATTGAGCCTGAAATTTTTAAATATTCGAAGATGTGCTTCGAAATGTATTCGAACTGTCGGTGTGTCAACATTTATGGTTTATCGGACGTACAACAGCATTATCCCTGATCTACGTTTGAGAGTTTATAATTACATGCTAACCTACTTCAATGTTATGCATAGTATGGTAGGTGAGTACATGTTTCCATTTAAACAGTTTTTATTTCGATTCGTTTATAGGGTAAAGTTTTTGTGCCTTCCTGACAATCAATGAACGTGGGTCCATAGGCGGGTATTGATTTTAGGGGTCAAAATATTCTTAATTTTAATTGAGTAAGGGAGCGTTTGCGAAACAAATGATAGATAAAAAGTTTATTTTGATGAGTTCTACTTGTGGTTAAATTTTCTGGTAGGACTTCCGTAACACCCTGTATACCTACGTTAATTTAAACACAATTCTTTAGATTGCTCGTTCAAATTCTTTCTTTCTTTTTAATGTGAAAACGTCTATTTGCTAGTTATTTACATTGATAGCCGGCCGAACTTTCTGGCGTTACATTACAAATTAATATAGTCAGATTTGAATCTCTAATAACTACGAGACTAATAATGCGATAACAATGGTTGAGCCACAACGGATACGGAATGTCTGGACGTGTTTGTGGTGCTGGTTTCCTTCTGACGTCATCGGACTAGTGTAGATGCATGTTTGTGAGGGATGGAAATTAGCGTTGTATGAAGTTATAAATTACGTTTATCTAGGTCGTTGATTTAGGTGTCGTTGTGAAGAGCTTACGAAGCACTACAAGGAGTCAAAGTGAGATGATAAAAGTATTCGCCGGAATATAAGCAAAAATTGTTAAATTAAATATTACAAAAAAATTAAGATGTCTAATATGAGGCTCACTCGGAACTAAAGAAAACGCAAAGCAGATCAAAGATCGCCTCAAAACGAATCTAAAAAAATCTATAAAGTTCAGGTCCTAGCAAAAGGGAGAACTTCGACAGCGTCGAAAAGAAAAACGAATTAGTTTTGTATAAAGTTTGAAATTAGTGTATCATGAAAACGCGTTTAGCTCGAACGTTCATTCAAGGACCATTGTGAAGAGCTTGCGAAGCTTTAATGGGTCCTAGTGAGATTTTATCCCAACGACGTTTTCACGTCAAAATCAACGGCGCGGACCCGAACTGCGCCTTTACGTATTTTTTTTCCTTGTCTGGAAGCGCCTCGTTGTTAAAATTAAATTTACGTAACTCCTCATTTCTTTTGTTGAAAGCTGTATTTCCTAACTTGTTTCAGGACGAGTTCTCGAGGGGTTCCCACTGAGATAGAGGTCCCGGGGGGGGGGGGGGTCCCATTGAGACAGGGACCTACTACGCCAGTCGTTTCATTCAGACGCGTTCCCACTCTAATTCATTCCCACCACTAAAGTGTCCATGCCCCCCTGCTATTCGGGGCGGAGACAAATCCAACAAATCAAAGATCATAAAAATCTTCTTAGTTACAAATGGTGTGACTAACCCGACTTTGTTTTATATAATTATATAGAATAGAATGATATAGATATAGAGAATATTTAATAATGCATTCGTTTACTCTGTATGGCCGGTTGTGGTATCTTATCCCAAGCTACTTGAATTCCATACATGTTCGATGGGCGACAAATCCGGAGACAGTGAAGGTCAAAGAAGAATCTCCACATTAGCACGTTAGCGATATAACGAAGGGCATTCAAACTCCCAGAGATAAAAACTAGAGGTGACCTACTTCCATAAGTTACGCCACCCCAAGCCACAACCCCTGGTGTAAGTCCAGTGTAACGCGGCGACGTCTGACTCTCCTGTCTCCATCAAGGGTCCATCAACAGAAGTGCGATTTCATCTGTGAACACTATACGTTGCAATTCGTTTCCCCAGTTTACCCTCTCGTTAGACCACTGTACTCTACGAGGTAACTACAAAGTCCGAAACCATGAATGCGGCTATATACCATTCAAGGCTTGTGACCTAAAGCTTCCAATCGTTTCCAATGGCCCTTGTTTTTCAGAGCCAGAACAATCAAGTGGGATTCTTCCCTACCTGTCGTACTCCTTAGCCTACCAGATTCTCGACTTTGATGACGATGTTCTTCAGACATTGCCCTCTAACGACGTAACACAGTATTGGAATTATAGCCAATCCGATTGGCAATTTTTCGAAACGAAAGTCCACCCTCTCACATGCTAATAATATGATCTATTTCAAACTGAGATAACTGCTTAAAAAATGGTGATGCTGACAAACTCTAGGTATTTTTTAGTAAAGTTCTCTTTGTCAATGTAGCTAGAAAACTAAAAATAATTTTATCCATTTTTAGTAAAAACGAACTTGGGGGTGTTGCATTTTTTCCTCAAATCAGTATACATCTTTACAGTATCTTTATAGTATGTATTTATTTAAACCTATGACAGTCCCTAATATGAGGAGACCTAGAAAAATATTTAAAAAATTCTAACTAAAAAAAAAACAAGATATATGGTTTTAAAATTTACGCGAAAACCAATTGAGAACCGCTAGCATGATTGAAGAACCATTAGTAAATAATTTGTTATCTCTTGGCCTAAACAAAAAAAGGACTTTTTTTCTGGAACCATTGCGGTGAACGGCTGCCAATTAATTACTTACAGTTTTATTTTGACTGTTGGCGATGCAGACTAAATATTTTAAAATACCTTTATTTGAACTCCTGTGTGTGTAATTTACTAGCGGACGTTCGGGACATAAGACAACAAATGCACGAAATTTACACGAGGTGGATCGGAATAAGTAATTTTTTGTGGGGCATTGAATGAAACATCTTGTTTATGCCATTGACACTGAAAGATGCATCTGCAGGGCTGTCGTCATTTCCAACGATTTTTATAAATGGTACATTGGTCTAGGTGAGTCCTTATGTTTTTCAATTGAAAGCAAAAATTGTTTTTGCCTGTCGGAAAGGGTTCATCAATGACGGAGATGTTTATAATAGTTCGTATCCTAAGTAGTGTTCTTTGCCCAAACTAAATCCAGCGACTATCAAAATGTTTTGCGTGTATCGCTGGTGGCCATTAATTTTTCAACTTTACTTTAAGCGTCTTTTAATACCATCAAAACTACGTTTAGGGGTCATATAATTTGAGGCTTAAATATCTACTATACTTCGTGAATCACCCTGTATATATAAATGCGAAACTGATTTCTCACTCATCATCGCACAGCCCAGACCGTTGAGTCTTGAAAGGTGAAATTTGATAGGTAAATTTTAGGGCGTATAGGCGCACTAAGAAAATATTTTTTAAAATTCCATTTCTAAGGGGGTGAAAATGGGGTTAATTGGTTTCTCTAGACTTCACATAACTTAGAAACCAATAATACTTTTGAAAATAACTCGACCCGTTGTTAACGATTTTCCAAATATTTATTTATAAACGGCGGAAAAGAGGGGGGAAAAGGATAAACGGTTTTTCTCAAAATTTTCATAGCTCGAAAATCCAGAATGTTGAAAACGTGAAAGTTGGGATTTAGACTCTGCTTTAAAAATAACTAGACCCATGTTTGACGAACTTGCAAAAAAAATTACCAACTGCGAAAAAAGGGGAGGGTGGATTTGGAATTATTGTTTCTCAAAATTCTTAGGACTTGAAGATCGACAATTTTACAGGCATGAGAATTGGCACTTGGGCTCTCCTTTAAAAAGAACTAGACCACTGTTTAAAGATTTTGCAAAAAAAATTACCAACTGGAAAAAAGGGAGGGAGTGAATTTTCTCAAAATTCTTATGATTTGAAGATCGACAATGTTACTAGACTAACTAGACTCGTGTTTGATGATTTTGCAAGGAAAATTTTACCAACTGTGGAAAAAAGGAGGGTGGATTTGGGGGTGATTTTCTGCTGTTTGTGGCCAAGGCGTGAGCCGAGGACACAATGCAGATAAGGCCAAAAAAGAACTTTTCTCCGAGGTGCACACGCCATTTTTTAGGCGATGATCAGAAAAGAATTCAAAAATTTGGTCACATTTTTTTTTAGACGATGATTACCAAATAGTAATTTTTGTACCTACGCCGTAAAAAAATGCGTTTTTGGACGCATCTTCTGTTTGTGGTCGAGGCGTGAGCCGAGGACACAATGCAGATGAGGCCAAAAAAGCACTTTTCGTCGAGAGGTGCATACGACATTTTTTAGGCGATGGTCACAAGAGAATTCAGAAATTTGGTCATATTTTTTTTTTAGGCGATGGTTGCCAAAAAGGTACTTGTATGGCCTCTTTTTTGGAGCCGTAAAGTTTTACTTTTTTATACGCATTTGTCAAACTCTACTTTTTTGGGACTGATCTGTCAATCTCCACTTTTTTGGGACTGATCTGTCAGAATGTGTACAAAAAAGTAAAACTTTACGGCTCCAAAAAAGAGGCCATACAAAAATCACCTTTTTAGGCGATGATTACAAAAAAGGTGATTTTACGACTTCTTTTGGAGCCGTAAAGTTTAACTGTTTTGTACGCATCTGTCAAACCCTACTTTTTTGGGACTGATCTGTCAGAATTTGACAAATGTGTTCAAAAAAGTAAAACTTTACGACTCCAAAAAAGAGGCTATACAAACACTTTTTTGGTAATCTTCGCCTAAAAGAAAATCATGACTAAGCTTTAATTCTTTTGTGATCATCGTCTAAAAAACGTCGTGTGCACCTCGGCCAAAAGTGCTTCTTTGGCCTTATCTGCATTGTGTCCTGAGCTCACGCCTCGGCCATAAACAGCAGATGCGTCCAAAAAAACTAACTTTTACGGCCTAGGTACACAAATTACTATTTTCGTAATCATCGCCTAAAAAATGTTTTTTTTTTTTACTTTTTGTTATTTATTATTAAAAACTGCTTTAAGCGGTTGTACCAATTCCAAATATAAGCGCCAGTAAAGGCAACCCCAACTTACGCGGGCAAAACAGCGGGTAGGTAGTTAAATAATATCCTAATAAAAGTAAAAAATGCTACTTTTATTCGTATATTGTATAAGATTCTTTAGGATACTGCAACGATCACTTTCAAGTTAAACAAAAATTCATGAAAACTAAAATTTTATCCGACAGGTGGGGGCGGCGCATGAAGTGAAAATCATCACATGTGTGGTGGTTTGTTTTGATCCGGCCGTTCTCAACTACTATACCGGCCTAGGCCGGTAAATTTTATCCACCTGACTCGGTTGTAACTATGCAAACGCTAGTTACCAATTAGGCTTTTGAAAAAAAAATTAATATCGATTTTTTTAATGTATTCTGAAACTTTAGAACAAATTATATTGATAGCCGATGCGAAAAACTTTCAAAACTTTTTTAAAAATTAATTATAAACAATTTAAAATTGATAAAATTTAAAAAAAAGTCACGTGACTACGAACGCGCCATAATTGGTTCTGACGTCATATTGTTAATCAGTTAACAATTTCTCTATCAGATGTCAGCAGATGTTTCTCTGGATGTCAGTGTCAAGAGTGTCAGTTATTATACGGTAACAGGCGGGTGATGGTTGTATTAGGAAATTGGCATTCTGTCCATTCTATCCTGCTCTGTCTTCTGTTCTCGGTAAGTCTCAATGCTGTCAATATTATATAGTTTGTCTGCAACGTGAAGACGACGTAAAGTTATTCGTTTCAGAAGAATGCACCCCGGGAAGTATGGGGTACGTTTGTTTTTTTGCTTTTAGGCTCGATCAATGGAAACAAGTAGGATTAATTCATACTTTAACATCTTTCAGAAAAGTGTGCGGCTCCTTGAAACAACGTGTCTTTCAATACTTCAGCCCACGAAGGTTCAATCAAGACTCGGTTCGAAAATCTGTTTGAAACCCAACGGCCGAGCAGTTTGTAAGTTCCCTGAAGACTCAAACCATCAACTGTTTCAAAAACCAAGAGTATAAGGAACCAATTATTGTGAAGATGATAGTGGAGCTATACTAAACTGCCACGAAAATGTAACAGTGACTCATCTAAAGATAGCTCTTTGGGCGGACCATAAACAGACTGAAATTGAGCAATCAACATAATATCCGGAACAGCTTGTACTTTTTTTTTTTGAAAAAGTGGTAGAACAACATAAAACTAACTAATAAAACAACAATATTTGTTCCAAAAGCGCCGTATATTTGAAGTAGAAACTTGTCCCTGTAGCATACATAAGCCATTTTTTTTATTTCATCAGGAGTAACGGGACGAAAGCTAGCATCTCGCGATATTTTAGTCTTAGGTCTGTTTGTTGTAGTTAAAGCTTTTCCATAATCATTTGTGCAATCAACTATAAATTGCAGTATAATCTTCCGTAAATAGATTTTCAAAAAAACATTTCGAGGACTAGCATTGGGACGAAGATTTACTTTTAAACAGTTTGTAGACTTCAAAATTAAAGTATGTATTCATCCTATTCTTCCTGATGCTCGGATGTGCCTTGTTCAATGGTTTGTGAAATATCCAAGACTTGTGTACATTGAGCTGCATCATTTTGGACTTGTATTTTTTGACGGATTCTGGATTTGACGATCCAATCTCGTCTGAATGAGACATTTCGCTTTCTTCCGTACTCTCCAGTCCAATCAACATAAGGATACCCTTCACCTTCATCTAAAGACATCTTATACAGATTCGTAATGGTCGTACATTTTGTCTTCTTCTACTTCTTCTACTATGTGTATCTGACAACGAAAATCCTATTGAATAAATGTTATAATCAATTATTATTATAGTTACAATTTAGCACAAAAACAAAATCGTTGCACCAAAGTGGGACAGACGCAACAGGCCCATATGCATTTGCAATATAACTGACGTAAAAACTAAACTACTTGAGGACGCAGATATACGTTGTGTCATATCGCATATTTTAAAAAAGACGCTGCATGACATTACTGACATTACTGTCCGACAAGATGTCAAAGTGAAACAGTGTAACAGCTGCTTCTGATAATTAGTAGAAACCTGTAGAAATGAACATTGTGACGTCACAAATGCGCTCGGGTTTGTTCGGCGCGTCCTCGGTACTGGGTTCGAAAATTTATTTTTAATTCGATATAACTTTTTAATTATAACGAAAAAACTAAAACAAAATATACTTTTGTAATAAAACTTACATATGATCTTTCCATTTATGACAAAATTTTTTTTTATTCAAAACCCTAATTCAGTATCCTAAAAATTTGTTTTTGGATAGATCGAGAAACAACACCGAAACAAAAAAATATATTTTATTTTAATTTAGGCCGGAATGCGTTTTTACAAATTGTTCTCCAGATCCCGCCGATTTTTATTTTCAATTAAAAAATTGAAAAAACGTTCAATTGAGTTATTTTATCTTTTGCAAATTGTCCGACTTTTCCAAGATTCCTTTGCAATTGTCTCGAATTTTATTTAACTGACAATTTTTCCAGGACCATAAGGAACAAAACTAAAAAAAAATTACTCATATCCATCGTTCAAATCTTGAGTTATGGTTTAGAGAAACATTATCCTATTTATTCGAAAGGAATTTTTATATTCGACTATACGTACTTATAAACAATAATTACTTTTAATTATAGAAAACCCTTACAAAATTATAATTCTCATAGGAACAAAAGGATGCCTAAAGTTCAAACAGTTCATTAACATCAAACTGTAAACTTATTAGATACCTACCAATAAATTAATTCATATACGCAAGTGTGTCAACCGGCTTCATTTAAAACTTAATAAAGACAAAAAATGTTCACAATCTGTAGTCTACGTCTATTTACCCCGCAACAAAATTAAACTTTAAGTCTCTCAAGCACAAAAACGAAGTTACCTGATAAAAAGCTGTCTTCAATTCCCGCCGACGCGACGTAATTCACTCCTATAAATTAACTTTTTTTGTCTTCATCGAAGCAGTCATTTCTAATTCAATCAAATATGAAGAACTAGCTAGACATGCTGAAACACTGACATCGTTTTTCTTATGTAAAATTAAAGCAAGGACATATTTCATAGCTACTACTTTGTATATTTCATACAACGCTTTTTAAATAAGTATTCTGACCTGGGATGGAATATTGAATCGAACTTCATGTTAGGGAGAATCTAAATAAGGCCTGAATTTATTATTATTATTTATCAGTACAAAATATTAAAAATGTACTATGCAGTTTTTCTCACTCTGTTAGAGACATAATTATATAAAAATGTATCGAACGAAATTGTACAGCACATGAGCTGTCCATCTTCTTCTTTTTTTTTGGGATGTGACTCTTCCCATTAATAGTATACGTGCACTCTGAACTTGGAGGGTAAATCGGTGAATGCATTAGGAAATGTTTGCCTTCACCGTCAATCGCCCTTGATTGTATTCGCTCGGGTACGTAAATAAAATAATTAACTTTTTGAAAAAAAAAAAAGAAACCGACTACAAAAAAGCGAAAAACAACTGAATACATGTGTTATTACATGTGCCCCCTACAGATCCGTTTGAAGTCGGTGCCAATCCAAATAGGTAGTAGATAGATAGGCCGTTCGCTCCCGCCACATCGCAAGTCTAGGTAGATTCATTTGTTACCATAATGACAATTGTTTATAAACAAAAATTATTTTTCAAAAAATTAACTCGATGCTGGAAGAAAGTGAAATCCCAGAAGATATCTACGAGAAAGCGGCTGCAGCAAGCCGTAATTTGTTGCCCGTGAAGACCTGTACCAGATACGAACAGGAGTATTTGGACATCCATAAATTTGTTATTTTTCTAATGCTTTGAATGGCCCTATTAATTATCTTTCACTTTTGTTAAACATATTGTATGTCAATTGCGACAAAATCTGTCATTGCATTTCCAGAAAGTAGGCTTTGGAACATTTTAATAGCATTACGATGTGTCAAGAACAATGACGTTTTGATTTCCTTTCATCCGTTAATAACGTGTTTTGGTGATCGTATTTCTAAGAATCTATTACTTGATAAAAATGAATTTTAGTCAGGAAGAACATATTGATATGGTATATTCCTTGGGTGCAGGAGACCGAAATCCATGTCTGGCTTCTAGAATGTATCATCAACAATTTCCTGAGCGTAGGCATCCTAGGATTGAAGCATTTGAAAAACTTTAAGAGCGGTTTGAAAGAACAGGACAAGTCAACTACCTTTAACAAAACACAAAGTTACGATCACCAAAACACGTTATTAACGGACAAAAGGAAATCAAAAATTCATGGTTTGACACTTCAGATTGCTTCATTCATTTATTTTTTGTGAATGCAATGACAGATATTGTCGCAATTTCCAAATTGGTCTAATTATTTCAATAAGTACACGTATTAGACGTACCATATGTTTAACAAAAGTGAAAGATAATAATTAATAAGGCTATCCAAAGCCTACAATTTACACAAAAAAAAATTACTTGCCAACCTTGTATTCCAAATTTAGAAAAAAGATAAACATGCAGTTGTAGTATTTAGAACAGCAAATCAGAAAATGAAAAAAAATATAATAATATATAGGGTCCCATTTAAAAAGATAAGTTGAGTACGGCCCTGGAATAGTGAAACACCAAATATAGCTGAAAACAATTTTAGTCGATGCGATGAAATGTGATGACATCAAAACAATTTTTTTATTTTTATTAGTAAAGTCACTATCTTCCATCCTCGCACTATTGACTCACTCTGTATATAAGCTTAATTGAGACAAAATTATGGAATTAGGCATCACCTAATTATTGTTAAACAATCATTTTATTAAATAAAATGGTGTGTAAATGAATTTGTGTGTGAAAAAACCTAGTAACCCCATAGTTTACAAACATCCTCTTCGACTGACAAATTTTATCGAGTCTAGGCCGATTGGATACCATAACAATACTGAAAACAGTATGAATATGATCAGATATCAGAATTAATAAATGAAAAGTTAATTGTTTTACAATTTTTTATTTATCATACATCATACATCACACATCACACATCACACATCACACATCACACATCACACATCACACATCACACATCACACATCACACATCACACATCACACATCACACATCACACATCACACATCACACATCACACATCACACATCACACATCACACATCACACATCATACATCATACATCATAATTTAGTTATGTAATGTTTTTGCAAAAAACACTCAAACAGGCGAAAAGAATTGAAATAGTAATTTACGTTAGTTGAAATAGTAAGTCCGGAAAACTCATTTTTACAGTAACGAGTCGAAATGTTTACAGACGAGGCGACGAAGGAGTCGAGTCTGGAATTTTGAGACAAGTTACTGTAAAAGTTTCCGGACGTATGTCGTAATGCGTTTTATTTCATGCTACAGGTACTAAATCATTGTTTTCATTTTAAAAAATTAAATTGGAATTCAGAAATTAAATATCCATGAATTGAGTATCTATGACAACAGTTTGATTTGTTGGTTGTATTTTTTTATAGGACTTGTACTGTAAAGTCTTATTTTCCGGACTCAAAACTCTGACGTAAAACTAACAAATATGACACAGTATGAAATAAAGTATATTTGTTGAGAAATATTTGCAGCGGCCGTCGCGTCTGCCAGTTTGGGAAAAACCACGAAGGGTCGTAAAACCGTTTACCTGACTGGCACCGCTCACGATCGCTACCAGTCGCATTCGAACTCTTATTCAAAGCAGTCGCATTCAATCATTCAAACCAACCAGTCGCATTCGAACTCTTATTCAAACCAGTCGCATTCGAACTCTTATTCAAACACCAGTCGCATTCAATCAATCAAACCAACGAGTCGAAAACGAACTCAAATTTAATTCAATTCTCATTCAAATACAAGTCGAAACCAATCATTCATACGAGTCGAAAACGAACTCGCATTCATTCTACAAAAATTCAATCTAAAACCAAGACTCGGTTATTCAACCCCCAATTCATCTTATACAATATTTAAAACCCAAAAGAAAGTTGGGGGTTGCCATTTAAAAGAATTGATAAAGGTGTCAGTTCAAAAACTGATGACGTCATCAACAAAATTTTTATGACAAAAGATGGCAATTTAAAAACAAAAATCGACCTGTTCGAAAACATTTGACGTTCAAAACTGTTGGCTTATGAACTGGTTGCTATGAAAAATTAGAAAACCGTTGAATTCATGGGTTCATAAGTCCGCTAGTGTCTTATAGACCTCATAATACATTCAAAATCGGCATTATAATGACTTCATCATAAACTGGTGGTGGATAAAATCATTATAATTTATACTCTAAATGTGTATTTTAATTTATTGTAGCGCGTTTGCTCTAAATGTCAAATTCATCAACAAATCAGAATCCTGTGTCGCTGATGTTCCATTAGTGAGTGCATTAGTTCTACATTACCAATATTGTAAACAAATTGATAATCTGTATTATCAAATGGAATATCCTTTCAGACTTTACTATTTTAAAGTAAAGAAGATTAACATTCATATTTGTGCCATCATTATTAATATTATTGGATGTTGAATTCTCTTTGTCGGATGCGAATCTATTAATATTTAAACCTGTGATAGTCTCCAATATGAAGAGACCTAGAAAAATAAAAACAAATAAACCTTTAAGATTGATTAAATAAACCCTTATCTCTCGGCCTAAACAAAAAGGGACTTCTTTGCTGCATTGAGTGGCGGTACAACAACTGCCAATTAATTACTTCAGTTTTATTTTTACTGTTTGACGGTGCATCAAAATTTCTTAAAATGTCTTTATTTTCAAATAGTGACATGACCGATATGCTTGTGAGAGAATGCTCTTGCGGATCGGGAGTGTCCGATTAGACATTTATTAGAATCTCATGTTTTTACAACGATTACGGGAGCATTAGGGTCCCATCAAAAGTGTTTGCAGGTTAGAAATCGAAGAGGAATTTCTGGATGCCGTTGAAGAAAATCCAGGTATAGTAGCCTCAAGCTTAAATTGTCACGGGGTTGGGAGGGGAAATTATGCAGGGCCAACTTATTTATGAACGTCCTAAACTGGTTCTGAAATAAACATTCTACTCTTGATCGACTTTTCGGCGAAGATGTAAAGGAATGGTGACAGGACCGTATTGCCAAAAATGTAAATTGAGTTGATCACTTCCCTCAGTACGTGTAACAAATTCATATTTTACTGTTCAACTTTAGAATACATTAAAAGTGCAAGCCTTAGAAAACATATTCTGGACCAAATAAATAAAAACAAATACCTTACTTTAGCTAGTAATAATTCATAACAAAATATTAAATACGTGACTGAAGAACGGCGTGTGCCGCCGTACAGAAACCCCGTCTTGCAATCGAGTCGACCAGTTGCAACAAGACAATCAAAACCGGTTAGAGTCCATATGATACCTATCGGTTACGACTTACTTGTTCCGCAATGTCTCGATTCCGATAAAAAATTCGATAAAAAATTCGTGACAATTTAAGGTTGAGGCTACTATACTAGCTTCAGACGATTAGCTGCACAATTGGAAGTATCACAAAGCATGGCTTGATGAATTATCGATGACCAAGGGAAGAAATCGCCCGGAATTTTGGCCTCCACGATCTCCAGATTTACACATTTACATGTTGTTTTGTTCGTGTGGAGCCATATGAAACAGCATGTGCACGCAGAGATTGTGGATACAGTACAAAAACTTTAAGTTCGAGTCTAAAATGCGACAAGAACAATTTGCAAGTGTCTGAAATTTTTGAGCGACTGCGTGAGTCCTGGATACGAAGCACCGGGTCTGTATTAACAATGCGGGACGATATTGGAGCAATTTTGTGAATTTGAGCTAAAATCGGCATGCGTAAATATTAAGGTTTTATAGAGCTACCTACTATGAACCTACACTTACTTTTTATTCAGGTCATCAATCAAATTTTTTTGACGGTGAATTTTTTTTGAGTTGATGGGAACAAATTTTGTGGAGCCAAGTCATTCTATTAGCCGTATACCACCCCCAGTTTAAAGAGAGAAAAGTTTCCCAGGGACTATTTAGGACCACGAAAAACCAATGGTGCTTTTCTTACTAGTTTTCTTCTACTGAAAAGAAAGTAATTTATCGTGGATTTTAGAATAAACTTGTAGGGTATTCGAAAAAACATGTTCTACTCTTAAAGCAAATTACGTTCCTAGTGGCGTTTCTTAACGAAAAAAGCAGTTTTCTTCACTCGTAAAACAAATTACATACTATTATCAGTCTCTTTTCCGCAAAACACGCAAAAACGTTCCTATTGACATAGGACCAAAACTTTTCTTCATTGTTCTTGAGACCCTGTTTAGGAACGCAGTTATTTCTTAAGATAATATGAAATTATAAAGTTAACTGAAATTCGTATTGGTACTTCAGATAATACAGGGTTTTCTAAAATAGTTCATATGGCCCACTACTCCCATACTCGAGATAGTGTGATATTATCTTCTCGAATATTTGGTACACATCGGGAGCATGACGTTATCCACAATGTTCTGGAAATGGAAGTCTGAAATAATTGTCGAGAAGGTTCCGTCTGTATCGCGAAAACTCGATAAAGTCATAAATGGAATACATATCTGGAGGAAACTGGAAAGATGTAACCGATAAAATATATTTATTGCAAGACGTTGTAGTCGGGGAAGCCATTTAGTGATTTGTAAAGAATAGTGTATGTAAAAAATGTAAATGTACAAAATCTCGTACAAAATAAATTATAAAATATAATATTAATTTAATTAATACTATAATATTAATGCTTTTTAATTATTACAAATTTCATCTCAATAAAATTTGATCGTTTGATTTACGCAAATTCATGTTTTTTTAACAAAGTTTGTTTTACAACAGACGTTATTGGAAAAAATTGTCGAGATGTCAAAATGAGGTTGTACGAGATTTATGTACAAAAACTGTACATTGTACATATTGTTTATAGTTATTAATAATATAAGTGCGAGAACACAAGCTTAAAGTTTGAGGTTGTTGTTATTTGACAACCGAGAACTTTAAGCGTTCTCGCAAGAATAATATTATTCATTATTGTTTTTGTTCATCAACTACATATGAGTTGCTATAGAAATGTTGTTTATTAAAAACGAAAATGGAAAAGTCGAATGAGGTTCCTGACAATTTTTAGAAAAAAGCAAATTACTGCGGGAAAAATTGTTGCCTGTAAATTCTAAAGCTGCTTACAACAAGGCTTATGCAAGTTTTTGTCATTGGAGAGAAAATAACAAAAATCTTTTCGGTAACAGAAGAGGTAATTCTTGTCTATTTAGATGTAAGGTAAGTTTGCAATTTTCCATTGAAATTAGATCATTTGTATTGAATTTATTTGATTTGTAGCATTGAAGATTCCTTAGAAGAGCGCATCAAAATTGCCAGGAAGGTGTTTGGAGGAACTACATCTACAACAAGACTACAAGCAATGCCTCTTCTAGTTCTGCCAATGTTACCGAGTTCTCTGCGAGGACCGTGTCATCATCCAGCAGTCATGACAATGACCAATACTTTCTTAAATGTGAATTTCACTTTCATAATAAATGATTAATAAATAACATGATGTCTTAATCGTTTTTATCGGTTTCAGGATGTAAAAAGGTCTTTAACATTTACAAAAGTTAGTTTGTAATGTACCTTATAACCTTATGGTAATGTAATAATGACATGAGAGTATTGTAATATTTTTACAATACATACAGGAAAAAAAGTAAAGATTTAACAAAACTTTATTATCAAAATTTGAAGTAACAAAATTGAACAAATTCTTAATCATACAATAAGAACTTAATTCTTTTTTCCATAATAGTAATTATTTATGTTCACCGTGCAATAAGAACAACTCACAACAGAAGCTTTAGTGATTTCTTTGGTTTCAGTATGGGTTCTAATACCAAGATTTTATTTTCTGACGTAAAGGAAGAGGTTTCGCAATTAACCATTTTTCTCCTTTTAAACATCGTTTAAACAGTGAAAATGTAGATTTCATCGTATTGAGTGGCCCCAAATAGTCCGAAAATGGCCACCACCTAAAACAACGTTAAACGTCAAGCATATACTTTTGACATTGATTTATTTCTACCTTGCACATTAAACATTGATCATCCCTTGCGTCCTTAAGGAAAATTTTCAGGTTTTCTGTATCTTAATAACTCGTCAGAATTTTTTATTTTTTTGCCACGTGTCCAACATATTAATTCTTTTTAAAAACGCAAATAGCTTGCTAAATGATTTTATGTATATTTTCTTATTGACACTGATGGTGCTTCAAAGCCTTGACTAATAGAGCCACAAAGATGAAGGGCTGTGCTTTGTCGACTGAAAATCAGAAAAACATAATACAATAATATAACTAGTCATTACCAATATTAATGAGCCTACCAATTGTTGAAGAACGCCAGCAGAACATTTTCATGAACTATTTCTGTACAATTATTAATCTGCTGCCAGTGTTTGAAGTCAGTATAACATTTTTCGTATCTTCCTTTCGATTTGCTTGGAATAAGAACTCGTATAGCTTCCTGAGCACTTTCTAGCACGTTTTCAGATAAATCAGCTGCAATCATTTTAGAAATTATCAAATTTTCTAAAAATAAAATTTTCGTTGACAAATAAACATCTTTGTAACTAGCTAGCAACCAACTTGCATAACGACTTTGATTTTTACGGAGAAAATTGCAAAAATTTTCATTAAATTCACATAAATGAGAAGCTGGTCACCTGAAACCGATAAACTATTGAACAAACCACGAATGTTATGACCCATAACAGCCTTAGATGTCTTAAAATCCTCGCTCTGCGAGCTCGGATTTCAATCCGACATCTGCGGCTGTAATAAACGTCATAACATTTCTAGGTATGTTAATAGCTATAAAAGTTGTTACTGATTCAAATCGTGTTTTAAAAATTTTAAAACACGTTGCTATGAGAAACGTGTTTTAAGATGCCGTTAATGTTTATGGATTCGGATATTAAAAAGATGACTTAAAATGCGATTAACAAAAAAAATAAATAATTGAACCACGTAAACGAAAGATTGGTATGGAATACAAAGATTTGTAAGAAACAAATAAATCTATAAAGTTAAAAAGAACTACTCAGCTGGCCACGGAAAAGGAAGAGTTTAAGATTACTTGAGAGGTAGCTAGAGCAACGTGGGTTATAGAAATAACTGGAAGAAAAACTGGGCTTTAAAAAAGACTACTTGAAGACTTGGAAGAAAGACAGGAAGGTGGCGTCGCGCACTCTCAGTTTAGATAACGGTGCTAGATTAACTCAACCCACTGAAGGAGAAATGAGATCCCACTGGAATGTAAATTAATTTGAGTTCGATGCAGTAATGTTTAATACTGATGTGTTTTATGGAATACTGATACTGTGTTCAGAAGATCTTGACTAGCAGCCTGCAGCCACTATCGTCGTTCTAAAGAACCAGAGTTACACCGGAAGTGAGTACCTTTAAAAGAACCCGAAAACGACCCAAACTTGTTATTGGTGCTCGAATGGAAGAACGACTACCGAGTGTGGACGTGAAAGCAAGTTGTACGTTAATGACTTGGAGTAAAATCGTGCTGGACCTAATAGTACTCCATGGTTGGGGGAGATGCAACCTGGACATGTGTGTTCTGGAGAAGCGTGTGGGTCACACCGGAAATGAGCAGCTGATGGTTCATAAGGGTAAAATTTCGGAAGTTCTGGAGGAACTCCATTGAGGAACACCTGGAGGTGCTGACGATGTTTGCGGACCTGTGTCAGAGATTGCGGAGTACTTCGTGGATATTTGAAAGTGTAAAAGACGTTTGGGAAGTTTTCCTTAGAAAATTGGAGGATACCGAGTCCATAAAAATGTCAAGGGGCACCGATACATCAGCACGGTGTGGTAGTCCATTTGCGAAAGTCATCGTGGGCAACATTAGTCCATAGTCCAACCCAAGAAATGGGTTATAAATAAATATATGTTGCCGACGCCATTTTGAAAGGGGCCACCTATCGACCTGAATATGTAAAGATCCCCAATTGAAAGCGTACTCTTCCAGGCAGACACTCGACAGAAACCACTCACGAAACAACTGGTATTCTTTCTCATATTGTTCCGGAGACTTCTGTGGCATCTCACCTCAATTTTATCCATTTTAAACGGAATAATCGAATAAAATATCAAATTTTTCATTGTCATTTTTGACAAGCGTTTGTTGCTGTGGGAATGTTAGTTACGGTATATTTGTTTATAGTTCGACACTGTCAGAATTTTCAAATTTTCGCTTGTGTAAACACTCTCCTGTCAGGCAATAAGAAAATGTCAGATAAACGTCACACTATTTTTATTAATGTTAAGCTGACTTGGTTGTAACCGTTGTCCGCGCCGATGAAATTGACAGTAATATAAAGTCGTACCAATAGAGGTAAAATCGTCACGAGAGGGTCTCGGATCGCGACTTAATGGAAACTGTAATAAGGAGGCATGAAACTCGAATAATTGTCAACCGTTGTCAAAATTGTCAAAATAACGTAAATAAAATAAGAACTTCAATCAAATTATCGATGACAGCAAAAATAAATAAATAAATCTAGCGACAAAAAATGTTTAATAATGATGAGGTAAGATTTGCATTATTATTCTAAATAATGTCTGGTTTTGAAAAAAAAATCACACTTTTAATTTTGAGATTGGAATTAATTTGTACCACGCCCTCCTACTTTTTCATTCTATAACACTATTACAGTTTACTCTAATGCGCGAGGTGGTGACATCTAGCGATATTTTGTCTGTTTTCGAAACGCATGGTTTTGAGCGATTGGCACGACTTGAAATTACTGTCATCGGCGCGGACAACGGTTGTAACTAAGGATCATTGATAAAAATTATCACTTCGATTGTAACAGAAATCACCACAAGGCGTAGTGGTGGTACCCTGCGGTCAAACACCTCGGGGAACTGGCTTTATTACATGTTCTACGAGGAATAAATCTCTATAAAATAACCCCTCAGTCAAGGTTGGACAGCATATGCCGAGGACTAAATGGCCAAATGGTGTTCTTGGTCGTTAATATGCGAACAGCGGATGCAGTTTAATTAGCCTTCCTGTGGCATGCGGGGCTCTGCTGCAGGTGACCTTTTTTTCCCTTGCTTCTCGTGGGACATTTTATGGACATGGTAATAAAGTGTATCCACATAAACCTACAACCTTTAAAGGCAGCGTTAAGTGTCTTGTATTGGAGATTTATTGAGAAGCAAATAGGCATAGGGCTAATTCAAAAGCCCTGGCTTAATGAGGGCTGCGTTAAAGGACTCTTACAAAGAACTCATAAAATCGTAGCAGCGTCACGGCTCAATAATTTTGTTCCCACTCCAGACTTTATCATCAGTGACCTGGCAGCAGCTGTAGTGGAGCCCACAGACAGGGGTAGGTAAGAGACGTATTGTGATAGCATCGACTTACTTCTCTGGTGAAAAGGCCAGTGCACCTCCAGAGGAAGTTCTCAAGATAATTCTGGACAACTGCGATGCCAACGCAAATACCATCATAGTTTTACTCACTAATTGCAGGAAGTTAAACTTTAATTGTCACATATGCATCTATGGTATGATATGGTATGTATGGTATGGACGGTATGGTATGGTATGGACGAAAACAACAGAGAAAACGATCCAAAACAAGCTGCAGAAACGGCAGCGAACTGCGGCGGCCGACGGCGGAGGTGAGTGAGGTGAGGCCGACGGCGGAGAGATACGGACGGGAGCACCGCTAAGAAAAGACCCGCCTGGATATCGCCGGTGGTCGACATGCGGTCGGAAAGGACTCCCGCAGAGTGGCAACCAGTCGATGCCGGGATACCCAGGCTTGCATCGTCCTGTCGGTGGTTGGGAGACGGTGGGGGGCTGGTGCTTCCGGCGGTGTGTCTCTACCTACTTATAGTTTGGTCGAGTCTTCCCTTTCTGCTTCCTTCCGGGCGGGCGAGTGAACTCATCGTGACGTTGTACGGCAGCGGTCGGCCTTATATTATAGATCACGTAGTGGGATGAGAGCGGTGCGCCGAAGGGACGTAGAACCGATGAGTCCTGAGGGGCGAGTGGGAAACCCGCTGTCCATCGGTTATCAGCGTGGCCTCCACTTCACGAGTCGGCGGCGGTTAGAGGCGGTGTGGGAAACCTTGGAAGTCAGTATCGGAAACGGGCTATTTCACTCAATGACTGGGAGCAGAAACGGTTTCGATACGGCGCCGGGAAATATTTTATTTCGGTATTTATGTCACGCGGTGTCGGGAAACATAAAAATTTTGTAACTTCGTTACAATGGTATAAAAGGAAATGAAATAGCCGCTGACATTGCAAGATCAGGTGCAAAAGCTTCTCTTATAGGAAGGTCTACTGGGACAACACCCCAGAACAAAAGCGGGTGAAGAAATTCATAGAGTATCTGCCAGGGAAGGCGAAGAAGCTTCTTCTTTTGTCAAAGATCGAAATAAGGCTCATTTCGGGCATTACTTCAATCTAGGCTTGGTAGAAAGTGACTTGTACAGTATGTGTGAATCAGACGTCGAAACCGCTGAGCACAATCATATTCTGCAAATGTGACGCTCTGGCGCGACTAAGGCTCAACTACTTGGGAAGTGCGCGACTGACGTCTGAAGTGAAAGAAAAGCTTCTCAGAAACATTCTTGTCTTTGCAAAAGGGCTGCCTGCAGTTTCTGAGAAAATCATTATGTGGGTTTTTGGAACAAAAGATTAAACATGGTCACAGTTTGGTAAGGCTGGAAAAATCCAATCGACCACAAAATAAAGTAAAAAGTAAAGTAAGTCAACCGAAATCTCGTCAGAAATAAGAAGGAATTCCAGGTGAAAAACTTCGACTGTGACCATATAGTCAGAACTCTTCATAGTCTTTCAGGGTCATTGTAGCTTTTCTGAGAATATTGAGTTCAAAAGTTTTTCAATATCTTAGCCACATCAGGTTCTGAAATCTCTCACATACATAAAGTGTCTTGAGTTCCCCGATTCCGACATTTCACATATTCTTCATTGGCTCAGGTTACTAGGTTGCACAAGTCCTCTTATTCCTATAGTTTGTTAAGCATACAGATTGCTAAAAGTTACTTCAAAACTATAGGTTATTGAGACTACTCAATTTCTCTCATATTCTCTCCCATAGTTTGATCCCTAATAATTGTTAGTTTCCTCAAGTTCCGTTTTGCCAAGTACCGTAGGTACCTCAAATTCTCTTTGGCATTTTTCAATTTACTTTAAAATTCATCTGAATTTTTCAGAATTCTGGACTGAAAAAATGAGATTGAGAACCTAGGAAACCGAAAATCTATAATCTGATAAGAACTTTGATTGATATAAACTGAGAAACTGAGACCTGAGAAATTAAAACAGTGGGACGTTGGGAACCTGACAAATCGAGAACTGAAAGAGTGAAAAATATGGAAACTGATAATCTGAAAATCTGTAGGGTGCATATTTTCGAAAAAATCATTCAAATTTCGAACAAATTTAACGCACATAGATATAATAGGCATATTTTGGCAATCTTTAATTAAATTGTTAATGTTAAAATTTTTAATGTCTTTTATTTTTTTAATAAACAAGATATTTTGAATGTTATTAAAATGTAGTTATTTGCAATGTTTAACTAAACGTGCAATAATTAAACTCAAACCATTAATAGTTATAATTACAGTTTAGAGCTCTACATTACGAACTTGACGTTATTAACAATTTATTAATAATAATAATAATTAAGGTTTCCAATCAGGTAAATGCTTAACGTATTGACTGAAAGCATAGTTGGACGTGACGAAATCATATTAGAGTTACGCCTTGTTATTTTTATAGAATATGATTTCTGAACGCGTTTAAATTATAACAACACGGCGCAAAGATAAACTTTAACGTTGAACTTTGCTACAGACGAATGTGATAATTTAGGATACTTTGTTGTAGACAAAGCATCAAAATTTTGCAGCACATCCGCAAAACGGTGCAAGCCGACGCTCATATTTTAAGTGTAACGCCTTCCTTTCGGCGATTCCACCCTCGAGAATATAACAAAACACTCACACACACCAAGATATACCAGATTTAAAAGCAAATAGCTTAGCAAAGGAGACAACTGACATGCCGAGTACGATTTACGCATAGGCGGCACGACCCATTTGTGAGAAAGTTGAAGTTTTATAAGGAAATATGATACCTTTTACTTAAACAATTACCGGTCCTTTGGTTTGGTACCTGCTTTCAGCTTGCAATTAATGAATTAAACAATAAATGAAAAAAAAAAATAATTGTAATTGCAAAAAATCCAAAATGTCTGAATCTTCATAATATTCATAATTTAGTTTAGTACTGTTTTTACGAAAAACGCTCGAACAGGTCGATTTTTGTTTTCTTTTGACATAAAAATTTTGTTCATGACGTCATCTGTTTTTGAACTATTTAATAATTTTTTCTAAATCGCAACGCTCAAGTTTTTTTTGGGGTTTTAAGTACGCTTTTCAATTCTCTATTCAACAAGAGTAAAAAAATTATATTTATATAATCCTTGAAAAAAAATTGAATAATAACAATAAATTTGGAAAGCAAACAAGAAAAAATGAAAAACCATTTAATACAATTTAACGCAAGTGCTCGAATTGCCACCCGCCAACCATTTGGCACATTCCCAGACGTGTTTTAACGCTTTGAACACTTCGTTGAATCACTTCGGGACTAATCTGCGCGATTTCACCACGGATTCGTAGTGAAATACATAGTATTTTTTCAAGGAATAAGAATTTAATTTTTTGAAGTAAAACTTCTATTTTTTTCAAAAAGAAGTTATGCAAGGTATCCTTTTTTACTCCTGTCGAATAAAGAATTGAAGAGTGCATCTAATACCCAAAAACAAAGTTGGGGGTTACCATTTAAAACAATTATTGATGACGGTGTCATAGTTCAAAAACAAATAAGGTCATCATCAAAATTTTTATGTCAAAAGCTGGCAATATGTTCAAGCGTTTTTCGCAAAAACATTACATAACTAAACTATGAATTTTGTGAGGAACTTTATGATCACTCTGTATATATTCAAAATGTCACAAATAATTTAATTAACAACCTGTCAAGACTAGAAACCGTGTAGAAACTCATGGCTCTTTAGTGTGTGACTACCGATAAAAAAGTGAGAAAAAAATCAAAGACTAAAATAAAAAGAATAGTTATTTATTATACGATTTCCTGTGTAAATTGGGTGCTTTCGGGCACTAGGGCTTAATAAAGCACGAGTGAAACGAGTCCAGTGAACACATGACCTAAAAATTAAGTCACACGTAGATCATATGTGTGTAATACATTTTTACATCAATTTGATATAAAACGGATTCTTTTCATGATCTCAGTGTGATGTCATGTTGTTTTATATCACTGTGACATCATATTGACATAAAATTTGACCATTTGATCATATGATGTCATTGAATGACTTACATGTTACATACATCATATGTAATATTTATATCATATCGTGACGTAACATAAAAGTCATTATTTTATGTAAAACTGACATAACAAATCTGTCAGAGTGTTATATAAGTTATAAGCCTTTCGCTTACGTAAAACTGACATCACAAATCTGTCATAGCGTTACATAAGTTATAAGTCCTTTTCTTAAGTAAAATTGACATCACATATCTGTCATAGTGTTATATAAGTTATAAGTCTTTTGCTTACGTAAAAATGACATCACAAATCTGTCATAGTGTTATATAAGTTATACGTCTTTTGCTTACGTAAAACTGACATCACAAATCTGTCATAGTGTTACATAAGTCAAAAGTCCTTTTCTTAAGTGAAACTGACATCACAAATCTGTCATAGTGTTACATAAGTCAAAAGTCCTTTTCTTACGTGAAACTGACATAACAAATCTGTCATAGTATTACATAAGCTATACGTTTTTCTTTCACATAAAATTGACATAACAGAAATATCATACGGATATGTAAAGTACAGATCACTACATTTTTTTTTATGTATGAATATGTATTATATAAGTCACAGTTTTATGTTCACTCAATAATTAACTTATTATTATAATAAAATTGCAATTTTCCAACCAAACGATCGACAAATTACCAATCTATAAGTTAAATTCGTCAAAAACAAGTCAACGAATCCTTGTGTTACGCTTTAGCAACCTTGTTTCCGCACAAAATCTCTTTAATCCAAAAAAAATAATTCCGTAATCCACGAAAAGACTAGGATAGAATACCAACGATTTGTTGAAGTGCCGCCGACACTCGCTGGATAGCGCCACGCGTTATACTTCACTAACGCTTCGCCTTCGGCTCCAGACAAAAGGGTATTTTCGCACGCCAGAAGACAGGATGAACCAGGAGGAACATGATTGTTGCCAAGTCGGTTTATTGTGTGCAGCAGTTCTGATTTCTTTTTATTTGCTTTTAGTAAGTGCTCGCTGCTTGCACTTGTGCCCCCTCGTGAAAGCTCGGGGACCCCTTCCAACAGTCAAAATAATGGATAAAGGGATGAAGGGGTGTAGTAAATTGTTAATTATAATTTAAATAATCAATTTCGAATATTAGAATGGTTGATACAAAATAATTTAGTCAATTAAATATTAATGATATTTGTTTGATGTAAAAATGACGTCATTACTAAGTCATATTCAGGTAACATTTACGTAATCAACTTGATGTCATCATTCCATCATTATTATGTCATACTGACTTTGGTGAGTTACGATGATATCACATAGACGTCATATTAATGTCATTTCTATTATACAACACCATCATTTTACTGATATTTCTTTGATGTAAAAATGACGTAATTACTAAGTCATATTCACGTAACATTGACAAAGACACTTTGACGTCATGATTACATCATTATTATGTCACATTGATATCAATAAGGTTAGGATGATGTCAAATACACGTGATATTTATGTCATATTTATTACGTCAGAGCCTGACGTAAAAAAGTGTGAAATAATGACTCTTCTATGACTCAGGTGTGACTTATATCTTACGTAAATTGAGACGTAGCATGATGTCATTCTGACATCATTTTTACGTCAACGTGTTCACTGGGCGATAGCACCCAATTTACACAGGAACGAGTGTAATACAACGTTTTATAGTTCGACACCACCGCGGCAAGTCTTTAAATTGCTTAAAATCCATAAAAATTGTGTGACGTTTATCTGACATTTTCTTATTGCCTGACAGAAGGGTGAAGGGAAATTTGGAAAATTCTGACAGTGTCGAACTATAAACATTTTTATTTCTAATACAAATAAAAAATTATTGTTATAATAATTAAATAAAGTATTTAATAAGTATGTAGCCCATGTCAAAATTTCATGATATCCTTAACTTTCTGGGAACAGTTTATTTACTCAACAAAGTAATTTGTTTAATTAATCATAATTGCATTCCGATTTGAGACAGACGCAATGACACAATTTGATTATTTGTAAAATAGATACCAACATACTTTTTGTAGTAAGTAAGTAAATTAAGCTATCGAGCCGCCACTGCCTCAACGAATACTTTTTGCTGTAATCCGATGGAAAATTACCACTACATTTCTAAAGGCAATTTTAAAGTGTTTGTTTCGAAAGTGTTAGTTGTGGCTTTGCACTTCCAATCTAAGTCTGCACTTGCTAGATGGGTCCGGAAGAAATTGCAAACGTGTCAAATGCACTGTAGTGCGGTGACACACCCAAACCGAAAAGGCATTTAAAGTTTATAATGCGAAGGAAATGGTATAAAGTATCTTTCATATGTTGGTCACAGAAACAGCCTACCTATTGTGTGTCGGGCGAACTGTTTTCAAAAATAACCGTCCGTTTATGTGTCACATCTTTGAAGTCTGTAATGTTACCTTGATATTGAAGAACTTGTGAGACTGGTTTATAATTCTTTTGTTTAAAATTTGTTTATGCATAAACTATCTGTTTCCATCTATAGCACCGCCAGTCGGTTGAAAACTTTTAAAAATGATGTTGTAATTACAGATTTTCTCCACCTACTTAATAGTATTTAATGTCCGGTAGGTTACTTGTAACGAGTTCGACATTATGAACGAGGCCAGAATGTCTAAACGAGTTACAAGTAACTACCTTTATTTCATACTGTAAGCCTGTTCTTCATTATTATAATTGAAAAATCAAAAAATATATTTAGCAGCTTTCCTTTGTACCCTTTCTAGCTTTTGGTAGACATAATGTGGTGTCCCGATGATAACACAATACTCTAATTTGGAGCGAATAAATGCAACTTACAAACGTTTAAGAGCCTCCGCAGATTTTAAACAGGAAGTTGATCTGATTATAAAACCCAACATTCTCATTGAAGATTAACAATTGAATATAACACCTAGATCCTTGTGCTCTTCTGTTCTTTCAAGAGTTATTTATGTATTTTATAGTCAGATATTATTGCATGTTTCTTTCTGGCGAAGGTCATAATTTTACATTTATTGATATTTAGTTGTAAGTCATTTTCAGTACACCACTTAGCTACACTATCTATGTCCAGTTGTAACCTTATGCAATCATCTGCGTTATTTATAACACGATAGATTTTTAAGTCATCCGCGAATAGTATGCAATACACAGCGCTTAATAATGGTAGGATAACAAGTAACATCGATTTATTTAATAATATTGAACAATATTTCAAATTGCGATATTAATTATACGTTAAAAAATTTAAATATATCTAAGTCGAACTCCACAAACTTTAATCAGCGTAAAATTATAAATGGAACATGTTTCGGCAGAACACTTCTGCCATCATCAGCCCTAATTTAACAAGAGATTAATGATACAATTGATGAATTACAAGAGGGGTTCTTACCTTAAAGAATATAAAAAATTATGACATTGACGTAATTTTGAATTAAATTTGACGTTTTCAAAGGGTTACATGATTTTTAAAAGATTTCGTAAAAACAACATTTTATAAAATGTAAAAATTAAAAATGGATCAAAGAGAATCTGGTAAGTTTGTTTGAGTGGTGAAAAATTAAAATAGTGAATTAATAATGGAATTATTGAAGTTATTCTGTTCATTTAAACAAGATCTGTTTTCCAGTTTCAAGGCTTTCCTTATTTCCAAAGTCTCAAGAAAATCTAATTTCCGGCCTTTATTGCATTTATGAATCAATTTGGAATTTGATGGTGAAACACTATGTTTCGTTATTAATATATGATTGGCGAAAGAAGAAGGTGTTGATTTAAGAACATTCTTCTAGTTTTTAATTATACGTATCTATTTGTAACAATATTTAATATTAACTACTAGTGGTCGCCCAGTGGTCCGACCGTAATTAATTAAATTTGTGAGCTCAAACGTTAATGAGGATCGTTTTTTAAAATAGTACACATCTATAATTATTGCATATAATTTTTTTTAATTTTTTTCTATTACGTCAGCTGCGAATGTGTTACAAATACGTCATACACATGTGTTGTTTGCCCTAATTCCCTGCAATACCTATGAAAAAGGAACATATGAAATCACAAAATTCACAGCTCAAAACTCATTCATTATAATTATTATAGATTTTAGCTTTCTGCTCTCCTTCTCCATATAAACTTTAACTATGCTAAATCTCACTCCTCCGTACGAGCAATATGGTTAAGAGGGGTACAAAAGTTTCTCTTCACGTATTAATATACAAAGTATGGAATAAAATTCATTATATGTTTATTCTTATGTGTTAAAAATTTTCCTCGGACAGATCAATTTTTATTTGTAAATCTCTATCATTGGACATAAATTACACCTTCCTTCTTATTCTTAATGGGGCGGATCTTAGCCCGCTGCACTGAAGCTTAAGCTTATTGTGCCCCCCTTAGTTACTTTACTCCATAAGGCCTGTGCTGTTAATGAACTTCAGCACAAGCTCTATAGGCATATGTTTTATGTCGTAGGGTTCAGCATACGTCATACCGAAATGTCGAAGTCTCCCCGCCTCAAGCGCACATTATATGTAGTCGAGTTTCCTCCCCCTCACGACCAGCAATCACATCCTGCAATCAGCGGGCCTTCCATGAACATCCGCGACTGCATCTGTCCAGGAACGTCAGTTAAATGGGCGTGGTGTTCACTGTTGATATAGCCCTGAATCACCCTTTTTGCGCTCTCATGTGCGATCCCACAAGTGAGCTGTAGGCCTATCACAGGTTTTTTCGGCTCTTTCGTTTCCTTCAAATCCCTCATGTTCCGGCACCCATCACAAAGGCATTCTATTCTATTGTATTCTGCCAGTTTCACCAGCAATTCGAGACTTCCTTTCAGCACGCTTTGCGTCTCTCTCTCTCTACTTCGACACGTTTTAGAGCTCTTAGCGCTGCCTATGACTATCGGTCCTAATGTGTATCCATCCGCCTGTTTGCACACCCCATCCTCACTACTTTCCGGAAACAATAATGTCAACTGCAGTAATTTCTGTCTATAACACTGGAACCCAGGTTAATACTCATGTCATCTCCTGGTGTTTCTCCTCAGTTTCCGAGTATTGACTCTCTCTTCTCTTCCCATTATTACCTCGAAGGGTTTACGAAGGTGATATTCGGTCCTCAGTCTGTCCGATTGCATGCTAATTAAGCAATCGTTCCGTATTTTTTAAAACATCTCGGTATGGTCTCCTTCTGACGTGGGTCTTACTATATCCGGCAATTATAAGCCTGTATGCCACGATAGATCTACTAAAGATAGGATATTGCGCATGCTGGGCGGAGCCACTTTGGCGCGACGACGTCACTCATAGTTATTTTGAAAAAGTTACCTTGCATTTAGCGGTACGTCCGGTTACAGTTTGATAATTTTGCCTTTTTTTGGTGTGATTAGAGCAAAAGGTGGGCTCCACGATCATCCTACTCCCCTAGAATTCAAATATAGATTATGATCATACATTTTGCCTTATGCCACCAAACTAACGAATGTTATGACCTTAGTGTAGAGGCAGTGAACCATTTCTGGCTTTAATCCCCACTTCTTTCCCACCATGCACCTACGGGCCCGAGTATCTATTTAAAATTATTCTCAATAGTTGACTGCTTTCCCTATCCGCGGTGCTTCTTCCCACAATGGTTTTGATTACCACAGAAAATGATTATTAAAATTATTATTGTGACCTTCGGGAGTCAAGTGCGACCTTCGGGTTCTTTAACCGATCCCTAACATTCCGTTATTCCCAGAACTTGATTTCACTTTTGCTGACTGCTGAGTTTTTCCTCTCTGGTTTCCCAAACATTGCTTCGTGAGGAAGAATTTTCTAGTGATGACCAGTGACGGCTCGTGGTTCATTCTACATGAGGGTCATTTCTAATTTTATTTGTATGTTTATAAGGACACGTCAAAAAAATAATGTGTTCAAAAAATAAAAATTTAACAGTATTATTTTATTTAAAACATCGATTTTTTGTTATCGGTGAAATCTGTTTTTCTATACGCACCGTCCAATTGTGATCGAATATCAACACGTCCCATTGTAGCATAATTCTAGGAACTCTTTACGTGCTCTGCCGATAAAGAGTGTTTTCTTATTTTTTCTTTTAAATAAACAAGAAGAATGTTCTTAAATCCAAGTGGAGTAAATTTAAATTAAAATTTAAATATATCTATGTCGAACTCCACAAACTTTAATAACTGTAAGATTACTAATGGTACATGTTTCGGCAGAATACTTCTGCCATCATCAGCCCTAATTTAACAAGAGATTAATGATACAATTGATGAATTACAAGAGGGGTTCTTACCTTAAAGAATATAAAAAATTATGACATTGACGTAATTTTGAATTAAATTTGACGTTTTCAAAGGGTTACATGATTTTTAAAAGATTTCGTAAAAACAACATTTTATAAATGTAAAAATTAAAAATGGATCAAAGAGAATCTGGTAAGTTTGTTTGAGTGAAAAATTAAAATAGTGAATTAATAATGGGATTATTGAAGTTATTCTGTTCATTTAAACAAGATCTGTTTTCCAGTTTCAAGGCTTTCCTTATTTCCATAGTCTCGAGAAAATCTAATTTCCGGCCTTTATTGCATTTATGAATCAATTTGGAATTTGATGGTGAAAAACTATGTTTCGTTATTAATATATGATTGGCGAAAGAAGAAGGTGTTGATGGTGGAGGATCAAGATCTGTGTTGTTATAGATGTGCCTGAAATGTTCTTTAATACGGTCTGATATTTTGCGACCTGTCTGACCTATGTAGAATGACTCACAAGTAGAGCAGCTTAATTTGTATACACCTGATGATGATTTGTAATCTAATGGATCTTTATTTTTAATAAAAAATCTGGATAAGTTGTTATCTGTTTTAAATGAAACTTTAAAACCGTTTTTCTTAAGTATTTTAGAACATTTCTCTGAGACGACGCCAAAATATGTTAATGAATTTGAAAAGGAAATTGTTTCTGAAGGATTTTTAACCAAGTAGTGTGTGTATTTGAATTTGTTACAGTATCTATAGTATAATTTATTTATAGTTTTTAAAGAATATCCATTATTTGAAGCGATTTGTTTAATGTTATTAAGTTCTGTTTGAAAAGATGAATCTGATAGTGGTATAGAAAATAATCGGTGGAAAAAGGAATGAAAAGCTGCAAATTTATGGGAAACAGGGTGACAAGAGTCAAAAGGTATTACGCAATCTGTGATACTAGATTTTCTATAAATGTCAAATTCAAAAGTATTATTATTTCTAGTGATTAACAAGTCTAAAAAGGGGATTTGGGAATTGATTTCAATTTCAACGGTGAATTTAATGGTAATTAAAAGGTGAAGAAGTTAAAAACTGATCTTCCAAGTTATTCATGAATATTTCTGCTAAAAGAGGTGACAAATTAGAGCCCATTGCTAAGCCTGAGTCTTGTGAATAAAAATTATTATTAAATTGAAAGAAATTTTGATCTAGGACAGTCTCACAAAGTGAATGTAAATTTAGTAACAAATTCAAATACACACACTACTTGGTTAAAAATCCTTCAGAAACAATTTCCTTTTCAAATTCATTAACATATTTTGGCGTCGTCTCAGAGAAATGTTCTAAAATACTTAAGAAAAACGGTTTTAAAGTTTCATTTAAAACAGATAACAACTTATCCAGATTTTTTATTAAAAATAAAGATCCATTAGATTACAAATCATCATCAGGTGTATACAAATTAAGCTGCTCTACTTGTGAGTCATTCTACATAGGTCAGACAGGTCGCAAAATATCAGACCGTATTAAAGAACATTTCAGGCACATCTATAACAACACAGATCTTGATCCTCCACCATCAACACCTTCTTCTTTCGCCAATCATATATTAATAACGAAACATAGTTTTTCACCATCAAATTCCAAATTGATTCATAAATGCAATAAAGGCCGGAAATTAGATTTTCTCGAGACTATGGAAATAAGGAAAGCCTTGAAACTGGAAAACAGATCTTGTTTAAATGAACAGAATAACTTCAATAATCCCATTATTAATTCACTATTTTAATTTTTCACTCAAACAAACTTACCAGATTCTCTTTGATCCATTTTTTATTTTTACATTTATAAAATGTTGTTTTTACGAAATCTTTTAAAAATCATGTAACCCTTTGAAAACGTCAAATTTAATTCAAAATTACGTCAATGTCATAATTTTTTATATTCTTTAAGGTAAGAACCCCTCTTGTAATTCATCAATTGTATCATTAATCTCTTGTTAAATTAGGGCTGATGATGGCAGAAGTATTCTGCCGAAACATGTACCATTAGTAATCTTACAGTTATTAAAGTTTGTGGAGTTCGACATAGATATATTTAAATTTTAATTTTCTTTTAAATGTTTCAAGTCTGACACCGCTCTTACACCACAGCGAATAATTTCCATTTGAAAAAATCAAACACACGAAACAATAAAAGGTATTTGTCACTTCACATCCACAAATCCAATTCGACAAATCATACATGCCTTTACGACAATTACGGTGAACTTCTTTATTTTTGTTCTTGCTCGTCTGTCTAATTTGCATTTCTGTTTGAAGTACCGACATGATGGAATTTGAAACACTAGTAGCCATTCAGCTGATTGCAGTGAAGTAAAGAGGAGCACCATCCTACATCGTACCTCCTACAAGTAACAATCTGTTAGTCGGACGTCCGACTTTCTATCTTTATCTCAAGCATGCATTATGTCGATTCTTGATCGATACGATTGTGTAAAAAGTCATCGAGTTGTCAAATCTGATTTGAAATAAAAATCTCTTCTTTTGCACATTTTCACAATGCAACAAAAGTAAACGGGATTTGAAAACATTCTATTCCGGATATCTGCACGATGACGAACTAACGGCATTGCCCCTAAAACCAGGCAAACATAATCACGCCATGAGCCTGTTCTATGGATTCTAACCTCTTCAAAAAAAGGTTATAAAACGTTACGAAAAAGTCTATCTGGAGGCCTACACGTCGATCCTAACATGTAAAAGCGATAGTAAGTCCCAATATTTCAAATTCAGTTATTATAATGACTCTTGGAAAGCCAGGAGGACTTCTACGGCCGCAAACTCAGCACCAAGACAAGAGAGCGCAGGGTTGACATGAGGGTGATCCACAATGCTTCCATTTTGAATGCTGTGGATTGCAGTTGTACATTTTTGAGGAGACTGTCTTAATTCTCTATTGGACGAGGGTTGGAAACCAGACAGTTTTTATAAGAGGATTGTTTCGAATTATAGGAATAATTTACACACTTTGTGTTTGTTGGGTAGGTCTGTTCAGTATTGTGATAGAGTACTGAAGGGAAATCTTGCAGATATAAAGGTCAAGCAGCCCGCATTAGAGAGTTTAACAAAGAAGAAGGAGTACATGCCACCTAAATTCATGTCTGTGAGTGGGGCTTCGCAGCAACTGCTGGAGATACTCAAGAACAAGGGACAGTGAAAACACCCTTTACATTGGGCTTGCTAGAGTAGGATCTGAAACTCATAAGATTCTGGCTTGCAGCTTCCAGGAGATGTCCCAGGTGGATTTGGAGAAACCCTTACATTCTCTCATTATTGCAGGATCTGTATTATATCCTCTTGAAAGAAAGTATCTTAAGCTTTGTAAGGGGGGAATAAATTTTAATTAGTCACTCTTGTTATTTCAACATTATATATAATGTCCTAAACTTTCTTCTCTAAAGCCTCGTTTTCACTAAAGAAACATTGAGCAACTTTTGTGTTTTTGTTGATTGTTTCCGAAAATGTTTCTAAAAGTGCCAAAATGTTTCTGAGTCTTCCTCAAATGTTGATTGTTCCCATTTCTAGTGGTAACATCAAAGGAAAAATCGACACGCGATAATAACACTGAGTTGCGCTTTCTCAAGCTACAACTATAGGCGATTTCAGTTGCTCAGATGGAAATATAAAGTTTATGAATGTTGCTAATTCCTCCGTGGCTGCCAAACATTTCCTAAACACCCGACAAAGGAAGACACAAAATTCCTCAATGTTTTTTCAGTGGAAACGGGGCTTGTAAGGGACAACAGTTTTGACGCAGAAATTCAAATTTTTGACAGTCAGAGAAAATAGGTTAAAAGTTTGGCAATTAATGTAAACAGTAAAGTAAAAGAACCGATGTACGTTTAGCCAATTGCGATCACGAATTTTGTTGCTCACTCGTTAGATTGCATTGATTTCAGAAATTGTAATAAAAACCAACAAACATCAAAGATTACTGGTCCCGCAATACTATCGCCTTCCGTGGCTGTATTTAAAGATGACGGGTTACATTGAGCATTCCTTTGTGCGGGTAGGCCGGCCGAGAACGTTCGAATTTCGCACCGGCGGTGGTGGCGTCTGCAGCGCTAGTCTATCGGGCGCTCGGAGTACTATTTTATTACAATAATATAAATATTAATTTAAGGTATTTGTAACGCATATTAAATATAAATTAAATATAAAGAGGGGTACAAAGTTTTTTCTTTACGTATTAATATATAGATTATACCTTCACAAGCCTTTTTCCGAAATTCGAGTTAAGAGGCACCAAAAATTATGATTAAGGTGTCATTCGACTCGTAATTGCACCAAGAATTTTTTAGTTGAAAATCAATATCAGCAAATAAAAATTACAAAAGTTATAAACAATTAAGTAAACAAAAATAAGGTGGTTATTTTTTTTTGCAAATATTTCAAAAACTATTTGAGATATCCGAAATTTGAAAAAATATCCTTAAAGAGCAGGAAATTTCCTAAAAAAATCTTACCTCCCGGAATCTGACACCTGAAAAAAATATATATATATATATATATATATATATTTTAACCGAATAGATATTAATATTAAGGGAAAAAAATGGTATTATCTGGACATATCGATAAACAAAAATCCGTCGGTAAAAAAAAATTACCTCAATTTTTCTATTAACAATGCAGTAGTGAGCAAGATGCAGTTGGGATATTTATATCTGCACTAGATGATGAAAATTGCATATCAGCATTCGCCACTTGTATCATAATATTTGATGATTCATTTGTAGGCCAAAGTATTTTTGACAAAGCAATGTCAAATCTGTTTATACAGAACGACCAGAATGTGTTTTGCGGTACTCAAATGTCACTTTCGGTTCATGCAGTTGCAAAGCGTGACTTTCAGTACGTAAATCACAATGGCAAAGCCTACTTTCAGTCAAAAAATACGTTTGAAAATGTTAGATTAATGTCAGGTTTGATTTATAAAGATAGAACTGCCCGGTAAGTATTGCCTAGAGATACTTACCGGCTCTGATACTGTAATAGCTCACCTACTGGACTCAAATTTATCCTTCAATCGAACATCTACCGGACAGTATGAATAGTATATTACATACTAAAGCGGAAAGTATTCCATCCCTGCCGAGAACTATAGTTTATCGAGAGGCCTGGCTTCAAGGTGAACTAGTTCTCGAGACATAGGAATGGTACTTTTGCCGAAGTTGATGATTAAATCTCAGTAACATCAACTATGATTTCAACGTTTAATTTCAGTCAAACCTTAGCATTTAGTAAACACTGCAACAATGTCAAAGGATTTTTTTTGGACTTTGTACTGTTGTAGGACGGTGTTTCGCGGCCAGATTTTCCGTAGTCATAGTGTTACTTTTAAGTTTAGAATAGATCAATTTAGACACCACGCGCCCTGTTGCGGCATAGCATGAGATTGCAACAGATAGCGAGTGTGCGATAGTGGCGGAAGTCGAGCGGTAAATGGCGCCAGCTGCCGAAGGTTTACCTATATACTGTCTACCGTTCGGCCCTCCCATTTCCGCGCTCTCGCGATTCCGCGTTTTTACGCTTTAAGTGGTTAGTTGTAGTTAATGTAATAATATAGTTTAGCGTTCGGGCTATAGATTAAGTACAGTTTTAATTTGATTTAAGTATATTTAATGTTAGATTTTGGGGAGAATAGACTGCAGCCAATCAGAAAGCAGGACGCCGGCCGCGATCGGGGCTTTTCCCGGTCGCAGGTATAAAGGCATGCCACTTTCTGGTTGGAAACAGTACAGGTAGCGGACCTGGAAGCAATTTTCGAGGAACGCGGTACGGTTGTCCTGGCCGGTGACCTGAATGCCAAGCACCCAGCTTGGAACAGCAGGGTCACCAACACAAAAGGCCGGCAGCTGTACGGTTTCACGGAAGACAGGGACCTGGTAGTGTTGGGACCGGAGGGGCCCACCCACTTTGGGGCGGTGGGCAGGCCGGACGTCCTAGACATTGCCATCATCAAAGACGCTGTCTACCAGGCAGAGATCGAGGTGATCAACGAGCTCGATTCTGATCACTACCCGGTGCTACTGCACTTGGGGCGTGAGCGGGATGCGGCGGAGCTCAGAAGAATCGACAGGGTCGACTGGCTCAAGTTCAGGGAGTCATTGGCCTCAAACGTTGGCTCAGTTCCCAGAATAGAGGCGGACGAGGGGATCGACGCAGCCGTCGAGCACCTTGAAAACCGAATTCTGGAGGCCAAAGCAGCAGCGACAACGACGGAGTCGCTGAGGGTGCGACCAGCTGGACTCCCGCTAGAGGTTCGAAATCTCATTCAGGAGAGAAACCGGGCCAGGAGACGGTACCACCGTACCCTAGCTCCGGAGGATCGAATGAATGCAAATCGACTCATAGCGGAAGTCCGACGTCGATTGTCCGAACTCCGAAACGAGGCTTGGCAAACAAGACTCGAGGAGTTGGCTGCAGAGGACGCGTCGGTGTGGAGAATGGCGAAAGTCCTCCGGTCGGATCGGAAGCCGCTTCCTCCTATTCACGGTGAGGACGGGGTTGTCTACACCGCGAGGGAGAAAGCTGAAGCTTTCGCACTCAACCTCGAGAGGCAGTGTAGTCCCAATTGGAATTATGCTGACCTCGACGAAATCGAGGAAATTGAGGATGGTGTCGAAAGACGTCTCCAAAGAGAGGATCTGACAGTTATCGAACCTACCTCGCCAGCGGAGGTAAGGGGGATAACGAAAAAGGTGAGAGTTAAGAAGGCGCCGGGGCCTGACAACATCACCAACAAGATGATCAGACATCTGCCTGACAAAGCGATCATGCATTTGGTCTCGATCATCAACGCAATCCTGCGCCTGGGTCATTTCCCAGATAGGTGGAAGGCCGCTGACGTGATCTTCTTACCGAAGCAGGGAGGTCAGCTCCAGTTTCCGCAGAATTATCGCCCGATCAGTTTGCTTTCTCTTCTGGGGAAGGTGGCGGAGAGGGTGATACTGCGGAGACTGGTCGACTTCGAGAAGGACCACAAAGTCATTCCCGATGAGCAGTTTGGGTTCCGGGAAGGACACGCGACCACTCACCAGGTGCTGAGGGTGGTTGAGACCGTCGCTGACAACTTCAACCGCAAGAGGCACACTGGTGCGGTGTTCTTGGACGTCGCAAAGGCCTTCGACAAGGTCTGGCACGAGGGGCTGCTCCACAAGCTCCTCGAGGCCGAATTTCCAATCGGATTGGTGAAAATCGTCCGATCATTCCTGGAAAGGAGGAAATTCAGATCCAAGATTGAGAATGTGAGGTCGGGTTGGAGAGGCATTGCTTCTGGTGTCCCCCAGGGGTCGGTGCTTTCCCCGTTCCTCTTCTCAATCTTCTTGTCCGATGTCCCGCGTCCGGAGGATGCCGCCACCACCACGGCGTTCTACGCGGATGACACGGCGGTCCTAGTACAAAGCGGAGACGCTGAACTAGCGACCAGGAAACTCCAAAGGATCGTTGACGATCTGGAGGATTGGTTCACCAAATGGCGGATAGACGTGAACGCTGCAAAGAGCAGCGCCGTTCTGTTCACCAAGAAAAGGGACCGGCAAAGCAGGATCTGCACCCCGATGGGCCACGTCTCCATGTTTGGCTCGCCCATTCCATGGACGACGGAGGCCAAGTACCTCGGAGTGGTACTAGACCGGGGGCTATCCTTCCGGGCCCACATCAAGTCGGCCCGTGACAAAGCAACTGGGATGATCCAGCGGCTGTACCCGATGATTGGTCGACGCAGTCGGTTGACCATCGGGAACAAGCTGCTGCTGTTCAAGACAGTTGTGAGACCGGCCATGATGTACGCCTCTCCCGTGTGGGGATACGCGGCAGAGTCGCACATCAAGGTTCTCCAGACGGTACAGAACAAGTACCTGAGGATCGCGTACGATGCCCCATGGTACGTACGCAACTCGCAGCTTCACCGCGAAGCAGAACTCCCTTCCATAAGGGAATTCATGCGGGCAACCGCGGAAAAGACTTTCGCCCGGGCGGAAGTACACCCCAACAGGCTGGTTCAAGTAGTGGTGGACTACGATGAACGATCCAATCTCAAGCACAGGCGCCCCAAGATGGCGCTTGTGGACAGGTGAGTGGGCAAAACCACTCCAAAAACCCGACAAGCGGGACGAATCGTCGCCTCGGCGGCGGTTCACCAATAATCAAAATTCAACTTAGTGCCTTTTGTTTTTCATGTTTCAGATGAAGGAGGCAATGGACATCGTCCAGCACTCCGTCCATTCAGAGAAACGCTGCTGTTGGAAACAGTTCTATTCAGCCCTCGAAAGAGGTGTGTGAATAAAAACGTTTTAACTCAAAATGAGAGACTTTTCTTGTAAGAAAAAGACACAAATAAAAAGATGAAAGACTAACTACGACGAACGACCCAATTCCCTTACTGGCCTGTGGATAACATCATCGAGAAGGCATCACCAGGCGCGAGTTCCACTCTCACCAAACCCTCTTCGACGTCGGTGGTGTACTTCGGTCCCGGTACCTCCAAGGGTAACCGCCGCCCTCGTAACAGTACTATTACACAAATTAGTAAATCACACTAAGGGTAATTTGTAATCTTAATTTTCTATCTGTCAACTACCGGCTCAAAGCAACTGTTATGTGATTGCCTTTATTACCAATCATACTTTTAATAATAATTTCATTTACAATAGATTAGTAATATACTGCGTACAAACTGGAAAGGAGGTTGGAAAGTGACCAATTCCCGACCTCCAATTCCATTACTTAGCTGATGTGGCAACGCGAATTTAAATTATTATTAAAAGTATGATTGGTAGTAAATGCAATCGTCAACTCGTGAGCAGTAAGTTGACAAACACAAAATTACGATTTACTAATTTGTGTAATAGTACAAATTCAAAAAAATAATTTATCTGACAAATATGTAATATCAATCGTTGCAGTGCTTACTAAGTGCAAAAATTTGACTGAAATGAAACATTGCAATAATAGTTTATGTTAATGGAATTTAATTATTATTAAATTTCGAATATCTAATTGTGAATAAAATAGTATACAAACTTGGGTAAAGTACCATTCCTATGTCTTGAGAACTAGTTCACTATAGTTCTCTCAACAGTAATCGAATACTTTCCACCGCACTATGTAAACTATCGCAACATCAGGTGAGTAATAGAATTGGAGGTCGGGAATTGGTCACTTTCCAACCTCCTTTGCAATTGGAACGCAGTACATAATTATATTACTAACCGATTGTGAGTAAATAAATTATAGTTAACTAGTTGGCCCGTCATGGCTGCACTCTTTCCCGTTCACGCTCCTGTTCCCGTTCCTATAGGTATAGAAAACCACACAGGTATTCGAATGCAACATTATATCAAAATTTCAAACCAATCGGTGAAGAACTTTCGGCAGTCACAATTTCCGCATCAAATGATGTCATTTGGAAGCAAGAGTTATATTTCCTGATGTTCGATAGGAAATGCTTTGACTCAGCCGTAGATCCAGCAAGTAGAGTTTTCAATGGCTCTGGTGGTGTTTCAAATTGAGACAATTTGATTTTTCCGCCAGCGAAACACATCCCTTTCGTTTCATTATTGAACTTTAGAGCCCCGAAGTAGGTACAAACATGACTCATCTGGCCAATGACAACATGGCGACTTGAACAGCTGGATCGTACCGGAATGCAAGACGATTGTATTGCAGATTCACATTTGCTGTTCTTTGAGTACGTGTTTCAGCTATCCTCACTCTCTCGCGTTCATTCCGTTGAAAACAAACCACATCTGTTGCTGCAGAACGCAACTGCCGTGCTCGCAATCATGCAGCCTGAAGCCTGGCTGCTCGTCTTTCTGCTGGTTCCGCGTTCCGCATCTGGATGGTGCTCAGTCTGTTCCTTTCTCGTACGGATCCCTGCTCTTCCTCACTCATATTTGAAAGCGGTCTTCTCAATTCTTCGAGTGCGACGACTCAAATTTGTTATTGATGAAATTGACAGTAATACAAAGTCGTACCAATAGAGGTAAAATCACCACCAGAGGGATTTGAATCGCGACTTAATGGAAACTGTAATAAGGAGTCATGAAAATAACGTAAATAAAATAAGAACTTCAATCGAATTTCCAATGACAGCAAAAATAAATATATAAAACTAGCGACAAAAAATGTTTAATAAAGATGAGGTAAGATTTGCATTATTATTCTAAATAATATCTGGTTTTGAAAAAATAAAGCACGCTTAATTTTGAGATTGGAATTAATTTGTTCCACGCCCCCCTAATTTTTCATTCTGTAACACTATTACAGTTTACTCTAATGCGCGAGGTGGTGACATCTAGTGATATTTGGTCTGTTTTCCAAACGCAAGGTTTTGAGCAATTGACACGACTTGAAATTGTCATCGGCGCGGACAACGTTGGTTTCTGTTGGTTTGTATATTGTGTCAAAATTTGAGCTCAATCGGTGCAAACTCGAGTTTTTGACGCATACACAAACCAACATAACATTTTTATATACAGTATATCCCCGGATTGAGTTTACAAGAGAATTTTTGTTTGACTTTACGCCAAAACATCAAAGGAATAAGATTTTTTGCTTGTCCTGAAACCAATTTATTTTCCTCTTGTAAACTCAATCCGAGAACATACTGTATATAGATTTTGTATATAAGGATTAAATTTAAATACATATAAGTCGAACTCCACAAACTTTATTATTTATTAAAGTTTGTGGAGTTCGACTTACAATTAGATATATTTAAATTTTAATTTAAATGTACTCCACTTGGATTTATCAACATTCTTCTGGTTCATTCTTTCTAAAGGTTGAATTAATTCTTTTTTTAAAGCCTCTAATTATTGGGCTGGCCGTTGAAAAATAATACTGTAATGTAACTTGTTTCCTAGTGCATAGTTTACCTAACAATATTGTAATGTAGGTAATTAATTCCAGAATGCAAAGAATTGTATAATCTCCATAGTTTACCTTCCGTAATTGTAGTTGTAGTTTAACCATAAACCCAAGGGAAAAATGATGCGTTTAATAGAAACCCCAACAAAGCACCTTCCGTTTATGAGCAATAATGAACCTCACAAATAGGTAATAATCGCTAACAGAAATTATGTTCCATTATATCAACAAAAGGAGATCAACTGATTGTAGATATACATCTGTCTATGCCATTTACGCTTTGTGTAGACACAAATGAACGAAATGACTGTTTGATAGCATTTTGGCCTGTGTGAGGGAAAAATGAAATTCGTTCGTCTCAAGTATTACGCCAAAAATACAAATTTACATGGCTTAAAATACGTGGCTGACGACAAGAGGCACTTTTTAATACGGTAAAAGACGCAGCACTTGACAGTATTCTGAATAAAATTACTTTAGATTGTCCTGGATCGTTATATTTGTTCTTAGCTTTTACGCGATGATATTAATTTTCCAAGCTTCATATAAGTCGTACACGGAGAACGCCGTCAGCTTCGTAACGGAAACCGCTTATCTAAACTGGAATACTTCTTTTCCAGCCGTCACCCTCTGTGAAATTACCAGTTCAGAAGTAGACTGGAATGGGTAAACAAATCGCTCTATTAATGATTTAATCAAAATCAAACTTTGTTATACAGCGACCAAGAAGAGGTTGAAGAAGTTCAACAGTTTATAGCGGATTTAATATTTTTTACCGGAAGCTGTTATTCTTGTCACACGTCATGTGTCACTTGTGAGAAATTGAACTTCCTTGAAACTGTGCAGAAAGTTTGTATACAATGGAATTTTATTTCGTCTTAGTAATTATTTCCAGTTTAGAAAAAAATGCAGTCAGCTGTTATCCGAATGCAAATGGAACGATGCTCCTTTTGATTGTTGTGAAAAATTTTTACCTCTAGAAACTGAATACGGAGTTTGCTTTTCATTTAATTCTATTCATACAAAGTATGTTAAAAAATATTAACTAAACAAGAACTATGGCTTTATTAATTAATGTCGGAATATTTCAGAAGACCGATTCGATCGAACGAGGATGAGGACCATTTTTACTCTAATAGGAAAGCTGGTGCAGGATCCCTCTTTGTTGAAACTATTGAAGATATTCGGGTTTGTGTTTTATAAAGTTACTTTCAAATCTTAAGATCACATGTTCAGTTTATCTATATGTAAATCCTGTGATTTTCACCTAAAATGCTGAACGGTGGACACAAATTAATGTAGATGCACTTGGAACTCGACGGTCTAGAAATCGTTCTATCCACAAATTCCGAGCAAGACGTGCATTACCGCCGGTTACATAAAGAAGCACCATATCCGTACGTTCTAAATTTGAATAATCACCCATCTTAAATGAGGAATGAATCGCGTTCGGTCCGATTCGATTAATATTATAATACTAAAGAACCGATGCAAAACCTTTCTGATAACACCCGGCAAAAGATAAGGTTTTTCAGGTACGAGTTTTGTGAATAAACCATTCAACAAAAGAAATCCAGTGGCGTGCATTGATTTTTAATTTAAACTTTAACAATTATTTTCCCGGAACTGGTGGCACATTGGACTTTAAATACAACGGGGTGATAATAATCTAATCATCATAAACTTTTCTTTTATAAAAGTATTTCAATTTTCCTCTGTATACACGGTTCCCGTTCTCTCTCTCTCTCTCTCTCTCTCTCTCTCTCTCTCTCTAAAGCTACTATTTACAAGGTCCGTAAATCTACTATTTAAACAGTGAGGGGCAGCGGGGAGTGTCTCTCTCTCTCTCTCTCTCTCTCTCTCCGTTTAACTCTGGAAACCTTGGGTCTCTCTCTGGAGAGGAGCGGCGGCGGTCGGCGGCGGTCGGCGGCGGGTTCGACGTGGAGGTGTAGGGAGGCACCGTCAATCGGAGACTTGCCCAAATATCGCCGGTGGCTTTCCTGCAGACCAAAGCCAATCTCGGTTTGCAGCCGAACGAAATGAACCACATACTGTCTTCCGCAGCACCAGCTGCTCTCGGTTTCCAGCATAAGTGGAATGAGCCACAGAGCAGCCAGTCGGCACCGACATACCCGGACCTATACCTTCCTTCCGGCGGATTGGAGGGGCGACGAGGCAGGTACTTCAGACGGTGGCTCTATACCTTTTCTTCTGCTTCTTTGGGTCCTCTTCTTCTAGGTCTCTCTCTCCTTCTTCGGCTTCTCTTCTTCTTCTTCCACCTCCTCAGGTCGGGCGGATGGACTCATCCTAACGTTTCCACCCTAGCGGTCGGTCTTTTTGGCGGTATGAAGGATTCTGGATGTCAGCATCAGGAGCGCGCTAATTAATTGAGGGACTGGGAGTAAGAAGTGTTTCGATACGGTGCCAGGAAGTATTTCATTTCGGCGTAAATGTCGGTATCGGGAAACATTGAAAACTCGGTACCTTCGTTACAAGCTTCTTCGTCTTATGTTTATTGCAACGATTCTTTCCATAATTTTCTTGGTCTCCGAGGCAATCATAAAGCAAATATATAAAAGATTATAAAGAAATAAATATACGACCAGAAAGTATAAGTGACTTCGGTAATCATTACTCACATAATTTTATTTATCTCCCTTCTTTCCACAACCTAAGAATGAAGATTATCAAAAACTTATTAAGAAATATATTTGTAACAAGTAGCGGTTTCAACTCGGACGGCTTTGCTTGGGGATTTTACCTAACAACTCTTAATAAAGACTCTGATGGGATTGTCTGTAGCACGTCGGTTGCGTCACTCCGTAGTGCCAATATCGAGGCCATGGCTTTCTCGGCATTACTCCAAGCGTTAGCTGCGGCTGCTGCTTCGAACTGCAGGATGTAGTTGGACCACTGAGATTTTCCATCAAAGCTTGGTGGTTGCATCTGTATTCTAGAAACTTCCATCAAACCACTTGTCGTCTGTTGTTCACGACTTCCAATCTGCCCTAAACTCGCAAACTTACTCTCAAGTTCTCTCAGCTTTTCTTCAATCATTGTCCATTTATCATCGAAATTATTTTAAATGTCTTGAAGACTTTCCTTGAAACCATCCGATTGTTCTAGAAACTTCTCTTCGATTGAATGGCTTTCTCGACTCGCCCAGAGTTTCGGTCGAGAGTCTGAAATCATCACTGAATTTTGCGACGGACGGCGGAGGCTGGGGACGGTCATAGAGGTGTCTGGACGGAGGCATCCGAAGCGCGCTATTTTACTCAGCGGCCGGGGGCAAGAACGGTCTCGGAACGGTACCGGCAAGTTTTTAATTCGGTGTTTGTGTGGCCACGGCGGCGGGGAAATGTTAAAATTCGGTGACTTCGTTACAACTTTCTCCACTAGTTTAGACATTACAACTCCAGATATCTCATATCTTCATTATAAAAAAATCTATACAAAATATGTTACAATCGAAAATGTATTAAATTGGGTAATTATATTGTTAGATCTGAATTACACATAAGAAGAACTTTCATTAGGTAAAAAAGAGCCTCTACAGATAAATGCCACCTTAACAATGTAGCTGAACAACTGAAACCAAAATTAATCTAAACAAAGAGAGAAGAGAGAAATGCACGATCCAGAGATACACCAAAAGGAAATAGTATATTGTGCAAATAGTATGAAAAACACTTTTTCACGAGGTGTGGTGGTCGTCTACGACCCTTGCCACAAATCACACCTGTAAGAAAAGTGCTTTCGACACGCACTGCACACAATACTTTTTCTATGACCACACAATAAATGTTTTAGATAATTTTTATTTATATACAAACTGCATTGTCACATTTTAGCACTTATAAATATTACCTGAGGGCCTATCGGTCGTTTTTACGGAATTTGCATTAAACTTAATGATGCAGCGGCCCTAGAACTTGTTCAAGCTAGATGAGGTATATTTTCGATGGAACTCAAAATTTTATTAGCCGTAATGTTTTTATTATTAAGTTAATTGTCAATATAGCTTTTTGCAGCTTTATCCGACTTCCATCCGCTATATCGTTTTAAATAGTTGCAAGTCCTTCTAAAACTATGTCCAGTACCTATATAATTTCGTTGGTGGGTAGTGTTAAGTATTGTGCTATTAGTTTAGGCAGATTAAATTCACAAACTTATTTATGTTTTTTCAAAAAAAAAAAGACCAAATATTTTTTCTACTTTGGAGCTTTCTGTTTTATGAAAATGTTAAAATTATGCTTTTTAAGTATTCTAGGGATTTTTAGGATTAGGTAGTACTGGCTGTGTTTGTTGTTATGTTTTTGTCCTCAAAGTTGACACTTGGATTGACCTATAAGAATAAGTTCCATCGTGCAACTACTTTTAGTGTCACAATGAACAATTTGTGACACTAAAGTAGAAAAATACATTTGTATAGGTAGGTTTACGAAGTCTTTTGTTGTAGCCGACTTTTAAAAGCTACAACTTCTATAAAACAGAATTTGGGATTAGAACATACTGTCATCTTCTGACAACGGAAAAAAGGTTGGATAATAGACGATTCTGAAATATTTACTTACTAATGACGCAATACATACACATGTGACGTTTTCCGCGGAATGGGATCATGTGACCTGTAATACTAGGGAATGGGGTCGTTCCCCTCAATTGAATTTGACGAATTTCACTATAGCATACCGTAGACTATATAACATGAAGCCCTAAAACGTGTTCTGTTGTTTAATAAAATTGTTTTCTGAGATAACAGAGCGTTTCAAAAATCGCAATTTCGGCTAGCATTTTCAAACGCTGTACATTTACCGCCTCTTGTGACGTCATTTCGGGGGAGCATTCTCATTGGTTCGTACGTTTCTAATTAGTCCGCGCGTCTAGTAAGTTTCAATTTTGTCTGATGAATTTTGTCCCGTGTTGACGTGACAGAAAAGCGCGCGTTTCAAATAAGACAAATGTTTCGGATTTTTTTTTACCTAGTAAACGCGTAATTTCGAATAAACAAAAAAATAGGGGTATAATATTTTTTCGTCTAGTTTCTAGAAAAGCTGTTTTTGAAAATTGTGGGACGACCCCATTGTTTTATATTGTTGAGTTTGACTAAAATGTTCCTTTTTTAAATTTCGTATCGCATACATTCATATTTTAACCCTTAACTACTAACGTACCAAAAATGGAACATCAATACTAATGCTACATCCACCAGACGGCTAAACAAAAATGCTCATTTTGATATGAAAATATAATATTTTTGTGTTCTGCGCAGTTTTGTATGTTTATTGTATTTTTCTTAAAGCGCTTTTATTGTTTAAAGTTGGAATATTAACGCAAGTTTAAAATAAAAACAAAATATAGACGCCTTCCTTAAATTATCTCAAATTTTACATCTTCATCTTCGGAGAGTGAAAATAAAATAAAATCCCTAATATTTTAAACATATAATTTTTATTTACCGTAGATTAGGTATGGATTTAACAAAATGTATATGTATGTAAATGTATACTATGAGTCAATTTCATGGATATGACGCATAGTCCGGACATATTTTTTCGCGCATTCTAAAAAAAAAGTGTTTTGAAAATCATAATATACCTATATACCCTTCTGTTTTTTTGTATGAACAAAATTAACAATTTTTTCCATTTTCAAATTGTTCCACTCTAGTTTGGGCAGTCTGTAGACCGACGGCATTCGTTTATCAGCGGTGCACCAGCATTAACTGTACGTCTGGGAGACGGCTAAACAATTTTGAGGCAAGATAACCAAGAAATGAATTGTCCCAGGCTTAAAATTCGTGGTATACGTGTTCAGTACCTGATGGTGCTAAATTACATAAATGGTCGAGCGCCACAATTGCATGTGGGGGATTATACCTGGACTAATATTATACCATGCCGTCTGTGAGACGTATGTTTAGTAGTTAAGGGTTAAGCATTTTTAGTGCAAATTTGTACGCATATGTTGGATTTTTAGGTTGTATGTAATCCGGTCTTTAATAATTGCTATATGGGGTGGGTGCATGGCTAGACGCAGCAATTCAATTGATTCTTCAACAATTTCTCTCAAATCTTTACATATTGTGCTGCATATATTTAGTTTTTTTTTGGGCATATTTTAATCCGTCCTTTAATTTGTAGTAAGTTTTGGAAAAAATCATAATTTCGTGGGTGTTTAGATAACCTAAGAACTTATAGTCCGTTTTTCTTTAGAAGGAAGCATTGTGAAAGATAGGGACTTCAACGAACCAATAAGAGGTTACCATTTTGTACCACGTGACGCGTCCGCTTTACACTCGCGCACGACAATCCAACACAACAACTAAACAGCTCGTGTGTTTGTGTCAATAAAATACCGTCTAATAGTATATTGAAACACTAGTTTTGTAAAACTAATATTAAGACACGAGTTCAGGTTTGCAGCACGACGGCCGTAGGCAGGAGTGCCTGTAAAGAACGAGTGCTCTTATAAAAAAATAAAATATTTGCGCTTTGCATATAATCTGCCCTTTATTTATTGTTTCAATACCGTATAGGCATATTTCTACAAATGCGAGCATCTATAATTTCCGGAAGTAAAACATTTAAAAAAATTGTCAGCTGAACCTCCATTTTATCTTTCCAAAAAGCTAGTTTACAATATATCTACCTGTGATCGTCTGAATGTAAGGATCATTTCCTGGATTAGGTATATCTTTTTCAATTACCAATTCTTCCTCACTACAAAATAAATATACTGGCAAGTGAAATCCGAACACACGAAAAAATTATTTTATTAAAATGATATTTTGGTTAAATATTGGGGGCATCGTCCATAACAAACGATTAAAGTTTCATATGATTCGGACAATGTTTGCATTTTTTTTTTAAGAATTACGTTTTCAACAGTTGAAAAAGAAATTGAGAAATTGATAGACATTATTACTGCAAATGAACCCCATTTGAAAGAGATCGTAGTGTGAGACAGGGGGAACGTGTGCTTCGTACCGTGCAATCGCTGCAACAATGGGGCGCAGTGTGGCTACCGTGATGGCAGCATGGCAAGTGTGGTCTGATGGAGGGCGAACACAGCGAGCTAGAGGCACAGGAGCTTCCAGAAGAACTACCCAACGGCAAGATCGTCTTCTTCAATTAATGGCCCTAAGAGAAAGACGGAGGTCTACTCGGTCAGTTGCTGATGCTTGGTTTGCAGCAATAGGAAGGCCCATTCGGATTCGCACCGTTTACCACAGAATACGTTCAATGGGCCTAACTGCTTACCGTCAGCGTCTCGGCCGCCCCAAAACGCCTCAACGCCGTCGCGTCGTCAGCGTCTGGACTGGAGCAATGAAGGCAGAAACTGGGACAACGAACGGCATCACATCGCCTTTTCTGACGAATCTGAATTCTGTTTGGGAGTCAGGATGGTAGAGGGCGAGTCAGGGGACGACGAGGAGAACGGCGTCATCTCGATTTTGTGGTTGAGCATCACGTCCACCGTACCAGCGAACTTATGGTTTGGAGAGCTATTGCTTTTGGTAGCAATTCTCCTCTAATCGTAATCCGTGGCACAATGACATCCGCGCGTTGTGTTAAGGCCCGTTGTTCTTCCTTATGTAAGGGGGGATTGAAGATGGTGTTTTCCAGCAAGATAACGCCCGCCTTTATATTGCGCGAACCTCTATGAGGTTTTTAGAAGAGGAGCTTGGCCACCTGGGTCGCCAGATTTATCGCCAATCGAAAAAGTGGGATTGGATGGGTATCCATATTCAGAATTTTCCGCAGCCCCCGACGACTTTCTTATAAATTCTAAATATAAGATTTTTTTCAAAGAGAATCCGAACACAGCATTAACGAAGTGACATTTTGAAGACAAAAATTAGGAATATGAGTATAGTTTTCAGCGCGAAGACAACTCACGATTTTTGCGGAGATATTATTTCCAAAACCATTAGTGGGAGCAAAAATGTATAGAAACAAAATTGTAGAAAAGTCTTTTTCTGTACAAGGTCCATATTAAATAAAACATTTGCAATAAATTGTTATTGATCAAAAAGCGGGGGTGGACTAATAGCATAATATAGAACCATACGCATATACGAGTAAACGTGTTTAGATATGAAGACCACAATCGACGTCTAAACAATTACATTGCTCAACAATGTCATCAACTGGTTCATCACCAGGAAGGTCTTCCTCTTGAATCTGCTCGAGGTTATATGGATCTGGAAACAAGATATTTTTGTACCAAGACAGACTATCTGCCTTCGACTCAGATGTTTCCAAGTTATTCTTGTTGTAAAAGTTTTATTTTTGATAGGAATAGAATGCCTCAGTTCCACCTCCTTTACAGAACGATTATTGTCTGTTTTGCCTCTGTTCAGAATGCTCTTCGATACCTTAAATTCACTTTCGTATCTAAAGTTTTCAAAACACTTCTCTGAGCCAGTAGGTATATTTGTTTTCTTTGTTTTATGTATACTTGGATAGGTTAATTCTCTTTTAATCGAATATTACAACTATTTTCTTATAAGTTATTCTCCAAAGATTTTTATGTATTTCAGGATCCAATGGGTTCCCAGTTCTTTCACTAAATCAAATTGCTTGTATATGTTGATGTAGTCTTCCTTATTTGTAATGGATTCCTTCCGCACAATTTTCCACACTACCGAAAATACTATCGGCCGGGAGGAAACTCTCTTACAGGAAACGTAATCCAGATTTTTTTTAATATACTTTTTTTATTTTAAATAATGAAGTGGATAATACAACACAAAAGTAGAAACAAATAATTTAGGCTGAGATGCGTCTTTCCAGATTTTTTTCTAGAATTTCCCGTTCTATTTATTTATTTATTTTTTTCAATTGAAAACATTCAATCGAGTTATTTCCATAACGGGAGCATAGCGAACAAAACAAAAAATAATCAACCAAAATTATGTTTTATGATCGGGTGAGGCTGTTTAAAAAAAAAAAAAACATAATCATGTTTTAGAAGGGTTTCCCTTGTCGGCTTTTCAATTTATAAAAGGTAAACATTACTTATCTTTGGAGCTCTAGAAAATGTATACCTTCATTTTTTCAAATTAATTTTAAAAAGTGCTTTTCTTGCAGTTATTTTTCTTTCTTTTATCAATAAGCAAAATATGAAAAACTAGCGCCCTGCAGATTATCCTTCTCTATTGAACTCCGTATTCAGAATTGTAATAGGATAAGCCATTTCCTCAAAAATTTAGGAAAACATTTCCGATATTTTGTCTCTCTCGCACACTGGGCTATTAAATGTTGTCGGCTTTGGCCTTAAACATTATTAAAATTTATGATATTTATATAACAAAATCAGTTTTTCATACAATACTTATTCTACAAATAATATATAAAAGTAAATTATAAAATTATTATGAATTAGGCTTTTGAAAAAGATTTTTTTTTGTCATAAATGGAAAGATCATATATACGTTTTATCACAAAAGTATATTTTGTTTTTTCGTTATAATTAAAAAGTTATATCGAATTAAAAATAAATTTTCGAACCCAGTACCGAGGACGCGCCGAACAAACCCGAGCGCATTTGTGACGTCACAATGTTCATTTCTACAGGTTTCTACTAATTATCAGAAGCAGCTGTTACACTGTTTCACTTTGACATCTTGTCGGACAGTAATGTCAGTAATGTCATGCAGCGTCTTTTTTAAAGTATGCGATATGACACAACGTATATCTGCGTCCTCACCAAAGTAATTTAGTTTTTACGTCAGTTATATTGCAAATGCATATGGGCCTGTTGCGTCTGTCCCAACTTTGGTGCACGTGGTTTCCAAAATGCATCGATTTTGTTTTTGTGCAAAATTGTAAGTAGAATAATAATTGATTATAACATTTATTCAATAGGATTTTCGTTGTCAGATACACATAGTAGAAGAAGTAGCAGAAGACAAAATGTACGACCCTTACGAATCTGTATAAGATGTCTTTAGATGAAGGTGAAGGGATCCATATGTTGATTCGACTGGAGAGTATGGATCAGACGAGAATTATGTTGACCAAGTGACGAGGCTTCTATCACAACATCGGAAGAAAGCAAAATGTCTCATTCAGACGAGATTGGATCGTCAAATCCAGAATCCGTCAAAAAAAGTCCAAAATGATGCAGCTCAATGTACACAAGTCTTGGATATTTCACAAAGTATTGAACAAAGCACATCCGAGCATCAGGAAGAATCGGATGAATACATAATTTAATTTTGAAGTCTACAAACAGTAAATTTTCGTCCCAACGCTAGTCCTCGAAATGTTTTTTGAAAATCTATTTACGGAAGATATATTGCAATTTATAGTTGATTGCACAAATAATTATGAAAAAGCTTGAACTACAACAAACAGACCTAAGTCTAAAATATCGCGAGATGCTAGCTTTCGTCCTGTTACTCCCGATGAAATGAAAAAAATAGCCTTATGTATGCTACAGGGACAAGTTTCTACTTCAAATATTTCACTTTTTCAAAGAAAAAAAAAAGTACAAGCTGTTCCGGATATTATGTTGATTGCCCAATTTCAGTCTGTTTATGGTCCGCCCAAAGAGCTATCTTTAGATGAGCCACTGTTACATTTTCGTGGCAGTTTAGTGTAGCACCACCATCATCTTCACAATAATTGGTTCCTTCTACTCTTGGTTTTTCGAACAGTTGATGGTTTGAGTCTTCAGGGAACTTACAAATTGCTGGGCCGTTGGGTTTCAAACAGATTTTCGAGCCGAGTCTTGATTGAACCTTCGTGGGCTGAAGTATTGAAACACACGTTGTTTCAAGGAGCAGCACAGTTCTCTGAAAGATGTTAAAGTATGAATTAATCCTACTTGTTTCCATTGATCGAGCCTAAAAGCAAAAAAGCAAACGTAACCCCATACTTACCGGGGTGAATTCTTCTAAAACGAATAACTAACGTCGTCTTCCCGTTGCAGACAAACGATGTAATATTGACAGCATTGAGACAGAATGCCCAAGAATGCCCGGCAAAATTTGGTACACATCTGGTACACATGCGCAATGTGAAATTACCTTCCCCTCACCTTGTCGCCCCCGGAGTGCATCCACAAACTTCGTGCTGCCAATTTCCTAATACAACCATCACCCGCCTGTTGCCGAATGATAACTGACACTCCTGACACTGACATCCAGAGAGACATCTGCTGACATCTGATAGTGAAATTGTTAACTGTTTAACATTATGACGTCAGAACCAATCATGGCGCGTTCGTAGTCACGTGATTTTTTTTTAATTTTATCAATTTTAAATTGTTTATAATTAATTTTAAAAAAAGTTTTGAAAGTTTTTCGCATCGGCTATCAATATAATTTATTCTAAAGTTTCAGAATACATTAAAAAAATCGATATTAATTTTTTTTCAAAAGCCTAATTGTGGATTATTTATTTTAGACATAATATATAAAAAAAATAATTAAAAATTGTTCATCAATAACATTTGAGAATTTCCCTCGATTTCCATGGGACTCTCTGATCAGATCTTGACTTTTTGACAATGGAACCACCTCAAGAGTATACCCTTTCAAATAAAGAAAGAATTTTCTAAATCGGTCCACAATTGACGAAGAAATCGGTGAACATACATGAAGTCGGTTAATAAAAGGGAGCGAAAATTTTAGGATTTTTCTCGATTTCCATGGAATTCCCTGGTCAGATCCTGATTTTTTGATAATGGAACCACCTTAAGAGTATACCCTTTCAAATAAAAGAAGAATTTTGTGAATCGGTCCACAATTGACGAAGAAATCGGTGAACATACATGAAGTCGGTTAATAAAAGGAAGCTAGATAAATATCATACATATTGTTTAAATAATATTAATAGTTGTATCCCCGCTTCAAAAGGTTTCTGATTATAAATAATATAAAAAAAAAATTAAAGAAAAAAACATGAAAATCGGAGCTGTTTCTGAGGACCTCCGAGAAAAAGACTTCATTGACGCGACTAAGAATACTTAAGCAATTTCTTTGTAAATGTTATGGTACTTGTAGCTTTCGATATATTTTTATATTTCTATTACACATTATTAATTTCATTGCTGCTTTGTCATTTCAGCTATACTTCCACGCTAGAGAGGATGTCCCTTTTATTAACTCGGATCCAGACCAACGTAAAGACGTCATGCTGGGAGAGACGTATAATATTTCAATAAATGTAGTTCTTCATTAGATTGCCGTGATGTTTTTGCATTTACTCCCATTGTAGGTAATAGAAATAGAAAATGACGAAAACGTGAGGACTTTACCCGTTGACAAAAGAAAATGCAGATTTCCGGAAGAAAAGCCAGATGATTTAATTGTTCACGATTATTATAGTTATTCCACTTGTGTTGTACAATGCCATGCAAACGCTCATATTGATCTATGCAACTGCACTCATCATTTGATGCCCGTTTTAAGTAAGTAACCAGTTGAAACTTCTTTAAACTAACTTTGATTTTATAGATCGGGAGAAATATTGTAACATTGAAGGTTTGAACTGTTTAACTGACAACTTCGGTAACAACTAAGCAAATTATTAAAGTAAATGTAACGTTTCACATTTTAGAGACAGTAAACAGACTTCATGCTAAAGGATTCGACAAACCAGGATTAGTTTGTGATTGCTTGCCTTCCTGCATCGAACCTGAATATAAAATTGTTTCAGACATTAAAGGGTATATTTTTAACATTTCAGTCTAACAATTTTAATTTTATATTTTAGAGTGAAAAGTTCACATGGAGAAATATTTATTAAATTGCAGTCCTTACCTACCTCTAGATTTAAGCGTATCGTCGTTAGAACTACAATGGACTTAGTTGGTAATTTATAAATACATTTCTTTGTGAGAACATTCCTAATTTTGAGTTGCAGTCTCAATTGGAGGAACAGCTGGTTTGTTCATTGGAGCTTCACTTTTAAGCATAGTGGAAGCAATATATTTACTGTTCTTCAGACGAAATATTACATAATTTACAAATCAGTCTAAAAGTTCTAGGCGTAGAATCTCGTTCATCACTGGCAAATTGTCGATAGGAACCTAAGCAAATGTTGTATTATCTGTTTATAAGCACAGTTTTCAAACGAAACTCACAGTGTGCCCTGCCCTAAGAACTGCGTAAAAAACTAAGTTGTTAACCCTTTTAAAGTAACCTTCAGAGACGCCGTTTATCAGTAAAGGAATCTGTACAGCGTTCAACCAATTTTCTCTTCCTTCCCAGCTGAGGCGATCCAACCATGCGAGTGTTCCTTTAAAATAAATATAATAATCTATAATACATGTTAAGTTGGTTTGTGTACGCTTCAAAAACTCGAAAAGTTCTGCACCGATTGGGCTCAAATTTTAACACAATATACAATCCACTTCAAGAATTGTTTTTTTTTATCTATTTTTCGCGTCAGTAACATACCCGCGACCGCGAGAAAACGTTTTTTTTTTACGGTCAGTTGTGTACCAGCAACTGTGCCATCTGCCGAAAGCCAACTTAGTCCAAGCAAATCATACGAAAAAACAACAAATAGAAGAAATAATCTATAAAGTTTTGACATTTTGGTTATGAACTCACAACAGGGACCCAAATAAAAATCCGAAGAGTTCCCACCCCCCGGAGGGAGCTTCATCCCCTTTTGTCCAGAAAACCGCCCCCGAACGTGAGCTCATGAAGCTTTTCCCCATTTTTCTCCTAAACGGTAACTCCGACGAGAAAGTCTTATAGGACTTATTATATTCTCCATTAAATTCTGTATAAAACTGGTCTCATGAAGCTTTTGCCTATCTTCCACCCAACGCTCATAAATGATGTTGAAAAATGAGTATAGTTTTCAGCGGGAAGGCAAAAATGTTCTCCATTCAATGGGGTCGTCCCACAATTTTCAAAAACAGCTTTTCTAGAAACTAGACGAAAAAATATTATACCCCCATTTTTTTGTTTATTCGAAATCGCGCGCTTATTAGATAAAAAAAAAATCCGAAACATTTGTCTTATTTGAAACGGGAGCCTTTCTGTGACGTCAATACTGGGCAAAATACACCAGACAAAATTCAAAGTTACTAGACGTCACAAAGACAGTAAATGTACAACGTTTGAAAATGCCAACAGAAATTGCAATTTTTGATACACTCTGTTATCTCACAAAACAACTTTATTAAACAACAGAACACATTTTAGTGCTTTATGTTATGTGGTCTACGATATGCTAAGGTCGAATTCGTCAAATTCAATTCAATTCAACGACCCCATCTAATATATAAAAATCAATATTTGTTTGTTTGTTCGTTTGTTCGTATGCTGTGCGCGCCTAAACCGGTGAACAGATTGTTATGAGATTTTGCCCACAAATAATATTCGCAATGGGGAGTAACATAGGGGCGGCCATGACCCGAATGTGTTACCCCTTTTTGGTAAAAGAAATAAATATTTAAAGTTCAAAACAGGCGCAATGAAAACTCTATCAGATAAAAATGTCACAGTGACAGTTTTAGACATAAAATGTCACTCATCGGTTTTTGTCAATGTCATTTCACAAGGGAGGAACAGTGTGGTGAGCTCGAGGAAGAAAAGTGCTAAAATATATTGTAGATGTGTCCAGATATTGCTTTCGTTGTGGGCGCAAGTTTAAATTCTTCTTGGATAGGACGTGCAATCGGTAAGTAACGTTAATCAATTTATAACGCTATTCTGACGTAATTATTAGGTCTATGTCTAAAATTTGTTGTAGTTGTAAATCCTTTCGATGGAAAACAGAAGGCCCGGGCATGTGCTGGAATAATGGCAAAGTATATGAGAGATACCCCAGAACCAATGCCGTTGGCAAATGGATATTTATAGTTTACAGCGCGAATGCAAAAATTAGTCCACCGCCGTTTTCTGACCAATAACAATTTACTGCAAATGTTTTATTCAGGCCTTGCACAGAAAAAAAAATGCTCTACAATTTTGTTCCTATACATTTTTTGCTGCCACTAATGGTTTTCGAGATAATCGCCGCAAAAAACGGGGGTTGTCTTCGTGCTGAAAAGTATACTCATTTTCCAACGTCATTTATGAGTGTTGGGTGGTTGATATGCCAAAACTTCATGAGACCAATTTTATGCAGAATTTAATGTAGAATATAAGCCTTACAAAACATGTTATCGTCGGAGTTATCGTTTAGGAGAAAAATGCGGAAAAGTTACATGAGGTCATGCTCGAGGGCGGTTTTTTCGGAAAAAGGGGCTGAAGTTCTCCCTGGGGGAATGGGAACTCTTAGGATCTTTATTTGGGTCCCTGCTGGGAGTTTTTTGATTTGATTTGGATTCTCACTGTTTCATATTTAGCATCTCAGCATGCAATCCCAATGAGTGGATTTGTCCCAACAACGACAAATCGGCGAGGTACAGAAAAAAGTTAATTTGCTATTAAAGAATAATGAACAACAACACAAGAACAATACCAAACCGATTTAGAAGATCTCGTTCGAGTGAATAGTGCAGTAGAAAAAAGGAAACAAAAAGCGAAAAGCGACGTCAAAAAAAGGCACACCAAGAAAAGGCAGAAACAGAGAAGGTGCTTTCATCACTGCCAAACAACATCGTGGGCATCTATAATTATGAGGGTATTCTAAATATACTACGGAGTGTGTTTAATATATCCCACATGCACCGAACAAACGATGTTCAACCATGAAGATGTGGTAAATATCCAAAAAAACGCAAAAAAATAGAAGAAGTCACCAAAAGATTTATGCAATTTACGCTATTCTTCAACCAGAGCGAAGATATCAAAAAATAAAACAAAAATTAAGCCGTCACGATACGCCCGGCAGATGTGAAACATCGAAATTGATGGTTATTGAAATAATTTATAATTAATCTAAATAAATATGGAGTAAAATAAATAAAAACATAGTTTCGTTAATAAAATAAATATATATATTTTTAAAACGTCAGAATGGCCATTTTTCTGCCATGGTAAACTCGGAGAAAGGTGGCTTTTCGTGACTCGTCTGTAATCGTCAAATCTACAGACTTCTGCTCCTAATAAAACAATTAACTATTTCTTATTATTCTTATTATAATAAGATATACAGAATATAAATACAAGACAAATAATAATTCTCTTTTCCCCCGAAGGTGAGCCGAGCAGTGCGATAAACCTCATCAAGGCTATCATTGACATGAGCCCATTGACATTTCAGGCTACTATTCCAAGTGTATTTGCCATTTTTATTTCTTAGCAGCTTTTTTGTTGTTACTTTCCAGTTTGCTAATGTCAAGATTTATTTTCTTGATCAAGTTTGGCCATGATTTTTAGCAACATTTGACTTGGTGAGTCTGACTCTGCTTGAGCTGCTTTTGTCTCTTTGCCCTTCGTTGTTTGGGACTATGTTTTTTCAGTGGTCTGTTTGTTTTGGCACGTTGGCGCTTCTCTTGTTCTGTTGTTCCTTCATTTCTGATCTTTTGTAGCTCCTTGGCAAGTATGCATCCTTTATAGTTAGCCGGGTGAGCTTTATTGTAATTGACGCACTTAACATTGCGGGTTTTCACACGTGCTGGTCAGGTGTTTTCCAATACATTTGACGCATCTTGGTTCTAAAAACAGTTATTTTGCGTGTACCCGAATCCTTGACACTTTTCGCATTGTGCGATCAGATTAGATCGTCCCAATATGACTTTCTTGTCATATATTTATGATGTATAACATCCATAGCGGCGATATGGTAGTGAAACCAAATCGAATGTCGTCACGTAAAACGACGTCAGATCCCCTCGCCGTCCATGCACGCTCTCTTCCGCCATGTGTTTAAGAAATTTCCGAAACTTTTACTTATCCGATTTCAAAAATTCTTTCACCAGTATTTAGAATGGACTTCATGGTGGACATAGGCTGTATATTATCCCGTTAAAATAAAAAGGGTTTTCGTGCAGATCAAAAGTTGTAGAGCTTAAAAAGGCCTTTAAAAAAGTCTGCGACGACATATATCTATGTATACATTAAGGTTAACTCACAAATTGATAAAATATTACTATTCCTATGTGAATACGAATACAAACTGCGCGCTTGAGAAGCCGAATCTCGGAAATCTTCTATTATTGTTTTCAAATGAACATTGTTTGAAGTGCTTGAAAGATTTTAGATCAGTGACAGTATTACTGAGCTTAAATATGAGTGCCAGTGACGATCAAGCGGCCAATCATTTAATTAATACCGTCTAATACACCTTCAACAGCTAGTATTTCAGAAATCACAGATCATGCATCAAATTTAATAATATAACTCCATTGTAAAAAAGTCTATATCAATAGTATATTTCAAACCAAGGGAGGAAAGTGCTCTCTTGCAGACAGCGGGCAAAGTTCATAAACCGAGCCGTATGCGAGGTTTGTAATTCCTGGCCCAAGGATTGCAAGGGCGCTTTCTTAACAAGGTTTGAAAACAATTTTTTTCCCTACCGGCGCAACTTCGTTGTAAAAAAAAATTGTTATATTTCTGACAAATTAGGCGGCTAAAACAAACTTCTTAAGAATTGAATCGTAGGCTGGATAATTTGTTTTATTAACTTGTCATCGCATTTGTGAAGTTTGTTCTAAAATTTTATGAAAACAGGGTAAATTAATCCATTTAAAATGTAGTACCTGGCGACCGAGTTTCTCTCGGTACTTATTTTTTTGTAAAATTGTGTTTTTTTCCGAAAAAGTATTGAGATACATGTCATAATATACGATACGTCTCATGACTCCAAAGTTTAGGCAACCCTTGAAACCGGAGGGCCCGAGGTAGCTTCCTTGAAACAGGGCGACCGGAGGGCCCCCCCTTGAAACACGGCGTCCCCAGGGCCCCACGTTTAAACATGGAGGCCCGAGGGCCTCATTTGAAACAGGGAATCTCGATCCCCCCCCCGTATAGGGAGCCCGAGGGGGGCCCGAAAAGGGAGCCCGAAGGGGGGCCCGAAAAGGGAGCCTGAGGGGGGCCCCAAAAAGGGAAACCGAGGAGGGACCCAAAAAGGGAGCCCCAAATAGGGAGCCCGAGGGGGCCCCCGAAAAGGTAGCCCGATGGGGCCCCAGAAAAGGTAGCCCGATGGGGCCCCCGAGAAGGGAGCCCGGGGGGGGGCCTAGAAGGGGGCCCGAGGGGGGGCCCGAGAAGGGAGCCCGGGGAAGGGGCCAAAAAAGGCGCCCGAGGGAGACCCGAAAAGGGAGCCCAAGGGGGCCCCCGACAAGGGAGCCCGAGCAAGCCCCCGAAAAGGGAGCCCGAGCAAGCCCCCGAAAAGGGAGTCCGAGAGGGGGCCTCCGAAACAGACGAGCCCGAGGGGGTGGCCTCGAATCAGGCGGGCTCGAGGGGGCCTCATCGGTTATCAATATAATTATATAAGTCGAAAGTTGAATTTGTTTAGTTCTAAAATAGGATTTATGTATGAGACAAATTTAATTGACTTGAAATCTTCAGAAAGGAGGGCCCATGGGGGGCCCGTTGAGACGACAAGCCTCCTTTGAGATATCCTTGGGACAGGGGGGCGTAGCTACCATCTGAACTGCCGTAATACCTCCTACTACGCTAGTCGCAGTCGTTTCATTCACACGCGTTCCCGCTCTCATTCATCCCCATCACCAAGGTGTTTGAAATTGTCAGATGATTGTCAGTATGACAGCGGATAAAGGATCATAAAAAACCGGATTTTTGTGTAAAATTGTGTTTCTACAAGAAATCCAACTTCATATGTAGACTTAAAAAGCAAAACTTTATCTAAATACAAAATTTCATCCAAATCGTTAGAGCGGTTTTCGAGATCCGCAAAATATAAAGTCCGTTTCTTTATTAAAAAACCATTGTGGTGCAAATAATTCACACCCTATTCTGGTTTCCATAACAACGTAATGCTTTTGATATGGGGAATTAAATTTAGGGTGTAACCATTTGCACCACAATGGTTTTTTAAATAAAAAACGGACTGTATATACAAGAATTGCTCGTTTAAATATATTAGATAGATTAGATTTTTGATTCACTTTCGCCCCTAAGAGCGAAAGATAATTTTTCGTAATAAGGTACCCACAGCCCACATTTCTAACCGGTAATGAAAAAATATATTAATTCAATCTTTAATGTCAAAATTGCATTTCATCTTCTCTTGCATGTTAAAATGCAATGTTATCGTTTAGAAGATAAAATTCTAGCCAACATCCATTGTTGTATTAGTGTCTAACGTTTTTTTGACATTTTGTTTGACAGTTGAATTTTTTTATGTCAAAGAATTAAATCCATGTAACAATAAAAACTTTTTTTTTTAATTATATACGACAATAAAATTGCTGATTATTTGTCTTGTATTTATATTATGTACTTATATATTATTATAATAAGAATAATAAGAAATAGTTAATTGTTTTATTAGAAGCAGAAGTCTGTAGGTGTGACGAATACGAAAAGACGAGCCACGAAAAGCCACTTTTCTCTGAATAAAACATTTCTTCTTGAACCGCTGAATATCTGACAATTTATTTGATTTCATAAAACTTGACTGACCACCAGCGGCGCATAAAGTAATTTCAAGGTTACTTTATGCGCCGCTAGACGACTTTGTCTGCCATGGCAGAAATATGGCCATTTGTCATAACCCACTGACGTATACAATGTAACGTTTTTCTGACGTTTGAAGAAAAAAATATAATTATATATATAAAATATATAAAATATATATTATAGATACTATGTTTTTATTTATTTTACTCCATATTTATTGATTGGTTTAGGTTAATTATAAATTCCTTCAATAACCATCAATTTCGATGTTTCACATCTACCGGGCGTTTCGTGACGGCTTAATTTTTATTTTATTTTTTGATATCTTCGCTCTGGTTGAAGACTAGTGTAAATTGCATAATTTTTTTGGTGACTTCTTCTTTTTTTTTGCGATTTTTTGTATATTTACCGCATCTTCATGGTTGAACATCGTTTGTTCGGTGCATGTGGGATCTATTCCTCTGGCCATTACTTATACTTGATGGGTCTGTTATTTTTGTCTTCATATTATAATAAAATTATAAAGTGCTCTATATTATTCTTTGAGTACACCTTGTAATTTGTGATACTCTTCTAAGTGTATAATAACACTCCGTCGTATAATTAGAATATCCTCATAATGATTGATGCCCGCTATGTTGTTGGGCAGTGGTGAAAGCATCTTTTCTGTTTCCGCTTCTTTTGGTTTTTGCTTGGAGGGCATTGCATTGGGCATCTCTCGATTACAATTCTTTCCAAAAAGTTTTCTTATTTGTCGTTGTTGAGACAAATCCAGTCATTCGGACTGCATGTTGAGCCCCCGAATGTAAGGCAGGATCCATAACAACATGACGTGTATGAACGATATTTGAGACTCACTCTAAAATAAGCCGACACCATAAATTTAATATTACCTAAACTAACTAGTCCCACATATTGACAGCAAATGGTCCGTACTCGCAATAAGCTTTTAAAATTACTGTTTTGTCTGTTTTCCGGTTGGGAAAATCCAAAGGGTTACCTGGCTAACGACACTCATGCTCGCGCACAAGAAGGACTAAAAGTTTGTGTGTACGATCCATTCCTAACGCCACCACTTTAAAGAATTTATGACCGGTGTACCGACTGAGTGGTGTACCGCTTCAGCCTTCATCAAGATATTAGACAAATATCTTTTCCACCACCGCTGCGGTACTACCACTATACCGTCATTTGGAAATGACGACGGGGCGTTTTCTAGGTCGGTGGATCTCCGCAGTAACGCGTACGGATCCCACTACTTGCACTAATTAAGTGTTTAAAGAGTTGTCATTTGCCATAGCATTTATTTTGTTTATATTATCTGTTTAAAATTCTTACAGTTTCAGAAAGACTAAATTAGTCAAAGGTGGCCATGCACGAAAAGCCGCTTGTCTTAGTTTAATAGAATTATTTATGAAATATCAAGTTTCACTCGTTCAACTTGACTATTAATAAATAATTCTATTAACCACGACAGGCGGCTTTTCGTGCATGGCCAACTTTGATGCCTCTGTGCTATCATTACCACATTGAGTTGATTTATTCTGAAACGATAATAATAGTCTGTAGGCGCTTTGCCATCTGATATTATGCAAAGTCCTCAATCCCCGTTAGAATTTCATATTTATCAATATTAATCCTATCACAGGTATTTTGATACGTACCGGCAGTATTTACTAAGAAGTCCAGGATTCCGTTATAAATTATGATTTTTACATCAGTGGATTTCAATATGGTTTCCACTAAAATTTTTGAAAAATGATGATAAAGTAATATACACCATTGTATGATTTTACACACCTTTATGAGTGACATTTCTAAGAATGTCCGCTTCTAACGAGTGATGAAGTTCAATTCCAAATCTCCACCAGATGTTGACAGAGATATTAAGTTGTTCTTTAACTTTGTTGTTCATAAAATCTTCCAAAAAATACATTTGGTCCATCATCTCTTCAAAAAATGTGTTTAGAGTAATACTAAATGAAGCAGTGTTGAGTTACTGGAGGTAGAAGAAGTTGTGGAATTAGTTTTTGCAATAAAATTATATATGTCAAAATCGAAAGTTTCCAAGTGTGAAAATTTATGGAGTGCTTTTTTAAATTCCTTTTTGTTAGCCAAAACTTGAATTTGTTTGGTCCATTTCTTTATTTGTGTAAAATTCCGCTTATCGACTAATCCCTTTGCAAACAGAAAACTCAATTATAAAGAATGTCAAATAAATTGCACATATTTCCAGAATTATATTTGCGTCAACATTTTCTTATGAAAACGTAAAATTAAAACTGCCGTTAAATATAACTTACCAAGTTAAAAGCTAAAGGAGCATAATGATTTAAGTAGTCAATTGGGGATATGTACGCGTCGCCTAACGCAAGACCCTTCAAATTACAGAGCTTTGGGTTGCCATTTTTTTCTTTCTGTTTACCAAACGCAAACTTCAACAAAGTTAGACAAAGTTGATTTATTTACCTGGAGTAAATTATAAACAAATTCTGTAGCCATTTTTCCTCCATACGACTCCCCGAAGACGTAAATTGGGACAGTTAGAAACTCTTGATGTCGCGTCGTTATAAACACTTTAAAGAAGTTGTACAAATCCTCCCCGATCTCGTCTCCATTTTTAACTAATTTGGTCTTTTTATCTGAAAAATAACTATAACCAACTCCTACAGGATTATCAACAAACAAAACGTTGAAATTATCGACGAATGAACCTTCACGCTTCTCAAAATTTACGTCGCGGTTTCCAATTTCTACGAAGTTGCCAAAACCGCTGGATGCAATCCCGGGTCCTCCTTGAAGACCCTAGCAAATAGGATGTTAATTGTTTGACGTTAATGAGCTCACCTTGCAGCCAAATTATTAATGGTCTGTCTGTATAATTGGAAATGTTATTACACGTGGTGTAATACAACCACCAGAACATGTGGGCATTTGGACGAACTGCAATGTGTCCCCAATCTTGTTCGCCGCCCCCAACACCCTGGCGTCCTTATTATCACATCAAAATTCAATGAAATTACAAGTAGTCGTAACTAGTTACCTTGACTCCATGTTATCGACAAAAGCACGTGAAATAACACGTTGGACGTAAAAAACATTTTCGGCAACTATTTTGTTTAGAGAGTATGAACTATCTATTTAAACATTTAAAGCTATTTATCCTTATTTATTGACCCTGAACACAATACTGTTAATTAATTGAGCTAATTGACTGACATAAAAAGGGGCGTTTGATATTATTTCAAAAATTATTTATTGGTAACCATTAAAACATCTACAACACAGTTGTCGAAATATCAGAAACCAGAGAGTCGAAAACATTGCAAAGGTTGTGGCATTGAATGAAGATGGTCTCAGTGTACGGTAAATTTCAAATTTGTTAAATATTGTTAAAAGAACGGTTCAAACAGGACAATACAGTACCTATTTAACATTGTTTTTAACATTGTCCGTACTTCGGGACAGCTCTTTAACATCAAATGTTCTCGCTAGTCGTTTGTTAGAAACTAGGGCAACTCAGATTTCTGCATGAACTGTACGAAGGGTCCTACACGAAATTGGTTTGAGTTCTCATAAGCCGGTAGCATGCCCAAAATTAAGAGCAGATCATAGAGTTGACAGAATCAGATTATAATCAATGTTTTCTAACGAGTTCCGTTTTTGCTTACGATTTCCAGACGAGCGAGAGCGTGTATAGAAGAGACCTGGAGAAAGTTTTGCACCTTGCTGCATTGCACCCAGAACACCTTTTGATGGTGGCGGTGTAATGGTGTGCACCGGTATTTCTTTTTACGAGCGTACCGACTAATTTTCATTGAACATGGAAATCTCACAGCAGACAAACAGACATACAACAGTGTTTGGACGCTCATGTTGTCCCTTATGCCCCATTAGTTGGAGAGATTTTCTTATTTATATTTATGCACGATAATTCCCGCATACTGCACGAATTGTTACAAATTACCTAGACACTGTTGAAATTGCTCGTTTGGAATGTCCGCTCGAAGTCCTGACATGAACCCTCTCGAACATGTATGGGACAGTTTAATACGAAATGCTAAAAAAAGACAACCATTGCTAGAAACCATCCAAGAGCTGCGAATGAGAATGGGAGCATCATGCCCAGCCGGATTGAAACACGTCGCAGGTGTCGTGGGGTTACTAATATTAGGTTGAAATTTAAAAAAAGGACAATAATGTTTTAAAAAAAATTTGATGTAATTTTCCTTTGTCACCTGTTTTACTTAATTTTCACTTTTCTCTTGTTATAAATAAAAGTTTTTTGTTATCATTTATAATTATTGTTCACTTTCTTAAACCATAAATTACCTAATTAATAAATTTGAAAAATTTAGTGTCCACGAGTGTATTAAATATGCAAATGTTAGGCTCAATTAGGTACAAATAAAATGCAAATGAAAAGCAATTACGAGTAATCATAATTAGTTACACTAACATAATATTATTTTAAAATCTGGAAAATGTTTCCATTTATTAAGGACCAAAAACGTAATTAACAAATTTTGTTTTGAATTTTAGCAAAACTACTAAAATATAAGTGTGACAAGTATGGCTACCACTGGTGTGGTTTTCATATTTGCAAACGTATACGTCCGCTCTGGGAATATACACTCTAATCAAATTCTAGTAACTAATTGAAGCACATAAATGCCGCTGCACGAAGTAATTATTAATAGATATATGAACAAAGAGTTAATTGTTTTCTCCACACGCTCAATAAAATCCAACATAATTATTAATATACAGGGTCGCTAAAAAGTATGGATACCTCTAAATATTTTCAGAACTGTTTAGCAGAGCACGTTGAAATTTGCGAAACAGTTAGAAGTGTTTAAATTCTATCATCTGAGATCTTTTTCAATTTTCTACCATCATTTATTTTCAAAATTTATACAAAAAGTAATAAAACCCGAAAAATATCATCCTTATAAAATGCATTTGCTACAAGAATTAAGTGAAGACGATTTTGACCGCAGAATTAAATTTTGCGAAACTATTATGATGCACAACATACATCGGGATGCTAACTTTATTAATTGAGTCCTCTTCTCTGATGAGTCAACTTTTTGTCTAAATGGACATGTTAACCGCCATAACTGTTCATACGCAGCGTCCACAGAAAATTAATGTTTGGTTTGGTTTGGTCGGAATATCGTAGGTCCTTTCTTCATTAACGGCAATTTAACGTCTGAACGATATTTGCAACTTTTAAATTTCCAAACCACGGCAATCAAAATATATCAGAGATGCCATATACCATATACAATATACCATATACCACATGCCACATACCGCATACCACATACCACATACCATATACCATATGGTTTCAACAATACCGCGCACCGCCATATTTTGATCGTCAAGTGCATTTCACTCTATTCTCGCTCGGACTAATTTCTACTGTAAACCGTAATTGTGTTCGACATTACGGAATGTTACTCTCAATTCTATCGTCTTTCTTCTTCACTCTTCGCTGCGCTCCACTGCCTAGAACGAAAGGGGTTAAATTAATGGAACCTCGACTGGGTGATACCTACCTTTGATACTTTCTTTGTGTTCTGTCGGAAAATCTTGAAGAACTTCTTTTGTTTACATCTACATAACCTCACACCTGTCAGTACTGTCAAGCTAGCGGTAGGTCTATCGTCACCGCGATGCTTGCGCAGGTTTGAGAGGCCTTTTTCCGGCCGGCGTTTCCGTCGAGAAGACATTCTTGTTCGGTGGGTGGTGGCAGATATAGTTCAATTTATCCGTACGGGATTAAGTCATCCATTTTGCAAAATTGAGTGATTTTCGTCTCTTTCGAAGCAATCGTAAATCGACGAAGTCATTTTCGACCTGCGGGGATCAAAACCCACCGAATAGTCGTTGTCGAATAGCCTGTGGTTCAGTATCACATTTTCGTTGTCTCGTCGGATTCATCAACATCCCTCATTAGAGATAAGGACCTTTCTGTTCGTTAAACGGGGTACTTTAAGGAGAATCTTCTTCATTAGGGTGCTGGCTTGGGGTGAACCATATAATTATCACCAACTTAACTAAAGATCTGGATTGGGACTACGTTATCGAGGGTGGAAGTCCTAGCAGAAAATTTAACAAGTAGAACTCGTCAAAATAAAGAAATATATTATTTACCACTTTGCTGAAATCAGCATTTTTTTTACATTTTTCTGACCCCTTATATTACCCTCCGCCTATGACTACATGAACTTGAACGCATCAGAAAGTTTTTAGGTAAACACCTTCTTGGGACCTCTTTTTGGGACAAAAAATTTGTCGTTGATAGTAAATTTTAGTTATCAGTTGTGTCGCGCCGGCCGCTATGTTATGGCCTGTGCTCGATTCTTAAGCAAATACTAAGAATTTATTCATTGCAATTTCCACGAAAATGTTTTTTTCTATGGTGCAGTTGTATGGGATAATGTTAGTGTTAGGTAATGCAAACGAAGCCCGCCGCTTGTCTGTACATGGAACGTTTTCAAATCCCAAAAGTCCAACGTGAGGTCCTCTTGTGAAAACACAGTGCAACGTTGATTATAGCAATTTTTCTTCTCCAACTCCAGATTTCGGACGTCCCAGATGTAATCTCGTTTTGGAAATTAAACCTGCAATTTTTAAGCATTCGAAGATTTGCTTCGAAGTGTTTTATTATCGATAACCTTACATTTGACTTGATCTGTCATTACGGTCATTAATAGCTGTCAGTTCTTCGACAAAATGAAATGCGTGATGGTATATGGATTTTAATATGATAATTAGTCAAACATAGCATTAACACGAGGCCTAGAGGTAATGTTTTAATAAATTTGTACAAATTAATTTCGAATAAACTAACATCACTAAAACATTTTCTAAAATTTAAAGCACAACACTAATAGTTTGTCATTAGTCTCTTACGCATCAACCGTCTGGGCATAGAACGGCATAGATTTCTGTGGTAATCTTGCAGTAATGTATTCCTTGCTTCAGTAATTGCAGTCAAGAGCTCATCCCTGTTGAATGAAAGACTAATCGTTGTAGTTTTCAATTTGACAAGTAAAACTTCAAATTGATTTTAAAAAATAAATCATTCATTGGTGGCAATAAAGATTGGTTTAGACTTTTTTTTTTGAGAAATGTCAGAAAAATGTTGGCCAAGATTCCGTGTCCGGAACTGTACATGTTTCCATTTAAACAGTTTTTATTTCGATTCGTTTATCGGGTAAAGTTTTTGTGCATTCCTCACAATGAAGGAACGTGGTTTCATAGGTGGGTATTGGTTTTAAGGGTTATTGTTTTCTAATTTATTTATCTGAAAACGTTTGCGCATAAAATAGGATATATTATTCAGAGCATAAGTCGCTTTATGTGTTTCGCCTGTACTTAAGGTAAATACTGTTGAATAAAGACTGATTACCATATTACATATTACAATTATTATTATTTTTAACTTGTTTTGTTTAACTGTAATAAAATAACTCTGATTAATTAAAAAAAAGACGAAATAATTTCTTTATACATACAATTCTTTTAGTAATAATATTTTTTGAAACGAACATTACCACGATTTTTAAATTAAAGTGGTGATTTTAATATGCAATTAGACATCAATATATGAAATAAAGCAAGCCATGGCTTCTATAACAATAATTGACCAATTAATTGTAAGTCATCAAGCGTAAACGATTCTCTACAAAGTAAAACTAATGTAAGTAGCAGAAAAATTTATCCAACCAAGGCCTGGCCGGCCCATCCACATAAAAGCAAGTTGGAAAGTGCACATTCGACACCGTTAAGTCCATGTCTGAGCCCATTACTGTGGGGGGTTCAGGAATCACCCCTACCAATTGCATTAATTGCACTATAAATGTTTACAGGAACACTGGTGGAATATTCAAAGGATTGAACACATTGAATTGTAGTATAACCTAAAAAAAAATATTTTTCTTTGTTGTAATAGTGAAATTATGTACATTTCCATCATATTGAAATAAATCTTAAGTATAACAAATGTTGTTTTAAATGTTGCCAATAGATTTAATTCCATTAATTAATAGCTACTGATTTAATTCGAGTTGATATAACCTAAAAAATGTGTCATTTTTTTTTTCATTTATAATCCTCAAATTCTTTACCTTCAATATTTAAATGAATCTTGGGTGTACCAAATCGTGTTTCAAATGTTGACAATTGGTTTAATTTCATTAATTAATAGCTACTGATTTATTTTACACACTTTTTATTTTCAGTGCTTTTTAGCGTGTTTTGGCGTGTTTCCCGGTTTAGTAGACCGGGAAGCAAGTGTTTTGGGTTGCCGACAAAGATCGTAAAATGTCGCTTTCGAGGCGGTGAGTTCAAAAAATTCTTTATAGTGACATGTTTTTAAATCAAAATTTGGACCCCAGAATATCAACTTGAGCAATTTCTTTGTAAATTTTATAGTACATGTAATCTGTAGACATATTTTTATATTATTTTATTCACAATCATTATTGTAATATGTCGATTCCTAACTTTTTGAAGGTTGGGAAATGCATCATTCCCAACTTTTAGGGCCTTCTCACGGGCGGGAAATGACAGTTCATCACTTCCATCTCTTGGGGGGGAAGTAATCATGGTTGCCAACCCACAATACGTCATTTTTGTTGTGTGATTTTTATGACAATGGAGATCTAAGAAACTTCAATAAAATAATTAATTCATAATAGAATACCCCGTGATTCATACAATACTCATTAAAGAGTATGCTTTTTTTCTGGCAAGTTTTCGATGGCTTTACTAGCCGCTTTTTTCAATGCAGGTGGAGTACATTGCTGCATGTTACAATTTGAATCAGAATTGTTCGACATCGTCACTTGAAGAACTTTTATTAATTTAGTGCGTGTCATTGTCAAATTAGTTTTAACGCAATTTTTGTTTTCATAGGCTACTATGTGAACAGCAAACGTATTTGATTTTCATGAGAAAAGACAACAAAATCGAATCAGATGATTTGGTTTGCCAAAAATGTTTCATCAAAAACGGGATGATTGTGAATAAAATAGTATACAATCCTCGGTGAAACATTTCATTTCTGTCTAGAGCATTAGCTTACGACAGAAATGAAACTGTTTCCACCTCGGAAGTAATATAGTCCAGTAACCTAGTACATCGTAAGTTACATCAAGTGGTGGTAGTAGGTTTCGTTTTTTTTTCTTGTATGGGATGTGACTAAGATGCAAAATCCAAGTTTTCGACCTCGGCAGCCCTCCGGATCACTTTTGAATATCCCAAGAACTGTTGAATTTTCGCACTTTTTTCGTTTTTTGCCCATTTTGACCATGAAGGAGCACGTTTTTGACAAAGACTATTCTATACATTTTACAACTAGATTAAATTTGCTACAATTTGAAACCAGAATGGGCTCGGTGGACACAATACTTTCCTAGATACAGGTTTTCAAAGATTGACAGATTAACCTGTCTGAAATGACTCAGTGAAGTAAACATTTATTCAATTTGACATTTTGAAGGGCGGTGGGGGAGGAGGGGGAAGGTTTGGTGGGAGGGGGTGGTGTTCACTATTCACAACCAGATCACCGCAAATTGAAAAACAAAATTTATTTAACAGACATTTCTTTTTTTTACTCCTCTTCGAAGGACCAGGACCAAGCAAATTCGCCAATCTGCCTCCTTCATCATTATTTTCATGATCCTGGACGTTCTGAAATGAAAAACAAAATATTTGTTTGTTGCTGGCACTCATCTGCATGCTCTTCGAGATAAGCAAAAATTCACTCCATGGCTTCATCAATGGTAGAAGTCCTTCTCCACATAAGAAACACTGCTCTCTGAAGTTGAACTTTCCAGTGGAAGCCCTTGTTGGTCTTGTCGCATTTCTGTCTCCACGTTTAGTAAATAAATGCTTAAAATTGTTGTAACGCTTGTAGCATGCTGTATGTACATAAATTTCAGTCAAACGTTTCAATAAACGTTTACTGTTCCTATTTTTTAATGCAACACTAGACGCTTGTAGAGTTTTAACTCCTTTTTCTTTCACCAACACTATTTCACCTTCCTTCAAACTCTCACTACATAATTATAAAATATATTTCGGATCTCAACGGCACAAATTAATAACGAATTTTAATTTTATTTTAATAACGATATTAACGAGTGAATCAACCGCATGATACCGTTAGGGCCTTTGCTATCTACTCAGCGGAGAGGAAGAACGGAGGAGAGTTTTGAAAGAAACGGAACAAAAAGAACACAACTCAAAGTCATCTTTGCATCAACTCACTAATAACATAAAGTTCACAGAAATCATCATTAGGTTCCTATCTCTCATTATGTGTCTATCATTCCTATATCTATGTATCTTCTTCTGCCAAAATATTAAATTGAATAAATAATGTTTACTTCACTGAATCATTTCAGACAGGTTATTGAAGATTGCATTATGATGAAACATGAAAATTGACCTAGAATTATCAAGTTTGGAAAATTTACCAATATTTGAAAACCTGTATCTCGGAAACTATTAGGTCTACCGAACCCATTCTGGTTTCAAATTGTAGCAAATTTGATCTAGTTGTAAAATGTATCGAACAGTTTTTGTCAAAAACCTGCTCCTTCATGGTCAAAATGGGCAAAAAACGAAAAAAGTGCGAAAATTCAACAGTTCTTGGGATATTCAAAAATGATCCGGAGGGCTGCCGAGGTCGAAAACTTGGATTTTGCATCTCAGTCACATCCCATACAAGAAAAAAAACGAAACCTACTACCACCACTTGATGCAACTTAGGTCTCGCTTTTAATGACAAAGTTACTGGACTAATATACTAGTACACACCTTTTTGATTTCATTGTTGCTTTGTCATTTCGGTTATACTTCCACGATAGAGAGGATGTCCCTTTTATTAACTCGGATACAGACCAACGTAAAGACGTCATACTGGGAGACACATATAATATTTCAATAAATGTAGTTCGTCATTAGATGCAGTTATGTTTTTGTGTTTACTTCCATTGTAACCTGTGTACTTTACCCGTTGACAAAAGAAAATGCAGACTTTCGGAAGAAAAGCCAGATAACTTAATTCTATGCAACTTGACTCATCATTTAATAATATAATGCCCGTTTTAAGTGAGTAACTAGTGGAAATTTCTTATAAACTAACCGTGATTTTATGGATCGGGAGAAATATTGTAAGTAGTAATAGGGGTACCTTTTGTCGGAGGTACTTTTGATCCCGGTACTTTCGATCCCGGTACTTTTGATCCCGGTACTTTCGATCCCGGTACTTTAGACCCCGGCACTTTTTGTCGGAGGTACTTTTGTATGCTGCACTTTTGTCTGATGCACTTTTGTATGATGCAGTTTTTGTCGGAGGTACTTTTGTTTGATGCACTTTTGTATGATGCACTTTTGTCTGATGCACTTTTGTATGATGCACTTTTGTCTGATGCACTTTTGTCTGATGCACTTTTTGTCGGAGGTACTTTTTGTCGGAGGTACTTTTGTCGGAGGTACTTTTTGTCGGAGGTACTTTTGTCTGATGCACTTTTGTCTGATGCACTTTTGTCTGATGCACTTTTGTCTGACGCACTTTTGTCTGATGCACTTTTGATCTGATGCACTTTTGTCTGATGCACTTTTGATCTGATGCACTTTTGTCCGAGGTACTTTTGATCCCGGTACTTTTTGTCCGAGGTACTTTAGATCCCGGTACTTTTTGTCCGAGGTACTTTTGATCCCGGTACTTTTTTTCCGAGGTACTTTAGATCCCGGTACTTTTGATTGGAATCTTTTTACATCGACATGTTAAGACTTGATTTTAAATATTTATGAGAAATCATTAATTTAAGCCCCTATTTACAAAAAGGCGGATAATTTGGATGTTTGGTTGGTTGCATAATTTATCTGTAAATTTATAAATATAAATATAAACTATTTAGAAAAATCACTGTGGACACATTACAAAGTTTTTAAACGTCTTGACAATAGGTCAAAAATAGAAAAAGACACAGAAAAATTTGAAATTTTTTAATTGAGCAAATACGTTAAGGTTTTTTGTGACTTTCATAAGATAAGGATGTTTTGATGGTTGCATAATTCATTTTAAATACATTGTTAACAACAATAAATATTAAATAGCAATTACATGTGAGGGGTTTTTATAAAGAGTTTTAAGCTACACAAAATTCAAGAAAAAAAATTAAAATATCAAAGTAAATTTATTGTGAAATTAAAAACTATTGAGCATAATTCATCTGTAGTCCATTAGTTGCATTTTAAATAATAACAATAAGTGACGGCTTCTCGCGAAGAACTCAATGTAGCCAACTTAAGAACACAAAAAAACGAACTTCACATGTTTTCTTACAAATTGAGAAAAATATCCAAAAAAAAAAGAAATTACAAAGTTAATAATGATTATTATAATAGACATTTTAATTAATCTAATCATTAAGTTGAGCCCCTATTTACATAAAGCGGATCATATTTACATAAAAGCGGTTGTTTCTTAAAATGGTGTGGCTGTTATTATCAAGGGTGTGAAAAAATGATCCTCTTAGCAGGTTGGTACCAGATGGCTTATAAAATTATCAAAAGTCGTCATCCGTTCAGCCCCTGATAAGCTAAGAGTTGACTCGGCACTTATTTTAGAAGTGTACGATTGGATGCGTAATTATAACATCTGTAAATTCATGTTAAGCTACACAAAATTCAAGAAAAATTAAAAATATCAAAGTAAATTTATTGTAAAATATAAACTATTCAGAAAATCACTGTGGACACATTTCAAAGTTTTAAACGTCTTGACAATAGGTGAAAAAATAGAAAAAGATACAGAAAAATTTGAAACTTTTTTAATTGAGTAAATACGGTAAATGTTAAGGGTTTGTGAATTTCATAAGATAAGGATGTTTTGATGGTTGCATAATTCATTTAAATACATTGTTAACAGTAATAAATATACAAAGTTTTAAACGTCTTGACAATAGGTAAAAAAGAGAAAAAGATACAGAAAATTTGAAACTTTTTAATTGAGCAATTAATATTTAACTAAATAGTTAGATATTCACTTTTTGAAAATTATTATTATTCTGATGTGGTAATTTTTGGATTAAATAAAATTAATATTTTAAAATTATTATTATTCGTAGGTCCCATTCCCATATAGCAACGAAGTAAAATTAAAAGATTAAATTGCCGTAAAAAGAAGAAGCCAATATTTAGAAAGTGTAACAAATGTAGATAATTGTAATAAAATAATAATAATGATATATAAAAATATACATTTATTTACATATATATTTATTCACAGCTTATTTCAAATGATTATCAAGAACTCGATAGTAACAAACGATAGACAGATGTAACGTATAAAAGGGGTTAGTCCCAACTCTCCTCCACCTCAATGTTAGTCTCCAGTTGTTTGAAGTAGCTTAAGTCCTCCCACTGTGGTCTAGGACCTTGTTGTTGTTGCTGTTCTTTTAATTGTTCACGTTGTGCCTGGTCCAGCCTTAGTCTATGTTCGGCACGGTGACAACGAATTATATGATTTGATAGCCTATGGGCTAGCATAACGTGGTTATTGTTGTAGGGGCACACCCTAATGTCCTCTAAAAACAAAAGAAACAAAAAACTAATAGATTAAACTAGAAAGATGTAGCTTTATATGTCACTTACCTTCCACCGGATCGTAGTAGAAGTTAACTTTTCTTTTATTTTGTTTTGCAGCCATCTTGTGTGTTACGTATAGCTTCTAATGGTCGAACAAGAGTGTATTTGGAACTGAATATCTGTACAGGCTAGTGGCTGGCTTTTATACAACGCTGAGTTCTCCCATGAGCATTAAAATATCACACCCTTAAAAATAAACATTTCCCATGATAGGGATGTCAATAAATTCTCGAGATATATTATTATTTAATCTCAAGTTTTGGAAAGGACCCGCCAACTCTTATCAGAGGCTGACCGGATGACGACTTTTGATAAATGTATAAGCCATCTGGTAACAACTTGCTAAGTGGAGCATATCAGCTTAAGACGAAAATAATTTGTTTTTTCATAATTTGCTATGACCTTTTAGCAATTTTTTCATTTTGCAATATAAATTTATAGTTGACAGACAATTTTGTCCGTGCTAACATCGCGCCAGATGTAATTTTAGTAAAAATTGAGTTCTTCGCGAGAAGCCGTCACTTATTGTTATTATTTAAAATGCATACAATGGACTTACAGATGAATATGGACACATTGCAAAGTTTAAATGTCTGGGCATAAAGCGTTTTAAGTTGCACAAAATTCAAGAAAAATAAAAAAAATGTATCAAAGTAAATTTATTGTAAAATATAAACTATTCAGAAAAATCACTGTGGACACATTGCAAAGTTTAAATGTATGGGCATAAAGCGTTTTAAGTTGCACAAAAGTCAAGAAAAATTTAAAAAATGTATCAAAGTAAATTTATTGTAAAATATAAGCTGTTCAGAAAAATCACTGTGGACACATTGCAAAGTTTAAATGTCTTGGCATAAAGCGTTTTAAGCTGCACAAAATTCAAGAAAAATTAAAAAATGTATCAAAGTAAATTTATTGTAAAATATAAACTATTCAGAAAAATCACTGTGGAAACATTGCAAAGTTTAAATGTCTGGGCATAAAGCGTAGGACACATTGCAAAGTTTAAATGTCTTGGCATAAAGCGTTTTAAGCTGCACAAAATTCAAGAAAAATTAAAAAAATGTATCAAAGTAAATTTATTGTAAAATATAAACTATTCAGAAAAATCATTGTGGACACACTGTAAACTATTAAAACGTCTTGACATAAACCGCTTAAGCTACACAAAATTCAAGGAAAATGTAAAAAATTTCAAACAAATTTTGGCGTAAAATATAAACTATTCAGAAAATAGCATAATGCCAGCTGATCGATCGATGAAGAACAACATTACTTTTCGAAGATTGAGGTCAGTCGCCGAAAAGCGCCTTCAACTTACTTTTCAATGAGGCTCTAGAAAAATATTAGTTACAGTTTGTATTATAAATACATACATATTTTAAAATTTACTTACTTCTTTGTTTTTGACATTTGGCCCCTACACAAACCTTCAGGTTTTCGGCTGTTTGATCTTCGTCTCGTTTCAGCAATGAGCTCCAAACCCAACGTCATACGTGTCATGAGGCGGGCGAAGCTTATCTCAATCATCTCGTCGATGATATCTAAGCAGTCATCAACTTGTTCTTCAGTCATATTAAGTACGTGTAACTTCTAGTTGTTGAAAAGTTAAGTGACTTATTTAAAAATGTGTACCATTCTCTTTTATATACATCGGTTCTTAGCATTCTTAAAGACCAACTCCCCTTTTTTTTTTAAAGAAATAACCGAGTTCCCATGATTGGTGCGGAAATTTACGAGGTACCTATCGTGACTTATTTATTCTCAAGTCTTATCAGCTCATGGTAGAGCCCATCAATTCTTAGCTTATCGTGGCCTGAACGGATGACGAGCTATTGATAAAAATTTATAAACCATATGGTATACACTTGCTAAGAGTAACATTTTTCAAACCCTTGATAATAGCAGCCATGGAGATTCCCACGCTCTCTTTGAGAAATATCCGCATTTATGTAAATATGGGCTGAAATTAATGATTTCTCATCAAATTTTTAAAAATCAAAGTTCGATTTATAGCCTTTCATTCCTTTTTCCACCGATTATTTTCTATACCACTATCAGATTCATCTTTTCAAACAGAACTTAATAACATTAAACAAATTGCTTCAAATAATGGATATTCTTTAAAAACTATAAATAAATTATACTACAGATACTATAACAAATTCAAATACACACACTACTTGGCTAAAAATCCTTCAGAAACAATTTCCTTTTCAAATTCATTAACATACTTTGGCGTCGTCTCAGAGAAATGTTCTAAAATACTTAAGAAAAACGGTTTTAAAGTTTCATTTAAAAACAGATAACAACTTATCCAGATTTTTTATTAAAAATAAAGATCCATTAGATTACAAATCATAATCAGGTGTATACAAATTAAACTGCTCTTCTTGTTATTAAACCTTCTTCTTTCGCCAATCATATATTAATAACGAAACATAGTTTTTCACCAACAAATTTCCAAATTAATTCATAAATGCAATAAAGGCTGGAAATTAGATTTTCTTGAGACTTTGGAAATAAGGAAAGCCTTGAAACTGGAAAACAGATCTTGTTTCATCAATTGTATCATTAATATCTTGTTAAATTAGGGCTGATGATGGCATAAGTGTTCTGCCGAAACATGTTCCATTTATAATTTTACGCTGATTAAAGTTTGTGGAGTTCGACTTAGATATATTTAAATTTTTTAATTTATAATTTTAAAGTTTCATATAGATTCTTGTTTTACTAAGGTCTTCAATGTCTTAACGCCTACGTGTAACTACATATTCGTCTCATGTTCTTAGTCTTCATTTAGGTTCTAACTTTTCTAAACATTTCAGTTTCTCAATTTACATGTTTAAAGTTTAACAGATTCTTGTTTACTCAGGTAAGGTCGAGCGGCCGTCTTTTTAATCCGCAGTAGCAAATTTTCATTGAGAATATTTATTTTATTTTATTTCCTTTTGATGTTACTAAGGCAACTTGAAAAGTAGTTTAAAATTCCTCACAGATAAATATTACCAAGTTGCGGTTCTTCAACTTTAATATTTCTTTATCGATTGTGTAAACGAAAATTCTAGGTGGAACGTCAATTCACCGTTACATCGATACGGTAACACCGGATGATAGAGATTCTGAGGTGATAAGAAGAAGTTTGCCAGTTTATCTTGAGCGTTTAAAATTAATGGCGGGTTCCACCCTGCAACGCAGAGTTCCGCGTCGCGTCCGAACGCCGCGACGCCCGCCGCCAAGCACCCCAGCCGCCATGTGAAAACTTAAGAACTTGAGACGCTAATTGGGTACTTGAAAAATTAAGCGCGGCGGGGCGTCGTGGTGGCGGGCGTCGCGGCGCTCGGACGCGACGCGGAACCCTGCGTTGCAGGGTGGAACCCGACATTAATTTTAAACGCTCAAGATAAACTGGCAAACTTCTTCTTATCACCTCAGAATCTCTATCATCCGGTGTTACCGTATCGATGTAACGGTGAATTGACGTTCCACCTAGAATTTTCGTTTACACAATCGATAAAGAAATATTAAAGTTGAAGAACCGCGACTTGGTAATATTTATCTGTGAGGAATTTTAAACTACTTTTCAAGTTGCCTTAGTAACATCAAAAGGAAATAAAATAAAATAAATATTCTCAATGAAAATTTGCTACTGCGGATTAAAAAGACGGCCGCTCGACCTTACCTGAGTAAACAAGAATCTGTTAAACTTTAAACATGTAAATTGAGAAACTGAAATGTTTAGAAAAGTTAGAACCTAAATAAAGACTAAGAACATGAGACGAATATGTAGTTACACGTAGGCGTTAAGACATTGAAGACCTTAGTAAAACAAGAATCTATATGAAACTTTAAAATTATAAATTAAAAAATTTAAATATATCTAAGTCGAACTCCACAAACTTTAATCAGCGTAAAATTATAAATGGAACATGTTTCGGCAGAACACTTCTGCCATCATCAGCCCTAATTTAACAAGATATTAATGATACAATTGATGAAACAAGATCTGTTTTCCAGTTTCAAGGCTTTCCTTATTTCCAAAGTCTCAAGAAAATCTAATTTCCAGCCTTTATTGCATTTATGAATTAATTTTGAAATTTGTTGGTGAAAAACTATGTTTCGTTATTAATATATGATTGGCGAAAGAAGAAGGTTTAATAACAAGAAGAGCAGTTTAATTTGTATACACCTGATTATGATTTGTAATCTAATGGATCTTTATTTTTAATAAAAAATCTGGATAAGTTGTTATCTGTTTTTAAATGAAACTTTAAAACCGTTTTTCTTAAGTATTTTAGAACATTTCTCTGAGACGACGCCAAAGTATGTTAATGAATTTGAAAAGGAAATTGTTTCTGAAGGATTTTTAGCCAAGTAGTGTGTGTATTTGAATTTGTTATAGTATCTGTAGTATAATTTATTTATAGTTTTTAAAGAATATCCATTATTTGAAGCAATTTGTTTAATGTTATTAAGTTCTGTTTGAAAAGATGAATCTGATAGTGGTATAGAAAATAATCGGTGGAAAAAGAAATGAAAGGCTATAAATCGAACTTTGATTTTTAAAAATTTGATGAGAAATCATTAATTTCAGCCCATATTTACATAAATGCGGATATTTCTCAAAGAGAGCGTGGGAATCTCCATGGCTGCTATTATCAAGGGTTTGAAAAATGTTACTCTTAGCAAGTGTATACCATATGGTTTATAAATTTTTATCAATAGCTCGTCATCCGTTCAGGCCACGATAAGCTAAGAATTGATGGGCTCTACCATGAGCTGATAAGACTTGAGAATAAATAAGTCACGATAGGTACCTCGTAAATTTCCGCACCAATCATGGGAACTCGGTTATTTCTTTAAAAAAATAAAGGGGAGTTGGTCTTTAAGAATGCTAAGAACCGATGTATATAAAAGAGAATGGTACACATTTTTAAATAAGTCACTTAACTTTTCAACAACTAGAAGTTACACGTACTTAATATGACTGAAGAACAAGTTGATGACTGCTTAGATATCATCGACGAGATGATTGAGATAAGCTTCGCCCGCCTCATGACACGTATGACGTTGGGTTTGGAGCTCATTGCTGAAACGAGACGAAGATCAAACAGCCGAAAACCTGAAGGTTTGTGTAGGGGCCAAATGTCAAAAACAAAGAAGTAAGTAAATTTTAAAATATGTATGTATTTATAATACAAACTGTAACTAATATTTTTCTAGAGCCTCATTGAAAAGTAAGTTGAAGGCGCTTTTCGGCGACTGACCTCAATCTTCGAAAAGTAATGTTGTTCTTCATCGATCGATCAGCTGGCATTATGCTATTTTCTGAATAGTTTATATTTTACGCCAAAATTTGTTTGAAATTTTTTACATTTTCCTTGAATTTTGTGTAGCTTAAGCGGTTTATGTCAAGACGTTTTAATACTTTACAGTGTGTCCACAATGATTTTTCTGAATAGTTTATATTTTACAATAAATTTACTTTGATACATTTTTTTAATTTTTCTTGAATTTTGTGCAGCTTAAAACGCTTTATGCCAAGACATTTAAACTTTGCAATGTGTCCTACGCTTTATGCCCAGACATTTAAACTTTGCAATGTTTCCACAGTGATTTTTCTGAATAGTTTATATTTTACAATAAATTTACTTTGATACATTTTTTAATTTTTCTTGAATTTTGTGCAGCTTAAAACGCTTTATGCCAAGACATTTAAACTTTGCAATGTGTCCACAGTGATTTTTCTGAACAGCTTATATTTTACAATAAATTTACTTTGATACATTTTTTAAATTTTTCTTGACTTTTGTGCAACTTAAAACGCTTTATGCCCATACATTTAAACTTTGCAATGTGTCCACAGTGATTTTTCTGAATAGTTTATATTTTACAATAAATTTACTTTGATACATTTTTTTTATTTTTCTTGAATTTTGTGCAACTTAAAACGCTTTATGCCCAGACATTTAAACTTTGCAATGTGTCCTACGCTTTATTCCCAGACATTTAAACTTTGCAATGTTTCCACAGTGATTTTTCTGAATAGTTTATATTTTACAATAAATTTACTTTGATACATTTTTTTTAATTTTTCTTGAATTTTGTGTAGCTTAAACGGTTTATGTCAAGACGTTTTAAAACTTTACAGTGTGTCCACAATGATTTTTCTGAATAGTTTATATTTTACAATAAATTTACTTTGATACATTTTTTAATTTTTCTTGAATTTTGTGCAGCTTAAACCGCTTTATGCCCAGACATTTAAACTTTGCAATGTGTCCACAGTGATTTTTCTGAATAGTTTATATTTTACAATAAATTTACTTTGATACATTTTTTTTATTTTTCTTGAATTTTGTGCAACTTAAAACGCTTTATGTCCAGACATTTAAACTTTGCAATGTGTCCATATTCATCTGTAAGTCCATTGTATGCATTTTAAATAATAACAATAAGTGACGGCTTCTCGCGAAGAACTCAATTTTTACTAAAATTACATCTGGCGCGATGTTAGCACGGACAAAATTGTCTGTCAACTATAAATTTATATTGCAAAATGAAAAAATTGCTAAAAGGTCATAGCAAATTATGAAAAAACAAATTATTTTCGTCTTAAGCTGATATGCTCCACTTAGCAAGTTGTTACCAGATGGCTTATACATTTATCAAAAGTCGTCATCCGGTCAGCCTCTGATAAGAGTTGGCGGGTCCTTTCCAAAACTTGAGATTAAATAATAATATATCTCGAGAATTTATTGACATCCCTATCATGGGAAATGTTTATTTTTAAGGGTGTGATATTTTAATGCTCATGGGAGAACTCAGCGTTGTATAAAAGCCAGCCACTAGCCTGTACAGATATTCAGTTCCAAATACACTCTTGTTCGACCATTAGAAGCTATACGTAACACACAAGATGGCTGCAAAACAAAATAAAAGAAAAGTTAACTTCTACTACGATCCGGTGGAAGGTAAGTGACATATAAAGCTACATCTTTCTAGTTTAATCTATTAGTTTTTTGTTTCTTTTGTTTTTAGAGGACATTAGGGTGTGCCCCTACAACAATAACCACGTTATGCTAGCCCATAGGCTATCAAATCATATAATTCGTTGTCACCGTGCCGAACATAGACTAAGGCTAGACCAGGCACAACGTGAATAATTAAAAGAACAGCAACAACAACAAGGTCCTAGACCACAGTGGGAGGACTTAAGCTACCTCAAACAACTGGAGACTAACATTGAGGTGGAGGAGAGTTGGGACTAACCCCTTTTATACGTTACATCTGTCTATCGTTTGTTACTATCGAGTTCTTGATAATCATTTGAAATAAGCTGTGAATAAATATATATGTAAATAAATGTATATTTTTATATATCATTATTATTATTTTATTACAATTATCTACATTTGTTACACTTTCTAAATATTGGCTTCTTCTTTTTACGGCAATTTAATCTTTTAATTTTACTTCGTTGCTATATGGGAATGGGACCTACGAATAATAATAATTTCAAAATATTAATTTTATTTAATCCAAAAATTACCACATCAGAATAATAATAATTTTCAAAAAGTGAATATCTAACTATTTAGTTAAATATTAATTGCTCAATTAAAAAGTTTCAAATTTTCTGTATCTTTTTCTCTTTTTTACCTATTGTCAAGACGTTTAAAACTTTGTATATTTATTACTGTTAACAATGTATTTAAATGAATTATGCAACCATCAAAACATCCTTATCTTATGAAATTCACAAACCCTTAACATTTACCGTATTTACTCAATTAAAAAAGTTTCAAATTTTTCTGTATCTTTTTCTATTTTTTCACCTATTGTCAAGACGTTTAAAACTTTGAAATGTGTCCACAGTGATTTTCTGAATAGTTTATATTTTACAATAAATTTACTTTGATATTTTTAATTTTTCTTGAATTTTGTGTAGCTTAACATGAATTTACAGATGTTATAATTACGCATCCAATCGTACACTTCTAAAATAAGTGCCGAGTCAACTCTTAGCTTATCAGGGGCTGAACGGATGACGACTTTTGATAATTTTATAAGCCATCTGGTACCAACCTGCTAAGAGGATCATTTTTTCACACCCTTGATAATAACAGCCACACCATTTTAAGAAACAACCGCTTTTATGTAAATATGATCCGCTTTATGTAAATAGGGGCTCAACTTAATGATTAGATTAATTAAAATGTCTATTATAATAATCATTATTAACTTTGTAATTTCTTTTTTTTTTGGATATTTTTCTCAATTTGTAAGAAAACATGTGAAGTTCGTTTTTTTTGTTCTTAAGTTGGCTACATTGAGTTCTTCGCGAGAAGCCGTCACTTATTGTTATTATTTAAAATGCAACTAATGGACTACAGATGAATTATGCTCAATAGTTTTTAATTTCACAATAAATTTACTTTGATATTTTAATTTTTTTTCTTGAATTTTGTGTAGCTTAAAACTCTTTATAAAAACCCCTCACATGTAATTGCTATTTAATATTTATTGTTGTTAACAATGTATTTAAAATGAATTATGCAACCATCAAAACATCCTTATCTTATGAAAGTCACAAAAAACCTTAACGTATTTGCTCAATTAAAAAATTTCAAATTTTTCTGTGTCTTTTTCTATTTTTGACCTATTGTCAAGACGTTTAAAAACTTTCTAATGTGTCCACAGTGATTTTTCTAAATAGTTTATATTTATATTTATAAATTTACAGATAAATTATGCAACCAACCAAACATCCAAATTATCCGCCTTTATGTAAATAGGGGCTTAAATTAATGATTTCTCATAAATATTTAAAATCAAGTCTTAACATGTCGATGTAAAAAGATTCCAATCAAAAGTACCGGGATCTAAAGTACCTCGGAAAAAAAGTACCGGGATCAAAAGTACCTCGGACAAAAAGTACCGGGATCTAAAGTACCTCGGACAAAAAGTACCGGAATCAAAAGTACCTCGGACAAAAGTGCATCAGATCAAAAGTGCATCAGACAAAAGTGCATCAGATCAAAAGTGCATCAGACAAAAGTGCGTCAGACAAAAGTGCATCAGACAAAAGTGCATCAGACAAAAGTGCATCAGACAAAAGTGCATCAGACAAAAGTGCATCAGACAAAAGTACCTCCGACAAAAAGTACCTCCGACAAAAGTACCTCCGACAAAAAGTGCATCAGACAAAAGTGCATCAGACAAAAGTGCATCATACAAAAGTGCATCAAACAAAAGTACCTCCGACAAAAAGTGCATCATACAAAAGTGCATCAGACAAAAGTGCAGCATACAAAAGTACCTCCGACAAAAAGTGCCGGGGTCTAAAGTACCGGGATCGAAAGTACCGGGATCAAAAGTACCGGGATCGAAAGTACCGGGATCAAAAGTACCTCCGACAAAAGGTACCCCTATTACTACTATTGTAACATTGAAGGTTTGAACTGTTTAACTGACAACTTCGGTAACAACTAAGCAAATTATTAAAGTAAATGTAACGGTACATATTTCAAAGACAGTCAATAGACTTCATGCTAAAGGATTCGACAAACCAGGAATAGATTGTGATTACTTGCCTTCCTGTATCGAACCTGAATATAAAATCCTTTCAGACATAACAGGGTAAATTTTCATTCAGTCTAAGAGTATTAATTTTATTTTTTAAAGTGAGAAGTTGACATGGAGAAATATTTATTGAGTTGCAATCCTTACCTACCTCTAGATTTAAGCGTATCGTCGTTAGAACTACAATGGACTACATTTCTTTGTGAGTATATTCCTAATGTTGAGTTACAATTTTAATTAGAGGAACAGCTGGTTTGTTCATTGGAGCTTCACTTTTAAGCATAATGGAAGCGGTATATTTCTTGTTCTTCAGACGAAATATTACATAGTAATTTACAAATCGGTCTAAAAGTTCTAGTCGTAGGATCTCATTCAGGAATCATAATTAAAAATTCATAATTTATTTATAAATTGAAATTAAAAATTCAAAATTAATTTATAAATTGAAATTAAAAATTTTCTTTTTGAAGTAAAACATGTAATTTAAAAAAAAAAGTTATGCAAGGTATATCACTTTTTACTCTTGTTGAATAGAGAATTGAAAAGTGTATGTAAAACCCAAAAAAGTTGGGGGTTGCCATTTAAAAATGATGACAGTGTGATAGTTCAAAAGATGGCCATTTAAAAACAAAAATCGACCTGTTCGAACGTTTTTCGCAAAAACATACAGACCATATAGTGTCCTGCCCTAAGAGCTGTCTAAAAACTAGGTTGTTAACCCTTTCACAGTCCTTCAGAGACTTGGTTTATCATTATAGAAATCTGCGGAGCCTTCAACCAACCTTCTCTTCTTGCCCAGTTAAAACGATCCAACCATGCGAGTGTCCCTTTAAAATAAATGTAATAATTAATAATAAAGTGCGGCTTAAATGGTTAGACGGTTATAGCTATTCTTAGTCTTATTATATATTTCAGTTAAAATGGGTGGAAGCTAAATACTTGAAGTTAAAAACATGGTTTCTTTATAAAACAACTTTAAAAACAGACGTTAGTCGTCTTTGCTAGAAAATAAAAAATCTGCAAATTAAAAGTTTAAACGAGCCAAGATACTTAGATTATTATAAGTAACAAGTTAGTTATCTTACCACTTCCTTGAAATTATCTGTGAAAGAAATACCTAGTGGTTTATATCAAAATGTTGGCACCAATTAATTATTATTGGTAGTTAGATCAACAATTAGGCCTAATGTAATTAACGGACTATTTTTCGTCTTGCAGCAAGTGTATTAAAATCTACTATTACCCTGAATGCCCAAAGCTCACAATTTTTATAAAATGGTCTACTTGAATTTTATTTAATAATTCTCGATGAGTTTAAAAGTTCACATTAGATAATGAGTGACGTTACATTTACGTTCCAAAAACACATTCTTGGGCTGTGACATTTTCTTATCGTTTTCACGTACAATAAATGGCATAACCACAAAGCCGATGTTGCATGTTTATATTGCAATGATGTGTTTTCTAGGTCGAATAGAAGAAAAATGTGGATTTCATGTCAGAAATGTAATTCTTGGTGCCAATGAGTGTCGAAAAAAAATGAAGCAATTAATTTGAGAACTTTTTAAATGACTGCTTTTGTTTGGCCTTCATGTTTCGGTATTTTGATTTCCATTTTGTTTATTCGTACAGTGATTTGTTTTGCTACATGTTGTAGTCCTTTAAAAAAATTGTATTACTTTCATAATGACCCAAACCATTAGAATTTAGGGTGTACCATGATAAGAAGCGTAGTGCCTATGATGGCGCAGTTCATGGTTGTTGGTTCCAATTTTTTTTTTTCAAAAAAAGTATTGAATGTATTGGAAATTTGATGAATATTAGAATAGCGGCGACATCTATGAGGTATTAGAGCAAGTCTATGAACAATGAACGTAGAAACCGTTTGTTTAACAAAGGAAGTTTAGCGGCATTCCTGAAAAAAAGAATAAAAAAGAAAACGAAGAAGCTAAGGTCGGAACAGGAAGACAAGAAAAGATATTTAAAATAAGCAAGATAATAGCAGGATCTCCAAAAGCAGATAAGAAAATTGAACTGAAATGGAGTACAGAATCATGGATAAGTTGGAAGAAATTAAAAGGAAAGTAAAGCAAGTAATGAAGGAGATTCGAAGAGAGAACCAAAAAATTAAGAGAGAGATTGAAAGGCAAAGAGAAGAATTTAAGGAGAAGGAGGAAGAACAATATTGTGACAACAGTATGACGTAAGGAAAGACAGAAATAGTAGGCCAAAGAGGGATACAGGATTTTCTGAGAAAAAAAATGTGAGAGAGGTCAAAATCAAGCATTGCTACAGTATAAATAGAAATCAAGTACTAGTAGACATGGAACATTGGGAGAGAAAGAAAAAGTGATGAACCAAAATACAAACTAACCTGAATGAAAGAAACAGAAATTATATTTATAAATAATGATGGTGGAATAGGTTAAGGATGAAGGCGGGGAAAAGAGCGCAGCAGTTAGAAGACAGAATGGAAGGAAGGGATAATGCAGTATTCTAAATGAGCGCTGGAGAGAAAAGAAGAAGAGAGCAGGAGGGACCGAGAGAGAGAAATGTTACCAGATGAATATGTACGCGAGCAAAGAAATAGAGAGACTGAGACAAAAGACATGTGTATGAATGTAGAACTGAGCGAGAGAGGCAATGATACGGACAAAAATGAAAGAGGGGAAAGAATCAGTGAGTCCAGGTACAACTGGAAATACGAGAGATGTATGATTGAGGAAATACCGAAGTATTTGGAGAGGGAGAGTGGGACAGAAAGCTAGATAAGAAGCAGAATGGAATGAAGGTGTAGAATGAGATAGGAAGGAAAGAGAAGAAATACTGAATGTAGACGGAAGAGAAATAAAATGGATGAAAGAGGTATGGACGAGGAGGGCGAAAGCAGAAGAGGAGAGGGACAGAGAGAAGAAATGAAGATACGTTGTTCCGAAATTAATACAGAGGGTAAATTATGTCATGGGTTATAATATTATGTAATCACAGGAATCAAAATTGTAGAAAGCGTCGATAAATGTCTGAGACAATTTTCAACATAGAATAGATGTTACCTACGAAAGAATTGACTTGTGTTATTTTGACAAACATTAACTTTACTGTTTTTCTTTTAATGTCTTCATATTCAGAAAATACTAGCTAAACTCATGGGCTACGCCCCACAACCGACTGCATCAAACTTGTACACCCTCAGTCGCCAATTTGGCGGTGAAAACACAGTTGTTCCACAATATACATTTAATTGCTCTTCCTCATAGATGCTTCATATAGCGTTCTCACTTAGCACATATTATGCGAGAGTTGGAGTGGGGAGATTGTGGATCCTCGAGCTCTCCGCTTTTAATAGAATCGATTCTCTATAAGAATTAATAAAAAATATAGAGAGTGCAATTTGAAACAATAAATTGGATTATTTGTCAAAAATGAAATGTCAAAGCAGATTGTGATGAAGTGTTCTTAAACCGATTTTATTTGATGTATCATTTATTCGAATCGATTTATAAATACCGGTCGCACTTTATATGGGGCAATGTACTATCTAGAATTATTATTATTGAAGTTTGCAATATTCCACCCCGGAAGTAGTTTTTCATGTAGTGAAGAACCGGAAAGTCTTTTCAATTTTTATCCCACAAAATTGTTAATATGTCCACAAAAAGATAACAGATAACGATTGATGTATCTATGAAATTATAAATTAATCTTGCTGGCCGAACAGTGGTTTTTCACGTAATCACTAGCTAATTATCCTTTCTGTTTTTCCATGATCCATCTTCAAGACTCAAAATGATTGACTATCACTCCCCAAAATAATGTGACCGACAGTGTGACACGTCTGTCAAATTTGATTTTTATTGAATTATAAAATAAAAAAAAGACCGCAATAGGGCAATAACAAAACGGCAACATAAAAATTACGAGACGTGTTTTGGAAAAATTCAATAGCGAAGTAATGGAATACGTCATGAAATGATGAAATATCAAAATAGAAAAACCTGGAAATAAAGGAAGAAAAAATAAAAAATTACTAAATTTATGAAATAACGGAAGATTTAAACAAAACGATGACATGTGTCATAGTGAAATAAGGAAAGAAGGTATAAAATGTAACAAAATAAAAGAGCTAAATAATAAAAAAAGTTAAATAGAAAACTATGAAATCATTAAGAGAGTCCCTAAAGCGGCAAGAGGGGGTGAAAGGAAATAATTAGGGGAGTCGCTAAAGGAAGAACTAGTGGAAAAAATAACTAAACGCTAAAAGGAGAAACTTTATAGAAAGGAAAGTGTCTAAAAAATTTGCCATAGCATTTATTTAGTTAATGTTATGTTATGAAAATACAATGTGTTTCAAAATCTAGTCTAAATCTAGTCGCCTATGCATTTTCCATGTAAAATAAAAACTACCGCTTTACGAAAATAGTTATACTTTTTATATAACCTGAAAAATCAAGATACACTTTAAATGTTTATAAATTATCATGATATACGTATCGAGGAACAATTCGATGAAGGTTCTGCCGCCGTGTTTTCCGGGCTTGGTGAGGTTACCCGTGTTGAATCAAAATAAGCTGCAGGCTCCACTTCTGGTGGTGCCCTTCCGTGAGCCCACCGGCAGAACGTCCCGCGTTGAATGAAGAAGAACCGGCGACGCGGGACACTGATGCGACTACGAATAGTTGATCCTCGTTAAAGGGGTTAGATTAAGGGGCATCAGATGAGTGCCCTATCTTCCTTTAATTTAATTAATTTACGTTTATTATTTGACAACCAATTGGTTATTGACAGAATTAGCAAATGCGAAAAGAACAGAGCGGCACAGAAAAATTTCCATGCACAAAAATTCCAAAGTTCACTAGATTAAAATCATTTTGTAACACCACGTATTGTCCATTTAAAATTCTTACACTTTCAGTTCAGTGTCAGAAACATCTAAAACTAAATTCTTCAAAGTCGGCCATGCACGAGAAGTCGTGATTGTGTAAAAAGTCATCGAGTTGTCAAATCTGATTTGAAATAAAAATCTGTTCTTTTGCACTTGAGTGGGACCCGTATCATTCCGGACATGGAATCTTGGCCACTACTGACGTTGAACTGACAAGAATTTGTGAAATGGTCTTTATTATTGATAACCTTACATTTGACTTGATCTGTCATTACGGTCATTAATAGCTGTCAGTTCTTCGACAAAATGAAATGCGTGATGGTGTATGGATTTTAATATGATAATGAGTCAAACATAGTATTAACACGAAGCCTAGAGGCAATGTTTTAATAAATTTGTACAAATTAATTTCGAATAAAGTAACATCACTAAAACATTTTCTAAAATTGAAAGAACAACACTAATAGTTTGTCATGGCCCCATTAGTCTCTAGCGCATCAACCGCCTGGGCATAGAACGGCATAGATTTCTGTGGTAGTCTTGCAGTAAAGTATTCCATGCGTCAGTAATTGCAGTCAAGAGCTCATCCCTGTTATGAGAGACTAACCGTTGTAGTTTTCAATTTGACAAGTAAAACTTCAAATTGATTTAAAAAAATAAATCATTCATTGGTGGCAATAAAGATTGGTTTACATTTTTTTTTTTTGAGAAATTTCAGAAAAATGTTGGCGAAGATTCCATGTCCGGAACTGTACAACCTTATTTTCACAATGCAACAAATGTAAACGGGATTTGAAAACATTCTATTCCGGATATCTGCACGATGACGAACTAACGATGGGTTATTTCAAGCAGGATGAAGCTATATTGCACACAACAAGAGCTTCCATCAACTTATTAAAAGATTTTTTTGCAGAGATTATTAAAGCATTGCCCCTAAAACCATAATCTAATTTTATTCCACCATTGAACAGTTTACAGGAATTTACAACAAACAGATACAGTGAAATATCTACGCCCAAAGCAGGCATTTTCGCACCTGAGAGGGAAAATCAAGAATATTGAAACGCGTGGGATTATCTAAGTTGGGTACATCTGAGTCGGAGAGTGATGGACAACATGTAGATCAGATGGAAAGACTAAAGCGAAGTTAACAAGACAACTGTCTGTAAGTGAAGCAAGATTGTAGAGAGTCTACTATCATGGGAAAAGCTTGCACATGCAAACGAACCAGGAAAAATGAATTTACTACTGAATTGTCCTAGTCATGCTTAAGTTCCTGTCTTTCTTTAAGGCGTGTCCAAACCAAGTCCAAGTTAGCAGAACTTACCTCTATTCTATTGGTTGTTCTTTTGGTAGTTAAGTATTTGTGAAGCAAGCAATTTAATAGTAGCCCGAAAACCACGCTGCAAACTCCAACCTAAGTTTGGCTCAGAAGTTAACAGTAACTCCACTTCGTAATACCCTGCAGCCCCGGAAGGAAGTTCAAGCGAGTTTCAAAACGACCCTCGTTTGACAAATGACCCCAGAGAGCAGGTTTGTACGATTGGGACCGTATAAAATCTCAAAAGCAGTATTGCAACAAGAACTACAAAAATGAATGCTATTTGGTTCATCTGTAGATTCAAAACATATATGGACAAACAATAAAATATACAGTAACGCAACGTTTTCTTTGCAAGCCATTTTTAAACAATCGCAACGAGACATCTAGCGGGCGCAAACGCAACGAGTCGCAACAAAGCTACAAACATGCACAAAGCAAAAACACTAGATACCGAAATTTGGCTTCCCGGTGTCTAAAATGTCGGTTACATGCGAACGACGGAATTCGGAAATCGCAAGGGGGCGCAATACAACATAAAAATAAGACACTTTTCAGAACCCCAACATTCGGCGTGGCGCTATGCCTCTTTTTGCCATTTTTTCTTCAGTTCTTATTCAGTGTTGGTTAATTCAAGTCAACAGAGACAAAATAGCTTTTAAATGACCGCAAGCTGCTGTCGGCCTTATACCGAAAGACAGGTAGTTATCCAATGATTTATCCAAGTTTGAATAGCAGTAGTTTATATTGTTTAAACAAGACCTAACAACAAAGGGGTGACTACGCCGGTCAATTTCAGGGCCATCTCATTTATGTTGAGTATGACAAAAATAAAATAGAATAAAAAGGTTACCTGTAAATACGTTGGGCGGCACCACACACGCGATTGTTAATTTAAATTCCACCGACCCTTCTGGTAACGTGAAATTTCGACAATGCAATTTAAACATAGAGCACACTCAACTTTAAAAACAGGAGAACTCATAGTAGAATAAAATCAGATAAAAACAAAAAAATAAGCGTTAGTTACCACTTGATGCTTTTAACGTGAAAGTCTGAATGAATGTAATGGCCGCCGGTCCTCCAACCGGTTTTTTAGCCACTCCAGCTTCAGCTCGTGGCCAACCACTGCAGGATGTTGCAACTTCAGAGTCGTTACCCAACGTACGCCTTGAGGGTAGGCAAGTCAAAGTTCTCCTGTGCATTTTGCAGGTCTATTTTGGGGATATCTCAGGGTTATTGATGGCGATGGCGCCGGGATCATATTGCGTTAACTGCGAAACTACACTTGGGAATAAGAAGGAACAGCAGAGTTCTTATGACATTGAACGTTGTTAGTCGTCTTGTAATATTCATATTGGCAATATATTAATACCATCCCCTAGTTTTATTATTAATTAATTAACGAACTCTCACAATTGTATGCATTTTACCCACCCTTATGAGTGACGCTGCTAAGAAAGTCCGCTTCTAACAAGTGATGAAGTTCAATTCCAAATGTCAACCAGATGTTGACCGAGATATTAAGTTGTTCGTTAACTTTATCGTTCATAAAATCTTCCAAAAAATACACATGGGCCCAGTTTTTAGAGTAATACTAAATTAATCAGTTTCGAGTTATTGAAGTTATAAGTAGAAGTTGTCGAATTACTTTTTGCAATAAAATTACATATACATTCGAAGTTTTCGCTTTCCAAAGCTACAACTTTACGGGTTGCTTTTCTAAATTCCTTTTTGTTAACCAAAACTTGAATTTGTTTGGCCAATTTATCGATTCGTGTAAAACCCCGCTCATCGAGTAATCCCTTTTCAAACAGAAAACTCAATCATAAAGAATGTCAAATAAATTGCACAGATTTTCTGAATTATTTCCGTCAACATTTCATTACGAAAACGTAAAATTAAAACTGCCGTTAAAAATAACTTACCAAGTTAAAAGCTAAAGGAGCATAATGATTTAAGTAGTCCATTGGGGATATGTACACGTTGCCTAAAGCAAGACCCTTCAAATTACAGAGCTTTGGGTTGCCACTTTTTTCTTTCTGTTTACCAAACGCAAACTTCAAAGTTAGACAAAGTTGAATTATTTACCTGGAATAAATTATAAACAAATTCTGTAGCCACTTTTCCTCCATACGACTCCCCGAAGACGTAAATTGGGACAGTTAGAATCTCTTGATGTTGCGTCGCTATAAACCCTTTAAAGAACTTTTACAAATCCTCCCCGATTTCGTCTCCATTTCTAACTAATTTGGCCGTATTATGTATATGAAATATAACTGTAACCAACTCCTACAGGATTATGAATAAACAAAACGTTGAAATTATCGACGAATGAGCCTTCACGCTTCTCAAAATTTACGTCGACGGTTCCAGTTTCTAGGAAGTTTCCAAAACCGCTGGATCCCATCCCGGGTCCTCCTGGAAGACCCTAGCTAATAGGACGTTAATTGTTTGACGTTAATGAGCTCACCTTGCAGCCAAATGATTAATGGTCTGTCTGTATAATTGGAAATGTTATAACACGTCGTGTAATACATCCACCAGAACATGTGAGCATTCGGACGCACTGTAATGTATCCCCAATCTTGTTTGCCGTCCCCAACACCCTGGCGTCCTATTATTACATCAAAATTCAATGAAATCACAAGCAATCGTAAATAGTTACCTTGAATCCACTTTATCAACAAATGCACGTGAAATAACACGTTGGACGTAAAAAACATTTTGGGCAACTGTATTGTTTAGATAGTATTAACTATCTATTTATACATTACATTTATAGCTATTTATTCTCATTCATTGACCCTGAACATAATACTGTTAATTAATTCAGCTAATTAAACAGCTTACTTAATTAAGGCGTTTGATATTATTTCAAAAATCAATTATTTGTATAAATACGCAAATGTTAAGCTCAATTAGGTAGAAATGAAAATCAATAATTACCAATAATTAGTTACACTAAACTTGTTATTTTAAATTTTGGAAAATATTTCCATTTCTTAAGGAACAAAAACAAATTTTATTTTGAAACAGCAAAATTTCTAAATAGCTAAGTATGACAAATTAATATGGCTACCACTGGTTTGGTTTTCATTTGCAAACGTATAGGTCCGCTATGGGAATATAAACTCTAATCAAATTCTAGTAACTAATTGAAGCTCATAAATGCCGCAGTACGAACAAAGAGTTAATTGTTTTCTCCACAGTCACAATAACATCCAACATAATTATAGCTATTTATTACACAATTGTCTTATAAGGCAAATAAGTCAGGAAAAAAATGTTTGGCTGATTTTTCTTGAGTGACTTATTTGCTGTTAAGACACGTGTGTAATACATTGTTTTATCCAACACCTACTTCTGTAGCAGTTCTTAAAACATTCATCAAAACCCTGGCTTATGAACTGGTTGCTATGACAAATTAGAAAACCGTTGAATTATAAGTCACATAATATATACAGTGAGCGCTAAAAGTATGGAATAAATTCATTAAAAATCAAACAATTTTTTTTTCAAAGAAATCTTTAGATGGGTCAATTTTAGGTTATAAAAATACATATTTTTATACCGAATAAAATTCCAAGCAGTCATTTGTTTTCGAGTGATGACGTCATCAATATTTTTTTTAAATAGAAACCCCCTTTTTTTCTTGATTCTGATATCCCATTTAATTGTCTACACTACAGGGTAAAAACTTTGTTATCTTACATAAGGAAAGTTTTGAGAAAAAAAAAAAAAAGATGGAAAAAATAAATTTTATAACGAAAGCTTGTTGACAATAAGCAAGTCTATGAAGAAATTCCTTTTCGACATTGTGAATTACTTCTTCACTAATTCTACTTATTTCGTATCGAATCCTAATTTTTTAATCTTCTAGATTCTGTGGTCTAACATTAATCTTAGACTTTCAATAACGACATAAAAAATAATCAAGGGGTGTGAGATTTGGAGACCTTGCAGGCCACTCTATCGGTCCTCGTCTCCCAATCCACCCCCTATGAAACCAATTGTTCAAGTAATGGCAAACTGGAAGTGCAAAGTGTGGGGGTGCACCGTTTTGCTGGAACCACAAATCATCATTTACTAAGGTCTGATCATTGTCATTTGGAAAATTTTCTACAAGGACGTATCTTCGGTAATTTTTGGACGACCCGTTCTTCTAATCGCTTTAACATGCCCAGTTCTTCTAAATTTATTTTCGATTTTACTTTGCATTGAACAAATTGCAAACTTCTTGTCGGTTTCTAGTTTTATCCCCGCACCCAATCAAATTTAAAATTTCTATACGTTGTGTTTCTGTTAAAGGAACCATTTTTGAAAACGACGCCGCCATTCCGGATCCGATACGATACCCGGAGCCGATTTCACTCCGGAGGGAAGGTCACTGTGGTACCCCCACTCTTCGGCATTGCGACAAGCTGTGCGCATCAGCCTACGTCATCATCACCCTTACAGCAGGTCTTTAAAAGAGGCTGCGTTCCCTTAGAACGACAGTGAAGTCTCGTGCCCGCTCCAGTGAAGACCAACCCAGAAGGAAGCCGCCCAGGAAGAAAAAGCTGAATAAGGTAAGAGGCTCCAACCATCCTCCCCGCTTCTTTCCGGTAACTCTCCGGTAACTAGCTACCGTAATCAAGTATCCCGGGTTCCATGCTATCCAAGCTTCCGGTTCCACCAAACCGGCTTTTTTTCTGCTAGTTACTCCACACCCGCCAACGTCTAGCCATCGTAACAAGTATCCCGGTTTTTACTGGACTCTGGGAAGGTTGGGTCCACGCGGGGGGATCTCACGGTTCCACGCTGTCTTATTAAGCTTCTGGATCAACCAGACCGGTCATTTTTGCTAGCATCCCGCATCCTCCGACGACTAGCCACCAGCGATTGTAATAAGTTGTCCCGGTTTCTACTGGTCACCGGGTAGGTTGGGTCCACGCGGGGGGAACTCACGGTTCCACGCTGTATAAGCTTCCGGTTCAACCAGACCGACTTGTTTCTCTGCTGGCTAGCCCGGATCAACTCCGCCGCCGTAAACAAGCATTACAAGATCTTAATCTAGATCATAACTCTATAAGAAAAAGCCGACTTTATAAGGAAGATCTGATTGCCAATGTGTACAATCTAGTTTTGTACTTACCAGCCCAATATATTTTTATTTTTTTTGAGATTCCACATGAGAAAGTAAATCACAGAAAGATAGAAACTTTTTAAAACGTCTCCACAAAGAGCGAACAGAGCACAGGCTTCATAGAAACATTAATTTATCAGATTACAGGTACTAGTGATCGCTCGTCACTCGAAATTCGAGTGAAATCAATGTAAAAATTTAAAAAAAAATGAATACTTACTTAAATAGTGTTGAATAAAGACTGGTTACCATATTACATAATACAATTTTTAATTTGCCTTTTCTGAATAATTAAAAAAATTAAGACGGAATAATTTCTTTATATGTATATACAATGTTTTGCGTAAACACTTGTTCATTGTGGAGTATAAGATGCTCCTGATTGAACTGTTCGCTAGAAACGGAGACCATCGAATATACGAAACAGAAGACATTACTACTAGTATTGTATTGAAAAACCTCTTAAAGTATATGATCAATAACGGCACGTTGTTCATTATTAGCCGTTTCATACATTTGATTAAACAATGAATATTCCGCTTCTCGATTGATTTGTTGAGAAAGTCGCAGGTCAGTTAAACGAAAATATTGTGGAATTGACAAACCAATTTTTCGGAAAGAAAAATGATGCGATAAAAGAATTGTATTTTGCACAGCTTTATTCGTCCTCTATTTCACACTCTTCACACCCCGCACCCAAACATCCCTCCAGAGGTATAAATGTCTTAATAAGCATGTCTTAAGTTTCCTACACAACTTGCTCACCAAACCTCAGGGGAGGGGCTAAGATACCTATATTTAGCTACAGTTGTCCAACTTCTCACTTAAAACGATTCACGCTCATTTAAATCGATGACTGTACAGTGCCGCATTGTGGCGATGAATATAGGCCGAAGATGCATATACTGGACAAGCCGCAAGTATATGCGTTGTTGTCTCTGGAGCCCTCTGACAAACTCGATAGCTTACATTCGGGATATCAATACCCATCACACGGCTGCGATAGACCAAGGTGTTAATTAATCTTGCGCGGCGCAAATGAATCCCTCAGTCTCAGACTTCAGCCCACTTGATCTCAGAAAGGCAAATGTATGCCTTTTGGAGAAGCCAAGGTTTTCCATGTTTTTGAAGAAAACACTATGATGCATTGACTTATCCATGTGCTTTCTCATGAGCATGTCTTGCTCAGAGATTCTGACGTAAGCTGTAAGACGAAGTCGAGCTCGGTAATAGAATGTGGCCAAGCTCGCTCAACGTCAAATTCAAGACCGAGTTCATTTGCTGCTCGTTGTGCTGCCTTAAACAAAGAAGCCCCGATTCCCCGCTTCTCGTGCTCCCTGACAAAGAGCAACAAGGGGTCTGAACTCCTGATGATTTTGCAGGCTGTACTCAACATTATACGGTTATGAAGACACTCCAAACTCAAAAGTCCTCGGCCTCTCTGATTTCGTGGGAGATGTAGCCTGGGAACTGACGACTTTGGATGCAGACTTCGCTGTAAATGCATCATTTTGCGTGTATCTCGATCAATCTGCTTCAACTCATCTACCAACCATTTAACTGCTCCAAACGAGTATAGCAGGATCGGAACGGCAAGCATGTTTGTCGCAAAAATCTTGTTCTTCCCCGACAGTTCCGAAGACCAAATCCGTCGGAGTAAATTTTTGTACTTGCTGCGGAGAGACTCTTTTACTTTGTGTGATGCTTGAATGTGGTTTTGTTCCACACCCAAGTATTTGTAAGTCTCTCCGACGTTCAGATGTCTCAGAACGCTTCCGTCGATGAGTTGAGCATCTTCGTCGAAGTACTCGCATCGTCCTCTTTTGAGATGAACCTGAGCGCATTTGTCCCAACCAAACTCCATGCCAATAGCATCTGTGTACTCCTGTACTATGCGCAATGACTGCGTCAGTTCTAGCTTCAGGTCGTCCATATAGAACATGTGTGTGATCTTATGCTTCCGGTCACCGGGTGTACCACAGCTATAACCCCTTGCACCGCGCAAAGCTACGGACAGCGGCAACAGTGAGATGCAAAACAGAAGAGGACTCAAGGAATCTCCCTGGAATTCTCCTCTTCTGAATGATATAAACTCTGTTCGAACTCGGTCCCGTCGGGATGTTATCGAGAACCGCGTCCTCCAGAGTGACATCAGTTGTTTTATGCATCTCACCAGTGGATCGGGTACCATAAAGCATTGGAGCAAGTGAATAATCAGCTCATGAGATGTTGTTTCGAATGCCTTACGATAGGCGATCCAGGCCATAGATAAGCTTATATTGGACGGCATCCTGCGTGACGCACCTATCAATCAGCAGGTTTTCCGTGCAGCCATCCACGCCCCTCTTACAGCCTCCCTGTTCGAAAATTTTCGAATACGGATGAACAATTATTATTAATTTTAGTATCCAAACAGCACAGTGTTCCTAGGCTCAACATGATCACTGCAAACCGGAAAAAACAAGTTGGGAGAAAATCAAACTTAAAATACGTATTCACAATTAAAATTATGAATGTATATTCATAAAAACTTTTACATTTTTAATTTTTTAACCCATTAACCAACAAATTTATACCTTATAAATGACTAGAAAGGTTTTGGAAGTTCCTTGGAGCTGACCAGACGACTCTTGGACTTCCAAATTTCCTACAAGAACAAAATGAAAAATATCATCAAGGTGTTAACCAACATACCACAACTTTGAGTGGAAATCCTTTTTTAGCTCATATTTCTTCAATTTCTGTAGCAATATTTTCTTGTGTAGTTCCAGAAACGTCTATAAAGTGACAATTACTATCAGCATAATGACATGATATTGCCTTTCTGAATCCCTGTAACAATGTTGTAATTTAAGAACAAATTGTGAAATTGTTACTTTAGTGTGATTTGGTCCAGACCACGGTGTAAGATAAATAGGTGATTGCACGCGCCACTCAGCTATATGGGTTCCGTGTCGCCGAACTGCTAACGCGACAGAGACGGAATTGCAAGACAAGGATGTTCGACTCGGGCCACACCGTGACTCGGGCTTTGTTGGTGGTGCATGTCAAGGTGTGTAGGTGAATGCGATAATTGCGCCTAAAACTTAATATGTAATGAATTAATAATCCATTTTGACAGTGACAGTGCGTGAGTCGAAGTGTGTGCGATATATTCTTACGAAGTAAACAATGGGAAGAAAGTGCTGTGTGCCAAATTGTAAAAACGGGTACCATAAAAATTAGGAAAAAATGTCCTTATTTGGTATTCCTAAAAACAATCTAAAAGAATATAACCGTTCAATTCCCCGAAAGGATGGCGTCTTGACAGAAAAAGATCATGTCAGAAATTAGAATTAGACAGCTCTGTTAATTTTTTTAAATTTTACTAATTCTCAATTTAGTGCCGTTTTTAAAAACATTTTAAGACCGAATGCATACTTCGTGAACTAAAAACAGACTGTTATAATATGTTTCAAAGCTGTTTTTGGTTATTTATACAGCGCAGCCGGGGTCGGTACTTTTAAGTAAATACAAAAAGGATCCGTGCCCACACTTTTTCCTAACTGTCCTAAATATACATTTATCGAAAAACTTGCCGCAAAAACGTCGCGAAATTGTAAAGCATGATGGTGTACATGTCAAACGTAGAAGACCAAATAATACAGAAGCACGGTCCACGGTGTATAGAAATAACGCCGAAATAAAAGAAGATGGAAATTCAGATACAGGTAATAATTAGCTAAAAATATCTGACTTCAATTTATATTTATTGAAAGAAAAAGAATTATGTAATGAGTATATTTTCTTTGCCCACAACTAGGAGAAAGAAGTGGTAACATTGATATCGGAAAATCTTCGTTTGACACAATTTGGAGAAATCATGACCTTTTACCATTACCATCTAGTTTGTGGAGTATGGATTTAATTCCAAACAATGACAATAATTTAATCGCCTTAAGAATCTTCAAGTCGATTGTTACATATTTGAACATGTTACGAATTTGACAAAACATATAGAAACAAGCAATATTGAGCGATTAAAAGAATTCTTAATAAAATTTGATTTGCCAGGACAGTTTTCTGGAAGTACCGGATAAGTATAGTAGTATATTACAAGGATATTTTATTTTCAAAGTTGGAGACATTCTAAATGTGATTTTGTTATGAATGAGAATGCCAACTTAGACCATGAATCATCAAAAAATAAATCTAATAATTATTGTAAAAAAATTAGTACAGCTTTAAGGTTCTTTTAAAATAATATTCGTATGACACACCCAAAAAGGTGATACATCGCAGAGGATGGCAAAAGACACAAAAAGTGAACGTAGACTTTAATCACCGAATGTGTCAAAATGTGCAAATATAAAAAAAACAAACATCACGACTAGTTACTCACTTGTTTGATACTGCATATAAAAAATCCGACAACCTATACATTTCTATGTAATCAGGAAATTTTACCTTAACCTATTACAACAATAATAATAATCAGGAGATATTTGGCACGAGTAAATTTAAAATGTGGCTTACTTAGATGATCGATTTTTGAAGCATTTAAACTGAAAATGGAAATTAAAACTGAATTTCAAAGACGTGGTATACTGATTTTCGATGAGATACAGGTGAGGCAGTGCGTTACGTTAAATGTAAAGACTATAAAACTCATGGGGGCTCAAAAAAAAAGAATCTAGATTACAGTTAACCTGAAAATCAGTACATAGTTTGTTGAAATGATATTAATAAGTCATTGTACCGCTTGCTAATATTGCAGTAACCAGTAGCTCATAAGTTCTCCCTTATTATGTAATTTGCTATTTGTTTGTTACTTTAAATATAGCGTTTCCAAGGAACTGGCAGTTTATCTTACAGAGAAAAATCGCGCGCACAAACAAGCCATTATTTTCTGTTTTTTAATCACGCACCTACTCTTTTTACATATAAATGCATGATCACATCGCATTTTATTCTGTGGATATATGTAATATAAAGACACTTATTTATCATTACTGAAGTAAGTTGATTCAATATAATTGGTTCACAAAATATGTCGATTCAATTATACTTTCATCACAACCTCATTGTCTCCGCAAATCTCGAGCGCCCATGGCCCCAATCTACCCTCTCTCTTTAACCCACCGCGTTAACAAAGTCGAGACAAGTCGGCTGGCTCGTCGCATCACCTATTTATCTTACACCGTGGTTCTAGAGCACTTCGGATGCTGTCTTGAGTTGAGGCGAGGGACTACGATATTAATTTGACTTAGCAAAAGGGGACATTGTTATTTAACAACTTGTACAAAAATTTAACCGCAATGATAGAGCGACGTGTTTCCAGCGATTCATACTTAAATCTAGATAACAATGATTGGTGATCACAACCTCTAACAGGATAAACACCATCAACAACAAATGACAAAAACTTTAAAAACCTCCTCTGAATTGATTCAATTTGGCGAATGTAAATACTGTATATAGGATTCCATATGAGGGCAGCGTATTCTAATTGAGATCTTATGAATGAGAAATATAGTACATTCAAAGCCTTAACGTTGCTAAAATCTTTGCAATTTCTGTATATGAACCCAAACGATTTGTAGCATCTTCCGGTAACATTCAATACATGATCATTAAAACTAAATTTCTGATCGAAAGTTACGCCTAAGTCCTTAACAGTAACAAGCCTATTTAATGTTACATTTTCAACATTATACGAATAGTTTAAGACATTAAGTTTTCTAGTAAAAGATATAATGTTACATTTATGTATGTTCAAAAACAGTCTATTCGCGTAACACCAATTTACAATTGCGTCCAAATCCTTTTGAAGAGCCAGACAGTCCTCAGAAGACCTTTTTTCAACGAAGAGCTTCAAATCATCGGCAAACAAAAGTTTTTGACATGCCAGAACGTCCACTATATCGTTGATGTACAACAAAAATAACAAAGGGCCAAGGTTTGACCCTTGTGGTACGCCCGAGGTCGGAGTGTACGGATTGGAAACGAAGTTTCTGTATCTGACGCTCTGTTGTCGATTTTTTAGGTAAGATTTGCATAGGGTAATAAGAGGTGTTGAAAAGCCATACCACTCTAATTTTTCTAAGAGTACGTAGTGATCAATTTGGTCGAAAGCTTTCATAAAATCGGTGTAAATTACGTCCACCTGGAGCTTGTTGTCAAGTGCCTCAGCCACGAACTGACTAAAGCACGCAAGATTTGTGGTAGTCGATCTTTGGTTCATAAAGCCGTGCTGGTATGGTGAGATGGCGGAGCTGAGAGCCCCATAAATATGTTTATATAAAATGGCTTCAAATGTCTTAGCGAAGTTGCACAATAGCGAAATGGGTCGGTAGTTTTTTATGTTGTCTACATCGCCTTTTTTAAAGATCGGACAAACAAACGATTTCTTCCAAATATCTGGCACTTTAGATGTTTTTAAAATTAGATTGAAAATATGTAAGAGTGGCGTTTTAAACACAGCGGCGCAGTCTCTAAGTAAGAAGCTAGGAACACCGTCGACGCCTGTGGTGAGTGAGTTTTTGGAGTTTCTTAGCGTAGAAAAAATTTCCTCTTCCGAGATGTTTTAATTTTTTTTAATTTAATTTTAATGAAAAGGCCAGATGATCGTCGGAACAATTGGCGCAGCGGGTTGCGCAGCGGAGGATGATTCTGCGGCAATTTTATTACTCTCGATGGGTAACGTGCTTGGGTGTGGCAGCCTGCACATACCGCTGGATTAGGGGGAGAAATTTTTGACGGTTCGCACCGTCGGATCTTATGGTAAAGAGGAAGACCCCGTCGGAGGAGCATATCCAACGTTTGAGGGGCTAGGGTTGCCAACCGAAAGAGTCGGGTTGGTTGGTGTGTTTGCCTGAAGAGGATTCACCAGGCTTGCTGAATGAGGGCTTGAATTTTGGGTTTGCGGTTGACGATTGATTTTGGGGGTAACACTCGGGTTTTACATCTTCAGATGCTGTTTGGGGAGTCACGGTTGTGGAAAAAGTGGCGGTGTTGTCCGTGTAGACATTCAGGGACGTCATGGCTTGAATGAAATTTGACCGGAAGAAATGTGACTGAACATGCGGGACCGAATGTGGTTGTGGTGAATCGACTGAGAGGCGAGGGGAAGTCCGCAATCCGAACCTGATGCACCTGCGGACGCATTTGCGATTTGTTGTTTCCCATGGTGATTTGGCTGATTCCGTCTCTGTTGCTTGCCGTTTCTCAATACCTAGGATGGCAAGTCCAGACAGACGATTTTGAGGGTTAAGGTTAATAGGTGGCGTGCGGCTCTCTTTGGATGGTGTTCGTGTCTTGTTTGCTCCTATGGATTTGGCTTCCTCTAGGGATTGGGAGGTGCCACTGCGATGGCCCTCAACCTTTGCCGATAGCTATTGTCATTATCGCACGTCCGCTCATCTCGCTCTGAGCTGGCCTCTTTGGAGTCGAACACGAACACTACGGTGGATGTTATTAGAGAGTTTAGGGCTTCGGTTTGCCTTTGACCTTGTGGTAACTCCAGTAGAGGTGGTTTGATATTGATCGAAGAGTGGGTTGGTTTCAATTTTCTTGTTCTTTATCGCCTTGGTTTTCTTTTCCTTCGACTTCTTGGTTTCCCGAGAAGTCATGTTCCGTGTTATAGTTTCCAGTGTTTCCTGCGGTGGCTTTTTCAACCAGAATCGAGACGATCCTGGGTATGGGTCAGGACTACCAGCTCTTCCCGCCATCGCTCTCACTGCACGTCTTCACTCCTCGGCTGCCGGAATGAAACTGAGGATTCAAGAAGAAACGTTCCCCTCAAATACGATTCAAAGGAAATGTTTAAATAAATAATCGCGTCGTCAAATCTGAGATTATAGACAAGTGTTGTTGAAATAAATTGTAAGTACATATTTTGATTAAATAAACAGTTTGTGAACCCATAGATAATTAAGTCTACCCTTCGGAGAGAGTTGATAGAGAACTGCAAGTGCCCAAATCACAAAGTCTAAAATGTGTACTTTTATTAGGGGTAGTAGAAAAAGGTACAATGAATAAAATGGAGGAGCAAAAGTAAAAATTAAAATAAAAAGATATTAAGGAACTGATTGCGAAGAAATTCATTATTTGATCAAAGAAGAATGACGATAAAATTATTGGAAATCGATAAAAAGAAAGTGAAAACATAATTAGATTCTATAGATGAAAAAAGAATGGGGTAAAAGAAACGGAAATGACAGCGTAACTCATCGTTTCAAAAATATCGAGAATTTTCCACCAAAACAGATACGGTCCAAACCTGAACTAAAAATGTTTAGACTTTAGACGGATGCAAAGAAATAGTTTCAAATTGTGTTCAAATAATTTCTTTACAGCGGCAAGGAAAATCTATTTGTTTATAATGTAAAAGGAAATGGGCATAAAATGAAATTTGAACTTATCAGGAAAACTTAATTCCATACTAACAGGTAGCAATAAATTTATTATTGTTATCGTCATTGGGTAAACACAATCAAGTTCTAGCTTAATAATAAAATGGTCCAAATTAAAAACTACTTTTTATAAATGGATGGAAAATATCGGAAAATCATTAAACTAAGTGTGTGCCTGGCTTTTGTCGTCGTCTCACTAAGCACTCAAATACTATCATAACTGTCGTGTTAAAATTCCTAATCCCCGAAGGCTTATCGCTTATATTCACACAGGTTAGAAAAATGCTCCAGGATATTTAATTTTCTCCGTTATTGCTTTGATATATTGTATAGTTCCAACACTGATGAAGAATGGCCGGTGTCGTTATAAATCTTTAAAAGCCCAGGCTTCATAACACTAAACATGTTTTTATACTTCGACTACAAATCGAACCTTGATGTTGTCGCTATACTTTCAGTGAAGACAGATTGCGATTGAGGAATGTAAAATTAAAGACATTAAAACCATGTAACGAAGTTACCGAAATTCCCAGGATACGAATACAGCCGGCGAGGTTCACCGCTATGGCTGGTCCATCCTGCCGCTTAGCCGGCCCCCACGCCCTCAATTGCACCTTTAACCTGTCGGAAAAAATGCTTACCGCGTCGGACCGGAATGGTCCGGGCGCTCTGGATACCGTCCTCCCGGACTTTCTACGTTGCCCGGAGCGACTGCTACTTAGTTAGAAAGGAAGACGTCATGTCAATAAATGATAAAACCTTGACCCTCGCACACTGCGCAGTGACCAGTGCATCTGCACCGATCCAGCATCTGGAGGAAAATAAGGTAGAAGCTCCAGCCACCTGCCACCAACAAGACGGGATCAGCTCAGGTACAATCGGTGAGAACTCGGTCCAGGGAAGGTCGAAGCCGTGGAACTTAGCTGTACCTGGAGGGAGACACGCGCTAACCCCGCCTCCCCGAGACTGTATATAGATATATGTTGTAAATATTCCCTGTACATATTGACCCCCTGTATACAAATTGTAAATAAAAACCGACCACCATCACCATATTTGATTTTCTCCCCTACCGCCCAAATAGACAGCTGATCCCCGGTACACCGTACTCCGAATTAGGTACCCGTGGAGCATACCACGTAAAAAAACTGGCACCCGAAGCAACCCGACATTAAGAAGCGTCACAACCATTAGAACTCGTACCAGTTGATAAGTCTTGTTGAACCACCAAAAAGGAATAGTAAAAGACCTGTTTCAGCAATAAATACGTTAAACTCTTATAACTTTATTGAAAAGCTGACAAAACAAAACAAATACAAATATACAAATAATACAACAAAATAATATACAAAAGTCATTTACCATAAACGATTAATATAAAAAAATTACACTTATACATTTCCAATGTTATTTATACTGAATTGCAAATTTCAATATCAGTTATATATTTTTTTGCAAGTACGAACTCTGCGTAAAAATTCATAAAAATGCCACTATTAAGCTTATATCTAAAAAATTAGGTAAACTATGCAGTCTTTAAAAGATAGTAATAATAAACATAATATACAAAGTAATATAATTTAATTGGAGGGAGGGGTGTTTTTTAATATGCAGATGCACTTTTTAAGCATCAATCATAAATTGTAATACTGAGTGCAATGAAAGCCTTATGCATATAACAACAGGCTTTAAAATGCATCATGAATAAAAACGAATTATGCTATTCTTTCTCTTGTAATCAACTATCTAAATCTAAGGCGAGATTTTCATAAACACCTTCCGTCTCCAAATATCACACAAGAAGAAACAAACCATAATTTTTAATACAAGCTATAAAAATATATCTCATTTTGAGCTACCTTTATGAATGCAAATTCTCAAAAAGACAATTTATTGAATCCCACTTCAGAAGGTAACTAATCTAACTTGAGCTCAAAATATCCATAATTAGACTAAATTTAAATTTTGATGTTTGAAAAAATCACTCCCATGCTTATGAAAACCTGGCAAGCTACCTAGATTACATTAATAATTAAACTAACTGTCAACTTGGTTTGTACTTAAATTAGAAGACGTGGCTGCTGACTGAACATAATTGGTATAAACGGGAACAACGCTGCAAGTAACAGCTACAGGACTCGGTAAATCTGGATATGTCGGCGCAGCATCTGCTGCTTTAAATACATCTTGTTTCTCTGAATCTTCAACCTCAGTCGTGTCGGCTTCGGGAATCGAATCGGGATTCAAGTACTTGTGAAACTGCGGATAACGCATCCTAATTGTGTCCACAACGTCTAGCAGATTTTTTGAGTCCATTGCAAGGACGTGAGCAGCACCAAGCATTCCCCTACAACAAAAGGCGTTCAAAAAGTTTTAATAAAAGCTTTGTTATTTACTTTCTGTATTCGTTATCTAGCGTAGTTTGGCTATAATTCTGCGCCAGTTTCATGGCACTCACTAAGTCGCCCATATCTTTAGAAAGAACTTTATGGGCCATTTCAACTTCTCGTTGCGCTGACGTCGGAAAAAAGACCACTATTTCATCGACGCTAGTTAGGAGACCCCGTAATTCTAGACCTACTTTCCGTACCAAGTCCAGATACTGATCAGCGTGAGATTGCTGGACCCCCTGGGACAGAGACATCACAGCTTTGACGACTTGTGTTGTGCAATCGTAGACTTTGTCGTTTGTTCTGTCCAAGTCAGCAGTGGGCGTGGGAGTTGCCTGCAATTTCATAAATTGTAACATGTCTGATAAGTGCCTGTAGCCAATTATGTAGGGAGAAAAATAGGATTAAGGACACGAACACGGCAGATAAGGTTAGTATTCCATTTTTTTATACAGATCGTATGAACACGTACAAAAACTTAAATCAATTAATGTAATCATTGCAATGGGTGCTAATTGCTATTTCTTCATCACACACCGCACGGTACTCGCAAGATTCTTTGGAAACTGATTTCGGTCTTACTAAACTTCATCAATAAATTGGGATTGCCGTGACCTCACCGGGTGCGGAAGGAGGAAATCATGCTTTCAATTAACAACGATTTTAATAAATCGGTACAATTTTCTGAACGGAAATCTCTCGAAAAAAATTGCTGTCCGGACTGTTTGCGAGCGACAAAAGTAATTGCAGTTCCTCATTTCTCAATATGTTTCATAACTAATAGTCCCTTATTATCCATTATTTGCCATTTCTCATTCTTTACTAATAATTCCCCATTCTAAAACTACGTATTTGTGCGGAATGGGACCATGCCACAGGTTACAACCTGTTTCAGGACCTCCTTCCATTGGTCCCTATCTAACGCCCTTGGTTCCTGGTGCCAATGTTATTAAGATCTTCTTGTACATGAACAATGTACGATGCCCCGCAGCTTGGATCTTCCTTTTCGTCGTGGGCCAACTGGGTTTTGGAACATGGCTATTTTTGCAGAGTCTTCCGGGTCCATTCTTAGTAACAGGATAAAGATTTTACTTTCAATAAAAAAATCCAGAAAAACGCATTCCCGCCTAAGTCTACATAACAAAAGTGAAATACCGTTGGTTGGTAAGCGCATCACTTGAGAACAACTGGACCGATTCTTTTCGCACGAGGTAAGCCTACTTCGCGTCCGACACGAAAATGCGTAACGTTCAACAATGTAAGTGGGGGGATATTTTATATTGTACCTCTTCTCTCCGTTGAGAGTACTAAGTAATTTTCATTTGAGATCATACCCGCATCCTAACTAAGTTATTCTCAATTATTTCTTGTTTAATAAAAAGTTTCTCTTCTGTCGCGCGTAGACTTCACGCACAACTCGTTTTTAAATATTCGTAATACAAAGTCCAAATAAGGTTTTTATTGACAGAAAAATTGAAAAAGTTGCCCGGAAAATTGGAAAATTCGGGAAAAACTGTTTTGTTTGTTACGGTCCTGGAAAAGTTTTCCTGAAAATAAAATTTGAGGCAATTGCAAAGGAAAGACAAAAATTGTTGTGTGCACTCTCGATCATAATTCACGATAGGAACGACATATTTGGTTTATTCTTTTTCTGCTTTGTTCGTTATGCTACAGGGATGGAAATAACTCCAAACAAACACCTAACAAGAAGATGCCTTGTGGAACGTTGTCCGAAGTTTTATAAGGTCCACTTGCGCAATGGGTATTAGTGGGAGGGTATTAGCAGAGCGCGTCGTTATTCTGATATTATTAATGTTTTAGTTTACGAGATCGAATCCGAAATACACAAGTACGACAACGCATGGGAATCGATACTACAATATTAGACACAGTAAAAACAAAAAGTCTACGGTGGTACGGATATGTCAGTCGTATGGACTGTTACAGATGGCCAAAGAAAATGCTGCGATGGGAGCCTTCGGAAAGAAGACGTAGGGGTAGACCAAGAAGAACGTAGAACAGACAATGTTAGAAAGAAACCTGCAGGAAGAAGATGTAACGAATCGATCTAGATGGAGACTAGGATGCGGTAGACGACAATAGTTGTAAACACCCGCAATTATATATTAGTTTAGTTTGTTTACATTCGATTTAGCAATGTATCACCCCGGAAGCGATGGAGTAAGTCGAATTGCAGCTATTCGAACCTCCACGGGTGAAATAAGCTTCTCGAAGATTGGGGGTCAAGGGTGAGTAGTCGCTGGAATCAGTCAACATGAAGAGAACGGGAATTTAGGACAGCCTCAATCTGAATCAATAGGATGTTCAACTCGTCTAACGGTAAAAACGCGTTTCCTGGCACTCTCCGTAGCTGAAAATTTGTTGATTGAATCCCAGCTTCCCAAATTACACCAAAATGTGGAGAATGTGGAGACATAAAATGTCAATCAAAAACACTTACCGAGCTCTTAGAATTCCCGATTTGCACCCAAAAAGTTGCTACTGTTATCTGAGTACACTTTTGATGGTTTACCACGGCGAGAGACAAAGCACCTTAGAGACATAATAAAATCCTGAGTTGAGAAGAGTATACAAAAAGACACATTATGTACACATTTGTGTACTCAAAATAAGTGCGTTAATAGCTTTGTTACAACAGCAAATTAGGAAAAAAAATGGCAACACTGCGGTAGTCCTATTACATGACGTGACCCCTAATAACGTCTTATAATCCGTTATTAGGGGTCACTTGATAAAATCAAATGATTAGAAGCATGTTACTTTTGAACTGCTTCTAATTCTGCAACTGTACTTTGTGTCTTGTATCGATAAAAGCGGTGTCAACGTCAATTCGAGCGGGATTGGTCCTGTTTAACAGTTTGACATAGCTTCACTTTACGAGACTGTGACGGAAACAACTTCCAACACCACGTGTCGCGTGTTTGAGTCATCAGAAATATAGGTAAAAGTACACGTTGATGTAATTTGCTATAATTTGTTTTTCTATTCATATATGAAATTCTCAGCCAAATCGTTCAAGCTTTACCTTTTGTTCCCACTATGTGTTTTGGTGGCGTCGTCTCATAAACGTAGTCGCCATGGCTTTACATTTTATGACCTGTCTCTATAAAACTGGCTTGTTTGTTCGTACCCGAGCCCCCTATTTACTAGATTTTTTTTTCAAAGTATTCGAGTAATATCTCCATTGGTCAATCCGCGTTCACATGTAATTTGAAACTTGTTTGTTCGTACCAGAGACCCCTATTTACTAGATTCTTTTTCAAAGCTTTCGAGTAATGTCTCCATTGGTCAATCCGCGTTCACGTAAAGTATTCTATAAATTTCAGATAATTAAATTCGAAATTCGGAAAAATTTATTAATAAATACAGGGTGCTCAGCGATTGTTACATTTCAAATTCCCTGACTTTTCCCGGTTTTCCATGACTCTTTTCCAGGTTTTTCCAGGTCTATCTGTTAATAATAAATACAATGTACATCCCTTTTGTCAAGTTAACTTTTATTAATTAACTTTTAAATAAAATATTTCATGTATTAAAAAATAAAATAAATATTCTGACAGGTCTAAAAAAATTAAGCCGTCACAGGACGCCCGGCAAATGCGAAACATCGAAATTGATAGTTATTGAAAGAATTTATAATTAAAGAAAACCAATTAATAAATATGGAGTAAAATTAATAAAAACAGTTTCGTTAATAAAATAAATTTATATTTTTTTTCTTCAAACATCAGAAAAAACGTGACATTGTATACGTTTTTTATATGCCCTTTTAAGCTCTAGAAATTTTCTATAGAAAGCATTCGTATATCTCTTATCGTTAAGGCAGCGTTCGTAAAAACGGATTCGCTCAAGAGTTTTTCCGTCGACTTACTTTGCAAAAGTGATCTCCACGAAAAGCCCTTTTATTTTAAAAGGGATAAGTAGAAGTTTCGGATATTACTTAGACACGCGCTCCTCGCACACACAGGCGAGAAAAGAGCGCGGGCGGAGAAGGGGCGTGACGCCGTTTTACGTGATATTTTAATCGGTTTTACTCCCATGTCTCAGCTAAAGATATTACACATCAAAATTCCCGAACTATGGACTAATTTCAGTATAAGGAAAGACACAATAGATCTTAAGCATTGTATTATTACATCTGCTATGTAATCAAACTTAACTGTATAAAGCGCTTATTGTTTTAGGATGCATTTATTCGGCTCCTTTTGACATCAACTCCGGAAGTGAAATGCAATACCGTGCGATCATTTAAATTATAAATTAGAGTAGGCTGTGAAATTTAAATTAGGTTGGCACTACTAACTTCTGACAATTTCATTTAAAATTCGAATGTCAAAGTGACTTTTCAAAAAAAAGGCAATAGAATTATGAATGGAGTTAACAGCTGAATTGAAGATGTGGGAGAACACTTTGAACATTTGCTGTAATTCTCAATTATTCTACATTATTTGTTAGTCTTTTATTTTAATGAGAAACATAAATGTCACAATGTTTACGTTAACCTCAAACTTTACTGTCAGTCTAAGCTGTCAGTCAATTTGCAGGCTGGGCCATTGCATAATAAAAAAGCCGCCTACCCTAATTTATAATATAAATGATCGCACGGAATGTACCAACATTAAAAATACACAAAATATAAGTTTAGATAGGATTGAACATTCCTATGGTTTATATTCCGTGTGCGGTGTGCGCGTTATGCCCGCGGGAGCCCAATGTTCTCATATTAAATTTAAAAAATTTCAAAAAACTGAAAATGACTATTTCCCTCACAAAATTTAAGCCAATAAAATCGATTCAATTTTCAAAAATCATCCAATTAGCGTCGAATTATGCTGTAATTTTTGGTCTAGGGGTATTATCAAAAATTCTCACTAAATGGTCTAGACTAGACTCTTTTGCGATAATTTTTGAAATGCACTCACAAAAACCAACAAATGAATTTAAACAGTTTTAACACTGCAGTTAAAATTTTCTTCAAGAAATAGTCAGCTAAAAGACCCCTCTACTATGTCAAATTACCTCTGATAATTTTTTCAAATTCCCCTGGTTCGCTACGCAAACTCGGGTAATTTATAAAAAATTATCGGCAATTTGACATAGTCTCGGGAACTTACTATTGATAAATTTCCTGAATTTTCCCTGTTTTCCCTGAACAATTTTCAATTCCCTGACTTTTCCAGGTTCTCCAGGTTTTCCAGGTCGCTGAGCAACCTGAATAATTCCAACTGTTGTAATATATCTTATCAAAACTGAGGATAAAGAGAAATTGGGAGTTCGCATGATGATTCGTTAGTTACTGATAAGGTGATACACAATTTTTTGTTTTTGGTTATATGATCAAGCCAAAAAGGGAGCTCAAACTGTGGTCGTTGGGGGCTTGAGAAATAAGAATTATTGCTGTGGCAGTTTGCCAATAACGAAGCATAATATACTTCAAATTGATCGACAGCATCTGCATTAAACAAATAACACAAAACCACCAAACCGGGGGTAAATAGCTACCTCTAACCAAGTTTAAATGCTCACATTTATGTATGTCCTATTTTTATGTATCGCCATTAAAAGTATCGGGTCTGTATTTTTATGTATCGACATTTCAGGTACCGGCTGTATCGATATTTCCGGTATCGGGTGTGTCTATTTTTATGTATTGACATTTCAGTTCTGCATGATGAAGTTGGAAGCTATGTGGTCCCCCCCATTTTGACAATGCTATCGGTGGTCGCCTAGCCTTCCTCCCCGGGGTTTCGGTGATTTGGAGCTTAGAGATACTGCATACTGTCTGATTTAAAAAGTTTGACTAAGGAATATTGTTTTCTGGTTCTTGATTACCAGGCAGACAATGAAGTTCAGGAGATAGGGTGGATAACATGGGCTTTTTAGATATTCCCTTAAAAAATGTCCATGGAAACAGTAATTTATCAGTATCAGTATCAGTGGTACATTAATTTTTTCTTTGTCACGCGGGTAAATTCAAACATAATACTAGCGTTTGAAGGATCGCAAGTCATGCGCAAGTGTACCTCGCATGTGTGAATGGGAAAAACTACGTCTGTCTTCTCGGGGATACCGCGTGGCGACACTTAGTGACGTAATGTGCGAGTGTGTGGTGGAGGATGGGCGGTTTCAGGTGAATCCTGGGGTCTCTGCCTTGCGCTAGGATAAACTTTCCGGAGATCTCGATATTTCTTGCCAATTCGAATGGGCGGAATCTCTTATCTCGGGATTCCGCCACACCTCAGTGGTAACTTCACCTGAGAAACAGTCTATACAGGGTGTTATGGAAGTCCTAGCAGAAAATTTAACCGCAAGTAGAACTCGTCAAAAAATACATTTTTTCGCAAAAGCTCCCTTACGGAATTAAAATTAAGAATAGTCTAAAACCGCCTATGGTTCCACATTCATTTATTGTTAGGAATGCACAAAAACTTTATCCGATAAACGAATCGAAATAAAACCTGTTTAAATGGAAACATGTACTAACCTACCATAATATGCATAATATTGAAGTAGGTTCGTATGTAATAATAAACTCTTTAACTTACATCAGGGATAAATCCTTGTTGGTGTACGTGCGGTAAACGATACATTTAATGTTGACACATCGACAACACACATCTTCGAATACTTAAAAATCTCAGGTTCAATTTCCAAAACGCGATTACATCTGGGACGTGCGAGACACAACAAGCGGCGAACTTCATTTGCATTACCTAACACTAACACCATAGAAAAAAAACATTTTCGTGGAAATTACAATAAATAAAATCTTAGTATTTACTTAAGAATCGAGCACAGTTCATAACATAGCGGCCGGCGCGACACAACTGATAACTAAAATTTACTATCAGCGACAATTTTTTTTGTCCCAAAAAAGTTAGAAGGTGTTTACCTCGTTCGGCAAAAACTCTCTGATGCGTTCAAGTTCATTTAGTCATAGGCGGAGGATGAAATAAGGGGTCAGAAAAATGTCCAAAAAAATTGCGGATTTCAGCAAAGTGGTAAATAGATTTTTTTTTTTATTTTGACGAGTTCTACTTGTGGTTAAATTTTCTGCTAGGACTCCCATAACACCCTCTAGAAGATGGTTGGAAGGTGATCAGGTAACTGGTGCCTCTGATTTTGTTCGATTGCGACAGAGTAAGATATTCCACCAAAGGCTACCGCTATAACGCAAGTTCTATTTTTGGTACGAAAATTTAACCTGATAACAGACCACGGTTAGAATGGACAAATCCCTATAGCAAATGGGATGAGTTAATAACAGTTGGTCTGGATACAGTAATTACCCATTTTTGCAAAATTCAAATGTGCATTTTTTTTAATACATCATACAGTGTGTCATGGATGAGCTACAGGAGGGACACAAATTAAAAATCGTCATATACAAATAGATTTAGGAACCCTATTAAAATGATTGTAACATAAAAAACTTATTACCTTAGCTTTGCCAGGGTCCCCATTCTCGGATCCCCCATTTGGTGTCAAACAGCGCTCATTCTTTCCAATTGTTGACATCGCATTTGTAATAGATCCAGATGGTGAATGACTTTTGCTACTGCATTGTGAACCCGTGCTACTTTGCCTCCCATTTCCACTAAACGTCATGTTTGCGAGGCTGTTTGACAACTGTTGAGTAGCTGCACTTGTATAATTTGGACTAGTTGGTAGCGATGTTAACGACTGCGAGTTGCTGTGAATCGTGTCAATTTCGGTCGAAGGAGTGGCAATACTTAACCGTTTCTTCTAAAACACGTTACATAAAAGATGGACCTCTCACAGTCTCCAAAATTACCAGTTTAGTTTCCGTTTCAACCAACCATCGCGAATCTTCCTCCGATTCCTTTTGCTGCTGACGTAATCGTTCCTCCAAAATTTTATGGCTAAACGTCGACTGATTATATCTAGATAAGAGCACGTCTCCATAAAGAGCTTGTTGCGGCGAAGACCCCGCCTAAAAGACGCTTCGTTTAATCGAGGTTTGACAATTTAACAATTACGAAAAATCAAAAAGGTGCAACATGCTTCTGTCTACTTATTTACAAAACAAAAAACAACCGTGCATCATTAACTAAGTCATGCAATTTCATGCCGTTATTACTAATGATAAATGAATGAAACACAAAACGTCGACTAAACTAATGAAAAACACACTGAAATCATTCGAAATCAAGCCATGCTTGACTCGAACCTGTTTTTGTTCTTGCAACTTGTTATCGACTGCCTTTTGTATGAAGAACGGCTGTTTGTGGGCACAACTTTTAACATCGGCACCCCCGAAATCATAAATACACTCTTCAAACTGTTGCATCTCTTTGGATTTATCGGAAAATTGATAGACCACAGGTTCTGGATGATAAGAAGGAATGGCTTGGGGATCATAAATGATTTGTTGTTTGCGTTCTAGAGAGCCCATTTTTGGGGAAAACGCGGCACTTGGACTACTGGTTCTCTCCAAAGAACCCATTTTAGGAGAGGTGCTTTTTGATTTGCGTTCCAACGACCCTAATTTTGGACTAAACATTCCGGATTTCTCCAAACTACTGTGAGAACTGTGAGACAAATGAGTGTTTCTCTCCAGTGAGTTCATATTAGGCGAGGCGTTCTCTCCATCGTTTACTTTCCTCTCGAGAGAACCCATCTTAGGTGTTGTACTGCCAGTACTGGTTCTAGATGGAGTTCTCTCGAGAGTACCTAGCTTTTTCACGTAAGTCGGCTCAGAATGTTTCTCTGGAATCTCTGGGTCTAATTTCTTTAAATTCTGAATGGGTATGGGACAAGTTTTGAGGATTGGTTCAGGTACATCTTCGTTTTTTTCGAAATCTACAGCTACTGTGTTAAATACCGAAGCTGGTGTTGTGTATGCTGCTGGACTTAGGCCACGAGTTTCGTTCTCTTTCATTAGATGAGCCAGGACTTCAGGATTTTGTGCTATAATATAGGTTTGAGGTCCTGGAATCGTTTCTAAGGTTACCAAAGAAGATGAGTCAACAGCTGCAACATAATATGAAGAATTTTAGCGAAAATAATTATTTCTGGAATGCATTTAACTTTTAAGATACAAATACGTTATTTGGGAGTATTTAATTTAGGTGTTGAATTTTTGCTGTGCACTACTATGTCTACATTAGAACGGACAATTTCAATTTGACAACCATAATTTTACCTTGCATGGGGTATCTTGAAGGCTTCGGTGGAGGAGGAAAGTCGTCGTTGGGCCCCCAAGACATGGCAGCAGCTCTTCGATTTTCTCGTCGAAGGGTTTCTTGTACTGCCGATCGTTCCTCCAATAATATTTCACTAAAAGTTTAACTCTTGCTTACATTTCCATAAGCATATAATTCTAGTCAAATAAGAAATATATAAAATTTAACATTACGGAATAAAAAATTAATAAATATGGTATTCTTCACACACACATTTGAAAGCTTTACGTGTATGTTATCCACTGGAAATCTATACCGTTGGCTCTTCAACTAATACAGGGTGTTTCAGAAATAAGTGCAATAACTGAAACCAGTGGTCGAACTCGTCAAAAGCAATAACTTTTCTATATAGCACTTTTCCGAAAACTCACATTTTTTTAGCATTTTCCCCAACAAATTCACGAGCCGCACATGGATATTTATTTTAAATTGACCTACTGAGAATCAATTGTGCGGCGGAATTTGTTGCTATTGTATTTCACTTTCGTTTTTAGAGTTATTAATCATAAAAAATGTCGGCTTTTTCCAACAGCGAATAAACGGACATTGTATTAATTTACGGAGAAGGTCAAGCAAATTCCGCCGAAGCCCAAAGATTTTATGTGCAACTCTTCCCAAATCGTCGTGTGCCCAATTTGCATTAATGTTGTGCATTGTGTTTTTGTTTTGCAAAATGTTGAAAACCGCCTACCGAAGATAAGCAAATCAGTTTGCACCATTTGCAGAATTTTTAAAGAGCAGCAATTGTATCCCTATAACCATCTATAACGTACAGAAAGTCCAATTTTTACAGACTGAGATTTTACCTCGAAGGCGTCAGTTTTTTGATTAGGCACGAGAAAGTGCAAAATGCAGTTTTAACAACTCCTAATAACAAAATGATGCTGACACGAATACAAGTCTTTTTATTCCTTATTGTAAATTTTCCAGTGTCAAAAAGAAGTGGCTTTGAGTTTGTTACGTGGTTTATTTATGATGTTTATTTACGGCGGCGGCAAGCCGTTTAGAATATCTCCCAATGTTTTGCTACACTTTTTTGGTTGTGCGTTATCATCAGTTCAGCCGTTCAGTGGCGGGTAACTAAATTAACGTCAAATAAATTTTAACTCGATAACTACGGGGTTTACGACAAAAATTTATAAAGAAAAATTGTTGACAATGATGAGTTCTATTTACCAATTACAAAGAACAAAGGGGAAAGTAAGAGAGAGGATAAGAACAGGGGCGGGAAAATCAAAAAGGCATCGGAAAAAAACAAAGGCGAGGGCACTATTTTGGAATGTAGTACTAAGACAAAAGGAAGAAGCTTTCTGGGACTATCTAAGGCAATTCGAGATAGTGGGTTTAGCAGAAACATAGATAGAAGAACACAGTTGGGAAAAAGCAGGAAAACTGCTACCAAAAGAATTCAAGTGGTAATGTCAGGGAGCGACGATACGTGGATACGTGGATGGTCAGAAACGCACATACTATAAATGCAATAAATGGTGGAAAATAGTAACAGTATAAATAGCAAAGAGATGAAGACAACAAGAAGCACGATAGAAAAAACATTAAAAGACAACAAAGAAAAATGTGTACTTCTGTGGGGGGAAGGGGGGTGCTCAAGGTTAGAATCGGAGAAAGAGGAGCTAAGGATAGGGAAGAGGATAGAAGAGAGAAACGATGAATAAATGAAGAATAAAGAACGAAAAAATACATTGATGAAAATGGGAAAATAACAAAAAATAAAAAAAAAATAAAGCTTTGATTGAAAATAAAAATACAAATTAAGTAATAATAAATAAACAAGAAACGACAATAAAATTGTTGAATCAGGTATATGAAATAAAAAATGAAAAAACGATTAACACAAGATACTAAGAGCGAGAAAGGAAGGAAACAAGGAGTGAGGAAAAAATAGGAACAAGGATTAGAAAATAAAACATGCTAAATGGAGATTCACTAGAATGAGTAAATAAAAAATTATAAGAAAATGAAGCAAGAAGATACACTATACAAAGGACCAGAATGAGGACGAAATAACTAAAGATTGAAGAAAAATTAGTGAAGACAGATGAACGAGGGCCAAGCTTGTGGAATAAAAAACTTAAGTATAAGAAGCGCAGAACAATAAATAAACGAATGAAGAATTGGAAACGAAGAATTAAGAAAGAAGTATGATGAAGAAAAACTTAAAAAATCAAAATAAACGAAAATAATAGATAAAAAGTGAAGGATCAAATATTAATAATGTCGCAGGCAGATAGTCATTTTAGGAAAATAGCTTTTGCCTAGGCAAATACCAACTGCCTGGATAAATAGCTTTCTTTATAATTAATTGCTAAATGACGGGCAATATGATGATCAAAATATGGGACGACCAAGGAGCGAAAAAGTACAAGAGAAAACTAGAAAAGGCAAGATTCTAAGAACAAGAAGTAGGGAAGATGGAGAAAGAATTGAAAGAAATATCGGAAGAAACAGCGACAAAAGGAGAAATAATAAGAGGTAGAGGGTGAAGAAAGATGATACTGAATGGTGGGACAAAGAATGTGAACAACGGAAAAAGGAAGCCATAAAAGAGCTAAGAGAATGCAATCAAACAGAAGCGGTCTTGTAAAAAAGAAAAATAGATATAGAGAAACATGTAGCGAAAAGAAGAGGCGATGGAAAGAGAAGAGCGGAACTATATCAATAGAAAGAGAAAGAAAAGAGAAACAGTAAGTGAGAAGATAACGATGAACAAGAGGAACCAAACAAAACCAGAAGGAGAAGAAATCACGCTGGACGAGGTGGACAAGCAAGTGAAAAAACGGAGGAAGCGCCGGAGAGGGATGTAATACAGAACGAACCGAGGATGCATGGGACGAGTGCTAGAGAGTCTGGTGGCAGTAATGAATGGGGGGTGATGAAGAGACGAATTCCCTATAGGTTGGAGACAGAGGGTAAGATGTATGCTTTACAAAAAGAGGGAGAAAAGTAAGGTGGAAAACTAAAGGGGAATAACTCTAATAAGTATATTATGTTAAGTTGTATGAGTCGATTCTGAATGAAAGGATGAGGAGCGAGATAGAGGAAAAGAGAGCAATACCAGACATCCAAGCAAAATTTAGAGAAAACAGGAAAAGAGTGGCCAACTTTGAAGACAGGATGGAAGAACAAGAACAACACAGAAGAGAACGACACGGAGAAAGATTGCCAGAGGAATAGATACGCAAGCAAAGAAACAGGGACACTGAGAGAAAGAGGCAACAGGATGAATGAAGAAGTGAGCGAAAGGAAGAAGGATACGGACACACGAGAAAGAAGGCAAACAATCAAAGAGTCCATGTACAACTAAGAAAGATGATGGCGAGCTTCAGCCACTGAAAAGAAGAGAGGCAAAATGGTATTGGTTGGAAGAGGGAGGAAGAAGGTCTAAAATGTGCTATGAGTAGAGAGAAGATTGAACATATGTGGAATGAGTATAGTGAGATGAGAGAAAGAAAAAGAGAGATAAAGAAAAGAGAGGAAATACTAAATGTGGATGAAAGGGAAATAAACTGGATGAAAGAAGTATGGAAGAGGAGGGTTAAGGCAAAATAGGAGAGAGGAGGGAAGGAGAAATGAAAATGCGTTGTTTTGAAATTAATACAGAATCTAAATCATATATCAGTACCTCAGAAGCATATGGATCCAACTCCAAAACTGAGTTAAATATGCCAATCTATTTTATTAAATACATTATTATGTTATCTAAAAAATCGAGTGTGTATAAATTGACAATAACAATCCGTGACTTTTTTTAAAGAACCAAATCCGTATTGTCCTAGAAGCATAATACAATAATAAATACAAACTAATTGTTTATTGGTAATTTCCTATTATGCACATGGATCCATATGCTTCTAAGGTACTGATATGTAAATATGATAATAATAATTTTATAACGCATTTAATTACTTCATTTCACCATAGAGAGCATTTGTTACTACAGCACGGTTGATTGAATTTCTTAACTTCAATATGTCACAATCTAAACGCATTTCGTTTTATGCATTGAGATTTTGTAATTTTACAGTGTTGTTAGTTGACGCTATCTCATATCTCTCAACATAATTATTATTAATTAAATACGTAATATAAGAATTTGAACAAATGAAGAAACAGACATAGAGCAAGTAAAAAATAACTCACTGTAATAATTCCTTGACCTCTTTGAAACTCGGCCTCTTGCTCGGCTCATACGACCAACACTGCGACATCAGCGAATACAATCTCGGAGGACAATTCGGAGGTAGTGCTAATCGTTCCCCATTTTCGATTTTAGTGAGAACTTCGTTATTTTTCACTCCTTGGAATGGTTTTACACCTAACATTAATATCTCCCACATACAAACGCCTGTAACGATAAAGCCATAAATTTGTCACTTACAAAACAAATATGTACCAAACATCCAAACATCACTTGCGGTGGTAAAACGTCTAAAATTTATACTTTCGGGACTCATCCATTTAATAGGTAGTTTTCCTTTGGACGCTTTATAGTAACTTTGGTCATCGCTCATTGAACGGGACAATCCAAAATCGGCTAACTTCACGCACGCATTTGTACTAACTAATACGTTCCTAGCTGCTATGTCTCTATGTACAAATTTCTTAGATTCTAAATAACTTAAAGCTGTGGATAGTTGGAATGCATATAGTAGTAACGTGGCCAATTCGAGTTCGTCTTTGTTATTTTGTAAATAAGCTCTCAGTTCTCCGAGCTTTGCCAACTCCATTACGATCCAAACGGGACTTTGAGAGCATACCCCAATTAGTTTTATAATATGTTGATGATCAAATTTTTGCATTATGTCTAAGAGAAAAGGTTACTCCAACGTCAAAACATGAAATCAACACTTACAGGCTTCTTCCAAAAATTTTTCCGTCGTATTCAGGTCAGCTTCCCTTTTACAAGTCTTCACAGCCACAGGCACAACACTTCCATCCTTGGACTTATAAGTGCCTTTGTGAACGTCTCCAAACTGTCCCTCTCCTAATATTTCTCCTAAATGGATTTGATCCCGTTGCAGTTCGTAACTTTTGGCTAAAAGATGTCCCTTCAAATTACCTTTCTACGAAATTAGAATAAAGACTTACTTGCAGGCGTGGAATAATCGCCTTCTTCGTCGACAATTTCTGCGTAATCTTCTGAAAGCATAGTTCCCGTTATGTTATCGGAATTTCTATTTTTATGTTTTGAAGGATGTAAATCTGAAAAACCAAAATGTATTGTACACTTTTATTGAGACAAAATAACAACTCTAGCCACTACTGTCTGATACTAACCTTTACAAGGACAAGGAAATTGTTTCCAAATAGTGGCTTGTAAAATAAAAGCAACAGTTACAAAACAAGAGGAAGAACTAATTATTCTAGATTACTATTTCTAGATGTACCTAATTACTAATCATTGAATTAAACACATCTTTTAAGTTCTTTGTTTACTTACCTTTTTTATTCCAAATTGAGGCCTGGCTTCCTGAGTGAAGCCTGCAGTATCCGTCAATTAAATCCGCAAGACTTTCGGCTGTTTCTAAGTTAGGACACGTAAAAAATAATATCTCCTGGGCTCCCGCCACTTTAAGTTGCAAAGTGGCTTTGTTGTGTTCTTCACAATCACTGACTAGAGTTTGGATGGCTTGAATCTGATCGAAATTAGCAATCTTGGTCGCACTCGACGTCTGTACATTTGTATACGAAATCCCAAGATCTGAACCGATGACTAACTCGACAGGAATTGACCAGCTACTACCTAAATCTACCCGAAACCTCTCTTGGTCGAACTTATAATACAACATTAAAGTTTCGAGAAACTTGAACATACACTCCGTGTCCGTCATATTGACGTACTTTTTGGACTGACTTTGGATGCTTTTTCGTAACGACTTCAGCTTCATTGTACTTAATATTCGTTGCGGTATGAATCTGTGCATTCCAATTTCACGTTCTAGGTATTCAAAGTTCGATTTTTTGTCAAGGGGATTGGGAAATGTCTCTTTGAAGTATCTACGGATTTCTAAACAGCACAGTTGCACTACAACGTCTTGCTCTATTCGTATGTTGCTGTCGGAGAGGTAGTCGTTTTTAACCTTTAATAAAGTAAAACACAATTATACAATTATCGATTTGCTGAGAGGGTGTAATTAATGCTAAAACTTAATTAGAGCACAGCAATTAAAACATGAAAACTGTAATATCAAAATGAGGGGTTACGTTAAAGCTTAGCGGGATTTTTATTAATGTTTGGCATAGATAGATCTTGAGATGCTCGAATTTTCACTTTGCAACCTCGTATTTTTGGCTCTAGCACCGCTATAATGAAAATAACGGTAACTTGGGAGAGTTCAATTCAAATTACTATACTACGTCGTTTACGTGAAGTCAGATCGGGTAGGTTGAGCAGGCCCATAATTCATGACCCGTCAAGAAGTAATTTAAGTAGGTAAGGTAGGGTTAAGTTAAGTGCTGATCACAAAATCATAATTGATTTCATTGCTGCTTGCTGGCATTAATCACTCCATTACAAATGCATAAAATGTAAGAGATATTAAAATTTACTCAAATTATCAAAATTATGATTCAAATTTATTGTAGGTTGTAATACATAAAATCTCCGAATTTCTACCGTACAATGCTACTGATTTATTGTTATAATGTATGTATTGCTAATAATTTATTATATATTTTATATTATATACTTCAATATAACTTAAAAAAATATTTGTTTTTGTTCTTAGAACTACAAATTTTGCACTAAGCTTGACTCATATACTCATAATTATATTGCAATTGATCGTATATTTATGCTCAACATGAATGAAATTTTTTGCAGGTTAGATTCATGTAAAATTGTAAACGTCAAATGTAAAAATGACTATACCCATAGAACCTAGATCCTAGATATATTTGTAAAACAGACTGCAGATGGCAGTATGCACAGTTGCAAGTTGATTAGATTCAAAGCACTAAAACACAAAAAAATTTTGTTTACACTTTCCAAATTTTGTCGCCCTAGAAAATTTGCCGCCCTGGGCATTAGCCCCGACTGCCCCTAGAGTAAATCCACCACTGCTTACAATAAACAGGATGTTCCAACAAGGTTCAGGCCATTTTGTATAAACCAACTTTAAACAAATGGACACTTTTAAAAACGAAACATCAATAACTCCAGATGACGCTCTTTGTGGGCGAATATTTAATGACGGTCATGAACGTTCGAAAATTGGTAAATACGTGGTCCCTTTACCATTTAAGCAGGAAATTCCCAATTAACGTACCTCCCGAGGAGGTGCAGTAAAGCGACTTAAAGTACACTTATTTACAGAAGTAACTAAGGATTAGCTCCAACAAGGACATGCTGAAGAAGTACCTTAAAACAAACTCGGTAATCATTTCCGTTATTATTTACAACTCATTTACGTGTTAATTGGGATTTTCTACCCCCTTGTTCCCCACATGTAGGTGGTATTTGAGAAACAGGCATCAAATCAATAAAATTTCATATTAAAAAAAATATATAGGAGGTTCTATATAAAAACGACCACCAAATAGAAGTGAACAGAAGATTCAAAAGTGCTGTCAAAGCATTTTTTTATTTAAAAAAGGTTCAAAAGAATATAGTTAATTCCTAACTAATTTCAAATCACAGAAAGACCACTATAATAAAATATAGAAAAGACAAAGATGGAAAAATAATAACACAGCAATCACAAGCGATTTATGCAAAAGCTGAAAATGAAGAAAATTACAAATCAGCATCATCGTCGTTTTGGAGAAATTTTGTAGATTGGACTGATTGGTCATAAATGATTCATATTCATATTCATTCATCTGACTACATGTGACGCTCAAACTCAAATCGGTCAAAAGATAGGAAATGTATTCTTCTTTGATTTTGTATTTAACCACTTTTACGTGAAAAAAACAACTTTTGACGCAATTTTTTCAATATGGCGGCGCTAAGGTGAAAATTCGAAAAGAGCACCTCAAAATCTATACATGACAAAAATAAAAAATCCTACAAAAGTTTCCAAGAAAAATTTTGTACTGCCTGGGATAAATTTCTAACCACCAAACGGTGCTTGTGGCTTCGATAAACTGTCGCATCAATCGACCACTTTTTCAGAGTGCAGTGGTATTTATATAAATAACTAAGTATGGTTAAACCAGAAGAATGTCGATAAATCAAAGTGGAGTAAATTTAAATTAAAATTAAAATATATTCAAGTCGAACTCCACAAACTTTAATAAACGCAAAATTACAATTGGAACATGTTTCGGGAGAAAACTACCCCCATCATCGGCCCTAGTTTTAGAAGATATTAATGATACAATTGTTAAATTACAGAGGGGTTCTTACCTTAAAGAATGTTTAAAATTATGACGTTAATTTGAAATTATTAAATTTAACGTTTTGAAAAGGTTACATGATTTTAAAAGATTTGGTAAAAACAACATTTTATATAATGTAAAAATTAAAAATGGATCAAGGAGAATCTCGTAAGTTTGTTTGAGTGGTAGAAAAAGTGATAAATAAGGAAATCATTATAAGTGAAAAAAGTTGGCATTTGAGGTTAAAATAATGTTGAATAAAATATTAAAAATTAATTGAATAAATTAAAATAGTGAATTGATAATGGGATTATTAAAGTTATTCTGTTCATTTAAACAAGATCTGTTTTCCAGTTTCAAGGCTTTCCTTATTTCCACAGTCTCAAGAAAATCTAATTTCCGGCCTTTATTGCATTTGTGAATCAATTTGGAATTTGATGGTGAAAAACTATGATTCGTTATTAATATATGTTTGGCAAAAGATGAAGGTGTTGGTGGAGGAGGATCAAGATCTGTGTGTTGTTATACATTCTTTAAGGTAAGAACCCTTCTATAATTTATCAATTGTATCATTAATCTCTTGTAAAATTAGGGCTGATGATGGGGGTAGTTTTCTTGCGAAACATGTTCCAATTGTAACTTTACGTTTAAGTTTGTGGAGTTCCACTTGAATATATTTAAGTGGAAACGCAAAAACGCGGAGGCGCAAAAAACTGGTCTTGGGCGTCCGGCGCGTGCAGTCCTGCCAGGTCCGGATATGTTTTATCGGTTTATTATAATTCATATCGCCGCGTAGTTCAAGAAGTTGCAGTTTGGGGTGCAAGTATATGTTATAAAGAAGTGCAATATATTGAAGTTTGATACACTGAAGTGCAGTGTATTAAAGAGTAGTTTTAGTTTTGATGTCATTAGTTTTAGTGAACTCAGTACATATTTGATTAAAAAATGTTCAGAACCTTAATTTAAGCAATGGTCTTTAAATGTATATAAAAATATAAAAAGGATGGGCATCGAACCAGACTAATTAATGCAATTCAATTGGCAGCTCGTTCGACAGAAGTTCCATATACCACGATGCGGGACATAATAAAAAAATAAATTTGCAAAAAAAAAAGAAACGCGCAGAGACTGGAATAAGTTAAGAGTTGGACCCATCAACGACAGAGCTTTTCAGAACAACTGTTTAGCACTGCTGTAAGGTCAATGAAATCCCAACAATTGCAACGCTGATTACCATAAAAATATGGACGCAATTATTTTTTAAGAATGGTTTGAACATTACTTAATTCCCCATTTGAGACCAAACAGTGTGATCGTTATGGATAATGCTCCATACCATTCATCCAAGTTCTGAAAATTACGAACACTAGTTTCAGAAAAACTAAGATCCAAGAATTTTTAGCTGACGATTTATTTTATGACCAATCCTACAACAACCAAGCGGTTCTACGAGCAAAAAGTTTGACCAAAAGTATTATGTCAATCCAACAGCAGAAAAATATGGGCACAAAGTTTTGAGATTTTGAGTCAATTGAAAAAAAGAATTCGACAAAGGAACACTTTTCCCAAATTTGGCGCAAAAACTGAGGACGAATATTCGTGACTTGGCGACATTCTTAACAATCAAGATCAATTTATAATTGATTTGGGAGAAAGTAGTAATGCCAGTGATGAAGAATTAACTAAATACCGAATGCGACAAAAATAATTACCCCACCTGACCCTTTTTAGAATGAATTAAGACTCATTATTTTTCAGATTGGGTGAGTAAGTGTTCAATTTTTAGAACACATGATATTTGCTGCTCTGCATTTAGGATTTACTTAATGAGAATTATTTATTTATTTTGTTTAATGTTTTATCAGAGAAAGCTCGTACTTCCCCGTACTTCTGATGGGTAATAGCAATTTTGAATGAAGTGCCATAAACATTCAATCGAAAGTGTTATTAGCAGAATCGACAACGTGTTTTAGTTTCTGCGAACACTTCCCTGTCCGCCGACTGCTGGCACGTGACTAAACCGGCTTCCGTTTGATAAAGTTTTTTGTGCACCTCGAAACTCCAGCTCCGTAAGATAAGGCTAATTTGTGGTTTGAAAATGAAAATGAAAATCGTCTGTGAGAATAAGGTAGAACGGGTGTTTTGTGGAGGATATCAACCAGTCGTTTTCGCTGCGGTCGAAACTGACTGAAAACTGTCGCATGTGTGAGTTTGATGTGACGAGCTAGTTTCCATGCCATTCTGCCACTTCCCCCCGGACACTTGTTTCTGGTTAGGCAGTATTTAAAAAGTGGCTTGTGTAAAACTACTATTAAGAACAGGATCTTATTACAATAATACAATAGCAACAACATGCAGCAGTAACTTCTAAAGTAAAAGTTGTCATATGGCAGCAGCACTACAATCCTTGTGTTTTGAAAACAACACGGAAACATAAACAAACCGACTGATCCAACAAGGCCAACAATGATCTCGAATGGGAAGAAATGCTGCGAACATTACACAAGCGTCACGCACTCCTGGCTCTTAACTTATAATATTGCAGATATTAAAAATAAGCAAATTCCTACAATTACCTGGTCGTAATAGTAATGAAACGTGACCTTGTCTTTATCACATAAATCTTGAAGACTAGTCGGCAAATACCGAATCCTGAGCTCGTATCGCCACTCAGCGTTGGGATGCTTCGCCAAATACTTTTCCTGTACTTGCTTCATTGTCAAGTCTTGATGTAACCAGTACACCTGCAAAGGTTGTTTCAGTGGTTGTCGATTCTTACCGACGGAAACTTACCTCCCCAGTGGAGGGTCTGCACAACCTCATGGCGTATAGTCCGGTGTAGTATCTCTCTCCTATCGATAATCTCTCGGTAACTGTTGAAATGATTCCTTTTACATCGACCGTGTCCCCATATTTGATGATGTTGAACCCTCCGTTTGGAAAATGCACTTTCAGAATAGCCCTGTCTGTCGAGACAGGGCTATTATGGGGCGACTTTTTGGGGCTGTCCATCCTATTCCGGACGCACCGTACTGGTGAGCCCTGGTTCACAGGGGGCGTCGGTGAAACATCACTGTAAAAGAACCAAAAATTAATGTGAAGTTACGAATGTAACAAAATAAGTTACACAAACAAATAAACATGTCACAATTTACACTGGTCATATTTTACGAGAATGCTTCCTTCAAGTTCACGTTTATTTTTTCACTTCTGGCAAAGTATCAAGGCGTTTCCAAAATTACTTTATCTAATTATAAATGTGGGGATTACTCACATAATTTTACGTTGTATACAATGAACCCCAACTTAACAAGTCATACACACATGTGCTCTTTTAGACAATGGTTTAATGAACTCCCTACACGAGACAAAAACTCTTCTTTTTATCTTGACGGTGTACCGGGAGTGTTAATTGATAACTGATCCGGGTAAAGCGACACTATTGTAATGCTAACTATTATTATTAGAACCGACAGCAGCGAACAACTAACTGCTCATTACTTGATGAAACTGAAAAACGCAATACTAATTAAAAGTCCAATTAGGGTGCACAATGCTTCCGCTCATCTTACAATGCACATGTATGTGTCACCCACTTTCAACATATACTACAAAAAATAAACCTTGCATTCAAGAAGACCAATTACCGCTTTTAAACGAGGGTCCCAGCTTTGTAAACATAACTTGGTCAGTTATGAACGTCAAAAGACGGATCAGGTGTATGTTAATTTCATAAACAGACTGCACAGCTCAGTTCCTCTATTTAGCTACTACATAATTATCGAAATTTGATATTTTAGGATGTTATCATTAAATTTTCTGAGAAAAATATAGTATCTAATCGTTCAGTTAAAGTAATCTAATCCTGAGCCCACTGACTTCCTGCAGTTTTTCCTCGCCATTCTTAAATGTCATGTAACAACTAACCCGTGCATTAGAGCATAAAGTAATGTAATAAGTCATTTTTTCATTAACTGGAGCGTTAATTCGCCAGATCATGAACACAAATACAAATAAAAAAAAAAAAATAAAAACAACATAAAATTGAAAACAGAAATATTAGTGTACAAATTTGTTTGAAACGTAGTTTCAAGTTCATCATAGAAACTCAATTACAAAATTAACAGAATGTTTCTAATCTTTCTAAATATGTATTGCATGATGTGTGTACATCACAATCAGAAGCGATACTCCGTGTTTCCATGTGAGTATCTGAAGCTATGTTCACTTATGAAGACATTACCTCCGATAGAATGTCGTCTAATAATATGTAATTTATTCGAAGAGCATTACTGTCATTACGAAATCATGTAAACAGAAGATACGAAAATATGAAATTACGAAGTTATGAAAAGCACCTATTGTGGCATTTCATACTAAATAATTACGTTACGAAATTATAATAGCATATTTCGATACGAGTGCGCTGTCATGACGCTGGCGAGGGCGAATTTTTGTAGCCCGAGGCGAATGCCGAGGGCCGCAATGAGCCAGAGCCCCTGAAAAGTGACAGCGCACGAGTATTGAACAGCGTTTTTTGTATTCGTTCCCGCAAAATGAGAAAAAGTACAAATTTACAACAGATTTTGAGGTTAGGTTGGCAGCTGTCAGATGAAATACATATGGCGTAATATCCTATGTATGTTGCTATTTATGTATTTCATTATTCACTGTGTTTCACAAACGAATACAAAAAATTAAGAAATGGTGGCACTTCGAAATTATGAAACGCGGCAAATAATTACGAATTTATGACACTACGAAATCAAAATCTACGAAATTATGAAATAAAAAAGAAGCACTAAAAATGAAGAAATTACGCAACGAAGTACATAAATTAAGAAATTACACTACGAAATCACAAACTATGAAACTTATGTCAATACGTAATCAGAAGCTACGAAAATTATGAAAACATTTACACACACCAGAAAAATCTAGGGATATTTGTAAATTTTGCAAACTTATATATTTTTTTATAGTTTAAAGTATGTTTACCAATCTTTGATCTTATTTCAAATAAAACTTAATATAGTTTAACCCATTTTATTAATTTCTGTACGAAATAAGCTTAATTTTAAAAAATAATGTTTATCAAAAACAAAATAAAAATAATTTTCTGGCCCCTAATGTAGAATATTATGTCCACCCCTATTGTTTAAAACAGCTCTGCATCGTCAAGGCATGCTTTCTACTATGTCATCTATGGTCTTTTGTGGAATTTCTTGCTAAGCTGAATTTAATGCTGCGACTACATCCTGTCGATTCTTCCGGGGAAGGCTCATACGCAAAACTGTTCTCCCGCGTGTATTCCATGCAAGTTCGATGGGATTCAAATCAGTCGACTTGGCTGACCACTGTAAAACCGAAATTTGCTGTTCTTGCAAAAATTCAGTGAATAGCCTTGCTGCATATGGTCTTGCAATATCCTGCATTAACATAAAGTTGTCGCCATAATTATTGGCATAAGACACGACAACAGGTGCCAGAACAATATCCCTATACCGGGCTGCAGTTAGCTATCTCTCATTCAAAACGAGATCCGTTTTTCTTCCGATTTGTATTCCACCCCAAACCATGATTCTGCTATCTTGGTGAGGATGGACCTCCTGCACATGTGGCAAGCGGTTTGCACCACCAGGCTCTCTCCACACGTAGACTCTTCTGGAATATGGGTATATACCAAACCGGAACTCATGCGAAAACAGAGTGTTTGCCCATTGATACAAATTCCAATCAACATCTTCCCGAGCCCATTGATATTGACCTCCGCGATTGCCTCTTGTTAATGGTGGAGTCCTCCAGGGTTTTCTAGAGTGTAAATTGGCTTCCCGTAATCTCTCTCTAATGGTATCAGGACCGACAGTCACTTGATGCACTAGGTGCAGACGTAAGTTGAGTTAATAAATCTGTCCTGAATAGGGGTTGTTACTCCATTTCGCCCTGTATGACGTTCAGAAACGTCGCCGGTTTCACGATAACGTGCGTTTAAAAGCGATATCACACTTTAGTGTGTGCCCAAACGTTGAGCAACATCAACTTGCCGCGAACCCAATTCGAGCATCCCTATTGCCCTGCGCATTTCGTCTGGACTTAAAGGTCTTCGTGCAATTGTCTTTTCTGATTAAAACGGAGAGAAATGTTCATGAGTTCTATATTTTTATCAGAATTATCTTTGAAGAAAAGGAGTGACTCTAAATTTAAAAAAAATGCGAAAACAAGGGAAAACATTTTAAGCAGATGTTTACTACACAAAAAAGAACCAAATTGTATAAAAAATTGCAATATTATAAGTGCTTTTAAATCAAATTGGTAAAATGAAAGCAATATCCCTAGATTTTTCTGGTGTGTGTAGAACCTCCGATATTAGGTGGTTTTCTGTCGAAGCATGATGCTCAAAATTATGAAATTACGTAACGCGGCAAATAAATTACGAATTTATGGCACTACGAAATGAAACTGTGGTAATTAAATTATAAAACTACGAAAACAGAAGCTACGAAATTGAACATTTTGATTGATGTCACTTTCAAAGTTGTGAGACCCTGAACATGGTTTCACTTGAAGACCAGTCGATATTTTTTTAGATCAAAACCAACCAAAAAGTGTGACATCGGAGTTTGGCGTTTGAAGCTTTGCAACCAAAATGAAGTTCGCATAATATGCTGAAGTTGACGATTATGACTTCTGTGAGACTGAAATTGTTTCTTTATGGATTTATTAAACTCAGTAAAAAATAGACACATTGGTTTGTCTCCACTTATATTCTGACCACAGAGCGATGATGACCAACTTCAGATACTATACTTCAGATGTACGGACTTGTATTTGGAAGCGTTATACGTCAAAATTTATTAAAACATGAAATTGACAATAAGCAAACCAAGAAAAACAAATAAAGTGTAGTTAGGACGAAGTTAATTAAATTAATGACATAATTTTACAATTTTTGTAACCAAAATAAAAGACCAGTCTGTTAGATTTACTAAAGTTATGTTCTTGTCAACCAAACATTTGCCAACAAAGTAATTAGAATTCTCAACTAATTGTAAGCAAATCCAAAACAACTAATTTGCAGTTGCCCTATAACTTTTCTCAGCAATTCCCGCCGCACTTTGCCAGTAGTAGTCACATTTCTTTCATTAATGGGTGTTGCAAACACCGTGTTAGAATAAAATGACTTTTCTCTGTTTATACAGTTAATAATGATGTCAATTAAAATTAATTGTTTCAGCTGGGTGTGAATTGTTTAACTAATAATTATAATTAAATTCAATTATCATTTAAATGGTATTTACCTTCGAATAGCTTGAAATTACAAGGGAATAATTCCGTCGCAAATTAATTGTTCTGTATCACTGTAAATACAATAAATTAAACAGGAAAACTTGTGTAGTTGAGATGTTGTCAAAATTTCTTTGCTAAATCTTATCGGAAAAACAAACACATGATGAGTGGTTATGCGACAAAAAGTCGATAGATTTCCCAAGCAATAGTAAATACTTCTAATAAATTAAGACTACAAGAAAATCTATTTGAAAATTAAATATCCTTTACATAGTAAAGGTGCAATTTACTAAGAAGTAACCTTCAACTAAAGCGTAATATCGCAAAATAAAAATTGGATAAGAACGTCAACTAGAAAATCATAACATAAACAATTATGATTATGAAATACATATATTATTATCTATAATATTTACTATCCACGTTCAACAAGGTCTAGTTTTTCTCCAATTGATGAACTTTAATGAAGTACTGCGGAAAGGCCAAGGCTTGAATGGAGAAATACATCATTAGTGTAAATCAAATAGTCTTCGTTGGAATTCCATACTAAACGATAATAAGTTCCAAGCAGTTCTTCACAAACTGAATGGGAGCTCAAATAAATGGACACGGTATATACAGGGTGATTCACGAAGTTATGAAAATATGGAACATTCCATACCAAGTGCGCCACCTAAAATTTTGATTTTGTTCAAATTTGGCATATTAATACTACTTGTAAATAGCAACTCCCAAGCGCCATCTGAGTCTTATCTTGGTTCAGAAGATATAATTTTTTTCAAAAGCAAAGAGCAATAAATCGACGATTTATTGCAGGTCTGCAAAAAATATATATCTTCTGAACCCAACATCGGCTCACAATAAAACTTATGACCAATAAAGAAGAAGTCATAAGATACATTTTGGGTAACATTTGAAGCAAATAGAAGTAGTCATAAGACGGAAAATAATCATTTTTCAAATTTCTCAAAGTCATTTTCAAGGTCAAAATATTGGATTAGGTAAAAATTGCATCAGACCATTTTGAAAGGGTGTTTCATTGTGCGTCTATTACAGTACATCATCATACTAGCAGTCTACAGAGAACTGCTAGTATGAGCGAAGAACTTATTAGTAAATAAACCCTTATCTCTTGGCCTAAACAAAAAAGGACATTTTTGCTGCTTTGAATGCGGTAGAACGACTGCCAGTTAAATTGTTCAGTTGCTTGACGGCGCACTAACTTTTCTTAAAATGCCGATCACACGATTGGTATGTTTATGACCTAAGGTGAAAACCGTGGGAACGCTCTAGCGGCTCGGGAGTTGTATATTGTGCGATTTCCGAATAGACATTTGCCAGATTCTCGAGGAGGATCGAGATGCCGTTGAAAAGCTACGAGCACCAGACAATTCGTTGCACAATTTAAAGTATCACAAAGCATGCCTTACCGAATTATCCCTGACAAAGAGTTACATTCATACTATGTGAAAAAAGTGCAAGCTTTAAAGATTGAAGACTTTCCTCGCAGAATTTATGAATGGTTGCTTAATATCAAGTCACATACAATAACGTTTTCCTACATAACTATATACCTACTCTTTGAGCACTGATTCACGCGAGATGGTCCATAATGTCTCCATATATACTTATATTTAATTAATTATTGTACTAAATATATCATCATTAATTTCTGATTAGATATTATTTGAATCAAAAGGATTCAAATTTTAGACTCATTTTTTATCCACTGTTCTCAGCCTCTTTCAATTACATATTGTAATTTTTTTGTTGTGGTTATCAATTTTTCTTGAAGACGAGACTTTGTGATTGCTGATCCAACAACTTTACATTCTGAGAGAATGACCACTCTTTTACTAATTTATATCGCAACGGTTCCGGTTTTATATCACAACACTTCCGATTGCGTTCACCTGCAGCAGACGCCGTCATAAGATTTTTAATAAATTGAATTAAGTGACAAAAGAACTTGCATTGGGCAATGAATCAAAGTTTGTTACCTCTGTAAAATAATTTAACATAAATTTATTTTTATTATTTAATTAATACTTAACACATTGTATTTTAAATTTATTTTTCCTCTCAATTTGAGCATACATCCTGCATAGAAGTTCGGCGGATACATCCGCCTCCGCAATAATATTAAATTGAATACAACGGTCTTTTTCAGGGCCATGAAATAATTTTCACGAATTAAAATTTTCCCGTTTCCCATTTTTACGCAGAGGCACTGGTCAGAATTTTAATATCAATGCAATTTAGCGATAAAAACGCATTTGTTGACGTGGACATAACGGGGAATTATTGAAGTATTAAGGAGTAAAGCGTAAAAGAAACATTGTACTGATTAAAAATTAAATTAATAAACTGGGTTAACAAAAAACAGAAAATTTAATTCAATTTTCCAAATCGTGATTTTTATTTCTGTCTATGATTTGGAAACTAAAGCAATTAGATAATAAGAAAATTTAATTCAATATTTACCGAATTTCTGAATTTCAACTACTGAGACGCATCGAAAACAATCAATCGTAAAATCACTATTCACTATAAACAAAAAAAAAAAATGTTTAATAAAATGTGTCATGGGAAATTAGGTCATATAATAAACAAGTGAATGATTGTACGGTTGTCCAATTTTCAACAAACAGGACAGTAATTAAGTCATATAAACAATTAAACGATTACTCCACCGTACAATTTTCCATATACAAGGTGCATGGATCAATGTCCCTCCTCGAAATCCAAAATTTCAAGTTTCGAAGCTTCGAGAACGTGGACATACACAAACAACTTGCTAAGGTCATCTCCATCCTCCATCGAAACCAGAATCACCTTCCAGATTTGATTTTTTTTATAATTTTTTAAATACTTATGGAACAAAATTCCACAAGAAACTTCTTCGACTCCCTCCCAGTAACATATTAATTCTTTCGAGCTCCTCAAGGGAACTATTAACATCTGTAATTCTTATTAGTATTTTTTTAATATTTTTAACAATTATTATTGATGGTGCAACGTAATAATCGTAATAACTTTGACATCTTTTTCCCGACGATATAAAACTACATACATTGAATCATATCACTACTTTTACATCAGTAATTTGCCAAAAATAAACTGAACGTCATACATATTCCCAGTTGTACAGCGTACTTCAGTTGTTGTGGAACTTTAATAACCTTGCCACACTTAAAATTTGACTTTGAAACTTTGCTTCAGTCGATTAAATAATAAATAACTTTATGATTTTCAATATCCTTGCACCTGTATATGCACACATTGGACTAGACCAAAAGGTCATTTCATTGTATCTGTTTCATGTGAATTGCGATAATCATCGAAAAGCTGAAAGTGGTAATGAGATCAGACAACTTAACCTCACTCATATTATAACTGTTGAATTGTATTCATGAATGTTATTCTCTGGAGAAGTAAATTGAAATCAGTGCAAATTGTAAGATGGAGTTTGTTGGCTGGACTTTGTTATTAAATTGTCAAACCATTGCCAACCAAACGACAAAGTCACTAGAACAATCTCAAAAGCCAAATCAACAAAAATGTTTAAGCCAAATAAACATTTAAAACCATAATTAATTTTATGTTTGGGGTTTGTCTTTTATTGTCTTTTTTGCCAACTTTTTAATTTGTTTCAAATTTTCGAATTTGACGTTTCTTGACGTCATTGACATTTAATTTCATGTTCAGAAAGTCGCGAGTAACTATGTAGTTAGTTAATAACCACCTAGTTATTCAAAACGTTCGATAACCATTTGAACTGAACCCCCGTTTCGGGACAGAATATATTTCCAATTCCGTTGAAATCGGTGGAGCAGAAAAGCGGAATAACCTTGAAAAGTTCGAGCGCTAACGCAATAAATCAGCCAATCAGGTGAGGGAGATTCTTGTAGAAGTACCGATTTTAAATGTTAAAAGTTTCGTTTTAATTTAGCCCGTATTGTTTAAACAAAAATTACTACTGTTAGTTATTGTTAACACAATCGGCCTGATTCTATAAAAAAGTAGTTATCCATAAACATTTAGTTACATCTTTAACTACTTTTTTCAGAATCAGGCCAAACAACTGATTTAAAAAAAACCTAGTCCATACCAGCAAACCGAGCGACATGCATGCCAACGTATCCTATTAATCATGTAGTGTCTTCATCGCAGACCAGTAAATACACTAGACATCCTGTCGTCTGACATTAATTCAATCGGCTCTCGTTAGATAGCGCGCGTTCATCGAAATCTACTGCAAGGAGGTGAATATGAATGAAAACGCTGTGAAAATGTTTCACACTGACACGACTTTCCTGCTGGTGTGTTTTAATACAGACAATGTGGCGAGGCTAGAAGGAAGTAGGTGTAGCTATGACATCATCTACTGAAGCCAAGCCAGGTACAAATATTTCGCTGGGAATAATTAAAACACCATTAAAAAATTACTTCTAGAATCCACCGACTGACTCACAAAGTTAGTAGAGATTTTAAAACAATTGGCGATGGTTGGATTCCTGATAATACGGGTGTAATAATTATTGTTAAATAATATTTTAATAATTCTATAAAAGCAGAAATTGCTGTAATAGTGTTCGTCTTTGACAAAGTGAATGAGATAAATAGTATGTTACGACCCAAGGGCGAAAAGTTGGATTTCCTGGCGTATATGATATCGTCCAACCTTCTGGCCGCGTGTCGTACCTACTATTTTTCTTCATCCCTCAGCAGGCCCCAAAAGCCGCTGTTCCCGGGGCGAAATGCGGCCTGGAAGTACGTATTTTCGGCTATGGGATGAAGGAAAGTGTAGAAAATTAACCACCTCTTTGAGAACTTCTTACCATTATCAAAATGCGTAGTTAGGGTTTGGACCGTAACTTTTGAAAAATGAAAACTTTCGATGTTTCGACCATATTTTCCAAATTGGAGTCGATAGTTATTTGAATTTTAGGAACTTCTATTCAATAACGTTTCAGGACACAACTCTTCTCGATATTGTAATTTCTACGCATGGCAAAAAATTTAACTAAATTACAATAAATTTGACCTTGTAACTTGTCTCGGAGAATTATGGCAATAACACTTTAGTAGAGTTAGTTGTTTATATGTAAGGTTCATAATTTTTTTTATGATTTATTAAATTTGTCACATAAGATTTTAATACATAGTATTATATATTTTTTATTATACCTGCATCAGAATCGCCGTTTAAAGCACGCCTGGGCGTGCGAATACAGGCGATTAAAGCACGGCGAGCTTTAAAGGTTGTCAAGGAAAATATAGGTATCATTATTATAACTTCATCAAATTTGAAAACTTTTCATATTCCTTCAGGTATGGGTCTTTTGACTTCGATGGTAGTATTTTGGATTCCGCTTGTTCGGCCAATGCTTCTATATCGGGTGAAATCTCGTTTTAACTCATTTTTCCTCGATTTTTGCTGACACGACTAAATGCAATGACAGACGTGGACGCGAGAAAAACGTAAACAATAATTGTCGTAACTAATGGCAATATTATTACGCCATTTCGATTTATCACGACAAAAAATATTTCTACGTTTTTAGTGCTTAATTTGTTTCCAGTATTGCTGGTATAATAAAAAATAGCGTAAAGTATTCGTGGATAACTGGTCTTTAAAACACTTGCTCTATTTCGAGCACTCCCGGCTACGCCGTCGTGCTCGAAAACTCGCGCGTGTTTTAAAGACCTTGTTATCCACTCATACTTTAATATACTATTCCGTTGTATATTGTTATCAGCTTTTTCTTGTGGATTTACGCATAAAAATCATTAATAACTCTCCTCCTTCTAAAGCCACTTTTGCTTTATCAAAACTTCTATCAAAAGTAAAAAATTGTATATTTCGACACTACTGCCGTCAAGACTTTGAAGTAGGGGACACAGCCGAGTGTTGCAAATGAGCTCGCAAAATGAGAAAAAAAAAAAACACGAATTAATATCAAATTTTGAGGTTAGTTTTGACAGCTATCAAATTAAATATATGCGGGAATATTATTATATATTTGTTATATACCACTTTCTCCATTATGTATTTCACAGATCGAATACTACAATATGTACTATCAGCATATTGTAATTTATAACGAAAGGTGTGTTCTAGTTCATTATTAAAGTAAAAAAAAACTTACTTGTCTATAATTAAGTTCAATTTACTAATCATTTAACAATAGCTATTTATGTAACCAGCCACGAAATGCAATGTTTTGTGTAACGAATGTAATTTTTGCGGGACCAGCGAAGCGAGTTCCCGCAATATGACAGGATTTACACAAAACAGCATTTCATAACGTGTTACATACAAGATTTTTCTAATTTTGAGAAAAAAATAAAAAATGAATATACATATTAATTATCTTTTATAGAAAACTGTTTTATCTTGCAAGGACTTTGCATCTTCTTCTGCTGTTCCAGCTGTTAAGAATTAAAAACCACGAAATTATATATTTTTAGACCTCTGAGAGGATTTGACAAATGATTCCCCGTAACTTTTCGTAACTAGTTTTAATTTTATGTACTTTCAGTAACTCAAATTGAAATTTTGCGTAACTTGTCTAAAATTTGACGTTTCCCAACTAATCTCAGTTTTGAAAAATGACATTTTATTTTTAGTATATAACGAATATATACTTATACAACAAAACTAGTCACGAGCAAATTTTTACATAATAAGTGATAGTGTAGACTCTGAAGCAGAACTTCTTTTCCGTTACGGTACTTGTAAAAAAAAGTAGAAGAAAGGCATCGAAAATATTGCAACCATATTACATATTCCTAAACTAATTTTGCACATGTAGAGAACACCGTTTTGTTTTGCAACCAGATGTCTTTCTAATTCTCTTATTATAATAAAATTGTCCTTGTATATTACGCACGTACATGTTAAAAGTCATATAAGTATTTTTGCATTCATTGTAATTAAATTTTGTCAGTACAGAACAACAGCCTATGTTGAAGCGTGACTCGCTAACTTCAATATTTAGTTTTTGACCGTATCATTAACATGATTTCGTTATCGCCGGTTAAGACCTTACGTACACATGACATTCACCTTGACATAAACACAAACAACAGCTTTTATTCAGAGTGAGCCATAAACAAGCCCCCTTGTTTGTAATGTGTAGGCTTCTAAGATAAATTTTAAGAGTAAACAATATAAAAAAAAAACTTGTGTGAAATTTAGTTACATTAGAGTATTCTGGGCATAATTTCATATATTTTCGTAGCGGCTTCTCTTTTTTTGTTATTTGAGGGGATACAATTTTTATTTTATTTTTTTTTTTCAAATTAGAGTGCAATAACCTGTAAGTCGAAATATTCTTAAACACAAAAATTTTCTATGTGGCAACAGCGCATGAGTGTAATTTTCCATAAAATTTTGTCTTTTTCATAGAACTATTTTGCGGTCTGATACAAGAAGTCAAATTATGTGAAATTTTCCTTGTCCTCTGTCGCTGATGTCCACTTCACTGTTTAGTAAAGAAACCAGTAATATACACAAAAAATCTCTTGCAACAATGCGTTTCGACAACAACGTAATTATGAAAGCGATACGACTACTGTCTCAAATCTTTTTCAGTTTCTCAGCTTCTCAGGTTCTTGGTTTTCTGCAATTTCTAACGTGTCCTTTCCGACATTAATTTATCAATTTTCTTTCCTTTTCCTCGTAAAACCAAAGACGCCAACTTTGGACGCCAAAACTAAAATATCGGCGTCCTTTTCCTTTCCAAGTTGCAAATTGTAAAGTAAGAATTATTTCCCATTTTTTAAGCCCCTAAAGTTGAACTCCGGAGCTCTTTCCAGGCAGTTTTAATCATTCAATCTGCAATCAATATGAAAAAACAAGATCTATACTGTCAAGATCTTGGATTTATCTACTAAATGAAAATCCGATCACTTGAAAATTGAGACCTTAAAACTAACTAAACCTGGTAATCAGGCACACACCCTGCTTGGTCCAGGGCTTGACCCAAGATTCAATCCGCCCCCATAACCGAAAATACCCCAATAACAAAAAACAGACCCCAGCAAATTGCAGATTTCACATAAACCGCGAAAATTTCGGCAATCAACCGCGAAATAATCAAATCTACAGACCCCTTCTCAATAGTAATTTGTGTATCCAGGCCGTAAAAGTGATCTTTATTTGTGGTCTAGGCGTTCGCCGAAGACACAATTGAGATAATACCAAAAAAGCACTTTTTGCCGAGGTGCACACAACATTTTCTAGGCGATAACAAATGGATTCAAAAATTTGGTCATATTTTTTTGGCGATAATTACCAAAAAGGTGATTCTGCAAATCCTGGATCAGTCACAGAAAAGTATAGTTTGACAGATCAATCCCAACAAAGTAGAGTTAAAAAGTATACTTCTCGCCAACTTCATTTCCAACCCCATAAACGCAATCCCCAATACGCTTCAAGAAGAACACCCAAGGGACTAACCCTCAATAAACAAACCATACCCTAAACTAACTGTGTCAATTACATGGGAGTCACTTTCTCGACCTCACAGAAACCCTAAAAAAAACACGCAAGAGAGCTAATCTGCCTGAAATCCCAAAATACTCATAACTCCTTCATCAGACCAATCTTCCAATAGCGAGCTCTCATCTATCCACCTCTATTCAAGTGCAACCAATTCCACAATGCCGCCTTCCAGAGACACCTCCCACGGAAAATTTACAAACTAGGCCCCCAATACCGCTCAGCAATAATTCATGAAACTATGAACTGCACCCCCATCCCAACAAAATTTACCAATCTTCAGCAACGTTACGCCCTTGCCGTACAAAACTGCACAGATCCAACAAAGTTCCCTCAAAAAACAAGCTCTTAAACCGCATTCCCAAAAAACCAAAAATAATAAGCCAGCATCTATCATCCTTTCTTCTAGGTACCGTCTACCTGGACATACCACCACTATTGAATTGAACGAAAAAGCTCTACCCACTGAATGCCCAGAAACCCCCAACCCCCATGAAAACTACTGTACCTTAAAATTATCAGAAAAATGTTTTTAGATTAATCTGTCAATAAAATAAGTCAAATTATATAGTCAAGTGCTGAAGAGGTCCTAAGCCTCAGCAGCACCTACACCAAATTGTTAGACATAAGTACAATAAATGTAACAAATTTCAAATAAATGAATGTAATTTGGATTGTATACTGACCAGAAAATAAGAAGATTTAAGAACCTAAAAACTTGGGAATTGAAATCCTGAGTCTGAAAACATGAGATCTTGAAAATCAAACATCTGAATCAGATCATCTGCAAACTTGAAACCTAAAAATCTAACAACCTGAAAACGTGAAAACCTGGTGTGAAACCATGAAAACCAGAAAAGCTGCAAATTGGAGGACATGAACGCAGAACGATAAAAAAAGAACAAGAGAAACTTGAGAATAATTCGAGCTTGAGCTTGAGGAACGTAAAACTTAAAAAAGTAAAACCATAAGAATCAGAAATCTTGAGAACCTAAAAATTTAAAACCGGAAGAACTTGAAACACGTTTTTGCTAATGCACATTAAATGACTGATCAGTGTGACCCAGCCCATTTAATTTACACTGAAACATCAGGATGGAAGTCGATTAGTCGTCAAAAACGGTTTTGACTAAAAATCTAAGTAAGACAAGTTTTAAACCCGAAATTCTATAAGAATTTGAGAACACGAGAATCTATAGGGACCCAAAAACTGTGTAAATCGAAAGTCTAAGAATCTGAAAGCCTAGGAACCTGAAAGCTAGACATTTCGCTAAAACCAGAAAATCTGTGATACTAAGAATTAAGAGAAAGTTGTAAGGTTTAGCAAGAATAAGAAATTGCGAAGTCATAAATGAGAATAAATAGAAATTAGGAGGAAACAGAAGGAATCATGATACTAATAAAACAAATGACTATTTCTATTAAATTTAAGACGTAGTTTTGAATTTTGCCAACTGTTAACTTTTTAGGTACAAAACCCACAACGATCTCGTGTTTGTGGTGCCGCATTTGTTTTGCCTGTGACGTCATCGGACTAGTGTAGACGCATGTTTGTGATTGATGGAAACTAGCATTGAATAAAGTTATAAATTAGTGTAGCGAGAAAACGCGTTTAGCTAGGACGTTGATTTAGGTGCCATTGTGAAGAGCTAGCTAAGCTTTGCTAGGACCCAAAGTGAGATTTTATCCTGACAACGTTTTCACGTCAAAATCTACGACGAGGACCCGAACTGCGCCTTTACGTATTATTTTTTTTATTCTGCAATCTAATAACCCAGTACTTTCTTGTATTTTTGTTATACCTAGCAAAAGCGATACTAAGAAGCTACCTCTTCTGTCGACATTTAGTGAGGTTCTACAGTTATGCATGGGAAAGCCATTTTGCTCCAAATCAGCCATATCGTGATATCACGCACAAATAGAAAATTGTATTGATTTCACATAATACTCGGGAGTTCGTCCGTACTGGCCTAGTAGCTTAACCTCCACATCTGCATCGCTGGCAGACAGACATTAACGTATGTCTTCAAAACACGCAACACCAGAAGAACGATAAACGCTTAAAAATCAACGACCATCATCTACATGTCAGTTATATTATAATAGGTAAAATAGTTCGACAAATTTGTGCCCCAAGGCAACCTAAGTTAATGATTCCATCATTTATTAAGCATTAAATAAAAAAAATGTTAAGGTCGAAATTATACTTTGGCAAGTCAACATTATCTGCATTTTCAATCTCGTAATTTACGGCCTTTGGCAAGTCACTCTATCCAGTCGTGAACGGTTTTTCAAAACAAAGTTCTTTTTAAACGTGGTATAAACAACTTACTTACTATTACGCTCGTAAGACTTTTACACTTTTACTGTGCATGGAAATAAATTAATGCGTAATAAAACTTTTGTCACAAGTTATCGCCAGCTCTTCTTTTTATAATCCTGCGTTCTAAAATTAACCCGTTCACGATCTAAATCTTACGATCATTTCTGATGGATATTTTTAACATTTGGGGTATTTGAACTTTTCCGACAAAAAATGTTATATAAAGCAATCGTAACTGGTGTAACATAAGCGGAAAATAGAAATGACGAGTCAAAGGTGTTTGGAATAACTCAATTAAGTTACCTGAAGGACTTTGGTCTGGCTCTGTGGAACTTCCATGTGTTACTTTGTTGTTGTATGCTATTTCCGTAAATATCTTCGGTGTTGCCGCCACACAACAAACTTCTGGGGCGTATGTTTATGTTGGGTTTAACACTTTTATCACGTTTACGGTATTTCACGTATTGTGCGCTGTACATTGTTGGACCACCGACCATACTTGCTCGCTTTACAAGCTCCAACATCCTGGACGACTAAGATAGAAGATAGAAGATCATTTCACAGACGATGTCACCATCATAGGTGTAGCTAAAGAAAGATTTTAATTGAACGCACCACAGGAGTCCTGTAAGTTTCCACTTAATTCAAAAACATAGTGTAGGTACATTAACTTTAAATATTTGTGGAGAGCAAACTAGGAGGTAATTCGTATTCCAAGTCCGTACAATAATATCGACGGTTTATTGTTAAACTGACAAGGCTGAAAATGTATGGAATACGTACGTCACGTTTGGAGGTGGGTGTTAAATTAGTCATTGCAAAAAGGAGTCTAGTATGATGACCATGTGCGTTCCAGTGAGATTTGACTCAACTTGAGGTGAACCAAGCTTTGGATCCTAGCGTCCACTCAATAAAACATTTTTGATTCGTCTGAAACTTTGTAAACCGAAAGCAGAAAAGCCGTACTAAATACTAAATACGGAATTAATTATTTATTCATAAGGGGCCATACAGTTTATTTATTCCGTTAATGTTTTTCTCATGTGATTTCTCTGATGTTTTCGTATTTCGATAACTTGATATTAATTTACCTATTTCGTTAAATTGCTGTTGCGTTAATTTAACAAATTTGTGAATTTGATATTGTACTAGGTATTTCAACAATTTTACACTTCGCTCATTTGATATTTTGCAATTTTCTTAATTTTAAGATTTCGTTAAGTTTTAGCTTCTTCAATTTGGTATTTCGTTGATTTGATATATGGATATTTCATCAATTCGATAGTCTGTTATTTCGTTAATTTCACGTTTTGCTATTTCGCCGAATTGCAAAATTGTTAATTTAACATTTCATCAATTTTATATATGTACCATTTTATCTATTTCCTATTTCGTTAACTTCCTATTTTCTTATTTCGCTAATTTGTTTGTTTGCTCTTTCATTAGCGTTAATCTGACAAGACATTGTGTGACTGTCAGTACGTGATATTTTGATACATATTTCGTTAATTTTATACATATTATGTTGGTTAATATTTTTTATCTACAACTGATTAATAATAATTGACGTATTATACTTGAAACTATGAATACTTAACTAGGTCTATTAAACACAGACAGCCAGACCCGGTTTTTAAGAATTATTATTAACTAGCCATGAAATAATGAATATTGACAACTGTTGACATTTCTTCTCCACGTCAAGTTTTTCACAAGGTTAGTTTTATTCTTTCTTTATTTCTTTATCTAGAACTAATTTAATTTAAGTATTATACATGTAACTTATGAATACTTCACTAGGTCTCTTGAACACAGACAGTCAGGCTAGGTTTTTAAGAATTATTATTAACTGGCCATGAAATAATGAATATTGACATTTTTTTTCAACGTCAAGTTTTTAACAAGGTTTAATTTCTAATTTTAATTCTAAAAGTGCAGTTGTAGATAAAACGTCGTATTTCACTCGCATATAATGGTGGCTAGTATACACTCGAATGGTTAAAATCCTCGCCTGCGGCTCGTATTTTAATTTCCATTCTCGTGTATAATAACCAAAATTTTATGCTCATTAAATAATCTACTATTAAAATTTGATCCTACCTTAATTTGATATTTATCAATTTGATATACAATTTCTTTGATTTCACCTTTTTGTTTCGCTAATTTGATATTTCTCGTTTTTCGTTAGTCAGATATGTATTTGCTCTTTCATTCATTTGAAATTAATTTGAACTTCCGTTACTTCGATATTTTTCTTTTTCTTCAATTTTTTTTTTTTGCTCTTTTGATATACAGGGTGACTTTAAATATGTGTCAATCCTTGAACCCCCAAATAGTTCGTGAGTAATAGAAGTGATTTGCAAAACTTGAACCAACAAAAGTCGCTAAGTTGAGAGACAAAAATCTTCCTAAAATAAGGCTTAAAAATAATACATACATATTTTGTAAAATCATATCCATCTATTTTGATCAAACAAAACACTTTAAATTCTCGCTTCTCTTGAGTTTTTACAATTCAAAACATCATCGAGATACAACATCGAACCGTGTTTCGCCATGCATATAAAACACATCAAACCCAGTAATAAGAAAGAATGACATTAGTTCATAAAAATGTCGGTAGCTACCAAATCGTATTAACGGTCAAGTGTTTATTCCAAGTCCTAAATAAACAAATTTAACACAAGCGCCATCACTAACTTAAATATTTACATCGACGGCGTACTTTCAAATTGACATTCTAGCAATTGATTTACTCTCCGGAAATTAAAAAAAAAAACGATTCTGCTCCTCTCAAAGATATCTAATCGGTTGTTAATTTGTATGTATCTCACATTAGAAAATCTTCTATTGGACGTAATTTTATTTATTTCTGACTCGAAATTGATTAATGCTGTCAATCCATTGACCCTCTATTTTAACATCGTGGTGAAAGTAATTTTGCAAAATAAACGTTTTCAAATCGGTTATAATCATCAATTTCGTTTTATTAACCACAAATACAATTATGACACATTGTATTAAATTTATTCTTTAATTTGTCATCGTTTATTTCGTGTTAATTAGAATTAGTAAATTCCTTTTATAACATTAAAGATCAAAACTTTACTTTGTTTCACTAAAAATAAATACGAAATGGGACGACGAATATAAAAATTATATTTCGTCCAAATTACGAGAGCTGGAATAAATTGAATGAAGACATTTTTCGTCCCATTACACTTTCTACACTCCAAATAGTTTGAAGTCAAGTGTAGGTTGGAAAACGTTGCGAAACACCAGGACAATGATGTAAATCAAGCACAAACTCGTTTACGATGAATTAATCGAAAACAAACGCACAATACAAAAAATTCCTGGGGTCGTCATAAGGGGCTGCCCTAGTTAGTCATTCAGTTATCGCAATCGGCTTACATGTTCTGGTTTCAGGAATCTGCTTATCACTAGGTCTAACGATAAATTTAGTAGTCATTACATAGTAATCAAAGAGCCATTCCCTCACTATCTTGCGTAAATAAACGAGTTGACTCCTCCACGAATGAACAATTAAAGTAATGTAATTAGCATTTCACGATGATAAAATGAAGATAGGTAATAAAACGAGAATCTCGTCCATTTTAAAAATTCAAGAAACCAGATGACTATCCGCTGCTACTGGCAACTGGTTTTTCATCATCATATCAAAAGTTGACGATATTCAAACTCCTGTGAGTGCGTTCAAAAATTAAATTCCTTACATGATGGTCGATGGTCTCTATCAAACCAAGCTTTTTTTCACTATTTACAGACCGTTTCACGTGTTACACTAAAGGACGTTTGTGCCACACTGAAACAAAAGTGAAATTCCTCACTATTCGTGTGTTGTGTGTCTATATTTATGCGCACAGATTACGGTGGGATTGAAATGGAAAAAACAATTAACTTCTATCACTTTACTTATCAGTTCACATTGTTACGGAACGTGCATTCAGCAAACCGATTTGGAGACCGCAACCGACCGACTAGAGCAGTTGAATGTTGATTCCATCGAAAAATATCCAAGATCATAGTTTTCACGGAGCGAAATGTTTTTATCACGACACACGAACGACTAAGGTATTACCGCTTTATATAAATACACACCAATAGTAGGTTTGCAGGATTTACACAATTTACCCAACTAAATCCTCCCGACACAAGTCCAAAACAGAATAAAACAGAAAGAGACAGGATGGATGGATTGTGATGGATGAAAATATCGGATCCTTGTAAGTTCCAAATAAGGATGACGGTATTTCCAACCAAACAATGTTCTCTACGTCTACCAGTTCACCTTTTCCTTTCGCATCAACGCAAGGAGCAAATGCAAGGAAGAATGTAATGAAAAAACGACAACTAAATTGTTTTATCCTGACTATGGACCGTGGGTTTAGCGAAAAATCGAATTTATTGGTGATAATTTACTCCCGATGCAGTGCACAATTCATAACGAAATAAAAAGTTGGTTATGAATGGATCGCCTACGAGCGGATTGTAAAGTCTATCATTTTACGAGGGAGTGTTTTATTTCAACTTCAAACTTTGCAAAAATCCGGCACAATAATATATCGCGATCGTGAGACGTATGTATATAGTTACGTTAGCAAAAAAGTTTGTAGTTGGCAATTGTATATTTAGCCAATTTAGGTCAGGCCACAAAACAAATTCTACAGACAAACCACAAATTAAATTACACATCCAAATGTGTCGGTTCGGTTTAAGATTGAGCAAAAATAAAAATAATAATGTCTACCAACTTAGAATTTAATACACTACGCATAATGTAAAATTACTTATTTTGATTTAAAAAATCTCTAGACGATTTTTTTTATTATTCAGAAAAAAAAACAATTAAGAGCTTAAAGTTCGTCGAATAAACATGAGTTTAAAATATAACTACATTAGTGTGTTAACTAGGTAGACAATAATTGTTAAAACTTGTTTCTCTGGCAATGTATCTATCTTACGATGAAGTCGTGGTTGCACCCAGAAATGGTTCAATATAAACTCCCGAATGCCTCTGACGTAAGAATTTCTGCACAAACAACTATAAATTATTGTCTTCGAGAAGATAATATCCGCATCAAAGTTTCTGCCTCAACCTCACTTCTCACCTGGGAACATCGAGTCACATTACAGGACCCATTCGGAATACAGATGGAAAATTTATTACAAAGGAACTATGTAACTACGTTACACTATGTGTAACTAGATCATGATGATGTTAAGTGATTGAATGTTTTCTCAATCCCACTGCTACGGTTCGCCTATCACAATGGACGACAAAGATGAAGTTAATTCCTAATCGGATGAAGTTGCCAATTCTTTAAAAACTACATTTTGAAATACATTGGTGGTCCAATTTAGAAACGGTCCAATGTAAATAAAATTACTTTTAAATCTAATAGTTTTCAAACCAGAAGAATGTCGATAAATCCAAGTGGAGTAAATTTAAATTAAAATTTAAATATATGTAAGTCGAACTTACGTCAACGTCATAATTTTTTATATTCTTTAAGGGCTGATGATGGCAGTAGTGTTCTGCCGAAACATGTTCCATTTGTAATTTTACACTTATTAATGTTTGTGGAGTTCGACTTAGATATATGTATTTAAATTTTAATCTAATAGTTTTCGTTTAGTTTTGTACGACTACAGCTCCAGGCCTAGAAAGAAAAAGTAAATTTTAAACAAATTTAATTTACTACTTTAAACTCACAAGGAACCTCTTTAATCCATCTGCCTGTATAAAGTAACCTTAAGGTTTGATGATTACATAAAATCTCAGATATCAAGAAAGTGGAAGTAACTTTGTTTTAACACCACAAGAACTGCGGTAGCAAGCCCAAAATTATTGCCCCAAAAATCCAGAACGCGATATGAAGGCCATTATGAAGGATTCATAAAATAGGGGGAAGGAAAAGGTGCAAAAACTTACACAGAAAATGTTTTAACTACCCACCCTATGGAATTAGTAACACAAAACAAACGATACTTATGGGCAATTTATTCAATGTTGAAATCCTGCCTTATGATCCACAAGAATATAGACATCTCCAAATATCCTAAGCTGATAACCTATCTTAAAAGGCTTCAAATTATGAACCAAAGAAAAGTAAAATTTCAGATGATCCCGAATACATGGGAGCTGTCAGAAAATACTTCAGACTCGTCTGTACAAAAGTTCGAGATTGTTTTCCCTGAAGTACCAAAATGGACGCTGTGTTAATTCACCTGTGAGTATTAATACTGTTGGAGCCATACTTCCAAAACTTGCTTGGTTCGTTAATCTAGAAAATCCAACATAAAACACGGGGCACAGTTTCCGTTGCAGCTGAAACACTTTATTAGCCAACCGGGGTGGTGATCTACTCACATTAAAAAGACATGGGGGTTGGAAAAGTGGTTCAGTTGCTGAAGGTTATGTGGCTGAACAGAAGCATGGCCTCCAACAAAAGTGTGTATACAAACTAACACAGCTTCATCTGTAGTAGATAACACAATAACAGCCTAGTGATAGCAACCGATTTTTCCTTATTTATGTAAGAATTGTGCAAGATGTCGTTTGACATATTGTAACGGACGTGGACCCGAGGTGACTCATCAATTACTAGAATGTGCTGGATTTGTACTACAACGTACACGAGTATGACATCATCTTTTGGAATATTCGGCATACATCGAGAGCGCGATAGAACTATCTGGAGGCGCATAGAAGCATTTCAATATTTATTGGAGGACGTTCGAGTCTAGTCAGTCGAACCAGTCGCATCGAACTTGAAGATCAGTGGGGAGTCGAACAGTTGCTTTTATCTATCCGGAGTGTCGCGTGATGTGTAAATAAATAATACGAGACGTGCCGGTGAAGTAGTAAATTGTAAATTGTGTAAATAATGTAAAATAGTGTAATATAAGAAGTATAAATAAATTGTACATAGTGTTCAAAAATGGATAAATGGAACCCACAAACGCTACAATATTCATGACATAATGAATGGGATAACGGCAGTGTTACCAACTCGTAGCTCATTCATTACACCGAAAATTGCGCTTAATTAATACTTACAAAATATTTTATTAACGAGCTTTGACGAGCACATAATTATTTTTTACAAAGCCATTTTTAAGCCCTTCTGAAGAAATTTTTTAACCATTTTACAGCACCCTGGTGTGGGAAAGTTGCTGAAGGATGGTAAAAGCGCAGTTACTAAGCACACTACCTGTCAAGGAATACTTTGTGTACTTGTAAGGAGGGGATACAAATATTTTTTTGTACTCATTGCTTAGAGATCCCTAGCTGCTTGTCACACTCAACGAACTTTTTAATGCTCAAAATAAAAATTTCTGTTAAATTATTATTATTTTTTTATTTTTTTGGACTTGATTCGCTTGATTCGTTACAAAAAATATTGTAGCTAACTTATTTGGGAGGGAAATTTCCGGCATTCGCACTAAATGCAGCACTTTCTGCGGTGGTGCTGCAAACAAATGTGCTCAGGCGGGAAATTTCACTTTCCAAACATGTTAGGTAAATAACCATTATTTTACTATAGCAATATTTATTTCTATTCAAACGACTAAACTAGACATCAAAAGATGTAATAATTAATATATTATGTAATAACATTTTACAGCTCCACATCCAACACTGCGGATTGTGTTGTTCATTTCTACAGGTTAGGGCCCAAAGTATTATTTTAATGTGTCACAAATTTATTCCAAATCACGTTTCGAGCATATTGATGGCATACCACATATCGAGCCAATTAATTCTGATTTATTGTTAGATGTATCACACGCCTGAAAAATCAACCAACTAGTGTTATTTCCATATCGTCACATTCTTATCTGGTGTTCCCACTCTGCACAATAAAATCAAAAACGGCCGGCACTAAAGAAGGTGGCATAATATGTGTGTTATATATTATATTTATATGTTATATATGTATTAATTATTATAATATTATGACATCCACACGGAAATTAGCTATTACAAAACGACAAGTTATTAACTCAGCTTTTGAGAGCCCATTAAAAACGACGGGCAACCTGTAATTGTACAACAAGGGCTATTTTAAACAAAATTAACGTGCCGCCCGAGTCAACGCCCACAAAAAGTTTTGTAATAAGCTTATTGTTCTTGCGTGTTGTGTTCATACCACATACCAACTAATAATAAGTTGCATTGTTAGTGATTCGATGTCCTTTTTGGAAAAGTAACAGAAATGGTTTTAATTAATATTGTCATTAAAAGAAATGGAAATAAAATATGTGACATTTGGAATAAAATAAAAATGTGTTTATCTAATAACCTCGTGGTGTAATGAATCCGTAAATAAAATAAATAAAATACAAATACAGCCATTAAAATGTTCTACCAATCAACATACACTCTGCGATCTGTTTTGGTATTTTTCTTATTAGTATTTAGGATTTTAAAATTATAAATGTTTTTTTTTTTTTTTTAAATAAAAGTAACCCTAAAATCGCGACAACTGATTGACTCATGAGTAAAGTTTTCTATTAATAGCCCCAAAAATCGAACTAATTGTGAATTATGTAATAACTTAAACTTTAAAACTAGCTTTAAAATATTTTTAGCTTCATCCCTTTTTGTCCAAAAAACCGCCCCCGAGCGTCTCGTCATGAACCTATTCTGCATTTTTCTCGTAAACGGTAACTCCGACAAGAAAATGTTATAGGACCAATTATGTTCTCCCTTAAATTCTGCATAAAATTGGTCTCATGAAGTTTTTGCCTATCTCACACCCAACGCTCATAAATGAGATATTAGACAATTTGATGCCACAGAAATCTCGGGAACAACATATAAGAAATGATTGACGTATAATTTTAAATTTTACTAAGACTTTAATGTTCCGCTATTGGTAGATCATAAATAATCCGAAAAATGTCACTTTAGATACAAGTATGAAATAAAGGTTCTTATCAATATATTTTTAAAAAATCGGGTGAGGTCAATCAATTGTCGCAGAGTGTATATGTTAGGCTCAAAAACCGAAAACGCTAACTGAGCAAAAAAGGACCGCGAAATTCGTGTCGTTATTCTATTAAATAATAGCAAAAGCAACAGCATAAAACTGTACAATAACAAAAAGGTAAAGTAGTGAAATAAAAGAAAATCGAAATAGTAAACTAACGAAATTGCCAAAATAATAAAAAAATTAAATAGTAAAATATACAGTGAAAACACAATAATGAAATAGTGAAATGGAATTTGAAGTAAAAAACAGTGACGCAACGAAATTCTGAACTCACAAAATGGCGACACCACGAAACTACATAGTGAAATAACGCAATAACAAAATAACAAAATATTTAAATAGAGAAATAATTAAATAACAAAATTTAAAAAAAAAAACGGGAAATAATGCGGAATTAGACAAAGCAATGAATTAAAAAATTCTGAAACAACAAAATTAAGATACAAAATACCAATAAAACAAATGAACAAAAAGGCCTTGTCAGTACGATATATCCAAAAGTGTCCAAAAGGATAACCACCAAATTACAAACACCAAAATAAAATCTCCAAAGACAGGGAAAATGCTGTTATGAAGTGCTACCAACAAGTAGTGTAAATATCAGTAATAACATAATAATTACAGTATAACTAAAACTGCAAAATAATCACTTTGGGTGTTTTTTTTTTCTAATATAAGCATATCGTCGTTGACGCTATTGCAAAATGTTGTATTGTTAAAACACAAACTTTGCAGGAAATCGCAAAAACTAAATATTACATTTTGGTTAGTGATATTTAACCTTGGAACATTCAGGAACTCGATAATGAAGAGAGCCTCAGGGACGTTTTAAGAAGTAAAAAAATCAGCCCTTATGAAAAACGTCCAATAATAATTATTATTGATGCATTCATGATTCGGAGCTAAATAATCAACCTGTAAGCTATAAAAATAGGTCCACTATGTTCAAATTAATACAGAAAAGCAGTTTATTCTTTTAGGGAAAACTTGAATCACGAGAATTTCCATTCTTTGCATATATTTTTCCAGATATCTGAAGATAAGTTTTCCAACTTATAACACTCTTTAGTATCAATTGAAAATTCGGAAAATTTTGTAGCCTACGATTAGTTTCATGATCTTCCGACGAATTTAAACCAATAAATTGCACAAGACGTAATAAATTCAAGATCAGAGTTCGTGGATTTGTTTTAGATTCAAGTCAAACGCCAGAAACTTTAATAAACGTAAATTACAATAGGAAAATGTTTCGGGAGAAAACTACTCCCATCTTCAGTCCCAATTTTACAAGAGATTAATGATACAATTGATGAATTACAGAGGGGTTCTTACCTTAAAGAATGTTTAAAATTATGACGTTATTTTGAAAGTATTAAATTTGACGTTTTGAAAAGGTTACATGATTTTGAAAAGATTTGGTAAAAACAGCATTTTATAAAATGTAAAAATTAAAAATGGATCAAGGAGAATCTGGTAGTTTGTTTGAGTGGTAAAAAAGGTGATAAATAAGAAAATCATTATAAGTGAAAAAAGTTGGCATTTGAGTTTAAAAAAATGTATAAAAAATTAAAAATTGATTGGAAAAATTAAACTAGTGAAATGATAATGGGAATATTAAAGTTATTCTGTTCATTTAAACAAGATCTGTTTTCCAGTTTCAAGGCTTTCCTTATTTCCAAAGTCTCAAGAAAATCTAATTTCTTACTTTTAATTGCATTTGTGAATCAATTTGGAATTGGATGGTGAAAAACTATGTTTCGTTATTAATATATGATTGGCGAAAGAAGGTGTTGATGGAGGAAGGTCAAGATCTGTGTTGTTATAGATGACTGTCTGAAATGTTCTTTAATACGATCTGAAATTTTTCGACCTGGCTGACCTATGAAGAATGACAAGAAGAGCAATTCAATTTGTATTATACACCGGATGACGTTTTATAATCTAATGGATCTTTAAAGGGAGAAGAAGTTAAAAAGTGATCTTCTAAGATTCTATTCATGAATATTTCTGCTAAAAGAGGTGACAAATTAGAACCAATATCTAAGCCTGAGTTTTGTGAATGAAAAGTATTATTAAATTGAAAGAAATTTTGATCTAGGACAGTTTGACAAAGTGAATGTAAATTAATAAGTGCATGTATGGTTGGAATATTAGAATTAAATGTAATTTTTACCAAATAAAAAATATGTAACCTTTTCAAAACGTCAAATTTAATACTTTCAAAATAACATCATAATTTTAAACATTCTTTAAGGTAATTCATCAATTGTATCATTAATTTCTTGTAAAATTAGGGCTGAAGATGGGAGTAGTTTTCTCCCGAAACATGTTCTTATTGTAATTTACGTTTATTAAAGTTTGTGGAATTTGATTCATCGACATTCTTCCTGTTTATAACTAATAATGTCTTAATAATAAACAAGAAGAATGTTCTTAAATCCAAGTGGAATAAATTTAAATTAAAAAATTTAAATATATCTAAGTCGAACTCCACAAACTTTAATCAGCGTAAAATTATAAATGGTACATGTTTCGGCAGAACACTTCTGCCATCATCAGCCCTTAAAGAATATAAAAAAAATTTATATTCTTTAAGGGCTGATGATGATGGCAGAAGTGTTCTGCCGAAACATGTACCATTTATAATTTTACGCTGATTAAAGTTTGTGGAGTTCGACTTAGATATATTTAAATTTTTTAATTTTAGTCTTAATAATAATTTAAGCGAGTTCTAAAAATTGCAACAAAACAACATGTTAAATATAACAGTACACAAAAGAATAGTAAATAACAAATTCGCTCCGGTTGATAACCTAATTATGATTAAATTTAGTTCATTCCGTTTCAGACACTGCGATAACCACCACTATCAATTCGATAAACATCCGACCGAAGAAAATACCACAGCTGATAACAAGGGAAGACAGCAAGATGCAGTTAATTTCCGGTTCCGGAAGCTCCCGTTTTTCTGATAAGACAGTAAGTTGGGAGTTATGAACTTGTCGATGCTTGCACAAAATATATTTTAGAGCAAATGATGTTGATAACAGCATTTTAAGATAAGATAAAAATATAAGAAAAAGACCCCCCAGGTAAACAAAAGTTATGTTTACTTCTATATAGATATCTGCCATTTGTCAAACTCATAATTTAAAAACGTTGAATATCAAATGACCACCACACAAAATGTTTAAATAACAAAATGTATTGCTCATAAATGGGTTGGCATCATCCCCAACCTAGACACAGATATTGATTTTGCTGGCGGGTGTGGTGTTGGTGATGGCGGCGACGCTTTCATCGTCTCTCGTTTCGTTCTGAATCCTCTGGGAAGCTGCCTGATATGCTTTTCCAGACATCAATTTGGTAAATTTACATTCGACTATTTGTCTTCGTGGCTCCTAACTTAACAACGTGATCATTGATTAGTTTTCCTTAACTGAATAAACGGACCATTGAAAACGGGTTCTGAACAACCCCATAATTACTGAATCTCAATCAATTGACCTTTAAGACGTCTCAATAAAAGGTCACCGAATAACATTATTTTACAAGTGAAGCAATGAAAATATATTGGAACAATTTCAGTACACGACATAGCGATTGAAGCTTGATTTCCTGTTTTCATGCAATTCTGGTTTTGTGATTGCTGAAAGTCAGTAAACACAATAATTTTTATTGATTAATAGTAATCAAATGTCATCTGATCTAACAATAAATGACGACAATAAAAATAAAAAAGTTATTTTCTTTAATCTAAACATCTAAAAACAGCTAGAAAAAGAATAATATTTTGCCAACAAACTACTTCGACAATGAAGGAAATAAATATTGACTTTTAATGTGTGAGAGGTATCCTGAAATTTCAAGTTCTTTTAATATAATTGCAACTCCTATTGCAACTTTTACTGAGTTTCAATAAACCCGCGTGGATTAAAATAGCAAAATCTAAATCTGAATTACGTTCATTGCCTCCATGAGAAAAATTTAAACAACATTTCTGCCAACATAATAATCAAACTATTTAAAACGTTTTCCTGGAAAGTACACTAACGTTTTTTTGACCTCAACAGCAGCAACATTATAACAAAGCAGTTCTCTATAGAACAGAATATATACAGGGTGTATCACAAATAGGGACGGTAGAAGGAATAATCTCTTTTAAAATTTCAAGTTACTTTAATCCCATTGCCTTATATTGCAACAATTCAAATTTAAAAAAAAAAAACACAAATGGAAAAGCTTTAGTTCCATGAGATTAATGTTCGGTAATCCTGAAAGCTCTGAAATGTCAAAGAACCATTATGTAAATTAATATGTTTTGAAACGTGAGAGTGTTTTATTGCTAGTTACAAGTTCAATATGTAATTGTCTGAAATTAAATCCGTTTTGTATCAATTCAATTTGGTGTTTTGTTCACATCTATATAACATTACAGTATGTAATAAATACCACCGTGAAGTCCCTAAATATCACAGATATGTATAAAAAAAATCTAGAACTTCAGTGAAAATATTTAGGTTGACGTCGAGATAAGTCCAACTTTGACAACTCGCGACCATGTACAGTTCTACAAAATCCTCCAGAAACCGACAAAACTGAAAGTGACGATGTTCACTTTTGTTGACAACAATTATACATTTCCATAATAGCTCACATGGATTGTAATTAATTATAATTTTCGTTTCCGGAAGTATAAAATACATTGAATGGACCACCATTACCAATCTTTACTATATGGGAGTATATGGGGAGATATGCCAATAAACTAAACGACACCGTTGTACTCGATGAATCATGCCATCCTTAATATTTTCCAACCCAGCCATTATTGCCAATATTTACTACAGTCGACTCCCTCTAAGTCTAATTGTCACTCGTTATCGAAAAAAGTTCGAGTTAAAGGAAGTAAGAATAAAAGAAATTAATGAACACTTTAATTAGCAAGAGTATGAAGTCTGTTTATACTGCTTCTGTCTGTAGTGTTGTTCAATGTTTTCCTCCATAAACTCCCCTTTGTTTCCTCAATTCCTAATTTTGTCCCTCATTCCTTCTCATTGCCTTAATTCCTATATCTCTCTATCTTTCTCTATTTTAAATTTCCCCCTCTTTCCTTTTCCTCAACATATTTCGTTCACTTTCCACAACCTTCCCAGTAGTCCCCCCTCTCTGTTCTCTTCTCTTTTTCCGTCCCGTCAAGCTCTCTGTCATGTTTGCCCTAATATATCTACGTATCTTCCACTTTTCGCAATTCTCTCTCCCTTTTCTCATTCTTTGTCTATATGTGTCTTCTTATTCTTCCTCGTATCACGGTCTTTTTGGGTCCCCTTGTATAAATGCAAATACATATATCCATTTCTGTTCTATTCTTTCTCATTGTCGCTTTAATGTAATGTTTTAAATATCACAGCGCTTATAACTTATACACCTTTCAATTTTTTCAAGATTTCCCAATTTCTCAAATTATTGTTATAAATTCCCTTCCCTATGTGCACACAACATTTTTTCTAAGATTCTACCAGAACTTAGTTTTCTGAGGAATTTAATTCGTTCCTGTTACCTAAGCTCCATTCGGTGTTTACAAAACTTCGGTTGTATACTCAAAGAAACATTACCAACAAAAAGTAATATTTTTTTCAGTTCAAGTTATTTTTTTTCAGTTTTAGAATCAGATCTCACTGTTTCTCTCTTTAACATTACAACTATTATACGAGTAATAGTATAGTAGATTATATTATATGTGACAGAAATGACGTTTTATGCTCGACATGTAATTTCTTGTAAAACGTTAAAAATAAAAAATAAATGAAATTGTCAAAATGACGATTCAAAAAATTATTCATGTCTTACCATTGTGTAACCATAGTAATTCACCCCTTTTTATCATTATATCACTTGTGAGAGAAATACTCCATTATACCTTCCTTTTGCGTGGCAAAAATAGTCATCTAGATGTTAGTCGGGTATAATAGCTATTTATGATATAAGTGAATAAAGACAAATTTTATCCACAAAAAAACAGTTTAGCACACGAGGCGAAGCCGAGTGTGATAATGTTTTTAAGTGGATAAAATTTCTTTATTCACGTGTATCATACAATATTTTTTCCAATTTCGAATTTTCAAAAAGGTTTATTTCTTAGGCAATTCATTTACATAAATGTTAATTGTACTATTACTAATTTGATGAATACTTAAAGAAGGAAAGTTGACTCTACTTTCATTAAGTACAGTGGAAGTTAAATTCACCTCTCTTTCGTCATGATCAAGTGCAGTGGATGTTCCAGGCCTTTCATTTGAATTTACATCTGCTAAAATTTTTCTTGACGTGGATATTTTTTGAGCAATTGATTCGTCGATATAGCGTTCTGCCACTGTAGAAGACTTCCATCCCCCGTGTCTCTTAAGAGTTAATAAGTTAGCTCCTGCATTGGCTAGTAAATTTGCAGAAGTCCTTCGAAAACAGTGGCCGGTATAAAGGTCATAATTTGGTAACTTCAAATATTTCGCTATCATTTGTGGCATTTTTGCAAAAGTGTTGATACCGATAGGTTGTATTGTGCACTTTTGATTCCGATAACAGAGAAAAAAATTTCTGTGTGGTACATTTTGTGGACGTAAATTTTTGTACTTCTTGTAAATTTCTATCAAATCAACTTGACAATCATCATTGATAATTGTAAAGGTGCGTTTTTTATTTGATTTAGTGTCCGGAAGCAAAATTATCAGAACAGACTCTTTCTCATCAATATCGTCAACTCGAATTTTGTGTAGTTCGTCAATTCTACATCCGCCAGCTACACCCATAATTAATACTATCTATAAAGAATGAAAAATAAGAAACGTATTTCAAGGATGATTATAAAAATTCTTACTTTCATACATGTCGGAGATTGAGATAAAGGGGCGAGGTAACCGCCTAAGAATTATAGAAGCTTTTTTATTAAAAATAAAATTGTTGACACTATATGTGAACTAACGGTCCCGCGTGTCGTCACTCTACTCCCGACCTCGCTCGTTCCGTTCGAAGAGGAAGACCATCCCCTCCGGGTTCACCAAAAACCACTTAAACCCAAGAATACATAAATTCTTAAAATCTAAAAATAGAAAACAATTAGGGAGCCCAGCGGCGCCGGCAAAACAGTGGTGGCGACCCGCCTCGGGCAAGTGGCGCCGACACGGCCATTCTGACACAGTGCACGTCCTCGGGCACTCCTTACGGGAAAACGCACGAATATCGAAAAGTTTTCGATTAGCCACGCTCGGCCTTTCTGACGAGTATTATAAGCAAAAACAGACATAGTAGAAGGCAATTCAGCGACAAAAGTCGTCAAAACAAATTAGCCTACAGTGGTAGCTCTTCCGGTTAGACTCTCACTACACCGGGGTCGACTAACATACTCAGCTGGCTAAGAAAAAAAGGTTCTTCCAGGCTCGATTTTGATACAATAGTCCATGCTAGGTTTCATCTGGCTAAAAACAAAGGGTCTTCCAGGCTCGACTTTGATACAATAGGCCATGCTAGGCTTCATCTGGCTCAGAACAAAGATTTTTCCAGGCTCGACTTTAATACAATAGACCATGCTAGGCCTCATCTGGCTAAGAACAAAGGTTCTTCCAGGCTCGACTTTAATACAATAGACCTTGCTAGGCCTCATCTGGCTAAGAACAAAGGTTCTTCCAGGCTCGACTTTAATACAATAGACCATGCTAGGCCTCATCTGGCTAAGAACAAAGGTTCTTCCAGGCTCGACTTTAATACAATAGACCTTGCTAGGCCTCATCTGGCTAAGAACAAAGGTTCTTCCAGGCTCGACTTTAATACAATAGACCATGCTAGGCCTCATCTGGCTAAGAACAAAGGTTCTTCCAGGCTCGACTTTAATACAATAGACCATGCTAGGCCTCATCTGGCTAAGAACAAAGGTTCTTCCAGGCTCTACTTTAATACAATAGACCATGCTAGGCCTCATCTGGCTAAGAACAAAGGTTCTTCCAGGCTCGACTTTAATACAATAGACCTTGCTAGGCCTCATCTGGCTAAGAACAAAGGTTCTTCCAGGCTCGACTTTAATACAATAGACCATGCTAGGCCTCATCTGGCTAAGAACAAAGGTTCTTCCAGGCTCGACTTTAATACAATAGACCATGCTAGGCCTCATCTGGCTAAGAACAAAGGTTCTTCCAGGCTCGACTTTAATATAATAGACCATGCTAGGCCTCATCTGGCTAAGAACAAAGGTTCTTACAGGCTTAACTCTTTTACGGAACACTATACCAGGCCTCATCTGTCCAAGTGTGACAAACATCTGACTTAGGTTTAGTCAGGATCGACCACTAACTAATCACAAAAGCGGAAAGAGAATACACTTGGCAGGCTAAACGATATAATGGACATCTGATCATATATCAGGATCGACAAACTTTAAAAACAGTCAACAAAATAGTAAAACTTTACCTATTTAATGTCGAGGCTTGGCTGATCAGGTCGATCTAAACTTTTAACCTCTAAATTAGGTGCTAGAGGAGCTTCTCCTTGTCCCTGTGGCACGGGGATGAGTTGATCATGAGCAAACTTAAAGGTTCTACCCTTTCCTTTTTTAGTAGGCTTATTTACTTCGTACCGATCATTCTCTAATATCTTAACAATTTTATAAGGCCCTCTGAACTTAGGATCCAATTTAGAAATCATCCTCTCGTTAATTTTATTAAAAACAAAATCACCGAGGGCAAAAGGCTTAATAGTAGCTTTTCCCACATTTTTGCGTTTTGCATCGCTTGTTGAGGCTTTTTTAATATTTGTGCTTGCAACACGTCTCAGTTCAGAAGATTTTCCTCTTCCTCCTCCAGGATTTGTTGCCGATTTTTTTTTTAAGGTCTTTCTCAGTTTCGCATTTATGTTCCATACGAGTTTAACAACAATTTATTGAAAATTATTTCTCCACTTTATTTAATTACATAAAAAGTTACTTACTTCAGTTTTCATATGGGTATTTTTTTAGAAGAAAAAAAAACTACTGATGGAAGTTCAAAGGAGCAGACGCCGAAAAAGTCATTTTAACGATAACTTATAGAAAGAATTTCCCTTTTTTTTTATGCTTACACATAAATACCACGAATCTACAGTAAAATGTACAATTTATCGAGCAAACTCTTAATTAGTCATTGGTGGGAGACTAAACAAATACATTCAATGGAAAAATACAGTCTTAATTAATTTTATTATTATAAAAGTCTTTAAATGCAATTAAGATTTTGTTAACCCCACGTCCACCGCGCAATACCTACTAAGTACTCCTATCTCGTTACTAATAAATGGTCAGTTTATATTCAGGGCTAACTGCACTTCACCTAAACTATCCTGTCATGATGTCATCAGATCCTGTTCCGACAGTAGTCAAAATGTTTGTTAACATTCGCATTCTATGCCTGCTCGCATGATATTTTACTACAATGTTTTTCAACAGGACCTAATTTATCGACATCGAAGCCTGTTATGTAATTTTAAAATAAAGATTACATCACGATCAACCAAAAACACTGACGTGACCAAGGGGCATTTTTCTACCCCTTGTCTGTTAACGGATACAAAGTATGAGTGCCTCGCTTGACATAGCATTTACAACTTCATAAATCATGTTGATTAGACCTAATAAAGATAGTTTAGCCACCTTTCAACTCAAAGCATCCAAATCATGGACACCCCTGGTAATAATTACCAATCAATCTAAATTCGTGCAACATATTGTTTTTCCTGCATGCGTTTGTCAACCTCCTGAAAAATAATTTGAAGTATTTTACGATTCTTCGAAAAGACAAACATCGACAACAGTTTCTTTCCCACATTGTTTAGAAACGCTCGGGGTTCGAGCCTATAAACTTAACTTCAAGACATGACACAATTTCGTCACGGATTTCGAACTGCGTAGGTACTATTTGGATATTTTATTGCTCTGATTTGCTTGTCTATTTGTAAACCAATTAACTATACCAAAATTGTCTTTTTAATTGAATTAGCACGTACCTACTAATCTTAAAAATCTGTCTGTTCCGGGATGATTTATCACCTATCAAATTACTGTACTGGAAAACACTTACCAATATGTTTTACCACAAACCCTTGAATTCAACCCTTTTCTATATACTCTCAAACCTTGACTTTGTATTATTATACGTCCGTCATTTCCACGAAAACAAATGTCGTCCCAATTATAAGTACCACATACTCATCAATCGAATGTCGTTTTCCAGAGGATTGAATTTCTCGACGCGACTGTTATTAGTAACTGAAAGATTGGTACTTACTCTTCCTGTTGGAACGCTAGTTAAATCCGTTTTAACATTAAAATTAACGACTTCTTGTTCGCACGCTTGTAATTGGAGATTATGCGTGAAAGACAAACCGAAGGGAGTGAACTGAACGCTAATCTTTTGTTCTATTAGGTCTTTGTCGACAATAATCTGTGCTGACATAAAATTATCGGGCACTACGAAAAATGGCAGTTCAACAAATAGTCCTTGAATTTTAACTTTCAGCGAGGTCAAATTGTTAACGTTTTCCGGGAAATTGATTAGAAAAACTTTCTTTCAGTAAGCAATCCGTTCCGGTATCGAATAAAAGGAAAGGTCTCACCAGATCCAAGCTTCAGCTCTCCCGTTGAGAGGGGTGGTTGTTAACAGACATAACTGTTTTCTCAGGTACCCACTACAGGAGCCCGTTCCCGTTCCCGCTCTATGTCCAACGTGAAGCAGTTGCATTTTCCCATAAATTTTTCAGGTTTGGAGGAAGGCGAGAAAGCCCGACGCTTCGGTCCGGTGTGATGACCAGAAGGAAATAGCCCCGGACGTTTCTCTAGTCTAACACGTGCACACGCTTCTTGCGTTGAATGGGCGTTCATCCGGGAATCGTCACCTGACGACCGCCTGCGAGATTTGAGAAGAGCAAGGGTAGTTCGCATATAGTGCAGCATCTCATCAATTAAGGAATTTCTTCTAGTAGATTTTGTCGTCCATGTACGACCTGCTGTTCTAGCCATTATATGCGAGTCAAAGTTGCTTTCTGCATTTCTGATTCAAGTGCACTTTCTTCGTCACGTTCATTTAAGTTTTCACTCACTTTTGGCGGTCCCGATCCCACTTCTGATGTCGGAGATTGAGATAAAGGGGCGAGGTAACCGCCTAAGAATTATAGAAGCTTTTTTATTAAAAATAAAATTGTTGACACTATATGTGAACTAACGGTCCCGCGTGTCGTCACTCTACTCCCGACCTCGCTCGTTCCGTTCGAAGAGGAAGACCATCCCCTCCGGGTTCACCAAAAACCACTTAAACCCAAGAATACATAAATTCTTAAAATCTAAAAATAGAAAACAATTAGGGAGCCCAGCGGCGCCGGCAAAACAGTGGTGGCGACCCGCCTCGGGCAAGTGGCGCCGACATACATAAGTACATTTCATTAGGGGCCTCGGTTAAGAATTTGTAGAAATCAGTTTTTTCAAAAGTTCTAGACTTTTTTGGTTCGTAACCTGAAGTCTGTCTTTTTATAAATGCGATGAGCCTTGAAAACCTGCAAAACTCCAAAATAGTTCAATCTAATTAAGAACAAGTATTGTTGGCTTACTTGGAAATATCAATATTTTCATTTATAGTGTGCGTTGCTCTGAGCATTGAATAACGACACCATAAGGTGGACACCTTTACTTTCTTCGATTTTTCGAAGAAATAGGCCAACAGAATTTCCTCGTTAACAGTTTTCACGTTTTTTATTGTCTTCCATTCACAAAATGTTTTGTACTCTTTTTCGTAAACTAATTTTGATTTTTCTGGCAATAAATTGGATACTGCAGCCGCAGCTTCGTTCAGAACATCTTGTGGTATGCTTTCTTCCTGGTTATTTGCCATTTCAAACACACTTTCAGAGTCTAAATTGGAGAATTTGACAAATTTGCGTGAACTGTCATACATATTTTATAAACAAGCCGTCGATAGCAACGAAAATTTAAAAGGTAGTGCGAATTTTAATTTTTTTACTTTATTCGTGTTGTCAATAGCAACGTGAATAAAGTGTTGCTATAAACATTTTATTCACTATTTTCACATTTTATTCATCCTTTTGATTAAACTACTGTTTTAATAATGAGATTTGATATATAAAATGAGCATTTTAATACTAGGAATTGGAAAAAATAAATTATTAAATTGTTATTGTATGTAAAATTGGATTTTATTTTATGTTTAATTTAAAAATTGATTTTCTCAGAGCTAATTTATGGTTTGTAGTGACTCGAAACGAAAGAGAAAACACAAAACAGTCCTATCACTATCAGCCTCATAGCATAAATTTATTAAGTTGTTACTGTAATTATAAATTCGTTCGGTTCTTTCCCGTTATGACTATTATGATGATAAGACATCATAAACACCAGACCGATTAACATTCTGTAATGCTGGTAGCGCAAGGCAGCAATCTCCCAATTAATTCTAGTCAATAGGTTTTGCTAACTTAAAAAAATGCCTCCTCCAATTTTATTATTCCAAGACTTTTATTGCATCTTTGGCAAATTGCGACGTCGTCCACAAAATCAACAAAAAATAACAACCAATAAAAAACTTGTAGTGAAACAACAGCAAAATAAAAAAGCTTCCATCGTTCCGTATCTGTGTGAAACATCAAAAGTGCGTCAGCAACGTCAAGCCTCATGTTAAGACCACATAGGGTATCAACAAAAAAAAAGTATTAAAAATGCAGATGAATCATATAAGGGAGGTCCCCCTAAGTAACGTAATAGTAGGTATGGGAGCAAATGTTGAGAGTGTAGCCCTGCGAATATGGGTTAGTAATCGCTTAAATAAAAGGGACGGTACCGTCGTTAGGGTGCATACTAAATTTCCGCCTGAGACCTCAATTCTCACATTACGTAATCACTCCACAAACAATACTGTAATTTGTTTGTTACACGATTATTTTCAACTGCTTAAATGAAGTTAGAATAAATCATGACGTGTTAGAAGTTCCTTTGAACTCTTCAGACTTCCAGTTCTGCTACCAATTTTTTTCAACTGTTATTGCCTACCCGCACCTGCTGCCTGAAGACTATGTAACATCGTTATTAATACAAGCAACAAACGCTCGTTGTAAAACGCCCATATTTTATTTTAATAAATAACGTCGTCAGGTCCACAAACGAGATAAGAAAAATAACAGCACTTCATGTTTGAAGCATCTGGCTATTGCACCGACATTCTTCACGGCTTTTCTAAACAAACCCGAAAATTATGATCTCAGGAGTTTACGTTAACAACTACTGTGAGGCATTAGAAAAAATGTCGAACAAGGGGGCAACAGCAAAACAAAAACGTCTGTTCAACCCTTCCATTTATTAGGTGAGAAAAAAGAGGTGTCGACACAGTTTAGGGGCCAAACTGTGACTAGTCAGAAATAGAAACTGCAACCGTCTCAGTACTGGTGGTCGCAATACTCCTATTATCTTACAATATGCAAATAAGCGGTACGTGCACTATAAAATAGATTTTATCTTTAAATACGGCTACCGCGTTATATCGATCAAACTACAACAGAAGACATCCGGAATTTTGCATAAAATACATCTGCGTGCTCTCCACTTACGAACAGAAATACGCTACTGGACTGAAAATTGCTCTTAACGAGCCGGACACAGGACCGGCTCCAGTAATATGCGGAGTGGCGCTAAATCGAAGCTTCAAACCAGAGATACATATAAATTAGTAAAACTACTACAATAGTTTAAACTTCTGTACATGTGAACGACTTTATACACTATACACATGAGAAGTGTAATTTATTACCAGTTTACAATTTTGGAAAAAAAAAATTGAAAATCTATTTTCCTGGTTCTTTGAGTTTTAAGTTTATTGATTCTGCTCATTCTTCTATTTACACAATTCATCACTGTCTACTGTCGTAACACTTATTGACGTTTAATTTTTAACAGATGACAGTCAAGTTTATTTTATCAAATTGCACTGTATTATAAAATAAAGCAGCATACAGCGTAAAAACTTTTTGTCAGTCGCGCTGTACATCTACATATCTGATTCTTTCGAGTCTATATAGTCTCTACATTCTTCTAATTTTCATTTTTCTCCGATTCTCTCAGTTTTGTTGAATCTCTTGATTCTTCTAATTTCATAGATTTTCCTGATTTTCGCATTTTATTTCCATTCTCGTAGTTCTTTAGATTTTTTATTTCGTGAGCCTTTAGTTTCCCTAGTTTTCTTAATTATCCTGTAAATTCTATTTTTTTTTATTCATTCGTCTGCAACTATTGGTTTTGTTATTTTTTTTTTATTCTCCCAACTCTCATTTTCTTCCTTCTGCTTCTATTATGTTTCGCTTGAATCTTTTAATTTTCCTCATTCTTTGATTCTCCAGAATCTATTTCTTCATTTGGTTGATCAGCTTGATTCTCCTATTTCCCTAGATTTTTCCTGATTTGATGTTAATTCCTATTCACTGATTTTCCCGATTCCATTAATTTTTTTGATACTAATAATTCTTCCAATTTTATTAATTCTCTTCATTCCCTTTCGCTCTTTCCTCGAACGATTCTTATATACAGTAATGTATGGACAATCCAAACTAAAAGTTGCCAGACCCGGATTCGAAAAGCGCGTCGTTCGGACTAGCCATGCCCTCTGAATCCCCCGAACGCATGTGTACTGCACCGATTTTTATAATTATGTTTAAAATGAAAGACATCAATAAAATACACCAGTAGATTACTTTTCGTTTTAAAAAATTTCATAGGTTCATTGATTATTTGCATTTTCTTTTCGACGCACACCAATCCATTACAGTCATCGACTTGAACCAGCTTGGGTTGTCTGAGTAAGAAACTGGCTAACTGGACGCAAAGAGCAGGTTCCATTTCATTTCTGGACTTCCTATGTATATTTATTCCACTCGAATTTCGAGTGACGGGCGATCACTAGTGAACGGTTAATAAAAAAACATTGTTTATGAGATTCGCAGTTGAAAGTTCGCTGCTCTAGAGTGTCATGAATTCAAACGTACGTCGACTCTTTATAACATTGGTGACAGCACAACCTCACATTTTTGACAAGTGGGATTTGTGCTGTTGTCGCTCAATTTGGACTTTATTATACCGAGTGATTCAAGTCACATTAATCAAAGAGCCCTCTGGAAACTAAAACCATTGTTCTTTGCTTACACCCTAGTATTTTTAATTTAACTTGATAGACGTCTTACTTAAGTATTAAAAAGAACAAATTTCGTAAAATCCGATATTTCTTGACATTATCGATCACATAGTGAAAATTAATGCGGAAGGATTAAGTTAATGAAAATATTAATACCAAAAGTAATGCCTACGCCCCTGTACATCAAGTCTGAAATAAACATGGAAATGATCTACGCACGACGACCAAATTTGCAATGCATACTTGATTGAAGTTACGCTGAATCACCCGGTAGAACGACAGCTAGCAACATGGAAACACCTGATTTTTACAAGGCTGAATCACATCACATCCTCTTCCTTTACAAGGTTTTTGAACGATATTGACAGTCTGGGTGACGATTAACGGTGCTATTATGTAACTGCCTTTCATTATCAACAAGTAACATTAACATATTGTTTCGATATCATATTATTGTATATGTCTTAAGGAGCTCAAATAGTGTATGTTACAAAAATCGACATGCATTTCCTTTTAGAAAAACGCCCATAATAAATAAAAGCCCCGGTAATTCCTAGTCTTTTTTAAATTTATAGTAGCACTAACGATTTCTCAACCAACTATGTATTTAATTAGGACCTTTCAAAAGCAGTCAATCATAGGTTATTTCATTGTTTTTGTGTTTTACGAATTGGTAAACTAACAATAGGTTAGAATTCGTCATTCTATAGTTAGGTGTGTTCCCATTGTGAAGTTTTTATTTCGTTTTTGTATTCGTTTTGTGAAATACATAATGCAAAAAGTGGTAAATAACAACATATATAAATTGTATTACAACACATGTATTTAATTTGACAGCTGTCAAATCTAACCTCAAAATTTGATGTTAATTCGTGTTAATTTTTTCTCATTTTGCGTAAACGAATACAAAAAACTTGTGCGTCGTCACTTTTCAGGAGGGAGGGCACGAGACGCAGCCGAGCAATAAGCCCGAGCTTGACAGCACGCACTTGTATCGAAATATAACTATTAAACTAATCTTATTTTTTTTGTTTTTTGCTTGGTAGGTTCATATACTAAAGATACGGAATTGCAAATTACGTTACCGTATAGATATTTATGGATAAAGGCTCATTTACATTTATCACTTTTGATGTTCATTATGGAGGAATCATCCATGATTAAGTGTAAAATTGCCTTTCACTTTGACTTCATCCAAAGTGAACATATGAGAATGAATAATAAATATATGATCGGTGTGTAAACTCTACTTAATGAAAGTTAAGAATATAATGACGGAGTATATACACTGTTTCATTTTGGATGTAGATCCAGAGGGAGTGTCTTACATAATGCGTTTATTCTCATGCTCACTTTAGATGAAATAATCACTTTGGACGATTCTTCCAAGGTGAACATCCAAATAAGTAACAAATGTAAATGAGGCTTTATCTTTTAATGCAATTTTGATTTAATTAATTTTCTTCCATTTTTTAGGAATATATTTTATTTAGGTTGAGAAGGTGCGAATTATCGCGGGCAATAATAATGCGAGGCTAAGAAAAGGCTTCTCAACCGTGGTCTATACACTATTTTTTTCATTATGCACAAGCACATTTGTTTAACTTTTCTTCAAATGATAATCATGCTAATGCGAAAGATCGGAACGAATTTAACTAAGATATCCATGAAATTAGATCAGTACCTGTCATTTCTGTTTTTGCGATGTTGCTAGTGAGGTCCAGGTGGCAAATTTAACATTTCACAAGAAATTCCAGCTCCCCAGTTCTACACTGTTGAGCTATCAGCTATCATTAATAATGACAGCAAATGTCAAATCAACATATCATCTACGGCAGTAACCATGCCAACATTGATGTCAATTGTTTTTATTATCTACTATATGTAGTAGGAGAGAAAAATCCGTTATTGGGTAAGGTACAGAAAATCAATTTCGTAATTGCAATTCGCAAATTTGGACACTATGAAATTCTGCAAAATAGGAGATATAAACTCAAAGAGAACTGCCTTAACATAATTTAAGCATATTTCTAACACTACATTTTTAATGTAAAGAAATTAATATTTGAACATCAAAAATATAAAAAAAAAATGAATAAGGAAAACTGTCAATTCAGCATCAACCCTACTACAATTTTTATTATTTGTTTGTATTGTCGATTTTTTAGCAATACATACATCCAAAGTATTTTTATCTGATTGGGAAGTGGCCACCACCTAATTGCTCGATAAGAAATTCCAGAAATTGTCCTTTAATCCTTCAACCGGAACTGCAACCGTTCACTATCTCAAAATAACGCAAAAGCGTTGATTTTTCATTTAAAGCTCGTTCACATTTAAGTGCGTTTAGCTTGTTTCACGGCAAGAAAACCACATTGACACCTGTCTCGTTAATAACATTACTTGTCTCAAGGCAACAGATCAATCAAATCGAGTTAATTATTAAATAATGACTTGTCCGTGTAAGATGTGGCTAAAACTTACGTTTCAAGATACTGAAAAACCCTATACACTGGCTTCCGATACATTAGAAAACCTTCAACTTTTTCCACCATCATTCTATCACTACCACTTTACACCATGCTTCCGCAAAACAGAAAAAAAAATGTCAACAGGGTGGCGACGCACGATCAAAAACTCATTCTGGTGAATTAATTCGGATCACATGCTCGAATGTCGTCACACTGATGGACACAAAGGTATCACTGGTTTCTATTTTTGTGGAAACTCTGTGGGGGAGTTATCGTGAATTTATCCGCTCACACATAACACGGGTCAGGGAACGTCGTGCTGATATCACAAGCGAATACGCGAGACTTGCAGTAGACTGATAGTTAAACACACTGTAGGCGGTATGAAAAGCGCAAGCGCTTCACTTGTTGTTACCCCCTAATCGTTACGGTTTTACCCCGTCGTGCTTTTATTATTGTTTTGCAAAATTTCGCCGAAACTAGAACGGAAGCTTCAATTGCAAATGTAAACTGTTTTGGAGTTAAAAAAAGAAGACTTGAACAGTCAGTCGATCAGTCTATGAATCACATTTAACTGAAACCAATTAAGCCATAATTCCCTCGTATTGTTTTGTGCTGTTATTAATATACGCTAGGACAATAGCAGTTGAAGGCATAATTATTATTGTTATCGCGTGTAGGAAACGAATTCCGCGAAACGCATACACTATGTGTTAAGAAAAAAATATAACCTTATTATCAACGAAAGAGATAGTACATTCGATGTAGTAATAGTAGAGAATAATATTACAGCATTGCAGCATGTGAAAACTACAATATAAGATCATCGAAAAGAAGTAGCGCTAAATAACGCAGTGGAGTTTAATTTAGAAACTAAAATACATTTTATGTTTGCTATTAACGATACGGGTTCACACCCATTCGCACTCGAGGTTTACTTGAAATTACAACGCTGCAAAAAACGCAATTTGTTTGAAAGTTGGAATGTAGCGGTTTTTATACAGTTACCTATATATGCACCAAATTGTTATTTACCGCAAAAATCATTGACACAAAAACAACATTATCGACCATTGTTTGTAAACATAAAGTTTTAATTACCTACCTACCATTAATATCACTTTAAAGAAAGCTTTTATAATAATAACACACGTTTGTAAAAATGTTACATTAATTACAATTCAAGAGTCTAGTTTGAAAGTGAACCCTTTGTTTGGTCTTTCATTTCATTTGTAGTATTGTATTTTAAATTAATTTGATACATGGGTTAGGTATAAATTAACTTCTTTAATTATTTCATTTACTTAAAAAAATCCGAAGAACCATACTTTAATTTAATACACTGCCGAATTAAGAAAAATAGGTATTTATTATATACTAGTGATCGTCCGTCACTCGAAATTCGAGTGGTATGTATTGAATTGGTAATCAAATCAATGTAAAAATTAAAAAAAAGTGAATGCTTACGTAAATAGTGTTGAATAAAGACTGGTTACCATATTACATATTACAATTTTTAATTTGCCTTATCTAAATAATTAAAAAAAAAAAATAAGACGGAATAATTTCTTTATATACAATGTTTTGCAATTGTTCGCTAATGTAGAAACGGAGACCATCGAATGTACGAAACAGAAGACATTACTACCAGTATTGTGTTGAAAAACCTCTTGAAGTATATCATCAATAACGGCACGTTGTTCATTATTAGCCGTTGCATACATTTGATTAAACAATAAATCTTCCGCTTCTCGATTGATTTGTTGTGAAAGTCGCAAGTCAGTTAAACGAAAATATTGTGGAATTGGTAAACCAATTTTTCGGCAAGAAAAATTATGCGATAAAAGAATTGTATTTTGCACAGCTTCATTCGTCCTGTATTTCACACTCTTCACACCCCGCACCCAAACATCCATCCAGAGGTATAAATGTCTTAATAAGCATGTCTTAAGTTCCCTACACAACTTACTCACCAAGCCTCAGGGGAGGGGCTAAGATACCTATATTTAGCTACAGTTGTCCAACTTCTCACTTAAAACGATTCACGCTCATTTAAATCGATGACTGTAATGGACCGCTTTTTTTCCTAAAATGATTTGCAAATAATTAATGAACCTGTGAAATTTTTGAAAATGGAAAGTAATCTTCACATAGAACTTGGTAATGTCTTTCATTTAAAAAAACAATTATCAAAATCGGTGCAGTACAGACTGTTTTATTTGGTTCAAATTGATTCATGTTCAACGATTAAATAAATAGATAAGTGTCTTACAAGGCAAAAAAGTCACGAAAGAAATGTTTAACCACGAGAGCTTGCTCGAGTGGCTAATTTTTCTTAAGAGGGTTCTCCAGTGGCATGTACAGTTCTGTTCAAATAAATCTGGGACAACTCTTGTAACATAACTATCAATTTCACTTGTTCAAATAAATCTGGGACAACTTTTTAGTTGTGTTGTATTTGTGGCTTTCAGCATGTTAGTAGTTAATAGGGGCCCCAGCCCGGGGGCCCCAGCCCGGGGGCCCCAGCCCGGGGGCCCCAGCCCGAGGGGGTTCCTATCCACGGGGGCCCCAGCCCGATAGGCTCCTACCCACGGGGGCCCCAGCCCGAGAGGGCTACTACCAAGGATGCTCCTACCCACGGGGCCCCAGACCGAGGGAACTTCCACCCACGGGGCCCCAGCCGGGGGCGGCTCCTACCCACAGGAGCTTCAGCCCGAAGGGACTCCTACACACGGGGGCCCCAACCCGGGGGTGCTCCTACCCACGTGGCTTTTACAAATGGGGGCCCCAGCCTGAGGGGGTTTCTATCCACTGGGGCTCCAGCCCGAGAGGGCTGCTACTAAGGGGGCTCCTACCCACGGGGGCCCCAGACCGAGGTGGCAACCACCGGGGCCCCAGCCCGAGGAAGCTCTTATGGAAACTGTAATTAGACTTTTGCACTTTGACAAGAAACTCTGTCATTTTTGCTGACAGTATGAAAACCATGGGAACATTGTTCAACTTATCATCCACATTTCCATTAGAAAATTAAAATTGTCCCAGATTTATTTGAACAGAACTGTACATTTCTGCCGTTCGAAGTACATTTTCCCGCAATATATATTTTTTTAGTTTACAAATTTAAAAAAATCGCTTTGTAGCTGCAAAGATCTATATTTTATCAACACGCTCACAAAATTTCAACGAAAAATCTTCAAAAATAAAAAAAATTAAATTCAACGTCGTACATTGCTGTACTTTTCTGCCCGCCGTTGAATGCAACTTTTTCATCGGGGCGTTGTTGAAATATTCAATTTTCCATAGTTTATTAACATAATGATTGCACATGAAAATTTTGAATCATTCAACTACTGAAATCTGCAATTCCTGAATTTGGGAATTTCGAGACGATTAAATCGGGACTTAAATTAAATTTAAATCTTGAATCCGTAAATTTTCAAATTTTTTATTTATTAAATTAATGTTGTTGAATTTCCCTATTGCGCAAGTTTCACAATGAAAAATTTACTTCGTTAAAACCTTGATTGAATGGGTTTCCAAATTTAGAATTTTAGAAATCTCAAATGCCTGAATTTACAAATTTTGCATTTCTGACATCTTGAAGTCCTGGATTGGAGAATTTGCAAATTTTGAACCGAAGAAATATTGAATTCTAGAAAAACTGTGGGACGACCCCATCCTATAAATTTGGAAATGTTCAAATTTTGAATAAATGTAATTTTAAAATTTCGAGTTTTTGATTTTGGAATTTTGTAAGTTTTGAATCCATGAAATTTTGAATTGCTGAATTCTAAAAATTCGGACATATTGTAATCTCGAATTCCGAAATCTTTATACAATTTCTAATTATTTAAACACCAAATCGCTGAAATTGGATATTTGCATTGCATTTTGACTCGATGAATTCGTGAATTGTACCTACTTGATGTCTTCCAACTTTTATCTTGAAATTGGGAATTTTATACTTTGCAATTAATAATAATAATACAAATTTGGAATCGTGGATCTCATGACTTAGAAAAAATTAGATCGATGCTTCAACTATTTGTTCTAAGTCTGCTTCTCCAGCTGAACGTGGAACACGGTCTAAAACGACCTAAGAAATGGTGCTGTAATTGGCGCTCTACATTAATTTATTTTCCATTCCATATATTAGTCAAATATGGACGAAAGATCTTGTATAAATATAGACCCTGACCCTGTACATACAGAGTCAAACATAATACTTCTGAACAAAATGTTTATAATATATACAGGTGTTCGGTAATTCGATAGCCATCGCTTTACTATGGCCTCACAGCATTCAGAGAAAGCATTATTTGCAATTACTTGATTTTTTTTAACATCCGATAAAGAACTAGAAGGGTTTTAAATAGGCCAATCAGAGAAATAGTTTCATCAGCCCCAGTTCTGTGGATTCAAGTATTTTGTTGCAAAAAAAAAAAACAGAGTTTGTCACATGTTACGGCTAAATTCAATAAAAAATCAGTGGCGTATACTCGGAAGGATACTAACAAAATAACCGCATCATTCAAAGTGGTTTATTATTAAAGAAAGGTAACTTAAATAATTAAAATAAATGTTCAAATCGGCGACCATCGTTCTGTATACAAAGACGGGCCCGTCTCAACAACGAACTTCTAGCGTTTTCAAAAACCTCTGGGGTATTCCTGATTCGATCAGACGCTAGTAGGATTCTGTGTCGCAATTGGTTCACATCAGGAATATCGGTGGCATAAACAACCGATTTCACATGCCCCCAGAGATAAAAATTTAACGGAGTTAAATCCATACTCCTTGGCCCGCCACGGAAACGGGCCACGACTGCCAACCCATCTCTGCGGAAATGTGTTGTTTAAATATTCTACAACATCTCCATGCGTATGAGCAGGGGCGCCATGTTGCATGTACCACATTTGGAATCGCTGTTGTAGAGGTAATTCGTCTAAGAATTTTTTATTTCCATTTAGACGATTCGGTAAAAAAGGGGTCAACTAAAATATTTTGAAAGATTCGAGTCACTGAGAATTGCTGCTGTTGGTCTCTAATTCTAGTAATATGCGGATTATTCAAGGACCAATAATGCATATTCCTCAGGTTTAAGAAACAAATATTTGAAATAAATTGAGGATCTTCGTTGTTCCTCTGCAACAACCATTCACAAAACTGCTGCCTCCTTAGAAGCTCTTCAGGCACTAAAGCTGGGACACGATTAATGTGGTTGTTAGTTAGTTGTTCATACCGTAGTTGCAGGAACATGAATTCTGGGGGCAATCTCGTGCACACTAAGAGTGGTTTCAGCGGCTACCATATCCAGTATTTGTTCATCTCGCGCTACAGCATTATCGGCTACCTCTGTCTAAATTCATAGGCCTTAAATTTCCAAATTCTCGAATACGCCGATCCAAATTGGAAAGTACACCGCGATAGGCGAGGAAATCTTTCTCGGTACAACCTCACTGCCGCTCTACTGTTGGCACCGACTTCACCATAGATAAGGTGTATGTCGGCTAGTTCATTAAAGTTATAAATGCCATCCATTTTTCAAGTTCAAATACCACTATGAACACCACTGGCTTTAATTAATCAAAATTGTCGCACTGACGGATTTTTTTTTTTAGGGAACTTGGATTCATGATCACAAACTAAATTCTGACTCTGATTGGGTGCACTTTGAGACCTGTAGCTCCTCAAGTAGTCAAAGTGGACAAAGTTTAACACTAGATTAGGACTCAGGGCGGCCGCCCCTACGATTCCTAAAGAGATGGCTGTCGAGTATATAAGGGACGGCCACATAACTGTTAAATTTGTAAACGTCTGAAATTGTGCACACAATAAAAAGTGGTCAGACGGTTTTGCATGTAACCGGAAGCTCCTGCCGAGTTTGCTTTACTGACATTTTGAGGTTAATAAAATAAATGCTGTCGACTAAACTGCAATCTAAACTGAGCTGGATTAATTGATCCATACTCGTATAAATCGGCTCAAAAATAAGCAAGATATCACATCAGCTATTTTGATATTTAATAAAAAATATAAAGAATGTTCCAAAAATTTATTATTAATTCATCCATCCAGTTGCGCTTGCATGTCCCGCGAAGTTTAGCTGCATTCCTGGAAGAAAAAGAGAAAAAGTAAACGAACAGTGGAGGGCGGAAAAGAAAGATTTGGAAGAAAAGAAAAAAGTCATGAAGCAAGAAGGAAAACTAAGTGAAAGAATTAACCAGTAATGATGTATTTATAGATAATGACCTCAAAAAAAAAAAACAAGAAAGAGTTACAGAAGACATTAAGAGACAAAGCGAATGAAGAACGGGTGAGACGGGAAAGAAGTAAGAGTGGAATACAGGAAATTAACAATAGATCGGGTCCAATGGAGATGGAATGAAATGAGAGAGACTAGAAGTTTTCCAATAAGAAGAAGAAGGGGTGAGAGAGAAAATGGAGATGAGCAAAGGAAAAAGTACGAAAAAACGGAAAAAGAAAAACAAGGGGCAAAGTAAGAAAAAGGGAAAGAAGAGGGGAGGGAAAACTAAAAAAACATCGGAAAAACAAGGACGAGCGCACTATTTTGGAATATAGCGGGACTAATTAAAAAAGAAGAACTAAGAAACATTAAACGACCACAAAGAAAAATGAGAAACGAAAGGAAGATAGGTTACACAACAAACGAATTTCTTTGTCTACAAAATTGTGTGAATGTTTTTTAATGAAATTAATTAAAGCGAAACGCTCAGTCGCCTCAACTTTGGAACCGAATTACGGTTTTCATTGTTAGGCTATCTTAACGTATTGGGCATCAAAATTAGTAAAAAAAAACCTTCATTACGGCAAAACGTTGCTTGTTCAAAAAAAAAAATTATTGCCAAAATGAGAAGCCAAAAAAATTTTTATTTAACAAACGTGTTGGTGCTTGATTTTTACTGATCTCTGTATTCGGTAAATGCAAGGTGTTTTTATAAACATTGAAAAATAAATTTGCAAATTGTCCCCAAAGTTCGCTAGTTTCAAGCAATGTTGGCGTGGTTCACGGTAACACAGGCCCCGCCCCTCAGCGGCAGTATTATATTTCGTGTGTGCCGCAGCTCGTTCTTAAAAAGATAACAAAAAAATAAAGTAAACAAAAACGGGCCAGTGGCCTTAACCACCGGAGACGATATTCCGACGCAAATTCAAGCAATTGTTATGAATCGGTAGTCTAAAGGCCATATGCAGATGAATTGCTGTATACAGAGAATTGAACAAATAACTGACGTTATTTTATTCTGCTATAATGTGCTTAATAATAATTATATAGCATTCATGCACGTACAATTTTGCCATTTATCTCTAAATTAGTTTACGTGAAAAAAAATACGTGAAAGTGGCCGCAATATTATTCTGAAAATTTATAAAGGCATTACGAAAAAAATAAGTAGGCTAATCATAAAGTCATAATAGCACAACCATTCTATAGACCAAAAACAGTAATTAGCGCTGAAAATTGTTATCGACAGATCAATTAATCAACCTACCCTAACCTAAACAAATAATCAAGATCTGTCAAGGTGTCAACAGGGAAAGGATAATTACTCAATGGTGCCAATCTATTATTTTTTTGAAGATTACAGTAGATATATATATAGAGCATTCAAGTACATAATACGATACGAAAAGCATAATTTCGAGAATTTGGGACCCCCACCCCCCTTTGAAAAGAAAAATGGGGAAATGGTAAACCTCCTCTCTCCCCAATTGAGACAATGACATAATTATGAAAATCAAAAAGTAATTTATCCAACACTTGTTTATTATGTAGTCATAATAACGCCGGTTTTGAGTGGATTATGGGTTGTATAAGACACATGTGACTTATGAAAAAATAATTCAACGGTTTTCTAATTTGTCATAGCAACTAGTTCATAAGCCAACAGTTTTGAACGTCAAATGAACGTCAAATTTTTTTGGGTTTTGATGAAGGTTCAAGAACTGTTACAGGAGGGGGTGTTGGATAAACCTATGTATTAAACACGTGTCTTAACAGCAAATAAGTCACTCAAGAAAAATTAGCCACTCGAGCAAGCTCTCGTGGCTAAACATTTCTTTCGTGACTTATTTGCCTTATAAGACACTAGTTTAATAAATAGCTATTATTGATTAAAATGCATTAGTTATTATTTTAGGACATACCCGTCCACTCTCTTTGTCAGCAAATGCAAAAACGGCTCCTTAATGAAGTACCAAAATAGCAAATTAACTACATAAATACCAAATATCAGATTAACAAATTATATCAAAGTAACGAGAGTTAAATCTAACTTAAAACTTAGCAAAAAAACAAAACACGAAATTATAGAAATATTAATATACCGAAATAACAAAATATCAAATGAACGAAATAAGAAAAATAATGCAATATGAAAATATCTAAGAAATTAAGGAATTATTATCAAAATTTCAGATTTACGCAATATTAAATGTTAAAACATCACATTAACGAATTATCAAAACTAGTGATCGCCCGTCACTCGAAATTCGAGTGGTATGTATTGAATTGGTAATCAAATCAATGTAAAAATATTGAATACTTACGTAAATAGTGTTGGATAAAGACTGGTTACCATATTACATATTACAATTTTTAATTTGCCTTGTCTGAATAATTTAAAAAAATTAAGACGGAATAATTTCCTTATATACAATGTTTTGCGTAAACACTTGTTCATTGTGCGGTATAAGATGCCCCTGATTGAATTGTTCGCTAATGTAGAAACGGAGGCGATCGAATGTACGAAACAGAAGACTTTACTACCAGTTCTGTGTTGAAAAACCTCTTGAAGTATATGATCAATAACGGCACATTATTATTAGCCGTTTCATACATTTGATTAAAGAATAAATCTTCCGCTTCTCGATTGATTTGTTGAGAAAGTCGCAGGTCAGTTAAACAAAAGTATTCTGGAATTGGTAAACCAATTTTTCGGAAAGAAAAATTATGCGATAAAAGAATTGTATTTTGCTCAGCTTCATTCGACCTCTATTTCACACTCTTCACACTCCGCACCCAAACATCCATCCAGATGTATAAATGTTCATTAGCCAATTTGCTCAGCCAACCTCAGGGGAGGGGCTAAGATACCTATATTTAGCTACAGTTGTTCAACTTCTCACTTAAAACGATTCACGCTCATTTAAATCGATGACTGTAATGGACCGCTTTTCCCCTAAAATAATTTGCAAATAATTAATGAACCTGTGAAATTTTTGAAAATGGAAGGTAATCTTCACATAGAACTTGTCAATGTCTTTCATTTAAAAAAACAATTATCAAAATCGGTGCAGTACAGACTGTTTTATTTAGTTCAAATTGATTCATGTTCAACGATTAAATATATTGATATCACATTAACTAAATAATAACTAAGAAAACATAGAATTATCCAAACAAAAAAATATGAAATAAACGAAATATATTACTAAATTCATTAAAACATTAATAATACCAGATTAACGAAAAATCAAGTTTGTAACGGAAATAGTACCGACGCGCTCCGCTAATACGCCCTCAAGGCCTACGAGACGCCGCACCCACCCTGGACCTAGTCTCATCATTGGTTCCCCCTACCCCGGTAACGCCACCCCATCTAAGTATCACCCGTTGCGTAAGCTGGACTATAAAAGCCCGGACAACGCTCCAGAAGGCATCATCTTGTTAGATGCTTGCTTGGGGTAACATCTAACTCGACTCGACTACCCGGCTTTGCTCTGCAGACCTGCAGAACAAGTGAATAAATTGAATTGCTGGGCTCCTCTCCGACTGAGTTTCCATTTCTACCACGACCGCGCCCCGACTGTTACAAGTTGATGAAATATCAAAATATCACGATTGGCGGAAGTAAAGAAAAATAAAATTATAAATTTAATATATTTACAAATATGTAATAATATCTTTCAAATAATAGTTATTAACGTCATGAGGCCGATAAGAGGCAAATAACAGACAATATTTTATAATCAATCGCGTCTGTTATCTGCGAATCGGCCGAATATCGTTCAGTACTTTTCATAATACCGTCGGCAATACTGACAAAAAAACGAATTGTGCATAATTTTTAAACAATTCATAAATCAATTTTGTTTGTGTTGCTCTGGAAACAATTATCAAAAACTTCCTCCTGTACTGTTAATTTTTATAACAGTCGTGACTGTTATGAGTGAGGCGGTCAGCCGAGGCCAATAAATTTATACGAGGCAGTAATAGCCATGTTAGGAGAAGTCGACTCAATCCAACGGTAATGTTGATCCAGCGAGCGGGACGCCATTTCACTCAATCCACCGCCCAATAAGATGGAACTGGATCCGAAGCAGTAGTATTCGAATTCATCACGGCCATCAGCATATTTAAGGAGGTCGAGGCCATTTTCGATCAAGATGCCCTAAACGGATCCCCACTGATCCTCACCGGCGAGGCAAATCACGTACTGACCAGTTAGGTATGTCCTATCCCAACCCAGAGAGAGAATTTTTCGTAACTCTCTAGGCGCTTGGAAAAAGACTGGCGACTTGACCTAATATACGGTCTATTACGACAGCCAATCAGGGACCGAGTGTCACGCACGGACATCACCACCTTTGACGATCTCCTCGTTAAAGCGCGCATCGTTGAAGCCAACGAACGAGACAGCAGAGACCCCAGGAAAACCGATCGGGAAACACCCAAAGGACGCCCCAGGTGTAATTTCTGCAAGTTATACGGCCACGAGGCCCATGCCTGTCGTAAGAAAGTCAGAGTAGAAACCAGTCAATCGACGAAACTAGGAACATCAAACATGACAAAACCTCCGTCAGTACAGCAGCCCACATCGTCTGCAAATATTATGTACATGCTAAGCCTGGGTTTATACGGCGCAATTGCCCTGACTGCTCCACCGCGCCAGTAAGTTTTTGCTTCCTGGAACCACACGTAAAACCACGCTCAACAAAGACGGCACTTCGTCGGTCCGCATCATCAGACTTACGGATTCGTCCGCAAGGGCGAGTAACCCGCTCAGAAGCCGATAAACGCCACAGCCAGATCCACGCCCGGCTACGCGCTGAACACTTCACTAAAGCGGACCAGAAATTATGACGCCAACGTACCGACGACCATCTTCACAGTTTCTACTACATGCCCCAGTCACACCCCTAGCATCTCCAGGTGCCGACGACATGATGTCTGGAATCACCAACGGCTACGGTTCGGCACCATTGCCGCTTTTCGCTCCTTCACCGAGCGCTCTACCAAAAACCATGAGCCGCAGCGCCTACAGTTTCCTGAACGCCGACATACACATGGAGTGCTATCAGCTAAACAACACCTTGACACGAGAGGAAGAACTCCTGTATCCTCGTCTGGAGATGGCCACCATGGATGTCCGACTTTGTCCTGACGACGAGGCCCGGTTTCTGTCGACCCACAACCAATCGGGACCTCTTTAAAGAAACAGGTATAAATATCTGGGCCACCTTATCATGTCTGACGGCATTGCCACGAACCCAGAAAAAATGGAGGCTATCTCACAAATGCCACCACCTATTAACGTACGCCGGCTGTTAACATTTCTACAGACGTGCAACTGCTACCTCCGGTTCATTCCCCGGTTTGCGGAAGTAAACAGACCTCTTAACAGTCTTAACAAAGAGAAATGCACCATGGATTTGGGGAGAGAGACAAGAAAATGCGCATAGAACATTGAGGGCCGCCCTCCCTACCGCACCGATACTACGACAGTCTGATCCGATTAAACCCTACAAACTCCGAAGCGACACCAGCTCCTATGCTTTGAAGGTTGCACTACTCCAGGGGCAGAGACCCGACGAGAAGCCCATAGAATACATTAGCCGTCTCCTAAAACCTGACGAGATGAACCACAGTACAATCACCGATCACCACCCTACCTTTAAAATGGTTAATGACGCTCAAGAGACTTACAGTTACATACAACATGACCATCGAGTAAGGCAAACGTCGTCGCCGACATACTATCACTGCCCCCATACGTGAAAAACTTCCCAACTGGCAAGTTGGCTTAAGGCGACTGGCCCGTTTTTGTTTACTTTACTTTCTTATTATCTTTTTAAGAACGAGCTGCGGCACACACGAAATATAATACGGTCAGCCGTCGACACGTCTGTCTGCCGCTGAGGGGCAGGGCCTGTGTTACCTTGAACCACGCCAACATTGCTTGAAACTAGCAAACTTTGGGAACAAATTGCAAATTTATTTTTCAATATTTATAAAAACACCTTGCATTTACCGAATACTGAGATCAGTAAAAATCAAGCACCAACACGTTTGTTTAAAAAAAAAGGTTTTTGGCTTCTCATTTTGTCAATAATTTTTTTTTTCTGAACAAACAACGTTTTGCCGTGATGAACGTTTTTTTTTTACTAATTTTGATGCCCAATACGTTAAGATAGCCTAACAATGAAAGCCGTAATTCGGTTCCAAAGTTGAGGCGACTGAGCGTTTCGCCTTAATATCGACTGATTTACCAAGAAAAGGACCCGAACAATTGCGAGAGGAACAGTTGAGGGACCCTGAGCTCAGCAAGATTATTTCCGACTTCGAGGCAAATAAACTCGAAGACGCCCATCGCTGGACAAATCGAGGATACCTACTATCCCAGGGTGTCCTATACAGATACTCACCGGAAGACTTAATTAACCTTAATTTCAGAACTTCCGTCAGGGCGACTTCCGAATCTGAAGGGGGGACTGTAACCTCTCCGTTAGCGCCACCGATTCAATCCCACGCATCCCCTCTAGGACCCACCCTCTTGCTCTCGCCAACAGCACCCTCGATGAAAACACTGCCTACCGGTCATTATCAATGAGCAAAAAGACGAACGCTCTCTCTCTTAATCCCCAACAGCATTGGTTACCGGTCATTATCACGGTTTTGTGGGGCCACAGAGTCGATAGTAGTCTGTACTTGACATGTATTATTATTTTACTTAAATAAAGTACATATTGTAAACTCGTCGTTACACTATAAGTTTTTTTGGTTCTACCAACTAAATGGTGGCGAGTTTTTAAAAAACAATTTGTCTTTAGTTACAGTAATCGTTGCGTCCAATAAAACATTTGGAGGTATGTCCTGATAAAATAATCTTACATTGAAATCACACGTCCTTTGTTATTTTTATTAATGGTAAAATACAAAATGATGAAATTTTTTTCACCAAAACATTTTTTTTTGACAAATTGTGTAAATACATATTCATGTCACACTTGGTCATTTATGGTTCTTTTCGGTAAGTTGATTTTCAAACAGATATTTTTATTTATTAAATATTCTAGTATGTTTGTAGTGGTTACTTTTTGTATGTATTCAGAAAAAAAATACTACAGCGTGATCAAGAAAGACTGTTTGAGTTGGTAAAACTGAATTTCATTTTTCAATGGTAGAATTGTAACAATTTCCGATTGTTGACGTCTTGACACTGAAAGCTGTCATTCTCGCGTATCAGCATCATTCACAACTGACATTTCAAATTTGAAATTAGACTGAATGGGCAGCAGTTTGGACACCGACACCATTGCCAATGGAACTCAAATTCGTGTTCATTTGTTGTGGTGAACGCAATTTCGCCCAACGTTACGATTACTGGGGCGGTGTGAGGTTTTCCAACTCAAAACTCGAACAACAGGTGTACGCGTATAGGTACCACGACGTGTAGACACATGTTACGATGCAAGTTGAGGAATCGACCCTGGAGTAATATTATTGGTGCCGGAATTCCGCACAATGAAAAATTTTACACATGCTGGTGAATATGTCTTCGAGGGCCTAAAACGAAGAGTTAATTTATGTTTAGAGCAAAATGGGGCGCATTTTGAGCATTACCTTTAGTCTGATTATCGTTCTGTATTTCAAGTTTAATTTTCTTGAATTAATAAAATTTCTATTCGCCTAACCTACATTTTTTTCTCAGTTGACATTACGTCAAATATGTGTATCCGGCTGCAGTGTTACAAATAGTCCAACGAAAGAAGTATCTTAAAAAAAATACCAACTCAAACAGTCCTTCTTGATCACTCTGTATATACTAGTGTTGCTCGGTTTGCTTCACCCTTACTTGTTTAGTATCGGATTAAAACAAGCGTTCCTGATCAAAAAATTTATTTGTCAACAAGATAACATAACCTCCAAGTTCACAAGGAAGACAACACTTAACATAGCCTGCCATACAAAACCCTCAGTGTAGCCAATCTACTATTTTTGCTTCCGTCTTTTATGGCAACTCGGTATATTATGTATATTACATATTCCATTGCCGTTGAACTCTTCATTTTTTCGATATAAAAAAATTACACTGGAAAAAATACAAACAGGATACAGCCACCGCAATTACAAAATTATTATTCCACCACAGTTTCGTTTGCCAACAGACCACAAATTTTCACGAAAAGAAAGAAATAATTTAGTAGCAAGATATGTATAAACAAATTACAATTCTCGTCACGTTGGACTTGCATAGCATCACACCACCCCTACAGGAAATGGCATTTTTTCAACATTCAACAAAACATTCACACCTGGAAGGAAATATTTATTAATTCATTTCCGATCGCCAGGTTAATGACTACTCTACACATAAGTATAAGAATCAATAGTGGTCGAACGTCTTCATCAAGGCTCCAAATTCGTAATTTACATCATACGTGCATGCCGTGTCTCACGTAAACGGCGACTTCCGGTGATACCCCTAAAACCCACATGCCTTTCGCGACAACAAGTGCGCCGCCACTGACCGCCAAAGCTTATTAAACCATTTATACGAGCAGTAAGTAGGTGCCATTTAAGGCAATGTTATTGAATGTGTTCTGCTTCATATTCCAGTGGCATTGATGACCAATTTGCACAAAAAAAGGCGAAATATTCAAGTAAAGTAGCACCAAATTTATATCTAACCAATCGGATCAGTCTAAATAAATAAAGCATAAAAATAAAACTGGCAGAATGGGAATTATAAACTTTTAAATCTGGTTCCTGATAACAATTTGCACAAAAATAACCACGAAATTTAACCTACCGATCCAAACCGAAAATAAAAGTGGTTCACATCCGTTCAAAGAATAATAAATAAAACTAAACACTTACAATTCTAACCATTACCGGGCTATTCTCCCTTTCTTTTCATGGAATAATTACACTTAATATTCAGTAAAAACATACACCCGAAGCAGCTGTCAAAAACGCCATAATACTGCCAATGTTTACAAAACACGCACACTCATTTTATCTTTGTCACTCATATTTATCTCAGGGTAGGCTATCTCTCTACGACATCCTACAGGTGTAAAAAAATACCATAATTCGAGACATGGCCGTGAGATGGCACTGTTTCGGTCGTTTTAATTGGTTTTAATCAAACAATTAGAATCTAATTGATTTTTCCTGTTTATTTACACCCCTCATGAATTGAAGGATTTTAAAATAATTTAATTACCTAACATATAAAATTACAATTTTTTGGCTTTTCTGGGTCTTGGTGGATTCCAAGATACCAATGTGTTGTCTGTGATGGAAATTATTTCTAATCCAGACATCTGAAGACCCTTGATTGCAGACTACAAATGTGTAATTCTAATGGGATTGAAACTGATATTCGATAACATACCATTCTACCTGGTCCTAAACCTTTCACACGTACTCGGACTGTCTTTACACCTTTTTCTAGGGCTTTCTGTAAAATTGGGGGATAAAAAATAAGCCACACAATGAAAAGAAAAATTACTGTTCCTATGGTGATTGCTGTTGCCTGTGCAGCAATATTTGTCCCTTTTCTTGTATTCTTAAAACCTTCAACTCCACAAGATCTGGTCAGCTTTATTTTTCCTAAAAATCTAAATGTTATAATGTATTTATGCATCATTACTATTCTAATACCTTTATCATCACTCATAGTAATAATGGTATTATTAGTCGACACTCTTATATTAATTATTGGTAAATTTTTAAACAAAATGCCATTAAAGAGCCTATTGGGGGTATCAGCATCAGGGAATATGTCAGCTTTTCTGCAAAATACAATATTAACCTTATATTCCCAAAATTTTTCAAAACGAACTGTTGAATCAGTGTGTCTACATCCATTGATCTTTCACCAACGTTTCCTTCATCTAATTTTGGGACAGAACGAAGCATTTCTTTTCTGTCAGTGACATCTCTAAACCTTTGGCTAGAAACAAAAATTGAACGGGATTCAGGTTTTTGCAAGGCCGGCGTAGTGATTTGTAATTTTCTAAACGTGGTCCAGAACTGTTTGGAAAACATGTTCTTCATTTAAAAAGAAAATGAGGTTACGTGAACTGACATGTGTCAAAAGTAAATTGCAGTCGATAAGATAGATCTCTATGTAAAATAGATGGCTAAGAAAGAGGGAATGCTCCTTTCTTATACAACCAGTAAAACAGAGAACTATTATATTTTTGCACAAATGAACACAAACTACTACAAAAAAAACCATAAAGAATTTTAGAAATGGTACTTTTGCTCATTTTTCCTGAGGTCGCATAGAATTTCGGGTAGTACCTTATCTCCAGATATAACACCTGTCAACACAAAATTTGTAATTTTCGATGTAATTTTCATTGCTTCCACATACAGTCAGTTGTAGAAAAAACGGGGCATTGGCAGACGGTCATATGATGTCAGTTTTCATAGTTTGTGACGGATTTTAAACAGAGAGGTAATGCCATTATGTAACATGCCTATAAGTAATTTAAGTTGACTAAAAATTCATATTCAACCGGGACAACCGTCATGAGTTTTCACTTAATACTTACTTAACAATTTGAGACAAGTTATTTCATTATACAATTTGTGAAAAAGTAAATTTTCGGAGAACAACAATTTATCAAACTTACTATTCAACAATTATTTCGGGTAAACAATTTCTGAGAAATTACAAATTTGATCCAGTTTTAGTTAAATGTGAGCATAAGAAATTCAACAATCCGTGAAAGAGTGAAAATACGATATGTTGAGCCTTCCAGTTATCAACAACAAATTTATTACTTTTAATCTGTAATTTCCCTTAAAACACCAAAAACAAATTTATTTAGCCGATGCACGTTTCGCCAACAATGTTGGCATTATCAGGGCGATGAGTAAACTAACTTTACATGCTCACCAGGAATAAGATATCTCAACACCACTTTCAAAACATGTAACAACCTTATCACTCCAGGCATAAGAAGAAAATTGCATGTTTCAAATTCTGTAGTATCTGGATTATATTGGTTTCGGAAAATTCATAAACCCCGGTAAGTCGATGCAGCCAATTGTTTCAGTAATCGATGCGCACCCACTTATAAGCTTTCAAAATGGTTAACCAACGCATTTAATAACTTATCCCTTAAGCAACCCAGTTTTTCTGGTAAAAACTCAGTGGAGTTTATCAATAAAATTTAAGATGTCTAACAAGGAGAGTTATTATATTAGTATCGTTTGATGTGAGTTCTCTAGTTCTCTCTTGAACTAGATTATTTTCCTAAGGTTTGGTTAAGGTACGTGGTTGACATTTTTGTAATTTTTGAACACCACGAACAAGTGCGCAACGTTGATGACTTACTTCAATCAATTAACAACCGCTTTGAAAACATAATGTAGCGTTTACGGGTTCACAAAACTTTTTATTTGAACGAACTATGTACAATTTATTTAAACACTAGAGTATTTACAGTTATAACAGCACAATTATTTATTTTAACAGTCACACGGATTATGTCGCTGAGTAGCTAAATCGGACTTTGACATTGACGCGACTCGACTAGACTCGACTGTCTGGCAGTCGTTCTCCCGTCCTATTTAAGGTTGTCATTTACCAGATAGAGCCTATACCAAATGCACGGGAAACATGTCACCATTTCATTGAATTTTACGGGTTTATTTTTGATTATTTGACTATGCGGTTATGAAAAATCGATAGAGGACATCTTAATTTAGGGTAAGACGGTATTACAAAGCCGATATTAGCATTTGTTTATTCATAAAAAAATGACAAAGTTGCTTCATTTTCAGGAGTATAAATAAATGTCTTTGGAATTTTATTCCTGAAAAACAACGCACAATTCGTAAATTTCAAATAGACGTTACCCTGTAGCAAGAATTAAACTTTCGTTAGAAAAAAACTCACGTGCCTTAGTATTGTTGTTCGTCTATAAAATTCAATAATGTTTGTCGGGAAAATTATTTCTGAAGTAAGCTTGAATAATACAGAAAGCTGTATAATTGGGTAGGAACTTGGGTAGAAAATTTTAAATTTAGTGTGGTCTTGAAGCGAAAGATGTCGCATTTTACAGCAGTCAGGATGCAGTCAGGGGAACGGTCAGGTATAAGATAGAACCCATTCATAGCATTCAGCCATAAAATCATAAAATTGTGCGGCGAAGACAAAGCCCACAAACACAGCAGGTTTTCTTTATGATGCTTTCCAGCTTCCGGAATACCGATATTCGGAAACTCTCAAAATACGGACCGACCCAAGACCAGTTATAAGTAAAAATACTTTGCAGTATTTATCAAAAAATGTTGCTTGTATCTGTATAAACGATGAGACCAAGCAAATACAAATAAACAAAGGACATGATTATTGTACATGTATATACAAGTAAATTAAAATAAATATCTTAATTATATTGTAAACTGGTTATTATGTAAATTTTCAGATTCAAAGACAATTAGCAATTTGTCGAAAAAATGTTTGTTTTTTCGTTGTATATTTCGGCGATCAAGATGATTTATTAATTGAAATAATTTATAGAAATGAAATTATTTGGCAAGAAATTAAAAATGTTTTTTTTAATTGCATAGCAGGTGGCATAAAAAAATTGACCTGTCCGAGCGATTTGCTTAAAAACATTACATAACGCAATTAATAACTAATGAATAGGAATGAAATCTGTAACGACTTGTCTCCACACAGAGGATCATCGCCCCCCGGTTTAATTGCACACGCCAAGATAGTTTTTATTGCAGCGGACTTGACTTTTATTGAATTTCACGGGTTTAGTTTTGATTATTTGGATATGCGGTTGTGATATATTTTATGTTTATTATAATTTCCTTATTCAATAAATACTACGCCCCACAAGCGAAAAAGGGTCCACTCAACAATGTTTATAGTAGTTTGTGTATGTACCGACGCCGTAATCTTTTTTGGGATGCATCTGTTGTTTGTGGCCGAGAGGTCAGCCGATTATTGAACTTCACGGGTTTAGTTTTGATTATTTGAATATGCGGTTGTGAAAAATCGATAAAGGACAGCTTATTTCAGGGTAAGACGGTATTACAAACCCCATATCAGCATTTGATTATTCATAAAAAAATGACAAAGTTGCTTCATTTTTGGGAGTATGATGAATGAATTTTTTTTCCCTATATTTTAAAAGCAATTCAAAATAAAGAAGAATTAAGAGTTGATAAAGAAAGGGAACGGAGAAAAAAAGAAGAAAAAAATTAACTTAAAAAAAGGCTTACGGAATAATAAACAATTAAAATGGAACAAAGTGAAAAGGAATAGAAAAATTATAAAGGTATCTTACAGATAATTAGGAATAAAAATTATGATAATAAGGGTAACTACGTAAACGTATCAATTTTTTAGGTCACCATTTAGGGAGGAAAAAAGTCTACCAAAACAAAAAAAAATGTGGTTGTCATTTAAAAAAATTGATCATGACGTCATAGAATAAAAACCAACAACCATTTTGTATTGCATAGATTTTATGGCATTTAATTTTGGTTTTTATATAGATTTTATAGCATTTAATTTTTGTTTTTATATAGATTTTATAGTATTTAATTTTTGTTTAATCACTTAAAATTGTAAAATAATTAACTTTAAAAAAAAAGAAACCGACTTCAAAAAACCCAAAGTAATAAATTAACTAAAAAGTAAAAAATAAAAATGTTCAATTTCAGAGTTATTTGTTGTTCCACTTAATGTAATTATTTATTGTTCCGTTTAATGAAATTCAGAAATTATTGTTTATTATCTAATTATTAATTGTTTTATAATTTTGAAGTCGGTGCCATAAAAACATAAAACAAATTATATACCTTCTTACAATAACAAATTAGTTACTACGAATAAAATTATAAAAACAATTCATAATACGTTACATAATAAATAATAATTATTTATTTATTTATTTCAAATCTAACAATAATTTATTCATCTGTCGGTATATCCAACCTAAACCATGCAAAATTGGGACATACTACGAATATATATCTTTTACCTAATATATGAAATGAGTTCTGAAAAGTTTAATTCCGTAATCATAATCGTGAATTAAGAAGTCTGAAATTATCAGGGAATTATAACTTTAAAATGTATAATTTTATGTTTTACTTGGTACCAATTTCAAAATTATAAAACAATTCATAATTAGATAATAAACAATAATTTCTGAATTTCATTAAACGGAACAATAAATAATTACATTAAGCGGAACAACAAATAACTCTGAAATTGAACATTTTTATTTTTTACTTTTTAGTTAACTTTGTGTTTTTTGAAGTCGTTTCTTTTATTTAATTAATTATTTTTTAAATGGCCGTAGCGAACGTGTTAAAAACATTACATAACGCAATTAATTAATAATTAATTGTTTTAAAGTCTAGCATTACACAGTGACAATACCACAGTATTGTATTGTCACTTAACAATAACAAACGACAACACTGACTCCACATTGAATTTTTGTCGAAATTATATTCTCAGAATATTACTTCTATATTTTTATAATACATTTCTTTACGCCACCATAAATATTGCTATTTTATATTTATCATAATTTCTTTATTCAATAAATACTACACACCAAGCGAGAAAGGATTCGCTCAACAACGTTTAAAATAAATGAGGTATTTATTACTTAGTTTTATTGAGGGTAGGTAGAAGCAATAGGTTAGACCCTATTGTAAAGAGATATGGTCACCCAGGTCAATATTCAGTTTGAACGTACGGAATAACACAGAAAATAATCTTTGGTTAACTGGGTATTTTCTTGGTCCCTAAAAGCAACAGGTCACTGTAATATCACAAAGCAGATCTCACCGAGACACTTTAGTTCAACTATTCTACACCAGGTTACAGCATCTCACGACGAATGTACAAAATTTTATCTCACTTCAACATCGGAAGAAATTTGTCTCTCACTAAATGACAACCTTAACCTCTTCGGACCCAAGCACAGTATGAGTAAAAATTTTGATATCGCACCGCATTTTTGCTCAAAATAAGTCATAAAAAACAAAAAACATTAAGAACTTTTTTTGTGTTGGACCTTTGGTTTTTCAAAAAAATGAGGTAACATATATGATACCTTGGGCCTATATCACTACCAAACTCGGATTTAAAAAAAACATATATTTATTTTTTGTGGAAATTAAAAAAACATTTATTCTCTTTAGAACAACAAAGACAGGTGAAATATTCGTAGGGATCAAGAACAACTCCGTCGTTAATCCTATTTGATTGATCATCATAATTTTTGCATTTGCAAATGTCAGGGGTTGAACGTTATTGGAAGAAATCTATTTCTTTTTGCTGCCAGGAACTAAGTTCGACAATGGTTAATCATCAGATGAATCAAAATTATCGCTTCCTGCATCAACGTCCCCTTGACCACGTCATCATCGTCATCTTCATCTTCGCTGTTCGGAATAATATCAAGGTCAACATCTGAGTCATGTCAGGTTGTCATGTCAAGTCCAGGTTGGCAGCTATATCCTCGAGCTCCTTTTACTTAGAAACCCTGTAAAATATATGAAATAGGTGGAATATGTATTACATTTGTATACATTATGTATACATACGAATAGTGATAGAGACCCAAGGTATCACATTAGATACCTTCAGCAAAAGTCACTCCCTTGAGCAAAAATAAAATGTTAATGTCCATATGAACTGACACAACATTAATTACATTCTATAGGAAGCTATATTCATAAAGAACTACGGTATTACTTACGTTTTTCCCATATTTATCCATCTTCTGTCACACACGTTAATTCGGTCAGTAAGACAATATTTTGTTAAGAGCTATAATCAAAAACAAAACAATTGTCTGGATCACTTTTGGTGGTAGATAACTACTTTTAATCAGTTTTTCCCTAAAACACCAAAAACAATTTTATTATAACTGCCAACGCACGTTTCGCCAACAATGTTGGCATCATCAGGGCGATGAGTAAACTTATTGTTTTTGGTGTTTTAGGGAAAAACTGATTAAAAGTAGTTAAGAGCTATAATGACTACGTAGGCTTCACGTGTTTTTTTTTGCGCATGTCCAAAGAGGTATTCTATATGTTACTCACGGAGCTGCAGCGATGTTAACGAAACAACGCATAAAATAAATTATTTTTCCATGGGTATCATACATGATACCATGGGTCCGAAGAGGTTAAAGCGGGAAGCTGCTTTCTGGTTTCTTCGAGAACTTCAAAACCTAGAATATTCGCGATCGAACGAATTTACGATGAAATCATCACGCCGCGATTCTTCGAGAACGTCACAATAATATTCACTTGCGAGGAAGAGAACAACTTGTGTTTACCATTTCTAGACACGCTTGTTATCAGAAATAATCTGAAACTAGAGTTTGATGTATATCGAAAAGACCAGTACACTTCACTACATCACAACAGACTTCCATCATAGTCCACAACACAAAATGGCAAGTCTCAACTTTTTGGTTCACAGACTCCTTGCCCTTCTTCTGAATCAAGACAGGTACAAGAAAGAGCAGCTAGGTGTAACGGGTTTGACAGTAATATTATCCATAAGCTCATAAATACGACTAATTTTAAGAAAATGGTCACTGAATCTTCAACTTTTCAAACTGATCAAAAGAAGAAGTCACAAATTGTGACAATTCCTTATGCCCCCTTGATCACCAAGGGCTTGCAAAAATCTTCAGTGGACTAGACTTAAAAGTGGTTCACACTTCTGGACCTAGTCTACAATGTCTTTTGGGCAACCCAAAAACAAAACTGATTGATTGGAAAGGTAGAGGATTTATGAAATTAAATGTAAAGATTGTAATCAAAAATATATTGGGCAAACACGACGATCAATCTCAGGGAGACAGTAGCCGCCGCCCCAACAAAAGCGCCGCCACCGAATAGAACACTTTCGACTCCGAAAACAACGCTGCTACCCCTAGAGGTAGCAACAGCACCATCCCCGGCACCGCACCCGGTGCCACCCCCGACACGAACATGGAGACGGATCACCCAGACAACACCGAGGCAGCCACAGCCGCTTCCAAGACACCAACAGCCCCTGTCGCCCCCACTCCCCAGATGGTAGGTATTAGAATTTATGCTACTACATCCGATGATTTCAGGAAACTCATCCGCCTTCTGGGGACACGCAACTTGGAACACAACAGTTACACGTTGCCCGATGAGAAGAATGTCGCCCCGGGAATCACCGCCCAGGCAGCCTGCGATGACCTCCTGACCAACGAATAAGGGTGGTCAAGACCAGTAGAATGCACCGACGCGAACAGAGGCTACCACTCATGTTGGTAGAGCTCGAACAAGGCCAAAAAAAGGCCATTCAAAAAGTCCGACAAGTGTGCAATGTGTTGGTGAAAATGGAGGAGTCCTTCAAGAAGAAAGGGGCAACCAGTGTCATCTCTGGCAGAGGTTCAATCACTCGCAGCAATTCTGCACTGCTGGATATCGGTGTGACAAATGTGGCGCAGCACACAAGACGGAGGACCGCAAGAAGGATCACTCCGCCCCCGTCAAATGCGCCAACTGTTGAGGGCCAGAGTGGACGTCGCACTACTGTGTGAAACCAAACTCCAGGCGGAAACCAGAGATCCGAAAATTTAGAGCTTTATCGAAACGATCCACCCGGAGGTCGAAGTGAAGGAGGCAGAGCGATATACGGAAGAACCGTAATTAAACAATATGTAGCAGACGTCTCAGATCTTCAACACCTGGAGGCCACTGGGATAACAGTAACCACTGCGGATTTGCGATCTGCGGGAGCTGATGGATGATAACACTCCAACCATCGCGGCAGGCAACTTCAATGCCAAACACCTGGATTGGCACAGCCGATCGACGAACCTCAACGGGCGAACGTTTGACGTGGTGGTTATAGCCCCGGATGAGCCGACCAACTATAACTGCCAAATAGGAGTTCCAGACACACTTGACATCGCCAACGTCAAAAACGTCGCCCAACAGATTGAGCTCTCGGTGGCTGCAGAACTCAGCTCGGATTACAGCCCCGTCTAGATGCACGTTGGGACGGCAGCCAACGACCCAGTTGAAAGACACGCTAGAAGGGTGAATTGGAAAGAATTCGCCGCCCTCTGTGAGGTCAACTTCGGAGATTTTGAACAAATCTTGGATGCCAAAGGGATCTACGCCGCAATTGAAGCCTTCGAGGACAAGATCAACTGCGCGCTGGCGGATGCCAGCGAAGAACTCACGCAGATGCCATACCAACAGCGCACGATTCCTTATCGAATAGTGAATCTCATTCGTGAGAAAAACTTAGCGAGAAGAAGTGCTCGGTGCAGCGGCCTCGCAGCAGACAGAACTGCAGCAAACAGAATTCAATGTTAAGTCAAACTAGCACTACCAGAGTTCACAAACGAGTGTTGGACAGAGCAGCTAGCATCGCTATCCACAGAGGATAACTCCATCTGGAAGAGGGTAACGGAAGCAACGGTGTCGTCTTCACGACTGAAGAAAAAGCCGAAACCTTCGCCTTCAGTCTGCTCTTAGCAGCGGGGAAACTGGCGGAAAGAGTTACACATAAGAAACTCGCCCACTGCATCAAGATGACCAAAGCCCTGCCAGATGAACAATTTTGATTTCGCCTGAAGCACTCCACCATTGACCAGCTCCTCCGAGTCGTAGAATACGCCGCCACCGGGACCGAGCAAAAACACATGGATCTGTCCTGTCTCTAAGCCTGTATGTGGTCTTCACGGCGGACATCCCATAGACTGCAGACACGACGGTCGCCATCTACGCAGACGACACAGTAATCCTCACCAGATCCACGCAGCCAAGGATGGCGACCTGCTATCTGCAGGAAACCATCGACAAGCTCGAAGACTACTGCCAGAAATGGATGATCCACGTCAACCCCGAGAAGAGCACAGCCCTTCACGTGACGCGTCGACTTGTCCAACCTGGAGGAGAAATCACCAATTTTTTTTGCTGTTTTTTATAGATGGTGTATAATTAAAATATCACACTGAAAAATTTAAACTTGTTTTTGTAAATTATTATCGTTACCACGCATGTATCACGTTTGATTTTTCCCTTTTAAAAACAACACTTGAGTATTTATTTTAGTGAGAGTGTAAAAGAGGCATTTATCAAGTTTTTTAAAAGCAAATTCTCTTTGCCTCAAATGACAAAAAATGGCTCATTTAACTGAACGTGATACGGTTATATGGCGATAAGCTAAGATCACATGAGGAAGCATGTGAATTATTCAACCAAGAACATCCTGATAGACCTCGAGTAAACTAAGTAACCAGATAAAATATGTTACTTGAACCTGAAGAAAATCCTCATCATTCTACAAGGTTAGCTAGCCTTAAATAACAATGTGGACCACCCTTTTGTCGTGAAGTTGTTCAAGAAAGAGAAATATCATCCTTACAAAGTTCAATTGTTTCACGATTTAAACGAGGATGATCCAGTCTGCCGTTTGCAGTTTTGCGAAAAACTAATGTTACGCTGCGATCAAGACTAAATTAAATAATATCCTTTTCTCTGACGAAGCCCCTTTTTGCCTGAATGGGACAGCACATCATCACAATTGGAGGTATTCGTCAAGAGAAAATACTGACTGGACTCTCACAGTCAATGCCAAGGGAAATTAATAATGTTTGATACCTTAAAGTTATTTCAACTTGCGGTTTGATTTAGTGCTAGCCAGGTTATTTAAAATAAAAGGTTTGTTTTAATAGGACAAATAGTGGTTGACGGAGAGCAATTTGAATACTTAAATTTTGTTTGTTTTTGGGGTTTAATTAAGGGTCTGGATATTGCTGTAAATAATCCTAACCGCCCTAACTAACTAACTAACCGCCCTTTTCCTTCAATTAATAATAGTACGTTTAATTTTCGTAAAGCTAATTTTATCTTATTATACCACGCTCTCTTTGACGTTGATTGGTCATTTCTTGAACATTTTGATGATGTTGATAAAGCCCTGGACTCCTTTTACTCTGTATTATATCGGTTATTTGATGATTTTGTACCCAAACAATCTTCTAATTCGAAATCTAAATATCCCATATGGTTTTCAGCTGGGACTAAATATTTACTAAAATTAAAAGAATACTACAGGAAAAAATGGCTAAAGACTCGAAATTGTCGATTCTATAATGATTTTAGTCGTCTGCGTAGCATAACTAAACCACAAATTTCTGAATCATATAATTCTTACATTCTTACAATAGAAGCCAACATAAAATCTAATCCTGCTGGATTATGGAAATTCTTAAGTAGCAAAAGAGGAAATTCTAGAATTCCCTGTACCTTGCATGAAGAGGATGTAGAGTTCACGGAGTCTCAATCCATTGTCGATGCTTTCGCTAAATTGTTTTCAAGTTCATTTTCATCAACTGTTGAGAAACTGTCGGAAGTCTCTATGAATGGCATTGCACCTTTCAAATTTCCTTACGTGAGTGAAGTTGACTTAATATCTATTATGGCAAAATTTCCTAATAAATTCACAGCAGGGGATGACTTGATACCATCACTTTTTGTACGGGATTGTAGAGTCGTATTTGCACAAACATTATGTACACTGATCAACCTGGTGATTAAAACTTCCACTTTTCCTAATCGATGGAAGCGTGCTCGCATAACCCCTGTATTTAAGAGTGGTGATAAATCATCTATTTCCAATTATAGACCAATATCGATTTTGCCTAATTTTGCAAAAGTACTTGAAAAAGTTCTTTACACTGTAATCTACAACAAAGTAAGGGGTTATCTGTCTCCGTTCCAGCATGGTTTTGTGTCTGGGCGATCCACGGTTACTAATCTTTCTACTATACCACAATACCTGTCTGAGGAGATTGATAACCGAGGACACGTGGATGTTATCTACACTGACCTGTCGAAGGCATTTGACAGAATTCAGCATAATATTCTTCTACAAAAACTTAGTAATATTGGTTTAAATGTTAATGCTGTAACTTTGTTGAAGTCTTATCTGCAGGGTAGAAGTGGTTACGTATTTTACAGTGGATTTGCATCTAAAGTGTTTACTGCAACATCTGGAGTGCCCCAAGGCTCACACTTAGGTCCATTATTGTTCATCCTGTTCATAAATGATCTATTGTCGTCTTTGTCTTGTCCGGTTTTAGCCTATGCTGATGACGTTAAATTATATCTAACAATCAAATCACACGATGATATGTTACTATTACAAGCTAATCTGGATAGAATGGTGAGATGGTGCGACAAAAATGGGCTGCCCATTAACATTAACAAATGCTGCTACGTAACGTTCACACGCACATCGTCTCCAGTACAAACGTATTATTCAATTCATGGTCAGCTACTTAACAAAACGAACTACATGAAAGATTTAGGTGTCATTTTTGACTCAAAGCTATCATTTCTCGAACATCTCAACGCTGTATGCTCTTCTGCAACCAAATCTCTGGGATTTGTTATGCGTGTCAGTCGCGACTTTAATGATATCTGTTTGATTAAGCAACTTTTTCATGCCTATGTTTTAAGTAAAATGGAGTATGCCGTCTTGGTGTACCCCTTATATATATCACATGCCTTGAGACTAGACAAGATTTATCGTCGTTTTATGAAATATTTATCGTATAGAACTGACGGCATTTATCCAGAAGTCGGGACTAGTCAAACTGATCTTCTCGCGCGTCACCAAATGGTTTCACTTGAAGAAAGAAGAACCAAACGTGGCGCCCAGTTTACTGCCAATCTGGTGCATAATCATATTGATTGTGAATATCTTCTGGGCAAGCTCCCATTCAATGTTCCTCGACCATCTTCAAGATCTGCAATTATCTTTCGTCTACCTCTAGCGAAAACAAATGTCCTACGTAGATCATCAATTTTCGTCATGTGCAAAGCCGCCAATTTACTTGCTGAAGACTTAGTTTTAGCTTAGTTAGGAGTATACATTTTATGTTACTTATCTTATTGTTACCATTTGTCCTGTAATTGAAGTCTGTTGGACAAATAAAGATTATTATTATTGTTTTCTTACAAGCTACATTTTTATTTCTTACGGTAAGTGTTGTTTTCTCAAAAAAATAGTTTTTAGGCGATGATTACAAAAAAAGTGATTTTACGGCCGCTTTTGGAGCCGTAAACTTTTACTTTTTTGTACGCTTCTGTAAAACTCTACTTTTTTGGGACTGATCTGTCAGAATTTGACAGATGTGTACAAAAAAGTAAAACTTTACGGCTCCAAAGAAGAGGCCATGTTTTGGTAATCATCGCTTAAAAAAAATTATGACCGAATTTTTTAATTCTTTATTAGGCGATGATTACGAAAAAGGTGATTTTACGGCCTCTTTTGGAGCCGTAAAGTTTTACTTTTTTGTAAGCATCTGTCAAACTCTACTTTTTTGGGACTGATTTGTCAAACTGCATTTTTTTGGGACTGATCTGTCAGAATTTGACAGATGTGTACAAAAAAGTAACACTTTACGGCTCCAAAAAAGAGGCCATTAAACACCTCTTTGGTAACGATCGCTTAAGAAAAAAATTATGACCAAATTTTTGAATTCTTTTGTGATCATCGCCCAAAGAACGTCATGTGCACCTCGGCCAAAAGTGCTTTTTTGGCCTTATCTGCATTGTGTCCTTGGCTCACGCCTCGGCCACAAACAGCAGATGCGTCCAAAAAAGCTAACTTTTACGGCCTAGGTACACAAATTACTATTGTGATCGTTCATCATGACGTCATTGTGTAAAAAGACATCAGGTCATAAGTAAAATTTTAATTTTAAGGTGGCTAATTAAAAAATTAAATTAAATAACCCAATTATAAATTTTGTTTCTTACTTTATCACCACACTGTATATAAAATTGTGTGTGAACTACATATAAGAAGATCTCACAAGAATTAAATGTAAACGGAACAGGGAGTTGGTGCCATTAAATCTATCAACCTAAAACTATGAAATTTTACGTCTTACATTAAGAACTTGTGCAATATAAGAAAAAAAACATTATTTTTATAGAATATGCCCATCTAGTTTTATCAAACTTGTTGCTTTAAATAAGACCTTTGACAAATAAAATAAAAACAAGCACTGTGAAATGAGAAGTGTAGTGGAAAAGACGGAAGCCACCGACTGTTTACTGTTACTTCATTCTGAAAAACATTAATTTTAAATATGTATCACTTTATTCAATTGTACCTCTTGGTGATGAGCGAGCCTCTCATATTGTGCTCCTTTTTGAGTTTGTCATAAGCGAAGATCGAGGAAGATTTTGTTGCAGATTTTCTCCCAATAAAATATATTTAAAGAATCTACAGAAAGAATCAGTCTATTGTTTGTCCCTTTTATGGTTATTGCAAATTTACTTCTTAGGAGTATTTTGGGAGGAGTGGGAGAGTAAAACCAAATGTCATAGAGTCCTAAACAACTGAAAATTTATCCTGTTGAATTGGTTTTTGTTGCTAAATAAACCGCGTAGCATATGAATCGCGAGCGATACTGTGACAAGTAAATGAATAAAAAACAAATAGAAATAGTTCAATTAATTGTTATGAACTAATTCGTTAAAGCAATAGTAGTAATTTTTTCATGTCTTAATTTTAAGGAAATACAAATTAATTGTTTTTTTTAATACTATAATTATGTTCAAAAATTGCTCGGAATATTTTGTAATTAGTAGGATACACATTTCTTAGCCTCAATTTTCATATTGAAAAAGATTAATGATATTTCAAAATGTGCTTGCACCTTTAATATAGGTAACGAATAGTTGTTGTTTGCCATTAATTTTGTTTTTGCTTTGACCTAGATGCTCATTTTCTGGGCGACTCTGCCCGCAAAACATTTTTGTCCGATTTTAAACACTTAAATTTTAGTTCTATTCAGTAAAATAACTCACTTATTTTAAAATAAAATTTATTACTCTTACATTTCCTACTATTTTTTCTACATGTAAGTATTTTAAAATAATGATGAAACACAGCTCAGCTACATTTAAGGGCGGTAATAAATAAATAGTTGATTGCGTAATGAAAGATCATAATCTATTCTAAATTGGCAATTGGCACAATTTCAATAATCCTAAATAAATAAATAATTAATTACACGTTTCTACTATGTAGTACGAAAACAATTTTTACACAGGCAAGATTTTTATAAATACCTAGAAGTTTAATATCGGTGTGCCATTTGCACACACTTTCTACATTTGTTCCTAATAATTTATTAAACCTACAAACAACCGCAACAAGAACAAAGTAGATCAGTACAAGTAGTTTTTAGGTATCTCGTTAATTGGTTCTGCGCACGTTCCCATATGTTTCATGGCAACGAGTGATCTAGATCTGCAATTTTCTATTTCCAAGAAGCAGGTGTTGCTGTATGTCATGTTGTCAGTACCGCATACAGGATCATAGTATGTCGGACAGATTTTCTGGCATCCTCTAAACAAGAAACCAGATAGACATCTCTTCATGGGTACAACGAACGTGTGTTTGCTGTAAATGAGTTACAAATTATTTGGTTTCGTACTTTTGATTTTTTTATTCACTTACGCGCAGTTCGCTCGCTTCATTTCGCACTCGTTCTTGTACAGTTTGTTGTCCGAAGCACAAACGAAATTCTTGTCGTCCTCGCATTTTTCGTTACATTGGGCAGTGGTTGGGCAGTGGCGGAGAGGCACTTGGGTGACGAGTTGACCGCAGGTATCTTTTCTCATCTGACAGAGTGATCTATAAAAACGAACAATAAATTGTCCATGTTAACCTAAAATTGACCAAGTACCAAACATACGAAATGAAGATAACGGCCGCAACGTATTTCATATTACAGCAAGGTTTTATAACAAAATTACCCTGCGCATTATGTTCAGTAAAAATATTAATTACAACAATTAATTCGGTACTTGATTCCGTGATATATTGCAATGGGGGTTTTGCGTAATTATCAAAACGGAGATGCTAGTTTTTTTTTATGTTTACAAAATTATATATTTTTGTTGCATGATTCAATAAAGAAAAAAATGTTTTTCAGTTTTATTAAAAACAATATTACCATAAAGTAATAACTGACACTTCTCTTAAATAAAACAGAAAACTTAATCTGGAGGTAAAATAATAAAAATATCTTGAATATGTATACGGCAATCATGTTAGTTTCTTAGTCGCTGTCTTCTTCCACATCAAAGTCAAATTCTACTCCAAAACCTTAAATTTAATGGTCTTCAAAATCCATGCCTTTAAGACCTTTATAAAAGTGTTGTGCGTCTTTTGGAATAAATGGTAGATCTTTTATATTCTGGAGCTTTCTAGTATGAATTTATTCTTTCTTCAGGGCATAACGATAATTTTAATTGATTAGAAAAATTTATACGTTCCTCAAGAAAATGAAGAATGTCCAGTTAAGCTGGAATTGATTTTAACAGACGAAGAACCTGTATATTAATCTCTCACACGACTACCAAGACTAGTATTAAAAAAAGTAAAGAGACAAATCGATATTTGGTTAGAAGATGGCATAGTTCGACCCAGCTCTTCCGATTATGCCAGACTCATAGTACTCGTAAAGATAAAGCATGGTGAAACCAGAATATGCATCGATTATCGTAAAGTAAAAAAAAATTAAAGAGAGATATCCTCTCTCAATTATAGACTATCAATTGGACAGACTAACCGAAGTCAGAATATTTTTGTTTCTATCAATGAATACACTTCTTTACACCATCTATTTTTCAACGTTTCATTAATTACAGAGCGATTTTTTGAGATTTGTAAATTAAAAAAAAGATATTGCGGGAAAATGTACTTCGACCGGCAGAAATGTACCTGGCCACTGGAGAACCCTCTTAACGTTATTATCTTAAGGCAGAGGTTTAATATTTTAGACACTTGATAAGCAATGGAACTCTTCGAGCTTCGGCAGCAAAGATGGCAGCTTTTTCTAGATTCCCTGTACCAACGAGACTAAAGCAAAGTTGGACTCGTCAGGTATTTCCGAAAATTTATTGAAGATAAATTCTCAAGGATAAAACCTCTCAGCGAGATTGTAATTCGGACGTGAAGAACAGTTATCTTTCGAATTATTGAAGAAAAAACTACGAGGAAGATCTGTTTTGAAGCAATTTAGTTACGATGAAGAAACAGAATTGTACAAAAGCATTGAAGGCTATGGTGCCGTGCTAGTGAAAAAGGACGATTTCGATCAAGAATTTCATCGTACTTATTTTATGAGTAAAAAAATACCGAAAAACGTTACGCCTCGTATAAACTAGAAGTCATTGCTATAATAATTGAAGCATTGAAAAAATTCCGAGTCTACCTGTTAGGATTAAAATTCAAGATTAAAACCGACTGAAAGGTCTTTACCGCTACCATAAATAAAAAGGATTTGAACACCATAGAGTCGCCAGATCGACGCTCCTGTTAGAGGAAATTAATTACGAAATAGACAACAGGCTTGGTATTCGAATGAAGCATGACAAAGAGAAAATCGGACTAAATCATAGGCAAGACGATAATCTGAAGACAATTTTTGGGATTTTGCAACATCAAGATTAGATTGAAAACGACATTATCTATAAAGAGATCGATGGAAGAAACTTGCTCGTAATTCCAAAAGATATGCAGCTGGAACTTATTAAGACATCGCACGAAAATGGTCACTTTGCTATGGTAAAAACTAAAGATCTGATAATGGAAGACAGCTGGTTTAAAAATCTATAAGAAGAAATTACACGGTACATATCAAATTGCATTTCCAGCGGAAGAAAGGTAAGCAGGAACGGTTTTATAGCTCACTTGGGTCTTTTGACAAAGACAACGAATGCGGAAGAAGTCATCAGTAAATTGACCCTACATAACAGTTTTTGGAAATCGTCGAATTGTTTCAGACTAGAGCTGAACAGTTCGATCTGCCGCTTTTAGACAATTTTACGAAGATGAAAGAATAGAATTACTTATGAAATTATGTATTAACAACACCGAAAAATGGTATCGACATCACGTACCGAAGTAATAATTACAACTTTTCAGCAAAGCATTTATTATTTGGAACCAAAGCGCGCCGTACTGAAGACTTTGAATTGATCGAGATAATTCAGAGAGAGTTGGTGAGAGATTATGAGCGTGGTCCCGAAGAGCTTAGGTAGCAGGAGGACCTACAACAAAAACCGAAGAGCAGCGTATCCGCATAAAACTGGCGATTCAGTGACGATTCAGAAGAAGCAGGGCGCACCTGGCTCAAAGATTCAACCTAAATATTTGCCGTTCCAGGTTTCCAAGAAAATCGGACTTAACCGCTATGAGGTACACAAGGTTTGTAATCACGAAGGTACCAATGTCACCCAGACTTAAGCCCGACTTAAGTCCCAGGATGGCCGAACGTGGGATGTTGACATTGCCATCCCCACTTCTACCATACCGTGACACGGAAGGAAGACGAAGATTACCATTATTTGGGCACTTAGAATTGCACTTCCTTAGGGCCGATTTCACCAACCTGAGTTAAACTTAATCATCTGTTAAGAACAATTGTTGCTAAAGTTAATCGATGTTGGTGAAACCGGCCCTAAATAAGATTAATTTAATAACTTGTGATTAAAACTTGGTGGCCAAAATTCTGTTTTCTTTTTGTGAATCTGTTGAATTAATTTACTTGAAAACAAGTCGTATCCATTTTAAAACCGAAATTATGACTCTAGTACTACCTAATTAAAATTTATGTTGACCACCGAGTTATATTTATGGCTGTTAGAAACCATCTTAGAAACGATGACAATTTTCTTCCTGCAACTTCGTATAACGTGAAATATGGATAACTGTAATTGCGCTATATCCATGTTAAGAACCGTCGTAATTTCTTTGTTTTGTGAATTCTAAAGATTTTTGTCTTTTACAGTTACTACAATAATGAAGAATGTGCCAACAGCTGCTACTGTTGACTTTGGACCGCTTTTCTCATGTTAGTTGTTAACACAAATTTTAATCATCGTGATGATGTAACCATTTAATTTAATCGCTCCTGCTGCAATCAAATTTGTGGTAGTTTGTTTAATTATCCCTGATAATTTAATTTAATACGAGATCTATGATTCATTGATTTACTTTGACTTGTATTTTATTTTAAATTTAACAGTTCAGTAGAAAATGCAGTTAGAATTTTTTTAAATATTACTTACCTAATTTTGTTAGTTTCCTGTGAGTTTATCGAGATATTTTTTTACAATACTGTATTTGATAGAAAAAATTACAGTATACAACTGTGATCAATTCATTTAATTTAATATTGATAAAAAAAACGAACACAAACTACAAGATATTTTTAGAAGAATCCTGTATCGGATCATTCTTCAGAAACAAATAGAAGAATTATACTTTTTTTTTTAATTAATGGTCCGCTTATTAAAAGCACACAAACATAATAATTATTAATTAGTTAAAATATCCTGTCCCAAATATAATTAAAATAATATGTAGTAATAATACTCAATTGTGTCCAAATGTGTATTATTCCGTTAATCGCTGTCGAGATGTTCTTTAGTCTTTCATGCTAGTCAATAGCGTTTGCAATAAGTGATAACTGAAATTAAATGTAGAATAAATTATAGTTTCTTGGGGGAAAAACTGTATTTAACCTTGTTTGTTAGGCGGATGGGCAAAAAATGGCCAGAGGTCGAAGAAATAATCATACTTTATTATGGAAAGTGGCGTGTTGCATTGGATTGCTAAAATTACATTACTTAGTTCAGATTTTTTTTATTTTAGCTATAGAACAAAAACAGGTGTTCCAGTCTTTAATACCTAAATGTTCTTTACGAATTTTGAAATCCGGGTCGAAAATTTTATTTACATTGAACTGATAAAATAAATTGAAACATTATGATACATTTTTGTGTGTACTGAATGTGTAAAAATTGAACAGTGTGGTCGTACTATTTTTACACAGCAATTTTGCAACCAGGCATACAAAGACGTAACAATTTGACTATTTACAAAATGGTTATTGAACCTATATGAAATGGTTGCAAAAATATACGCTCTTTTTAAAAATAAACACTTGCAATATAAGAAGTGCATAGACATATGAGGTAAATCCACATTTTATCTGTCTATGTACATTAATTTTAATTATATGTATTTTTCAAATTTGGATGAAAAATGAATGTGTAATTATACAAAATTAATTTTCGCCCACAAATCCAATTAACTCCTCTCCCGGTGACGTTAAATTTAAAATCTGAAAATTAATTGCTGACCTGATTTTGTAATAAGACAGGTGGCACACTTGTCAGAAACACGGTCTCGTGACCTTTAATTACACCGAATGAAAAAAATCGCAAAAGAATACCATCAGGATGCAAGAAATTGCGTTTTAAATTAATACCTTCGCGCCCAATAATCAGAAAAGAAAATGGGACGCTGTCGCCATAAAATTACTTTTTATTGTGGTGTACATACCTATAAACATTACCATCAGATCCGCATACTGGGTCTTCCGCTTCATTATCACAGTTTGTAGGGCATGGAACTTGTTCTTTCAGTGCTGTACAATTTCCTACGTGAGCAAACTGAACCCCTTTCAAACACGTGGCCAAATTCAGCTGACACTGATTGGTGTAAGTTCGTGCGTCTGTTCCGCAAACGGGGTCGACGTCGTTAGGACATTTCACTTTAAGACATTTCGATAATTTTCCTTTGCATTTCTCGAAGTCCACCTTTGTTACTCTTCTGTGGGAGCTGAAATAGTGGCAATAGTTAATAGTGCTAATTTCAACAACAAACTATTAAATATACGATCTATGCCCAGTGTTGTTTATAGGGAAGGATCAAATAAATACACTCTGACTGCCATGTATATCATAGTTAATTTATGACTAGGTATGAAAAACGATACCTATGATTTGCACGTGCACGTTTTTTAACGTGGATGTTGAAAGTTCCTGTACTCAGTTGACTCAAGTTACCAACAAATAAATCAATTTTTATTAACAAAGTGAAACACCAAACTGCTATCCTGACGCACAATGACTTTTTTATTCATCTCCGTAGATGTAAATTTCCCCAATTAAATTTTTTTTGGCATTTTAATTGTTTAAAAATTAATATTTCTGGCAATAACAATTTATTCAATAAAATATGTCAACACATGTAATAAGAAGAATGAATTACTAGTGGTAAAAGTTAGTTCATTACTGTGTTCTCAATTTACAGATTTTCGGTTGTTCTTTACGATTAAATTTATTAGGTCTTCAGCAAAATACCTGTAACGAAGAGAAATAAAAAAACGTATAAATTTGATGAAATATGTAATGCTTGATTTAATTTTTTAAAATTTCTTTTTCTTAATTTAATTTTTTTTATTGACCACCTAGTAGTAAGTATTTCTTTAGATATTTTTCTTTTATCAGGTTATAGCTTAGTATTAATTTCGTTGCTGAGACCTTTATCTGGTTTTCAATTCTTCCTTCACAGTGATCACTTAATATCTCATATTCTGGTACAGGGATGGCTCCAAGATAACAAAGAGCACTGGGGTAGGAGTGACCGGAGAGACACCAGGGATTAACCGTGCTCCAGGAACATAGTGAGGAACGGTTACCGACAGTCAGACAGTGCTAAAAGCTCTGGAAAGTGTGGAAGTATGCTCCAAAGTTGTGAAAGGATGTCTCGAATTGCTGGTGAAACTGGTAGAACACCGTAGAGTGATTTCGTGTGCGGCTGCCGGGACATAAAGGATTTGAAGGAAACGAAAAAGCCGTCCTCCTTGCCAAAAAGGGGGAGAAAAACTTTAATAGGCCCAGAACCCACTTATAGGATCGCACATTATGAGACCGTAAAAAGGATAATTCAGGACTACATTAAAAGTGAACACCACACCCATCGGACGGACGTTCCTTCGAATTCGGATGTTTATTTCCAAAAACCTGTCAGAGTCAATACTGTGATTGAGCAAAAGACAACTCAGAGAGGCAGTTGGACTCTTCATTGGACACTGGGGTCTTATGAAACATCTCAACTCAATCGGGGTGAAACAACAATTTTGATTGCAGGACGTGTGGTGAAGAGGACCACCAGCACTTCAGGCGGAGAGACCCTTTGGGATGGGGTATGCTGAACCGAACGACAGGAAACGTATGCCCTTAGAGCTTGTGATAAAGTTTATTGACAGCACAGGCCTTATTTAGACCGCACCCCTTAAGAATAATAATAATAATTCTTTTATTGTTTAGAATATCGGTTTTACTTTTGTTTTCCTATTCGCTCAGCATTATTCACTTTAATTTTTACTTCAACCCTATTCCCTATAAAACTTGTCATTTATTCTTTCAATCTATTTTCATGTTTTTCTTCTAGGTCCCATCCGGTTACTATTAAATTTTTCGTGACTCTGTTTGATGCAACCTACTCATAACGTTGTGCTTACCATATGTGATATTGCTAAGGATACCATTACAAATACACCGCAACATTTTTCCTAACAGTCACTATTAAGAAAAGTTGCAACCTCAAAGTGACGGTAGCAGTAAGAGGAAGTGAAATCAATCGCATGAAATTTGATCGGTAAATTATTATTTGTTTGAATTACATACATTACACGACCAAAAAAAGAATTGAACCTCCAAAGAAAATAATTTGGGCCATTGATTCCTCCGAGAAACATGACTAGAAAGTAAATCCCATTGTTGCGAGAACAACACAGGCGAAGTCAAAACAGCAGTCAAATTTTTTGTGAGGATCTTGTTATTGAAACATTGTTGGGTCCATATTGCAACTGAGAAAAACAAAGAAGAAATAATTTTATTATTAAAACTGCCACATTTGGATCTTTACTAATAGAAAACCATTTATTAGACTTATATATATAGATATAAATTTGTGTGTTCCCCATTTTGCGTTAATGCTCTGAAATTTTACACTGAAAAATACCCAAAAGAAATTTCTTCCTACTTTCACTATGTTTACAACGCCAATTGAATTGCCCTCTAGTTCTGTGTCTGCCTTTAATGACCTATTGACACAACATGCGGACTTACCCACAATTAAGAAGTTTCATTTCACATTCGTGTCTATAAACGTATCCATCCGACCCACATACTGGTTTCTCGATTTCGTTACCACATCCTGTAGGGCATCCGATGCTGTGTGATGTCCTTTCCTGACTGGCGCAGTAAGCCATTGGTACTTCGAAAACGTGTTTGCTGTAATGAGCAAAAGATGAACGTTGAATGACTGAACAATTCATGCCGTTTACCCGCAATTCTTCGATTTCATTCGACAAACATTAGCATAAATCTTCCCATCTGAGCCGCAAGTGGGTCTTGCGTTTCTCCAACAAGACTCGCGGCAATGTCGAGTCGTTTGGCAGTATTTCTTGTCTGTTCGCACAACTCCTTGTCTGAAACATTTGATTTGTGAGTTCATACGACGTGTTCAAGAAGTTTTCAAGAGAAGATCGCGTACATGAGCACAATGCAAAGTATGTACATGCGCCCAGATTTGCGATGGGGAGGAAATTAATAATCTCATAAAATACTCATAATTCCTCAAAAGACTTATTTTGGTGGTAGGTTAATTCTGAAGACGCTTCGGATTAAAAGCATTATAATCTGCTGACAATAGCTAACACTACTGTAAAGAAATTGAACTCTTCGTGAACCATTGTTGTCAAATACAAAGAGAATGTTTGAGCACCTTTTATTAATTGCATTATGTAGACACAAAAATCAAATAAAATACTCCAACTTCCTTTGCCACAGAATATAAAAGACGAAAAATGGTTAGAATTTCATACTTCAGCGATGACTACGTACGTAAGTACACAAGAAGTCAGTTGGAGAAATTTTATAACGGTGTCATTAAATTTGTCGTCGTATCTTTGATATGAAGAGAATCACATCTTTTGTTATTGAAATAACCGTTTACAAAAACAGCTTCACGTTTAATTTACTTCATTACTATGCAACGATTTTTCAATTACTTAAGCAAATAATACCCCGTAACATAGAAATTTGCATAAAATGTAGATTTGTTAAATTGCTTTTCCTCAATCACGCATTTGCAAATGTATAAATTTTACAAATCTATGTGTGCGTACAAATTGCCTTCAATTCTACTTACATCAGAGTTATTTCAGAATAGAAAACGTATTGTGTATTGAATGCATTTGTTGCATTGGTCTCAGTGTGATAGCGTTACTTCTTTTGTTACTGTTACAGAGAGTTCATATCGCTAAAGTAGCATGAAAATATAAATATTATAGCGGTATAGTTAAGAATAATTGTTAATAGCAGTATACACTTCATTCAAAGTGAACACTTGAGTTTAATGTGTGTATGTATATATTTCACAGTTCTAAGCGTTTGTAAAAATAAACATCTTGTAATGCAACTAATGGGCTATTAAGTAGATAGTTATTATAATTTCTCTTTATATGTTGAATTTTATATTATAGTAATTTATGGCGCAGTTTTTGTGAAGAACGAGCATATTTACTAACTTTTGAGATGTCGAAATAATATACAGGGTGTTGTGGAAATGAATACAAATATTTTAGGAGATGCTAGAACACGTAAATTTGAGCAACTTTTTTTGGAACGAAGTTCCTTAACGCGGCTTGCGGGTGGATAATAAGTTGCCAGAAATCGTCACAAATGTAACGAAAATGCCCCCTCCATTCGTCTCTCAAGAACGTGTTTGTAGTTGATATAAGAATTAAGATTTTAGTTTATTAATTTCGGTTACGTGCCGGACTATGAAGCTTTATCCTATTAATACATTTTAAGAGTGTATTTAAATGAATAGGAAAATAAATAGAATGCAATTAATTAATTATTATAATGTCGTCCTTCGCTGGCAATACACAATTGAGTTAATAGAGAAAGTCCGTGAATTAGGCACATGATATTAAGCAAATCTAATCCTATAGAGCCTTTCGCTTCACCCTAAATGTCTGTTAATTCACATAACTAAACTTTCAAAAATTAGCCAAGTGGTTATACCGACAACGATCAGAACTGATTATTTACCTACGAAAGGCACTTTTTGCGACAAAAATGTTCGATAAGTTTTTAATACTAAGATTTTCTCGGTAAAAGTTAACGTGAGTAATATTTGTGAACGACTCGTGAACATAATGGGCGGAAAAATAAAAAAAGTTGCTTGAAGGGCGAGTTCTTGTAACCCCTAAAATATTTGTATCCATTTCCATAACACCCGGTATAGTTTTATTACTTTTAGAATAAATAAATCATTAGGAATGACATCTTGGAAACAAATTATATAATCCAATAACACATACGAAGTGACTATTTATACTCTTTTTTCTTGTAAAGTTGGTTATATTTTATTGATCTGATTGCAAAATCAAATCCATCAAACTAAACGTAAAAAAAAATCGAAAGTGTCGTATTAATAGTTATACCGCCTTAACCTAAGAAAGTAATCAAGATTCTCTTTGTTTGCTTCTAGATTAAATAGTCACGGTTAGATGATCTGATAAAAATTAGTTTACGTTTGTAAGTTCTACAGGTTTTGGGAAATTATTAAAAACAGTCGAACAGGGTGGCAGAAACTTTTTTTTTGAAAACCCTTTGAAAACCAATTGACTCTTAACCAACCGCCATATTTTTAAGAGAGAGAGAGAGAGAGAGAGAGAGAGACGCAACTGGAAGGGAAAGTGGCGTATGACGAAAGGAGAAGAACAATATATTTTGATAATAGGATGAGGTGGGAAAAGGAAAAGAAAGAACAGCAGGCCAAAGAGGGATAGACGATTTTCTCAGAAAAAATGTAGAAGAGGTCACAAGCAAAACTCAAGTCTATGTCTGAGGGTACTAATAATTTGTTTAACGTTTTAATTTTGTTTAAAGTCGTGTGCAAGTATGTACTGCAAAAATGATAAGAAAAATAAAGAAAGATAGTCTCATTTTAATACACATTTTATAAAGATTCCCGGAGTTATGGCAAATAAAATTTATAGGGACAGAATTAGAAAATGAAAAGCGTTAACATTTATGGCAGAAAAATTTAATACAACCGAGGTAGAAATTCAGCGAAAACTGCATAATCTTATACAGGGTGCCCATTTTATCTGTTCGCGCCTGAAGATTCAGTTATAGGCCTCACATTAATAAACATTTTACAAATCACTTTGCGTAAACTATCATTAAATAATTTAAATAAATAATCATAGTTGGTCTAAAATTAAACTCAAAGCGTCAATTCAAAACAATCTTTTAATCAAATTTAATATGAAATGTAAATCCTGAAAAAAATAGTTGTTGATGAAATGTTTAATATGTTGCCTACTTCTGAATCTTCAGGCGTGAACAGATAAAATGGGCATACTGTACTATACCGTGTGCCCATTTTATCTGTTCACACTGTACTATACCGATAGAATCTCTTGCTGAAAGTATATTACTACGTATTAAAAAACATTGGAATTGGAAGAGTTTTGACCATGTGTATACTATTTGATATTTGTATTAATTTAGAATGATAATAAAATCTTAATTATATAAAAGCTTCCATATCTTATCACTCAAAATATTCCGTTAATTTTAAAATTTAAGTATTTTGCGAATTTGATATTTTGCGATCATATTTCGTTGCACTTTATTTTCGTTAGTCTGTAATTTTCTTAATTTGGTAACTATATATTTAATCGTTGAACATGAATCAATTTCAACCAAATAAAACAGTTTGATTACTTTCCATTTTCAAAAACTTCATAGGTTCATTAATTATCCCCAAATCATTTTAGGGGAAAAGCGGTCCATTACAGTCATTGATTTAAATGAGCGTGAATCGTTTTAAGTGAGAAATTGGACAACTGTAGCTAAATATAGGTATCTTAGCCCCTCCCCTGAGGTTGGGTGAGCAAGTTCTGTAGGGAACTTAAAACATGCTCATTAAGACATTTATAACTCTGGATTGATGTTTGGGTGCGGGGTGTGAAAAGTGTGAAATAGAGGACGAATGAAGCTGTGCAAAATACAATTCTTTTATCGCATAATTTTTCTTGCCGAAAAATTGGTTCACCAATTCCACAATATTTTCGTTTAACTGACCTGCGACTTTCTCAACAAATCAATCGAGAAGCGGAAGATTTACTGTTTAATCAAATGTATGAAACGGCTAATAATGAACAACGTGCCGTTATTGATCATTTAGTTCAAGAGGTTTTTCAACACAATATTGGTAGTAATGTCTTCTGTTTCGTACATTCGATGGTCTCCGTTTCTACATTAGCGGACAATTCAATCAGGAGCATCTTAAACCGCACAATGAACAAGTGTTTACGCAAAACATTGTATAAAAAGAAATTATTCCGTCTTAATTTTTTTTTTAATTATTCAGACAAGGCAAATTAAAAATTCTAATATGTAATATGGTAACCAGTATTTATTTAACAGTATTTACGTAAGTATTCACTTTTTTTTTAATTTATACATTGATTTGATTACCAATTCAATACATATCACTCGAATTTCGAGTGACGGGCGATCACTAGTTTCGTTAATTTGATATTTGGATATTTGAATCTAAAAGACGTCGAAAAAGAATTATATTGAAACAATTTCTTTCTTGATGTATTTCCATGTATTCATTAAATACAGGAGGTGGTGTTTGGCTTAAAATCGACACCATTAATTTTTTACCGAGAGATCCTGTTTCTTTATCAATGAAAAAGAACGTATATGTTTCTAAATTATGCATGTTTTATAGTCTTTTTACCGATGGTTACTCATATTTAAGACCGGCTGTGCAAATTTTATTTCTATAAGCTGCTTACTTAATTTTGAAACCAGTTCCAGAATAAAGCTTTAAAGTTCTCAAGCAATTATTACCGAGTCTTTTTTGGTTCGAATTGTGAAAACTATAAAATCGTGTTTATGAGTGAATAATATATTCCAGGAGTATTTTTTTAAGTTTCTTTCTAAATCTGAACTCAAACGCTGAAATAACGAATGTTTGCTTTGCAGATATTTTTGTAGGCACAAACACTTCCAATGATGCCATTTTTTTCACACGTAGGTTCAGTCAAGGGAAAATAATAATTGAATTTTACAAATATTTGTAACTCGAGTAAATTCAAGACACTCTGTATATGCCAGTGGCCGAATTGGGTCGGTAGGTCCAACACATGTCCAACATATACCTTACATACTGAAAATGGTTTATTTTTTTAGTTACTATTTAGTTTCTTATTTAGAATTCAAACTAATTAATTGCTTTAATTCGCATATTTAACTTGACCCAAGAATAAAAATACTTAGATTGCAAGATTAATACAATACATTTTTTCGCAAAATTTTCAAAAACGAGGCAGAGCTGTGTAGATGCATCTTTTCTAAATCTAATCGTTATAAAATATATTTTGTAAGTTAAGTGAACAAGACGTAGGATCTTGTATGCGACACCCCTGAAACCGTGTTTTCTCGTTGCGACTGAAACCCCCTTAAGCTTTAACTGCCGATCTTGTGATGCACTTATTTATTATTTAAATTTCATAAAATTTAGGATAGCTTTCCAGACATCCAAAAAACATTTATATTTTCCTGTAATAACTACAGTTCATGTCGAAAAACGTCGTAACTAAAGCTATTAAAGCATTTTATGAGATATAGCGGCTCAACAGTTCGTTGCTGCCATGCCAACAGATATTAAAATAAACGGAATTGATACAGAACACGGACGTTAGTTTCTCATTATCCAAATTGGAGTTTTAAGTGTAAAACGTACCTTTTAAAGACAAGTAACAAATTGCCCAATCCGAAGTGTCTTCTTTTAAAAAAATGTTATGTGTGTTTCGCAGTTTGTACAATTATGTTTAATATAAATCTGATTACCCGCATGTAAGTAATTTCATTTGACAAGTACTCTTGTAGACGTTGCCGTCGCTGCCACAAATGGGTCCGTCCAAGGGAGCTTGCTTGCAGTCCACCGGACAGTTCTCGCGATGGGCGCTGATATTGTTGCAAGCACCCAGATGGGATAGTGCAATTCCCAACCTAGAACGACCTCTTGGTTGTCAACACGTTTTCACCCATGACACCGATCTCATTACCTGCATATCTCCACTTCGAGCATGCACCTATTTAAGTACGTTCTTCCGTCGGTCCCACAAACCAGATCCTTCTCGTTGCCGCACCTGTGTTCGCACTTGGAACCTGAAGACCTCTTGCAAAGGCCCGGATCCGGTGACAGTTTGACACCTTTTCCGCAAGTCTTTTTCCTCAACTCGCATATATTTGGATAGATGATGCCGTCTGTGCCACAAACTGGATCTCCGTAACCTTGCGCAGTGCAAATTCTTGGGCATGAAGAATCCCGCAGCGCGGTCAGAACTGGAAAAAGGATGTTACTTAAGTATTCATGATATGAAAGTAAATGAGGTCTTTGAATCGCTGCTACTAAAATAAGACTAGCCGCATGAAATCGAGATTCATTCATGAATTAGAGCCACTTGAGTGTCTTTTATCGTTCAATTATGCTGCGATATTTAATTGACGTATCAATACAGTCCCGTAAGTTGATTAAATTAATAACCTTCAATTAGTACATCCCGTCTATCAAAACGAAAGCCGATTAATGCTCCGAACTGTCCACTTGTCCAACTTAAAACTACGTTAAGCACGTTGGTAACAAGAACCAGAAGAGTTATAAATACATAGCTTGTAAATGTAATCGAATATGCATGTTACAAAAAAAGTAACGCATTAAACCACTGGTGGCAGGTGACACCCACTCAAAAATTCTATTCTAGGGGTAAAAATATTTTTGATGAATGTCTAAATTAAATATCATAAAAGATCTTGAATTGGACCAATTAGCAACGGGATACTTTTTATGTTATTATTAAGGGTTTATTCCTTTTCCTAATCATAATCTTTAAACGACCTATCATCTTATTCTAAACAAAAATTCCTTTAACAAACAGGAGTACCCTAAATCTTAAACATAATATCAGCATTGAATCATACGTAAAAATGCGAGCCTTGTTGAAAAGGACTTCGGAAGGTTATCGATCAAGGAAAGCAGAAGCCTTTACAGGAGATGAAATTAACAAACTCATTAACGAAGCATTGCTGCTAAATATTACATTTATTATTATTATCACATATTTAGCAGCAAAAGTTATTCAAAATAGTACATTATTATACGAGTTTAACAAGAGGCTTTATTGTGACATGAGTAGGTAGAATGGAACACAATATCACAATGCCTCGTTAAACGAGTTTAATATACTATTTTTTCTACTTTGGAGCTCTTAGTTTTATGAAAATTTTAAAATTTTGCTTTTCAAATATTCTAGCCATTTTTAGAATTAGGTAGTACTGGTTGTGTTGGTGGTTATGTTTTTTATCTGAAAAGTTGACACTTGGCTTGACTTCGACAGGAGTTGGTTAGAAATGCTCAATACCAACGTAATACGTATCAAATAAAAAACCAAAAGCAGTTGCATAATAAGTTCCATTATGCAACTACTTCTAGTGTCACAATAAATACTTTATCGTTCGACACTGTCAGAATTTTCAAATTTTCGTTTGTGTAAACACTCTCTGTCATGAAATAATGAAAATGACATATAAACGTCAAACTATTTTTATGGATTTTAAGCAATTTAAAGACTTTCCAGGGTTGTGTCGAACGATAAAACGTTGTATTACACTCGCTCCTGTGTAGATTGAACGCTTTATGCCACAAGGGGTTTATAAAAGCACGAGTGAAACCAATTTACACAGGAACTCGTATAATAAACTACTATTGTGACACCAAAGTAGAAAAATGTATTATTAATTCCTGCATACATAATTCTAATTTTCTAAGGTTGCATTTATAATATGGGTAATGGGGGCTGCCGTGCAAATGAACTGACTGCAATGAAGGTTCAAGATCTAAATTTCTTTGATGGTTGTACACATGTCTCGATTAGATTTACTAAAACTAAAGTTCCTCGCAATTTTACAATAATTGCCGACTTTCCAACACTGTTAGTACGCAGACAAAATGCTCCATCAAATTCCTTCTTTTGCAATTACCAAAATGGTAAGTGCACGAAGCAAATCATTGGTACCAACAAATTTGGAGCGATGGGAAAAAAAATCTCAATTTTTTACAAATACCAAATACTGAAAAAGAGCGAACATGAGAGATCTGAAACACCACGGGGCGTGGAAATCCCCTTTTGTGGCCGAAAGCTACATGGCTGATTCAATACAGAATAAAATCAGAGCAGCTATAAAAATTTTAAACAAAATTAATTCAAACTCTGATAACCAGGTTGTCGAAAACAATTATTCTACAATTAACAGGGTTAAGATTTCCAGCTACAATACCGTTAATTCTGATAATACTAATAGTTTACCGTCATGTATAAGTTTTTCTAATTCCACTAATGTTAGAATTCATTTTTAAATAAATAATTGTGGCAGTTGTAGATAAAGTATAGTATTTTATTCCTGTATAATGATGTAAGACCCGCAGAAAGTATTTAAAACGCAGAAATTGAGAAATTTGGAAATTGAGCACCTGAAACTGAAAAAATTGAGAAAAAGCAAATTTGGAAATTGAGCACCTGAAACTGAAAAAATTGAGAAAAAGCATCTAAGAAACTACGGAAACCAAAACTAAGAACCTCATAAACTAAAAATCTGAGAATTTGGGACCTGAGGAACATTATATACAGGGTGACTGATAAAAGCCGTGGTATGTAAAACATTTTAAAAACACTTTAAATGTATGTTTTATATTTTTTCTTCCTGTCATTTTTTGACAGCTGACAGTTAACTTTATTTTTTCAAATTGCACTACGTATTGTTTTAATTATTAAAAAGCTTAAAAAGAAATATATATATATATATATATATATATATATATATATATATATATATATATACAGTGAAATTTGAAAAAACTGTCATCTGTTAAAACTTAAATGTCAAAAAGTTTTAAAGCAGGTGTGATGTGTTTCTAAACAGATTTCATTTGATATATTAGAACTCGTTCAAATCGGGTTAAAGATGAGCAACACAGAGCATCAAAGGATTTTTATCAGTCACCCCGTATAAAGATAAATGTTTGTTTGTTTCTTCCGTATGCGTGCTTATACTATTCATCCGATTGCAATGAAACTTTGATTAGTTACCGCTAATATCTGAAAGCAGGTAATACGCATAATAACTGGGCATTTTAGGAATTACGCATAATCACTAAATCCGTCAGTTATTATGCATAACAACTGAGCACATCAGGAATTATGCATAAATACTAAAGTCGTCACTGATTATGCATAATAACTGAGCATATCAGGAATTATCCATAATATCGGGGGCACTCCGTTAATATTTTAATATTGATAATAACTAAAAATTGAACCGGAATTATGTTACAGCAATTAAATCTATGTGCGATCTCAATTTGAGCACTGTTGAAGTTTGAACTCCTTGCATGTTAATGATGTTCGAAATGTAACAACCTCCCTTAGAAAAGCAGCTGCAGTTGCTTCTGATACTATGCACGGTAACCACAGATGCAACTGTACTAAATTTTGCAAAGACAGTACTTGCCGTTGTCAATAATAACAGACTATGAAATATCTAGTAACTGCCACCAAAGCTCTTCTTGCTCGAATAATTAAATTTTAGTATCCCTATCTGTTTTGTATTGTGCCATAATATTTGTAAGTGTCATCAAAGCCGTTTTTGTTCAAAATAAATAGATTTTAGTACCTACGTAAGACTAAACTTATATATTTCTTGTATTTTACCTACATTACCCCTAAATATGCATAATGACTGAAATTTAAATTGTTGTATTAATATAAATTGGACACTTTGTATATGAATTTATATATAATTTTAAATTGTTATGGTAACGTGTGGCTACCGTCCCCCGAAAACCCAGTTTTGATATCTTTCAAAATATGGTGGTCCACACACCCCTGGGACACCCGGTATGTACCTACTGGGTGTAGAAAGGATTTTGAGACATCAGGAATTTTATACATATAAAAATAGAAATCTGAAGATTGGCTCCCCTAATTATTTTAAAACGCGAGAAGGAACTTAAGACCTTGAATAATCTAGGAAACTGAGAAATTGAAAAACTAAACCTGAGAACTTGAGATCCTAAACTTGAGAACTGGGGGAACTTGACATTTTAGAGAAACTAAAGAACTAAGAGAACCTTAGAAATTAAAGAATCTAAAAACCTGAGAAATTGAGAATCACGAATTGAGAACTGTAGGAACTTGAGAATTTAAAGAACCTGAAATCTTAAGAACTTAAGGAATTTGAGATTTTGGACAATTATTGTTTTTGTTTTTTTTATTCGAAAGAAGTCGAGGGAAAAAGCTGGTATTTTATAAATTTACGCATACAGGGTGTTATGGATATACCTGAAATAAATTTAGGGGGTAATACTTAGAGAAAAAATAGGGTGAAAACACTCGTGAAGAAAAATAGTACAAAATCAACTCCTGTAACTAACAAAAACTTCAAAAAGACGCTTTTGTGAACAGCTGACCATTTTGAGCTAAACCACTGTGAATATTAGCCCCCCCCCCCCATTAAATCTGAAACACTTGCAAAATACTTAAAATCAGTAGCTATGAGTTAGAAGTATTTTCCATAGATATGTAACGTTCATCAGACATCTTGTTTTGTCTTGTCTTATTTCCCAAGGGAATATTTTAATTCCCGTTTCGTCCTTATTTCCCTTAATATGTTCGCTGATGTGACGTTTAGTATTATGTTGTATTAAATAATTATGTAAAAAATTTTAATAACAATGTTTTTATCGATGGGTTTTGACTTTGGGATTTAAGTATTTTCCCGCCTGTGTTTTTGGACTTGGAATTTGTAAAACTACATTTTTGCAAAATATTTTTAAACACTTTGTACACAGATATTTTAAATTGTTTGTCTCTTTACATAAATATTATTACATTTAATTAGTAATTTCCCCTAAAACACCAAAAACAAATTTAAATTTATTAAGCCGACGCACGTTTCGCCAACAATGTTGTGCAAAACGTGCGTCGGTTTAATAAATTTAAATTTGTTTTTGGTGTTTTAGGAGAAATAAATTATTATTTAAGGTCCGGTTTTTCAATCGTTGGTTTACCTCTAGTTAGTAGGTTTCTATGGATTTTTTTGCAATTTATCCAATCAAAATGCTGCATTTTTAGTTTAACTAGAGGTTTAACTTTAACCAACGATTGAAAACCGGCCCTAAAAGTAGTTATCTACCACCAAAAGTGATCCAGATAATTGTTTTTGATATATTATTACATATTTTTTCATGCAATAAAGTTAGAGTGCTTCTTAGACGTGGTAAATAGTTAGTAAATTTTGTGTTTGTCTTGGTTAGCATTAGCACCAAAGTAACGCAAGACATTGCTTTCTCTTCGAAGGTTTTGTAAATTAAAATTTAGTAAACTAGAAAAATGTTCTTAAATCCAGGTGGAGTAAATTTAAATTAAAAAAATTAAATATATCTAAGTCGAACTCCACAAACTTTAATGAGCGTCTGCCATCATCAGCCCTAATTTAACAAGAAATTAATGATACAATAATAATTTGTGGAGTTCGACTTAGATATATTTAATTTTTTTAATTTAGTAGTTGGTAATAATTTTTTTCCAATTCCTACTAATAAAATGCTCATTTTATATATCAAATTTCATTATTAAAACAGTAGTTTAATCAAAAGGATGAATAAAATGTGAAAAGAGTGAATAAAATGTTTATAGCAACACTTTATTCACGTTGTTATTGACAACACGAATAAAGTAAAAAAAAATTAAAATTCGCACTACCTTTGAAATTTTCGTTGCTATCGATGGCTTGTTTATAAAACATGACAGTTCACGCAAATTTCTCAAATTCTCTAATGTAGACTCTGAAAGTGTGTTTGAACTGGCAAATAAACAGCCAGAAAGCATACCACAAGATGAACGAAGCTGCGGCTGCAGTATACAATTTATGTATTGCCTGAAAAATCAAACTTAGTTAAAAAAATTGAAAACTTAACGAGGAAATTCTGCTGGCCTATTTCTTCGAAAAATCGAAGAAAATAAAGGTGTCCACCTTATGGTGTCATTACTCAATGCTCGGAGCAACGCTATCTATAAATGAAAATATTGATATTTCCAAGTAAGTCAAACTAAATACTTATTCTTGATTAGATTGAACTATTGGAGTTTTCCAGGTTTTCAAGGCTCATCACATTTATAAAAAGACAGACTTCAATGAAAGGCCTGTAACATCCACTGCACTTGACCATGACGAAATAATGGTCAATTTAACTTCCACTGTACTTAATGAAAGTAGAGTCAATTTTCCTTCTTTAAGTATTCATCAAATTAGTAATAGTACAATTAACATTTATGTAAATGAATTACCTAAGAAATAAACCTTTTTGAAAATTCGAAATTGGAAAAAATATTGTATGATACACGTGAATAAAGAAATTTTGTCCACTCAAAAACATTATCACACTCGGCTACGCCTCGTGTGCTAAACTGTTTTCTCGTGGATAAAATTTGTCTTTATTTACTTATACCATAAATAGCTATTATTCCATTCAACTATGTACATACTTACAATTAGTAAGTGTCAAAATTACCATATTTTAAAGCTACTAGTTCAATTTCAACGTTCTGAGAGTTACCAACGACGTTCTGTTTAGTCCTTTTTCTACGGTGGGAAGCTATGAAGAGCTATATGCCGTTCATATTAATTTATGGTTTCTCATTAATTTTTCAACGGTCATTTTGAGTGCAAAGTACCAACTTTGATTACTATTGTTTATTACTAAGACCTGAATGTAGTCTTCCTAAAGTAAAACACTCCTTTCTCTTAACGTTGAAGATTATTTCTTCGTCTGGTTTCGTATTCAACTCACGGATTTGGTTTCGGATTTTGGCATTCAAATGAGGCTGCGGTTTATTCAAGAGTCCCATCTGGAATAATCGGTGTGTTTACCTTAAGATCTGCCAAAACCGTTAACGGTTGTTAATGCATGCTCGAGGTGTTAATATTCGTATCACTTTCTGTGTCCACTGCTTATTTTATTTGTTCGATTTTGAGTTCAGTAATTTGCTCCATTGTTGCGGATGTTCACATTAAGCTAATCCTCTGACGGTTAAGAGCCCTCTTCATGTTACACAATTCTGCTTTTTGTAAATTAGCGTAATTGCAAATGCACCGCGCAGCGAATTGGTATCAACAAAGCGAATGAAAGTACCGGAAAAAATTGTTAATTATCTGAAATGGGAGGTAGTTACAGTTACTACGTCAATGCGGTTTTTCCAACAATTACTTGAGTATAATTATATAGAGCGATAAAGTAACTTTTCATCTACAGTTTGTTTCGGTTTAAGAAAATATTCGAATTTTGGAGAGACTATATTATTATATAGTCCATTCACAGGCTCCATCCGACAACGTGAAGTGAATGTTCTAGATTCATTATTTGCACACGTTCAAAACAAACCTGTATTCACCTTATTAGTAATTTCTTTTTGTAATGTTTTTTTGTGTTATTTTTTCAGGACACAATTTCAGGACAATTTACTGTAGGTATGGTTTAATTAGCCTTTATATTTTAGTATATTAATCCAGAATATTTAATGTGGTCATAAAAGTGTTATGAATATTCAAAACTGAACTTGTCAAAAATAATAAAAATGGCAGATTTTTTAAATATTTTGCTACATAATTTAGTCGTGGAATTTTAACAACACATTCACGATTAATCTTCAATTAGATTACATTTTCTACAACCGATTTATATCTTTTTTCTACTTTGCGTTCGTACTGGGGCTATTACGATACACTTTTGCGTGTTCTAGAATTTCATTTTTCAAAAGTGCCTTTGTGTGTTTAGTAAAACAATATTTCATATAATCTGCGTCGGATAGTTATAGTTCATTAAATGTTTTATTGTTGGTACAATCGACTCCCTCAAAGGCAAACTGTCACTTGCATTAAGGAAAGTTCGAATTTAAGGAAGTAAAAATAAAACAATTAAAAAGCATTTTTTAATTAAAATAAAAGGTATAATAATTAGAGTCTGTTTACACTATTTGTTTGTAGTACTGTTCAATGTTTCTATCCACAGTCCCCCCTTTGTTTCATCAATTTCTCAGTATGAGTTCCCCTCGTTTTTCAATTCTCTCTCTCCCTCTTTTCTATCGCTCTTTATCTCTTGCTGGTATGTGCCTTTTTCTGCTTATATTTACCTTTTTTTCCTACATATCTGTTTGCTCTTTTCAAACTCCTTCTGTCTCTAATCTCCTCATATCTCTTCAATCTCATAATACTATGTGTATCTGCCTTCAATCTTTCTTTCTTGGTTTCCTTTTAATCTCCTCAACCTCTAACTTCCTCTATTCCACAAATCGCTCACTTTCTCTCCTGAAACTGTTTATTCCTGCTTGAAACACCTACCCGCCCTCTTAATTTGTTCCCCTCGTTGTAATAAATCGCTCTTTTCTCAATTCCTTCTTCTGTACCTCTCTCTCCTTAATATGCCCCTCCCTTTTTCTAAATATGTTCTAATATTTTTTGATCCCACTTTTGTGTGTTTTGTGTGTTCTCTTCCAATATTTATTTCACTCAATCTCTCCCTTGCCTTAATCCAATTTCCTAACTTTTCGCACAACTTGTTCTTTTCTTGTGAGGCTCTTTCTGTACTCTCAATTATTTACCTCTCTGGGTATGATCAGTTTTCCTCTCGTTTCAATATATCTCTCGCTTCAGTTTGTCTTTCTCTATCCTCAGAGGATATCCTTCTCACAGCAAAATCTGTCTCTATCTCTCTAGTCAATGTCTCAAAATAACGATCAAGAATTTCAGTTTCTTCTTCTCTTCTTAATTGCTCGTCCTTTTTTCCCCTTTCTCTATACCTTCTTCGCTAGATTTCCCTCTCTCTTTCTCTCTCTCTGTCCGCAACTCTTCTTTTTTTCCTCAATATCCACTTTTATTATTCTGTCTGGTTATCTTGCCATCTTCAAACCTTGTACAATTTTCGTTGTAGGTATTTTTAGCTTCTTAGACCGCATTTCTTGCTTTCGCGGTTTCTTGAGATTTTCCATTTGTTCACCTTTTCCCAGTTTCTCAGATCGTTAAAAATTCTTTTCCCTATTTCTTCCATCTCCTACTTAAGTTTTCCCTGCCTCCTCAACCTCCTTACTTCTCTTTTCAATTTCTTTTGTTCCACTTCGTCATCAATCTCCCTCTCCTCAATCCTTCTTTGTCTACGTTCAGACTCTTCCTTCAATATTCTCATTCAATATATTTGTCTACCACCTCAAACTTTCTTTCTCTTCTTCTGAATTTATCTTCCTATCTCCTAAATCTTCCTTTATTTTGAGTCGAGCTCTTCAAAATCTTCTTTCTCTTTGCTTTTTCAATATGTACATACGTACAACATTTTTTTTTAAGATTGTACTAGAACCTACTTTTCTGAAGAATATAATACTTTACTGTTAACTAAGCTCTTCTTGATATATTTTTTATAGGATTAATAATAAAAATGTCATTTAGCTTCAAAGCTTATGATTCTAAAATGTATTGTAAATTACGACTCATATTTTCTTTACTATTAATATACAGGGTGTTATGGAAGTCCTAGCAGAACATTTAACCACCGGTAGAACTCGTCAAAATATATATTTTTTTATTTACCACTTTGCTGAAATCCGCAATTTTTTTTTAACATTGCCTGCCCTGACCTGACCTGACCTGACCCCTTATTTCACCCTCCGCCTATTCCGACTTGAACTTGTACGCGTCAGAACGTTTTTGCCGAACGAGGTACACCTTCTAAGTTTTTTGGGACAAAAAATTTGTTGTTGATAGAATCTTAGTCATCAGTTGATTGTCGCACCGCTATGTATTGTTATGATTGTGTGCTCGATTTTTGTGCTCGCTGATTATTTTATTATGATTTCGGACGTCCCTAATGTAATCGCGTTTTGGAAATTGATCCTGATATTTTTAAGTATTCGAAGATGTGCTTTGAAATGTATTCGAACTGTATTCGAACTGTCGGTGTGTCAACATTTATCTCTGATCAAAGTTAGAGAGTTTATTATTACATGCTACTACTTCAATATTATGCATATTATGGTAGGTGAGTACATGTTTCCATTTAAACAGTTTTTATTTCGATTCGTTTATCGGATGAAGTGTTTGTTCCTTACTGATAATGAATGAACGTCGATCCATAGGTAGGTATTGGTTTTAGGGATCAAACTATTCTTAATTTTAACTCCGTAAGGGAGCGTTTGCGAAAAAAAAAAAAGATAATTAAAAAAAATGTTTATTTTGACGAGTTCTACTTGTGGTTAATTTTTTTTACTAGGACTTCCATAACATCCTGTATAAAACTTTGACACTGTAAATAAAATAATTTTGAAAACATCTAAAAATTAATGTTTGATATTTTTTGTTGTCAATTTTTGACAGATGTAGATTCCACTGTATACAGATATATTTTTTTATTTAATCTTAGATTCTTTTCCTCAATGCAAATATTTTTCGATTTCGTATAATTGACGTAACAAAGTGTTTTTCAGAGCTTTCGATCACTTCTAAAGCCATTCCTAGAATGAATGACTTTATATTGTGATTTTGCAATTTCGATAATACTCTGATCGTAGAGAAAGTAATTATTATTGATTCATTGATTATCATAATTATCATTGATTACAAATGTGCGTTCGATTTACAGAGTTCGACTTACGATATTCGAGTTGGAGAGTCATTTTTACAAGTACGACCTTACGCAAGTGCTATTGCCATCCAAAAAATTTACTTAGAGGGAAATTATACTGGCGACTTTGAGGGAGTCGACTGTATTAAATTTGACGCAGTCAGGTATACTTCTTGCTTGTACGAATTTACAAAAATATCTAATACAGTTTAAAGAATGAATTTCTGATTTTACGCATGACTGCACAAAAAGATTTACCTACTTCTTGACGTCTAACTCTAATTGGGCCACCAGGAAAATATCAAAGACTTTTTACGATAAAATATGAGGACACTCTTTAATGATAGAACGTCCAAGCGTACTTCTAGCAGGACTATCTGTCCTGCCGGAAGGACGCATATCACGAAATGCATTTTTCTATATGTTTCGGTACTTCCAGCAGGACCAAACTGCCACCACTTAAAAGATTAAACAAAATTGCCTATTTGTTGTGCAAGCCTCAACTTGATAGCTTCAGTATTAAGCAAGATACGAAGGTGTATGTGTCAATTGCTTTAAGTTGCGGTCAAACAGGGGCGTGCGGCTAAAAATGAATTTTAAAGAAGGAGACAGGGTTGCTACAAAAGCTACGAATTTTGATGAAAAGAATAAGGAGAAGTGGAGTATTTCTGTTTTTGGTAAAGACAAATACAAAACAGCCTTGTGTTACGGAAAAATAATCAAGTTAAACAAAAATCTTGTTGATGTTCTATGGGATCTAGATAAACAAGTTGTTCCAATACCCGTCAATTTATTAACGAGAATAGGTAAGCAGAATTAATACTTAATTTCTGTAGAACAGAAGAGAGAGAGACATTGACACAACACCACAACCATCTACTTCATCTAAAAATAACAATAGATATTCTTTTAGTTCATCTTCCAGCGAGTCTGATGATAGTGACAGTGATCATGAAGATGACAATATTGAAAATATTTTGGATGAGGAAAACAACTCTAGCCAAATAAATGAAGAAATTTTGGTTCATGAGACAATCTGGAGATTTCAAGAAGAAACTAGAATTGACAGCTATTCAGGAGCAAAATTTAAGCCAAAACTAAATGCAGCTAATATTCATACCTTGACGGAATTAGATATGTGGCTACTCTTTTTTCCAACAGAAAATATAGAACAAATTCTTGAAGCTTGCAATTCCAACGTAGAACCAGGTACCAAACTTATAACCAAAACCGAATTTTTCAAGGTTTTAGGACTTTTTTATGCAATGAGCACAAATATTCTGCATAGTCGTCGTGATTATTGGTCTACTAAAGAAGATAATTCTGTTTTTCCTTCTCCTTCATTTGACAAGAGATTTGGGTTAGGGTACCATCGATTTGCGTTTATATTACAACATTTATCATTTAGTAGAGATGACCCAAATCAAAACGATCAGAAATGGAAACATGTCCAAAGCTTTATTGACATGTTACATACCAAATGGAATGATGTAATTTTACCCGGTTATAAATTGTGTGTGGATGAATCTATGTTTGCGTGGTATGGTCGAGGAGACAAAGAAATAAATGGAATGCCTGCAGTAATTAAAATTAAACGAAAGCCGAAAGGGATTGGCTGTGAATGTAAGACTCTTTCAGATGCACTGTCAAACATTATGCTCAGAATAGAAATAAATGAAGGCAAGACTGCTATGAGCACAAAAAGGTGGCAACAAGAACTTGGAGCTGGATCTGCAACCATACTTCGCCTCACGGAACCTTGGCATGGTTCTGGTAGAATTGTTGTAGCTGATTCAGGGTTTTCTTCAGTGAAAACTTCCGTGGAACTTCATAAAAGGGGGCTATATCACATTGGTATTGTTAAAACTGCAACAAAGCAATTTCCTATCAAACAATTAAAAGAAAAGTGTCCGGAAAATCGTGGAGGAATAGTTTTTGCTAAAGCTTCCGTTCAAGATATTGAAGTAATCAGCTGTGCGTGGCGTGATAAAAAAGTGCATACTTTTGTGGGAACCTGTGGAACTACCTTGGAAGGAAAACCAGCAAAAAAAACTCGATATGATAATGAAGGGAAGAGGTTCTCGTATGAAATTCCAAGAAATAAAATGATTGAAGAATATTTTCAAGGAGCCCCTAGCATTGACGTCCACAATCATATCAGACAATCCGGACTAGCTCTTGAACAGGTATGGAATACACAAAACTGGAAGCATAGAATGTATTCTTCTTTGCTCGGTATTATAGAAACAAACGCTTTTTTGGCTTTCAAATATTTTAAAAGTGACTAAAAAATCAGCCATGTTGATTTTACAAAAAATTTAGCCTATCAAATGATCACGAAAAATTGGGATGAAGATAATAATCCATCTGTGAGAGGCCCAGTACCACAAAATCATACTTTACCAGCGACCACTAACGAAAATCAAAGTACTCAGCATAAATTGGTACCACTAAGTAGCCTTTCGAACAAGAAAAGACATCAACGCAAGTGTATAGTATGTTCAAGGGTTCGCAAAATACAAACAAAGGCAAGTTATTTTTGCGAATCATGTGGGCAAAGAGTGGTATTGTGTTCTCCCCAAACAGGACGAGATTGTTTTGCTTATCACATCTTAAAAGGACTTCCATGTTAGTTTTACAGTGTTTTTTCTTTTCTCTTTTGTTATTAATTAAAAAATTAATGTTAATAAAATTTAAAAAACATATTTTTTTAATGTATTTATTTTTGTTTAATTTTTTTTTAAACTCATTGCGCCCCTTATTAAAAATCGTTTCCCCGTCTATGAAAAATGATTGAGTACTTCCAGCAGGACAAGTTGTGCATGTCCAACTGTCCTGCCGGAAGGTACTTCCAGCAGGACAAATGACTGGACGTTCTATCATTAAATGAACGAAATTGTTGGGGCAACCTTACCAACATTAATTAAATTTACGCAACAACAAATAATAAAGACGATACAATGTACGTTATGTTTGTTTCTAAAATAAAACATAGTCAGCTGCCACTCGTTAGCATTGCGGAAAATTAAGGACTTTTCCTATGTCGTATTTCGCTCAAGGGCGCTTGAAATAGAACGGTCGGGACTATTTGAATTACCGATAAAATTTTGTCAGCAGAAAGCGCAAAGCTCTTTCTTTTTCTTGCCAGGAATTAATGGAATTACTGTCAAAAACAGAAAATGGAACTGCGAAGTGGTCTTTTGTCTGGTTAGAACTCGGATAAAGTTTTTATTTCACGGGACGTTATGACTGTATTTCTTACGTTAACGCGCAAATAATAGAAGTTAAATCTAAGGTGCCTCTAAATTATAAAATCCTTATTTTATTAAACTAATTAACTTTTATATACAGTTATTCAAAATTAAGGCGCAATCAGGAATCATGGGTTATTTCTCTAGTCTGCAAGTTCCATTGTTAAATTCTTGTAGCGACTCGTCGAAATAACGGTTTAAGCAACAAGAGTTAAGCCGAAGCAAATTTAGTAATTGTAGTAAAGGCGTAAGCTTTAAATGAGGAAATAACTCTGTATTAGGTTGCTTCCGATCTATCATAATTATTCAAACTCGTTTCCAGTAACTGCAGAAGAGGAGGTTGTGTAGCGTTAATGAGTATTATGGGTGGAAATCGAGAATTCAATCGTTCGATATATTTTTATACACGGTATTAAGATCCAAAGCGTTTCAAATAAATTATAAAATTATTCATATATAGCTGAAATTCAAAATTTTGACCCAATATTCACTTTGAAAAGTAAATTAGGGAAACTTTATGTAAGTAAATTATGTACCACTCTAAATATACAGAGTGCTACTTATATGTCCTATTTACTAGAAGTATGTACATGTATCAATCATGTCATCAAGGATAAAACCTCCTTGTTTTACAAATTGTTTACGAAACCATTCATAGAAGGAAAATGAGCTTTTATTGTCTTTAATTCTTTTGTATGTTAATAAGGCAGCTAACGGATAACTTTCGGGATTCACGTTTTATGTTAATTTAGCATTGGTGTAATGGCAAATACACTACATCTTTTTTGCATGATTTTTATTATTGTTAGTAATTTTTCAGCCAGGGCTGTTAAAAAACAGAAAACCCACAAAAGAATGATCACATAATATGTAACAACACCGTTATTAGAAAAACTACTGCATTCACCACACGTAACAAAGATATGCTCTGTTGAGAGTCAGTAATTTAGATCGTTACCGTTGTTCGACACATATGCAATCTTTGTCAACAATTATAATTAATCGATGCAAAATGAAACAAAATTAAATTGATTTAAATCCGCTTAATAAAAATTCCCTTTTATCAGAAACAGTTACAAAAATTTCATTAGAGACAATTAATTACATTTCCTGGGTACGTTGCCAATTAAGTGCTGGATTCCGTTTAGTCGTCTCTTTTTGAGTGGGAATTTTAACCCAACAATAAATTTTTGATTATGTTTACCGGTTGAGTCAGTTAGTGACAAACCGAGTTTTAATGATGATTCTGGTATGCACGGTCCTCCGAAATGGTAACATCGTTGCAAAGATATGTAAAGATCTTAAAGTTAGAAATGCCTAAAGAACGATTGTCAGATTTAGATGATTGTAGTTGTGAAAATTTGATCTGTGGTTTTTAAGGTAATTTAAGTCATAAGTAGGTGATTGGGTCAGCTCGGACATTACGCGGTTTTAAAACTCTTCAGATACGAATGTGTTAGGATGTTTATTATCTACAGTACGTTTGATGCTCATATGTTTTAAAGAAATATTAGAAAGTATCACGAACATAGAAGCGAAACAAGAAGTGTCACGAATTGTAGTCAAAAACTATGATAATTACAGCACATATTGGATATCCACAATTTGTTTGATACATATTTTCTATTTGTCAATTTAAAACATCTTTAAGCTGGTCCACTAAATTTATTTGTAATATGTACCTTTCATTTAAGTACTTCATACAACCGGTCCGAAGGAGTAAATTAATTTTGGAATCTTAACCCAACCCATTAGTGGGGAACGATTTCTTTTTCATTTATGGCTTTAGTTATCATCACAGTTTAAAAAGCAGCAAAAATCTGAAAATTACTCACATGTGTAGTATTAAAATTTAGTGATTTTTGTGGCACCATCAGGTTTATGATGCAAAAGGTTGTTTTATGAGATTGAACAAGGTTAAAAACACAAGTGACAGAAAAAAAAACCTAAAGTTTTGTTGTTATAATTTTTGGATATAGATTTAATGAACATTTAAAAAAAGACGCTATTACAATCAGTATTATAGTCAGTTAAGCAATGAGACAACCTAAAGTTTACCAACCTTGGCGCAACATGTTGTCTAGCAACCGTGCGATGACAACAATAACTCAATTTTCTATTTTCTCTTCATTGTCAACGGATAATTTCATCTTTCTGAAATGGATTTAGAATGTGATTCAGATACTAGTTGCGACGAGGTAAAACAAAGGCCGTATATTAAATTGTACAAAGAAGTGAGTATAAAGTATACTATGGTACATTAAATTGCACTTGTAGGAATCGTACATTAAACTGTTCAGAAACGAGTGCTACAATCAACTGTACAGGAGCCGTACATTCAATTAATAATAATTGTCCAAGAGTTGTATATTCAATTGTACACAAAGTAGAATGATATATTTTAAATTGTACAGAAGCGCTTAGTACATTGAATTGTACGTTAGAAGTACATTCAAGGGCAACGAGAAGACTCAAGGAAATGGAATGTACAAATATCAAATAATTTTTTTTTGTGATATTTAAGAAATGGGAGAAATGGCTTCGCTCAGTGACCTTATTTTTGGTCGCAGAGGACATTTGAAATCCCGCAAAACGTAGAAATAGTTTGCTACAACTGGCGGGAGGTGGCGTATAACATTCTCGACGCCACAGAAAAATACAATCCAGAGACAGAATGATATCTTTATGATTAAAGGAGAAATTGAATGAATATTTCTCTTCGCAATAAAATTCGACTTATGAGCAACACCACTTTAGACAACTCAAACCGGAAGGTGGAGAGACATTAAACAAATTTTTTACTAAGAGTACAACAGCAAGCCAACAAGTGTACATTCGACCGGAACGAGAAGGAGGCCACAGAACTAAATATGAAGGACAAGCTAATCGACTGCTGAGCGCCCGTAGAGCTTAGGCAGAAATTGTTGGAAAAGGAACGCTTCCTAGAAGAAGTTGTAGAGCTCTGTCGCATCCAGGAAAAAATTGGCAGCCACTTGGCTGCAATGACTCAGAAGTCGGAACCTGGACCATCCGGTGGTGATATTAACAAAATAAAGTATACAGCAAGAGTCAATGAGGAATTAATGGGGCGCGAAAGAAAGAGTCAAGTCCTATGATAAATTGTCCAGGTCGTCATTTAAAAATTCTAAAATTAGCTCTCAATGTAAACACTATTAAATCTGGAGATTCTACATTTCCGAGGGTAAAAGATGTCCAAGGACTACCTATCGATTCAGCCGTCAGACCAGTACACCAGCCGCTTCGCCGAATGCCAATCTTTGTTGAAGTAGACCGCAAACTTCAAGAAGCCTTCCAAAGTGACATCGTTGAAAAAGGTGAAGGACCAAGCGAATGGGTGGCACCAATTGTCATCATCTTCAAATTTGTGTCGATATGCGTCGAGTCAAGGAGGCTATCAGACGAGAGAATTTCCCATTGCCAACATTGAGTCTTTTATGAGAAAATTAAGTAACCTATGATACTTTATGCGACTGGACTTACTAGATTCTTTTACTAGAAGTGGACTACAAGAGACCAACAACTTAAACTATATATTTAGACGATATTAATATTGTATTTGATAATAGTGAGGAGAACCATGATAAAAAATCTGAAGAGAGTGTTAGAAGTGTTAAAATCACGAAGGGTGTTGCTGAATGAAGACAAATGCCTTTACAATACAAAAATTGCAATTCCTAGACCATCAAGTGTCATCTATTTGGCCTTCGTTTGGGCTGTGGAACGATTTTACTATTACTTGTCGGGATTATGTTTTGAATCGGTTCGGTCTCTTATGTTTGCAATAATTCAAGTTGAAGGTGGAAATCTACCAGGAAAATCCAACATCGCGGATTTAGTGTCGAGACTATGCGGAGATGGACCAACAGCTTTCTTTGATGGCAAAGGCGAACACCTGATTCGTAGTTTGGTGGAAGACGGAGTACCCAAGGCAACAACCATTATGGCAAATATTCAAGCAAAGCCATAACGACAAACTCCTACAAGAGGCTGTTACAAAGGTCTTGGAGGGATTTTGTAAAACAATAAAGAAACCACCATCGATGCTAAAACACCATTTCCCAATGGGTCCTTGGCAATTCCAGAAGATATCTTGCCAGTATTCGATTACTATTCATGCTACCATCAAATCAAATTTTTGAAACCTATAATGTCTTCAAAGATAATTTAAATCTTGGAGGAGATTTTAACAAGATTGGGGATCCCCAAGTCCATCAGACCTGAAAACGGAAGCCAATTTATAAGAGATCAATTTATAAACTTTTGCGAAAGTCAACACATCGAGCTGGTATCAACAACCATTTACTGGCCTCAAGCAGAAATTGGATTGGAGAAATTGAAAACCTAAACAAACAGATCTTGAAACGACTGAAAATACATCTTGCGGCTAACCGGAACGCGTAAAAAGTAATTACAAAAATTCACCATGATCTACAATGTAATTTCTCATGGGACAAAATTCCATTTCCGGATGTGTTGAACAAAGCATCTTACGCAGAAGCCCGTGATAATGACCTAATTAACAAAGAGAAAGGGACGAAAAGGCCAGACAAGACGTGCAAATAGTGTTAACAGCGACATCAAAGTGGGGGATAAATGTCGTATTCCCACATAAGCTGACGACAAATGGGCGGTTTTGGAAACGTAATGACAGATGATACGACGTCACGTGAGCCATTTGACGAAGGTCATAAATCCCGATAACGATCAACCAAATCCTGTTAGTCTAGCAATCTTCAACCAGCTTCTACTTCCATCAAGGAGCAGACCAGCGATACTCCAGGCCCAGCCTAAACCGAACCAGAGGAGGAAGATCAACAGGTTTCCCAACACATCTCCGAAGACCAGATGTATCCTAGGCCATATCAGTTCCTGAGACTAAGGCCAGGATGAAACCTTTTCGTTTAAAAAGAGAGGGCGACTCTGAGCGGACCTAATATTTTTGTACTAAATCTGTTGTTCTTGTGAGAAGCGGGCCGTTGTCGTAGCCGAGACAAGTGAAGGGGGTTAATAAAACTTTCTCAAAGGAAGAAAGTGTTCTGCAACTCAATATTTCTAACTACCAAAATGTGACAATTCAGTTTGTATCTAAATAAAAAATATCTGAAACATTTATTTGGGTATTTTATTATGTGGTCGTAGAATGTGGTCATTAGGTATAGTGTGCAACGCGTGTGGAAAGTATTTTTCTCACTAGTGTTTTCCACAATATACATGTTGATGTTGCATAAGTTTGGGTAACTTTTTATTAACAATGTAGTATTAACCCTTCAACATTAGGTCTCAGACTGCTGCATTATATTTTTCCCATATTTGCAACTCGTTTAGGGCAGTTAGTAGTACTCCCACAATTTATTAGTTATACGTATGCTTGCAAAAAAATATATTAAACCAGTCTTTTTAGAAAATCGTGGCTGCTTAAACGGCTGAAATTAAACATCGAAAAAACGATCACACAAACAACTTAACTGTGCTCTAATTGCCCATCATTATTTATTCACCGTAAAATGGATGTTCTTTGGACGCTTCCGTTTCTTCAAGATAACAGTACTCGAAGAAAACAATAAGTACAGATTTTGCTCACTGACTGAGATAATGGTTGTTCGTTCGAAGGAGAACAATTAAGTGTTTAAAATTTAATTAAAAACACCGATCGGAAAAAAGGTCTGCAAAAAATCTTTATGTAATCGGGTTCCCATGATCTGTATTATCGGGTTATTAGATCCGCACCCGCTCCTCGAGAAACAAGAAAAATGCAATTTTTTTCTTGAAAATTATATTTATACAGTTTATTCAACGATGCGTAAAATTATTTAACATGGTTATCAGAGCTGTTTAGAAACTCGGTTTACAAGAAGAGGCGCCTTTGCACATTATCCACCTTTGTCTACTTCACAGGACGAACACCTCGGCAATCATGGTAGTTATTAATTTTTTTATTTCTTTACAATTTTCGTTTGGAGGCCGGCGGGTCATTTACTGCCCAATTCGTTAAACAGGATTGCATAGACCGTAAAATGGGGTTAATCAAGGCAAAAAATGTATAGAAGAACTAATTTTGAACAATGTCTCAGAGGAAATACATAAACAAAATTTAAATGCGCTTTGATTACAATATAAATTTTAAATATTGATAAAAAATTAAATTGGTTTTTCTGTGAATTTATATGTATGTACTTTATTATATTGTGCAAGTAGTAATTTTTCTTCTACGGCACTGTGAATCCCACTTAGAAATTTGGAAGTGCGGAACCGCCCCTTGTGATCTTCTGCAAGAAGCTTAATTGATCAGAAATGTGTATTGAGAGCAGGTATAAGAAGCGTGCTAACGACCACCTTTACCACAACATGTTACGAGCAACAAAAAGTAAAAAACGAAAATCTTACATACACAATAAAGGGTATCCGCACGTTGATGCTCTTCTTAATTGACCGCAAAATTGACACACAATGCAATTTTGTAGAGACGGTTCCGAGAAATTTCAGGCAATTTTCTTTACTGCCGCGGCAGGTTGGTAACTAATTATTGTAACTGGTGACATAACTGAATTAACAGCGGTACAGTTTGTTTATCATTAGCCATGCCGCTCCGATGCGTTCTTTGGATTAGTGGGTACTAACTCAAAATCAGGTTCCATTTTATGCGGTAGCGCCTGAAAATTGTGAACATAAATTACAGCGACAGTTTTTTTTTTCGCATGCGTAAACCACGGGAGAGAAATAGGCACACAGCAATTTAAGAAAAATAAAATACTGACGTTTATGGGAAATAAGGCTCGATGGCATTTCAAAGTTACCCTTCCCACACAAAGCACAAAAGCAACTAACGACAATCGTACCACTTTTTCTTAAACTTCAGCACAGGTTTGTTGATTCTGTTACGGTCATTAGTCTGTGGCAACACGAGTTACCTCTGAGCGTGTGAGAGGACTTGCAGTGTCGTTTATTAGGATTTTGGAGAGTACCGACTAAAGTTGATGTTGCAGTTTTTATACTTCTATTTTTTTTATAGATTTTTTCATTTGACTTCTTGGTTATGTTTAAATTGTGTCAAATTTGCTAAAGCAGATACATATACTTATTTCGGTTGTCAACTAAGACAAATTCTGGGTTCCTCATCTATTTTCTGGTATTATCTAGATAAGTGTGTAGCTTTAAATTCACAATTAAAATTTTCTTTTTATAATAACTCATTATTATACGGAAACTTAGTCTTTAGATATATAAGTCGAAAACAAAAATAGGATTGTTCAGTTTACCTGAACTTTTTACACCCTACTTCATGCATAATTTCAAGTACAAGTAATCAACAATCAGCAACTGTTTTAGACATAAATTCTCGCATCAAGTCTCATTTAGCAATTATTCTTCTTCTCACAGCATAAGTCAAAGTTTACGATCATTTAGGTAAAAAACACGTATTGAATTTCATTGAATTTCGTATTAGAACGAGTAGCAAAATTGTTAAAACCATTGTTCTATCGGTTGCTGGCATTAATCACTCCATTACAAATGTGTCAAATGTAACAGACATTAAAATTTACTCAAAATATGATTTAAATCTATCGTGCGTTGTAATACCTCAAATATCCGAATTTCTACCGGACAATTCATTTTCTACAACTAATTTAGTTTCCAAATTGTATTCAGTTAGCGGATTCTGCTTTCCATACAAAAGGAGCAATTGATTTATTAATCGGTGCTCAAGTTTTCTTTCAACTTTTAAAACCTAATCGCGAATCCTTGACACAAAACTTTCTTCTACAAGAAACCAAGCTCGGTTGGGTTGTTCTAATCTCTCTTACAATAACCACGATGTTCCAACTCAAGGTTAATTCCATTTTGTACAACAAACGAACAAATTCAGGGAATTGGACTCTTTGTGAGCGAATATTTAATGATGGTCATAAACGTTCGAAAACTGGTAAATACGTGGTCACTTTACCATTTAAGTAGGAAATCTCTAATTTAGGTACCTCTCGAGGGGGTGCCATAAAACGTCTAAAATCATTAGAATGTAAATTTACATAGGACGAAAGTTTTGAAACGGCTTAAACAGAAGTAATTAAGAATTACCTTCAACAAGCACATGGTGTATCTAAAGACAGGAGTAACATAATTCAGTTGTGTGTTGTATTTGATGCGTCAGCCAAAACATCAAATCAGAAAAGTTTAAATGGCATGTCATTAGTCCAAAAATCCAATTGGAGTTGTATTCTATTCTTCTAAATTTTAGAGAACATTTTAGTATACATTCTAATTCTGGCGGTTTGATAGAAATTCTTAAATACAAACATTCAGGCTTAAAACTATAACGTTCCGTGTATCTATCAGTAATTGATGAAAAACATAACTTCCCGAATGTATATGATCACATTATCAAAAAATGTCTGTTCACGATTTGTTGTGGCAACGATAATATGGAAATAGCTATTTATTATACTAGTGTCTTATAAGGCAAATAAGTCACGAAAGAAATGGTAATTTTTCTTGAGTGACTTATTTGTTGTTAAGACACGTGTGTAATACATCGGTTTATCCAACACCCCCTTCTGTTGTATTTTTTTTACAGGACTAGTACTGTAAAGTCCCATTTTCCGGACTCAAAACTCTGACGTAAAACGAACAAATATGACACAGTATGAAATAAATACATTTAAATGAACGTCAAAATTTATTGAGCAAGCTCTCGGGGCTAAACATTTCTTTCGTGACTTATTTGCCTTATAAGACACTAGTATAATAAATAGCTATAAAGTTCAAGAAACTTCAGAATGTTGGTAGGAGGTAGATAGATTTTCATTACGCAAATGGGCATCAAATGACAATACATCTGAAATGAATTTAGATAAAGAAGGAATTTCAAAAACATTAGGAATTATCTGGAACTGTAATTCAGATCATGTTCAAAATCGCATTAATTTAAAGGGTGTAAGCACGGCCCGCTGGTGTAAGTTTAATCAAAACAAAAAGAGTACTGTTATCATTAATGGCACTGGGATTAATTGCAACAATAATATAATTGTTGTAAGTTATGGAGAGTCAAATTAGAATGGAATGAAAACTGACCAGATCATTTGATCTAAACAAAGTAATAATTCCTCGTTGTGTAATAGGTGTTCAAACCCCAACTCAAATAGAATTAAATTGTTTTTGTGATTCTTCATAATGGAGCTTGTATATTTGTCAAGTCACATAATATAAACGGGAATTTTCATGTTAAATTACTCCCTGCTAAATCTAGAGTTGATCCAGTCAAAACTCAAACTCTACCAAGATCAGAGCTGTGTGGTGCCTAAATCCAGCTCACTGATAAATTTAAACCCATTCTTAGATGAAAATTCATTTATCCAAGTCGGCGGCAGATTGGTAAATGGAAACATTTTATAGGATAAAAAAAATTCCCATTGTCATACCAGAAAGACATTATATTATTACAAAATCAATTGTCGAACTAGAACACTTGTCTCAGTTACAAGCTGGACCTCAGACCACTAGCCCCAATTAGACAATCGTATTGGCTCTTAGGCGGTGGTAATATCATAGAAAAAAAGATATTGCATAGCTGTGTATCTTATAGACGCGTGAACCAACTGACGTATGAAGAGATTATGGGAAATTTACCGGATGCAAGAGTAAATCTCGTAAGGCCATTTCGCAATTGTGGCGTCGACTACGCCGAAAGGTCGTGGAAAAAGGTCCATAAAAGCGTATATATTAGGTGAACCATCAAGCATCTAGTCTGATGATAATAATAACAACCTTTAAGGGAAGCGATCGTGAATTGAGATTTATTCATCACCAAGTTATAAAGTCAAAATGTTATTGCTGCTTGTCCTGATAACAATGTTAATTGGCATTGTATACCTTCTCGTTCCTGACATGTGGGCGGAATTTGGGAAGCAGCATCAAATCAATGAAATTTGATTTTAGAAAATAATAATATGATAAAGTTACTGTTTTTTTTTTCATTTCAGACACGTAAAGCTTAATTTCTCAACAAATTTGACGATTTAACTCTAATTTCGTTCGATTAGAATCTTTAGGAGTTATACTTTGGCTAGTGGATTTTTATCGTTAACGTAACTCTCTCAGTCGAGATCTCCGCAATCCCTTTTTTTTTCTTTGCACACTATCTATTCTGCTTCCTGCATAATTATGCTCAAAGAGTGTGGTCACCACAGATGATACCAACGAGGAACTGTACATTTTTGCTTCTGTGATTGATAAAAACCTCTGGCCTAGCTGGCCCAAGTAAAATATATATTCTGACGAGTTGATCTTGGCAGTCAAACTAAAAAGTACACCAATAAAGCATTTTTACCTTGTTCATTAAATTTTGCCATCAAATACTCATCGATGTGATGTCAAAACTGGTTTATATAATCTGAAAATTTATTTTAAACCCAGACAAACTTTACGAAATATTTTCGTTCAATTCCGAACAAGACGCCCAGGCATTTCTTCTCGGTGACCATGTATTTCTTTTCGGCATTGGTAAGGGTACGACTCGCGAATGCCACCACCACCTCGGTGCCATCATCCGATTCTTGGGACAACACACAATACCAGAGTAGACGCGTTACACTGGATTGTGAACATTTTAGAGAAGTCGGGACTTGCCAACATAGATGCGGGCACTAATGCTTCCTTAATTTTCCGGGAATTATCCTTCGCCTCCTCAGTCCATGCCAAGCCTTGTTGTTTCCGTTTGTCTTTAGTGAGAGCGGTGATTGGAGCAGTGAATGAGAAGAAATCTACCAAGAATCGCTGGTACCAGCTACACAGGTCTAAAAATCTTTTTAACGTAGTTGGTAGAGGGTATTCCAGCATTGCTGCCACTGTCCGCAATCTTTCGCGGTCTACTACAAAACCTAAATACTTCAAAGAAGGGCGACAGAACTCGCACTTAGACACATTAATCGTGAAATTAGCATCACTAAGTCGCCGCTGCACTTCGTTCAACACCTGCAAATAGATCTTAAACGACGTTGGGGTTGCTACAATGATATCATCTAGATCCTCCAAAAACACAAAGGCTCTAATGAGGGTCCCAAAACTGAGTCCATAAGCCGCTGCTGGGTTTGTGCAGATTATTGAGACCCAAAGGGAGAACCGTGATTTCGAATAAACCACGCGTCGGGACCACAAAAACAACAAAAGGAATCAAACATAAATCCTTGTAGCAGAGTTCTTGAAAATATTTTTCTTTATAACATTTTCCAAAAATTAATACTTTACAATTATTGTTTATTATCTCAATTTTCGAAGTACCTCACACGACATTTGTAATGCAATTTCTATTATAGTTAAAATTTTGATGAAAAAAACGTAACTCTTCTTGGCATTAAAAATACAACATCATTTAATCTACAGATAAACTGTTAGGTATACTTAGATGCAGATAATAAAATTATCGGGTGATCAAGAGAAGTTGTTATTGAGTCATCCATGTTAATAAGCTCGTATATCTTTCTCAATTTGCGTGCTAAAAGTACTGTTTCATTTTGTACTGTCTTACAAAATTATCTTGTGAAAATGCATTATAAAAACTATTATGAATAATAATTACTTATTATTTAGTTTAGTTTAGTCCCACAAACTTCCACACCTCGTGGGCAAAGTGATGTTTTCCACACTAGTTGCACAATATACTATTGCATTCAATATGCGACTATAATATTTCGAACACGTGTAAAGGAGCTTTCTGTTTACGAAGGAATGTAACCTTAATTGGGTCATGTTTTTGAATACTGCAGATGTCAGATATGTGGTCTTCTTACTGGTGTTGCCGGAAAGGTGTAACATTTCACAGACGGTAAACTTATAATATTTATTAGGACAGCCAACAACACAACAACCGATTCTCGATGAAGAGTGAAGGCATAGAGTAAAGTCTGTGTTTTTCATCATTTTAAGATTTTTCAATACCATCTTAAAATTTTTAACTTATTCAAAACGGTTTTGTATTCTTCTCGTTTTGTATTTTGCACTATATCGAACACTTTACATTCAGTGATCTAGAAATTAGCAATTCTCACAGAATACTAACCTCTACAATTACGAATTTTAGTACCATATCACAAAACGTTCACGCATACGAATTGCATCTCTTTGTTCTCATTTTCAACAACAGCTATTCGGAAAGAGTGATACTTGCTCTGTAAATTAAAGCTAGACAGTTTATTGGGCGTGCTACTTAGCTAAATATAATCCGAAAAACATCGTGCCCGACGGCTTGCTTGTGGTTATAACTAGACAATTACCACTCAAATTCACATGAATAATCATTTAATGGTTTAGTAGCTTTTGGAACGAGTACTTACCAGCTATCATTATCAAGAGATATTATTAACAGCAACATGTTTGAAAATAAAGACAAAATTGAATTATAATTTACCGCTTGGTGATGCAAGTTACAAGGCTAAACCATATTTTGTCTAGGTTACTTTTTCTTGTCCTAACCGTTAATGGAAACTGGTGTAATATCAATTAAACGCTTTTTGCTGAAACGCTTCGTCTAAATAAATGTTTGGATAAAATTTAGGCTTCCTGTGGTGAAATGTCACTAATTATTTCTTAACGGTATGAAATCGGCTAAAAGCTTAGATGAAGCTAACTATATTTTGCGGATTCATTGAAGATGAGCCAAATTTGTTCTACATTCTGCTTCCTCATTGCAGATTAATGGATTCTCTTTTTGCATTGTTTATTAATACACGACCATTATAACTAAAAGGAATGGGCGAAACTACAAGAAACGAATTACTGAAGCATGACATAAAAATTGAGGTAATTAACTAGCAACAATTGCAAGTTGTGGAGTACCGCAAGATACCAGTTTCTGATCGTGTCCCATTTTTGTATGCTCAGGTTAAATTATTGCCGATCGCAAGAGTACATTTAGTCCACACCAAGTGTTATCTGTGGTATCAGTTTCTAATAATTGTTTTGTTAATTAATTCCTACTGTTTTAATTAATTAAATGTGCATATAAATTTATAGCGTTTACTAAAAATGTTTGTCATATTTTGGAATTTGAAGCGATGTAATAGTCTCGAAACATTGGGGAAAGTATGAAAACGACGCACCACTTTTTTCTCTTGGAGTATAACACTAGGGTTATAAAGCAACATTATTTGGGCACTTGCTCTACCAGCTCTCGCCGAAGGGTAGACGTAAGTCCATCACATGGTTTTAACTATCATTTAGGTTTCGAAGGTATTTTGTGCTAAAAGCGTTCTGATTAAATTAATGTCATTAGTCAGTCTTTTACTTTTATCTCTTCTTTCTGTGTCTGCGGCAGTACTGGTGGAAAAAATAAAGTATGAATATTCAAGTAAAATCGATTTTATTTTGTTCAAGAATTGCAAACTGGTTACAAACTTCTTTCTCACAAATACTTTAATTGATTCATTTGATTAAAAGATGTGCTAAAATTCTAATTATGCTAATACCAAACACTTACTGTTCTTGTTGATAAAACTGTAATTTTAATTACTCAAATCTCTTTCTCCAGTGTTTGCAAAAACATGTCTACCAAAGTAATGCGTCATCGTGAGTGTACTTCTTTAACATTTACATGCTGTCACATATCATATTGAATTTTCATTATAGTAAAAATTGATTTTGTAAAAGCCTTGTAAAAACGTATTTCAAGTAGATTCATTATTGCATATTTTGCGGATCCAAAATTTTATGTTTAAACTGAGATCTTTTAAATTAAAACCCTCTCTTTTATTTGGGAAGCTTTGTAAAACTAATTGAACATGAACTAACAATCTACTTTATTCTAACATAAATAACTACATAATTATATGAGATATACTAGGACCCCAGTGGACTGCCTAGTTGTTTTTTTTTTCCAAAAATTCCAATGTCCTGATGGTTTCATAATGTTATAATTTCGCAATTCCCTAATTTCATAATTCCGTAATTCCTTTTTTCGTTATTCCGAAATCCCCTTATTTTCGTTATTCCTCATTTCGTAATTTGCCTAATTCCATAATGCGGTAATTTGAAAATTCCATAATTTCATACTTCACTTCACTAACCTAATTTTATAATCATACATTTTCGTTATCCCATAATTCCCTAACTCCCTATTTAGTGCATTCGTAAATTCGTAATTCCATGATACTGTGCTTTCATAATTCCGCAATTTCATAATTTCGTACTTTTGTTAGACCGCATTTTGATGATTCCATAATTTAAGCCCTCGCAATTTCAGAATTTTGTATTTCCGAGTTCCGCATTTCCCTATTTCAGGAATGTCCTGATTTTGTAATTCCGTAATTTTTCACTTGTATATTTTGGTAATTTCATGATTTCGTAATTTTATAAGTTATTCCAATTTGATAATTTCCGATTCATAATCCCATAATCCTTATTGTAAAAATCTTTAATTTCATAATTTTTTATTTCACACAGTATATAAAAATTGAATACCCCAGACATCGAGAAAGTATGCACAACTGCACAACTGGGAAATGAATAAACTACGAACCCGTCAAACTAAAAACATCAAAAGCTGAGATACTGAGGTAGGAAGTGAGGTAGGAAACCGAGAAGTAAAAAACATGAGAACCTACGAAATAAAGAACCGAAGAGTCTGAGAAACAGTAGAATTGAAAGCTCAGAACCTGAAAAACTAAGTTGCAGAAATTAGAAATAGAGAAAAAATTTAAAAAAACAAGAAAATGAAACTTTTAGAAACTCTGAAATTGCGAGATTGACAAAGGAAGTCTGACAACTATAGGAAAACTACCTTAAATTAAAATTGAAAAATTGGGAAAATTGGAAATTTAGGACCAGAGACAACTCAGAACTTGAGAAGCAGAGAAATGGATTACTTAAGAGACTATCGAACTACACGATATTATAGGTTGAGAACCTATAACTTGAGAACATAATAAAAAGGGACCCTTAAAATATGGAAACCTAATAATCTGAGAGTTTGTCAAACTTTATATTTGAAAAATTGAAAACCTGAGAAACTGGAAGACCTTCCATACTGAGATATTGGGAAACAGATGCAAGAGATCATGTATATTTCGAACAAATTTTGTGCATCTAAGTATATTCTCTTATTTTGGAAAACTTTGTGCATAATACTTACAGGTTTACTACACGCCAACAATTTATTTTTATATTCTCGTTACATTAAAAAAATTAGAGCTGTGGAGAAACTCAGGACGTGGAAATCTTAAACACTGAGGACCTGCGAACCTGGGATACCTGAAAATTTTACAACTGAAAACCCCAGGCTGCGACAACTAAGAAATTCATAAGCTGAGAGCTTGAGAAACTAGAAACCTGAAAAACTAAATGTGAGCAATTGACAATCCAGGGATCTAAACATCTGAGGGCCAAACAGATTGATTGAGAAACGGTAACTAAGAACCAGTAAAATTGGGGAACTCAATTTAAGAAACTTTTAGAAAATGAGAACGTTAAAGCTTTTAAAACTGATGAATTGAGAAACTAGAAAACTAATAAACAGAACCTAAAAAACTGAGATACTGAGTGTGACGCGATGTCCCGTAACCTTCGTTGTGACTGGAGTTTTTTTTTAAGTATAATTAGTTGTTAGTTTAATTAAGAAATGTAGCTTTCTGATTTCTGCTGAATGATCGTACAACATTATTGCAGGTAGAGAGACTGATTTGGAAATTGTGCCATAAACCGGCGCCGGCGAGACAAACTGTTATGGTCCTATTTCGGCCAGTCGCGGCCTGCGATATTTTCCGCGCTATTTTCTGATAATGTTCAGACAATTAGAAAAGGTTTTATGATTAATTTTATTTAAAAATTGGCAAGCCTTCTTAATCAGTGACGTAGAAGGGTGGACCCTGGATTTTATCATAACGAGTTTAGAAATGCACTCTCTTACAGATAGATGTCCTTACGCTAGTTAGGATTATGCAACTGGTGAATTGGCCTGGAAACAAGAACCTGAGTTTCCTTTCGGGTTGAAATTCCTGGCTGTGAGTATCCCCACAGCTAACCGCCCCCTTGCAAATTTTAAAAAGGTAAGGTAATAAGGAACAAAGAATCTAAAAATCTGAAAAACTGTAAAATTAAAAAGTCAGAATTTGACAATAACAATATTTAGAACCTGAGAAACTAAAAAATTCAGGGACTGAAAATCCGTGAAATAAGAACAATAACATGTAAAAGAAGACTTAAAACATGCAAAACTAGGAAATTTGGAACCTGAGAAAATAAGACCTTTAGGAACTGTGGAAATGAGAAATTGATGATTTATTTGAGAAACTAGAAAATTATATACCTGAAAAATATGGAAACTGAAAAATTGAGAGAATAGGAAATTGAGAAGCAGACAATCTGAAAACTGAGTTATGAGGACTTTGAGAAACTGAAGAAACTTCGAACTAGATGGATAACTTAGAAACTTGTGAAGCTACACGATCTGATAAATTAAGAGTACATTATTGAGAACTTCAATAAGTGAAAACCTGAAAATCTGAATCCCCAAGGATCCCAAAATCCGACAAACTGAGAAAACAGGACCCCGAGACACTAAAAAGCCGATAAACTGGACATTTGCGAAAATAACACCTTAAGAAAATGCAAAATTGAGAAAACCCGACAAACTGAAAACCATGAGAAATTTGAGGAAATTGATAAACTGAGTGTCCAAGAGTTTTTGAACATGGAGAAGTAAGACGATGATGCTCGGTTCAAAGCTTACTTTTTTCTCACTAAAAACTACAACTAAAAATGGTGCGTGGCCGCACCCCCACCCTTTGGGTGTTACAACCCCCACTTTTGGGGTGGAAGGGGCTGAAGCCTGAACACTGAGAATCTGCCAAACTAAGAAATTACGAATTCTTGAGTTTGAGAACCTGATAACATATTATACATAAACAAACTGTTTGCTACGATTTGGATCCGCGACTAGCAGTACGTTACTTTGTAGGGGCCCCTTTCGCACAACTGAGGGCCGCTCTATTTACTCCCGCTGTAGCTTTCGGCGCAGTCAGGGTAGCGCAGGAAAATTTCTTTCCTTTCTAATTTCTAAGTCCGACTGAACGTGTATGTGCCAAGCCAGGATTGGTGTTCTATAGGTAAGAAAAAAACTTATCATCTATAACATTTTTATCTCTTCTTCTACATATATCAGGGTGATTGTGATTTCATATTTTAGTACTTCTACCGGAAGATCTGCCCCCTGACGACTGACGACTGAACATGATTTTAGTTTTTTTTGTTTGTACGTTACACGTATGGCTGTACCGTTAAACCTGAACTAGATTGAGCTTCAGTCTTCTTGGCTTGTTTTATATTTGTATTATTTGGGTACATTGGGTAACCCAGCTTTGTAACGCCGCGTATCGTTGTGTCAATTTGAGTTTGACTTACAGCACGTAAAAGCCATATCGAAAGCCCTGTAGCTGTCGCGGCTTTTTCCATCGGTACCAGGCGGTTAATTTTTGCTATTGTCATTTGAGCCACGAGTCGGTTGAGTATACACATTTCAACGTCACCCCGACATACACAGGGTGGTCCTGATTATCCTGTCCGATTTTAGCGGCAGTGTGGTAGAGACCCTGTGACCCTTTAGTAATAATTGTGATATCGTACTCAGCGTGACCAAAGCTCAACCTTATTTAATTGTTTCAGATTTTTATTTTGCTTAATTTATACTAATTTTGGTTTATGTCAATGTTGATAAAGTTCCGCATAAAATTCATAATTTAATGGTTCAATTGAATTTGTAATGTTTGTTTTGGCGGTGACAGCCGGCATGTAAACTTAATAAATTAATACTTCACGTCTGAAAGAAATCTATAATTGCACAGTCGGAATCGAGCATAATAATAGGCAACAAGCATAAAAAGTGATTGCTTAATTAAACCGTTAATTTTCATGGGCAGGAGTTTTACTCACACATGCATTAAAAAACCCAATCCATTAATGCCATAATTAGATTATAAGTTACCCGATACTTGCTTTATTATGCCAGTTGACTTTACTAATTGGATTGATCTAGATTTGCCTAAACTTTAATTTAGAGTAAACATTGGTCTGAGCAGAATTATTCCAGAGACACTTTACCAACTTAAACATCTATTTGATAATATTCGCTGGATTATTATCAACAGTATGTTTCATGAATTTTCTTGGGAGCGGCGGTTAAACCAAAGAAACAAATTTCTGGAAAGCTTAAAAAATACTGTTGGAATAAATTACTTTAGTCCTGTATTAGAAGAAATTAAAAGGAACTGAGCGATTAAGTAATATTTAGTTATTACTGGTAGTGGTAGACAACAAGATGGGAGCTACATTCCAAAAATAAAAAAAATATGTAAAATAAAATTAAGAAGTAAACTAAAAATTCCGACCGCGTAAAGGCTGATGCAAATCAGCCTTTTGATGGGTTTCCAATGGTTAATTAAAGACATTTTTCAAGCAAGAAAATCCATTAATTGCATTGGGAAATCTGTTATGTCCCTAGTTAAGACAACATTTACAGTGTACAGTAGAATCGATTTGAAGAATTCAAAGTGCTTGTGACCGTCTTAATGGCAACTGCAACGTTTTTGTGTAAGATTACTGTTACGATGATTGCTCCACCTAGCGATTTAAAAGATTTAATGGCAAAATTAACAAAGTTAGCCATTTGTGATAAAGACATTATAGCTCACAGAAACCACACCTTGAAACGTCTTATATTGTTTCCAGACTACATATCTCTATGACCTGCACACGTAAATAAAGTACATACATCATTCCAAATACGCCACAAACATAACTTGTAAAGATTATGATGTGGTAGTAGATACTGTGTCGGATCCAACGAAAAGAAAATGTTAAGTTATTCTAAGCAGCACTACAAGTTCAGGGACATGTTTCACCCAGATGATCGTTTTGTTCGGGCAGAGAAAAGTGGGTGAAAATCCCATCGTTGCGAACAAATAGAAGTTCTTGCCGCGGGCATCATCTCATTAAATCGGTAATAAATATTATGAGATAAACGTCCGGGAGTTTCCTCGATAAAAATATAACATGCAAGCAGGAAATCTCAAGGAACAATTTTCTAAACATGTGACACGATCTATTTATCCTTGTTCCAGGAGTGTCCGTGAAAAAGACAGACTCACGGAATGTATGTTTAACTAAAAGTGAATCGCAGATAGTTGGTCACACTTCACAGATTCCAGAGTTCGACAGCCTTTAAACTAGACGCATGCAATGTAGACCGAAAAAAAATACAAAAACGCATTATAATGGATTTCCTCATTTTTGGTCAGACAAAAAGGCCGCGAAATACGTGATTATAATGGCAAGGACGGAGATGAGGGAGATTTTTTACGAAGCCTCTGTTATTGCCAGATTAAATTACTTCTCCACAGTGCTGAAGTTCAAAAGGGATTTCCAGCAAATTTTGAACACAAAGAACTCAAAAAACTGGTTCCAAACTGTTTATTCACCGTTGAGATGACAATGTGCAGCACAGTACTTCTGTATTCGGAGTTACTTCTCACCTTTGAATACTAGATGGTTTCGTGCTGTTTTCATTGTACAACTCCGAGAAATTTATTGATACCTCCGCCAACCGCGCTCCGTTCTCAAACTTTTAACCCAGATTACAGATCTACGACTATTAATAAATTCCCATTCCCAAAAGTGAAAAGTGTGGAAAATTCAGGCAACCGAAGAATGCGCGTAGCACCATATTTGCTTAAATTCCTAAAGGCGCCACATGAACACGGTTACATATAAATGAACGCTGCCCATTATTCCCTAAAAGGTAGTCGCTTTATAAAATGCGATGGGAAATAAATAAATCTTTTTCTGGACTAACCTGTAGCTTTGAGATAATTATAACCCATTTGCTATGAAAATAAATGCTACGTTGACATGATTGGTTCTTTTTTGTCATTCACCGACAATAATTACTTGTACATTATTCAATAGAGTCTAAATTAATGGTCTGTCATTTTATTTAATTTACATAATCTTATTGACCACTATTAGTAACAAATTCATCTCCTCTCGCCAACATTTACAAACATAAGATCCCAGTTTTTTGCCGATTTTTAATCCAAATTATACATTTGGAGATATAACAAGGTTTAAATTGGGAAGAGGTTTTACATTGTAGTTTTATGACCCGTAAGTTTAACAACGTATGCTTTTTATGAAACTAACTATCTACCCCGTTGTTCCGCTCTTAGTGTCATTGTTAATTTTAATTAGGAATTACTATCATAAATAGTGTTTGTGTGGTTCAGATTTTTTTACCAAAACCACTGAAAATCGGTAAATGGGAGTTTTATAACAATGGCACTTAATAATTATGATGAATTTTTATTTTGGTAGCAACGCTAGAGAAATAATTTTTTTACAATAAACCACATCTATCCGTTGAAAAATGTCTATCGGTAACTCGCTAAAGCTGAAAACCTTTTTGTTTCAACGATTTTAGCACAAACCTAGTTTTTCTGTTGTAATCGTAGCTCGAAACACTTCAATTTCATATGTTTAGTAATCGAGCTTAGAGGGTATTCAACCATATAATTTATTAAAGCTGTCATTGATCTATACGTGGTGAAGTGGTGTAAAAAAGCTGCACGCTTTAATTTGAAAGGAGCGTGAAAATGCTGCTATTAATCAACCAAATTGTCTTCCCAGAAAAATTCTTCGGGATAAAAGTCAGGTAGCAGTTCTCGAGACGTTTGATTCTATTTACGAAAAAATTACAACCGAGTTCTTTTAATAATGACTTAACAACTTTCAAATTAAGCTCTGCACTTGAATTATGAGTCCCGTTAAAATTCGCTACGATAAAAAAATCACAAAATGAAATTTACTTAATAATAATTAACGACAGCGAATCGTTCAACAAAGCATAGTCGTTACTTCAGTAACGGCCCTATTTTTTGTAGAATTTATTAATGGAGTGTGGAATAAATTGTTAAGACCTAAAGGTTTTGTACGTACCTGGTAAAACAGCGACTAGGATGAGCGAAGAGGCGAGAAGTCGAAGATCCATCCTCAAAGTCCGCAAGAAGACACTGAGCACTGCACACTAATGAAACCAACGCGGTCTGCAGAGGAAACACACAGACTGGCCTATATTGGACCACCTCTTCTACATATAGCCGGCGTGTTCCAGTGCCACTCGGTTTGTGCCCTCTTCCACATCATTTTTGATAAGACACTCTGATGTAGAACGTTGTTTTATTGTCTTTTCAAACAATCGAACGAAGAGAAATTTTACGATATCGGAGACAAGTGCTTCAATCAGACGTTTCCTCTTTGCAGATATCCTGCTATAGATTTCTGTGCACAGTTAGAACAGAAGCCATTGACTTGATTCATTTGACTTGATGTAAAATTGTAAATTAACCTAATGAATGGTAAATGCTAATATATGTTCCTCATTTTTACAGTTAGGATGTCAGTGCAGCTTAGGGAAACCAGAAAAAACGAATCCTGCAGACGAGATTGCTTCTCGTACTTAGTATATAATTTAAGACAAATTTACTTACGTTTTAGTTTCAAATAAAAATCCTGTAGAAGCAATCAGTCAAAATAAACATAATTATGGTGATCTTACAATAAATTACGGTGCTATATCGTTAGAAATATGAAGTAGGTACCAATTAAAACACATAATTCTGAATTGGTAACAAATCTGCTGCATTCAATAGATCGTAACTGTAAAAATCTCATAATTCTTAATAAATCATCAATTTACACATAAACACAAAATTGCATAATTTGTAATAAAACCAATATTTAAAACTGAAGTACTGTCTACATAACATTATATTCAATTTTGTATATATATGTTGTTATGAAAATCACGAAAAAATTGCCAAGTTTAAAATGTTTTACACAACATCTGCGACCACTTTTATAGCCGTATGTTTTTCTTACGAATATAATAAATCTTGACAAAATACTGTTCCGTAAACATGGGTAACGTCTTAAGCAGTTAGTTTATTCCTTGATTTATTTAGTCTACTAACTATATAAATAATGCAGCTAATTTTAAAATGCATCAAACGGTACACAAGATGCTAAGATATCCACACTGCTTTACATTTAACTTTGATACGATCTATGTCAAAAGAACAAGAAAAACGACCAAACATGTTTTCGGTGCGTAAACTGTGTTCTTTGTGTTTTAACTGGAATGTTTAAGTTGTATTAATAAAAATATCCATTACTAACTATGATAAACAAAATAATACATTATTCTATGGCTTTCTTATATTGGCCGATAACATTGTCCCTTTCGTAATACGTATTTATCACGAAATGTCTGATGGAATAGGAAATTTTCTCTTAATTTAACCATACGTGTACAAAATAAGTACAAGCATAGTACAGAAGGCAATAACTATTCAATTGTAAATTTCTACAATGAAACAAACATGGATCTTATTGTCTTACTTGAAGTACACCTGAAAAAGATGTTTAAACAATTAATTTAAGAAATTATGGTTATTATTGAAACTTCATTAGTTTTGGTTTATAAAACGAGTTTCATGATATACTCTTTCTAAAATCATCAATTTAGAAATTACAATATTAAAAGGACATTTTTCTTTTTTCTTACATTAATACTTAGTACTAATTTGGTATATTAATTAAAATAAATGTATGTATTTCGAAACATGACTATGCTCATAAAATAATTGATAACTTGTGCTTTATTTTGGTTTAAAATGCTCCCAGTACAATTTCCAACCTGATGAGCGTTGTTTCAGGTTTCGACGTAACTGATGATAGTCCTGGATAATTTTTTGAATTCAAGAAAATTACTAAAATTGCTTAAATGTTCAAAATCATCCTAAAAAGTGCACATTTGGCTTAATGGACGTAGCAATTTTTTATATTTCTTTACCTAAAATCGTCCAGTAATGGCATCACTACATGGTAATTTTGTTTCTTGAAAGTTAATGATTACAGTATTAGAACAGTATTGAACTTTATTTCATACTGTGTCATATTTGTTAGTTTCACGTCAGAGTTTTGAGTCCGGAAAATGGGACTTTACAGTACAAGTCCTGTAAAAAAATACAACCAACAAATCAAACTGTTGTCATAGATACTCAATTCATGGATGTTTAAATTCTGAATTCCAATTTTATTTTTTAAAATAAAACAATGATTTAGTGTGTAGCATGAAATAAAGCGCATTACGACATACGTCCGGAAACTTTTACAGTAACTTGTCTCAAAATTCCATCGGCTCCTTCGTCCCCTCGTCTGTAAACATTTCGACTCGTTACTGTAAAAATGAGTTTTCCGGACTTATAACGTAAATTACTATTCATGACTCCTATTACAGTACTAAGAGTGTAATAACTCTATTACTGTTCTCATTTTTTGTAAAAAAGTAAATCAATTCAAATAAAAATGTGTCAATATTGCCTGCGGTTTCAGGTAAACCGTTATACATTACGCGTCATGAAAGTTACTTACTTGACTCAAGAGCTTAAGAGTATCTACTCGACCTTTGGCCTCGTACTCTCAATATGCTCTTTCGTCAAGTGATAGATAACTTTCATGACTTATGTACTGTTGCATTTTACATCTTCTAGTACTGTAATCAAAAGGAAAACATAATTAAAAAACTATTTCAAAGTGGCAGTGGCAATGACGTCAAATTTGTAAACTAGAAGAAAAAAAAATGTAAATTATTTATTGTAATGCTTTATTTCCTGCAATTTTGTAAGATATTTAATTTTATTGTTTAGTTTTTGAATTCTTATTTTGAGATTCTCAGGTTCCCAAATGGTCCAGTTTCCAGGTTTTACCGATTTTCGGTGTCATAGACACACTGGGCTGTCAGTTTTCAGGTCTTAGACCTTTTATCTCTATCTTACCGTACCGTATAGTAAATATGTTACTGCAAGAAAGTTAAATAGCTCCTTTTTTTAGCCGACTCCAAAAGATAACCCCAGGGAATCAGATGTCATGTATGCAATCGGACTAGCACCCCATAACACAGTACTGGTACTGACTACTGAGTTGGTGAGGGCGTCGGGGTCCTTGTGGAGAAGCAGGGAAACAAAGGGAAGGGGGTAAATTTCCATTCACACGATCTCATTCACGCTAAAGGAAAAAATGGCTTTTATTTTGAACCTGATGCGTTCTGCTTTTTTGGCACGTGTGGGCTGTCATGGTCATGGTCACAGAACCAGCAAGCTGTAGAGGATTCCCTGCCTATGCGGATAAGGTAGCTACCAAAACATCTTGTTCGTTAAAGCGCTTGGGTCAGATGGAAATTAACCCGTCCATGACCTGGACATCCCCGTTGTCCACCTGGTCTACCAACAAAGCATTCCTGCCCTCAGTGGACGTCCATCCCCTCTCCGCTTCTTACTTTCTAAGATCAATAGATAGGGGGCGGTATCCCGGAGATAATCTCCAGCGCAACGGTCGACACCCTCCGATACGCGGAGGCCACCCTCATTACCACCCTCCTATGGACCCTTTCGAGTTTGGCGAACTCAGTCTTGATGTTTCCAGCCTGCGCCCAAATGGCAACGACTGCCGCATACAACACCCTGGAGCGCCCGTCGGCGCCTCCAAGTTTGACCATCAGCCTATCCAGTTTCTTGGCCACTGCTTCCGCTTTTCGAGAGACTTTCCTCAAGTGTGGAAGGAACGTCATTCTCCTATCCAGGTCCGGACAAAAACGCCCCCAACTGCACCGATCGCTGCCTTCCCAACTTCGCTTCCTAGATCTTCCCATCGAGAAGGGTTTGTTTTTGGGAATAGTCGGCCGATGGCGCCCTCCTCCTCCTCGGTTATCATTGGTCTGGCCCCCAGTTTCCCAGAGACTTCTTCGATCAACGTGCCCCAAGCACTGCAGCCCTTGGCGACAGCAATCTCCGACTTCAGGGCTCTCTTGGCGGACCTATACTCCCCGAATGCTCGCCTCCGAGATTCTGGCCCGGGTGAGCGTCCGTCTACAAGCGAGTGCACCTACGCCGCGCATCCGCTTCCTCAGCACACTACCAGTAAATCGGCCTCCTCCCGGGTCTGGTGACCTTCCTAGAAAGACTCTCATCGCAGGTGACGGTTATCCGCCAGTTACTCTCGCCGTGGAGAAACCCTAGCAGCTTTTTGGCCAGAGCCTCCTTGAGCCCCTCTCCCCACCTCCAGCCAGCTCTCTGAACGGTTCTAATTTCCCTGTGGACGGCAACGGTACTCACTTGGAAGAAAGGATGGTGGTAGTCACTTAAAGGTAACCCCGAGTCCCAGGCTGAACATGGCTTCCTCCAACACGGTTCCGTTAGAATCGTTACCTCCGTCGCTCGAGCCATTTCTTGATCGTATCCCTGTTAAAGAGATCTACGTGTCTTTAAAAGTTTAAAAATGAGTTCTTTCTTTTTACGGTGTTAACGTTAGGCCTCTCGTAGCCCCGGGTTCTTGGAATCCGAAATTGACTGCCCAATGAAGTCTATTCGCCGCAGTTCTGTCTGCTACAAGGCCACTCCGACGTGCTTTTCTTATGGCTCTGATATTGTCTCGGATCGGATTCACGATTTTATATGGAATCGTGCGCCTTTGGAGTAGTTACCATCCATCAGCTCCAGCAGGTCGGTTTGTCTGTTGTAACAAGCGATCAGACGAAGTAGCCCGTTCGCCGTTGTTACTGTTCCAGTGGCTTCCAGGTGCTGGAGATCAGAAATAGCTGCTGTACAATGTTTGATTTCTTACGTAAATCCCCTTGCCTCCTCCACAGTGTCTGCTTGGCCGGTCCGTCCGATGAAGTGTGAAACCTTGGATTTTGGGATCTCTGATTCCCGGTTGGAGTCTCATTTCGCACAGCAACACAATGTCAACTCTGTAGGAGTCAATGAACTCCTAGGCTCTAATAGAACTTGTTGGAGTCCGTTAGCGTTCCAGAAGGCGATCTGAAGGGATTTTGGGACAAGGGTGTTCTACACCCTTGAGGGTGGTGGCTGCCTGGAGGGCGGCTCCGGTATTATTGGCACCCTCTGTAACTGGCGGTGTGTGGACATCCACAGTTGGCGCATTTGGCTGCGGCATAGCGGTCTTTCTTAAACTCCTCTGTCTTGTGCTAATCCTCGCGCTTCACACAATGGTGGTGGGTCGTGCAGAACTGCTTCTCAACCATTTCAACTTCCTTGTTTTTCAAATTGTCATATTTTTAAGTTCTCAGAATTGTTAATTTTTTAAGTCTTTACTCTACTTTTAGGTTCAGATTGTCATTTTGTAGTTTTTTTGCTGCTTATTTTTTGAGTTTTCTAAGTTCTTTATTTTCCTTGCATAACTTTAACCCCTTATAATTTTCTCTTTCGAAGTACCTTAGCATTTTTTATTTCTTGACCTTCAGCTTTATCCTATTAATATTCTACGATTATATTTTTCCTTATTTCCAATTTTTGTTGTTCATTTTATATTTTTCATTATTAAATCGCCATTCACCTTCTTCCCGTCTTCAAGTGTTTAATCTCGATTTTAGTAGTTATTTTATTTTGAACTCTATGTACTGTATTTCTAAACTTTTTAGGTTTATTTTTTTATTATTGTGTACTTTTAGTTTTTTTTTACAATGCTTCTCTCTCACTTTTCGCATCTTTCCCTGTCTTCTTATTTGCTTATTTCTATTTACTCCTTGTTTCCCTTCAAATAATATATTGATAACTTGCCGACAGACGTTTTCCTGTCCGAACGTTGGCTTGCCCACAAATTTTTTTCATTTTGTGGTGGGGTGGTGAAATTTTGAGGTTATAATTTATAAAGTTTGTGGAGTTCGACTTAGATATATAAAAATTTTTAATTTAGTTATAATTTATGTTCTGATATGAAAATAAGAAAAATTTAAAGACTATTGATGTGTGAGTTATAAATTAAAGATATTACACCAAATATTCAAACTGATGACCCTGCATCATCTGACAAAATCCAAGACGATCATAAAAAGCAGCCAATACGTTTTGAATGGTTTGGAGAGTTATTAAACTGCACTCATGTCGAATTCTGGCTTTAAAATCATCCAAAATTATTGGGTCGGTTTTGATACACCTTGCTTTTTAAGTGCCCCCTTTAGAAAAAATTTAATGGGGTTAGATCTGGGAACCTAGCCTGCCATTCTATTGGACCTTTTCTTCCTATCCATCTTCTTGGGAACACTTTGTCCAAATAACGCCGCACCGGGCGTATTGTGGTGGAGCACCATCCTGTTGCAACCAGATGTTATAATTTAGAAGTTCATTTATTTAACAATCAGAGAAAAACAGTTTAGACACAATTATTAGTACCAATTCAGAACTTGTCAACATTAGACAGTTCTGTTAATTTTTTGAAATTTTAATAATTTATGTAACCTTATGTAACCTATTAAGTATTTGATAACGTTGAAAACAGAATAAAAACGCGAATGTAAAATAAAAAGATAGGTTGCTATTAGAAAAAAAATATTGACTAACGGAGTTACTGAATTTATTCCTGACTTAATTTCCACACTGTATATAGATTATGATTTGCATCTGTGCTAGATCTAGTCGCACCTCCCGAGAAACAAAGACGCAAGTGCAAATCTTGATTTTTTGAGTTAATTATGGCATAACTCGAAAAAATGCGTATTTTTCCAGTGGAACAAAGACGTAATGTTAGAACCTTTAGTGACCGCTAGAGGTTCTAACATTACGTTGTTGTTCCTCTGGAAAAAATACTTTTTATTGTCGTCATATTGTCGCCAAAGAATTTTAAAAAGCTTCTTTTCTTATCCAAGAAAGAAATTAGGCTCATTACAGGCCTACTCAGAGGTCACTGCCCTGTAAGATACCATCTTAAAAATATGGGACTTCTAGACAGTTTTAAGTATGCAGATTATGCAATTTGGAAGTAGAAACAGCCGAACACATACTCTGCAGGTGTGACGCATTGGCTAACCTAAGACTTAATCACTTCGAAAGTGTTAGACTGACTTACTGACATCCTGAACTTTGCAAAGAAAGTGGGATTCCTAAGAACATAGATGCGAGTAGGGTTGAACAAAAGATCAACGATGGTCCACGTTCTGAAAGGGTGAATAGCCCTACGACCCCAGAGTATATAATAATATATAATATATAATATATTGTGTCTTTAGTCTTTCAAGTCACTTTGCTGTCTCTGGTCTCTCATCTCTCTCGGCTTATTGGTCTCTTTTGTTTGTGTTGTTTCTTTAGTTGCTTTGGTCTCTTTGGTCCCTTTTGTCATGTTGGCTCTTTTGGTTTTTTGTTATTTGTGTTTCTTTAGTTTTTTTGTCCTCTTTACTCTTTTTGGTGTCTATCTCTTTTGTTCACTTCAGCCTCCATGGTTTTTCTAGTCTTTTTGGTTTCTTTGATTTCTCCAGTCTTTCATATTGTCTCTTCAGTCTTCTTAATCACTTTGGTCTCTAAGTCTTTATGGTCTCTCTGGTCTCATGAGTCTCTTTCTTGCATTTTGCATCTTTATCCGTAGCACGGAGATTCCAAACTATACATATGTACAGGGTATGTTATAATAACTGCTTTACATTTTTGGTTATTCTTCTCGAAATTGTCCACAAGTTGGCTGCCAAAGTTATAATTTCTCAAGGTTCCTCAAGCCCCCCCTTATTGAGATCTTTAGGTTTCCCAAATTTTTCAATTTTCTCAATTTGTTCAAAATTCTTTAATTTCTCGGGAGTTTGAGTTCGCTGGTATACGAACTTCAAATTTCTTAAGGTCTCAGGTCGTTCTTAGGTATATCAATTTGAAAAAATTGTTCAGTGAATTCAAAATAGGTTTCATCAATTAGATAGTCTAAATTTCGACGTTCAAGTTTTAACATGACTGTATGAGTTGTTGTTGCTCATTAAATAAAATTTCAGAAAAAAGTTTAGCGATTCTTATTTGACATGTTGTTTGGATATTTTGACAAGTCAATCAAATGAACAGCTGCTACCATACATTTTACATTTAAACAGCCTTGTTATGGTATTTTTTCTTTCAATGTGTTTGCTAGCAAAAGATAAACATAACTTTTAATGTTACTGAATGAAGAAAGTGTCACACAAACATAAAACTGACAAAAGTTAAGACCAGCACAGTATTTATTTGCGACACAGATTAGTTAAAAATTGGTTAATTCAATACATTACCAAGAGAGTCAGTAAGACAAGTAGAAATTGCAAAGTTTTATACATAAATTTAGTAATGAATGCCTCAAAGGTCATCAAGATGCATAAAAGTAGGTGAAAATCTTCGCAGAGGTTAATGGAGGTGTCAAAAGTCGGTTGAGAATTAAATGCACAATTAGATGCCATCCGACAGTAAATTTTACATGCACTAACCGATAAAAATCTTTAAAATATTTTTGTAGGTATCTCACAACGGTACAATCTTTCACTTGCGCACTGGGTGACTTGCAAGATTAAAGCATTGAAGTGTGAGTCCATTTTTCCATATGTCTCAAGTATCAAGGATCTTGTACTTATTTTGTTAAGCACTTTCTTACAATCTATTATTAAGCAGTCACAAAAGTGATTAATTTTTTGTTCTGTTATTCAGTGTCGAAGATGTTCATTAGTGATTGGTTTAATCGAGTGGTCAATTAGTTTTGTCCGATAAAGGATCACTCTCGTTTAGAAAGCTTTGGATTGTTAGTCACTTTTATTCTGCATAATAGTTGAACTTCAAAGAAATTGTACTAATTAGGCATAAAAATATTGAACTGAGAACTCGTAACCCAAATTTGTAAGTACAAAACATCGTTTTAAGGTGAACAAAGCAATCTTCTAGTCTGTAAATGTGTTTGATACTAGCATAATTTTACACCTTCCCAACATCATCTGAATATGGGATGAGGAACCATAACGTATTAGGCTAATAAAATTTACAGCGCTATCATTAGTTTTTTTCAAATTTTAGGCCTAAAGCCAGAGTTGATGATGAAAATTAAGGACCACCACGTCGTCTTCAGCGCGACTTCTTCAACATCGATCTATTTCTTCCACTATAAAAATGATAGGTGTGCATGACTTAAACGCGGCACTCAATCGTAAAAGGAAGTAGAGTTGACCTTGATCGAGGTTACTGCAGTGACCTGGAGCTGCACTTTGCCTACTTATCGGCAACTGACATATATGTTACCCATTTTATTTTCTTTACGCGCTGCAGCACAAAAGCACCGTCCATCACTCATTAAAAATATTCAAAACTTGTTCTACTGTTAACACTATAGACCTTTGTGTCGCAAAATTACCGTTAGAGGCAATTTTTTAATGCCAGGAAACCTACTTGCAACCGAATTTAGTATAAATCGGAAACTACTGAACTATAAATTAAGATTTCATCAAGTGTGGATAGAGCAATTATTATTAGCCTAGTTGTTGATTGGGGAAAAGAATAAAGCAAGTTTTTGTACTTTAGTTGCAAAAGTTGATTAAAAAGTGAACTTGGGTGGTCTCACCCAACCGTTTTTATCTCAAGATTTCACTGGCAAGAGATAATTTGAACTTGTAATGTCGCGGACTAATAATCGTCAGACAATTTAGCTTGTTATGTGTTAACTTTTTGCAGGGGTAATTATGAGCAGAATAAGTTAATGTGGAGTTACAATTTTGTTACTTTTTTATTAAATATTCAGATGGACAAGCCCGTATAAAATGCTACTTAAGAATTCCTGTCATTTCAATATACATGTCTTTCAAAAGTGGTGTCGCGATGATAATCCGGAATGAAAGTTTGCTTCTACTTATTATGGTATTATATAGAGCGGATATTTAATGATTTGATAATCCGAATTGATGAGCACTGAACCGTCCTGAAAAATCATGAAGAGTCCTAAAATTCCTGAAATATCCTGAAATAATTAAAATTAAAATTTAATTATATCTAAGTCGAACTCCACAAACTTTAATAACTGTAAAATTACTAATGGAACATGTTTCGGCAGAACACTTCTGCCATCATCAGCCCTAATTTAAAAAGAGATTAATGATACAATTGATGAATTACAAGAGGGGTTCTTACCTTAAAGAATATAAAAAATTATGACATTGACGTAATTTTTAATTAAATTTGACGTTTTCAAAGGGTTACATGATTTTTAAAAGATTTCGTAAAAACAACATTTTATAAAATGTAAAAATTAAAAATGGATCAAAGAGAATCTGGTGAGTTTGTTTGAATTTTGAGTGGTGAAAAATTAAAATAGTGAATTAATAATGGGATTATTGAAGTTATTCTGTTCATTTAAACAAGATCTGTTTTCCAGTTTCAAGGCTTTCCTTATTTCCAAAGTAATCAGATTACAAATCATCATCAGGTGTATACAAATTAAACTGCTCTTTTTGTGCGTCATTCTACATAGGTCAGACAGGACGCAAAATATCAGACCGTATTAAAGAACATTTCAGGCACATCTATAACAACACAGATCTTGATCCTCCACCATCAACACCTTCTTCTTTCGCCAATCATATATTAATAACGAAACATAGTTTTTCACCATCAAATTCCAAATTGATTCATAAATGCAATAAAGGCCGGAAATTAGATTTTTTTGAGACTTTGGAAATAAGGAAAGCCTTGAAACTGGAAAACAGATCTTGTTTAAATGAACAGAATAACTTCAATAATCCCATTATTAATTTACTATTTTAATTTTTCACCACTCAAAACTCAAACAAACTTACCAGATTCTCTTTGATCCATTTTTAATTTTTACATTTTATAAAATGTTGTTTTTAAGAAATCTTTTAAAAATCATGTAACCCTTTGAAAACGTCAAATTTAATTCAAAATTACGTCAATGTCATAATTTTTTATATTCTTTAAGGTAAGAACCCCTCTTGTAATTCATCAATTGTATCATTAATTTCTTGTTAAATTAGGGCTGATGATGGCAGAAGTGTTCTGCCGAAACATGTTCCATTAGTAATTTTACAGTTATTAAAGTTTGTGGAGTTCGACTTAGATATATTTAAATTTTGATTTAAATTTACTCCACCTGGATTTAAGAACATTCTTCTGGTTTATCCTGAAATAATCCTAAAATATCTTGAGACATTCTGAAGTATCCTGGAATGCCCTGAAACCGTTTTGAATCTCAAGGAATGCTGAGAAATGAAATAAGAGAAATACGAGAAATGGGGTAGAATCAGAAGATTCGGTAGGAATGGAAAATAAATCACAAGGAATCAGAAATAAACATATTCTGCTCTGAAATGAATATAATTATAGCTAAATATCGAAATGCGTTATGAATTTATGAGATTATTAAATAACGAAATAATTAAATATTAAATATCACAAAATCGAAATGATGAAAAAAAAAATGTAAAATGGGTAATTAATAAATTAACTAAATATTGATCTCACCAATTTGAAATACAGCAAAATAACGAAATATCGACTTACATAATATTGTGTATGTAACAAGTCTATAAGTCTATAAGTGAGCGCAGCGAGTGAGTATTCATAAATAGTAGATATAGATATATAGTCAAATTAGAAGGGGGCGATTAGCCTTATTTCTCAGCACAATACGACTGCCAATAACTCCACGATCGGGTGCTCGCTCGACCAAGTTCCATATTCCATTTTTGATGATTGACTTAATTTCAGTAGCCATGACATCATACCATTCGTCAACTTCAGGGGAATTTAGCTCCTTTTTCATATAGGAATTTCTGAAATGTAGGCTCCTTCCGTTAGTTCAAGATTGTTCACTTCTCCTGCAGCAATTAATAACGACTTTTGAAGTCCTCCCCTGGAGCCAGTCCTGATTATTCCAGGTCTGTCCCTTATTACTCTAGGAGCTACTTCTGGTTCTCCTGCAGGGTCCTCATTTTCGGCCTCGTCTACAGTTATGACCGGTGTTAAATCAATTTCCACTGTCTTTAGTGGTAGACGTTCATCAGCGTTTTTTTGACTACATGTGTCAGGCACAAAATCAGAAAAATTTGAAGGGGTTTATTAGCTTTTCATCACTTCGACCGATTTGATCTTTTGCATCTAGGTGTATTCTAGAAAACCCACTCTCCGGGCAGCTCCCTAGGAAGCAGCTGACCTATTTCCTTGGGTGTTATAGTCAACCCACCTAGATATTGGTGATAATTTTGCACCAGTTTAGCGCAGTTACACATAATATAATATGTTCCGCGGTTCAATATTCGACTTCAGCTTTGCCCATTTTTGCAAGTAAATATCTTCTAGGCCAATGCCCTGTTAGGCCTCGAGAAGCCTCAAGGTCTTCTTTTTCAAATAAGTTATGAATGGTTCTGTTCTGGAACTCTTTAGTAGTAGGGTACTTTATGTTCCTTTTCCCACTGTATGTCAGATACCTGCTGGGATTGGATAGTCCACACGAGGGTTCTGGTCCAATGAATAGCTGTCTAACGCCTTTCTTGGCAAGGCTATGAGCAAGCTCGTTATCTTCAATTCCTTCCTGCCCTGGAACCCACATCAAAGTGACTTTGTTGTTTAGGGCCCCTGCTTGAGAGATTGTTTAGAGTACCAGTCTTCAGCTGACATATCGGTGATTAGTGATGAAGTATTGTCTTATCGTGGTTACAAATTTCTCCTTTTGTAATTTAAGATGATGGCCACAGGTATGTCGGTCTGTCTTAAGAAGTGTATGACGTATAGAAGAGTTCGCTAAAAAGTAAGTAAATAAGATCACCTCGCTTGCGGTTTTTCTGACAAACTAGGGATCTTCAACAAGGAAAGGCTTTTGGGGATATTGAGGATGATTTCTCCCAAACGAAAATTTCGTTGCTCTACGTTGGGTCCTTTCAAGCAGCAAAATTTCTCGTTGTAAAACAGGAGTCCAGACGCTATTAGCGAATTCCAAAATGGACCTGACAAAACATTTGTATTACAAAAGACCTCATTCAGAAGGAACATTGTATGGGTCACGACAACTATTAGATTTAAGTAGTTCTTTGCCATTGGTACAATATGAGAACTTTGGGTTAGAACTACCGATATAGAAGACACTACATTTATCGCTATTAACTGGGAGCAGCAAATCACGGGACCATTAATTTGTGAATTGGAAGAACGTCTTGTTGTAAAAGTACCCTCTGAAAGGTATTGTTGTACAATTTTATGTCGTCTGCGTACATTGCAAAAGACGATTTGATATTTTTTAAGATATTTTTGAGATCGGCCGTGTAAGCAATAATTAACAAAAGTCCCAATACAGAACCTTGTAGCACTCCACTCCAACAAGAATGTCTTTTTAAGGTATGTGTCCGAAAATGGAATTAGTTTTAAGAATTACCTACCTTCAAGCAAGACATCAGTTCTTCTGTTCCTCTCTGAAGTCGGGCAGGAAAAAATCCCATCACTACCTGGCGATGTAAACGGCTTGAAGCTATTAATCGCCAAATTATTCTTTTAGGGCTAAAAAGTCTTTCCGATAGGTTTTGGTTGTGCTTACTAAGACGTGTGACTTCCGTTCATCTTTCTACCCGATTTAAATTATGATCATATACCGTTTATCCGGGAAAGTGAGTCTGTAACATGATTCTCAGACTTCCGCCCAGGTCATTGGTATATTGGCCCGTCGGTTTTTTTATTGACCCTATTCCATTTGAGTGGTCTTCCGACATTACTTTTTGAAGGCGAACTGCCGGGGCGAGTTCATCGACCCCTTTACAGAACGTGTTCCATGTTCGCCATTTAGACATGCTAAATTGTTTGTTGTATTCTGTTAGAGCTTTTCTGTTTTCTACGGTACGGGTGCGTCGAGCGCCAGTTTTTTATTGTGGTATGCTCCACACGTGTCCACGGGTAGATATTTACAGAGGTTACATATATTCGCGGTTTATATACAAAGGTCTACAACGTTACGGAACCGGTTTCCGGGGACCAAATAGTCGTGCCCTACACTACCCGCCGTGTCGTTCGGGGTCAGAGGTGGGGTAAAACAGGGTCGGCGGATGGAAACGCCGCCCAAAAAGAATCTGTCCGCATATCTGGGTTTTCGCCCAGCAGGTGCACCGTAAACCAGACACCTGGACAGCTTCTCGGAAGAAGCCACCACAGGCGTCCTGCCCCCGTTACACTAGGTCGACACCCAAGCTACCAGGACCGGTCCCTTTTGGTCGGTGGTCGGGAGTCCCAGCAAGAGACTCTCCCGGATATCCCAATCATCGACCAGCAGGTGCACCGAAAACCAGACACTTGGACAGCCTCTCGAAAGAAGCCACCGCAAGTGCCCTAACCCCGTTGCACTAGGTCGTTACCAAGGATACCAAGGCTGGCCCCGTCTGGTCGGGTGCGAGAATCCCTAGAAGGACACGTCCGGGTATCTCGGTGGTCAATCGGCAGGTGCACCGAAAACCAGACACTTGGACAGCCTCTCGAAAGAAGCCACCACAAATGCCCTAACCCCGTTGCACCAGGTCGGCACCAAAGATACCAGGGCTGGCCCCTTTAGGTCGGTGAGAAGGAAACGACAAGCGGGCAGCAGGAGGTCCCCTACCTTACTGTTTCCTACGGTGGTCGGTCCGGTCCTTCTGGTCTGCTACTGATGGACGGGAGGGCAGGAACTCACTCACTGGTCACGATCACTCACTACCGGAACGGTCACCACTTGGAGGGTTATTGTTACCAACTGGAACGGTCGGAAACACCAACTGGAACGGTCGGATCACCCACTGTCTTCTGCCGGTCCTTGTGACGCAACAGTGACGTTCTTCCCCTGCGTGAACGGCCGCGCGTGGGGTACTTATTCAAGGTCTTCACCGCTATACCATTCGGCGTCCTATTCTCCCGGAACGATGGTGAATCCGGGCGGCGCACAAACTCCGGAACTACAGGGCCCGGAGCGCGGTGTCGGTCCGATCACGGGAGTGAAGGAATCATCCCGATACGTCAACGTTAAGCATTTATTTTTCCATTTAAACGGCGTGACGAGAAGGGCGTGGTCCGGGGTTATAAGAGCGAAAACTGGGAGTGGTCGTAGCGACTCCGGGACGGTCTCATTTGAAGCGGGCAAATTTTATAATAATCGGACCGAAAGAATTATCCCGGTCCGATGCCTGTAAAGTATTTTTTCGGCGAGTTAAGATATGAAATTTTACGGCGTGCTACGATCGGTTTTATTCTTGCGGCAAAGACACAAGCGGGTGGGATTAACGAGCGGCGCCCGTTGCTAGCGGAACTCGATGCATTTGGTCTTCACAGAATTTGTAACTCCGTTACACTGTAGTCATCCCATGTTACCACTCGTTGGTTCTATTGAACAATTTCCTTCTTTCTGCCCTCAATCGATCAAGCTCCTTGTTCCGCCAGAGCACATCTCTCAATGTTACCCTCCAGTCCGTATTTTGAGGAACCCTACACATCTCGAGACTTGGGGACTTCGTCTCCACGTCGAACCAATTGTGCTGTTGATCCGATATGGAAGCATCTTCTCCACGTGCGAGTTTTTTTTCATTTCGGCTATGAATCTTTTGACTAGCCAAATATTCAAAAAGGGACTCGTCTTTTGATATTCGTGCTGCTCCGCATGCGATGGTGAGTGTTGCAGTCGCAGCTCAGAATGAGGTGTTTATTCCTTTTCTAGCACCAGGTGATTAGACTTTGGATTTCCGGGAAAATAATAGACCAAGACACTTATTATAATCTGCCCCTTGTCTGCTTTCGTGGGCACCTTCACACTGATAGCAACTAAGTCCCTAGTAATGAACAATGGAAGAGAAAAAAGTTAATATGATTTTTGAGTAGAACTGCCGCAGTTGTATTTTCAAGTGAAATATTAAGTATTATATACAGGTTGTCACAGACATAAGTACATACCTTGGAGTTGTAAAGAGTTGGTATAAATTTAGTTACTCGCTATTGAAGTGTTTTACTATAAATACGCACTGTCACTATACAGGGGGTCCGAGAACTCGCGCCCCAGAGGAAACTGACAAATGCCGACGACAATATGGATCCCGAAAATGCAAACAAAGACACATTTTTGGCTTACATAACAGCGCTGTTGCACTTTTTCAACTCACCAATCCCAAAAAGGGAAGGTCCAGGTGTTGGTATAACATAAATCTGTTGCTAGGCTATCGTACTGTCGGAGTGACATCCACGCCAAAGTGCCAACGCGTAGGTTAAGTTAGATGTCGCCATGTCACCCTTGCCATTGTATGTTTTTTAGTGTATTTTTTTTTAATAAAACAACAAATGGGGGTTCTGAAAGAACCATTTTTCTTTAACGTACACAGACTTATGTACCACTACAAAAACAAGAGGACAGGGTATATACAAACTAATTATAACAGAAAAAGAATATTGTCAAAAAGGGACAACAAAGCAATCAGAGCAAGTGTAATTGTAATCATTTGAGGGGTAATTGTGGCAAGAGCTTCTTGAACCTGGCCCCTGAGCTGTTCCTGTGTTCCAACGGGACGTCTGTAGACAACATTTTTTACGTGTCCCCAAAGAAAAAAATCCAGAGGATTTAAATGTGGGGACCTATTCAACAGTCAGGCAATTGTTGATTTAAAACTTCTCGAGCTTCTCGGCTGAAGTGTGGTGTTGGGCCAGCGTGCTGGAACCAGTCATTAATGCGAAAAACAAGGGGCATGTCTTCCAGCAAATTGGGAAGTTGTGTTCAAGAAATTCGTATAAATTTGCTCAGTTAAAAGGTCCAACCTAAAGAAGAAGGTTATAGTTAGGTGATGATTTCTCAATCAATCGATGACATACCACACGATTTCCTAATAGACCTGCCCACAAATTTATTGAAAATCGTTCCTGGAATGCTCTTTAAAAAAAAGCGTGTGGATTTTCCTCTCGGCAAACATCCTCGCTGCTTGTCTAGCATTTCGTCCACATTACCCGTAAATTATTTCCATATAATCAGCGACAGAATACATGTTTAAAGAGCACTGTTGACCTCTCTGAGGGGTTAGAGCGATGTAATCAAATTTGATTTTGACACTGACGTTTTTAAAACATTTAGTTGACTGGATCATTAACAAATAAAAAATAGGCTTTGAGTATAAGTATAAAACTTAGCAACAGAAATGATGAGAAATATACCTGGATGGCCTAAAACCCTCTGATTGGTCAAATTAAAATGAAAGCATTTTAAAAAATTTCGTGCACCGTTTTTGTTTAGGTCAAGATATAAGGGTTTAAGTTAACTGTTATCTGTCAAAAATATAAAATGTTCTCATTTTAAAGTGTTTTTTTAAGACAATTTCATTTGTCACCCTCAGCAAAAGATGGCAAATATGTGAATTTTGAAATATGAAGCCTGAAACGAGCAACATGAACTGTGGCTTGTGAATTAGAAAAGAAAATGAAAACATAAAACAAGAAATAAAATAAATATGGAGCATTAAATATTAAAAAGTTTGGTAAATTGGACCGTTCGGTAAATTGGACCAACACTACACATCAAAGGGTAGTTTTTATTTCTTTTGAATTGACCCCAGACGATTAGAAACTAACTTCATGTTTCTTGTCCATTTTGTTTTTTGTCATTGACTTACCCGATCATGTGTTGTTTATGAAATAATAATTTTGAATTTTCTAATGGATTTTTTTTCGAGGTAATGGTAAGGTAATGGTAAGCTTTTTTCAACAAAAATTTAGATTTTATAAAAGTGGTCCAATATGACCTACATTCCCCAATAAAATTAAATTAAAATAGAATAAATAATATATATCTAATATAATGTACAATGTGTCCCTGGATGAGGTTGCCCATGAGGTGATTTTTTCTAGTAAGTTGTTTGGAGAAGAATATTTTTGGTCTTGACTGGTTTTGCTTGTTATAAAATTACACAAAAAGATAAAACATTGCGATATATTGTATAATATATTGAAACCAGTTGGTGTGTAAAGGTCGCCATACGCTGAAAATATTTTTTTAAATTTTCGAGTTAGCTCCAACATCCTTCCCCCCCCCCCCCCAGAAATAAAAGTTTGTGAGGTAGTTATGAAAATTTAATCTAATTAATTCATAAGCTAACGAGTGAGCAACAAAATTCGTGATCGTAGGAGCCTCTGAATCCAAAATTTTGAGTCGATTCTTGATCGATACGATTGTGTAAAAAGTCATCGAGTAATGTGAATTGACGATTAATGTAAACAGTAAAGTAAAAGAACCGATATACGTTTAGCCAACTGCGATCACGAATTTTGTTGCTCACTTGTTAGCAATGAGAACAATTATCACATACATAGTTAGGATGAAAAATATGAAACATGAAATGAGAATTATTATAAAATATGAAAACTGAATAACAGAAAGAGAGATCATAATAGGCATTTGTACAATAAATTCAGAAATGTATTTTGGGATTTTTGATCGAGGCGATAGCCGAGATTAAAAACATACCGTGTACGGAAAAAAATGGAGTTCCTACGTGTAGCCTAAATGATTTCTTTTTTATTAAATTTTGGAAAATAAATTAAATTTAGATAGTTTTAATATTCTATAGTTATTTCTAAATTAATAAGCGGGGTGAAGATTGTTCTGATTTCGTTACTATGAAGAAACAATTTTGTTTGTAAAAAAAAACAAAGTTTGTGAACGCGTTTAATAAGTTGATCGCTCGAGTCAATTTAAGAAAACTCTATTAAAATGTCTGATACAAGTGAATCGTCTGAAATTCAAGAATTCAAGACAGCTAGTCTTTATTATATTTTCAGCAAAGATCCGATACCTATAAAGAAAAATACTATATAAAGAAGTTAGCTTTTATGAAACGAAAGTCAGTGGGACATTATTCTAAGAAATCCAGTGTTTTTACAAAAATAGAAATAGAAAAATTCCTAAGAGAAGCAGACGATAGAACCTACATAATGAGGTAAAATTTTAAATTTGAAATTAATAAAAATGTTACAATTGAAATTGTCGGTATTGTGGGTGTTGGTGTTAGTGGAGCGTGTCGGCGAGAAAAACTAACTTTCCTTCAAGTTCAAAACATCAAGGACATGGGGTTATTTATTTTGATTGATATTTAGAACACAAAGACCAACGTGCGAAGAGAATTTACTATTTCCGATAGTATTAGTATGGAATCAATAGTATTGGAAGCATGTCTAAAAAAATTGCTGAGTTTTTGTAGTTACCGAATCCTTCCAAGTTCTTTAGAAGAACCTCTCCCACTATGGCTGATGCAAGAGCAGACATCACCACTCTTAAGAGGCATGGTGGATGGAAACCTTCAAATATGCAAGTAGCAACGAAAATATTGGGCAATAAAGAAACGTATAACGTAAATACTAGCTTCCACAAAGACCTGTTCTGGAAATTAATTCAAGAATTGTGAACATGTTCCAGTTAGGATTTATAATAATGATTAAAAATATAAATTGACTTACAACTTTTAGTGTTTTTAGTTTTACAAAGTCGAGCAAAAAAAAATGAAAGAAAAATGAATTACAAAAAAATCGTAAGCTTTGTCAAAAACATTATTACTAGTTGGAAATAATTTAATTTTGTATGTTGTAAGCTGCATTAATGTCGAGATATCAGATGAATGTCGATGTGACTAATTAACATACATATTTCAGCATCAGTCACGTATAAGATAAAGGATCCTTACCAGATAAGAAAACAATGATAGAGGATGTTCTGTTAATGTCCTAGAAATATAATTATAGAAAGTTTATACTTTTACGACAATCCTATGGCAAATTTTCTTTAGAGTGCAATCAGTTGGTATTAATAAATACGCTATCAAGGGTACAATTAGTGTTTTTTGACGAACCGGCAAGAAGAATTCTACACAACTTTGTTGGGAACTATCAACCATTGGCGCTCAACATCATGCATTATGCGACAACAAAGAATTATTAATAAAAATTGAAGAATTCACATTGTAAATACAGATATTAATAACTGAAAATTAAATGAAATCGAATATTTATTTGGCACGATAGCAATATAATAGTATGTTATTATACGAGTTCCTGTGTAAATTGGGTGCTTTACGGCACTAGGGTTTTAAAAAAGCACGAGTGAAACGAGTGCTGTTTTAAGCCCCGAGTGCCGGAAAGCTCATAATTTACACAGGAACGAGTGTAATACAACGTTTTATAGTTCGACACCACCTTGGCAAGTCTTTAAATTGCTTAAAATTCATAAAAATAGTGTGACGTTTATCTGACATTTTATTTTTACATGACAGAAGAGTGTTCACACAAGCGAAAATTTGAAAATTCTGACAGTGTCGAACTATAAAATTATATTATTACAACATTAATGCCAATATTAATTTTAAGAACTGGTTAGGACTGAAATTACTGAATTAGTTTTTAACGTTTCATAAGCTCGTTATAAACAAATTTTTCTAAACATATATTTATTTTATAAGGCACCAAATAAAATACATTTTGTTATAGCTGTCATATAAATTTGAAACCCCATACACCAAGAAATCCCTTTTACAGGTTTAGAAACCAAAAACTTTAAGAGTGTTTGCTCTTCAATTATGAATGTCAATTAGTGGGTCAACTATGTACATACATAAGTGAATACTTTCTATGTCACGCATCTTTTAATGAGTTGGAATATGACTTTATGAAACATCACGGTTTATTAAATTCGATACACTTCATCTAAGAAAATGGGCTTTATCTTCATGTTCTTCGAACTAGATCCAGTTCAAGTGTGTAACCTGAAAACGTCAAAATAAATAGTTTAAATCAACCATTCTCCCTAGATTCTTCGTCGTGACTTGTTAAAACGTATTTCCATTTTAGCACTTTTACTCGTAAATCTAGTGAGAAAACGGTTCGTAATTTTCTTTAGGGGACTGTCTTAACTGGTTGTGTAATCAATCACGATTAAACTCTCGTTGGATATGATATTAATGAAACCATCATCGGTAAATAAACAAGGAATTATTTTGTCGTTAAAGCCATGCAGGCTTGTATGCTGGATAAATTACGAAGTTTATTAAATGTTCTCGCCAAAAATAATAAGTTTTTAAAACGGTTGTAAGAAAGATAAATGAGAGAATGGCACGGAAACCCTGGAAAGGTCAAATTTAAGTCTGTTAAACAACCGTTTAACACAGAAACCAGTACATATTGGATGTGCATTACTATCTATAAATACTATGATGCAGTATAATATGCTATCAGTTCTGCTTTATTGAGTTAATAGTTGGCAACTAATTTAAAGTTAGTTTCAATTAAACACAAAATGTAGGTATACTGTTTTATGCGTTTGTAACTAATTAGACAGAGATGTATTTTATCACCACACCCTTCAAGCATGGACGAATATGAACCAGGTCTAAAAGAAGCCTTGTAATTTACTTTTGGCAATTTATAATAATGCAAAAGTCACTCTTGGTATAATAATAATTATGTTAATCATCAATTTTGTTAGGTGTTTGTTTTGTATTCGCTTTTTACTCAATAATATTTGACAAAACAGATCATTGTCTAGAAGAGATTTTTTTTATTTTAGCACATATTATGTATTATTATATCCTTTGTGTAAAGATTAAATGCTTATACAGGATGATCATAAATGATTTTCCATCAAGTTGGCTTTGGAAAATAAGTCAACGTATTTTTAACGACCATTTGCCGCTTATTTTAACTAATTAGTAGGCAATCAACAATTTACTCCTTGATCATTGTGCACAGTGAATATTGTGCATTTCAATGAAGCGGCAAATGGTTAAAAATACGTTGAAATATTTGCCAAAGTCAACTTAATGGAAAATCATTTATAATCACCCCGTATTATATTGGTCTGTACTGTAAATAGTATATTTCGATAAAGGTGCGCTACCACGGACTTTTCAGGGGCGAGGGCGAATTTTTGCGATGGGCGAGGCTGAACACGAGTCCCCGAAAAGTGACAGCGCGCGAGTATTGAACAGCGTTTTTTGTATTCGTTCACGCAAAATGAAAAAAAAAAAAACACTAGTTAATATTAAATTTTGAGGTTAGGTGTGACAGCTGTCAAATTAAATACCTATGGTGATATAAACTCAACCGCAAAATTAACCGGACACGAGGTTTTTCAGAAAAACAAAAATCTAAATCAAAATAAGTAATTTCAATTCATAATCTTTAATTATAAGCATTTTTTTATAAAATAAACTAAAATTTGATTTCATACTGTCAAAAATCATCTTTGTTTAATAAGTTAAAAAAAAAACAAAAAAGAATATTGAGAAAACTGCGAAAGAAAAAGCCTCAATATCGAGCTTGAATGACAGCTCTTCCTCGTCGTGGCATATTTGTTATTAAAGCAGCAATCTCATCCTGGGGCATCATCTCCCATTTATTCAGTAGCGCCTGTTCCAGCTGAACTACTGTATGAAACTCGCCATAGCTCTGTCTAATGCTTCTACCTAGATTGTCCCATAGATGCTCTATGGGTTTTAAGTCAGAGTTCCTGGATGGCCATCTTAGCACGTGAATACCAACATCATGAAGATACTGACGCTTGATCTAGGCTGTGTGCGGTCGCGCATTGTTATGCATTAGGAGAAAATCTAATCCTACAAATGGCGCAAAAGGTACTACATGCTCTTCTAAACAGTCCCTGAAGTACCTGTCAGCGTTGATCCTACCTCTCTGCAACGTTACAAGAGCCGTACGAGCTTCCAAAGAAATGCCCGCCCATATAATCACACCTCCACCACCAAAGGGTACTCTAGACGAAAAGCAACACTGAACATATCGTTCTCCCTGTCGTCTAAACACTCTTTAACGACGATCGGGTGAATACCGGGTGAAACGCGACTCATCCGTAAAGAGAACTCGCGCCATTCGGGCATATAACAGTCGGCATGAATTCGCGCAAATTCCAAGCGCTCAACTTAGGGCCAGTAGCAAGTGGATGAGATGTTAAATTGTGTTCCTTTAACCTTCTTAATACAGTATCACGGTACCATTAACATCTGCCAGTCTCCTAGTCACAGCTGTTGCAGAAAGTGTCCGTTCTCACAGAATTTGTAGTAGAAGAAATCGGACTTCCACTTCAATTGTTACTCGTCGTCTGCCTTGTCCAGGTCTTCTTGAGTAAAAGCCAGTTTCCCTGATTCTTTGTATCGCGTCAGATACTGTGCTTCTAGGGATACCAAGCAAATTAGCGATATATCGGATGCTGCGTCCATCATTATGTAGAGCAACAGCTTGAGCGGCTTCTTTGAACCCATTACACAATAAAACGCCTTCACAACAATTCTATCTTTCCAACAACCTAAGAACCACACCAGAAATAACGGTCAAAACGAATTTGAAAGTTTTTTTAAACAAATAAAACCTTGCCGATTGAAAGCCACCTAAAACATTAAATTTGTACAAAATCTAATTTTTGTGATTAGGGAAAATCCCAAAAAAATTGAACATTTCTTACTTTTTTTTGCCTTAACGGGATTCGAACCCGCGTCCTATCCGTTGTGAATCCGCTCTTCTCACAATACACCTATTTGCGTGTGTCAGTTTTTTATACAATTGCGCTACTTATCTTAAAGGCTACACAATACATGATTGCCGACTTTTTTCTGACGACAAACTGAAACATGCATTATCCAATACTGCAGATGGTATTAACTCAGGATTCTCTAGCTCCATTTATAAACTTACATAAATTAAGAGCACTGTCACAATGACGAACTGAAGTTTTACTTCAGTCGTGTGGTCTAAAGCACACTCTAGTTTTTTTAGTAATAAGCTAGTAACCGCGGTAACGAACATACCTTTGTAACCGCGACAAAGCAAGAGAAGTTATCAATATAACGATAAGTACGCCTTTCGTGTGCCGAGTTATTCTGGACTTGCATGTTTCATCAGAACCGACGCGGTAGGTAGGTACGTAAAATTCGATGTTGAATCCCCGCCAGAAACGGTCGAAAGGTACAGAAATCCAAGAACCTGCGACTGGAAACTTCCCTCGAGACCTTTAAATCCGGCGGGAGTTGAAATAATGAACGAATGCATTAGAGCAGCCCTAAGGAGAGCTTATGAGAACAACAGTCCACTAAAAGAGAGAAAGGTCAAACGGGAAACGAAGTGGTGAAACCGTGAAACTTCCGAGGTGAGAAGGGAGGTACGGAGATTGCTTAACAGGGCCAAAAGAAGGAAGGCGAACACCTCATGGAGGAGGCACTACGAGGAGATCCAAAGAACTCCGGAATGTGCCAGACTCCAGAAAGCCTTGCTGAGGGACAATCGGGGTAAGATTGGAACTCTGCAAAGACCTCATGGAAAATACACTAAATCGAGTGAGGAGTCTCTGGAACTCCTCCTACAGACACTCTTTTCGGGAAGTGTATCCTCAGCAAACACCACAATGTTCTGGTAAACGCGCCTTTACATCGATACCTGTTTGCATATCAATCTGGAAAATCATCATTGCACGATAGAAGGAATCCTGGAAAATCGTGGAATTGCGATGAGGGCCTTCCTGGGCATAGATGGTGCATTCGACAACAGCCCATTTAACTCTTTGCGAAAGCAACTGAGAGGCGGGATATAGCCCCTGAACCCCTGTGCTGGTGTAGCGGTTCGATTCTGACTTAAAAGGTAAAGAGATTTCATGCATCGTCGGCCCGGTGAGGAGGGTGGTGGCGGCCAGAGGGTGTCCACCGGGAAGCGTTCTGTCGCCTATACTGTGGTTACTCGTGGTGGACGACCTCCTAGGAAACCTGGAGCAGATACGAGTTCACGTTCAAGTTCGGAGGGGCTGTATCAGAAATGATGCAGCAGGCTTTGACAGTCGTGAGATGGTGCACTGAGAAACAGCTGTCGGTTAACTCCGATAAGACTGAGTTAAGACTAAGTTATAGTCTTCACAAGAAGGAGGAATCTCAACGATTTGAAGAGGCTCCGATTGTGGGGAAAAGAACTGCGGATAGGGAAAGAAGTCAATTACTTGGGACTAAGGCTAGATACAAACTTGGCTTCAAATCCCATCTAGAATACATCACCACTAAGGCTACTCGGGCCCTACGGGCCTGTAGACGCATAGTGGGATAGACGCGGTGAAAAAACCAGAAATGTTTCACTAGCTCTACACCAAGGTCAGAATTCCCACGGTAACATACTCTTCGATGATTTGGTGACATAAGGCGTTTGGAAAATACGCTACAAGACTATTAGGGAAGCAGCAAAGAAAAAGCTGCCTTGGAATAACGGGAGCAATGAACACCACGCCTACCGCAGCCATGCAAGTGAAAGTGAAATAAAGGCTGTATACAGGATTGCAAATGACGGATATGGTAAGACCCACGTCAAAGGAGGCTTCCATACCGATATATTTGGAAAAATACGGAACGATTCGCAGGGACTGAGCATGCCATCGGACCGACTCAGAACATAGTACGACTTTGGAAACCCTTCGAGGTAGTCATACCCGGAAGGGAGGAAAGGTTCGATACTCGGAAACTGAGAAGTAACAACGGAACCATCTAGTATACGGTTGAGTTAAAGACAACAAAGAGCACTGGGTGGCCGGAGAAGCCAGCGGATGACATGAGCATTAACCTGGACTTCTGGGCAACCGTGTTCCAGGCAGAAATCACTGCAATTGACATTTGTGCCGGGGAAATAATGAGGAGGGGCTGTGAAAACAGGCGGATCCAAATTATGACCGACAGTCAGGCAGCACTGAAAGCTCTGGAGAGTGTCGAGATAGGCTCCAGAGTGGTAAAAGGATGTCTCTAATCGCTGGTGAAACTGGCAGAACGCAACAGAGTGACTCTGTGGTGGGTACCGGGACACAAGGAATTTCAAGGAAAGTAAAGATCTGACCTCCTTGCTAAAGAGGGAGCGAATTGACCTTTGATAGGCCCAGAGCCTACTTTTGAGATCGCACATGAGACAGCGAAAAGGGTGATTAAGGATTATATCAACAGAAAACACCACACCCATTGTAATGACGCTCCTGGACAGAGGCAATCGCGGATGTTCATGGAAGGCCGGGTCGCAAAAGCGGGCAGAGGAAATCCTGCGATTGAGCAGGAGACAACTGAGAAAGGCAGTCGGACTCTTGAGGGGACTGTCATGCTGTCTTATGACACATCTTACCACAATTGGGGTGAAGCAAGATCCTGATTGCAGGATGTGTAAGGAGGAGGATGAAACTCTACTACAGGCAATTGTCCAGCGCTTGAGGTGGAGAGGCTTCGACACTTCGGGCAATAAGCTGAAGCTGCAGTACAGCAGGGTCTGAACCGCGCCCCTTAAGAATAATATTTTTTTTATGTCCAGGATAAAACCTATACTCCTATACTTGTAGTACTGTTTTCTTCTATATCCTTTATGTTCCTTTCAACACACTCCATTGACATCCGTGCAACTTACCCATATGACGTGTTCTTCAAACCTCTGTGCAATTTACTCCTGTTTCTGACGGTGGAAATCTCAAGACACCTTGCACTTCAAACCATAGATATTCCACTCCAATATTAAAATCATTTGAAGATTTAGTCTTGGCGAAAATAGGAAAACAAACCCCTATTGACACTGCCGTGAAGCGCAAAAGAGCAGAGAATTAGCTAATTAGAAAACTTAAAAAAAAAAGATAAAAAGAGAGACGAAATAATGTTCCGTTTCAAATTGAATGGTTGAACGTTTATTAAAATCCTTACTTACTCCTTGTTCTGAGCTTTCTTCAATAATATAATATAGTATATTGTTACACGAGTTGCACATGACAGTGTATTGTCGAACGAGAGAGTTAGCGAGAACTGCTTTAAAGAAATGAGTTGGACAACATGTCTTGTGAAACGAGTGCAATATGCAATTTTTTCATTTTTGGTTTCAATAATTTATTTTTTATAAATAAAAAATATAATAGTTATTTATTATACGAGTGTGGAATGTACTATATTAGGCACGCAAGAAAAAGTTTAATAATGTAATTTTCTTAAATGCAATATTACGTTTTATCCAAAATCGTGTGTAATAACCCATTCGTAATACCTTTTGTGTTTTTTTTTAAATCCATTTTCCATTAAAAGAAGGAAGCTATAGGATGGTTGTTATTGTTTTATTGTTTGAAAACAAAACTGAAAAAACGTACGTTGTGTGCGATGTCAATGAATGAAAACGAGGAAATATCGCTTCAAGTTATCCTCGAGGCTGAGGAAGCTTCATTGAATTTAATATCATGAAAAGCCAGGGAGATGTACAACAAAGAGTATAAAAACTATTGAAGAGAAAAAAGGGGCCTGTGTAGTGTGAATGAAGATGTTCTGTCGTATTTTTTCAATGCTTGAAATATATTGTGTGCATCATCGTCTTTGTGGAAGAAGTATTCTCTATGCTTAAATCTGCCTTCAACATCATCGTCTGCATTAACATAATCACTTCTTCTAATCCTTCTAAATTTTCTTTTAATATAAATTTCAAAAATCTTGCGATTGAAATTGGTTGATTTGGATTATTCCGTGAGTCATCATTTGACATTGATATTTACAGCAATTTTACTACTAATTCTACCCCATATTCAAAAATCACTAGAACAACAATCACTAGAAATACAACACTGAACTTTGTGCAACTGTTACAGTGACACTGAAATAGAAAATAGCTATTTATGTAACCAGTTATGAAATGTATTGTTTTGGGTAACGAATGGAACTTTTGCTGGACGAGCGAAGCGAATATGACAGGAGTTACACAAAACAGCATTTAATAACGTGTTACATACAAGATTTTTTCTAATTTTAAGAAAAAAATAAAAAAATAGTATATTAATTATCTTTTATAGAAACCTGTTTTATCTTATAAGGACTTCTGTTCCAGCTGTTAATAATTAGAAACCACGAACTAATATATTTGGACCTCTGATAGGATTTGACAAATGACTCCCCGTAACTTTCCGTAACTGGTTAAGAAAGATTTGACGTTTCCCAACTAATGTTATTTGTGAAAAATGACATTTTATGTGTTAGAAAAAATAATTTTTATAATTTTTGTTTTTGACTCTCATAATCTGTCACAAGAGTAAACGCGATTTCCCTGTGAACGATATGGCGTTTATCACAATTATTAAAAGCGAAAAGTGTCACAATTAAGTATTATGTTAAATTAAAAAAATGTTATGAAAGATAAATAATAATCGAGGAAAGTATTTCCGATTAATTAGTCTAGGGATATGTAGCATTACAGTGTTGCCCAAAATTGTCAGTATGTAATTTAACTACTGAAAAATTACAGTAAGCTTCAAAAGTAAAAATTAAGAAACCCGTGTTACAATAAATTATCCGAGTGCACTGCAGATTAAAAAAACTAATAAAACAAGTTCACCATAAATTAAATTATTGAGTGTAAATACTCCTCAAATCTAAAATGCGAGTAAAAAACAATTAATTAACGCAGATAAGGCATCTCAAATAAATACGGATAACAAGATTTATTTATAGCTGGAATAATTTCTTGACATTTACGACACCATAACATTGCATTGATAAAATAAAAAAATAAACTTGCGCGGGCGTCAGTTATCTTGTTTGTGTTTTCAAAACAGTATTTATATTTATTATCGTCATATTGATGAATGTATGTATAATGTACAGGCGTGCGATTGTTGAGTAAGTAAATGTGTCCAGACGAAAAATCTGTTACAATAGTTAATTGGAAAGCTAAACAAGGTCACCTATGTTTCAGAAGTTAATATTAGATTGGATTTTCATTTGAACACCCAGTAGTTTATCTTAATATCTTTCCGATACTAATGGATAATATATCACTAATTTTATCAAGTTTTTTACTCCTTGACACTGGTAATTTCTACTATCGGGTACAAACTATGCATTCAAACAAGATATTATATCAGATCCATGGATATAAATTTTCGAGAGTTGTAGCTCTCGGATGAATGAGTTTCCAGAGTTAATTAAATAAGTTTCTGAAAATATGAGGTAACAGTCGGGATTCAGTGAAGGAAGCCGACTCACCTGTTATGCATGGAAGTGGGCGGAAAATTACGCAGGCAATTTGAAAGGAAGAAGGAAACTTTTTGAGTTAGTACACAAGAGTGTGCGTACAACAAGAATTCCATTTAAAAATAGAACACAATGTCAGAGTTTTCATATTATAATATTTAATGACGTAAAAAATTTTATCTATCCGCCCACATCCAAAAATGATATTCTCGAGATACGTTTTTACGAGCGAAAATGACAAATTACATTGGTCCTTAAGCGCTGCATTCTTAGTGCAAAAAAGTTTAAAATTGTCAACTAAAGAAAGAAGCCCTGCTTTGCTATTCTGAAAACGTTTTGAGATAGCCCACACTCATTACAATTTTTTTATAGAGGTTCCTAGAATACCGTCAGACACGAGAACATGTGGACAGAAGTGACGATGAGAAAATTGATGAAAATAAGTACATCAGTACGTAGAAAAGTGATGAAAACAGCGACGAAGAGAAAAGAAGCATAGAAGAAAGGTAGGAAGAAAGAAAGGGGTTGTGGTGTGGAGAAGGTTACGAACAAGAGTAAGACAAGGCGAAGACAAAGGAGATATTCAAAAAGATGAAAAGGAAACTAAAAAAAAGAGAGCTAGAGGAAAGCCGAGAAGCAAGGGAAGACATGGAAGAGCCGAAGAGAGAAATGAACCAACTGAAAAAGGTGAGGAAAGAAAAATAGAAAAGATGGAGAGAAAAGAAAGTATTCCTAGAAAAGATGAAGTCTCCTAGGACAGATGGAGACGAAGATGAAACAAAAACAAAGAAGAAATAACATGGTAATAATGGATCTGAGACTAATAGAGACGCGAGTAAAAAAGTGGGTTGAAAACAGAAAATAAAAGCAAAGAGAGGCCTATGCTATAAAAGAAGAACACATGATAGTAGCTAAAATAGAGACATGCGAACAAAAGCAGAACGCCATGAGAAACAAAGAAAAACTTATCATAAACAAGGATTTTACAAGAACTGAAATACATATACATCAAAGGATAAGAACGATAGTGAAGAGTGAAAGGGAGGAAAAAAAGACGGTAAGAATAAGATATGGGAAAATTCAGGTAGAGGGACATTGGCGGAGATGGAATCACGACACCGGACGAAAGAAAAAAATTAAAAACCGAGAAAAAAAAGAAGACGAATGCAAAACGAAACATGGTAACGAGTGAGCATCGACAATCGATACGATTGTGTAAAAAGTCATCGAGCTGTTAAATCTGATTTGAAATAAAAATATGTTCTTTTGCAAAAGGTTACTTGAGTGGGACCCGTACAACCTTATTTTCACAATGCAACAAAAGTAAACGGGATTTGGAAACATTCTATTCCGGATATCAGAAGAATTTCGAGCTGAATATCGTGATATTGTTATAAGGTACAGTAATTTCTGCAACGTTCTAAATCAATGCTACAGGAAGTGTTAACTGAAAAGAAGGTAGTAGATATCGGGATGTCCGAATATCTGAAACGGTTGAAAGAGTGAAACAAGTTATGGAAGAAGCCCCAAAGATCTGCACGATGACGAACTAACGATGCGTTATTTCAAGCAGGATGAAGCTACAGTGCACACAACAAGATCTTCCATCAACTTATTAAGATAATTTTTTGATAACCGAATTATTAGCAGAATATTAAAGCATTGCCCCTAAAACCAGGCTACCATAATCACCCCATGACCCCGTTCTAACCTCACTCAAATGTACTACATAATCGGCGACTGCAGACATCACAGTCAAAGGTTTGGAAATTATAAAACGTTGCGACAACGTCTATCTGGAGGCCTACACGTCGATCCTAACCTGTGGAACCGAAGCCCTAGTAAGTCCCAATATTTCAAATTCAGTTATTATAATGTCTCTTGGAAAGCCCGGAGGACTTCTATGGGCGCAAACTCATGGTAGCAGACAAGGAGAACATGTAGAACAAGTGGAACAAGGAGCCGACGACGTCCTTTCAGGGACTGAAAGTACAGATGTTGCCTTGCTGGTCGTTTGGGGCCACGACCCACACGGACCTGGTGCTGAGGGCAAGAAAGCGTAGGGTTGACACGAGGGTGGTCCACCATGCTTCCATTTTGAATGCTGTGGATTGCAGTTGTACAGTTTTGGAGACTGTCTCAATTCCCTATTAGACGAGGGTTGGAAACCAGACAGTTTTTATGAGAGGATTGTTTCTAATTATAGGAATATGTTGCACACTTTGTGTTTGCTGGGTAGGTTTGTTCAGTATTGTGATAGAGTAAGTAGATTAGAGAGTTTAGAGAGTTTAACAAAGAAGAAGGAGTACATGCCACCTAAATTCATGTCTGTGAGTGAGGCTCCGCAGCAACTGCTGGAAATACTGTAGAACAAGGGACAGGATGATTTAGGTTGAGATATCCCCAAAATAGACCATGAATGCATAAGAGAACTTCGAGTTGCCTATCCACCAAGTTGCTCTGAAGTTGGTAACATCCAGCAGTGGTTGGCAGCGCAATGAAGGTGGCGTAGCAAAAAGGACTGTTGGCGTCCCTTCTAGATGGTAGAAGGAGGACTGGCGGCCATTACATTTATTCAGACTTTCACATTAGAAGCATCAAGTCGTAACTAACGCTTATTTTTTTTTGTTTTTATCTGATTTTATTCCACTATGAGTTCTCCTGTTTTTAAAGTTGAGTATGCTCTATGTTTAAATTGCATTGTCAAAATTTCACGTTACCTGAAGGATCGGTTGAATTTAAATTAACAATTATGTGTGTGGTACCGCCCGACGTATTTACAGGTAACCGTTTTATTCTGTTCTCTTTTTGTCATACGCAACATAATGAGATGGCCCTGAAATTGACCGGCGTTTGTTCCATACTAGAAACTCCTAGATAACAAAATTTTCGGTTTTTACCGTTGTCCGGCCACCGTTTTGTCAGCGTCACTAATAGGATGGCCGCCAGGGGAAAAAAAATATTAGTTACCCCTTTGTTGTTCGGTCTTGTTTAAATAATGTCCACTACTGATATTCAAACCTGGATAAATCATTGAATAACTAACTACCTATCTTTCCAGCAGCTTGCGGTCATTTAAAAAAGTTATTTTGTCTCTGTGTTGTTTTGCGCCCTTTGCGATTTCCGATCTCGTCGTTCGCTTGTAACGGACATCTAGCTATTCTCGACACCGGGAGGCCAAATTTCGGTATTTAGTGTTTTTTTTGCTTGTGCATGTTGGTAGCTTCGTTGCGTGTTGCGCCCGCTGGATGTCCTCTCATCGCGATTGTTTCAAAATGGCTTCCAAATAAAACCTTGCGTTACTGTATATTTTATTATTTTATTGTTTGTCCATACATGTTTCGAGGCAACAGATAGACCAAATAGTATTCAGTTCGTCGTTCGCGTTGCAGGCTGCTGTTTGGGGGAGTTATGTGGCCCTACTTCGGCTAAACCTGTACCTGAGAGGTGGGAGAGAAGTCGTTTTCAACTTTGATTTATTTCTTGAGCTGCGGGGTACCCAGAAAAGGGAGTTGCTACTAACTCCTGAGCCTACTAGGTTCAAGTTGTAGTACTGTTTTCGGGCTACTAACAAATTGCTTGCTTCACAAATATTTAAAATACTTGACAACCAAAAGAATTGTCCCCGAGATAGGTTCTGCTAACTAACTTGGTTTGGACAAGCCTTAAAGAAAGACAGGAAACTAATACCAAATGTCTAGGACAATTCAGTAACAAACTCATTTCTCCTGTTCCATTTGGAGGTGCAAGCTTCCCATGATAGTAAACTCTCGACAATCTTTCCTCACTTACAGACAATTGTCTTGTTCACTTTGCTTTAGTCTTTCCATCTGATCTACATGTTGTCCATCACTCTCCGACTCAGATGTACCCAACTTAAATAATTCCACGTGTTTCACCACCATTGTTAAATTGTATTATTGTTTACTATTTTTCTGAAGAACTAAATTGTTAATTGTTGAAATAATTGGAAATTGTCAGTTGTAATTTATTACTCGAAGCATTATTGTTGAAATCATCAAATTTGCATTGTTACCAACTTAATACTAAGACTCTAGAAATTGTTAACCACAGTACGAGATCACAAAACTCAAATGCACAAAATGACTCAAACTTAATAAACATTTAAAACCATAATTTTTGAGTTATCAATTTACGCTCCACTCCTGATTAGCTCTCACCATGTATCCAAAGAATCTAGGGTTTGTTTCGTTTAGGTAAATTTGAATGTCCCGCCATTGTTTGTCTTGTCAAAAAAACAACACAACCTAGTGTTATGCTGTTTCTTTCATTGTCTGACGATAACTGGCCAACCTTTAAAGTTTGCGGTTTGTTTCAAATTTGACGTTTGGTGACATCATTGACATTTCATTTCATGTTCAAATTCAAAAAGTGGCGGTAATGTAAAAGGGGGTTATCACAAGGTAGATGTCAAAATGGTGCAAAAATGACTCTTATTGGATTTGTAGTGACTGAAAACACTCTTTGCATTAGGCTTGCTAGAGTAGGATCTGAAACTCAGGGGGGACCCTTATATTCTGTCATTATTGCAGGACCTGTATTACATCCTCTTGAAATAGAGTATCTTGAGCATTGTAAGGGGGGAATAAATTTTAATTAGTCACTCATTGTTATTTCAACATTATGCAGTTTTCTTCTCTAAAGCCTCGTTTTCACTGAAGAAACATTGAGCAAATTTTATGTTTCTGTTGATTGTTTCCGAAAATGTTTCTGAATCTTCCTCATTGTTTCGGAAACAAATGTTGATTATTCCCATTTCTAGTGGTAACATCAAAGGGAAAATCGACACGCGATAATAACACGTTTTCCTCCTCCATATTTTGCTGCAACTTTTCACATCAGTGGAAACACTGAGTTGCACTTTCTCAAGCTACAACTATAGGCGACTTTCAGTTGCTCAGATGGAAACACAAAGTTTATGTATGTTGCCAATTTCTTAGAGGTTGAAAAACATTTCCTAAACACGCGACAAAGGGAAACATAAAGTTCCTCAAAGTTTCTTCAGTGGAAACATGGCTTGAAAGTTGTCCCTTTCAAGCCATGTTTCCACTGAAGAAACTTTGAGGAACTTTATGTTTCCCTTTGTCGCGTGTTTAGGAAATGTTTTTCAACCTCTAAGGAATTGGCAGTTTTGACGCAGAAATTCAAATTTTTGACAGTCAGAGAAAATAGGTTAAAAGTTTGGCAATTAATGTAAACAGTAAAGTAAAAGAACCGATATACGTTTAGCCAACTGCTATCACGAATTTTGTTGCTCACTCGTTATTTGATTTAACGGAAAAGCTACAGATATTGTTATATAGGAATGTGGCTCTGATAGGAAACAAGGGAGAAGGATAGAAGCGAATTCGACATAATTGGAATGGTGATAGAAACGTGGATAGATGAAAAGGAATAGAAGAAAATATGGAGATGTCAGGCAGCAGAAAGGAAAAACAAGAAAGGAACAGCGAAAGGAGGCATCATTACAGGAGCAAGGAAAGAAATTGAAAAAGAATGAATGACGAAACAACAACTACAGAGAACGGGAATATAAAATTAGTAACAAAAAAAAGTTAAAACGGTCACAGTATAAATAGTAAAGAGATGACCAAACCAAAACAAATGTTAACAAAATGACAATAAATGAGACAGAGAAAAAAAATGTAATAATTGTGGGAGACTTCAATGGGAGAATTGGGAAGACAAAATAATGGGACAGAAGAAGCAAAAAGAGTATCGAAAGATAAAGCAGAAAATAAAGAAAGAAGAAAAATGATGTTGAAACGAACCGCAACACCACCAAGTAGTACATCTTGTACGTGTTCGACAAGGACGAACGCCAAATTACCACCGCAACACCAAGGAGACGATGGAAAAAATTTACGTCTCGAAAATACTGCCGGTACCTCTGACAAAGACAGACCAACTTGTACCCCAGTAAAACCACCTTAGGATGTTAGATAACATTCAAGAACCTGTAACGACTGGGCTTCTGGATTGGACATTAGTATCCATCGTCGTTGTGGTGTTTTTGATTTGGTATCTGCGACAAAGATGCGTTAGAGCAAGGGCTCAACTCAACCCCAGGGAGCACCAACGGAAAACCCTCGTCTTTCCGCGCTTAAGGAGGGAGGAGTCAATATGTCATTTTCTCTCTTGGTACAGATATGTAGATGACAATTGTTTTATTCAAAGGATCCGATTTCGAACTACATAAGGCCCTCAGCAACTTAAATTCTTTAAACCAATCTTTTAAATTTGACATTTATAGAAAACCTAGTATCACAGATTGTGTAATATATCTGACTCTTGTCACCCTGTTTCTCATAAATTTACAGATTTTCATTACTTTTTTACCGATTATTTTCTATCCCACTATCAGATCCATCTTTTGAAACAGAACTTAATAACAAATTGCCAATGGATATTTTTTTTTAAACTAAACAAGTTATATACTGTATAACAATATTAATGTATAATTCTAATATATAAAAATCTCGTGTCACGGTGTTTGTGGTCGAACTCCTCCGAAACGGCTCGACCGATTTTTATTATTTTTTTTTTTTTTGTATATTTGGTAGGTATGAGAATAGGTGGTAAACTATTTTTCACATAGACTTGGGGGCCCAGGGGCCCCTCTTGGGCTGGACCGATTTTCATGTTTTTTTTTTGCATATTCGGTAGCTATGAGAGTAGGTGGTAAACTATTTTTGACATGGACATGGGAGCTCAGGGGGCCCCCTTGGGCTGGACGGACCGATTTTTATTTTATTTTTTTGGTATGTTCGGTAGCTATGAGAATAGGTGAGGTAAACTATTTTTGACATGAACGATTTTTCGGTTCGACCGATTTTTATAAATTTTTGGTTTGTATATTCGGTAGGTATGAGAATAGGTGGTAAACAATTTTTCACATGTACATGGGGGCCCAGGGGAGCCTCTTGGGCTGGACATATTTTTATGAATTTTTGCATATTTGTTAAGTATGAGAATAGGTCGTATAGTATTTTTCACATGAACATGGGGGCCCAGGGGACCCCCTGGGGCTGGACCGATTTTTTTTATCTTTGATTTGTTGGATTAGTCTCCGTCCCGAATAGCAGAATAACTATTAAAACATGGATATGGGGGCCCAAATACATACACCACTTAGTTAGAAATCCTTCAGCAACAATTTCCTTTTCAATCAAAGCAAAAAGCTTTGAAACTAGAAAACGGATATTGTTTAAATGAACAGAATAACTTCAATAATCCCATTATCAATTCACTATTTTAATTTTTCAATCAATGTTTCCATTCAACATTATTTTAAACTCAAATGCCACTTCTACATTTTATATAATAGTAATTTATTATATAAGATGATAAAATCGAATTTTATCATCTCGAAAAGATAATCCATTTTATCGTAGCATCTTTATACAGTGTGGAAATTAAGAAAGGAATAAATTCAGTAACTTAGTTAGTAAATATTTGCACTAGAAATAAAACTTAAAAAGCATGTGGTGGGGTTAATTATAGCGCATCCGAGGAAGGTATACTTTTTTTTTTCATTAGATTTTTTTGACAGTTATATTTTTCTCCTTCTAAACGGCTTGACCGATTTTGATGAAATTTTTTGCATGTGTTTGAGTGGACCCCTGGATGGTTCTTAGCTAGTTTGAATCGGTAGGTGGCGCTGTTGTCGCAACCCACAATATATATTTTTTATTTTCTGACCGACTTTGATGATTTTTTTTTGTACTTATGGGATCACCTGGATGGTTCTTAGCCACAGCTGGACCCGATAGGTGGCGCTGTTTTCAAGATCGAGAACTCTGTTTTTAATTCTTATTTAAGAAAAAAAGATCAAATCGGTCCAGCCGTCAAGTGATTGAAATTTGGACAGGACAACGTCTGTCGGGTCAGCTAGTATAATATAAAATTTTATTCAATCTTTACCGTTTTTACTGCCATATGGATTTAATTCTTTGACGTGAAAGAAATCAACTGTCAAACAAAATGTCAAAAAACACGTCAGACACTAATACAACAATGGATGTTGTCACAGAAGTTTTTTTTTATCTTCTAAACCATAAAATTGCATTTTAACATGCAGTAAAGAGTAGTTAAAATGCAATTTTGACATTATAGATTGAATAAATGTAATTTTCCATCTTTTTTAACATAATGTCACTTTTTCAAAAATTTCCCTGTAATTCATCATTTGTATCATTAATCTCTTGTAAAATTAAGCCGGAGATAGGAGTAGTATTCTCCCGAAACATATCCCTTTTGTAATTTAATTTGATTAAAGTTTGTGGAGATTGAATTAAAAATTTTTAAATTTTACTCCACTTTGATTCATCGACATTCTTCGCGTTTAGAATTATTATAGTTACTTGAGGTTGGTAAAGAAATTATTATTCAGAAAGAAAACAAGATTTCAAACATAGACCAAAATATCCCAGAATTGGTGGAGTTAAAGAAGGAACTAGAAGAAAGATTCACAATAATTGCCTCTGGGATAATCGCCCTGGACTGGTTTCACGACAATCTAAATTCTGTTCTAGTAGATTTGTGGGTCGTCCATACTGGTGGACGGAAAAAATAGAAAGTTTTACTTTGCCAAAAAAAAACACGCCATATTATACAAGAACAAAGAAAACGAAAGGAAACAATACCTATATGCGGAAATGGATACGGTAAGACACGGTTTTAAAAAAAAGATGCCTGATAGACATTTGTAGAAGAAGACCTAGGCCCGAACCTCTAGGGTGGTTTTTGAATCCCTCAAGAAAGCTGAAGAACTAGCCCTAACAAAGGGTCAAGTCCTAAATCACCCGATCGACACACTTCTGCCACAAGATGTCCGAGAAAATTAAAATCATGAATACATGATTTGGAGAAGGTAGTATAACGCTATTAGTTCCATCAGAGAGTTTCTCCAGTAACCGACCAAGAACTAAATAATTAGAAGCTGTAATTAAAAAGACAAAGGCACCTGAAATAGATAACACGGAGGGACACTTTATTAAAGAAATACGCACACATACTACATGGGTCCGTTCATGCTGCAAATAATAATAATTAATGCCTGCATGAAAGCAGCGGACTTTCTAAGGAGATATAAAGTAGGAAAGTTGAAAATACTTCCAAAAAACCCAGAAGGCAATCTGGAATAAAAGTGCAAGAAGAAGTCACTGAACAAATGAACGACGCATGCACTCCACAACTACCGAAGTGTAATTGACAGCAGTGACAAAAAGTATGTATCTAGTTTCCTTATATTCGTGGATATAGGCAAGCCATAAGACAAAAGAAATATTCTGACTACCTCCTACGGCTGATTAGAAGCTATCTGACAAAAAGAAAAATAAGATATCAGGAGAACAGCAGCATCGTCGCAGAAAGTCCCATTAAAATTTCTAGGAAATGAAAAAAAATTGCTTTGGCGGGAGGATCATTTGCCTTTCATACTTTGGCACATAACCACAGTTTCCGAACTATGAACCTTACATCCAAATCACTACAAAATTTCTACAAAAAAAATTCCGTTGTGCAAGGACTAAATGTGAAGCAATAATAAAATACTCCTTTTTGCGATATGCCCCAGAAGATCTCGAAAATGAATTAATTATGTAAATATCACTTTGTTAAGCCATTAAATTATATTCAATTCTTGTTCGCTATTTTAACTTTAGCTAAATTTAGTTAACGTATCGGGAGAAACCTCAAACGTATTATCTAATCGTTTAATAGTATACAGGGTGAAAAGTTTAACTGGAATAAATTCAATATCTTCACTGCAATTGATTTTGAGAAAAAATCTTGAAACACGTCGATTTTTGTTTTTAAATTGCCACTTTTAGTCTGATCAGCTTTCTTTTGTTTTTACTCACGGGGCTGTAACCACCCTTAAGTTTTTTTGAAGTACTTCTTCACCGACACTGGACTTGGGGAGTAAGCTGGTGAATGCCTGAAGAGAGCGTTACGAAGAGTGTGATCGGGCGAAGCGAACGGAAGTTTTAATAATAATTAATTCATAGAAAAAATGTTTGCCTTAACGGGATTCGAACCCGCGTCTTTAGGTTGTGAATTCTCGCTTCACTCTATTCAGCTATTTGCGTGTGTCAGTTTTGTATGCAATTGCGCTACTTAATCGCTACTCATGATTGCCGACTTTTCGCTGACGACAAACTGAAACATGCATTATCCAATACTGCAGACGTATTAATTCAGGAGTCTCTAGCTTCATTTATAAACTTACATAAATTAAGAGCACTTTTACAATGGCGAAATGAAGTTTTACTTCAGTCGTGTGGTCTAAAGCACACTCGTATTTTTTTTTTCAAATGGAAAGATATGTCAACCGACACATCATTGGAAAGCTTATAAAAAAAGGAGTACCACGATATATTTTTTTTTTACTTTTCCAGCTAATAATGTAAGAAGAAATAAATAAAAACAGATGCAGCATAGTGCGGTGGAGCTCCATCCTGTTGATACCATATTCTCTAATGTGGAATGTTTGGATCTAATTCATTTCTAAATTGGTCCGCCAGAGCTGAGCGAAGCGTTTCTTGAAGAAACTGCAGCTATCTTTCTGCATTAAGATTATCAAGAAAGAACACTGGTCCTATGATCATATCTCCAACTATCCCTGCCCACACATTTAGTTTCTGTGGACGCTGAGTGTGAGTTTCCCGCATCCAGCACGGATTATGTGTTTGTGGTCGAACTCCTCCGAAATGGCTCGACCGATTTTTTTTTTTTTTTGTATATTTGGTAGGTATGAGAATAGGTGGTAAACTATTTTTCACATAGACTTGGGGGCCCAGGGGCCCCTCTTGGGCTGGACCGATTTTCATGTTTTTTTTTTGCATATTCGGTAGCTATGAGAGTAGGTGGTAAACTATTTTTGACATGGACATGGGAGCTCAGGGGGCCCCCTTGGGCTGGACGGACCGATTTTTATTTTATTTTTTTGGTATGTTTGGTAGCTATGAGAATAGGTGAGGTAAACTATTTTTGACATGGACGATTTTTCAGTTCGACCGATTTTTATGAATTTTTGGTTTGTATATTCGGTAGGTATGAGAATAGGTCGTATAGTATTTTTCACATGATTTCACGATATATTTTTTTTTTACTTTTCCAGCTAATATTGTAAGAAGAAATAAATAAAAACAGATGCAGCATAGTGCGGTGGAGCTCCATCCTGTTGATACCATATTCTCTCATGTGGAATGTTTGGATCTAATTCATTTCTATTATCTGCAGCTATCTTTTTGCATTAAGATTATCAAGAAAGAACACTGGTCCTATGATCATATCTCCAACTATCCCAGCTCACACATTTAGTTTCTGTGGACGTTGAGTGTGAGCTTCCCGCATCCAGCACGGATTATGGTCACCCCAATAACGCCAATTTTGTCTGTTGACTTCGCCGTTTAATGTAAATGTGCTTTCGTCAGATTTTTTTTTTAATGATGTTAAATGATGCATTATTCTTATTAACTATCACTACTTATTCGTCAAATAAATGATGAAAACTAACAAAGTTTGCAAAGAAAATTAAATTTATTAGAAAAAGAGACGATTAGATAATAAAACCGCACTAAGAAAAAGAAACATACTGAAGCATCCAAAAAACAGTTTTTAGGTACTTATTCTCAGATAAGATAGAAATACATGAAACAAAACCCATCGTTGTATTCCTTTTTTATAAGCTTTCCAATGACGTGTCGGCTGACATGTCTTCCCATTTGAAAAAAAAAACTTAAGGGTGGTTGCAGCCCCCTGAGTAAAAACAAAAAAAAGCTGATCAGGCTAAAAAGTGGCAATTTAAAAACAAAAATCGACGTGTTTCAGGAAATTTTTGCAAAATCAATTGCAGTGAAGAGACTGAATTTATTCCAGTTAAACTTTCCACCGTGTATATTGAAACCGCAACAAATTATTCACATAGTATTTAATTCGTTTGCCTGGTTACATTTTTCGGTAAAACTTGATATCGCAAATTATATAATTCTAATGCATAATATTAGTAATAGAATCGTAGTAGGTATTATTATCGCTATGTATTTAATAAGCAGTCATTGTTATCTACTCAATTGCTCGGTAAAAAAATCGTGCCCCATGTTTAAAACCCACACTGACAAGTATAATATGTTATTTGCATAGAAAAATCATGGACGCTCGGTATGAAAATCTGAATGTTCAGTATTTTATGAAGAGTGTTCAGTATAGATTACTGGACGCTCGGTATAAAAATCTAAATGTTAAGTATTTTCCGAGTAGAATGTTATTCGCATAGGAAAAATCATGTTATATATATTTACTAGCTGACCCGGCGAACTTTGTACCGCATCAGAATCAATAACACAGGCGCCCCCCTGGGCCCCAGTATCCATGTTTTAATAGTTATTCTGCTATTTGGGCGGAAACATATCCAATCAAAGACCATAAAAATCGGTCCAGCCCAAAGGCCCCCCCCACGTCCATGTAAAAAATAGTTTACCACCTATTCTCATACCTGCCAAATATACAAAAAAAAAAATATCGGTCGAGCCGTTTCGCAGGAGTTCGACCACAAACACCGTGACACGAGATTTTTATATAGTGTGGAAATTAAATAAGGAATAAACTCAGTAACTATGTTAGTATTTGCACTAGAAATAGATAGGGCTAATTATAGCGCATCCGAGGAACGTATACTAATTTTTTTCATTATTTTTTTTTGACATTTATGACGTCATCAATATTTTTTTATGGCAACCTATTTTTTTTATTTTACATTTGAATAGAGTTTTTTATTCTGTTTTCAACGTTGTCAAATACTTAATAGGTTAGATAAGGAAAAAATGAATTAAAACGGAGCTAAAGTTCAAATTAGTAAAATTTAAAAAAATTAACAGAACTGCCTAATGTTATCGGAATTTAAGAAGGAATCATAGAGATACCAATACAATGTTGACAAGTTCTGAATTGGTACAAAATAATTGTGTTTGAACTGATTTTCTTTATTAAATAATAAATGAACTTCTAAATAATAATATCTGGTTGCAACAGGATGGTGCTCCAACACACGAAGCCCGGTGCGGCGTTATTTGGAAGTGTTTCCAATAAGATGGAAGAAAAGGTCCAATAGAATGGCAGGCTAGGTCCCCAGATCGAATCCCATTAGATTTTTTTTTCATGGGGGCACTTAAAAAGCAAGGTGTATAAAAACTGACCCAACAATTTTAATGAGAGAATTCGACATGAGTGCAGTTTAACTCCCCAAACCATTCAAAACGTATTGGCTGCTTTTTATGATCGTCTTGGATTTTGTCAGATCATGCAGGGTCATCAGTTTGAACATTTGGTGTAATATCTTTAATTTATAACTCTCACATCAATAATCAATCATCAACTCTCACATCATTAATCTTTAATTCTGATAAAATTAAACAGCTCTGGTAATTTTTTGAAATTTCACTAATTTGAAATTTAGTGCCGTTTTTATTTATTTTTTCCTTATGTACCTATTGAGTATTTGATAACGTTGAAATCAGAATAAAAAACTCTATGCTAATGTAAAATCAAAAACATGGCTTGCATTAAAAAAAATATTGATGACGTCATAACTGTCAAAAAAAGTAATAAAATTTTTTTTTGTATACGTTCGTCGGATGCGCTATAATAATTAGCCCTACCAGATGCGTTTTAAGTTTTATTTCTAGCGCAAATACAAACGGCGTTACTGAATTTATTCCTTACTTAATTTCCACAGTGTATATTAGAAGATAAAATATAGTGTGCAATCTGTAATAATTATTCTTATTGAATTGTACCGGACATACATACATTTTTTATACTGTGCGTGACGCAATTAAATACGTATTAAATGATGTTATATTTTATACCGACATTTTTTATTCTGTGCATAAAGTAATAAAATACATAGCAGTTATGTTATATTTTACTATGCAAACATATATTTAAATACTGGTGGAACCTACTGTGCAAAAATGTATTAAAATACCGAACAGTTAATTACATGCCTATTGAAACACTAGTTTTGTAAAACTTATATTAAGACACGAGTTCAAGTGCAAGTTTTACAAAACGAGTTTTTCATGTAATTTTTGCTTATTTGCATATTATTTCACTTTATTACAAATAAAACCAATTTTGGTAATTTAGGGAATTTTGTTAAATTTTGATTTTTCTGTACCTGACGTATATACTTGACATGACATGACATGGAACCATAATCTGTGTAAATTGGGTGCTTTCCTGCACTAAGGGTTTAAAGCGTTTTATAGTTCGACACAACTGTGGTTTAAATTTCTTAAAAAATCCATAAACATAGTGTGACGTTTATCTGACATTTTATTATTGTATGACACAGGGGGTTTACACAAGCGTAAATTTGAAAATTCTAGGGTATAATAGTAGATAATATTACAAGTGACAGAAATGCTTCATTGTCAGCGAGTGAGATCTTTGAATAACGAGTGCGATAGCACGAGTGATACACATTTCACGAGCTTACAATGTCATGTCGGTCACCTGTAAGATACGACGTTTTATGCCCAACGTGTAATTTCTTGTAAAAGTTAAAAATCAAAAAATTAATTAGTTTCAAAATGACGTTTCAAAAAATTATTTATGTCTTACCATTGTGTAACCATAGTAATACACCCCTTTTTATCATTATATCACTTGTGAGAGAAATACTCCATTATACCTTCCTTTTGCGTGGCAAAAATATCTAGATGTTAATCGGATGTTAATCGGTTATTATACGAGTTCCTGTGTAAATTGGACGCTTCATACCACAAGGGGTTCATTGTGAGCCCCGAGTGGCAAAAGCATTCAATCTACACAGGAACGAGTGTAATATGTACAACGTTTTATCGTTATTTTTTATTATTTTCATTATTTCATGACAAAGAGTATTTACACAAGCAAAAATTTGAAAATTCTGACAGTGTCGAACGATAAAAAATATTATTGATAAATATTCTTCAAACAATAAAATTGTTAGTTTATCTGCTGACAAATTTTGGAGGAATTAATAGGAGAGGCGAAAACAATGTGCATAAGAAATTGAATAATGCAGGAATATTGTAGGTATTGGTTGTTGTTCCTATAATTATAGTTTCTAATGCCAAGGTGACTGGCGTTAATGCCTGCAGTTGAACGAATTCTTAAATTATTTAAGCCCTTAAAATCTTACTTCTTAAGTCAAGAAAAATCTCCAAAAATTGTATAAAATTTCTTTGAAAATGACCTTGCGGAAGTAACTTTGTACTTCATTCATTCTCAACCCACAACTCTCCACGACACTGTTTTAAAGATGGAAGGAGACAATATTTCCATTGCGGAAGTGAATTGTGTTTTAATCAAATTAAAAGATCAATTGCCATTGCAATGGGAGCACAATTTTATGCCTATCTCAGTTATGAAATTCCCATCCTGACATAAAACCATAATAGTAGATTGCTTTATGAGGAGCAAAAGTTGCAAATACAGACGCGCCACGAAAAGCCACTTTTCTCCTAATAAAACATGCTATTTTTTCTTTTGACGCTGAAAATCTGACAATTTCTTTGATGTCACTGACTATCAGAGGCGCAAAAAGTAATTTCAAGGTTATTTTTAGTACCGCCACCTGACTTTATGTGCCGCTAAACGACTTTGTCTGTTATGAGAATGAAATGACCATTTGTCATTACCTATTGGCGTATACAATGTCACGTTTTTCTGACGTTTGAGGAACATTTTTTTATTAGAATTTCGAAATTTTTACGCAAACCGTCTTGCTTACTTAAGAGATTGGACTAAACATACTAACGATTTTAGACATTTGGAGTGGACTTTACTATATAAAAATGCCCAAAACGCCCTAACATTTCTTAAAGAAAAGTGTGACGTGTCTCTTAATGATAATAAATTATTTTTTGATGAAATCAGCCTAACAAACAAAAATTGTACAACCGAAAAAATGTCTGAGTGGAAGGAGAAAAATACAGGCGTAGCAGAAATATTTAAAAGAAATAATTGAAATATGTCTTTGCTTACCTAGAACAAATGCAAGTGCAGAAAGGCATTTACTTTGATTATAATGACATATGGACAACAGAAAAGTCGCGTTTGACTGTTGAAACCCTTTCTGCAATGACAATAATTGTTAAATTTAATATTAACTTTTTAACAAACGAAATAAAACAACTTTTTTATTTTGTCCTCCAGTCATTGAAAAATTCCGGTCAGCTTAATTGAATAAATCGGTGAACATTAATAAATCCCTGACTACTAGGTATTTAGAACATATTTTAGTTACAGGATTCTGTATCACGAAACCCTCATTATAATCATTCTTTTAATTTTTTACCTTTCTTAATTAAATAGCACTTGATGTTATTACATTATTACAAATACTTCCATGCAATATCAGAACTCACGCATCAATCAAACCATAAAAAAAATAATGATGACCAGTTGAGAAACGAAAGAAAATTTCGGTACTGTAATTACCATTGCAATTTAAAAAAAATCCATTTATAAAGATGCATCTGCAGTGCTGTAAATTGGATCGGTGTCGACTTTTTTCTCCGATGGCCGGCTTGGAACTCTTGGCATGTAATTCGTACAGGTAATGAAAATTTTGACTCGTTTCGGCAGTCTCATAACTCGACCAAAAATATAATTTGATTGTCGGCCGGAGATAAATGTATGGGTCTTCACTGGTTGCTACTGGTTCAGCTAATGAAGGAAATTTTCACGTGCCGTTCAAGAACACTCGAAATTAACATGGTTCTCATTCAAGAACAAATAATAGATAATGTGAAGCTTAACCTATATTTGAAACTTTTTACAATCCACTTCGGTTTCGTCCCAGATCACGTACATCTTAGTTCCTCCTCTTCCTCCCCGCACTGAAATGTGCGTGCTTCCATCGACAAAACTTGTGATAAATGCGGAAATGTGCGCAATGACGTGTTTCATGCACACAAAAACTCATTAACAGAGCAACAAAACTGATTATGGTGGAGATGTTTAATTGCTCGTCTACGCGGAATCTAGGAAGAATTCTTCGAATTCCGCCTCTGCAAAAGAGCAAACGGTTTTAGTATTTGTTTGCTTGTAAAATTCTTCTTTTTGTGTCAGTAGGTACGATTTTGGTGGCCACACTATAATAGATGCAGAAATCACTATACTTTTCAAACATTCCTCGATAGTTTTTGACTAATACAATTTATCAAACGGTACATGAGCTTATTACTATCTATTGTAAAGTAGAATAGATTTATGATTATGCATTGTGCCGGCTCAATAACCTCGATACAAATTGAATTCTGAAAGTGCACGAAGAGAAAAAATCGATACACGGCAAAATTTTATTGATATAAACTTCATTACATTTTACAAATAATGGATTATAAATTTACAAATTTCAAAATTCCAACTTGTGCATTATGTTTCATTATAATAGTGTCTACAGTAACATTACAACTCCAACTAAGTTTCTAGCTAAGTTTCATTTAAAATTCATAACAATAAATAAGTATGTAGAAACGCAACCGAGCCGGTACAAATTGGAACTGAAAAAAATGTACGTAGGTCCTATGTCTAATAATTTTACCCGGTTATCCGAACATGAAAAATCAAGCAAATGGAGAGAACCATCCTAATCTGTAAGTAATTACGGTAATCCCCCCCATTATGCCAACATCTAAATTAAATCAACACTTACCAAATAAATTTTACATAAATTATGTATTGGCACTTATTATAATTAAAACAAGTATATCTTAGCCGCTAACACTCAAAGGACACGGTTTTGAAATGGAAGATACAACACTGTTAAAAATTTAAACGACACGTGCACTATTGTTACAAACGAATACTGATTACTCTACAATATTTTACGACAGAATAAGGATACGTTCGAAATTCAGTCCTTATAAATGCATTGTCTAATCAAGCCTATACAAAGGCACAAATAAAATTGGTCAATATTTTGATTAACGTTTTAAATCATTTTGGAATACTTTTAAATGTATAAAAATATTTTCGTACACTATTTGATAACGACAATTAGAATGCAAATTTGTTTGAAAATTAACATGAAAGGGCCCAAGTTTTACAATTAAACACGAATTTAATTTATTCCACATTTACATATTTTCCATCAGATCCCCCAATCGGATTACCACTAAGACAAAAATTATACACAAAACAAACAAAATTCATATTTATGATTCTCCACGTACAGATCTCCTCGTACTACCTTATTTATACTATAGGCTGATCCAAAATGATCACACGTCTTGGGTAGCAACGACATGAAATTGAAACCAGACCATAGGTTTTTCCAATCGAGTGTAAACACCCTGTATGTGTTCCAAACGAATTGTTTGCATTGCCACTGTAACTAACAATAATTGCTCGAATTTTAAAGCTCCACCTTGCTTAGTAAAATACAAGTTCAAAATTTATATTAAGTTTTCTACTTTACAATTTCTACAGTAATATTGTACACTTACTTATCTACTTAATTAGTTGCTATTTTATGGACCCAATTTGATTAATCTCACAAACGAAAAAAACTGACCGCGAAATAAAGGTTAAACCAAACCACAACTATAGTTTGGCGACACTATTTTTGGTGTTTGTTGCATGGACCCACAAAAATTTTCGGGTTTTGACAAGTGAAGATATGTCGTGGAAATTGTTAGTAATAGCGACAGTTAAATTAAAACAGTTGGTTTTATAAAATCAATATATTATACCTAGTTATATAAAATAGTAAACGATCGGTCCGATTCCTTAAAAAAATCTATGGATGAGTGACAAAAAGTGCACCATTTTTTTACAGAATCAGTCCGATTATATGCATTGTCAAAAAAGTATAAAAAAATTGTGCCTACAACTAAATAAATAACGTCAACTAGAGAAAATAGAAATAAATCACATTTGGAATTGTACTTTCAGCACTGCTGCGGCGAAACTAAGATGCAAATTACAAAACATGCAAATTTTCACATGATTTGGATTTGCTATCTCTTGCCCATACTTTCCCTAACAAATTCCTGACTTTTAAGCTAGCAGATGTGCGGGAACCTCTGTACTTTTTCGGCGAATTTTGAGCACTTCCGGTAGGTGTGCCGGTCCCAGAAGCTGGTGATTTGTTCCTGTTCAGATTCTTCTTCGATGAACTTCTTTTACGAAAGAGGTCCCTGGTTCGCTCTGGATTTTCCAATTTCAAGCGGATTTGCGTAAGGATTCCTACAAGAAGTTCGTCTACGTTGTGATTGATGCCCACAGATGTCTCTATATACTTGCAGTCGTACGATGTGGCCATCGATTTACCCTCTGAAAATAAATCATTCATGTAGCAATCTAACAATCACTAAACGAAACGGCTTTCACTTAGCTGGGTTATTTATACAATTATGTCTTGCGGATCGGAATTATGGAAAATTTTAATTGAAAGACCTACTGCAAGCGCCGCACATTTCATGCAAAATACGCACGGACAATTCGACAAACTTGCAAATTGAATTTACGATAGGCAAACACCCCCATAAATTATTTTGTTACATATTTAGCAGAATTCATCAGTTTATCAAATTTAAAGCATGGCTTATCAAACGTGATTTTACGCGGAGATACACAACGGTGGAACAAATTAATTAAATAAAAATGAAATATTGATGTACCTATATTCAACACATAATTACTGTATGTTAATGGCAGAATGGCAAATTATTTGCGCATTTATTTGTGTAACAATCGACAAATTCATGCGTGGTCATTCCACTTTCTGTATTTTTGTGCGCTTGTGCAATACCGGAAACCGCTTTTCAAAACATATTCACCTTGTCGTTGACAAGAATTTGGCTTGATAACTTACTCATCACAAACATCCCCAGTAAAATGCGTTCAGCTGGATATCTTTCCTAAATATACTGACACATCCAAAGAGATTTTCAGGTCATGACATGAGATTTTTCTTTTTAGGCCACGAATTTAGTAGTAAACATCTTTGAGTGATTGACAGAAAAACATTCAGCCATACGTTTTTTTGTTCTACTTGAGTTCATCGTTTTGTGTTCTTTAATCCGTTAGAGATCTTTCCAATTTGAAATTTTCTTAATAACCCTCCGAAAACAAATCTCACAAGATGTTTTTAAGTGGTCTATAGAGACATTTCCCGTTTTTTTTAAGAAGTGAGATTAGTGTTGCATATTAAATAACTTTCGGGAAAATATAAATGTTAATAGAGAAACATTGTTTATAATGGCGTCTTTTTGTACTGGTTAATATTCGGTAACATTTCAGATACATCTTCTATAAAAAAGGGAGCAATAATTTGAACGATGTAAAAAGAATCCTAAAGAAACGGAAGTCACAAAAAAAGGGCAGAAAAGAAAAACATCTAAGTCTATTTATAACATAATGATACTAATTTTTATTTGGACCAGTTAAATGATTGATAGATGAGTTGAAGCAGATTGAGCGAAATACACGCAAAATGTTGCATTTACAACGAAGTCTGCATCCAAAGTCTTCGGTTCCAAATAAGTTTGCTCCGTCTTACAGCCCACGTCAGGATCTCTGAGCAAAACATACTCATGAGAAAACACATGGATAAGTCATTGCATAGCGATTTCTTCAAGAACATGGAAAATTTTGGCTTCTTCAAAAGCCATACATTTGCCTTTCTCAGATCAAGTGGGCTGAAATCTGAGACTGAAGGAACAATGCATATACTTGCGGCTGGTCCAATATATATGCACTTTCCACTACAATGCAGCACTAAAAGTATACTACTTTCATTTGAGTCCGTTGTGGAGAATGAAAGGTGCCGAATGTACCGGAACTATTCGTTCTCCACCGGCAAGCAAACATCAGCAAACAAGCCTGACGTGGTTCTGCTGGACCGCTCCTTATATGTCCACATTGGAACAAAGGGCCCCAACAAACTACTCCCATGCTGTCCCATCTGTGTCAATCCTTTTAATTTCTTGCAAGGACTTCTCCAGTGCCTGCACTTCATGTAGTATTAATTGTTCTGTGCCATGTCAAATTTGGTCGGCCTTGTTTTTTGTTCCCTTGAGGGTTCCATTCGAGCGCTTGTTTGGTAAGGTTTGTGTTTTCTCTTCTTACTACGTGCCCATAGGGTCTTATTGGATAGAAAATCCTTCCAAGTGATCTTGCTTGAAGTACTCGTATCTTCGCATCTTGACATGATGTTTTCCATGTTTTGCAGCCGTACATCGCCCGTTTAACATTTGCATTGCAGATAAGTCACCATCTTTGGAACTCCCATTTCCAATCTTTGACAGCACGATGAGTTTACCGCCAACTAGTCCTTTTGGAGGAATCGTCGTAACATGCGGTTTGGAATTTCACTTTGGGCCCCTTTGCCGTGTTTTCCTATGATATGTGTAGTAATTCGGAGCACAGCTCTCAAATTTACGTCAATTTACCTAGTAATAACAATTTCTTTTTTGTAAATTAGACCCAGCGAGGAAAACGAAACTGACAAGAGGTGTTTAGAATTTTTCAGGACTTTACAGAACTCTTTAAATCTCTTCAGAGCCTTTTTAGAACTCTTCAATACTTTCCAAGTATCAAAAAGATTTGTCCAGCTTTTCACGGGAGTTTTTAGTTCAATTTAGAACTTTCCTCGATCTCCTAAAATGATTTTAAAAATTCTTGGACGGACGTGGACCCGAGATGACTCATCGCTGTAGCGGCGTCATCAATTACTGGACTGTACTGAAATTTACTACAACGTACTCGAGGTAGTATAACTCATCTTTTGGAATATCCGGTACAGATCAAGAGCGCCATGGAACATCTGGAGCCTCTAGAAGCATTTAGGCACCGGTATATTTATTAGAGGATGTTCCAGCGGGAGTCAGTCTAGTCGCATCAGTCGTATCATCGAATATCAGTGGGTCGAGTCGAACAGTTGCTTTTATCTATCCGGAGTGCCGCGTGATGTGTAAATAAATAATACGAGACGTGCCGGTGAAGTAGTAAATTGTAAATAGTGTAAATAATCTAAATAGTGCAATATTAGAAATATAAATAAATTGTACATAGTGTTTAAATAAATAATGGAACCTACAACAATATGTAAAATATTTGCACTTTTCATTTCGATATGTTTGGCAGCGTCTGTCATTAAGTATTGTAGCGTTTACGGGTTCACAAAACTATTTATTTTAACGAACTATGTACAATTTATTTAAACACTAGACTATTTACAGTTATAACAGCACAATTATTTATTTTAACAGTCACACAGATTAAGTAACTTATTCGCACTTCTTCATCGACGCGACTCGACTAGACTGACTATACTACTCAGACGGCCGCTGTCGCATCGTATTTGAAGTGGGAAGCGGCTTTCTAGAATTACGGTCGCGATCCGTCGAGACTACGATGGAATCATTACGCCGCGATTCTTCCAGAACGTCACAGTATGAATAGTACTTTAAATGTAAACGTACCAAAGCATATGTCGAACCTTCGCATTTATGCCACACGCAAAAGATTCTCTAGTTCTATAGTCATCAGACAGCGCTAGCAGCCCCCTTTCTTGAGGTTCGGTATGCTTAACACCGATGTCGCGACCAAACGGTTTATCCGATTTAAGTCCAGTATAACAAAAATGAAAATTAAACGCGAAGAATGAAGTCTGAAAATTCCATCACTGTGTCATACATAATATATCTCTTGCAACTTTAAATTTTGTCCATTTTTTTTTTCACAACATGCATATATTTCGTTTTGTTTCCAAATTCAAACTTTTCCTTTTAAAATTCAAAGACCTTTCTTAAATTTTTTTCCCTTTTACCCAACTTTTGACAAATAACTTAGAAATTCAAAAATTAAAAAAAACAAACATTTGAAAAAAATAACAATTGCAAGTTGTATTTAGTGACACAAGGGTTTAACATTACAAAATTAAGTTTTTATTATTTCCGAATGAGAATTAATTTAATTTACCCGCCATGTTTAATAAGTGTGAACGACGGTATTTATTACTTTATTTTTTTATTATGAACTTAATGCATCAAATGTCTAGCTTTCTAGAAATATTCAATAAACTGAAATGGAGGACTTGTAAAATGGGTCTCTAATTAAGCAGTTGAGTAGTTAAGCGATTATTTAAATTATAAATTAGAGTAGGCTGTAAAATTTAAATTAGGTTGGCACTACTAACTGCTGACAATTTGGCTTAATATTTGAATGTCAAAGGTGTCAAACTGACAAACGGCAACAGAATGGTAAATTGAAGTATTCTATAGAACGCTGTGTTAAAGGTTCTTTTCTTCGAAATACCTACCTTAATTTTCCTGCAGATTATCAAAAATTAGTCAAGATTTCGTGATGTTACTGTGTTGTAGTGGAGCGAGTGTCAGTTTTATGGTTTTATGATGATCGTGTCATTCAATTTCCGCCTCCGGACCTAATAATTCTAGATTATTTCAATTTCTCAAAAAACACCGTATTTAAGAATAACCCGCTTGAAGAACTGCAAGAGTGCAATTTTTAATGCATACAACGTTATAACCTTTCAGATGTTGGGAAATCCATTTGAACATATAAAATGGAGAGTTAACAACTGCATTGAAGCTGGGGGAGAACACTTCCTGTAATTCTCAATAAACCTACATTCTTTGATAGTGTTTTATTTTCTTTAAATTAAAACAATTTAACATGAGAAACATAAACGTCACAATGTTTAGACTATAACGTCAAATTTCACTGTCAGTCATTTTGCAGGCTGGGCCATTACATAAAAAATAACCCGCCTACTCTAATTTATAATTTAAATGATCTCATACACCTCGTGCATTCGCGTCCACAAATTCAACGTGTGCCTGAGAAAAAAACCGTACCGAAAGAGTTATGGAAATATAAATTGTAAATAATTTTCTTTCGCACAATATTTTGAAAAAATCTGTGCTTTCCACATTATAACCAAACAAGAAAAAAAGTCGTGATTTTTAGCGCTTCTAATAAATTATTATTATTAATGTAATTAGTAATTGCCGACAAATTTAGGGTCTCTGCTAGCAAGTTCCACCAATTTTAAATAACAACAATGGTTGTAAGTTGACATGTATAGGGTCGATGTTTTGGGAGTCAATACAAGCCGTCAGGCAGGCTATCCTTATTGTAAACTTAGAAGCTATTCATCTTCGACATAAAAATTAATAACAGCTTGGACGAACTTTGAGTTTGAGTTTACAATATATATCTTATTTTTAACCACTGAACAAAAATATGAATCTTGAAACCCCTTTCATATTTGCGAGTCGCTAATGAAACTCTTGCTTGAGTGGTCTCCTGAAAGTTCCTCGACAATTCTAAATCAAATCGCGCACATTGTAGAAACTTTAAGCGACATAAGGTTACAATGCTTCCCTGTTTCCTTATTTGTTCGAGAAAAACACATTTTAAACTTCTTTTAACTTTGACGACGGCGACGGTGCGATTACTGTAGGATCTAATTTATTCTATTTGCTTCGCTTTGTTAACATCAAAATCTTAACCCGAGAGGAGGACCTTTAGAGAATTTTGATGAAACTTTGTTTTCGATAACTTTAATTATTGTCGTGGTTGTTAAACATCGCTTTTACGGTTTAATTAGTTTCATTAATTACGATACAAAACGTTTCGTTTAAAACTTGGTTCACTTTGTAACAGTATTGATTTTGCCTGCCAGTGCAAGATCTAGTTTTTAAAAACAAGCAGTTGGGATAAAAATACATTTTTAATGTCGAATATCCACATGGCTCTATGTATCTTCGAAGCGAAAAACGAAACTAGAAACTAAAAATAGATGTATAGAAGAAACTATTATACAGTGTTGGGATTTATAAATCTTGAAGAAAAAAAAAAAAAAAAGAGATAGGCCCTCTCATTAGCACAGCCGTAAGTATTTACGTGACAACAGCTATTTTGACGTGTGTAAGAGTACCTACCTGTATTCCTAACACAAATAAATTATTATTTATTTATTTATTTATTTATTTATAATAGATGATGATAAAAGAAAAGTCGTTTTAATGTAAGTAGAAATCTGGCCGTTTGTCTGAGAGCAGTGTCCGGCTGGAACTGCAACTGTATCTGGCTAAAATGTCATTAAATTATACGAATTATTCATAGGCAAGAACTTTCACATATCAGAAGGGAAAGCAAGAAAAATTTGAAAGGAAAGATTCGAAACTTTGGTCGCGACAAAAAAAAAAGAATTAAACAAAAAAGAAATTTTTTGGAATTACAATTTCAAAAAAGATCTGCAAATCAGAATTTACCAGTGAAATTGGAACAACGAATGCTATACTTCTGATTGATTACTAAATTACGCACGTAAAGAGCTTGAATTTAAAAGTAACCGCAGTAAGCTGCACAAAATTCGTTGGTCTAATACAAAATTGTCAATAATCCCAAATTCTATATGAACGAAAATACCTGATTGCATGACTGACACGAGATACTTTTGTTAAGAGAGTTACTTTTAATAAGAGTTTTACGAAAAAAAAAAAAAACTTTGAACAATATTACAACCTTCGCGACAAGACACTGACAAATGTTACGTGATTGACGAACTACTTCAATTATTATCAGGACATGAGGTTCTTAGACTGCTAATTCACTAATTTATGATAAGAAGTTTGGTCTTTGTGTACAGATGATTTTTGGAGCAACTGCATTAGACACTTATTAGAAAAGATTGGACAAGATTTATGGGTACTTGTGACGTTGACGATAGATAGACAGATTCAGAATCGGAAGAAAACTTTTCAGATTGTGAAACTCATTCAATAAGAATATTAAGTTGCTTCAAAATTGTCGTGCTAAATTACAAACTTTTTGTGGATATTTTGAAAATTTACAGTATTAGAAGTTCAGTCCCTTTTGGCCCCTAAAAAAAAGTTCGTGTAAAATGTAATTCCAAAAGAGATAGGTGTTTTTAATAATTTACATACAAATCTTGTTATAATAATTTATGTGGCAAAAACGTAAGAGGAAATTTTGGTACGCTGATATTTCACGTGCATCAAACTTCGATTTGACCTTGCTTCACTCATTCAGACTTAAAATTTCTACAACGTTTCCTCAAGATTATCTGAACTCCCAACCTTCCCGAAGAGTGACAATGCTCTCATAAGACTTTGACAAACATCCCACGATTTTTAGTGTCCACCACCATAAGAATTGCTGTTTGCTTGCGTGGTGCGGTGCACAATGAAGATCGAATATTAGGTGCATTGTTGTTGAGTAATAATAAAGAACCAAAAATACATTATACAAAAACATTAACAAAATGGTAAGGCTATTCGATTACCTATTTATATTTTATTTTCAAGTTTGTGAAAAAAAAAAAAAATTTGGCGAATCGCTAGGTTAACGGTAATAACAATATAATTTTTTTTTAATTTACTGTCAAATTAATGATAAACTGGAACCTTACAAAAAGAAACCTACCTGAAAAATTGTAAACGTATTATAGAAAAAGAATGGTACCAAAAAGCTAGCATCACAATAAATTGAAAAGTTGCTAAAGTCACGTGAGTTCCGTATACTGCCCTCCTAAGCAAGAAGGGCGTATCTGCAATTTTTAGAAAAAAAATGTTTCAGTATGATAATAATGAAAATAAATTTAATTTATGTACTCGTACTTTAGAAAAAAATCGTCGCACGACACTTGTTATGTAATGTAAATAATTATGTGAATATGCAAGCCGAATATGGTGGTCGCCTCGTCGTCGGCCCAGTTGTATTTTATGACGTTTTTAAGTTTTATGGATGCAAATAGCCGGATTTTCCGACACCATCGGGAACTCCGGCCAATTTTGACCATCGGATCCTTCGGGAATCCCGATCCTTCCGACCGCCGGACGCTTATTTTTCTATGTTTTGTAAAAGATGTAATTTTAATGTTATAAAATAGTTTTTGTAAGAGTTCTGTAATAACTCACAAGTGTACCGGAGGATACGCACGACGGCTACGTAACGCCGTTCGTATAGAAATTAAGTTTCGTTTGTAATTAATAATCTTAAATAAACGTACTTAAAACAGACTACAAGTTCAAGTAACAACACTGTTCCAAAGGGTAAATGGGATGACATCCCTTCATACCATCATACTAAATTGAACCAGGTCGCTAAATTCATGTTGGATTTCAACGACGGACTTTAGTTTTATTAACATAACTGGTATAAACTGATGGTTGGATAGTAACAAATTAATATAATGATCAATGTATTCCGGTTGTCGTTGTATTATTCTCTTAACTACTTTATTCACTTCATTCTATTGAGTTTCATTGTTAATACTCACATTCTTGATGATGTCGTTGCACTTCTGGCAATTCATTTAAGAAATAATCTGTGATCCTATCACTATTAAATCACCCATAATAGTACATTATTATAGGAGTTTAACAAGAGGCTTTATTGTGACATGAGTCCTAATAGATCGAATGTCACAATGCCATGTTAAACGAGTGTAATATACTATTTTTTCTACTTTGGAGCTCTTCGTTTTATGAAAATGTTAAAATTTTGCTTTTCAAATATTCTAGGGATTTTTGGAATTAGGTAGTATACTGGTTGTGTTTTTTATTTGAAAAGTTGACATTTGGCTTGACTTCGAAAGGAGTTGGTTAGAAATGCTTAATACCAACGTAATACATATCAAATAAAAAAACCAAAAGCAGTTGCATAATAAGTTCCAGTTACCGAAATAGAAAAACACCATAAACCGATTATAGAAAAATTATAACGTAACGAAAAGTCAAAAGTACTACTTGATAATAATTTCACTTTAACTTTATGTCTTAGTTAATTATCAAATTCTAGGAACTAGAAAAATTGGGTTGTGCAGTATATGTAATTTAACTAGCAAATCTGTGAAAGCCTGTAATAATGAGGGAATTTCTTGGCAAACTTTAACCGCCAGTTTACGGAGTAATTGCTGCGTCATTACGCCTCAACCCTCCGTATATCCGTGGTTGGCTGTCGCACCGTCACTCAATCACCGTCGGAAATCCGACTGAAAACCCTTCACTACTCCCAACTCAATTCCGATACGTTACAAAATTATCCTAGCAGGACAATATCGAGCCTTTGAATCCGCACTACTCTAAAGGAGCCCTCATTTATGTCCTTGTATCTACTATTTTTCGATTGGATTATATTATGACTTTTATCCTCAATCAGGCTTAATTCTCTCCTTTGAGGACGTCGTAAACGAGTTAGTTGTTAATGACCTTTGAACTTCATGAATTAAACAAATTGTTCGAGATCGAAAGGGTGAAAAATGTTTTGCCCGCTTTTCGGTCAACGAACTCGACCTAAAACCCTTCAACGCGTGCAGGATAGCGTAGACAGCACCTTTGTCTAATATCCAGCTTAAATTATATAAAGCTGTTTTGGTGTATATTTTAGTGTTTTCACGTTGGTCAAGTTGGGTGCTGCTAATAAATTGATGAGGTGGTGTTGCGTCAGCAGTTGGGTGTTTCAGAATAAATTTCTAATTACCTAAAAAGGATGTCTGCAAATTAACAAAATCCAAATTTAGGGGAAACTGAACAGCAATGGCTCTAACAATATTGTTCTAAAAATATGCATGTAGGATAAATTTTATAAAAAAATCAATAAATAATATGAATAGATTGTGGTGCTCGGAATCATTTCCCTTCTACACTGCAGTGCATTGTTGAGATCTTATTATGTTCGGTTATCCTGTTATCTGTTATCCATCAAACTATATTGTAAGCTTAGAAACCACTTGAATCATAAATCGTTTTAACCAAAAGTTGCCTTAGGTATATATGCTGCCCTCGAGTAAGCGTCCTAAATTTTAAATTTTGTATTCATTGTAGAATACAGGGTGAAATCGAAATGTATTACAGTGCATAAGGTTTGCGTTTTCCACTCCGCCCCTGTATCGAGATAAAAATTCTTTAAAGTTTGACCATAAAATCTATGCACGCCTATGGAAATGAAAATGAGCCGGTAGAATGAAAACAACGAATTTTTTGCGACAAATCTTTAGTTCATAAATAGTAGACAAAGACTATCTCATCGTCTTTTTGGAGATCCACCTCAGTTCTGACGGAGCCCCGGAACTGTGCGTGCTTCCTTTTCCCGAAAAATTTATACAAAACGTGCAGGCGTTGTTGAACGATTAATCAGTCATTTAAACTAAAACTGCTCAAAATGACAAATCGAAATATGCCAAATTATTGATTCACTGAACCGTGTACAGCCTGACACAAAACATACTTTTTGTGAACGTGTTTAATTTTATTCAGGATTTATCTGCTGTTTTTAACTATCCATATTCTATTATCACAATTGAATATTGCTATGTGTTTTTACTTTATAAAATTAACGTTATTGTTCGGTCATCCATTGTGTCGACCGTTAAAAATTGTGTACATATTTGTATTAGTGGTTTAAAGTTCCCATTTATGCCAATATTTTTGAAAGTACATGACAATATTCGTTTGTTGAAATAACAGAGTGATAATAATAAACATACTTATATTAATTTAAGATCATAAGTTTTATGAATGCTGATTTGACTTTATTATTATCGATCGTACAAAGACTGATATTACTTTTGCAACATTTTGGGTCTAAAAACGGTTTCAATATTGCACTAGAGCAAAAAGTACTCATTTATTACATTACCGTAATAAAAATTTATTATAAATTGATAATGGGAAAATTTCTCTTTCTCACTATAGTATCTGTTTCATTTGTAAATGCTGGACAACCTTCCATACTAAAAAATCTAGGTAATCTCTGGAATTGATTTGGTTTGATTTCAATTATTCTAATTTGATTGGAGTATGGACTGTAACTTCAAATATCTAGCTTCTGATTTGATGAGTGATTTTCTTATTCTGAGTTTGATCCTGGTTTTGATTTCAATAGTACATTCAATTTTGGTTCATAATTTTAAATTAGTTTTTTGTTTTGTTTATACAGGGTGTCTCGCATAAATTTTGCTTTGTGAAAATGTAAGATTTGCCACTTCAAAAGAAACAAAAAATGTAAGTAGCATTAGGGCCAAAATTGAACAATAACCGAATAAAAAGCACAAAATTATTGTCAAAAACACAAAAATGTATTATTAAAGAGAAGTTTTCTAAAGTTTTACTGCTGTATTTAAACGGTATAGTTCCTTCACGTTGAAGAAAGCTCCTTATGCGAGACACTCGTATTCTGTTTTTGAATTTGTTTGAGTGTAGTATAAAGTATAATTAATTTCTTGCTTATTTTTATTCGCCACTAGCTGACCCGGCGAACTTTATACCGCCTCAGAATCAATAAATGTTGTGTTAACTTATTAGCTGAATCAAATTCATAATGCACACAACACCATCTACTGACATTCCCAGAACCAGCAAATATATGAGAAAAAAATTTTCGTTAATTTTTCCCATGTTTTAATAGTTATTCGCCCCCGCAAAAAGTCAGTCAATCCGTTCTCGAGATTATCATTAAAAAAAATTTGCCTGGAGTCCACGCGCAACAGAAGTGAAACTTTGGAGTTTACTCCATTATTCCTTAAAAATCGATTTTTACTTTTCAAGTCCAGTACGACAAATTTTTATGGACGGCATTGTTTGTTTTTGTTGCCCTGTACCAGGGGGGCTTTGTTATTGTCGTTGCCCTGTACCAAGCTCCCCGCCCCCTGTAATTTTTCCGATGTTTTAATAGTTATTCTGCTATTCGGTGGGGAGGCAAATCCAACAAATTAAAGATCACAAAAATCGGTCCAGCCGTTCTTGAGTTATAAACCCAAGGGATCCCCCTGAGCCTCCCTGTCAATGTTTTAATAGTTATTCTGCTATTCGAGGCGGAGACAAATGGAAACAAATCGAAGATCATAAAAATCGGTCCAACCGTTCTTGAGTTATAAACCCAAAGGGCCCTTGGCCCTTCATGTCTATGTTGTAATAGTTATTCTGCTATTCGGAGCAGAGACATCCAACAAATCAAAGATTATAAAAATCGGTCCAGTCGTTCATGAATTATAAAGCCAAGGGGGCCTCCTAAGCCCACTTGTCCATATTTTATTAGTTATTCTGGTATTCGGGGCGAAGACAAATCCAATAAATCAAAGAAAATAAAAATCGATCCAGCCGTTCTAGAGACATAAACCCAAGAGGGGCGCCTGAGCCTAGACGCCACAATTGGTCCAGCCGTTCTCAAGTGATGCCGTGACCAAGGAAAATAGGGATTCATTTTTATATATATAGATTCTAGACTGCGATTTTATTTGCTTTCAGATTTTGATTTGGGGATCTAAGTTATAATTTATTTATAAACGTGAAGATGTCAATCTCTTGTAAAATTAGGGCTGAAGATGGGAGTAGTTTTCTCCCAAAACATTTTCTTATTATAATTTACGTTTATTAAAGTTTGTGGAGTTTGACTTGAATATATTTAAATTTTAATATAATTTTTTTGATTGTATTCTGAATTCTGACTGGGAATTTAACTGGGAATACCAACTTGGAATTTTTGATTTTGATTTTATTTGTTTCGGGTTTTTTATTTGATTTGATTGTGGATTCTGTGATTCTGAGTTGGATACTGGTTTCAATTTTAATAGGGCATTTAATTTTGATTTTTTTTTGGGTTTTTTTTCTCTGTTTTGTTTGTGGTTTTAATTTTTTTTTGGTCTTTGTTGTTTTTAAATTTTATTTGTTTCAAGATTTCATTTAGAAATTTGGAAAAATGATATCACATATTTATTGAAATCGGGATAGCATATAAATTGCAATTGTCAAGTTGTGGATTTTCTTAGAATAGATAAAATATCAAAACCAAAAATGCGAAAATCAAAAACAAAAACCAATAATAAATCTCAAAAATAACAATAGGCAAAATCAAAACCAACAACAAATTTGATTCATGACTGGTTTTGATTTTAGATTTAAATAATGTTAATTATAAATAATGTCTAATTAAATTGATTTTGATTCTGTACTATTTGATTGTGCATCTTTCTGGACTTTTGATCGCAATTTGATTTTGAATTTTGATTAGATATTGGTTTTTATAATTTACTTTTATACCATCTTGTTTTGCTTCTGGATTAGTTTTGATTATAAAACTGCTAAAAAATTCAATGGAACATAAATTCTCCTATGTCACTCCTCGATAGTGCAACTCCCTTCTTTATGAATACTCACACGATCCTCTCGCTCGTATCATAAACACAGCTTGTCAATAAAGTTCCACATGATAGACTCGTGACATATTTATGTATATATAGTCTATTTTATGAATATATATATATAACTTTTTTAGTGTATCTATTTACATATTATGTATCTAAATAGAAGTAGTCACACAGTTTATTTCGCTTTTTGTTTTCAAGTCAAAATTTTCAAACGTCAATTTAGCGAATTTAGTAATTGCTATTATTCTTGCAAGTAAAATCTTTTTTAACACAAATTCAAATACTCGGAAAATACCATCTCTTTGCAATTTAATACTAATGTTCTTGCTCAAACCCATTAATAGACTTTTAAAAGCTAATTTTAAGTTTATGTAGCTCTAGTAACAATAAGATGATTTACCTAAGTCCTTACATAAATACGGGACATTCAGGGAGATTCACGTTCCAGATATTCTATTTAGTATTATTTATATTTTGTAGTGCTACGGAAAAAAACACTAACTTGTACGTAGCACATTTTTATTGACGGGGTCGCCTTTATGATGGAGCAGTAAAAAAGCTTAATATGCACCTAAATTCCACCTTCCAATTACAGACTGAAAGACAAAGGGAGACAATTCTTTCCTCAGAATCTAGTAACGCAGACAAAAACCAACCAATAATTTTAATCTAGAAGTTATTCTTTCTCATAAGGCACCATATTTCCCTTGAATAACAAGTTGGACTCCAAGAGTGTTAAAGAAGTTTTTACATTATATTGGGGGGTAAACAACTTGTGTCGGTGAAATTTGCTGCAGATTCTAAACAGTAACAACCGCTATGCTGTGGCAATTTGGACCACCTTCGCTGGTCGTTAACACTATAAACACAAGAGTGTATTAATAGCTGCCTAGTTCACTACACCGTTTCCGTCAAAATTTTAATATTTTTAATTTCTTGTTTGTTTTGAAAAACATCTTTCATTGTTTAGAAAAGATCTTTAATGTCAACCTCGATGGAGTTAATTTTCATTTAATATTGTTGTTATCTACACAATTATATCCCTAACAACAAAAAAGCAGATGTGGTGGATAAAGATATGTGTGCTATAAAAGTATATTGGTGTTATAAATGAATTAATTGCAAATACCATTAAATATTGAAGCATACCATAAAACACCTACTTTTATTCCGTTAAAGTAACGGTAGTAAACAAAAGTCGTAATTAGTAACAATATTCGTAGTAGATGTTTCTGTATCTATCGACTATTGTCACCCAAACTTCACTGTTACTACACGTTGTTCCTCCTAGCGCAAGAATCTGTTTTACCGGATGATCCATCTCGAAAATTTTATTAAAGCACCAACCGCCATAATTCAGGTTGCTGCCTTTAATGGTCCCATCCTCTGCCCTGACGTATTCCTCACCCCACATTTCTGTTAGTACGTCGCATTGCAGCTACCGTTATCATATATAAACTCCGACCAGACTGTTAGGACATTCAAAGGAAGTTGCTATTCAAAATTTATACACCTCGCCTGCACTTATTGATCCTTGTGAATTTTATTATCTGGGGGCACCCCGAATGCCTTTTAACTTATCATCTGAAAGTAGTAGTCTCGGGAACCTTATGTTTGCGGGGAAAACAAGAATGAAGCAATCTCGGCGAAAAGGATTTTCAGGATCTCGATCTCGTGTAACGTAAAGCAGACGAAGTTTCTATACACTTAATTTTATGGCGGTAGTAAAGAAACAAGGAAATGGTAATAAGAGTAAGAGTTAGAGTAAGATGTTATCAATTTTTATTTACATGTTGCCTGGTTGCGATTAGAGCGTCATATTTATTGATTTCAGGAATTCCTCTTAAAAATACTGTCAAGTGGAAGAGATTAATTGAGGAAGTAGAAGTTAATAAGGTTGTGATAGCAATCATGTTTCTGAACGAACTAAATACATATATGTAATAAGTTAAGTGTGGAAATTTGCGGCAGGATACAAGAGAAGTTGCACTGGTAATTCGGAGTAGACATCTATTAAAATCAGGCAAAAAACAAATAAGTTCATTCAAATAAATCACTTCACCTTACTTTTGCCGACAATGGGATGGGGGCTCGATATTTTTAAATACAATTTTTGTTTATTTAAATCAAGAATTTAGAGTAATTCATAAGAAGTAATTTTTGTAATTGAAATTAAAATACATCATAAAATATTACCTCTGGAAAACAAAATTTACTAGAGAATAGATAGAGAATTTTGCCGTTCAAAACCTACTGGATGTATGAATAAATTATGAAGACAATTACATCTGGCATTTGTATTAATTTTGAGAAGTAATAAACTATAATTAGTTAGGAAGGGGTGGGTTGCAATTTTATAATTTTCCTTACAAAGAGCTGTTTATGCTTACGAACACACTTACAATTTTTTCGTAAAACACGACAAGACAAATTTGTAATAATAATGGAACGCCACTGAGTGAACGTCACATTTGACAAATGTCTCGCCATGGTCTAACATCCATAACTTCATATATTTTTTAGTGCAAATTCATTTTCTGTCTTTCTGTTGGTCCATTTAAAACCATCGGCATTTTTAAACCAGACGTTTTAGAAAATAAAAAAAATTCCCAATACATTTCTCTTATCGTTGATATTCATAATCTCGGAGATTGCCGTTTACTTATGAAACACCCTGTATAATAAAAATAAAATGGTGTTCGTTGGTAAGCGCATCACTTGAGAACGACTGGACCAAGCTAATAAGGCTATTTTTTTTAATGTTCGTAATAGTTCAAATAAGGTTTTTCAGGAAATAAAATTTGAAAATTTTTCCCTGAAAATTGGAAAATGCTTTTTTTATGTGATCTTTTTGGACTCAAGAAAATAACTAATTCTAACGATGGATTTGCGTAATTCTTTTCTTGTTTTGTTCGTTATTGTCCTGGAAAAGTTTCCAGGAAAATAAAATTCCAGACAATTACAAAGGAAAGTGAAAATTCGGACAAACTGCAAAAACATGTCAATCTATAGTTCGACACTGTCAGAATTTTCTAAACACTTTCTGTCAGGCGATAATAAAATGTCAGATAAACGTCACACCATTTTTATGGATTTGAAGCAATTTAAAGACTTGTCGAGGTTGTGTCAAACTATAAAACGTTGTATTACACTCGTTTCTGTGGAAATTGGACGGCACTAGGGGTTTAAAATAGCACGAGCGAAACGATATACTATTTTATATATAATAATCTACTATTTTGTATGCATTCTCGATCATAACTGACTATAGAAACAACATGTTATTTGGTTGATTCTTTTTTGTTTTGCCTTCTGGAGAAAAATCAAGAAGATTGCATTCCAGCCTATAATAAAATAAAATTACATTTATTTTTATTTTGGCGTGATCTTTCCAAAAACAAATTTATTGAAATTTGCACAGGACAGCGTCTGTCGCGTCAGCTAGGCTATTATATTTCTGGTGTTACCCGTTGCTTCTGTTTCTTCCGTTTTTTTCTGTTGGTTATTTGACGTTTCGTTATTTCGATAATTTTTAATGTGTTTCGTAAATGTTTAAATTTTATATTTCACAAAATTTATATTTTGATAATTATTCCCTAATTTACAAAAAAATTTTGACGTTTTGCTGTTTCGCGGATTTACAATTTCGATTTTGATATTTGATCTGACGTAAGTTTTCGTTAATTTGTTATTTTGCTATTTCGTTAATTTGTTGCTTAGATACTTGAACTTTCGTTCAAACTAATATTTTGATATTTTAATAAGTATTAAATTCAGGTGTTACTTAGGCATGTTGTGACGAGGGTTAATGTTCATCAACGCCATGTTCATTTTTGTTTCTGTCATGTATTAGATTTACGTTGTTTTATACGGATTCCATACAAAATGTATGAGAAAATTAATTTTCTCTATAATTTTTTTTTAGTGAATTGTTACGATGTTTCAATACTCATTCGGCCCCGAAAACAAAAATTCATCGAAATCAGTCAAAAATCAAAATTTGTGTGTGGAGTCCACGCGCGATAGAAGTGAAACCTTTGGAGTTTGCTGCTTAAAAATCGATTTTCATTTTTAAAGCGCGGTACGACAAATTTTGGTTGCCGGCGTTCTTCGTTATTGTTGTTGTCCTGTACTAAGAGGGTTTCCCTGGGGCCCCCTGTACCAAGGAGGGGTCCCTTTAATTTTTCCGATATTTTAATAGTTATTCTGCTATTCGAGGCGTTACTAGTGAGGATAAGATAATTCGAATGTAAATGAAAAGTATAATTAAGGTGGTTGCGATTAAGATGAAAGTTAATCGCAACCACCTTAAAGAGACAAATCCAACAAATCAAAGATCGTAAAAATCGGTCCAGCCGTTCTTGAATTATAAACCCAAGCCGATTTGACCGGTGCAATGAACAGGTAAACCACGATGGGTAAACAATGAACCGATCCGGGTGGCATTACGCTCATGTTACACACTTCTCTTGACAAATATTATTTGATTTGTGGTAAAAATTTCATATCGATCCGTTGATTGGTGTAGGAGCTTATTCGGAACATACAAATAATAAAACACATTCTTTTTAGCGGTATCTTGAAATATGTGTTTTTTTTTCACTTATTTAGAGCAGTAGTGTAAACAATCTTTTTTGTTTTCCCATTTGACGCATACATATATGTACTTCGGTGTTCCCTCTCTGTAGCAAGCAACATATAATATATAATAATTGGCCATGTGAGAAACATGGACTGTCCAAATTGACCCCAGCAACACTCAGTGATTGTCCTTGGGCTTTGTTGATGGTAATTGCGAAAGCACGGCGCACTGAAAATTGAAGCCGTTTGAAATCGAACAGTGGAGCCATTAGTATGCGTGGGATGAGCACATCTTCCCCTTACATTTTTCATTGAGGATGGTCGTTTCAATGGACGCTATGTTGTTTATAGAAGATCTGATTCGATCGTTTTGGAGTCGTGCGCTCTGTTGTTCAAGTCTTTCAGCAGCTCTTGAAGTTGAAGCTCTGATTCGATCGTGTTCGAATAGTGGGCTATGTTGTTCAAGTGTTTCAACAGCCTTTGATCTGAAATCTCTTATCCCAATTTCCTCCTGACGACTTTCACGTTGGTTGGATGTTCATTTCTTTCATTCAATTGGCTCGATTTTTTGGTTGATTTTCCAACAGATGATTTTCCTTTTTTTTTCGAAAGTATTTTCTTAAATAGTAACAAACGTAAGACATTCAAAATACCCGATGCGAGTGATTGCGCCTCAAAAATGAAGTAAACCAATTTTTTTAGTGAACAGAAAATTGGCGTTATAAATTGATTAGCGTCACTTGCCGATTGCAGGTCCTATACAAGAAGAATTTCAAGTTGCGCCCACTTCGAAAGCAATCATGGACACATCCACAATAAATTTTGTTACTTCTACCTCGACTTCACCACGCTATTCCTCCCTTGGAAAATGATTTTGACGAAAACTGATGAGTGACATTTTTTGTCTAAAACTGTCACTATGACAATTTCGCTCGGTTTGAAGTTTAGATATTTTTTTACGAAAAAGGGGTGACACATTGAGGTTGGCAACCCCCCTATGTTACTCCCCATTGCAAATATTATTTGTGTTCATTTCATAACGATCTGTTCACCGGTTTAAGAGCGCATAACATACGAACAAACAAATATTGATTTTTATATATTAGATTATGTCAATTGGGGGGGGGGGGGTTCAGGTTGCTTACATATTACTTGAATTGCTTGAACAACCACTTTGTAACTTAAAATACAGTCCGTTTTTTTTAAATCATTGTGGTGCAAATGCTAGCGCCCTAAATTTAATTCCCTATATTTAGAGCATTACGTTGTTATGGAAACGAGAATAGAGTGTGAATTATTTGCACCACAATGGTTTAAAAAAAGGACATGTTTTTTCGTTCTGATTCACATCGCCGCAACATATGTAGAAACCTTTGACAGTGACAGGAAACGTAGTCCCGTAACCTAACTTTTCAACCAATTTACTAATATAATAGCTATGGAAGACCAGGATTATTTACATGTAGTGATGTCAATGGCTGTGACAAATAATAATATAAGCATACTTTTATTAACTCTATTTTAGAGAAGACTCGCCGGCAACAATTTGCAGTGTATATCCTTCTTGCCGTTTTACCGAGCAATCTGATTGGTGAAACATACGAGATATAGAAACATAGCGCCGAAAAGTTGAAGTTGGGCCAACTTTGTCGTATGTTGCGTATGTTTTAATAGTATTTTACGTTACAAGTCCGGTAGGTTACTACCGGACGTGTATCGTAATGTATTTTATTTCAAACTGTAAGCCTGTCCTTCATTATTTTATTTCAAAAATAAAAAAAAACACATTTTGTGAAAATCGCATCACCTTTGTTGTACATGTAAAACTTCATCATTAGCCGACAAATACGTTTGAAAATGTCAGATTAATGTCAGATTTGATTTATAAAGATGAAACTGTCCGGTAAGTGTTGCCTAGTGACATTTACCGGCTCTGATACTGTAATAGCTCACCTACCGGACGCAAATTGATCCTTTAATGAAACATCTACCGGACAGTATGAAATAAAGTAAATGTAAATGCGTACATTTGATTCCATAATCCATAACGATCAACATTTAATTATTTTTTTGTTATGTTTGCGTATGTAAACTGGATGTGAATAATTTATTTTGATCCAAAATGACGTCACCGACAGTGCGTTGTATTCTTTTATAATAATTACAATACGAAAAACCTTCCTGCATATTTTAAATTTTTGTAAAGGCGAATCAAATTTCCATTCTATTCGTCAAGCGGATCGTTTAATTCACGGGCTCGTATTAATTCGAAGAATTTGAATAATTCAATCGACTCGTTTAATTTTTGATGAATTAGTTTACATAAGTAATTATTCCAAGTTTCGGCAAGACAATACTGTCTCATTTTTGGTTGAGACATCCGATTTAATCAATACTGAATCGAAGCAAATTTGTAGTAGATGAAAGCCAACTCAATTTTCCTAATGCACATGCTTATCAATCGTTCGTGGTTCAGCATAATTTGCCGAGTCAGATTTAAGAGAAAGAAAGCTCCCTGAGGTGTGCATTTTTTTTTTGTACACTCCTTTCGGAATTAATGAAATATTTATACCATAATTGTCGTGAACAAACGACCCAAGAAGAGTCTAGACAATACTTCTGAACATACGAATCATAGAGAAAACTTATACCATTATAGCCTTTGGGTAAAGAGCTTTCACAATGTATGGTATGTCTGAAAGTAATTAACATTTCGTAGGCACTATAGTTGTCACTGTACGGCGTGTTTACCTCTTTTATCTTTGTATCAGAGATTGCATATGGGAGCGTCACAAAGTGGCTGTTAATTTTGTTCATAATTAAAAAATAAGTAGAATTCAGTGTTTTTTCTCTTAGTAATGTTCTCTGGTAGTCTTTTTTCCGCGAATATCATATTTAGAACAAAGTAAACGTTATTGATTTTCTTAAAAGTGTGTAAGTACTCAATCTATGATTGGCTAAACCTGGCACCTTTTTATTTATTCTGAAATTAATAGATCCTTCATCCATAATGTTCTGTTCATTCATTACTCTGGCGAAACAAATCGGGACGTAAGATAATACACTTTGATTTACCTAAATGATTACAGTTTAAATGTTTATACAATTCAATTGAATTGTAATTAAGATGACTTCAGAGACGTGGCATTAATCTATACTGGGTGTTCAAATGAAAAAGTCATCAAGTTATAATAATATATGTAATTATAGATAGAAACGTATGCCCGCGGCTTGTTTCATACCAATTTCAATTATCATTTATGTTGTTTTGTTTTATGTGTTTTTAGCTTTTATTGTAAAATCATTTAAAATCAAAATTGTGTATTGTTCTTACAATGGCACAGACTGTGTAGTACAAAGTATTTAAAAAAAATAAAAATCCCAAATGTATAATGTACGTAAAATGTTGTGAAACAAGTAAAGCCTTCTGGATGAACTTTTTAAGTGAACACCCATTATATATAGGATAATAAGTAATTCCTTATTGAAAATGTTCCTTTCCTGTCTGTGGATAGAATGAAAACAAAACTGCAGTTTGATATTCTCGAGCGAATATCAATCAGCATCAACGTAGTAATTAACGTGGAGGATACAAAACAAATATGTACGATAGATTTAATACATACAGTGAGCAATGATCCGTAACAATCAAACAAGTCGATTTACGAAAATATTTAGTCAATAACTTACAAACGAAACTGAAACAAGACGAAATTGAAGCCAAACTGTGGAAAGCTTGAACCAATCATTTGAAATTGGATGTTTGATGAAACTGCGCTCTTTTACATTCTCTGGAAAATCGAAAATGGCATCCTTTATTAACTTTTTGTCAGAGGAGCCCACGCAAGTTCTCCCACCTTTACAAGTGGTATTTTTAAAACGTCGACCCCCCTATATTTCGCAGATTGTCTAATTTATTTATAATAAAGGGTGGCTTTAGAAAGGGGCGACAAAATTTTACTGGTGGTAGATTAGACTTATTAGACCTCTACAACATTATCATTTTTCCAAAAAAATGTGTTTTTTTTTCTTAATTAAAACAACGATTTCCACAAATCACTATTGGAGACCGATGGTATTGATGTGTAAAGATAGGTACTTGTGATGAATCTGCTGAATGTAGTAAAGAAAGATTAAGCACGCTCTTTCCGTAGATTCATGCCGCCTTCAGTTCCGAACCTGAAATTATTACTGTATCATTTTAAGGATTTGTAGCTCCTCGAGGGTAACGGGCGAGATTTATTTAACAATTTTTAATCTGGTTTTGACCGAGTTGCTAGAGGATGCACCTCTCGCCATTCGACAAAACATGTGGTTTCTCCAAGACGGTGCTCCCATACACAGTGCTCGCATAGACTCTCACTTGTTAAACCAATAATTTTGGTGGTCACATTGGCCGGGACGCGTTCACCCGATTTAAGGCGACTGGCCGGTTTTTGTTACTTAACTATTTTGTCATCTTTTTAAGAACGAGCTGCGGCACACACGAAATATAATACGGTCAACCGTCAACACGTCTGCCTGCCGCTGAGGAGCGGGGCCTGTGTTACCTTGAACCACGCTGCTTGAAAGTAGCAAACTTTGGGGACAATTTGTAAATTTATTTTTCAATATTTATAAAAACACCTTGCATTTACCGAATACAGAGATCAGTAAAAATCAAGCACCAACACGTTTGTTTAAAAAAAAATGTTTTTGGCTTCTCATTTTGGCAATAATTTTTTTTCTGAACAAACAACGTTTTGCCGTGATGAAGGTTTTTTTTTTACTAATTTTGATGCCCAATACGTTAAGATAGCCTAACAATGAAAGCCGTAATTCGGTTCCAAAGTTGAGGCAACTGAGCGTTTCGTCTTAAATCCGTCTGACTTTTTATGGGGGCATATGAAACAGTCAGCATACGCTACCCCTGTGAACACATTGGCAGGGTTGAGGGTGCGTGTATAAAATGCAACGTTCCAGTGGTCCTCTACATGTTTCTTATTTCAATATTTTTCTTCGGACCTTAGGGAAAATTTCTAATAACTGATATTACAGTTAAGTATTATTTGAGGGGACCTATCACCAGTAAAATTTTGTCACCCCTTTAAAAAACCACCCTGTATAAATAAATGTCATAAAATCATCTTTGGCATCGTTATCAAGACGTTGGCACAATCAAAGATATTTTTTGATGTCTGTACAGTCTTCAATGTAATCATTGAAGTCGACAGTGATCACTCAATATATTCTATAGGAACAACAACAACATAATATTGTTGCTACGAATATGTGACAATTTATTTAAAATTCCATAATACAAAATGTCCCGCATTCTGATTTCAACTACGAAATAATTTCTGATTTTTTCCGTGCTGTTTCACCAGTTTGAAGAAGCTATATGAAACTTTTATAACAATAGCCTACTTCTTCCAAAACGGCGCTGATTAAAGAAAAGTTTTGTATTTTATTAAAGCCTGTAATTTTCGTTATAAAGTAATTATGTACATTGCCAGCTTTATAAATTTAAATTTATAGTTTAACTTACTTTAATTATGTCAATAAATGATAACGTAAATTACTAAACTTATGGGATTAAATGTATAAGAAAGACAATGAAAACTTTTGTCGTAATGCCATGACGCGATCAAAGTAATTACATTACCAACTTAAAATTAAGCCCACACGCCTAGGGTTCCTCAATCTTATATCCCATTGCATTGTATTCATTGCATTAATAAGGACCCCTGCATCGAAAGAGAATAAAAGAAATAGATGTAAATTTTCTATTGCCACGAAATCTCGATCTCCATTTTTCATTCCTTTGCAAGTTCCTAAGCAAGTATGTACAAGTATACAACAATCACCAACAATTTTAAAAATAAATTTCTTCAAGTATATTTTAGCAATATAGCAAGCACAAGTGCAAGTTTACGATCATTTAGATAAAAACACATATTCAGAGCTGTTCTAGATAGCAGCGCTCAATTGAATTTCGTATCAAAACGAGTAGCAAAATACAACCCATTGTTCTATAGGTTGCTGACATTAATCATCCCATTACAAATGTGTAAAAACTCCAATTTATATTCAGTTAGCGGATGCATATAAAAGGAGCAATTGATTTATTAGTGTGCTCAAGTTTTTTTTTTTCAACTTTTGAAACCTAATCGCGAATCCTTGGCACAAAAGTTTCTTCTATATAAAACCAAACTCGGTTGGGTTCTTGGAAATTCCTCTCACAATAAAGATGATGTTCCAACTCAAAGTTCATGCCACTTTGTGCAACTCACCCTTGACAAAAAGATGACGCTCTTTGCGAACGAATATTTAATGACTGTCATAAACGTTCGAAAATTGATAAATACGTGGCCCCTTTACCATTTAAGCGTGAAATCCCTAATTTAGATATCTCTCTTCAGATATTATTTACCTCATCATGGTGTAACTAAAAAAAACAGTACAATAACTCAGTTACGTGTTGTATTTGATGCCAATACATCAACAGGGAAAAATGATCTTCTTATTGGAGAATATTTCTTTAAGGAGGTTGAGCGCGTAGGGCGAGGCAACAATTTCAATAATCCACGAAAGTTACGGTCTGTGAAAATGTGTTTTTCCGGCTAGACGTTAGTCTTAATTTGAAATTATTTTGACAGACCTGAACATGTCATAAAATGACAGCAGCGTGAACGGGATTTGTGGCAACGGCTATTTTGAATTCTTCGGCCTGCTTCGGCAATCTCCTTTACCGTCACAAGCGACTTTGCACGTTTTAGCAGGTTCGATAAGTTAAAACGCATCATTGCGTATTGCATAAGATTTAAAATGACTGGCCATCGCAAGCAAAATCAAACCGAAATTCTGGCTGGTCCGATTAAAGTGGAAATAGTTGAAAAGATGGTTCGCGCGATCATGAATGTTGGTCAGAAGGATTCAAAGAGCTTCAGAGAGCTAAATCTAGTCGGAAATTGAACCCAATTTTAGACTCAAAAGTCTTAATAGGCGTCGGTGATCGATTGAATAATTCCGACATTGGTTTTGACATCCGATTTTGCTTTCTTCGAAGCACCCGCTATACAAATTAATATCGCGACAGGTACACCTGGATCTATAGCACTCGGGAGCATAGCATACGTTCTACGGTTTGCGCGAAGGCTTTTGGATCATCGGCGGGAGAAATTTAGTAAGAAAGATTGTATACGAATTTGTAACTTGTTTTAAAGTTTCACCCAGAATTATTGATGAGCGATTTGCCGGGCTCCAGATGAAGACCGTCAATGCCGTCATGACGAGGTAACGCGCCACATGTCAAGTGACGGGATACAGTGGAATTTTATATCTCCCCACTCGCCGCATTTCGGTGGATTATGGGAGGCGGGTCTGAAATCAGCTAAATATCATTTGAATAGAGTAAATAGAAGCGCCTCGTTAACCTTTGAGCACTTCTATCCATTGTTGGCACAGGTTGAATGCATTCTGAGTTCCAGACCCATTTAACCACTCTCCTCGGATCATAACGACCTTGAGCCCTTGTCGCCTTCGTATTTTTTCATCGGCAGAACTGCCATGGCAGTGCCCGACCCGAGTCTGCTACACATATCAGAGCCCCGATTGAATCATTTCCAAAAGATCCATCAGCTGTGCCAGCAGTGGCAGATTAATAAGGGTCAATTGGCTGTAGATACCTTGGTATTTATAAAGGACGACAACCTCCCGTCATTAAAGTGGAGGATGGGAAGAATTCTTCAACTTCATCCAGGGAAGGACGGAGTATGGGTCGCTTCCATAAGGACAGCTAGTGGGTTGATCAAGCGTTCATTCGCGAAAATCTGCACTCTTCCCATTGTTTAAGAAGTGAACACAAAATCCGAGTGTAATGTCATTCGTTGAGATTCTTAGTGTGACATAGCGTTCATCTTTTGGGTACTGCGGAATTGCTTGTATTGTATTAGTTAAGAGTCATTTGTTCATGTTGGTTGCGATTAGTTATGGTTTCTTTTCGTTATTTGCTTCATATAAGGTTCAATGTTATTAAAAATATATATCTCCGAACAAAATCTACAGTCCACAAACAGATGGAAACCGTGTATTTTCAATTTTATTCTTTCATCGTGTAGAGGGGTCAAGCCTGAGCTCAAATCTGAGTTTTCGGGGTGATTGGTGTTGTCCCCTGGCCGCCATTTTGAAAATAAATTTATTACAAAAACTACAAGTTTTATAAAAAAATTGTAAAGTACTCTTTTGTAAATAATTATATTGTTTTCATTTTCTAGATAACTTTTTAATATACTATATAAAAAGTTATAAACAAAAATAACTGCAAATTTCAAGGGCGGGTTTTGTCTTCAAAATGTCACTAGATCGGAGCATCTTCTTTTTATTTTTCTTTATCTTGTTTACCGACACTGTCCGCGCTCAATATTATATCAGATTTACACTAATATATGAATATATTAATTTACTAACAGATTTATCAATATTTCGAACGATTTTTTTTTAATGTAATCATGGCTCAACATCGAATCCAACCACTGTCTTATAAACCAATAATTGTAAAATCAGCTTTAGGGCTGTTATTCTATTAATGACTTTGTAACTTAATATTTAATCCAGAATTTCTGATACTTCAGTTGAAACTACAATCAATGGATTTCGAATCCAGTTTTCTGGATTTCAATACATATTATGCAAAATATTTTTTAATGGAAACCAATTTTACACATCCTCTTACCTTCAGTAGTGACAGCTTTAGATCTGACAAGATCAGCCTTGTTGGCCACCAGAATAACGGCTTTTGTGCTAATAGTGTCCAGAGTCCATAACTTCTGTAAAATTTTTTCAGCACAGGCTAAACTTGACCGATCCGAGCTGGAGTAGACGACACAGAATGCGTTGGGATCAGTGTATTTATTGATACAAGTGTCCGGCTGGAAATTGAAGGAATACATCACGACATAGGATCGACTTGTCATTTATCAAACTTACCGACAGGTCAGCTGTTGCGAAATCTATAAAAATAAGCTCGGATTCTTCTCCGGCCAACAGAACAGAGACTGATTTTTCGCCGCTTTCATCATCTGTAACAAAGAGGAAAATCTCGTTAGGAGAGACGTTCTGGAAATTTGTAATTTTCTGGAACGTGTTGCACAAAGCACGCGTTGGTGGAGATATAAGCTGGTCCTAAATAACAGAGATTAACTACTAGAAACAAGTAGAGAACAAGCGTAGGATAGAAATATTATTTTTACTAATAAAAACAGAAAATTTACCTGTGGATTTGTGCTTTCAATCTGTACCCTGTGAACCAATGATAATAGCTATTTACGGTATTAGACCGGTAGCAATATTTTTATAGCCGCGCCAATACTTTACAGGTCGAGCCGTAGGGCGAGACCGAGACCTGTATGTTTGGCAAGGCCATAAAAATGCTACCGGTTGTATATTGTATAAGATTTTTTAGGATACTGCAACGATCACTTTCAAGTTAAACAAAAATTAATGAAAACAAAAATTTTATCCGGCAGGTCGGGGCGGCGCATGAAATGAAAATCATCGCATGTGTGTGTGCTGGTTTGTGGAAATTTTATAAAAGTATGTATCTCAAAGTAGAGCCCGATTTCATGTTGATTTGCGACTGGTCGCAAATGCCGGTTGCTATGGAAACGTCGTAACTAAGTGGCACAAGTTGTCGGTTGCAGAATTGCAGAATATTTAGGACTTCCAGAAAGTGAGAAATTTACTAGACATTGTTTCCGTCGTTCAAGCGCAACTCTTTTGGTAGAAGGTGGAAGAGATCTAAGTACCCTAATGACCCACGGAGTTTGAAAATCTTCGTGCGTTGCACGCAATTACATAGAAAATTCCACCAGACTGATAAAGAAATAATAAATATTGCTGAGAAAATTTAGGGTTCATTTAAAGGAAATCAATCTCTTCAAATATTAGTACATTCAATATTCATGTAAGTAAGTCAAATGGTTTGTTTAGATAATAAATTTGTTAAATGTTTGTTGTGTCAAATTAATTTTGATCCGGTCGTTGTCAACTACTACCGGCCTAGGCCTATCCACCGGACTCGTTTGTTTTATATGTAAACCCCAGTTCAGTATTCTAAAAATTTACTTTTACTAGCTTAGCGGTTAAAATAAAGAGGTCATGATACGTATGTATTAAAAACTTTTATTAAGAGCAATTGGCAGCGAGGGTTCCACATATTTGTTTATTTTTCAATCATGCCTCAGCAATTTCGTTATTTATGACACACGCAGCTACAACCCTGTCTTTTACAATTAAATTCCTTGGGGTAAATAATTGTGAAACAGTAACTATCATTTCAGAACCGCCTATATGTAACAGTGTACTATGATGAACAATGGTCACGCAAGTAGAACTGCTATATCTGTTGTTGCCTCGATCACCGTATAAGATAACCCGGCGCACATAAATCCCAAGATGCCTGGCATAAAGGAACTGCTTCGCTTGTTATGAACTTTGGAAAATCATATTAAGTTTTCAGAGGTAAATTATTATTACAACGAACGCTGCTACCTAATCAAAACACACAACAATTTGATTGATCATTCTACCCCTGTTTATGATTTAACTTTCAGTGGCAAGGAAAACCAAAGACGAGTGTTTAATCCCTGAGCAGTTTAAGTGTGCCTCACATGGTAAATCCTCCCTGCCACATCTAGATAGCCTCCGGAATTACACTGAAACAAGCGGTATTATGGACTAATTCATTTATCCCCTAAAGGGGCATATAAGTTGATATAATTTATTCCGAAGGCTGGCGAAATTTTTAGCGTATTGAAGGGACTCCTTGTAAAGCACCGTCGTCTGCAAAAATTAAAGAAAAGTCAAGTATCTCTAGAGAAATAAAGATTGAGGACCCGCCGGATTGTAAATATTTGCCGGTGAATGTGAGTTTCCTAAATACACAATATAGAAATCGCTTCTCTAATGGTCGATATAAAATACTTCGGACGACGATAAGTGAAAACAAATCGACCAAGAATAAAAATATCAGTTGGCAACAATACAATTTACATCAGAATTGGTAAGCTTGTGATTCGGTGTCAGCGGTTGACAGCTATATCGATATTTATATCAAACAAACATATCCTTAGATTTATAATTGACATTGAAGATAAAAATAATCTACACTTTTATCTGAATCTATTACCAACTGAAATTTTATTTGTAACTGTTTTTAAAAATTGTTCCATCCCTCAAGATTACATTAAAATGTAGCTTTTTTACATTTTTTACATCACCGGAAATGACATCAAGCATGTGAATTCAACGTTTTCCCTAAATGGTCGCGATAAATTTCTTGGAACTTTACTAACGATTTCCCCAGTGATAAAATTTGAGCTTTAAAAAAACGGATGCGCCACTTTCAATATTATTTTTAAATTATGTAGAAAAACAACGTTTTATTTGAACTGTTTCAGCACAGCACAACATTTACATTTGGTACATAAAAAAAGTAATTGTGCGTGTCAGCTCCGACGCGCGACTGGAGTTTACTTTTTAAGCGCAGTTGTCCTTGAATATACAATGTGCAAAGGGGGTAAATAAACGCATCTCTGTAAAATCATGTTACATAATAGTATATTAAAGTATGAGTGGATAACAAGGTCTTTAAAACACGCGCGAGTTTTCGAGCACGACGGCGTAGCCGGGAGTGCTCGAAATAGAGCAAGTGTTTTAAAGACCAGTTATCCACGAATACTTTACGCTATTTTTTATTATACCAGCAATACTGGAAACAAATTAAGCACTAAAAACTTAGAAATATTTTTTGTCGTGATAAATCGAAATGGCGTAATAATATTGCCATTAGTTACGACAATTATTGTTTACGTTTTTCTCGCGTCCACGTCTGTCATTGCATTTAGTCGTGTCAGCAAAAATCGAGGAAAAATGAGTTGAAACGAGATTTCACCCGATATAGAAGCATTGGCCCAACAAGCGGAATCCAAAATACTATCATCGAAGTCAAAAGACCCATACCTGAAGGAATATGGAAAGTTTTCAAATTTGATTGAAGTTATAATGATACCTATATTTCCTTGACAACCTTTAAAGCTCGCCGTGCTTTAATCGCCTGTGTTCGCAAGCTCAGACGTGCTTTAAATGGCGATACTGATGCAGGTATAATAAAAAAATGTATTACTTATATTACATAAATACATTGTAATTACAGGAAGATTGATTTTCTTCACTTCTTCACATCAATAATATATCATCACTTGAACTGGTTAATGAAAACATAACGCTTCTTGTTAACGCGTTAACTTTTAGCGATCGATTTTACTCCCCAAAAATTTGTCACACAGGGCTTTAAAAATCGATTCTTAAGGGGTAATCTCCAAGAATTTTTGCACACATGCTATGAAATCAAGGAGGAATAATAGAAATGGAGTCATTTATTATTGGTTTTTGGTGAAGCTGCCGACGCTTCACAATCTAATGAACACAATTACAACATTGCCATGTCTTGTGAAAAGTAGCGTTTTAGTACCGAATGCTAGTGCGCCGGTCTATACGGAGTGATACATGCAGTGGTTAAGTATTAAATACATTTGGCATCAGTGCAGCAGCACGTGTCTGTGGAAAAAAGAATATGTCTGCCATTGTTATTGTAATCGTTTTGTGGTGAATTAAATTTTAGACATTGAAAACCATAAGGACATTGGTGTAAACATGGTTAGACAGTGTTATGTGTGTAAAGACTGGATTACTTGAATCCAAACTTGACTTTCCACAGGTGAGCATGTACAACGCAGGTAGCTGTATTTATTAGCTCCGTGGCGTACACGTTTCGGTGTGGACTGCAATAATTGAGTTATTAACATCTGTTACAGATTTTCCAGTGATGAATTCATGAGACAGATGTATTTATTTACCTTAAATGTTAGGGTTGATTGAATTTCGGGAAAATGACCGTGACTCAACGGATAGCCACGCCACTGGAGATTCGGCACAGGTATCGGAGGACACGGTCACATTCTGTCATGTAAAAGAAAACAAACCACCGTTCCGCCCCGCCCACAGTTAATTGGCTTCATAGCGCTGCATATGTTTAGCATTGGGATGATGTCTCCATTTCTTATTATTCCTCCGTGTATGAAACTAATTATTATTATTGCGTATTTTTTATGCACATTTTAGGATAAAAAATTGAATTGAATTTAAAAATTACAATCCGAATTTACAAACTCATTAATACTATAGAAGCATGTTTTTAAATAGTTTTTAATTTATTTTTAAAAAGATCAGTGTGGTTGTCTATAAGGTGTAACAGGTTGTACAATTTTGGTCTATAGTAGAGAGGATAATTCCTAGATTTTTGTAGGTTGCCTTTCATATTCCAATATAATGTTTTGGCTGTTTCTAGTCAGATACTCATGTGTCTATTGATGAGTATATTATATAATTCTTTATTCGCCCTAGGGCTTTCCGATTCCTGTGATTACATATCATGACCCATAGCATAGTTCACATTCTGCATTAATCAAATTAACGTATCTTCATATATTCTCCCCTCCCCTCTTCATACCACACTTTTCCTTTCTCTTCCATACCTCTTTTATTCATTTTATTTCCCTTCCGTATACATTCAGTATTTCCTCTTTCATTTCGCTCTCTTTCTCTCATCTCACTGCACTCATTACACATTATGTTCAATCGTCTCTTTCTCTTCATAGCACATTTAACACCTTCTTCCTCCCTCTTTATTTCCTATTGTCTCTCTCTTCAAATTATTTCCTCAGTACCGTACTTCCAGTTGCACTTAGACTAACTGATTCTTTCCTTCTTTGTCTGTCTTTTTTCCTTACGCTCAGTTCTACATCTGTCCACATGCCTCTTTCTCTTAGTCTCTCTATTTCTTTGATCGCGAACCCATTCCGCTGGTAATATTTCTCCCTTTCGTTTCCATCCTCTCTTCGAAGTTGTCTGCTCTTTTTCCCGCTTTCACTTTCAACCTATTCCTTTTGCATTCTTCTCTCACTGTGCACCCTGGAGTTTCTCTATCCACTCCTAGCACCCACCTCAGATACTTCTCTTGCACCTTCTCTATCTTCTCTTGTTCTTTCCATCGCCAAACCTCTGCTTCGTATGACACCATGATCTCAATCAAACTTTCAAACATCGTCATTCTCCTTTTGAAATCGTCTCCCCACTTTCTCTCTCCTATGCCCCATAAATACCCCATCGCCTTAACTCCCTGGTATGTGCCTGGTCCGTGGCTCTTTCAATGAACATAATAATATAGCCAAACTACATAAAATTGTTTGGTTTGTTCTATATTCTCTCCCTCCCTCATTCCTCCTCTTTCCCTTGTTAAACAGGAACATTTTTGTTTTTCCACATTTACTTCTAACTTTTTCTTCCTGACGTATTTTCCTACGTGTTTAGCAGAGTGATTCCACGGTAGTGTTCCACCTTACTTTTCACCCCCTTTTGTAAGTAGGACATATTACCCCTTCTCTCCATTCTAACGGAGTCTTTCTAGCACTCGTCCCATACAACCACGCTCCGTTATGTGCTCCATCCCTTCTCCTCAGTTTCTTCACTTGCCTCTGCTCCTCTTCCAGGGTGCTTTCTTCTCCTTCTGGTGCTGTTTGGTTTCTCTCATCTCTATTTCGGTTTTTCTATTTTGCTTCCTTTTTCCGTTGTTCACATTCTTTCTCCCACCATTAATTTTCTTCATGATCCTCTACCTATTATTGTTAATTGTCTTTTTGTCACTGCTTTTTCTAATATTTCTTTCAATTCTATCTCCAGGCAAGTGGTCTGGCTCTATTCCTTCCTCTCCTTTAGATTCTTCCATTTCTTCTTATGCTTCTTCGTTTACTATTCCGTAGTCGATCACCATTTTCCCTCTGCTACTTATGTAGGTACATCCTCCTCTTTTGTTCCTTTGTTTATTTCCATTTCACACGTCCCTGTCTCTGGATTTTATTTTTCCCTCCCCTCTCTCTTCTTCCCAACCCCTAGCTTTTTTTCTTTGATCTTCTATCCACGTTTCTGTTTAACCCTCTATCTCGAATTGCCTCACGTAATCCCAGAATTTTTTTTCTTAGTCCCGCTACATTCCAAAATAGTGTCCTCGCTCTTGTTTTTCCGATGCCTTTTTAGTTTTCCCACCCCACTTATTGCCCTCTCTTACTTTCCCCCTTGTTTTTGTCCTCCCGTTTTTTGTCTCTTTGCCGTTTGTCATTTTCTCTCTCAACCCTTCTTTTTCTTAGATTACTGTTACTTCCTTTCCGCCTAACCGTCCTTCATTCGCTAATTAACTTGTTTCTCTCTCCCTCTCATATCTTCTGTTTCTCCTTAAGTTCTTCTCTTTGCCTTCTAATATCTCTTTTAATTTTGTGGTTCGTATCTGCTTCATTTCTTCCTTTAGTTTCCTTTTTAATTCTTCGAACTTATCTATGATTCTCTCCATTTCACTGTCTGCTTCTGGCGATCTTGGTGTTATTTTACTTATTTTAAATATCTTCTCTTCTTCCTGTAACGAAGTTACTGAGAAATCTCCCCAAAATAATATTGCCACAATTGGAGAGAGAACAATTATTATATCCTTAGCTATCTTGATAGCAGTATTCTGAGCGTGGTATGTATGCCTAAGTTAAGTGGTAATCTAAGGTGATGCCCAGAACTTCAAAACGGACTAATCTGACATCCAACAGTGGGAAAACAAACAGAAAGTATTCTACTGGGAAGAACTTCCAGTACAGAACATTTACTTCCAACTTTTTCTTCCTGACGTATTTTCCTACGTTTATTATAATTTCTTTCATATCTCTTTCACTCTTTGCCACCATTACTACAGCATCCGAAAACGCCAGGCTTCACTTTCACCTACCTACTACACACCCTCCTGCTTGCGTTCTCTATAACATTCCAGCCATACGTTGTGAACATACAGGCTATTGCCCAGAAAGAAAGCTTTTTGCAAAAATGGGCAAAGCTGAAGTCTCAACATGTAGAGAATGTGAATCTGCAGAGGAAACTGCAGAACACATTATGTGCGATTGCGCAAAATAGGCAACAAAACCTGAGTGGGTTGACTGTAACACTCCAAGAAATAGGTCCTACGCCATTGGGTCAGAATTTGTCTCGGTAGACCAGAGATTTTAGGTCAAATAGGACACCGACAATGATTTGATGTTCTGTCTTTGCCATTTTTTTAACTTCTATGCCTGTCTCTTGAGATTATGCTTTATTAGTAATATGTTTCTTCACCATGTCTTCTGTCACTTGCTGACCTCTAGAAATTTATGTAACCAGACCTTTCTCTTGATGCATGCAAAACCGTTCTCGGTTGCTACCAAACATTTTCCTGAAGTCTGAGTTTGTAGTCTTTTTGGAAGAGACTTTGTCTTCAATTGTTTTCTATACCATTATTCTGGTTGTCGTTGGTTTCTGTTTGTGAACTGTTCTTCCCAGGGGTTGTATGTAACGTCCCCATTTGGTCGTTTATCAGATCAGTTGATTAACTCAGCACATCTATGGTAGGAACCTGTATTGTACGATGCTCATCTTTGTTTACTTCATGTTTCTAGTGGATTTTGATTCTGTATAACCTCACTTTTTGTTAAGAGCATAGCATTATCTCTTTTTTAAGAGTTGGTTTTCATGTTGTAGGACATAGTTCGATGGATTGTACCTGCCTTCGATTTCGAACACTTCATCGTCATCTGGTCCAATTTGGGATGTTGGTGTGGTGACATCACTATATGATCACTACTTTTAATCACTAACATCTCTATTAGCTAATTTTTTCTTGACTTTTGAGAGCTCCGATTTGACTAAGTTGCCGCCATGTTTTTTTTTAAGAGAATAAATACTGGGCACTTGCTTCTGTAAACTTTATAGCATATTTATGGCTAATAACTTTTATTATCCTCGTTAAAAATGTGATTTGTAACTAACTATCGGCAATATTTGTTAAGATTACAGTATTAGCAATAATGGCCAACCTAAAGCTCGTAATCTTACACAAAAATACGCCTAGTTAAAAAATACTGCAAAGGATTCTTAAATACACATCTGCTAACTATGCAAAAATTATGTTTTACATACCGGGTGGTTTGGTTTCTATGTTCTCCATTTCCGCCTCGAGTGCATTTTTTTTTTTTGTTAATTCTTGCTATGGGCTGTTTTGTTCGCTGCTCGTTTTGTTGGTTGTTTATGACCAGCGTCAGAAGGTAGCCAAGGGTCAATCGCGCGTATTGTGTTAAAGTTAATCAATGCTGGTAATAATGGAACCTCAAAATTTAATGTTAATTCGTGTTTTTTTCTTATTTTACGTGAACGAATACAAGTGCGCTGTCTTTTTCCGGGGCTCGGGCTCATTGTAACACTCGGCTGGTGCCTCGTGCCTCACAAGAACAATATTTGTATCTTTATTTGTAAAAATTAATACCGCTTTGTAGGTTTCCTTATTCATATTAATTATTCCTTACCATTCTTCAAATTCTGTGATTTTAATACGCATAAAACTTGGTTTGTGGCGGTTTATGTTGTGTATTATGTTTTTTTCTGAGTTGATTAATAGCATTTCATTTTACCCTTTTACGACAACATATCACATCTCATCTTTATAGTTCCATTTTATCCCTTCATTCTATGAAGTTCAATTACGGTAGGCACGCTCTTGAGCTCCTACTATTATGCTTTCAGACTAGAACGCATCTGTCTGCTAGTTTGAAAATATCCTTAAATAAATGACAAATATTTTGTTGCGAAATACGTGATTCCACTCTAAAAGGCTGTAAAAGGCAATATCGTCGCTAATGAGGGGAGTTAAACTTCATCTCAAACTGTGAACATTCTAAAATGTTGCTTCAGAAGCTTAGGCGCTTTGCTGCTTTGCCCAATTACATTTTAATAAGCCACTCTTGTGATATTTCATTGCACAATAGTTTGTAAGCATCTAGGTTGGTCCTGGAATAATTTATCAAACGTCCTTACAGTTGTAGTCTCGATAATATGTACAAACGTAACAATAATACGGGTGGATATCAACTCGTAAGATGGTGCAATAAGGGTGTACGAAAACTAATAAAGTCAGGGTAAAAATGGTTTGAATATTTATACTCAATTTCCATGCAGGACGTGGAAATCTTTGCGAAATTGGCATGCTTAGCTTTTTCTAGAAGTTACTATTAAAAATGCAAACATCGCCATAATACAATTCTTATGAGAAAAGTGGCGGAAAAGGAACTGTACTAGAAAATTCCTGTAGACATCAAAAGAATCGTGAAAGTTTCTTTTGGCGCACACTCTTTTTTTAACCGTCATAGACGCTACCATGCATGCAAAATCTAATTTAGCCAATCATGTATATGGCAGGGCGTTCGATATTGTTTCATCTGAACCGCTGACCACATGTTCGCGAGTTAATGGCTTTTTAAAATAATGTAAATTTAAATAACCGGCTTACGCTAGGATTTTAAGTTTAATTTGAAAAACGACTCTTTGATTGCTTTTTAATATTCTGGGTGGATTCGATTTTTATTGATAGTGGAAATTTTTATGGTCATGTTGAAGGTGTGTCTGAAAATCGGCGAGAATGGCGCATAATATGTTATTAAAAGTTGTAATATTTTTAATTTACAAAATTATTTAGGGCAAACTGAACTTATAACTATGTGTACTCACTAACGAATCCTTTGAGGAAATTCTAAATTAATAATAAGATAATAATAATAATAAGATTTCAGGTCCTCTTAATTCATTCCTATACGACAGAATAAAACCTACGCATTCGCGGTATTCTTTAAAAGAAATTTCCAAAACATTGGACACATTGTAGAGGCTTACAAACACGAATGAGACAAGGCAAAGACAAAAAAAAAAAAACTAAAATAAAAAGAGAGGTATAAGAAAGCCCAGAAGCAGGCCAGGTTTAGAGCCGAAGCCAGGAAAGCGTTTAACAGGGCTAGGAGGATAGGTCTCTGGGAAGACTACTGGACAGCCCTAGTAAAATACAACAAAGAATTGAGAAAGTCTAAAAAAAAGACCTGGAAACGTTTCTGAGAGGGGATCGATGAATTGGCCCAAGCAGTACGCATCTAGTTCTGTCTAAAGACCGATCAAACACAATTGGGCTCATCAAGCAACTCAACGGAACGTATACCGAGGAGAATCTGGGTAGTCTAAAAGCATTGATAACGACACACTTCCCAGGATCCAAGGAGGTACCAAAAACAATAGCCCAGACCCATGCAAACTCCCAAGAAATGTAAACCGAAGGTCCATAAGGAATAGCAGACGGCTAGCAGGGAAAAAGTGAAATGGGCTGTAAATAGCTTTAAATCATACAAATCACCAGGAAAAGACGGAATCTTTCCAGCATTGCTACAGTAGGGGATTGACCAGATTGCGTACTGCCTGACAAGTCTCTTCAAAGCAAGTTATGCACTGTGGTAGATACATGGGAGAAAAGTAAAAGTGGTTTTTATACCAGTCCTTATAGATCTGGAAATGCAGACAGTCTTAAAAAACTGGCAAACGGTAATAAGGTCACTATACGGGACAATACCCCAGGACAAAGGCAAGCGAAGAAATTCATATACTCCCCAGTAAGGTACCTAAACAATCTGGGCTTTTTTAACTTTGACGCTCTGGCGCGACTAAGGCTAAACCACTTGGTAAGTGCGCGACGGCGTCTGACGAAGTGAAAAAAAAAGGACTCTCAGAAACATTCTTGACTTTGCAAAAGGGCTGCAAATTCTAAGAAAATAAGTACGTAAGGTTTTGGAACAAAAGATCAAACATGGTCGCAGTTCGTTAGGGATGGACCTTAAAGTAATATAAAGTAAAGCCCAGAAGCATTCCAAAAAAGCAAGAAAACAGTAAGATCACCAGGGACTGAAATTAGAAAAAATCATGGAGAAAATGATGGATGACCCAAAATAAGTAAAAGAAGATAAAAGTGAAACCAGGAATAACATGAGAGAGCTGAAGAACGACAACAGACAGTTCATAGAAGATATGGAAGAACTGAAGAGAGAAATGAACCAACTGAAGAAGGAGAAGGAAGAAAAAGACCGCAAAGATGGAGACTAAGATAGAGGAAAAAGAAAGAGGCGAAAGCAGAAATAACAGGGCTGAGACTAAAAGAGACGGGAGCAAAAAAGTCTAGAAGTGAGTGGAAGAGGGGTTGAAACCAGAACTGAAGATGAGAGAAAGAAGAAGACAAAGAAGTGGGAACAGAAGCAGAACGTCATGAGAAACAAAAGAACAACCCAGAAACAGAGCAGGATCAGACATCTTCATCTCCATAAACGACAAGAAAAGAAAGAGAGATACATAAAAAAAAAGAAAACCGAGTAGAAAAAGAAAGAATGACGAAACACAAACTACAGAGAACGGGAACAACAGAGAGGAATCTGAAACTAGGGAAAAAAATCAAAATAAAAGGGATTGAGAATTAATACAAAAGTAGGAAGACCAAATAATGGGACAGAAATAGCACAAAGATAAAAAGAAAATTAAGAAGGAAGAAAAATGATCAAATTTATAGAAAAGAGAGGATAAATGAGGTACCAACTGAAAACTGAGAGGACGATACAGGCAAATTTACGTAAGTGAGTCCGAGAGGAGAATCAGTGATTGCAACACATTGAAAAAGAAGAAGGAAAATAAAAGGACATCACAAAAAGAATGAACAAAAAAGAATGTCAAAAAAAAATAAGTAGAAGAAGGAGAAAGAATGCGAAGACACAGATGATGGGACAAAGAAATCAAATGAAAAAATTGAGAAATGGGAAGGGATCGAGAGAAGTACCGGACACAACTAAAGAAATACAAAGACGCTTGTGAGAAGAGAAACAAAGATAAGCAGAGAGGAGAAGATGAAGAAGAGGAAATTAGATCCATGAACCCAGAAGAAGAAAATAGTAAATAGAAAGAGATTATAGGACCATCTGAGAGAGAAAAGAATAAATACACACAATAGAGGAAATCTACGTAGAAACGGAGAACAGAGTAAAAGTAACGGGAAAATTAGAGAAATATTCTGGACTTCGATTCTGGAGTAAAACAAGGATGCCCACTCAACCCCAGTCTATTCATGGTATTCATAAGCGACCTGGAAGAAAAACTAAGACGAGCGAAGAACCTGTATTCTTTTGATCGTTTACGCTTTTAAACCTTTTGATTTTGTTGAATCATTTTGACTTTTTGACTCATTTCATATTTTCCAATCTTTGCCTTATTTTCTTGATTTCTTTGAACTATCTGGACATTTTCCGTCTGAAATCTTGATTCTTTGGAAGCTTTTGAGTCCTGGCACCTTTGTTCCTTTTTAAATAATTTTCACTCTTAGTTCTTTTGATTTATTTTAGATTCGTTGGGCCGTTTTCAATCCTTTATTTTTGATCTTTTTGCCTCGTTGTATTGCTTTGATTTTTTGATCTCTTCCCTTTTGATATTTTTTAATCCTGTCATTCCTTTCAATCATTGGACCCTTTTTGTTTATTGTGCGGATTGTAAGACATTTCTGCTAATTCTTTTAGTAACTTCCATTATTTTGATGCGACAACAGACTTTACAAACTTTTTTAACGTTTTGAACTATGGACCTTTTTGAATATCTTTATTTCTTTGATTCTCTGGGTTTTCCTTTACTCTCTGACCTCTGTCGACTTTTGCGATTTCTTCGACTCTTTGTATTCACTGTAATAATTACCTATGGTAGTGGGTTAATTAACATTTACAAGAGTTTAGAATAAAAAAAAATAGTTTCGTTAGAGAGAGACATCTTTTTGAAAATTTTACTCTCCATTCTAACATAGCGGCCATATTTTTGCCACTTACAATACTACAAGTGGTTTGAATCTTGCCGGCAATTTTTGTCAGTGGGATTAAGAGGAGCTGTTGCAACGACAATCGTCATGAGCGCGAAGCACGAATGGTGATTGTCTAAAAGCAACAGCTACGAGTTAATTTGACCGACAAAAATTACCGAAAGATCCAAACCTCAAGACAATCCAAAGAATTTCTATTTAATTCGTTTTTGAATAGTGAGATTTGATCATTTTGCGTAACAACTGTGTACGTGAAGTGGTCATCAATAAACAAGGATTAAAAAAAAGTCAGTTTTTCTTACAATTACATTAATTTGTTACTTAATTTCTTTCCATTAAGATTTTAGACAAAAATGCTTTCTAATAGGGAACCTAGTATCAAAACTAACTAAAAATCTTTTTTGGAATAAACCTAATGGGAATGAGTGGTTTAAGAATTGCCCCGCATGCATTAATGAAATCGCCAAATGGACAAAGCGAAGTGCCGAGAAAGCAGGACTGGATATGAAACGGATTAACGTCACAAATCATTCAACAAGGTTAACTGCGATTACCAAATTAGCAGAGGCCGGCGGATCGGAACACGAATTGAATAAGATAACTATCTACAGCAACGCCGCATTGATTCGTCCATAGCTTAGAAATCAAACAACAGGAGGACGCACCAATACTTTTACGATTTCCAACACTGCTTCGGTGGAGTCAATTTTTTCGAATGTTACAAAAGAACAAATTACCATTAAAATTAAAATGTTTTTATTTTCGATCAATAAGTGTTTTCTATATTATTATTTTTTATCAAAGTAGCGAGTGAATGCGGTGAGCAAGTGAAGAGCTAGAGAAAGTGATTGTAGTGAAAAGACAAGAAAGCATCTTTTCTTGTCAATATAATCTGCGTTTGATTGGTTATGTATTATAAATTAGAGATTTTCCATTGGTGATTTAATAATGAGTTGGATTGTCAATGAAAATTTCATAATTGTCCTTTTTCTATGTGAGGTCAGCTCAATATGGGTCTTTTTTCCAGGATTCCAATAAAGCACAGAAACTGGTTGCCGTAACGGTTGTAAAGTTGAACACAAAAGTATGTCCCCATTACATAGTGATAAAGGATTAAATTTGGCTTTGTAAATTAATAAACAACTAACTCACACACCCCAACAAACGTAAAAAAATCACTATTTTTTAAATTTATTTTATTAAAATTTACTACTTCTGTTATGGAAATTACAAGTTAGGAATGTGTAGCTTTACTTTGATGCGCAATTTAGAAACAATTTATAGATATATATTTCGATTTAAAATTTTAGGGAAACCCGATGTACCTATATCGTAACGTCACCAATTAATTCTTTAGTTGTGATATTCCGCCACTTGAAAAAAAAAAACGTATACCACTATGAGTTAATGTCAATTTTATTAAAAGGTCATAAAAATATACTATTTATTATATATTTACCGTCAAAATATCCACTAGCCAGAAGAAGAATAATAATTTGCCAAAAGACTTTTTGCGAGACAGCTATTGAACAAATCTTACATAAATTAAATTAAATCATAGATAACTTTCAATTTAACAATGTTATCACAGCCAGTAAGCATATTATAGCGCCACCCTCGATGATGTGTAATAATTAATTACATACCAACAACCACCACATGTACTCAATTTGATAAACACCTTCACTACCAAACAAGAATTTACATTATATTTTCCGATTAGGTTGAATTAGTCTCACCGTGCATAATCATTGTCTGTCAAGAACGTTAAAATTGCCTTTAAATTGGTTTTAGTGCGGATGCTGATCCACAAACGTTCGTAGCTTTAGGATTCCATTAACTCAAACCCAAGATTTTTAGAAACAGTAACGACGTCATGAATTTAAGATGCCAATCTGAGTCTGATCGTTCCCAATTTAAGAAGATCGGCGGGCACAACCTGAATGTACTTGAAGGGATTTGCATGACAGAGGTTTTTTGTACGTACCCTGTTTGTCTATCTCAGCGGGCACGAAATCGATCCTTAGACTAATCCCATGGCTGTTTTCGCTATCTGATAATTAAAATATAATTTCATTAACTGAGAATCTTAAAAATGATAGTTTCTGGAAGCGTAGTTTGTCGGTAGTCCCGCGGCGGAATGGCTTAAGAAGAATTCAATTTCCAAGATGTAGGTATCACCGAATTACAAATTCCAATTAGTGGCCACAAAGTGAAAATGTTTACCTCAAGCACAAAAGTAACAACAAATGTTTTGGTCTCAACTTTCGGGTCTCGACCGAAACAAAGTATTTAGTTTAACGGGACCCGACTAACTTGTAACATTCTACTTAATAAAAAATAAATCTGCATTAGCAAATAAGATTTTTGTAATATTCAAACCACAGAACCAATAAAAAAAGACACGGCATTTCAAATATGAATTGCAATCCAATTTATAGCAGCAAGAAAAAGCAGTCTGGCTTTACATCACTTCAATATCAATGAAAATGTTTTAGATGAAGACAGTTATGTATAAAAATTGGGTGCTTTCAGCACTAGATACACTCTCCACAAATATAAAGCATTTTAATCTTGCCGATTTTAATTAAATTGAAGGTTATAGACAATTTCCAGTAGTAAATCAATTTTGATAAAATAAAACGGAGGTAAACACCGTTAAATAAAATTATATTTACTGTTAACCAGGTTTCTCGATTTTAATATGTATCATTTGTTTTTGCACAATTTATTGTAATAAATGTTTTCAAACCGCTGAATAAGTATGAGTTTTTGAACGTAAACCATTATGTTGTGTGAATTGCTTTGAACTTTTGTTAAATGCCTGCACTTTAGTTTCAAGGAATATTGTTCTTTTTTCTTTGATTCTACGTGTTTGGTCTCCAAAAGTTGAAACACAAACACCACACCAACAAACGGTAAGATTCTGCAGAAATCTCTCGTTCTATGAGTGTACAGAATCTTGCCAACTCTGCACGAAAACACTTCTCATTCAAATTAATTAAACTTATCTCACCTATGCTAGTGTCGTAAGCGTGAAGATATTCGGAAGTCATAAACTGAGAAACGAGCGAGGATTTGCCAACAGCGGGCCCCCCTAACATCAAGACTTTGTAAGGAGTGGGTCCAGGTGCGCTCGTGGACGACTCTCTGGAGGACGCTAGACTACAGGAAGCGGAAGTACGTGCCGATCCTGCCGCTGACACTGCGCCAGGAAGTTGCTCTGTGCTGAAAAATTGAAAAAAATTAATCTAATTGTAAACAAGATGGTGAACGATGACGCGTGAGATTTAACGAAAGGTATTAGTTAGTGCTGGGGCAATTTTGTTCGGACTTCAATAATGAAGATGAAGCACCTCTAGGGGCAATATAGTGTGTTATGGTCTATTTTACGAGACACTTGTTCAATAAAATGTTAATAGGCTCCACACTTTGTTGTACTTAATATAAAATTTAAGAAGATGCACGATGACAAGATCGTAAATCGTCTCATGTTTGTAACTTGCAAACGTTACCAAGTAATAAAAATACAAATGGCTTTCCGCATTTTTACCGGCTCGATTTTAGAATAACGACTGATATACCTGCTGTAATCTGTAGCATTGGCATTTGGGAAACCTTTTCCCTTCATATCTTTTCACACAAATATTTTTAAATTAAAATTTAAATATATTCAAGTCGGGAGAACACTACTCCCATCATCAGCCCTAATTTTAAAAGAAATTAACGATACAATTGATGATTTACAGAGGGATTCTTACCTTAAAGAATGTCTAAAATTAAATATTTTCAAACTAGAAACTCTTAGAAAATTTTTACGACTATTCAACGTAACAGAGGTCATACCATTAGGGTGTAAGATTTTGGCAGTTCCGTCTGTTGCGTTGTTACGCTGTTACGTGGTTGTGTTCATAGTTTAGTAATTCTTTGAAGTATTCTCTCCACTATTCTGTCCTTATCTTCTCATCTGCCCTCTTTTTCAACTTTCGTTCTCCGTTTATACATTTCCAGATTCTTCTTCTGTGTTGATTGATCTAAGTTCCTCTTCTTCTTCTTCTTTTCTTCCTTGTTCTTCTTCCAAGTATTTTGTATTTCTTTAGTTGCACCCGGTATTCTTCTCTCGATCATTTCCCATTTCTACATTTCCTCATTTGCTTTCTGTCTTCATTTCTTTACAATCTTTGTCCCACTATCTGTTTCTTCCCATTATTTCTCTTACTTCTACTTCTATTTCTTTGTTGACATCGCTTCTGTCATTCTTCTTTCGAGTTCTTTCATTCTGTTACAGTATCTTTTTGTTTTCCTTCTTTCTTCTTCCCATATTGTTTTTACGATTATTTCTTTCTTGTGCCTTGTTTCTTGTTCCTTCTCCAACTATTTCTATTTCTAATGATTGGTGGTCTAATTCCACTCTGTTTCCCATTTCAAATGTTCCCAAGCATCTTGGTTCACTATTGCATAATCAATCACTGATTATACTCTCTGCCTCACCTACGCAAATTCTCCTGCATCGTTCTCTCAGTTTCCATTTAGTACTTCATATCCTCTCTCTTCTATAAATTCGATTATTTTTATCCCTTCTTTATTTTCTGCCTTATCTTTCTATACACTTCCCGCTTCTTCTGTCCCATTATTTTGTCTTCTTAATCTTGTCCCAATTCTCGCATTGAAGTCTCTTTTTTCTGTCACACTTATGGTCCCTTCTAACAATTGTTTTGCTTTGCTCATCTCTTCACCCTATACTGTAACTATTTTAACTTTTTTTCTGTACCTAGTTTCAGATTCCTCTATGTTATTCACGTACTCTGCAGTTGTTGTTTCGTCATTATTTCCTCTTCAATTTCTTTCCTTGCTCTTGTAATAATGCTTCCTTTCGTACCTTCTTTACTGCTTTTGCTTTCTGCTGCTTGATATCTCCATACGTAGTCTCTCGGCTTTCTCTCTTCTATTTCCTTCCATTGCTTTTCATCTACTCACGTTTTCACCGTAGAATTCGCTTATATTTTATACTTCCAAAAATCTTTTCCTTTGTTTCTTATTCCCGCTACATTCCAATATAACAATCTTATATTCCTTTTGTTTCCTTATGTTGCTGTTTCGTTAAATCGAATACCTTATTTCGTTTTGCAATCAACTTTTTTTTTCTTCAACAATTTTCCATTCGCCCGATGTTGTCATTCCATCGCTGACAATTTCCGTCTACCTGAAGTTTCCTATATCTTACTGTTACCGTATTTCCTTCTTCGCTTTCACTCTTCGCTATCGCTCTTATCTTTTTCTGCGTCTCTCTTTCTTCCCTTGTTTATGAAGATTTTTTATCATGCCTTATATCTCAAGTTTTGTCATGTCATCGTGTCATCATGTCTTTATCCTATATAGCTTAGGCCTCTGTTAGCTTTCATTCTATTTTCAACTCTTTCCCTCAGCCCTTTTTTCTTTTTCTTACATCTTCGTCAACATCTGTAATATCACTTGTATATTCTTTCACTCGTTTTGTAACCTAGAAGACAGGAAACTGAGAAACAACTGAAAACTTGCGAATTTAAAAACTGAAAATTTTAGTAACTAAACGATTGAAACACTGACAAGCTGGGAAATAGGAAAAATGAGAACCTTTGAAACTGAAGCCTGAAAGTCTTGGCACCAAAGAACTATGAGATCCTTAAAAAGTTAGACACTTACAATGTTTCAAAATTCAAAGTGTTTAAAACTACGAAAATAAGACCCTCAGAAATTGAAAAAAGTACGAAGCTGGTATATTGAGAAAATTAGAATCTGTGAAACTACGAAAGTCAGAAACTGAAAATTCTTGTTGTTCTTGTTGTAATTCGATGTAACACATGATACATCAAGTAGAATCATTTTAAAAACACTTTAAAATGCATATTTGATATTCTTGCTTGTTGCCAATTTTTTTGACAATGCCCGTCTACTTTTTTTTCAAATTGCACGGTATTTATTTTTTACTTTAGTCCGCTCTTTAATCATGATGTGTTTTCAGATTTTGAGATTACATAACGTTTCACACCTGAACATGGAAATCATAGTTGTTTCTGTTTCTAATCATCACTGTACTGGATTCATATTTTCAGGAACATGTAACACATTTGGGTTAATCGAGGCTCACTGTGCAGCTATTTAATGAGCCTTTCAGTACGCCTAATATGATACCATTTACACAGTCCAGTCCAATAAATGGCAGAGTTAAATTCGGTGTGCATTGAGTTTCCTTTGTAAATTCACTAAAATAATGCAATATGCTCAATTATTTAGATCAATGCTGGCCGCTAATCGTATCGGAAAGCCACTTTATAATTCATCTTCCCGAAATCTGCGAAAATCCCTGATCCCCTTATTATAGTTAAGGCATTATTGACAGGAGCATGTAGGAACGTGGCAATTTTCCTTTCTTGCATTCTCCCGTGTTCACATTCCGTTTAACAAACATAAAAAGCGTATTTACGGGTCTGAACCCCCAACTTTATTTGAGGATAAAATAGCCCAAAAATAACACTAACAATAATTAATAAAATATTCCAATGTAATATCTTACCTAAAAATTAGGTAAATTTTTTAAAATACCGTACTTTTATGATGGTACCAGCGCTTATTTCTATTATATCTAGCAACCTCTATTGCAAATTTTTCTTCAACAGTGCAGTTTCAAGTTTATTGTCCTCAACATGGCAATTCGCAACTTGCTTGTACACTTGCGTGTTCACGTTCCCTCTAAGAAACATAAAAAGCGTTAAATTACGTTATGCCTTCGGTAAATTGAGCTCAAGTTATCAAACACATTTCACGTCAAATTATACGAAATTGTAATTAATTCATTGCGAGGGTACATAATTTAGCCGGTTTAGTTAATGATTCACAAACTGTTACAAAGTATGATAACGACATGACTGAGCTATAATTTTCAAGTTTACATGAATATTTCGACTCTCTTTTGCAGTTTAGATTAAAGTGTTGAAGTAACTTTCAACGTGACATGCAAAGAGAATTAATTCAGAATAAACCTACTAAGAAAAAAATTGGAGGTTAGTGCTACTGCCAACGCAACCTTTGGATTTCATCGAGATAGTTTTAAGATCACATAATTAATTATATATTATTCATTAATAGCTCTTTTTCATAAATTGATGATACAAATCTCCATGCATTTAACTGCTTCTTAGGTTGATTAATCTACCAATTTTCGAGTTCTCTGGTTATAAGATGAAATATTTTTTCGTAGGGAGGCTAGCTGTGGTCTTAGTACGTCGAGTTGTATGATTGATTAAAAGATTGTGTACCTATTCTACGTTCGATTAAGAACATTCTTTTTTTTCTTGTTACATCACATCACAATAATTAAGATTGTGGGCGACCGGTTTGTATAAACTTTGGGGAAAAACTAAAGAAACAATAAACAACGATAAAATGTTTTGGTAACGTCATTATCAATAAATAAATATTGTTGATAGTTTAATTGCTTTATTTATTTCTTTCAACATTTAATTTATATAATTAATTATTGTGGATGTTTGCAAACTGGACTAAATTGTTGCAAACCGCACCAACGATTCTGTAAGCCGATGCACAGTGGTGCATAAGGAAGTTACACATCAAGCACTACGTTCAAGCACTTGTACAAACTTCAGCTCGACTGAAAACGTGACATTCACGGAAGTAACAAACTTGCAAACTTACTGAGGTATCCATTATTATGTGTGATATGTCTTTCTGGTGAACTGAAATCGAGAATATACCCCGATCAAAGCCATCCTATTGTAGGTACGAAGTGTCTTGACCAGTGATTCAATTTTCAAATCGAAATAAAGTTACGACTGTAGCTAAATTTAGTTTTTTACGTCTTGCTGTAGACATTTAGGAGAAAATTATATCTGCGGCGGTTCTGATTGCAAGAATCGTTAGGACTGCTTATTGAGGAATTATTGCTTAATGAGAGTTTAGGGAATTCATCAAAGAGTAAATATAGTGTTGATCTCAGATTAGAAAGAGAGGCTGCATGTATTGCTTTCGATTTTAACGGCTAAGTTTATCTGAGTAATAATAAGAATTATGTTAAAAAAAAGGAAAATATTTTAAGCATCTTAGTACACATATACAGGGTGTAATAGAAATAGGTATCAAAATTTTAACCAAAGAACTTGACAAGAGCAACAATTTCTATCTACCTACCATTTTTGCGAAAACCCATATTTTTTAGCATTTTTGCCCCTTCACAAATTCGCATTGACGAGTCGTCTCTCCTTGCATCAATCAGCCGGATTACACTGGGCTACAAAAAAATGTTTTTTGCCTGTTTTATGCATATTTGACACCATTACTTCATTTAATTTCGCTAAACACGTACATAATAACAAAAATACTCAGTTGGTTACAGTTTTTAAAAACACTCAGATTTTCTTTTCTTGCTTTGTCGCTTGAATTTTGCGTCTGCTGCATCGCGAATAGATATCCAGCAGTAATCCGCCAACATGGTAGTTCTTTGATACCCCTTTTTCCATTGAGGAAATATCTTGGTGGAACCGCTCACCATGTTCGTCGCTAACGGCATAATTTATGTGGAAAAAGTTGGTTATAAACATGGTAATGTAAAAAGTGCACCTTCAAAGACATATTGCACCCCATATGTTTGCAGACCATCAAGAGATTTTCCACCAAATGTACATAATTTTCAGCTCTTTGGTTGTCCAAAAATTGTTTTCTATGGTTGCTAGATCTTCGCAATGTTCGTTAGACTCCTATGATAAATATGAAAAAAGGAAAACCCAAAATTTTTGCATCTCAAAAACGGTAACCAATGAGCATTTTTTATTGTAATTTTTGAATTTAACATGGTACACATGGTATGAATTTGTTACTTATGTTCAGAAAACAAAATGGCTGTTGCCCAGTGTTATTAACCTCTGATGATAAGAAAAGAACATTTTTGTTGCAGTTTTTTTTTGTGACATTTAATTTTAAAGGTTTACATTTAGGGAGTATCTGTCTAGTCGGGTGTAGTTAGTAGGTACCATTGTCCATTCTGTGAGTGAGTAAGTGAGTTTCAAAAAATGCCAGCCCTTACAAACAACGAACACACTGTCACTTTGAATATGGTCACAAATTAACTGCTCTGTACGATTGTAACGCACCAACAAAAATGAGTCACTTTGGCTACCTGTGAATGGGCCGTAAGCTATATATAAGGGATATTATGTTCCCAAAAACTTTACAATCCAATGTCCAAATTTATTTTCTCTACCATCTCGAACAGTGCGAGATAGTATGTTAAAATGTTAATTTGATCAGATTAATAAATGACCTACCGTTACGGTGATTGACCTTTGCTGATAAAGCAAGAAAAATAAAGTAACCACTAATGCTACGGTTGCTTGTTTTTGCGGACAGGGATATCTCTTTTTGTGCCTGCGATAACAGTCAAAGTAGCCTGCAGTGGCGTATGGATTTTCAAACATTTTTAACTCTTACGTCGCGGCCGAATTTGCTCTGGCCTATTCCCCGTACTTGGTGGATAACTTGGTTCGCTTTTCTTTCCAGCTCCTTTATGTGTCTTTTCTCGTTATTGCTCTCGTTAAAAATGTAGCCCAGGTATTTATTTCTTTTTACATTTTCTTCCCACTTCCATTCCTCTTTATTTCTTCTGGCTCCTTTCTGAAAAATCATCATTTTTATTTTCTAAATGTTTAATTCTATTTGCTTTCTTTTCAGGTATCTTCATAAGCATCCTATCATTCCCTTCATTTATTTGTTCTAATGCCGCGAATAGACTGGGGCTGAGTGGGCATCCTTGTCTTACCCCTTTTGTCGTCCCAAGGACACCTTCAGGTCTTCAAAACAATGTGCACATCTTCCACTCTTTATTATCGAGCTTTTTGTCTATTACGTGTTTCAAGATGTACACGTTGTCTATGGTACGTTTTCTCTCTGTCTTCTGTTGCATATATCCATGCTTCGTTTTGTAGTTTGTCTTGTCTCACCGCTTTTCCTTTCTTCATTCTTCGTATTGTCCCTTCAATCATTTGCTTCGTAATATGTTCCCCCTTTTTTTGTTCTCCTGTTTCTTCTCTCTTCTGTCGTCTTCCCATTGCTTCATTTCCGTCTAGTAACCTTTCGTTCTCCGTTTATGTATTTCCAGACTTCTTCTGTGTTGATTGATCAAATTTCCACTTCTCCTTCTCTCTTCTTTTCTTCCCTCTTCTCAAAAGAGTCTTTGTATTCCATTAGTTGCGTCCGGTATTCTTCTCTATCCCCTCCCATTTCTTCATTTCCTCATTTGCTTTCTGGTTAATATTATAATTTCTTTACATTTTTTGTGCCAGCATCTGTTTATTTTCTTTGTTGACATAGCTTCTTTCAAGCTTCTTACGAGTAATTTCATTCTTGTTTCGGCATCTTTTTGTTTTCTTTCTTCTCTTCAATGTGGCACATTTTTGTACTTTTCTATGCTTTCTTCTTCCAATATATATATTTTTTATTATTTCTTGATTGTGTCTTGTTCTTTTTATTTATTCTACAACTTTTTCTGTTTCTAACGGTTGGTGGTCCGATGCCATTACGTTTCATACTTCTAATCTTCGTACTTCATCGAATATTACGTAAATTCCCCTGCATAGTCCTCCTAGTTCCCACCTACCTCATATCTTCTCTCTCTTTTTCTTCCTTCTTTGTTTTCTGTTATATCTTTGATTTTCGTTATTTTGTCTTAATAATCTCGCATTGAAGTCTCCTCCAATTATTACATTTCTTTTTTCTGTCCCACTTATGGTCTCTTCTAACATTTGTTTCGTCTTGCCCATCTCTTTACTGTATACTGTGAGTCTTTATAACTTTTTGTTTGCTCCTAGTTTAAGATTTCTCTCTGTTATTCCAGTTCTGCTTCAATTTGTTTCCTTGCTCCTCTAGTGATGTGTCCTTTGACAGCTCCATACGTAGTCCCTCGGCATTCTCTCTTCTAGCTTCTTTCATTTCTTTTCATCTACCCACGTTTCTACCATTCCAATTATGTCGAATTCACTTATATAGTTCCAAAAATATTCTCCTTTGCTTCTTGTCCTCGCTACATTCCAATATAACAATCTTATTATTCCTTTTGTTTTCTTCTTGCTTTTCCGTTAAATTGTGTACCTTATTTCGTTTTGCGTTTGTCGTCATTTTCTTTCTGGGTCTTCCTTCTCCTTTAAAAATTTTCCATTCGTCCGGTGTCGTCATTCCATCGCCACCAATACTTTCCTCTACCTTGAGTTTCCTATTATTCTTACAATTTTTGCTTCTTCCCTTTCACTCTTCGCTATCGGTCTTATCTTTTTGCGTGTCTCTCTTTTCTTGTTAAATCGTGGTTTATAAAGATTTTGGATCACGTCCTATTTCTTATTTCTCATGATGCATACTGTATATCTTATTTCGTTCTGCGTTCTGTCGGCTGTTTCTTTTTCCTTCTTCTTCTAGCTCTCTGTTTCTTTTAGTTTCGTCTTTATCTTGTTCTTGAACTTCTGCTTTTTATTCGCCTTGTCTTATTTCTATTCCATTCTCCGTATATTTCTCCATTCCTCAATCCTTATCTTTCCATTTCTGCATTCTATTTACTTTATTTTCTTTAATTTTGTCCTCGTCACTTCTCTCCACGTGTTCTCCGTCGGTCGGTAATTTAGAAATCCAATGTTGGAGAATAAATTGGCCTATTGGAACTTTCCGTCATTTTCATAACACTTATTGCTACTTGTATTATTTGTTCATCCCTTTTTTCCGTTTTATTTTAACATTTTAAACTCATTTAAAATTAATAATCATGGATTTTGCTTTGAAATACATAATTGAGAGAACCAATATTCTCAAATTTCTATTTTTGTAGCTAAAATTCCTGTCTCAAAATCCATTCTATACCCGGTATTATGTGTACGTCCACGAAACACATACCCATTTATAATACTAGTATAAAGCACTGTATATAATGCGTTCTTTGCGACTCATTATGCAAGGTGTTTCATAAATAAGTGTAATAAATTTCATCGGTAATAGAACTCATCACTGTCAACAATAATAAAATCATTCTTAATGTATTTTTGTCCCGTAGTTATCAACTTAAAATTAGTGGTAGTAAGTTTTGACGTTAATTTAGTTATCCGCCACTGAACGGCTGGACTGATGATAACTCGACAAAAAACTTTAGCAAAAAAAAGCGCTCGCCGTAAATAAACTAAAAATAGAAAACTCACCTACTAAGCGTCATGACATCAACATCCAATGCTATTATTTAAAATCCTCAAAACTTTTTTATCCCCCACTCTGTGCAATTGACCTCCTCATACAATGTCCGCATATTCGTTTGTTGAGAATGCTGTCATATTTTATTATTAATAGCTTTAAAAACAAAAGCAAAAAACAACAAATTATCGCCGCCAGCTTGAGTTGTCTCAAAAAACTGATTTCAATAACAATTATTGTGACTTTATCAGCAGGTAACTGTATGGGAGAGTGCAAAAAATTTTGAAGAAAAGTACGCTGATAAAGGAAGAATTACTTTCATAGAATGATGAGACCTTTTACCAGTAACACCCTATATATTACCAAGACGGAAACGAATTATCTGCACTGGAAAGATTTAGTGCATAAGGCTGAAATTTATCGCGGAATTGAATAAAATGTGTAAGTGTGTTGAGTAATTTCCAGAAGACACGCATCGTAAAGTTCAGTTTTTGCCGATTTTCGATATCTCAGCGTGCTCTTGGATAAACGAAATATATCCGATATCCAATACAGATTTCTTTGTCGACTTCGACTTAGTCAATATACAATCTTGAGTGGAGAAGTTGTGAAAGCAATAGCTTTCAGCCTCACGGCAATTTAACCCTAGCATGTCATGCCACGTCGTCTGTATTTTAAGAAAATCGCCGAGAAAAAGTGCCTTTAGTTAATCAGAAAACACCCACCCGAAGTTATAGTAGCGGAAACATTCATGTCTGTGACGCAATAACCTACCGAACGAGTCGCTGAACTGAAAATTAGAGGGTGTCCGGATGACGTTCATACCAGCTCGGTCTGACGTTATTTCGATCTAAGTATCGAAATGAAATTAGTGATAAACTTGCCACTCGTCATCAGCCAAACGAGTATTTAACGAGATCATAAAAATATTGAAACCGCGGTGGAAGCGAGTTACTGTTGAAAGAGATATTTATAATTTTTGAAAGTTGTTGGAATCCAAATGACATAATAATGTCCAATTAGTGATAATTGCAGTCCTGCCATTAGATTAAATGTTAAAATTTTTCCATATTCTTGATGAATTATAAATGGTAGGCTTAAAGACCAAAAACGCCCACTGTCGTGGCACTTGCAGAAATTTACAGGCTGACTGAGAAATAAACCGAAAACGAAATACCAGAATAATATAAAGTATTTCTAAACTGGGAAAAATATTCACTTATAATACGATAAGTAGTCAAAGTTATGTCGACAAATTCTAAGATGTCACGAATGTCATTGCAATTGCAATGAACATGAGTGTCTTAGAACATCTTAGAAATTGCCGACTCAACTTTGACTACGAGTCGTATTCGGAGGACTATTTTCATCTTATGCGTGTCGAGAGTTTTAGTTATTGCAGAAAAATTGTGAATTTTTCAAATTTTGAAAAGACTGACATGGTGCTTTTGTACAGGGAAGCAGGAGACTATGGTCATGAAGCGCAGCGATTATGGATTCAACGGTTGAATATTCTGTTAGAAGATGTTCCATTAGCAATTCGACAGAATATTTCGTATGTGCACGACGGAGCGCTTTGCCACTCGGCACAAATAGTTAATGATGAATTTATACCAAAATCCCAGGTCATTGGATAGACAAGTTGGTCACCCCGTTCGCCGGATGTAACACCTTGCGATTTTTTTCTGTGGGGGTGGATGAAACAATTAGTTTATGCTGCCCCTATAAACAACTAAGGAAACCATTTTGTAAACGTAGGAAGCTAAATCTAAAAACACCCCAACTATATACATGGACTTTTGATACAGCTTTCCAAGGAAGATAAGCATCTAGGGGTCACTCTGGACTCTAAACTAAATTGAAAAGAACATGTTGTGATAACCCCCCTTTACATTACCGCCACATTTTGAATTTGAACATGAAATGAAATGTCAATGACGTCACCAAACGTCAAATTTGAAATTTTGAAACAAACCGCGAACTTGAAAAGGTTGGCCAATGATCGTCAGACAATGAAAGAAAAAGCAGAACCCTACGTTGTGTTATTTTTTTGACAAGACAAGCAATGGCGGGACATTCAAACTTACCCAACAAAACAAACCCCAAATTCTTTGGATACATGGCGAGAGCTAATCAGGAGTGGAGCGCTAATTGATAACACAAAAATTATGGTTTTAAATGTTTATTAAGTTTGTGCTTTTGAGTTTTATGATCTCATACTGTAGTTAACAATTTCTGGTGTGTTCGCATTAAGTTGGTACACATGCGATTTCATAATGTTAACAATAATGATTCCAAATAATAAATAACAACGACAATTTTACATGACTTCAACAGAGGAACCATTGGCGACAAATAATAAACAATAATACACTTTAACAATCCTGCGGTACATGATGAGTGAGGTTAGATCAGCTAAATACATTCCACCCTTGAGCTTTTGTAGTTTACAGGAATTTACAACTGACTGATACAATGAAACATCTGAGAGGGAAACACAAGAGTATCGAAACGCGTGGAGTTATCAAAGTGGGGTGCATGTAAGTCGGAGAGTGGTGGACCACAGGTAGATCCAATGGAAAGACTCAGTGAAGCCAGATTGTAGAGAGAGTTTACGATCGTGGGGGCAAAACGTACACATCCAACGGACCAAGAGAAATGAGTTTATGACGGAATTTTCCTAGACATAGTTATGTTGGTCTTTCTGGGAGGCTTGTACAAACCAAGTCCAAGTTAACGGCACTTCTCTCAGGGACTATTCTTTTAGTTATTTAGTATTTTAAAGATTAGTGAAGTAAGCCATTAGTCAGTAACTCAAAAACAGTGCTGCAATTTGGACTTCGTAGGTTCAAGGAATGAGTGGCAACTCCCTTTTTCTAGGCCCCTATGCACCCAAGAGACAATGGGCATAGGTATCCCCGAAGGTAGGGCCATCTAACTCCTTCTAACAGCAGCCTGCAACGCGGACCACGAACTGAACACTATTTGGTCGCTCTGTTGTCTCGAAACATGTACGAACAAACAACACAATAAATCAAATATACTGTAACGCAACGTTTGGTTTGGAAGCCATTTTGACACGGGTACAATGCGATGACATCAGCGGGCGCAATACGGAACGGGGCACTATCTAACTACAACACTACAACATGCACAAACTACACTAAAAACCGATCTTTGGCTTCCACGATGTCGAATAAGCGCTAGATGTCAGTTAACAGCGAACGACAAGAAATCGCAAGGGGCCGCAAAACAACGATAAGACACCGTTCAGAACCCCGACATTCAGGTGTGACGTTTGGCCAGCTTTTACCTTTTGTCTTCAGGTCTGGCGGAGTTGGTTAATTCAAGTCAACAGAGTCCAAAATAGCTTTGTAACAACCGCAAGCTGCTGTCGGCCTTATAGCGAAAGACAGGTAGTTATTAACAAATTTATCTGAGTGGCAATCTAGTTAATTTGTGTTAGGGAATCACTTTGTTTTGAATTAAACGCGCGAGCCCTGTAACTAGAAGTCAACAACACATTGGAACTTTAACAACTTTACTACAACAACGACTTTAGCAAGTTATTCGGGGTGCCTGTGACTCATCAGCTTGGTAATTTAGGCTACTGCAGAGAAAAGAAAGGCCGAAGGCAACTGATGGGGGGGCTCACGGAATACTTCTAGGGACAATTGTGAACATTATTTTAAACAAAGACTAGCATTCTTTACAAACCATGTAGGTGCAAAGTAGGAACGACTCCATTTTCAAGATGGCGAGTTTTATGACGTCCTAGCGTCCAAAATGGCGGCTAACGGTAAAATTTGAGATGGTTTTACCTAAAGATTTCCGAGATGCACATGGAATAAACGTCGGTCAATTTCCTGGGGTCTCCGGACGGCGAGTCGAAAGAAAAATATAGAGCAAATGTTTACCTTATTTCCAGGAATACAATCACCTCACTTGGCTTAGGGACGCGACGGTGGAAATTCAACTGCCTCGAACTAAAGTAAACTGGAACCTCCGCGAGATGGATCTCCTTTTCGAAGTCGAACGAACGCGTACAATTCTTTTACAACGAAAGGAAGCTCAACGGTGGAGATATAACTATGCTTTACAAAATGGCGAATTTCGTGAACAAAAATTAACGTGGTGTAACTTCCACGGAAGCAGAACACCCACTGCTGCCCTTTCATCAAGCGTGGTTCCTCATTCCCCCCCGAAACTTCCGACAGCTCCCTCTAGCGTATCCATCCCGGGCCGTACCGGTCGCTAAAGGCTAGGCTTCCAGGGCATTTGTCATACTTTGGCGGTGAACGGGTTGCAGCTCTCTTGGATGGTATTAATTTTGAATCGGGATATCTCAATGTTGATAAAACCATTGCCTAAACAATTAAGGCCTTTTAGGCCTGTCGAAGAATATTTCGCAAAACCTCGGGACTAAAAGGACACAGGACAAACTGGGGAAACTAGAGTGTCTGTGGGAATAATAGGAGCAATGAAAACCTTAGTCGCCTGGTAGAGAGTCCCTCAAGAACTGAGTAGGAACAACAAAGTAATTCTAAGTTGGGTACCTGGACATGGGGAAATAGCAGGAAATGCAAAAGCCGACAAAGCTGCCAGACAAGGCGCAGAAGCTTCTCCCATATTACCTGAACCGTTCTGTGGCCTAACCAAGACACACATAAAACGAGCAGATAAAAACGAAAGAAAAGAAAATGAAAAGTACGAAGAGGATAAGAGAAAGAAGAAAGACACAGATCAGATCAGGAGGAATATACAATAGTATACAGATCCAGTGGATCAAACGGAGAAAGAAAGACTTACTTCAGAAAAAGAGACAAGGAAAGGACAGATAAATAAAGAAAAAGCAATACGAATCTTAGAGAAATTTTAGAGAACAACTTGAAAAGAAAGTTAAGATAAGACACGAAAGAAGAACGCTAACTAGACACTAAATATAGATATGAAAGAGAGAGAGAGAGAGAGAGAGAGGGAGAGGAAAATTCCAAAGGAAAAATACACCGAAATAATAAAGTAGTAGTCCAGGCAATGGGGGATTTTTGATCGCAAAAGGTCGGACAGAAATGAAATTTTGTGGGATGGTAGACATTGGTCTCCTGATAGTACACCTAAGTTTGCGACCTCGGGGGGTTGCCGCTCGAGGGGTGAGGGGTAAAAACTCTGCACCTCGACGCTTCTCGGAAAATAGCGCCGTTGTTGTAAGTGCTACCTAAAAGAAGTTCAAATAAACTATGTAGAGAACAAAATTGTGTATAATTTTGGTTCTATTAATTTTCTGTTTGCGACCAACAGTTTCCGCTCTACGGAGCGCCAAAGCTGAGGGTTGATTGGCAAATTTCAATAGAATCAAATTTTCAGCGCGAATTACAACGAAGATAAACTTCCAATAATTCTGCATTTTTTTTTCTGAAAGAGCAATATTTTCTGAGTTTGTGGATGTCTCATTTGATGGATTTGGTTGCATATTACAAAAGATATGATTTTGTTAAGTGTGCCTCTCCCTACTCCAAAAAGTCGAACAATTCTGACTTTTATCGGTTTTTCGCTTATAACTCAAAAACTATGCGTCCTACGTAAAAAATCATTCGAACAAAGATTAAAGCTGATGAAATTTCCAACAAAAATCACTCCCTAAAAAGCTACTATGTTGAATCGTTCTGGAGATATGTGCCGATGAACATCTAGTCCAAGCAAATTAGACTTTTTAGAAGAAATAATTTATAAAGTTTAGAAATTTTGGTTATGAACTCCCATCAGGCACACAAATAAAAATCCGAACAGTTAGCACTCACGCTGAAATCTATACTCACTTTCCAATGTCATTGATGAGCGGTGGGTGGGAGATACGCAAAAACTTCATGAGATCAATTTTATGCAGAATTTAATGGAGAATATAACTCTTATAACATTTTCTCATCGGAGTTACCGTTTACGAGAGAAAGCCAGAAAGGCTTCATGACGTCACGTTCTGGAGCGGTTTTTTGGACAAAAGGGGATGAAGCTCCCCCCGTGGGAGTGGGAACTCTTTGAATTCTTATTTAGGTGCCTGCTGGGAGTTTATAACCAAATTTTCTAAACTTTATAAATTATTTCTTCTAAAAAGTCTATAGTCCAGGCAATGGGTACAAAAAAGGGGGTTTTATTCGCAAAAGGTCGTACAGAAATTAAATTTGGTGAGACGGTAAATATCCACAATCTCGAAAACCATTGCTCTTTCAGAAAAAAAAAATATTGCAGAATTATGTGAAGTCGATCTTCGTTGTAATCCGCGCAGAAAATTTGATTTTGTTGAAATTTGCAAATCAACCCCCAACTTTGGCGCCCCGTAAAACGAAAACTGTTGGTCGCAAACAAAAAATGAATATAACCAAAATTATGCACAATTTTGTTCTCTACATATTTTTTTTGAACTTTTTTTCGATATCATTTACAACAACTGCGCTATTTTCCGAAAAGCGTCGCGGTGCAGAGTATTCACCCCCCCTCCCCTCGAGCGGCAACCCCCCGAGGTCGCAAACTCAGGTGTACTATCAGGAGACCTATCTCTACCATCCCACCAAATGTTATTTCTGTCCGACCTTTTGCGATCAAAACCCCATTTTTAGTACCCATTTCCTGGACTATAGAGCTACCTAAAGAAAGAGAGGAAAGCGCAAACGAGGAGGTACACAAGAGATTATAAATATAGATCCGATGACGAAGCAAACGGAAAGAGACAATTTACAAAATTCCGATAAAAGAGGATATTCAAGACAAAATGTACCCGAAAGATACCCAAAGAAACCCAAAGAAAGCAATGTGAGAGCTATAACTTAAGAAAAATAATTCTAGAGAAGGCACCCTATAAAAAAGGGGAACAAGGAGAAAAACTTTGGAGAGAAGGACGAATAAGAAAATCTTTACATACTTCATTCTGAATAATACATCAAAGAAATATCTAATTTTGACAATAGATTTCTTGCTAATTGCTTTAAAATTTCTCCCGTTATATTTCTTTTATTTCCTTTGTTATTTCTTTCCCCGAAAAGAGTTTGATCTATAATTCTTCTTGTTCTGTTAGCTCTTCTTCTTCATGGGGTTTAAAAATGTGGTATCTGCATACTAGGCATTTTTAATTGTCTGGTTGCTTGCCATAACTTCTGTATTACTATCATCAGTTAGTTCAGTAAGGTAGTTTCTTAGCTCTTTATCTGCTGGTGATCTGGTTTGCCATTTTTTTCGTAGTCTTTTTTTCTCAGACAATAGTTCTGTTATTCCTATCTGGGGCATGTTGTTCCATTCTGTCTTTTGTATTCAGCTCGACGTATTCACCATCTAATGTGAGATTCATTACTTTGTGCCCACTGAATAAAAAGTTAGGTTGGCAGTATCCCTTTTGGTTTGTTTGCTCTTGACTTAAATGACCCAAGCTCCTATTCCATTTTAGAGACAAACGCACAAGTGTAAAGACGCGGACAGGTGCAGAATAAGAAACACCAAATTTTGAAATTTGTTTTTAAAATGATTTCACAACAAAACTCTACCACTCGTTACAGCTACAAATATTTTCTAATTCAATTGCTTTGACAGCTTCTTAACCTGAAAAACTTGGTGACTATCTTCGCACATAATTTTGCAACCAGATTGCCCCCATTACGACTCTCCTTGACAAAAATCCTGATTCAACGTTGGAAATTTTCAAAATTTACAGTAGAGCGTAGGCGCTAAGTATAGGTAATGAATCTCCCTTTAGATGTTCTTCAGCGTTTAGCGGAACTCAGAAATTCTGAAGTTCTCTAGGTCCATCCTAAAATTTTGCCAATCAGTCTTTTTGTTGACTAATCTTGGTGGATTTTCTCTTTGTATCTCTTCTTAAGGTGAAAAACTTGGTGACTATCTTCGCACATAATTTTGCAACCAGATTGCCCCCATTACGACTCTCCTTGACAAAAATCCTGATTCAAATGTAGGAAATTTTCAAAATTTACAGTAGAGCGTGGGCTCTAAGTATAGGTAATGAATCTCCCTTTAGATGTTCTTCGCGTTTAGCGGAACTCAGAAATTCTGAAGTTCTCTAGGTCCATTCTAAAATTTTGCCAGTCAGTCTTTTTGTTGACTAATCTTAGTGGATTTTCTCTTTGTATCACCACGTCACTTCATGTAAGAAGTCGATGAGAACCGGTATCTTGTAGGGGTCAGTTGGCCTGTATGTTGATTTATGGATACAATTTCACACCTACTTCTTCTACCCCGGTGGGTATGTTTCGCATTGTAATCACCTACAATAATGTATCTGTATGCTTGTAAAATTCTGTTTACATTCTTCTCTCTTTTTATATTGTGTCTTGGGGAGCTATACAATGCATCAGTTATTGTTTATTCATAATAACTATTGGTTTTAATTGTGGGTCTCTGAGAGAAAGCAGGCGTCTATTTTTTCTATATCTGTTTGGAGTTTTTGTTGATGTCGACGCAGTCCATCATTAGTATATACCACTCTAGGATTTGTTGCTTAGCCAGATCTTAACTTGGTTTTCGCTCCCTTGACAAAATGTTCTTAGTTGGTGATTTTGATTATGGTTTTCTTTTTTCTCTTCTTGTTTTTCCAGCTCGGGCTTATTAGCTGTATGTTTGTTTCTTTGTACCTGTGTTGCATATATTGGCTTCTTTTTTTCATTTCAAATTTTTTGCATTTCGCTGGCTACCATGTAACCGACGCCGACGTGCTTTTGACAATTTTTGCACTGGAGCACAAGTTTTCTCTTGCTGATTGGTGGCACCTCGACCTAAACTCCCAGTATATCTGTTATGTCGAATATTATATTTATATCCTCGTAATGTCTAAAGAATAAACATGTTAGTGGTTGTTTTGTCCCATATTTCATATTTGGGGTTACATCCAATAGTCCAATCTTCCTTGTCCTAAATGTGTGAATAAGATTTAGAGCTATGACTTTTATAGGTGTTTCTTCTAGCATTTTATGTAATTCACCGCCATCTACTACGATTGACGTTGACACGTTAGCTTTTCTGGTTTTAGTTTTCATTTCTTGAGTTGTTACTGAACTGTGTTTCTAATGAGGACTCTAAGGCTTTTTGGAATAAACGTATTTCAGTTTTGGTAAAAGACAATTATTTTCAGATTATTTATTTAGGTCGAAACCAATTTGTCATTCAAAACACAAGAACTTTATGTCACAAAAAATACGTGAGCTCAAGCATGATATTGGACGGATGTTGTTCTGGCAAGAAAAAATTCCCGCACCAGCTGACTCAAGAGAGGTTATTTATTCCATTGGAAGGAATCTTTCTTATTTGTCCTTTGCTGTTTACGTATCGATCGTATTAATTTCTAAAACTCTCCCTACAAAGCAGTCTTCATAAAAGGGAAAACCGTAAATATATACAATATCACATATTTACCACAGGGAAGCAATATAATGTCAACGAAACGAGGAAAAATTGGTAGCACCGGAAATGAAAAGGCACTGAATGAGAAAAATTCATGATGAAATTGTAAACTGAGGACATGGTGAAATTTCCGCAACAATCACTTTTGTGTACCCGAGCTTTGTGCCGAGCTTGTATCTTTAATTAGGAAGAATTGTTATTATGGCTTTTTAATTTGAAATATGATAGCGGCCCAATCAAATTTTTACTACACTATAATTTTCCGACAATGTGGTCAGTGTTTGAAATGCAAAAGTGAGTGAGTGAAAATTATGCTAAAAGCTCACCGAGCGGATACTGGAGTAATTGAATGTTGACAAAATCTCTTTATTGTCGCTTTTGAAATTGCCATTTACAACAACTTTTCTTCAAAACCTTGAAAATATTCAATAAACCACCAACTCCCAGTTTAGTTATCGTCTCTAAACTAATTTATTGTGCAAGTTTGGAAAAGTTTCGTCTATAAAAGCTTCACTCCAAAAGCTATACTTCGGAGCAAATTCAATTAGTGCTGTATAGAACGGAGAAATGGTATCTAATAAAAATATGTGTTGTGATAAAAGAGGCTTTGTTAGCGACGATACTGTTACCTCATACGTTTCAAGATGATATGCAGATGTTTCTGTATTAGAGTTTCACCTTAGCTTCATGCAAATTACATCTTCTTTGTGAAAATGCGACGACGACGAAGCGTTATATTTCAGACAGTGCATTCAGGGAGAAAAACGAATGACGCAACTACTAATTACATAAACCTGGAAAAGGTATTGCTTTTTTTAAGGTGTAGTTAAATGTCACATGGCTTACCCTATAGCTAAATAGGTCATCATTGTTTGAAAATTATCTTTAAAGTGCCGGTGTTTTAGTAAAGAATCGATATTAACCAGTCATCCATTAAGAGAGGTAATAATCGTCGGGCATTGGCAAGTGACGACACAGTGGCACTGAAAACAGAACGTTAAGACTTGATCATAGTTTACTGAAGTTTAATAATCAAAGTTTCTACTTTACAATGCAAGAAGACCCTGAACCTATGTTAAATTAAATTGCAATAAGTCGAAAGCGGAGGTGATTCTTCTAAACTTTACACTAACTCTTGGCATGTGGAATAATTTTGTGTGGTATGTTCTCTTATAAAATCGTTGTTCACAAATCGATAAAAACTTTTCGAGTGTGTTTTTTACACAAAAAAGTGCCTTCCTTAAGTAAACAAACAGTTGTGAACTGCACGTCGCGCCGTCCGGATAACTTATTGGCTTATTTTTGTACCTTTGGGTATTGAGAATAATGATGTTCACAAACGCAGAATTAAGGGACAACAATTTAATTTAAATTGTTCTCTTTGTTAAAACATGATATGAGTTTTTATTGACAAATAATTTCAAAATCAGAACGAAAGGTAGGAAGCGGATAAAGGGATTGGAGAGACAAAGGAAAAATCCTGGAGAAGACGACTCAATATATTTATCAATATTAGAATAGCAACGACATCTATGAAGCATTAGAACAAGCCTATGAACGAAGAAATAAAATGGATGTGAAGGACGTATGGAAGAGGAGGGAGAAGGCAGAAGAGGAAAGGGGAGGAGAGAAGAAATTAAGAGGCGTTGTTTTGCAATTAATACAGAATATGTAATTTATTTTATCGGTGATGTTATGCAATCACAGGAATCGGAACTCCCGTAAGACAATTTTACGCCTGAATACTTTACGAAAAAAAAAAAAAAAACCGATAAATAATTTCTTTAATGTTATGTAAAATTAGCATTTGCGACTCGAGTTGAAAGCTGTTGAATTTTCAACTCCCATAAAACGGTTACTGACCTTGAAAAATATACTTTTATATAATTTTCTCGAAAATCTGAAGGATTTGCACGAAAATATAACAAAATCCACTTAAAACCGCTATGATTTACGGCGGGTATAACTAGTTAGCAATAAATCACACCAAACGCTAGTTTATATTTTTGTTTTCAAAATAAAACCCCAAAGTTTTCTTTTCATCTTAGCGACTCCTGACTCATAGCCAAGCACTAAATACACAACTTCCGCAGTAATTTCCAGGATTCAAAATTAATTTATTATATTTTGACAATAGCTTATCCTTATAAAGGAAAATTCTCGACCCTAATAATGCGAAGCTCACACAATTCAAACTATTCCGGCAATAAAATCATTTTACGTGGTAAAGCGTTCAGCTTTATTTTCCATTAGAATTTCTTGGAAGGATGTTAAGTGAATATGAATTTGTTAGAACATGCAAATTTTAATGTTACTGCTGAACGTAAACATGAACAATTAAAGCAACAATTATTTTTGAAGTACATATTTAATTATTTTTTATTTTTTGTACTGGCGCTTTTATAAAAAGGGGGTATTTCACTCCTCAAATTTTCAAAATAGATTTTTATACATTCATTCATTTTAAAACTTCCACTTTCACGGAGGCAAAAATGACAGAAAATCTAATTTTTACAGCCGGAGGATTCAATAATACATAATCATCGGAGAAGGTATTTTCAACTTAAATAATACGTAGGCCAGTTAATGAACATTCAAGCGACATTTCTTCTTTTGCATCTGAAAACTACTATTTTTCTAGTAAATGTGGTTTAAAATTTTATTTTGGAAAGTTTTGTTACTTTAGAATATTTTAGTTATTCTTAAAACAACGTGTTAATGTTACAAACATCTCAAAAAAATTTTTTTTCAAACGTTATCGAAAATCTCTTTTGGTTACCAGCCATGACATTTATTTCATACTCCTCATTATTTTCGATGCTTTTTATTTCCTCTGGGTATTGTTTGGAGTTGTAAGTCACAACTACATAATCACCCAGAGAAAAAGTTATTTCCTTTTTGTTACTTCGTAGAGGTATTTTTGGGACAGCATTTTTTTTCTTTCTTTTCTACTTGTTGATATACATTTCGTATAGTCCATGGCAGCAGGATTTAAAGGATAGAGTCCACAAATTCTAAAACCATTAATAATTATGGTTTCAGCTTTAGTTGCTTTATCAAATGCCTCTTTGAAAAGAGGACAAAAGTTATGTCGAGTAATCTTACTATTACTTCTTTGTTTATGTTCCCTTGATATCTCTTTCCACAAGGTTGCAATATTTACGTAAAATTTGGAAACAAGCAATATAAAACTATTTTTCTCTCGATGCAAAACTCATATAGTTCAATGTTATAATGCGATTTGTATCCATCCAAAAAGAGAATTAACAAGCCAAGGATAAAAAAAACATTCATCACGTATTCGTAAAAAGTTGCTCCAGTCATCCACCCAGAGTCTGAGCGCCCAATTGGCCATTCTTCAGGAACTGACAGTGCCAACTCCTTGGGAATTCTTTTATAGAGGAACACTACCATGGGTGGGGCTCTGCTAGTGGGTACTGTTATTGACTCCTTATCGTCCCCACTAGCAATTTCATACAGATTTTTAAAATTTCGAGAAATTGGACCCAAAACTAATCCAGATTTGCGGCAGGTCTTTACTCCAGTTTTGTCAGCATTAAATATTCTTGTCGCATCTTCTATCATATCAATCAAATTTTCTTTAATTAAGTACTCCTGAAGTTCTGCAAACCATGCTCTTATGCTCTGTTCTGTAACTGATGCCCGTGCTTTTGATATGAGTTCTGTGGTACGTTTTCCTATGTTTGGATGTCTATTTAAAAATAATGTAAGCCACACTTATCCCCTGGCCTGCTGTCTTTAAAAGGATTTGGTCTTCCACTTTCTTTGTGTTCTTAACACCATTTTTAAGTTCATCCGGGTGCATTGAAAAGCCAAGTTTTGCTTTCGATATCATCCAGTGCTCTAGCCTAGCTTCTTCTGAATCGGATAAAATTGGAGAAGGTCCCATTTTTCTAATATTGGGTACTTCCTCTTAATTTATTGTGTAATGTTGACTTTGGTATGCCATACTTTTTTGAAGCCTGACTTAAATTAACATTACCGTATTTAATGTCTTGGAACGCGGTAGAAAATACTTCTATCAGTATAAGATATCAAAATAATATTTTGAAAAAGTAAATCTGTCCAGAAACTGATTGAAAAAAATCGTTTTTTGGAAAAAATGTATTCTAGTGAATCAACAACTGTTATCTATTAGTTGAACACCACAAGAAAGCCCGTTCGTTTACTGGTTGCGACAGTTTGTGCGCCTGTTAAGGCGACTGGCCCGTTCAGCGTGTAAACAAAAAGCGAATCGGTGACACCATATGGGGCGTTGCATGTGTCGACAATTTATTACCTCAAACGACTTACAATTGGCTGATTACTTTGACGTGCACATTTCAAGTCCACGTGGACTAGCCTAGAGACTGCCGCCTCGAAATTGAGAATGAAAGCTTCCTGGAACTGTTATCGCTGCTTTCGAATGCCGACAGTAAACAGATCCCATGGTTTTTGTTTGATATTATGAGTGTAAAAGGTGAAATATTAATATACAGATATTAAATAAATATTAGTAATAAATATCGAACTCAAATTTTTAATTCATGACGCACCAGGGGAAAAAATAAAATGATGATTTATCATGAATTAAAAATTTTAGTTTGATAGTTTTTTGGGAAATCGGAAAAATGAAAGTAATAAATATATTAAATAATGAGTAGAGATTACAATTAGTATACTACTATTATGTACAATAATTATAATTATAAGTAGGTAGCTGTTGTCTACAGGGTGCGTCAATAGTGCGAGGACGTGGACTTTAGGTACATACTAAAAAAATAAAAATAATGTTATGGATTACCATCAAAGCTCCATCGACTAAAATTATTTTCTGCGATATTTATATATTTTTTCATATTTTAATTTGCTCTTCTAAATGCTACAAATAACATCCAATTGTATTATTGCAGTGCGCGAAAGACATGTTTATCGACATGTCAAATTTCAATCTTCAATATTTAATAATAATGCTGATACAGAATTTTAAATGATCACGACTTTTCGAAACTATTCACAAAGAAAACTAATAACTTGGAAACCTGTTGTTTTCCAAATTTAGAAAAAAGATATGCAGAGTAGCTATTTCGAAAATATTGTTTCAATACAAGAAAAGTCTTCATTTTTGGGAGCCCAGCTAACACACCGTAAAATTTCTGAACACATAAAAGTAAAGTTATAAAAGCCCGTAAAGTTATAAATCTTTTTTCGGTAATTTATTTTTATGATAATTTTTCCACGAACGTTTATAACACCCCGAGCGTCCCACTTACGCACCACTTACACACAGAAACTTTAGGGGAGGGGCCAAGATGTCAGTTTGCCAGCTTGTTACTTAAAACGATTCTCGCTCATTGAAGTTTGTGACTGAAATAAACGGGCATCAGTGGAAAAATTACATGCAAATAATCAATGAACCTGTGAAATTTTTAAAAATAAAAAGTAATGTACCGGTCTATCTTATCAACGTCTTTCATTTAAAAAAAACTATTATAAAAATCGGTGCAGTACCCACTGTTTTATTTGTTTCAAACGATTCATGTTCAACGATTAAATATATAGATTTCGGCCTCCCTCAAATTAGATATTTTACTTTTATGTTCGTTGGATTTGTCTCCGCCCCGAATAGCAGGCTTTGGTATAGGGCAACGACAATAACAAAAACCCCTGGTACAAAAGGACAAAAAGACAAAAGGGGCCCTTTAGACATGTAAGGTTCTTTGCGACAGGAGGGCCCAAGGGGGTTCTTTGAGACACGGGGGCTACCATGGAGAATGAGAGCCCCTCTGCAACAGTGAATAATAAATAAAAAAAATTTGTTGGCCGAAAACGTTTTGTTATCACACGGCCAGAAACTGTTTTGCAACTGCTAACGCTTCGCCTCCACAAACTGTGCTTACACTTGCAAAATGACAATTTCTGGCCTTGTAATAAAATACATGTATACTATTAATAGACGGTATTAGGCCGTTGTATGTTGTTTTATAACTACCCTCGGTCAAGGCCCCCTCGGGATGGGGCCCCTGTGTTTAGGAGCCCCCTTGGGTAGGAGCCCTATTGGACTGGGGTCCCCTTGGGTAGGGGCCCCCTTGGGCAGGTCGCGTCGCTACGCGAATTAAGCATGTTCAATTTTTTAAATCAAATAGTATTCAAGTGAATGAAAAGAAGCGACAAGTAGGTGGTCAGAGCAAAACTCCTGCAATTTTTTTTTTTTTTGTAAAAACAAATAGATAATAGTAGGTCTGGATAGAGAATTCAATAAGCTTTAAAATGATGTATCACATGACTTCCCATGCTATTTGAATTTTGTTAGGGGGTGGCTGCCCTTGCTAAAAGGGTGACATCTAAGACTTGAAAGTTTACAAATTTTAGTTGGTACAATTTTATATTTAAATAATAATATTAACGTAAAATTACAGATATGCAATACCACATAGTAAATTAGAGGATGTACAGAAATTAGTGTAAACCATTAGAGTGATAAAAATTGTTAATTGTTGAAAATAAAATCATATCACTCTATATTGAATCCATTTACCGGAAAACGCTTTTGTAAAGCTGATAGTTTTTGTTTACTTTACTTTTTTGTTATCTTTCTAAGAACGAGCTGCGGCACACATGAAATATAATAGGGTCAGCCGTCGACACGTCTGCCTGCCGATGAGGGGCGGGGCCTGTGTTACATTGAGCCACGCCAACATTGCTTGAAACTAGCGAACTTTGGGGACAATTTGCAAATTTATTTTTCAAAATCTATAAAAACACTTTGCATTTACCGAATACAGAGATCAGTAAAAATCAAGCACTAACACGTTTGTAAAAAAAAAAATTACCTTCTCATTTTGGCAATAATTTTTTTTTTGAACTAACAACGTTTTGCCGTGATAAAGGTTGTTTTTTTACTAAATTTGATGCCCAATACGTTAGATAGCCAAACAATGAAGGCCGTAATTCAGTTCCAAAGTTGAGGCGACTGAGCGTTTCGCCTTAAACCCAAAATACAAGAAGCTCTAAAATGATTTAACAAAAAGACTACTTTCAATCAAATTGTTCAGTAAGTGTCCATTCACTAGATTTTGGTATATTTCCAGAGCTAGTGTTGGAACACCAAAAAATTTAATTAAAAAAGCCACCAAATAAATTCTTGTTGGACGCAGAAGATTCTATAGAGTATTAATTATGTTATACACATTCAACATAATTATGTAGTAAATACACTTTTTCTGTTTTCAAAACCTTTAGAAATGACTTGTCTGCATGTCTTTACTTTCGTCAAAATGGCGTCCATTCAATGTGGTTCACAATACCTCCTACCTACTTGTTCAGTTTCTTGTGAAAGTCTAAAATTCGTACCATTGAGTGAACAATCGCAGTATGAATTTGAGACAGAAAAAACTGTTTCTAACGAGAGAGAACCTTATTATTAAGCAAAAATGCAGTGTTTGTTCATTTATTGGGATGTGTTCATTCTTTGGCTGATTTACCCTAGGGGCAGACGACAATCCGCATGTTATTTATTAGGCGCCACAATTTTCAATAGCATTGGATGTTGAAGTAAACACGTTTAGTAGGTCAGTTTTCAGATTATTTGTTTATTTACGCCGAGCGGTTTAAATTCATTTCGAGTGATTTTTGTCGTGTGTCCTTATCACCGCTCAGGGCTTCAGTGGCGTGTACCGAAATTAACGTCAAATTTTAACTCGATAACTACGAGGTTTAGTTACTTTGTAAACCAAATTTGTAAAAAGTATAAACACATAATAATTAAAGAACCTCCAGCATTTGTAAATAAAAATCCAATACGTCTGATGTTTGATTTGTTGAAGAGTACACAACATGGCTGAAATGAATCATTCCCGGGGGTTCGTAAAATATGAACGTTTCATTTATAATGTTGTTAGAATTGCTGTGTGACACTATTGCGCGTCCAGTTAGTATAATTTTCCAGTAAAAGGACTCGAGAGAAATAGAGTAGACATTCTATCGATCTGTCTGCAGCATGTGAAAACGCCCAAAGCCGTTTACTGAGTCACTTTATCATACACTTTGCCTATAAACATGTGGTGTGTTTGGGTAGAACCTAGGTTTGCCAGTTCTATAAATAGGTGACAATCGATAAATTATGAATAAATAGTGTCAGTTAAGGGTCTTTGTAAACGTGTAAGTTTAGCCGTTCCGCATGCAACTCATGAATAATGGTAGGTTTAGCCTCGTTTAAAATTACCGTAAGAAACTTCTTTACTGGTAATTCTTTCTCATATTCAGAACTTTGCTAGATTCAACAGCATTGACTTACTCGTTCCCTAAAGATGGAAATATGTAGATATCAAAAAGTATTATTATATACTTAGCTGGAACTTTTTGCATTTTCGAATCGCCATAGGTATTATTGGCTAGGGCATCTTTAATGAAATTATCTCAATATGTAAGGAGATATAATAAACACCAACCAAGTAATTCAAATCAACAATTCACACATGGTTGAAAAACCAACATAGAATTGATTGATTCGTACACAAAAATTACTAGTTAGACTAGACATCAGTTTTATTTTCGCTGACTTAAGTCTAAAGAGTGAGATTGACATTTTTGGCAAAGAATTTGGTGGTCTACATCCATCAATAATTATTGCCTCTAGCGGAGGCGAATAAACGTATTGCAAATGGTGTTTCCATATTCGCATGTCGATTTATCAAAACTGTGGAACACATACTCTTTGACGGTTATAAATTGCCTTTACAGCTTTACAAACGCGGATGCTGTACAAATGTTCAAATTGTTTAGTACAGACGGGCTGTTTCCAGAGTGAGCGTTGGCTATTAAATAACAATAATAATATTTCCCATTTATTACAGTCTCAATATGACGTCTTTTTATATGTCGACATTTTTTATTATAAATTTAATAGGTGGTGTACCCACATAGTTGAATTCAGCATGAGATCGGTTGACAGTGTAACCCAATAAAACCCGAAGGCGAGACAACATGAATGGAAAATGGTTTCAACTTTTAACAGCAGCCAAGGCAGTGAGAATATTACTAGCTAATAAAAATTCCCACTGTGACTTTATGTACTGATATTACATGATTATTGATACAAATATTACGCTTGCTTTATTAAGCAATATAAATGCACACAGGTATTTATTGATAATGATGCATCAGAGAGCAGAACTACTTTGATTTAAACGAAATATTATCTTAAAAAATTTAAATATATCTAAGTCGAACTCCACAAACTTTAATCAGCGTAAAATTATAAATGGTACATGTTTCGGCAGAACACTTCTGCCATCATCAGCCCTTAAAGAATATAAGAAATTTTTTATATTCTTTAAGGGCTGATGATGGCAGAAGTGTTCTGCCGAAACATGTACCATTTATAATTTTACGCTGATTAAAGTTTGTGGAGTTCGACTTAGATATATTTAAATTTTTTAATTTAAATTTACTCCACTTGGATTTAAGAACATTCTTCTTGTTTAGAAATATTATCTTACGTGCCGTAAACTGTAAGTGTAATTTTTTTGGTCCAGACTGCAATATTGGGGAATCGAGGTTTACCGAGGTTTCCTAATCATTCGAGGGAAATAGGGACATACGTAGTGATGCATCAAGCTGCACTGGTACAATTCAAGTATAATATCATCAATAGTATTAATATAAATTTTAAGATTGTACCAAGCGTATCCAATCAAGGATGTTTAAAAAATATGTTGTCCTTGGGTCAGAGGAAGGCGAAAGTTAGAGGGATAGGATCTTAATCCAAAGGTACAATTCACCAATTCACTCCAACCGCTCAGGATGATACCAATAGATAGCCCTTCGTCGAGAGAATCTTCTCACTCTGGGACGCCCAGTACCTCTGCGATGCAATTCCAGGTTGCGGAGTGTTGGCGGCCTCACCGCCTGGATATTTCACGATATTTTATGGTAAACCTTTTACTTGCATACTGCCCTTATTTAAAGGCAGTTAGCTGCCGAAAATTTGCTTGTTGGGCATTCTCAGGAGCAGTGACAATTATAGAAGACAACAAAAAGTACGGAAAAACATTCTTTAAAATTGGAAGTATATTTTTGAAATTTCATGAATTAAATCCACAAAATTTCATCATTCGGTTTCTACTTCTTCAAGGTGGTGCTTTTTATTTTATTCGAAACTCAATGTATATGCATGAAATCTGTTCCGAATAAGCAACTTTCTTATCAACCTTCATAGAGATATATGTATTATATCGGGTTCCATATTTCTCACTTTTTAAGTTCTTTCTCAATTTGTCAGGTTCCACTAATTTAATTTCTCGAGTCTCGAGTTCTCAGGTTCCTAATTTATCAAGTTCTCAGTTTTTCAGATTTGCAGCTTCCCAAGTTTTTCAGGTTCTCATGTTCTTTGGTATTCAGATATTCAGATTCTCTGTTACACAGGTTCTCATTTTTTCAATATACCAGCTTGTCAGTGTCTCAATCTCTCGTAATTTTTGAGCTTCTCAAAAGTTCTTAGTTTATCAGGTTCTTGGTTTCCCACGTTTTGGATTATAAAGTTCCCAGATTATTTTCAATTTACAGGTTTTCAATAGTTTTCTAGTTGCTTCCTAGTTCTCAGCATCTCAATATTCTAGAATTACATAATTTCTCAGTTCTTCAGTTAATTAGTTTAAAAATTTTCCCAAAGTTTCCCAAGTTTCTTGGTTTATTAGGTTTGATTTTTACATGTTCCCTGTTTTAAATTATTATGAGTCTTAAGTTTCCCGTTTTTAGAAGTCAGAGATTCTAAATTCTCAATGTTCTACTTAGTTGGATTCCCATTTGCACACTTTCAGGTTCTCATTTTAAATTTTTAATATCTTAGCCTCACAAGTTCTCAATGTTGCGTCCTCAGTGTCTCAATCTCATTTATTTTCCCACTCTACTAATGTTTCACTTTTTCAGATTTTTCGTTTGAGGGATGCCCTATTTTACATCCGATTCTCAATTTATAAATTTTGCGTATTGTCAAGTTCTAAGTTTCATAGGTTCCGTTTTTCAAGTCTTAGCTTTAAGGTTTTAGTCTTGAAAAATTCCGCGAACTAAGGTACACTGAATAATGCCGAAGAATCCTAAAATTATTATTTAGATTCCTTTACATTGTGAAGAACCGAGCTGATAAATCTCAGAGGCTCTAAAGACTCCTGAGGAGCTTCGAAGACTCCTGAAATATTCTAAAACATCTTGAAAAGTTATTTAAAACCCTGTGTGCTGTGTAATAAAAGTACCGCAAACTGACCTCCATTCCTGTTTTTTAGCTCTGCCGTCCACGTGAAAATGTTTTCTAATTACATATTCGATTTCTACTTAAGCGAAGCAGCGCTGCGGAGCAAACCATTGTAAATTTTTTACTACTTTGCTTACTCTGCTCTTGTTTTGTGGGAATAGAGCTTTAGCTCTCATATTTTAATTCAAAACGTACCCAGCGCCGTTTCGTAAATAGCGCTTCCATTTACGAACATTTTCGAAGAATTGTTCTCCAATTTCTTACCATTTTTAGGTTCTAGAGAGAACGCGAGAAATCACCAGAAACAGTAAAGATTTCTGAACAAGCCAAAGATTACCCATACTATTACCAGTACTATTCCCTACCTGCTGGACAATAGAGGGTAGTCCAAATATAATAATATATTACAACAGATGATCAAGTCCACAAAGAATCACAGAATCACTAAAATATACCAAACATATTATCTACGCCAATTGTTTTGAAAAGCTTTAATTCGTATTTAAAATAAAGCATTTACATAATTACATACTTAATATACTTACATACATACCGATCAAAAACCTGGAATATGCAAACTTCATATGAAGGTACGTTTGTTCTTAAGAATTGATCATCCTATTACATAATTATTATATCTATGAATTTTTATATTAATTTAGTCTAATGTTCAAAATTCCCTAACGAATAAGAGGTCTCAACCGCCTTCGTCTAGGTGCGTAACACCCTGGTGTTATTTCTTTCCGTAACTCCGGATTCATTTTCAAGCGACTGAGTCGAATCACAGGAATTTCATTTGATCGATGTGTCTCTTACATTTCAATCCAAATGCCATAAGGAAGTACCATAGGAAAAATCAGCTAAACTTTTTTTCTCGAAATTGGAGACGTATTGCTACATAAAAATTGGAGGAGTGTGGATTCACCCTATTGTTCTCTATTACCCCCGAAACTAATTGCAGGTATATCCATGACACTGTATATTATGAAAACCGTACTTATTTGTATGAACAGAGCCAACAAAGTGTGGAGTGTAGCTAAAGCAACATTACCATTCATATAAGTAAACAGAGCGATAGCAGACCCTTTTCCTATAAAAACTTTAATCTGCACTTTCAACCTGCATATTAATGCAATGTTGCAACTCTGCATCAAAATTTATTGGCTAGACAACTTTCATTCTAAACAATGAATTAAAAAGTAGTTACTTAATAGTGCTCAATAAAATATAGAACTAAGTATAGGTTTGCAATTTATAAACCCTCGCTGTTTCTCTGCCAAATGACTTGAAAAAAGGACTGTTTTTTATCGTTCCTATAAAAGATTGGGAACACCACTTAGTATAAACGATTTCTAACTGCTGAAAGTTGGTCGAGTGGCAAATTGCTGGTCCTACCTTGAATTGCTGGAAGCTACCGAATTATTGGACCTCGATCTACGGCTTTTCAGACTGTCTCCCCTATTGACGACGCCTTTTCCAGTGATCGAGAAGTGTCGTAAGCGATAATACTCCTCTTCAACGCCAGTGTTGGGCATCGACGCCACTCGAGACCTTTGCTGCGGCAAGCAGAGATAATTCGGTCGACCAGAAGAACGGCCCGGAGTCTTCACGGACTGAGATCGATTGTGGTGCGGACTCCCGTACCTATAAATTAAGATTAAATAGTCTTTGGCCGAAGTTAATGATGAATCATTATGGAGTAGACACAAAGTAAAATTAATAAGTTCGAATCAGTTCGATTTTCCACTTCGATTAAATCTTGCGTTGATGTTGGTGTTTGCAGAACATCACACGTTTTTGTTAAATGTGCTTGCTTCACGTCTAATAATTTTGTTCTTCTAGATACACGTAAACCGGCTCAAAGTTCATGTACGATCCATGTACATTTTGAATAGTAATTTAATTTAACGTTACAAGCAGAAATAAATTGGGTAAAACAATTAATTAACAACAAATTACGTAAATGGACAAAAAGGATTCTTATTAAATTAATGGTTATGAGAAACGTTCATACTATTGATTATGTGAAGAGAGAAGGTATACAAGGTGATTCCAATCCTTTGTCGCTCCTTCAAACCATGCAGGTACTGAAACGGACATTAAAAACGGTTGTCGATTTTTTTTATCAAAATCCATTAAAACGACGTTTATGAATTGTTGATTTCCGGGGAAAAATACACAATGAAGCCAATAAAAAGTTGTTGAATATTTTACAACACACTTTTTGAAATAATAAAAGCGGGCGAAACAATGGCAAGGTAACAAAATTGGTAGTCTCCTTTAGTTAACAAAATTATAGTAAAAATTGCCATTGTTGATAATGTAGTGGGTGTGTATTGTCTTCATGTCAAAGCCCTGTTAATTACTCAATTACCGGACTAACCGATGGCGCTGATCAAACCGAATTTAGTTTCAGTCCTTAATTAAGCAATTCTAGAGGATGATAAGCACTAAGATAAACTAAAATAATCTACTATTATTATTATTTAATCCTACTCGCGACCTTAATAATATTTTATCCTAAATGTTTTTCTCTGAAATCTTTTTAGACTGGCTAAAACGGTTATTTTGGATAATTTCAATATCTGACCTATAACAGTTTAGTGTTGTAGTAAACCTTACATTTGCAAAAATTAATATCAGTAATATTTACATTTCCGTCCTGAGCCAATTGGAATTTCATACAATCCTGCTCCACCCAGAAAACAAAGAGCTACGAACTTGGTTGTTGAATACATCTGCATGTTATTGCACTTAGACGCTAATTTTAGAATATATACAGGGAAAAGACAGAAATTAAATTCAACTTTTTATAAAAAATAAATGATGTTTTAGAAAATCCTCGACCATTTTTCGAACGATCGTGCATCCTCATAGATTTCAGTAGTATGGTTCCGAAGCGGTTTCTCGCCTATTTTTAACCGACTTCAAAAAAGGAGGAGGTTATCAATTCGGTTGTATGTTTTTTTTTTTAATGTTTGTTACCGCAGAACTCCGTCATTTATAAACCGATTTGTAAAATTCTTTTTTTATTTGAAAGAGTATACTTACAGATTGGTCCCATTGTCACCATTTCAGGATCTGATCAGGGGATCTCATGGAAATCGAGAAAAATCCTCAAATTTTCGCTCCCTTTAATTAACCGACTTCATGTATGTTCACCGATTTCTTCTTCAATTGTGGACCGATTTACAAAATTCTTCTTTTATTTGAAAGGGTATACTCTAAAGATGGTTACATTCTTAAAAAATCCAGGATCTGATCAGGAAATCCCATGGAAATCAAGAAAAATCGTCAAATTTTCGCTCCCTTTTATTAACCCACTTCATGTATGTTCACCGATTTCTTCGTCAATTGTGGACCGATTTACAAAATTTGTCTTTTATTTGAAAGGGTATACTCTAAAGGTGGTTACATTGTTAAAAAATCAGGATCTGATCAGGGAATCCCATGGAAATCAAGAAAAATCGTCAAATTTTCGCTCCCTTTTATTAACCGACTTCATGTATGTACACCGATTTCTTCGTCAATTGTGGACCGATTTACAAAATTCTTCTTTTATTTGATAGGGTATACTCTAAAGGTAGTTGCATTGTTAAAAAATCAGTATCTGATCAGGGAATCCTATGGAAATCGAGAAAAATCCTCAAATTCTCGCTCCCCTTTTAACCGACTTATCATGTATGTTCACCGATTTCTTCGTCAATTGTGGACCGATTTACAAAATTCGTCTTTTCGTTGAAAGGGTATACTCTTGAGCTGGTTCCATTGTCAAAAAGTTAGGATCTGATCAGGGAATCCCATGGAAATCGAGAAAAATCCTCAAATTTTTTCGTCAACTTTATTGGGGACCTCATTATTGGAGAAGCGTCTTTACTAGGTATCAGTAACTTATCACTTAAAATTGTAAAAAAAATTGCTTTTAAAAAAAAGAGAACCGACTTCAAAAAGTGAAAAATAATAATTTAATACATGTATTATTACATGTACATTAAATTATCTGTCTGAAGTCGGTGCTAAGCCAAATAGGTAGTAGATAGATAGGCTGCCTGCTCCAGCCACATCGCAGGTCTTCCGGCAAACGCACCGGAATGCGTGAGCGTGGGTGGGGGGCTCGTGCTGAGCAAAACATCCCAAACGGCAGACGTCGTTGACGGTCGTCTCGAATGATATCGAATTTTGTATGCGTTATAACGTTGTTGATATTTTTGTATAATTACAATATGTTACAAATTTGTAACCTTTTTGGCTTGGCACCGACTTCAGACAGATCATTGGGTAGTACATGTAATAATACATGTATTAAATTATTATTTTTCACTTTTTGAAGTCGGTTCTCTTTTTTTTAAAAGCAATTTTTAATTAATTCAGGTGCATGCAAAGGTTCTCATGACTGGAAATAATCTTGTCAACTTTTAGGCTACACTCACCCCAAAATTAACTTTTATCTATATTCTATATTCTTATTATTCTATATCTTCTTATTCTATATGCGTCTATATTCTTCAAATTTCAGTTATTTTAAAAAATGTGAAAACTAAATGTGAACATTTTTGTGACAATAACGAGTTGGAGATTAGACTTGGGGGTGTAAAGACCAATCGCACTTTCAGTCCCAAGTACCATTTTTTATAATCTAGTTTTTTTTTAACAGACCGTCAAAATCACACTTTTTAACTCTTCCCCAGGACCATGAATCACGTAAATCATGTGCTCTGAATGGACGCATCGACCCCAAGACGATTTCGTTATAATATTTACATATTTTATCGTGCTACAATCAATATTCAATTTTTTTTTCAAACTAAAAGTCAAAATAGTTAAAAAGGCAAATATAATGCTGACAGAAGTACTCAGCTATTGCAATCCACGGCGAAGTTATATGACGACAAAGTTGACAATTCTACGCAATACCAAAATGCGAATGTGACTAACTGCGTTATCCTCCCATGTCTTATTTCGTGACGAGACTAATGCAACAGCGAACAATGACACAATAAGTAGAAATTAAAAAATAACAAGATAGATTGCAACAACAAAAAAACAGAATTAACTACAAAACGGGAAAAAAGTCGATATAAATGTCTCACCCCAATCCACAGGAATTGCCCGACACCGTCTTCCGAACGGAGTACACTTGCTTTCGAAACTTTGGCGAACACCTATTTTGATTCTTTCTAAATTAGAAGAGGGGTGGTCCATAAGAAGGGTTGCTACTCATCATGGGCTAGATAAAAGCACTGTTATACTAGTAAAAAGAGGTGAAAACCAGAAGGGTTCGTGAGTAGAAGACCATGATCGGGAAGACCTAAAGTTTCAAATGCGGTGCAGAACGGAGACCTCGGATAATTTAAGGCAAAACCCTTTCAATACGGCCAAACAAGCAGTTTTTGTGACCAGCTTTCCAGAATCGTGGGTAGCAGCGTGCAGTCGTAAGCCCTTAGAAAATGTTTAGACCTGCAAATGCTGAAGAATTGTGGGAATTAATTCAAAATGAGTGGGAAGACTTGAGCGAAGACCAAAATGATTGGCGAAACCTTATAGGATCTATGCGTAGAAGATTGAATGCGATGCTAGAGGCTAATGGGACCATGACAAAATATTAAAACCTTTTTAAATATATTTGTATTTATTTTTATGTTCGTTTTAATTAAATTTCTGTTTGTTTTCTTTCGGTGTACCAGATACAGCAACAATAATAAATCTTCCTTACCTTCTACAGTGTGTCCCTGAATGGGGTGGCCATGAGGTGATTATCTCTAGTAAGATGTTTGGAGAAGAATATTTTTGGTCTAGACTGGTTTTGCTTATCTTAAAACTGTAGAAAACTAAAACAGTCAAACATTTTAATCAACCTGTTTTAAATTAAGCGGTTTTTTCTTTAAATTTGAAGAAGTCCATAAACTGAAGGTAAAATTACCTAGCAGCCTGAACACAGTGGCAGTCACGGCGGATACTTTATTCCGAGTAAAATAATTAACAAAACAATTTGAACAACCCATTGCGGCCCAAATGAACCCCAGGAATTTTTTCTTGAAATTCTTGGATTACGTGTCAAGACCCTAACACTGAATTAAAATTCTTTGCTGAAGACTTAGTACTCCGATTTTTTTTGACAACGATGAAGTTTCAATGGTATTTTTTAGGCGTTGCTAGGCAGTGTTCGGGTTTAAATACTAGACTGATCAAAAAATTTGGGACTTAGACAAAAATTCGATTGTATTAAAAGAAAAAAAGATTTGCAATGTTTTATCTTTTTTTGTAATTTTATAACAAGCAAAACCAATCAAGACCAAAAATATTCTTCTCCAAACAACCTACTAGAAAAAATCACCTCATGGGCACCCCATCCAGGCACACATTGTATATGTCGCATGCATTTGGAATAATCAGGCTTTTTGCATAAAGACCAGGCGTTTTGCAAAACAGCGTCACTTTGAACAATCGAGAGAAATTATTGTAATTGACCGGTGATTTTCAGTCATTTTGCAAAATGCCCGAAAGCCGTTGGGCGTATCGAAGAGAGCGGGGAAATCACGGTCTTTGCGACTAGGCATTTTTCAAAAAGACTGACTGATAATTAGGCAAATAGAATATACCAAACAAATAAATACGATTACAATCGGAATCTTTTCAGATTGCTTGCGCGTCATCAAAATATGAGAACATCAAACACTTACGTTATTGTCAAACTGAAAATATATTCTGTCAAAACATAACACAAATAATATTCTTACATGAAATAAACAAATGTATAAGATAAAACATATATACTAGGTCAAATCTACCTAACTAGACATTTCCATATCGTATTATTTATTTATGCAAGTGCTGCTATTGTGACAACGTGAGTTGCACAGTACTCCACTTTTCTTGCAACAAATTTTTTTTTTTGTATTACGGTGGATTTTTGATGCTCTGCACTGACATTTTTTAAACCCTTGGCCTTGAAACTTAAAACTTGAAACAAATTGTTGTTTGCTGACGTCTCTTTCATTATCACTGTCAAGACTCACACCTGAAGCTGACATGGTTCTAATTCTACCACATAAATTACGGCAAACCGAAAACGCAAATTGCAAATTTTGTTAGGTTGGGAACAGCCCCAGCTCGTGGTTATTGAAAATGCCTAGTGATCATGAACGCACTTCCACGCTCTCTTCGATACGCCTAACTGCTTTCGGGCATTTTGCAAAATGATTGAAAATCACCGGTCAATTACAATAATTTCTCGCGATTGTTCAAAGTGACGCTGTTTTACAAAACGCCTGGTCTTTATGCAAAAAGCCTGATTATTCCAAATGCCTGCGACATATATACAAACACTGATTACTGCCGAATTATTTGTCTTGTAAACGTCGTTGGTTTTTATCTTTAACTATTATGTATAAACTAATATAATTATTGATTGGTCCATCAGAACATAAATTCCTAATTACGTAAAATGTGGCATTCACACAACTAAATACTGGTAAGTGTTTGAAGGTTTACGATTTTGAAGGTGTACGTGAAAGTTTCGAAAGCAAGTGTACATGAATTTGATGCTTCCATGACCGTCAAAAACGGGTATGTGATAGAAACAAAAGACCCGCAACTATGTCACCTAAAGTTACCTTTTTGGTAATCATCGAATAAAAAAAATATGACCAAACTTTTGAATCGCCTAAAAAACGTGTGTATCTCGGCCAAAAAAGACCGGTTTTACGGCCTCGATACACAATGTTTTTATTAAAATCTTTTTATTGTAAATTATTTATTATAAATGTGATCTAGGAAGGGAAACCTACAGATTATGGTCGATTCTGAATGACCACAGCTAGAGCATGTTTTTTTAGCCGCGAAATTCCAAAAAGAGACAAAATTCTGAAAATACGTAATGACGACTTTTCCGAACTTCTACTCTGTGTTTTCCAAAGAAGAATTTTTAGCTGTCAGTATTTTAGCTTTCAGAGAAATAACAGTTTCTATTCAGTTAGTTTCATAACAAAAATAAAAACCTATCTAAATGTAATTCTCTCTCTTATTTATCCCATAAATAATAATTTTTAGAAATGGAAATTTCATATTGAAGTTGGTCGATAATTTCAAAGATATACAAAGCCCAGTTAAATAATGTGCTTTTCACTTCTTATTATGTCAAGGGTAATCGCTTTTTGTAACATCTGTTGCCGTTTCGAAATAGTACATGTATTGTGCAACTAGGGTGGAAAACAGCACTTTTCCCACGAAGTGTGCAAACCACACAAAAAAGTGCTGTTTTGCATACGCGTTGCACACTCTAGTTTTTCTACGACCAAACAATAAAATACCCAAATATGTAAATGTTTTACGTAATTTTTTAGATGCAAACAAACTTTCACGGAATTTGCATTAAAGTTATAATAGGCACTAGAACTTGTTGAGGCTAGATCAGGTATATTTTCGATGGAACTTAAGATTTATAACAGATTGCTTGAAACAGTTACCATTTTGGTAGTTAAAAAAAAGTAGGTAAAATTTGAGTCTGTCCTTGGCACCCATATATGTATCTAAATATATTTTGCAAGTGGTATTATAAGTTCCACTTATGGTGAAAACACGATCAATTTTTGTTTTTATGACCGGAATATTAACCAAGAATGCGGTACCATATTTTTAATATCGTTTATTCTGAGATTTTTGAGCTCCTGCCTACGACATGTTCCCATCACTGATTTCAGATGAGCTAAAGGATTTTGATTTCTTGATCTTGAAAGCATTTGCTTGTCGCTTTAAAAAATATTTTAATTTTCTATATAAGAAAATTTCTTGATGTAGTAGTATAGTCCACTAGTATTTGAATCAATTTCTAAATCCATTTCAGAAAGGTAAAATTATCTGTTATGACAGACAATGAATAGAAAATAGAAAACTATTAAAAAATTATTTAAGTTATTGTTGTCATCGCACTGTTGCTCGATTGGTAAACATTAGGTTGTTTCATTGTTTAACTGACTCAGTCTTTCTTTTTAAATTTTCTTGAAATCTATTTCCAAAAATTATAATAACAAAATGTTAACTTCTAGTGAAAACTTCTTTAGGCGCACCTTGCGCTTTTTCTGAACAGTGAACAAAAAGAAATAAGGCGTTCCACCGCGGACGTTGCGTTCGTGGGAAAAAATCCGCACACTTTTATTTCCACACGATTACGCACACTTTTTTCCCCAATAGATAAAAATAAATGTGTGCGTGCTTATGACGACACGATAGAACTCAAAACTTAATGGTTTTCTAATTTTAATAATAATACTTACATTGATGTTATGTTGTTTTAGTTCGGTGAATCAGTAACAAGGTTATAATATTATTTAATAGTATATTATGTATCAAGTTTTATAAACGCCATCTTAGTCACGAGTGTTTAATAAAATAAGTGACTAACTAGTTTATAAAACCAGTTGAATACGATAGCAAATATTTATAATTATTATAAAAAAAATCGAAATTATTTTATTATTTTATTTATTATCATATCGATAAACATGGTAACAGTACAAAATTATTAAATCATTGTTCTACTTTTTATAAGCATTGGTGGTCACATTAAAAACATTTTGGCAATCATTGATTTTCCAAACATTTTTCCATAAAACTTTGCTGTATTTGCTTCATTTACTTGATTTGAATAATTGAAGCCAATCATTGATCATTTTCATTAAAGCTTGAACTTTAAACAATTGCAATATCAATATTCTCAGACTTCTTTTGCATAGCATTATCTTGAACGGTATTCAAGATTTCAGTAGTTGTCTCGATTTTATTGCAACAGCTGTTGATCGCCATCCTCCATGAAGGTGTGATTTCCGCACCTGAGTCCACCAAAATCGTTAGAAAAGAAAAAAAGAAAAGTTTTCACTTCAATGTGTGGTCGTTAGTTTTTAATCTTATTCAATGTCTTGAAGCAACCTGGTGGTGCGACAAAAATCACTAAGTCACGGCCAAGGACCAATCAGAACACATCCAAAGTCACGGGTAGAAAAAACTTTGGCTTTAATGTGCATCTTTCGCATTTTTTAGAAGCGTCAGGCAGGATTTTCTAGAATCACTTCTTTTTCCCCGCTGATGGGATACATCTGAAATCGATCTGCAAAAGTGCCACTTTCCGCTAAATAACTTCCTCTAAATGCTTTAATAACGTTCCCGCTTCCTATCAGCGGAACCGTTAAGTAAACTAATTTTTAAAATTAATGATTTCAGTTTCATCGAATCCTGTAAGCGACTTTTCCAGGTTAATCGCTGTCATAAAATAAAGCATTTAAAAATCTATTTTTGTAACATTAGTGTGCAAGCAAGTTAGTGATCTGAAACAATGAAGTCGAGCCTCACTCGTAATTTTTATAAACTCTGTCGGTAATAAGGTTTTCGGGTAACCGTATTTCGCCAGAATTTGATAGTCTCACCTATTTTAGAAGTTTTAGAGAACTTTTCTTCCTTTAAAATTCATGCTATATTGAACCGGCAAGTCATGCCTATTTGGATTGCACTCTTCTACTTTGCTTTACAAATGTCTTTGTTTTGGACGCACAAAACGAAAGCACAGTTTGTTGCTAAACAACCGCTGCGGAACTGTAGAAGTTTACACAAACGATTTTTTTTCTAATTAATTGTAGAACAACATTAATTGTTATTATTTATTGGGATATTATATAACGTCTTTCTTTGAGAAGTTAGACAACAGTGTAAATGCAATGGAGTTTCCATATTATCATCTGATGATGGCATGTACAAATAAACATCAAAACAATTAAAATCGGCTTTGAGCTAAAGCCTTCAGTGCCACAAACATTCACATAAATCAAGAAGCACAGCCGAAAAATGTGATTTAAATATTTATCAGCGCACGAATTAACGCCGTTCAAATTTTACGGTGAACAGTATACATGTCCTTGATTTCTCTTTGATTTTTTGCCGTTGATGTCTGTCAGTTACGCGTTGTTTATGTATAAATTCAGTACTGTTTACAGATATGTGACCTTGACAATTTCAGTATGTTTTTGAATCACAATTTTGAGAATATTTAGTTCAGACCACTGTCCTCACAACAAAATTGTCCTTGTACTACCGTGTTTAACTGTATAATAATATAATTAATTAACACGAGGACGGTTTTGATATTTATATTAATAAAATATAATTATTTTATGTTATTGTTTTAGACGGATTTTGGATCAATGATTAGGTAAATTGGTTTACTGCATAGATCTTGCACCTTGCGATCACTAATAAATTGCATTGTTTGAAATTGAAAAAGAAACATTTAAATTTTGAGGTAGTAGTAAAATGCGCCTGCTTAAACCGTTCTAGTTATAATTAGTCTAATTCTGCTAAAAATAACTTTACTAATGCAAAACAGAAATAGAACCGCTGATATCAGCATTAAAACTATTTATACTCGCGCGAACAGTTTGAAAACAATAAGAGGATAAAAATGAAAATAAAAATTATTTAGGGTCTATTTATTTTTTTGTCTAACTGTTCTGTTGACTCATTTAAGAATACTGTTATTATTACCACCTTTAAAATTATGCCAACGTGTTTTGATCTGCAATAATTTCCAACATAAGAGTAAAGCGTCTCGAAAACTACAAAATTACCTCATTTCGAAGTCATGAATTTCTTCCAGCGTCAGATTGTTGGCCACATCCAACAACTGCTTCATGTTTTCTTCTTTCTGTCTCTTGAAACTCAACTTATTGCCGGCACTTTCCACGTTAGACACGAATTCACTTCCGTTTTTCAACAATATAGTGGACACGTTCGAGTGATCCAAACTGAGCGACGGCTGTTGAACGACAATGGTAGCTTGCGGAGCTTTACGACCACCAAAGTGCACTGAATTTTCCAAAGGATTAGTAGTAACATTTATAGGTGATGTAGCAGATGCTTCCATCTGAGCCCCCACTTCTCGTAAACATTTGTTAAGACACACGCTGCCGCGCTTTTCGCCGGAAACATGCAACGAATCTTTTTGGCAAGCATCCACCGTTTCGTTGAAGAAGTCTACACGGAGGTCTGGCAAAGGTGGGGTCATTCGAGCCTTTTCCCGATATTTAGCAATGTGCTTCTCGTCGTAAGTGAACTTTTCTCTTTGTTTGTTGGGAGAATGGTGACGTCTACTGGTCTTTTTGTGTCTGTGTTTAGGCTTTGGGGAGTCCTCGTTGGTCTCAGGCGAAGAGTTCAAGTTTCTCTCTGCTCGTCGCTTCGGGGATGTTCTCTCAGGTTTATCCTTCGTTTCTACGTCCAACCTTTTCCTCACACTCCGTCTGTGTTCTTTAGGGCTAGTCTTTTCGCTTGTTGCTGCCTTGTAGCTCCTGCGGAATTCTTTGGGACTCCTTGGCAAAGGACTTTCCTCCGCCGTGTCATGCGACATTTTTTGATAATCACTCTGCGCTGCGGCTTTGTAACTGTTTCGTCTTCGAGCGTCCATTTTCAATGCTTCAATCTGCTCTTCCATGAGTTTCTCGACGCTCTTTTCTTCGGGCACGCAGTTCACCTCGTTGGACTCAAACACAAACTTGTTTTCTTCTTTTAACAGAACAGCCTTGGGTGTTTCTATGTCGAAGTTGAATTTGGTTTCATGTTTGGCTGTCGGAGGTGTTTGCTGTTTTGCGGTAATTGGTGTTTTGGGTGACACAGGAACTGGTTGAAGAATTTTGCTACCGTCTGGCACGTTATCAGAATTAAAATAATCTAATGGTTCGGTGATGTCCAAGCTGTCTTCAGTGTTGTCCCCATCGGTTGCTGTTACAGTGGTGACGATGGTATTGGAACTATCGGTACTTGTGTTGATGGTTGTTTCTGAAGCGGTACTCGAACCCATGACGATTACTTTTGGGACTGACTGTGACTGGAAAAAAATAAAAACGTTAAAGATGAAATATCAAAATGACGAAGTGTTATAACTATACAGTTTATCGATACATTCACTCCCCTTATAGAATATTTATATTTGCTTGAATACTTTTTCATAATATCGGCTTTAAGATTTTAATTTCTTTTTTACTTTATAAAACGCTTTACAAAAACAAGAAAATTAAGCACTGTTTTTACGTAAGTGTGCTCAAAATATTGCATCAGCAGACTCTTGTAACAAACTTTTAATTAAATTTTTTTCTTGTTATCATCAAGTCGTTTAGAAGTTGGTCATAATGCTCAGACTGGAGGTTGTATTAAATGCATGCCTTCCGGTATTTTGTGAGTGGAAATAATTCCTATGTTTATACTTTCATTTCACAGTGGCAGATTTCACTAAGAATTAGTTGGAAACACAACTCCTATGGTCAATGTTATGTGAAAAATAACTCGGAATACATACATGACTGCTTTAAAGTTTAAGTTAAATAGATCACGTCTGCTGCAAATTAAAGCAACTTTCGACTCAATCAAATGCATCATTTTAGCTATTACTACTTCTACAGTCGAATTAGTTAGATCACACGTATACAGTTACGGGTAAGCAGTAACATCTAAACGTCACAGTTTTAAGTCTATAGACTCCCGGAACTCGTAAAGTTATCGTTACCACCTTTGACTAGAAAAGATACGGCTTTAGTGGCGTTCACGCATAATAATACGGATGGGAACTTCTCACCATCGGCCGCTCGAGTGAGTGCGTGAACCAAATGTCCGAACCTGCGGTTCTTCTTGTACTGAGCCAGAGCAGGATAACTATCACAACGACGAGTCATGAGTAGGATAAAACTAACCTGAAGACAAAAGTGATTAAAAACTGATACGTTTTTTAAACCATGGCCCACTTGACGTCGTTTTTTGTTGAACGCACGATATCCTACAATGTTAAACATATTTTGTACAAATTCCGTTACGTTGTTGTTCACCATACTTACAAAAACCAATTTTTCAGATTCGGTACTTTACTTCCATCAAAATTAAAAGCGAAGTATTCAGTCCGACGCGAAGAAGTAATTAATAAGGTACTTAATTAATACGTTAATAATTTCTCCAGATTCATGAGATTTTCATAAAGCTTGTTTCGCTGTACCTACCTATGAGCTAAAAGTGATGAATTGTTTATTCCTTTTTGTATCGTATTTAATTTAAAAATAACTTCCGCACTAATTCGATTTGGTTTTTGATTAAATTAATATGACTTCTGAAAACGAACATTGAAATGGAGGAGTTATCAAAAATCGGACGTATGAATAAAATCTATCTGTAGCTGGAGTTTATAAATTAGCACTTCAGGAGTTCCTGTTCTTGTAAAATTAACTGACGCTCTTGCGGATTGAATTTATAATTCAGTTTCCAGGTTTTACAATTACTAAAGAGGTGACTTATATTATTATGTACAAAATTTAAAATCAGTTTTTCGAGACAACTCAATCGGGCGGCGGTAATTTGTTGTTACTGTTTTTTTACTTTCGTTTTTAAAGTTATAAAATATGCCGGTTTCCTGTTACAGCGAATACACGGACATTAATTTACGGAGAAGGTCAAGGAATTTTCTGCACTGTGTTGGTGTTTTGCAAAATTTTGAAAACCGTCCAGCCACTAGTACCCGAAGGTTAGTAAATCAGTTTGGAGCATTGCATGGCACCATTTGGAGAATTTTGAAACAGCAAAAATTGTATCCCTATCACGTACAGAAAGTCCAATTTTTACACTACGAGGATTTAGCTCAAAGGCGCCAGTTTTGTGAAATTATTTTGCCACGAATCTTTTCGTCGACGTTTTCCGGGCTGTACTGACAACGATGGTGGAAATTTCCAGTGTTAAAAAGAAGTGACATTGAGTTTATTAGAGGGTTAATTTTTGCAGAAGTATTAAAAAAGTGGCTTTAAATTTGTTACGTGGTTATTTCTGTTGTATTTCACTTTTATTTTTTTTGAAAAAAAATTGTAAAAATTTAAAATAAAATTTGGTGGTAAGTCGTTGCGTTTGTAACTTAGCAAGATTTGTGACATAAAAAGAGTTTTAAGAAAATAATGGATACTATAATCCTTCAAGAAGCATCTGCTGTAAGTCTGGAATTATTGCCAGCAAAGACTAGCAGAAGATATGAAAAGGAGTATGCAGAATTTAGAAATGTTTTGCTCTGTTATTTATCAGGGCTTTCAAACAAATTTGCTCCGAACAGCTTATGCATAAGATTAAATGAAAACATCGACATATCCAGGTTGGTATCCATAATTTGTTTAAGCTGTGATTCATTATAGTTTTATTATCAATAGCTATGGAAAAATGTTTGCTCTTTTAAAAAGAAAGTCAGAAACCTATCCTCCAAAAAAGGAAAAGTGCTAACAGCAAAACAAATCACTAGTTGAACAGTTTCTTACTAGGGGAGAGTGGAGGAAAAACTGCCAAATCTCGCAGTAAGTACCTAAGCTTTGATTATTCTGTTGTATTTTGTGTCTATTATAATGCATTATGTCATAACTTTTATGTTAAAAGTGGAAGAAAAATTATTTAGCGATGTTATTTTTAGATTAGTTCCATTATTTCAAGATTCGGGTAATGGGAGCTAATCACGCTCCGCTAAAAATGCTTTATTTTTGTTGTATATTATATTTTGTTGGTTACTTTATAGTTTTGATTTTTTAAAGCTCCTGTTGTGAGGATAAAAATAAGTCTCATTTTGTTTAGTATTATGTGATGGCTCTTATTACACATATGAAGGTTCTTTTAGCGCTCATTACCCGATGTGCGGGTTAATGGGAGCGAAAGTAAAATTTATAAAAAAGATTATTTTAACCAGCTAAGGGTGTATTTTTTGAATGTTTGTTAGTAATTACCGAAAGACAAATAACTAAAAGACTGATTAGTGTCCAAAAAATTAAATGATTTATTATGTAACATAAATTGGTATTTTTTTTTTTACTTTTTCTTACATGGCTCCAATTCCCCCACTCTACCCTACGCACCTGACACGTTTTTTTGAAGTGAAACCAGCCCACTCTTTTATCACATAACTAGACATGGATAGGAAGAAGACGCTAGATGGTCCAAAAAATTATTGTTTAGTTTTAACACACCTAGCACTTCAATTTTTGGTTTAACCTTTGAATAATGATCAATACTAAAGTAGAATGTCCCTCAAAATAAAATAAAAATAACTTATCTGATAACAGGTTGAATCCGTAATGAGAAGACCAAAATCAACCAAAACTTGAAAAAAATCAGTTATGAAATAAACTTTGTGCGAAGCTGCTTTCGATTATAAAAACAAATCCTTAAATCATTGTTGAAATAACCGAATGGTTTCTTTGTTTTTCCAAAATTCGTAGTGCGATGCAAATTTCCTATCTCCGTCGTACATAATATAAGTAATTGAACCGAGTGTTACTGAACAGAACGTCGCGTGTTCATGGTAAAAACTTCTTAGGTCCACAACTTTCGGCGCGAAGCTATACAGGGTGACACTCGTCAGAATTATGGCCTATTGATCTATGGTCACTTGAGTTTCAGATGTTAGTGTCGAAACTGGTTTGTCCTTAAATTTTTATTAGTTTATTTTTTTCTAATAATAATGGAAAATTTGAGGAAGAATGCTATAAAAAAATATCCTTCCGCTCATCGAAAAAATAGACTAAAATTTAAATATATCTAAGTTTATTAGATATAATAAAAAAAGACGTTTAGCGCAATTAAAAGCAGTGAAAAAAACACAGCTAAGGTAAAACTATAAAACCATCTGATTCATTTTATAATTATTATTTGTAGTGAAAACATACCTACGGTCTCTTCAGACATCAGTTCTGTGAGAAGTGATATGTTGGAAAAAAGATAAATGATATGATTTTAAAGTCAAATAAGGTATGTTCAGTTATTTGAATACAGTATGTCCCCGGATTGAGTTTACAAGAGGAAAAAAAAAATTTTTGTTTTTATGCCAAAACCTCAAAGGAATAAGATTTTTTGCTTGTCCTGAAACCAGCAAATCTGTAATTAAAACTTCATTATTTTGACTGAGTGGAAAGAAAACTTAATTTTTCTCTTAATTTTGGACTTATAAATTTTTTTCTCTGCTCTTTAAATCCCACCACATACTGGAGATTTTATTTTTTTGACAACGATGTCACGTTGACAAATGAGTTTACGCAAGTTAACAAAAATGTTTGTGAAAAAAATTATTTTAAATAAATTAAAATTAATTTAATAAAAAAATGGCAACTCAAAGAAACACCTTTAACATAAAAAACTAATTTTTAACAAGAACAATCATTATTCAATTAGCCCCCCCCCCATCCATTTTTGCGCACAATTCTACTCCAAAACGATAGCTTGCCTTCGTGATAAGACAACTTTAAAATTAAAATTAATCATTACCAAGTCCAAAATCAAGAGAAAAATATACGTTTCTTTCAACTCGGTCAGAATAATGAAGTTTTAATTACAGATTTGCTGGTTTGAGGACAAGCAAAAAATCTTATTCCTTTGAGGTTTTGGCGTAAAGTCAAAAATAAAAAATATTTTCCTCTTGTAAACTCAATCCGGGGACATACTGTATATTATTATTTAATTATGCATATAGACTTGACTTCTGATATTTTTTTTACTATGAAATAAACTTGAACTGTCCCATAATAATTTTAATTGCAATATCTATTAATATTTGGGGCAAGTCCGCCCCTGTCGATAACGCATGTGGACCCTTAGTCGGTCAGTCATTTCTGAATGGTCACTCCGCTGATTCATAGCAACAACTGCGCTGGTAGACTGCACTGCAGTCATCTCTCTCCTCGCACTGTGTAGCAATTAATGCGTAGGAGTGAAAAAACCAATGTGACATGTAAAATAGATTTCTTTAAAATTTGACGTGGGCAAAACTCTCTGTCTTATGAAGTCGCGACCAATACCCTACCGTTTCTGATATCGGCGATATATGTATAAGTCGTTGCCACTCTGGTGATAATCAGTTCATTATTATGGTTGCCGTTTACATTTCTCCAGATAAGTCATTGCGTGCTATACGAGACTTCTTGTATGAAAATTTATTCATTTATTCTCATGACGCATCTGCATTGCTTCAAAAAAAAAAAAAAATGGGAAAAGCTTTGATGATTTGCTAATGATTTTTAGTTGAGATTTCAACATAAACTTTGCAGACGATAAAAATCAACAATTAATTGAATTTTTAAACAATGAATTTGGTTTAACGATGTCAAATGATCGCAATCTTAGCACAACGAAATACAAAACTACTATTGATGCGGTCTTTATTAGACATTTAAATAGATTCGAATCAAAATTGTTCGTTTCTTACTTCAGCTACCATAAACCTATTGTATCAGTTTTAGAGATTGGCGATGATGATGCTGGTAATGATAATGGTGAAAGAGTCGTTGAAATTATGGATAAAAGTTGATTTTTCTGAGAGATAAATTTTTTAATGTAAAATAATAATTGTAATAGTTCTAAAGTGTTAAATTTTTAATGTAATATAAATTGTCATGTTTGTGTACGATAGCGCAATAAATGAATAATATTGTATTTTACCACATAAATTATAGTACTTTTATACTGATAAATAAAGCAAATCGTGCGAAATTATTCCCTAACCATTCCAAAATATTCAAAAATGCACAAGGTTAATGTTCAAGTTTTCACTTCTGCCGGCACTCCCGGAGTGCAACCCGTAGTTTTTTTTATTGGAAAAGTAATTACGGTTTACGGGATTTTTGGAGCTTGCAGGCGTGAAGAACTTAGAAGGAAGATCTCAAACCAACTATTTAGGGCATCCACGTCTATAATCATCTAAAGGTTGTATTAGACGTTGCGTTTCTTACAAATCATTTTTCCGCAACACATTTTTACAAAATTGTAAATAAAATCGCAACGCATTTATTATCGCATGCGATTTTATTTCTTATATGTATGTTCTAATTTCTCAAGGTCATACGAACGGATTTATTTTCATTTCTAGTATAGTAGCCTCAAGCTTAAATTGTCACGGGGTTGGGAGGGGAAATTATGCAGGGCCAACTTATTTATGAACGTCCTAAACTGGTTCTGAAATAAACATTCTACTCTTGATCGACTTTTCGGCGAAGATGTAAAGGAATGGTGACAGGACCGTATTGCCAAAAATGTAAATTGAGTTGATCACTTCCCTCAGTACGTGTAACAAATTCATATTTTACTGTTCAACTTTAGAATACATTAAAAGTGCAAGCCTTAGAAAACATATTCTGGACCAAATAAATAAAAACAAATACCTCACTTTAGCTAGTAATAATTCATAACAAAATATTAAATACGTGTCTGAAGAACGGCGCGTGGCCGTACAGAAACCCCGTCTTGCAATCGAGTCGACCAGTTGCAACAAGACAATCAAAACCGGTTAGAGTCCATATGGTATCGGTTACGACTTACTTGTTCCGCAATGTCTCGATTCCGATAAAAAAATTCGATAAAAAATTCCTGACAATTTAAGGTTGAGGCTACTATAACTTCTAGAGACTTTTTTTCCTCTGCCCTGGAAAGTGGTGCTAATGCATTTAACAAATGATACGCTTTCCTCACTGTCTTTTTTGTTCAAAACGGAACGCATATTGACCATTGTATTTGCAAAGTATGATGAAGATAGCAGCGCATGTCAACTTGTCTTTGTCAAGGCCATTTTGAATATTATCACGCAAGAAAAATCGCAACATCTGATAGGTTTATCCATTTTTTTTTCGGTCGGATAAAAAAAAATCTTATAACATGGAAAATAACTCGCAACGTCTAATACGAGCTGACAGAATGCAACGGTCAAGAAAATAAGACAAAAAAAAAATGCAGTGAATGTAGAAGAATTTTCTATTAGCAAAAGCAAGAACTGTGTTTTCAATAATTATAATGTTACATAATTCTAAATAGCTAGTTGTGTAGATTGATTTTAAAAATTAAAATGATTTACGGTCGAATTTCGACCACTGGGCCACCACTAGTATCAATAAAAATCGCTCAACGGTTCTGCTCAGACTAACTTATATTGTCAAAAATTACATGATTCAAGCACATTGGTTCTACATAAACATGATAGATGATATTAATAGGTACAAAAATAAGATATTTTGATACTGATTTTAATACCTCCACTTATCAAAATTATCTAAAGTCTAAACTAAAAATTGTGAGCATTAAAAATTCTGAAGATTTCTGAAAAGAAGAAAAGTCCATTAAAAGTACTATAAAGGTCCAAAATATGCAAAATTAAGTAATACGAGATTCCTAGAGTCCTGAAGTAACCTGAATCGTCATGAAAAATTCTAATAAATCCGGAAGGTTGCCCAACAGTTCTGAAAGATCCTGACAAATCCACATTACTACTGAAGAATAAAATTCTCAATAAGCCTACAGATTCGTAGAGATTTCTACTCCCTTATATCCATCCTGCTGTGTTCTGAAGGCATGAGGAATCTGTTTGGTTGAACCAGAAAATTGAAAATTATTGAAGCATTCTGCGGAAATATGCGATCCTTGCGCATAAATACTTTCGAATCCTAAAATGATTTAAATGACATGCTGCTGAAAAATCCTAAAAATATTATCCTGAGCTACCCTCAAAAGTTCTTAACTGTCCAGAACAATCCTGAATAATGTAGAAACTTGAAGTCTCCTGAAGACTAGTAAAGAATTTTGAAGTTCACATTTTTAATAGTTTTGAGGAAACTAACAATTCGGAAGATAAAAAAACACCAATTTTTTTTTGTACACGCTCCCAAAAATTACAATTTTAGGGACTCATACATATACGGCCTAGTACCTAAAAGTTGTTATAGCAACCTTTAGCGGATTATTTTTGATTAAATAGCTATTTACCGATCGACTTGAACGAAAACAATTTTGCTAGAAAAAGAACCGTTTTCTGGGAGTACCAAATTTTTTTTTGTAAAGTTTCCGGAAGTAGAAATGGGTTTTTTACAATGATAAAGTTTTGAACACAGTAGCTTGGATGGGCATGAGCGCACCTGTATATTAGAGAAGTAAAAAAATTAAGACGTCAGTGCGACTCAATGTCAAAATTTAAACTTATTGCAGAAGCAAACGGTTCTGACAACGCGAAGGGGCTTGAGAAAACAGACCCGATTTTGGAAATACGCGAAAAGTCGAAAAAAAAAATGTCGGCTTCAAGAATCACAATGAAATATTCTTTATTTAAAAATTTGGGGAACTATAACAAAAAAACATTGTTTGTTACACGTACTTAAATAGTTTTTGCAGATTCATCTGCTAGTCCAGACTCTCAGCAACGATTCGTCCGCAAAAACTGTATTTTAGGTACTTATGACAAAAATAGCTATTTTAATCCTAAGGAGTCATGTCAACTTCTTTCAATTTTCCAGTCTCCTGGGTTCTCAATGTGTCACGCTTTCAGTTTAAAAGTTTCCCAGTTTTTGAGGTTTTAATTAGTCATGAGCGAGATCGGTCTTGACGCTTTTGCAGTCTTGGTATGTTGCAGTATGAATATGTAATCCCTTAGTGTTCGAAAACAAGTTGTAGATGCCTGTGTACTTTATGAGACTCTCAACAACAGGACTGATAATCTTTTTTTGCTGGAACATTTAATAACATTTTCTGTTCTTGCTGACAACAATCGTTCAACTCGTTTGTCTTGAGAGCCTTGCATCCATTTTACGACAAACTAGTTTTGACTAGGAAAAACTAATTTATTCTTCTTACCGTTAAAACTAGTTTGTCCTGAAATCGGGTTTGGCCGGTAACAGATATCGGATGTATAAATAAAAATCTGGTCAAGATTGCCATGAATCAAAAGCGGTTCACATTCGGCACGTCGTAGCTAATGTCAATGTTTGAGTCATGACTCGGAAGTTTAGGCAAGTCTTGAAACCACCGAGAGACCGAGGTGGCTTTCTTGAAACAGGAGGGTCCGAGGAGCCCCCGTCGAAACATAGGGCCCGAGGAGCCCCCGTCAAAACATAGTGCTCGAAGTGCCTCCGTCGAAATATGGGTTCCCGAGGGGGCCCACTTGAAACAGGGTGCCCGAGGGAGCCCATTTGAAACATGGGGACCCGAGGGAGCCCACTTGAAACTGGGGGGCCCCTTCCGTTATCGACATCCAGAAATCGAAAGTTGAATTTGTTTAGTTCTAAAGTAGAAATTATATATGAGTCAAATTTAATTGACTTGAACTCTTGAGACAGGGGGGTCCGAGAAAGCCCCTTTGAGACAGACAGGCCCCCTTAAGACATCCCTGTGACAGGGGGGCATAATACCATCTGAACCGCCGTAATACACGTTTTGTAAACCTTATTTAATAAAAGGTAAGAACCTCTCTATAATTCATCAATTGTATCCATTAATCTCTTGTTAAATTAGGGCTGATGATGGCAGTAGTGTTCTGCCGAAACATGTTCCCATTGTAATTATTAAAGTTTGTGGAGTTCGACTTAAATATATTTAAATTTTAAAAAACTCTTCGTTTGTGTTCCATTTTTGATGTTTTGTTTGTTATCTTTAGGACAGACGTTGAATGTTTGTAATTTTTACCAAATCAATCTTGACCAGATTTTTATTTTACACCCTATATAATTAGATGAAATTAATTAGAGAAGCTTTAAATCTTATTTGTGCAACTTAATTATCAAAGTTAGTAAAAGATTGAAAAGCTCTAATTTATGCTGTTTTCAGATATTTTTTATTCATATTTTACCATACTTAAAGACATTTACCATTCTTAACTATTTCAACAAATAAATATATAGCGGCTTACTTTCCGTAACATACCTAACAGCCAAATATGTGAAAAAGCCAATGTATAAAAGCAGATCTTTTATGACTACGGTTCGCAATAGAAGAAATAATAATACCTACATTTTCTATGTTATAAAACGAAGCAATTGCAAGAAAAGTTCTTTTACAACATGTAAATCGATAGCAATGAAATTTCTGCAGTAGATCGCAAGCTCATAAAATTTATCTATATGCAATTTTATATCGACATGACTTGTTAACTGAAAGCAGTTTTTGCCGACGGATCGATTTTTACTTATTCATGATGTATTGACGTATGAGGGTTCAAATGCCCCAAAACCATACACGATATCAATATCAGTAATTATTACCAATAGCAACCTAGTGAGGTGTAAAATGCTTCCTGCAGAATTCGCACTACACATACCTTGTTATGTCAAACACAACTAACATTATCACGTCACTAACCACAGTAATTAATCAATAATTTAATTAAGCTTAAATGCAACCAAGTTTGTTGTAGTAAATTACCTGTTTGGCTGAATTCTTGGTGGCGTTTCTTCCAGTTTTGAAGTGAAGGCGTCGAAGGGCGGATGTGGCAGTGCTAATAAAGTCGTCGGGAGGTCGGGGGGATCTGGGACCCGACTGCGAATTGACGGTCATCTTAGGGCGCGGGCTAGAAGGGCAGTGGCTGTTGTTTGTGCTGCTCGAAGAACAGCTCTCAGGGGCTACGCACTGGAAATAACAAGAAAAAAGATGTTACAAGTTGAACTTGTAGATTGTATTTCATTTTGTTCAACTCGAAACTAAATAGGTATTTATGTTTCAGCGTGCTCTCATCAAGGTACTTCTGAGAAGAATCCAATTAAGGTTGAAACCCATTACCATTAAAATAGGTTTTTGTATTCATTCCTTATAAATTATTATAAAATATTCCCGCACATTATTGCTTGATAAGGTTGAATGAACTTTCTTGATTCGCCTGATTCGTTACAAAAAATATTGTAGCCAACTTATCTGGAAGGGAAATTTCCCGCATGAGCACTCTACATTTAGTGCGAATTTCAGTTTACAAACATGTTTGGTAATACTGTATTAAAAAACAGGTTTCATAAGGCACGAATTCAAGTTTACACAATTTTAAAGAATGAGTGCTTCAAGGTCTTATAAAACGAGTATTTTATGCTATTTTTGTAGTGTCCTTTTAATAACCTTTTAAAAAAAAGTTCTTTAGACGATTTTTGGATTTTTGTGGCGGTTGATAATGTTCATTTCCACGTGCTGTTAGTTCCTATTTTTGACACATTTTATAATATCATCTGACATTAGTGACAAGATAATCACGCTTTGTCAACCTAAAAATTTTTGTAAAATGTTCCGTGCCTTAATGGCTATTTTGTAATTTGTCTCCATTTTGATTCTCTGAGACGTATTAACGAACGCAACGCCATATGATAATAGCCATTAAGGTGGTCTACAGGTGGTAATATTTTTGTAACAGTTAAATTACACAAAAAACAAATTAAACAAAATTATACAAATTATGCTGATATAAACTACCTCAGGATTCTCAAGAACTGTTCAGGTTTTTTAAAAACTTTTTAGGGTTTTTACGACACTTTAAAAAGTCTAGTGTTGGAATTCTTCTTGGGATTCCTCAGAACCCTTCATAACCTTATAGCATTCTCCAAGATTCGTAAGGATTGCTAAGAATTCTTCAAGAATGACGATGATTTTTAGTTCGAACCACTACTATTCAATATCGTTAAAAAAAATTTAGATTTCGATAACATGTATTGTACTTTTCGATGACGGTGTTGGAAGCTGATAATTTTATCTATTCCTTAGATATGCTACGTTTCAACAGAGCTTTTTGGTGATCAGGACACTTTTGAAACTGTTATCCGTCATCTACGAGAAAAATACAGTTGTTCGTTGGTAGTAATGTTTTTTTCGCACATGTTTCCTAGTTCTTCTCTTTTTTTTTATTTCCATCTTGTTCTTTAGTTTGTTCCTTGTTTACTTAGATCGTTTGGACGATATTTTTTCTTCACCACTTCTTCTTCCCATTCTTTGTCAAACATTTTTTACCGTTATAATCTTTTTTCTTCTCATTTTTTTTGCCGTTATTATAATTTAATCGGGTATCTCGATCCACGATTCGCTATATGATTTGGGATTTCTATTTCATTTAACTCTATGTTCATTTATTACTGGTATCTACGTCTTTCTTTTCCTCTCACGATTCTTGTTGTCTTGTTCATTATTTTTCGATGTTTTTTTTATTCTTGATAAACAAGCTTGAAAAAAAAACAGAAAAATTGCTACCAAAAGAATTCAAGTTGGAATCTCAGAGGGCGAGAAGAGGAAAGAAGATAGGAAGAGGGACAAGCCAGGGGAATAATAGCGGAGGTGAAAAAGGAAATATATGAGAAAAATCAAAAAAGAAGAGCAAGGATACATGATATATAGGCAATTAATGGTGGAAAATAGTTACAGAAAAAGGAATGAGAAAAAGGATGAAGACAGCAATAAGCAATATAGAATAATTATTAAAGGATAATAAAGTAGTAATCTATACTTCTGGGGCGGATTTCACCAATTTCACGGAATCGGTGAAAGAGGAGCCAGGGATTGGGAAGAAGAGAGAGGGAATAGAAAAGGAAAATCCAAAAATAAGGTGGAAAATGCGAAGGGAAAGAAGCTGATGGAATGGGTAGACAAAAAAGGGTGGGAGGTGTTGAATGGAAATAAACAAAGGGACGAATAAGGAGAATGGACCTACATAGGCGGCAGAGGAGACAAGAAAAAAGAGGAGAAGAAAGAACAGAGAAAACGAAGAAAAAGATAAGAATCAAAATTAAAAAGAAAGCTAGAAAAGGCGATATTCTAAGATAAAGAAGTAGGGAAGACGGAGACAGAATTGAAAAAAACATTAGAAGAAGCAGCGACAAAAATAGAAGTAACAATAAGAGGTAGAACAGCAAAAAGGAAAAATAAATAGTGGGACAAAGAATGTGAACAACGGGAAAAATTGACAATAAAGGAGTTAAGAGAATGGAAAAAGACAAAGTGGCTTTCTAAAAGCAGAATGAAGATACAGAGCGACATGTAAAGAGAAGAAGAAGCAAAAGAGGGAGAGCTAAAAGCTACAAGAACAGAAAAGGAGGTGTGGTAAATCAATAGATAGAGATAGAAAAAGGAAATAGTGAGTGAGGAGATAACGATGAACGAGTAGAAGGAATACTTCATGAGGCTTAATTTTTTCCGGGCATATACTAAATTGCGATCTCGTGTACATACTTGAATGAGCCATTTTTCGTAAAAATCTGAAAACAGCCATCCTGTTTTTTCAAGATGCAGCCTAATACTGAACGTGAGTACTACCTCTATCAACTTCTGGAATCTTAATCTTAATTCCCGCTTCTGCTAGGGGGTGGGAAGCATCAGAAATGAGTTTCATTCTTTTAGATTGGTTTTCTAAATTTTCTTTAGATTCTTTTCTATTCATGGCAATTTTGCTCTATAGCAAACAAAGTTCACAAAATTCAGAGTCAGGTGAACTAGGCACTTCACAACTATTTTTATATTGCTCTTTTCATTTCGTTTTTGTATATTGTGAATGAAATACTAATAGTAATTATACACCAAGGTTGAGAAGCCATTTTTCTTAGCCGAGCTATTTATTTACAAAGATGCGAAGCATCGCGGTAAATAAAAGTGCGTGGCTAAGAAAAGGCTTTGCAACCGTGGTTTATATACTATTTTTTTCACCACTAGCACAATTGTTTAACTTTTCTTCAAATGATGATCATGATAATTGCAAAAGTCGGAACGAATTTGAGGTTATCTATTTTTTGAGACTGACATTTCAATATTGTCTGTTGGGGTTTAATAAGAGAGGAGGAATGAAGAGGAGATGAGGGGAGAGAAAATAGAGCAAATTAAAGAATTTAAGTACTGAGGTGTGTATGGGGAATAGGAGAGAGAAAGTGAGGACGCGCTTCAAAGAAGCGATGATGTTTGAAGGTCTGATTGAGAGCATGTTGTTGTACGGAGATTTACAGATGCAAAAAACAATAGAAGATAGAGAGGGCGCAAGAGAAGTATCTGAGGTGGGTGCTAGAGGTAGATAGAGAAACGCCAGTGTTACATAGTGAGAGAAGAATGCAAAAGGAATAAGTTGAAAGTGAAAGCGATGGAAGAAAAAATAGAATACAGGATATAGAGCGAGCAAATAAAAAGAGAGACTGATATAGAAAGAGGCATGTGGATGAATGCAGAACTGAGCGAGAAGGACAAGGATATGGACAGACACTTACCACGAGTTAGTTACTTAGATTGTACGTCCCACAATAAAACAAAAATCCAGAATTTGCTTCTCCGGGAAGAGATTTCTAGAAGGAAAACGTTGGCGTGTCGATGAGTAACAAGGTTTGGTTTTGTTTTAATGAAGCAACATTTTAATGAAATAATTATTTGCAGATAAATACATACGTTTAAATTAAGTGATTCTGAAAGGTGCGGAGAAATTGGTCTTAGATAACGGAAATTACACTGAAAGCCTGACGAACAATAATTTAGAAAATCAAGAGTTACCTGATTCTCAAGTTCAACAACTCTCCAGAAATCTTTTGAAAAACGTGCTCGGGTTGGAACTTGCAAATTTTCCTGAATATAGTATGGTGAAGTCAAGTATAAAGGAAAGTTCTGACGTCTTGATGGAAATCGATGAAGTGCGTGGAATATTTTTTCTAAATTCTGCATTCAATAATTATTGTACATTTAACATAATAAAAAAATTAGATTATACCGACCTAATTCTCAACATTGTTAAAAAATGAGGAAGTCATCGGTAAAAGTCATCGGTAAAACTGCAGTTACCATTGACTAGAACGATTATTACCAAGCGACTCTTAAAAAAAACTCTATTTACGTGTTTGTTATTACATCATTATTATTATGTAACCGAAGTGTGTATATTTACCTAACATACTGAATTATTATATTGTTTTTAAATTCTGCTCAGAGGAAAGTTTTGAATTATAACACCATTAACTATAGAGAAGCATGAGTAAGTAATGAGGTTCCACTCTATTTTTTTGGTAAAATTCTCTCACGACGACCGCCCCGTCGATTTTCATTTTCTATACACCAGAAAAAAAATCTCGCTCAAGTCAGGATAATGTATTCACCCAGATTCGTTGCTCTATGAAAGCAGCACATCTCAAGATTTTACCATTTTATACGAAAACATTTTTCTGGAATATTGAAGTCTTTGATTCTATAAACGCTTCAGCAGATCAATAAACAAAATTTACGCTGATGCTTCAAAGACATACGGACCATTGGAACAACATAATTGGGCTTTTTGTCAGGATTCTCCATCTAGAAGGTGCAATTAAGTGATAAACATAAACGTGGAGCTTAGTTATCTCTGCTCTTTGATAATTGGCTTCTTTACACGCTTCTTTGAGTTAGAATTCGTACGAGGTAATTAAATTTAACAAGCTACAAGCATTTCGCTTCGGTAGCTCATCAATTCATTTTATTTATTAAAACAGGCGTGTCCGGGGGACGGTGTGGTAAAAAGCGGAGTCGGTCGGTCACCCTGTAGACTGAGAATGAAACCGATAACGAAATGCCGGAAATAATATAAAATATTTGTAAACTGAGAGAAATATCGTGTTAAATAACACCAGACCAAATTAAACAAAATAAACCCTTAAATTTAGGCACGCCACTGTCTTTTCCGCTACTTCTGATGTAGAGGTTGGAAAAACTTTAGCAGTAAGTAAAAGCCTGCACTGTTTTTTTGGTAGTTTTCTATCATTACCACTTTCGTCTAGGGTGTTAGTTATTGCATAAAAATAGTCAATTTTTCAAATTTTTGTACGGGGAAGCAGATGGTAATGCTCATGAAGCGCAGCAATTATGGGTTCAATGCTTCCCGAACCCCAAATTCCGCACTACATCATGATTTACTTCCCTTGTGCAAAATCTTCAGGATTATGGCAAATTTCAACCTGCACAATATGATAGAGGTAGACAGAGAACACCACGAGTGGCACAGGCCGAAGAAGAAATTTTGGAACTCCTTCAACTCGAACCGAACATCAGTAGATTATCGGATCGAGTTGGTGTTTTGCAATTTACCGCGGGGAGAACTCTACATGAACAGGGTTTACACATTTATTATGTTCAAAAAGTGCAAGCTTTGTAACCTAGACATGCTCAACGTTGTGTAGAATATTGGGGAGCGTCCATTAATGACTGAGTCAATTTTGGCGATTTTTCGATCCCCCCTCATCCCCCTCCTCCATTAATGAGATGTCCTAAGATTTGGATCGATCAAGTCGTCTCAAGTCCCTTCAAATATTTCAATTCGCTTCTAGTCTTTAAAGTCGTTTCAAAACATTTCAAGTTCTTTATTTCATACTGTCCGGTAGATGTTCCATTAAAGGATCAATTTGCGTCCAGTAGGTGAGCTATTACAGTATCAGACCCGGTAAGTGTCGCTAGGCAACACTTACCGGACAGTTTCATCTTTATAAATCAAATCTGACATTAATCTGACATTGTCAAACGTATTTGTCAGCTACTGATGAAGTTTTACATGTACAATAAAGGTGATGCGATTTTCACAAAATGTGATTTTTTGATTTTTGAAATAAAATAATGAAGAACAGGCTTACAGTATGAAATAATAGTATATTATAAACCAAGGTAGAGAAGTAATTTTTCTCAGCTAAGCAGTATTAATTCCCGAGATGCGAAGCATCGAGGGAATGGAGTTGCGAAGCTGAGAAAGGGCTTCTCTACCGTGGTTTATATATTATTTTTTTCACTACTAGCAGCTTAAATCGTTAAATAAATAAAGCATCAAAAATACAATCGTCTAGCGGGTGCCAGGTCACAGTTAATCCTGAATAGACGTTGCCGTCTGTGAACATTTGTTTTTTTCCGTGGATCATTGCAAATTTTGGCTCGCGCTTCGCGCTCAACCCCTTAAAGAAACCTACTCCAAGAAGGTCATATTTTCCTGTACGTGAAACTCGAAATTTGGACAGGATCAACTGTGACTGGCACCCGCTAGACGCTTTTTATGAAAAATAAAGGTTATGTATTTTTTCTCTGACATTTCTCCGTCAGAGACCGGATTTTCGTGAAAACCTGCACAATGCATACCTGTTCTTTTGTAATAATTTAACTTCGTTTTTTTGCATAAATTGCAGTTAATTAATGTCTAATATTTGCAACTGGTGCAATTTGTGAAAATCGAAGGGCGCTGTGTGTGTTCCCAGATCGCTCCAAAACTTATATTTTCCAGACATTTCAAGTCTTTTCAAGTCGCTTCCAATCCCTTCAAGATATATCAAATCTTCCCAGGTCGCTTCAAGACTCTTCAAGACATTTCAAGTCGCTTCAATTCCATTCAAAACATTTCAAATCTTCCCAGGTCGCTTCAAGACTCTTCAAGTCTTTTCAAGTCTCTTCAATTCCTAACAAAACTTTTCAAGTCGCCCCAAGTCTCTTCAAAACATTTCATGTCGTTTCAATTCGCTCTAAACCTTTTCAAGTCGCTTCAAGTCCTTTTAACATATTTCACGTCGCTTCAAGACATTTCAAGTCCTTTTAAATCGCTTCAAGTTTCTTCAAGTCGCTTCAATACCTTTCAAAATATGTCATATCGTTCCTTACAAATTTTTCAAGTCTTTTCAATTCGCTTCAAGTCTTTCAAGTCATTTCAAAACATTTCAAGTCCTTTCCAGTCGTTTCAAGTTACTCAAAGTCGCGTCATCTCACTTCAATTTGTTTCAAGACTTTTCAAGACATTTCAAGACATTTCAAATCCTTTCAAGTTGCTTCCAGGTATTTCAGGTCTTTTCAAGTGGCTTCCAGTCCCTTTAAGATATTTTCAAGTCAATTCAATTCACGTAATTAATGGTAGCTAAAAAAGGGATTTTTTTTTGTGTGGGGTACTTTTCATAGACAAAGCGTGCTTTACAAAGAAAGGTGTTTTTAATTTACATAACACCATTTTCTGGAGTGATGAAAATCCGCATGCCATTCAAGAAACTCGTCACCGACATTTTCCTTTAAACGTGTGGGCAGGGCAGGGATTGTTGATGATTATTTAATTTTGTAAACCAACAGTTGGATATTTTGTTAGATGTTCCTTTAGCATTTTGACGGAATACATATTTGGTATGTGCACGACGAAGCGCCTTGCCACTCGGCAGAAATGGTTAACGACATAATGAATACCAAATTCCCACATCGTTGGATAGGCAGATACGGTCCTGTTCGTTGGCCACCCCGCTCGCCAGATGGAACACCTTGCGACTTTTATCTGTGGGGAACCACCAAGAAATGTAAAAGACTTGCTTCGCCAGCGCGGGCCTTCACCTTGATCATCTTTTGCAATAGGTAAAAAAGTACTTTTTACTCGAATTTTTATAAACTTATTTATGTACTTACTTTTGAATTGGATTAATTAGGCGTCAATACAGGGGAGGACTTTTGGAATTTTACCCCAATGAGATATTGGGAAAATACCTCAAATCGTTTACTTTTATTGTTCCCTATATTTCATTTTATACCGTTATAAAAGTCCATCTATTTCAACATTATTCATCACAAGTCTTCAATGAAATGTCACAGAGTTCACAAGACTTTACATAAATACTTTGACGTTGGGAAGAAACAAAGTAGTCTTAGATGACCTCATAAATTATCCCTTGAATCTGGCATGTCCCAATTTAAGTTTGCACTTAAAACATAACAAGAAAAAGTAAACTTGTAAATAAGTTTACCACGGCGGGCATATAAAGTACTAAGCATTTCCAACTTTAACTCGCATTTATTTATGTCTAGCTCCCACGATTAAATGACGGACATGTCGCATTTTTGTTACATGCCATTTTAGTCTATTAACATTTTAACACCGCATGGGGAGTTTTGAATGGATGCCAGTTCTTTGATGGCCATAGTTAGCTGACTAAAATATATTCCACAGGGACTGTTTATCCCCAATTATCTCATCAAAATTGCAGACTACACGTCCACACAGGGGTACATATTTTATATTGAGTTTCATAGACTAAAATTTATTATTTTACTGAATTTCCTTGATAAAATAATATATGTGCCGAAAAATGTAAAGTTATTCTTAGTTACCGAAACAGAAAGGAAAAGTATGCGGAAAGTATGATTTCTGAAAAACATTGCAACGTAATAATAGCAGTTTTCATTAGTTGTTATGTGTTTAACGCACAAAGACCCAGGTGATGGGAAAAGTAGTGAAACTCGTCGTTTGGACATATTAAGTATATTTTACGAATCAGTAATCTGCAAAAGTAAGTTGCTTTGCGGAAGCGTAAAATATAAATTAAAATTTCAATATATCCTGCAATTTATTTGAGCATTCTTTCAGATTTTCTCCCAAATGCGTCCTTTATGAAAAATTATTCAACGTGTAAGAACTTTATCGTTGAACTCATAAATAAATGAGAATTATGTTATTAAAGCAATGAAGATGCGTGCGATGGCTGCTAAAAGCGAGGATATTTCATATTTCTAACAATGAACCAGAAAATAAGTTTGAGCAGATTAATTTTGTTGAAAAAGTTTTCAAGTCTGAACATCTCAATTACTCCCTATTTCTTTAGCGAGAAAGTGAGTCCGAAAAACTAAAACGGAAATCAAAGTGAAACAATTTTGTGGTGGGGATGAATGTACAGTGGGGACGCTGTCGCAAGGGCCCCCCCTCGAGTACCCTGTCTCAATGGGGGGGTTGCCTCAAGGGCCCCTCTCCGGCCTTCCTGCCTCAAAGGACCCCTCGGTGCCAAAAGCCCCCCTTGGACTTCCCTGTATCAAGGAGGCCCCCTTGGGAGCATCCTTGTTTTAGTAACCGTAACATGAATGAATATGAAATACACTCGATTCCTATCATCGTCGTTTTACTTTCAGTCGTGTGCTTATTATAAAGGTAAGGCACACAACAATTTTTATAGTTCGAATTTTCAAATTTTCGCTTGTGTAAACACTCTCTGTCATGCAATAATAAAATGTCAGATAAACGTCACATTATTTTTATTTTAAACACATGCCAGTGTTGTGTCGAACTATAAAACGTTGTATTGCACTCGTTCCTCCACTCAGGGCTTTAAACGCCTAGTACCGGAAACAGTCCAATTTACACAGGGAATCGTACCGTGCGATCATTTAAATTATAAGTAGGCTGTGAAATTTAAATTAGGTTGGCAATACTAACTTTTTACAATTTCATTTAAAATTCGAATGTCAAAGTGACTTTTCAAAAAAACGGCAACAGAATAGTGAATGGACTTAACAGCTGAGTTGAAGATGCGGGAGAACACTTTGAACATTATGAGAAACATAAACGTCACAATGTTTACGATAACCTCAAGTCTTACTGTCAGTCTAAGCTGTCAGTCAATTTGCTGGCTGGGCCATTGCATAATAAAAAAGCCGCCTACTTTAATTTATAATTTAAATGATCGCACGGTATAATATACTAAGTGACATAGAAAAAAGAACACCCAGTAATAATAAATATTTTGCGGCAATTTTTGGTATACATGTGCATTAGGGTTAGCTAAGTAATCGATCAATATTTGAGAAAAATCAAACAGTTAGATCAAGAGAAAACTGAATAATGTGTTGTGCCTCCACGATGTCTTATGCACTCATCAACACGTTTGGGAATACTCTTAATGAGATGATCAATTTTCTCCTCAGATACCTCATCCCAGGCTACCTGTAACTCATGCCAAAGTGCCGCTAAAGATTGTGGAGGATGGGGTAAGCGGACTAATATTCTTCCCATAATATTTCAGACTTGTGTAATGGGTGAAAGCTCGGGAGATCTTGGTGGCCAAGGCAACAAATCGACTTGATTGTTTTCAAAATGATTCAACGTAACTCTGGCTACATGTGGTCGACCATTATCTTGTTGGAAAAGGCGGTTGGGGAGCGTCCGAATGTAGGGTAGAACATGTGGTTCTACCACCCCCTGGATGTAATGCATGGCAGTCATATTGGCTCTGATAAAGATCAAAGGTGACCTACTTCCATAGGCAATAGCTCTCCATGCCACAATTCGGACGGTGTGGTGCACATGCCGTTCCACAGAAAATTGAGGATCTCGTCTTTCACCGCTTAGCCTCTTCACCCTTACACGGCCATCATGGATACCCAAACAGAATCTAGATTTAATTTAGCCGTTCTCAGCACCACGCCAGACGATCGACCACATCGATGTCCGGGAGTGAGAGGTAACAGAAATTGAGTATGGTATGAAAAAAGTACAGAACTTCTGATCCGGTGATAAACAGTTCGCATCCCAATAGGCCTTCTACGTTCTTCAAACCACTGGTCCGCAATAGCCCTTGTGGAAGTGAAACGGTCCCGTAGAGCCAAAAGTCTAAGGCGGCGATAATCACGTTGTGTAGTTCTTCTGACACGTCCTGTACCTCTCGCTCTTCGTATACGGCCTTCCTGGTTCCATGCCCGACAACAAACTGCCACCATGTGTAAACTCCTTTGCGTCCTAGTGGCTATTTCTCTAAAGTACAACCGAGCCACTCGCAAGCTCACTATTCCCCCTCTATCTAATTTGCAAAGATGGCGAAAATTTTGGCATCTTCTAGCTTTAGGCATAATGAACAAAATAAAGAAGCTCCTCAAAATGTACTGCACAACGCCTATATGAGAAATGTAGCTAGAAAAGACCATTAGCGTCTATTGGATTTCTTTTGGAAAGATACGATACCACAAAAACCAGTGGATCAATATGGCTGAAAAATTGATCGTTTGTCATCTTAACTTAAACAAACATATTGCTAGAAAATTGCCGCAAAATATTCATTATTACTGGGTGTTCTTTTTTCTATGTCACTTAGTATAATATACTATTTTAGGAATGTACAATATGGGTTCGTAATGCAGGAGCTTGATATTTATTAGAAATTTATCATGTGGTAAAACTTTGATATTTTTACTAAAAGAGGACTTCGAGAATGTAGTATAAATAATAGGACAAACCTGTCAACATTCGTATCAACTCATAACATTCCAAACATATATTTCCAAGGCCACGTCCGTTACAAATATTATTGATCGTCCTGTAATACGCTGGTAAATACTGAACTCAATATTATAAAATGTGCGATCACAGGTCTAACGATTTCCTACATTGTGTTTTTACTATACAAAGTAATTTTACACATCAAACCAAATAAACTCAACCGCAAAATTAACCGTACACGAGTTAATAAAAAATCATATTTCTTTAAAAAGTTCAAAACCGAGGAAAATTGTATATTATGATACGAGTTTTGTAAGAAGCATTTTGTCGCACGCACGGGTTTAGAAGAGTAAGTGCGACAAAATGCCTTATAAACGAGTTATCATACGGTATTTTTTCTACTTTACCACTTTTATATACAAAATAATCAAATTTCACAATCTAGGGAATTTCGGGTCGGTTGGCCACATTTGCGAGGTGCATTAACGGCGGCTATGAAAAGGAATTAATTTGAAACGTCAATAAATGATTCTGGGTGACTGTCGGATAAACGACTCAAAAAACTACAAGATTTTCTATAGAAATGATCATATCAAAATATTCTACACATTTTTATTGAGGTACGGATGAACACGATCCGTTTGTTCTAAATATTTTAAAACAACACAAAATATGCAGAAAAGTTTGACGTTTTGAGGTTGTGAAATCTCCCCATGCAGAAACTGTTTGGAATCAAATTCCGCCGCACAAACAAGTGGACACCTTATCCGCGTCATCGCTGACCGGAGACACAAACACCTTCAAACACCACAATTATTATAGTGGCATCACAGTCTTTGGTAAGCTCCATCAGTGTACTTGTTTGTGTTACCAGCTTGACCATCACCAGACAACAAAATTGCTCAAGTGCCCCAAAAGCACGTGAAGCCACCAAACAAGTGCCAACAATATAGTAATGCCAATTCCCATCAACAGCTATTGCTGTTGTTCCCTCTGCCAGCCACTTGGAGTTGACACCTTGACAGCGAAGTATTATAGGTCAGGATTGCCCTGGGATTTCCAAGTTTGCCAATATTAAAAAAATGAATTATCCCAAAACCGTATCGTAATAGCCTCAGTACGAACGCAGAAAAGTAGAAAAAGAATATTAAGAAAACAACGAAAGAAAGTTATCAAAGCAGCAATTTCATCCTCATCTCCCATTCATTCAGTAGCGCCTGTTGCAGCTGAACTACTGTATGGAACTCGCCATAGTTCTGTCTAGGTTGTCCGATAGATACTCTATGGGCTCTAAGTGTGTGGCCACTTTAGGACCTGAATACCAACATCGTGGAGATACTGACGCGCGATCTGGGCGTGTGCGGTTGCGCATTGTCATATATTAGGAGAAAATCTACTGCTACAAAATGGCGCAAAAGGTACTACATGCTCTTCTAATCATGCCCTGATGTACCTGTCAACGTTGATGCTACCTCTCCGCAAAGTTACGAGCTTCCAAAAAAAATGCCTCCCCATATCATCAAACCTTGCATCCATCATTATGTAAAGCAACATCATCCTTACACCAATTCTTTGTTTGAAATAACCAAAGAGACACCAGAAACAGCTGTCGAAAGGAATTTGAGGACTTTCTAAGACAAATTAAACACTGCCGATTGAAAGCCACCTAAAACATTGGTACAAAAACTAAACTTTGTGGTATAATTTTCTTCTTTCAATTGTTTACGTATGTGTATCTATATGAAATCAATATACAGAGCGCTTTAGCAAATTTGCGGGACGAAAATCAATCTCCGGTTAATTTTACGGTTGAGTTTATAAATTTTATATAGCCTAGAGTTAAATTACAAAGCTTTGAAAGGTTTGGCGTGTTAACACGATCGCTTTCTAGGCTCGGTTGTCCAGTGCAATTGTAATTATTTTGAAATCCTCGTAAAAAAATACCATGACAAACTACAATATACATTTGGAGCAAGAGTATTAATATGTGTTCTCATTTATAATTCCATTATTTTGTTTGAAAGTGATACTCGCTCTTATTAAAGGTTGTTATTGGGTTGCGTTTCTGTTATAATATTACGACTTGTTAGATTTCAATATTTACGTAATTCACTCTATATATAAAACACGTCAATAAATATATCCGCTATATCTTTCTAGGCGCTTCCAGATCATTCCATTGATGACATCATTGAGTTCCCGCGATACATATGGAATCTTCTCGGCACAAGAAGAAAACATGAACTCAATCTGTACGGAATACTCAGATGACGTCACACCATCTCGAGCATATATTGTAGTCGTTGTTGAGATCATAATTTCGATGTGTACCAAGTATTCGGCACTATCTGAAGCACGGAAGTAATGGATCATTGATGACGTCAGTTCGGTGCTTTCGGGTTGCAGCAGCATACCTCTCTCTTTAGTCACGTATGACGGAAGACATGCTTCTGACTGTTCTCCAACCCAAACAGTCAAATTCACAGAAAATCTTCAGGACCGCCAATTTGATTATACACTGAAACAATACGGTCTACGTCGACTTTCTGAAATGGACTATAATATGCCCCTTGATAGTTTTATGGACTCTTGCTTGCAGCGCAAATTACACAGTTCCTGATCCGCTTTTCAGTATCCTACAAGTGTCCATCGGGCGCCTCCAGAACTACCGGAATTCTATTTAGAGAAACCAAATAAAACCTTTCACACAGGTCCCCAAACATCATCGACAGTCCCAGGTGTCCACAAGGTACTCCCTAATGGAAATCAGATGCTCACTTTTTATGTGACTCACACGCTTCACTTACTTCCAAAAATCTTCTCCTTTGTTTCTTTTCCTGGCTACATTCTAATATTATAACAACCTTATTCTTCCTTTTGTTTTCTTCTGTTGCTTTTCCGTTGAATCGAATACCTTATTACGTTTTATGTTTTGTCGTCTTTTTCTTTCTCGATCTTTTCCTTTTTCCTTCAAGAATTCGTCGTCATTCCATCTACGCCAATTTCCCTCTACCTGAAGTTTCCTATAGCTTATTCTTACCGTCTTTCCTTCAGGAATCTTCAGGACTCACTACGGTGTTTCACACGTCACTCAGGAGAGAGAAAGGCAACTGACCGACTCGCTCCACTAAACTTAAACTCTAACTGAGACTGATGCAAATGCTGCGTGTTTTAGTCGTTGATCACGTCATAAGCTCGATGTATACTGAATATTCGAGAAGATGATGTCGTACTATTTCGAGCACGGGAGTAGGGGGTCATTGATGATGTTATTGGGAAACTATTTTTAATAGATAATTTTCTTATACAATATCTAAACTCTATAACGAATAAAATTTAAATTCCGGACCGAAGGTCCTATTAAATACAATCATATTATAATAACGTGAAATAAATTCTACTATAAAAAGATCTTAAAAATCATGAAAAGTCCTGCGGAAGAAGAAAGCTCCTTATAACTTCTGAAGAGAGTATAAAGAATATTAAGAAGTGTCTGAGAAATCTGAGTCCTGATGAATCGTGATAAATATATTTGTTGAACAGTGGCCAAATTTTGTATCCACAACGCGAAGAATATCAAATTGCGTTTATGGGTAAAATGTTAAAGTATTTTTATTTATTGGTATCACAATTTAGTTTAATAATAAAATGGAAAGAAAATTTGTGTGATGTGGTTACTTATTTAACAACTGAAGGATCGAGACATTTCTATGAAATTAATTCAGTTTATTTTATGATTTCTGATATTTTTCATATTGTCAAGGGCAATATAGTGTGTCTAACTTTTGGTCTCACTCTTAACATTGCGATTACTGTTATCCATAATTAACAAGCAAACCTCCATCACAAACTTTTATTTTATTTGAGGTTATGTCGTCTTCGCGTTCAACGCGTTGTGGATAAAAAAAAATCGGCCACCAAATCCAACTAATAGCTAAAATTTTCAGCTTAATAAACCATTATACAAAAATAGAAGAAAAAACACAAACAAGTTTTATTAAAATACTAGCTGACCCGACAGACGTTGCCCTGTCCAAATTCAAATAAATTTGTTTTTGAACCGATTCCGAAACAACACCAAAGTAAAAACAAATGTAATTTTATTTTAATTTAGACTGGAATTTATTTCCCGGTTGTTTCAATAATTGAGAATATTCAATTAAGTTATTTAAATCCCGCGAGCATAACGAACAAAACAAAAAAGCAACCAAATATTTCGTTCCTATCGCCAATTATGATCGAGAGTGCATACAAATATTACGATTTTTGCAGTTTGTCCAAATTTTCCGTCTTTCCTTTGTAATTGTCTCAAATTGTATTTTCCTGAAAACTTTTCCAGTAACATAACGAACAAAAGAAAAAAAGAATTACGCATATCCATCGTTTGAATCGTGAGTTATGGTGTTGAGTTCATACAAAAATCCCATAGAAAAAAGCACTTTCAGTTTTTCCGGAATTTTCCAATTCTCCGGGCAACTTTTTTATGTAAAAACCTTATTTTGACTATTACGAATATGCAAAAAAGAATTGCCAAATCGGTCCAGTCGCTCTCAAGTAATACGCTAACCAACAAAGAGCATTTCATTTTTATTATGTAGATATAAATGCTGAATAACAGTGCTACAGGTTACCTGAGATATTCTGAGGGATCATGAAAAGTCCAAACAGTTGTAAAGTTTCTGAAGACCCTCAAAAAATAATTAAGGGTCGTTAAAAGTCGTAAAAAGTTTTTGAAACAACTTAAAGTCACAAGTCTGTAAAAGTTTATGAAAAAAGGTGTTTTAGATATTAGATTAAATCGATCTGACAGACCCCAAATGCTCTCAATCGTTCTAAACATTTCTTAAGAGTTTTAAATAGGAATCCTCAGCACTCCTGCGAGCTTTTGAGCAGTCTTGAAAAATCCTAAATAACGGACGTGAGGATGGCTCATTGTTACGGCCTGTTCGAGATAGTGTGACTCATCTTATGGTGTATTAGACCTATATCGCGAGAACTAGATGATGTCATCAATGGAACTATTTGGAGGCGCTATGTGCTATGGATGTAGCCGATATATTTATTGGGGAACCAGTCGTATCTGCCAACCAGTCGCATCGCAGTTCGTCACAGTTAAAGATCAGTGGGTCGAGTCGGACAGTTGCCTTTGTCTATCCGTGCGATGTTAAAAAAATAGGTTTACATGAATTGTAAATAGTGTAAATATTGTAATATGAGAAGTGTAAATAAATTGTACATAATGTTTAAATAAATAATGAAACCCAGAAACGCAACAATATGTTAAAATAATTTATTCTAAAATGTCAATACCTGGTAAGACGGTGTGAGTGTAGAATGATTTATTTTATTTTTCCTAATTTGCTGTTGTAACAAAGCTATTAATTAACGCACTCATTTTGAGTGCGTTAATATTTCATTAACGCACCCAAAATCTAGAATTTTTGTTTCCATTGGTTAGACACACTGAACCTTGCACTGAACGAAATGTCAGTGTGATTTTGTGGTTAAGGTTCCATGTAAGTCATCTCAAGTATATGTCAGGTACAGAAAAATAAAAATTTAACAAAATTTCCTAAATTACCAAAATTGATTTTATTTGTAAAGAAAAACAATATGCAAATTAGGAAAAATAACATGAAAAACTTGTTTTGTAAAACTTAAGAGCACTCGTTCTTTACAGGCACTCCTGCCTACGGCAGTCGTGCTGCAAACCTGAACTCGTGTCTTAATATCAGTTTTACAAAACTAGTGTTTCAATATACTATTACAAAACTAGTGTTTCAATATACTATTAAAATCCTGAAAAGTGAAAAGAATTAAGAATTCTAAGCGGTGAAGAGTCCTGAAAAGTTCTAACAAGTTATGAGAAAGAATGAGGAATATTACAAGACCCTGAAGAGTTCTTAAAAAGTAGTGAAGAATTCTGAGCACACATGAGTTTTGAGCAATCCTGAATAATTCTACAGGGTCCCGTGGAATTCTAATGAATTTTGAAGAAACCTGAACAACACTCAAAGTCCCTAATGAGTCCTATTTGTTTCAAAATATTGCTTAATATGTGTTTTCGTGCAATATTATTTATTACCTTTCTTTTTATATTAAAATAAAGGTTTTAAAATATCAGCACTTTAGACATATTTAGTTTTTTGAGGAATTTTTACCAATACTGACAAATTGTGTAGAATGCTAAAAAGTCTTGAAGAATCCCAACAGCAGTTCGGCAAGCAGGCTAACAGGCATCGAAAAAGAGGTTTTAAATATTTAGCGTAGTACAATTAAGAACAGTCTTAATAGATTTTTTTGTTTAGTAGAAAAAGCTTCCTCAGTTGTAGATTTCTAAAAATATATATTAGCGTCATAAACCATTGTTAAAGTAAGGGTAACTTTAGAACCAAAATGCAAAATAAGTACTGAATATTTTAAAATTGTACAACTGAGCATAGTTTGATATTTTTTCTATCAAACCTTAAAATTTCGAGATGATTGAACGTTTTTAAATACGTTAAAAACCTAATATTCAATAAGGCGTTTGCGAACGTTTGTATGACTTTATAGCCAGTAGCCTCACTCTTTCGTCACCAAAAAAAAAAAAAATCCATTAGAACAAATTGTAAGTGAAGTACGCCAAATACTCGAAACCCCTTTTTCGATGCCTCTGTGCCTGCTTACTCTTAACATTTCCGAAGAGCCGTAAAAAGTCATGAAGAATTTTTAAGAAACCGGAGGACTATTAAAAAGATTAAAAGTCTCCAAAGATTAAGAACATAATCAAGTTTTAACTGCATTAAATACTTTAGGTTAAACAAAAATAACACTTTGCTTACATTATTTTTCAACGAGTTGCCAGGATCAAACAAATTGACTAATAAAAAGTCACACACCTGTGACTAAGAGCTTCAGATAATTTCAGCGATGTATGCGTAAGAAAGTGTTCCTGAAACTACGATGTCTACAAATCGACTGCCAGAACTGTGAGGAGAACTAATATTTCCCCGAAGCTTCTTAGGAGTATATCTTTATTTACTTTTTACATAAGTATCTGTGTCAACTTCTGCCCACATGTTCAATATATTATCATTATTTCAGAAAGTTTAGTGACCAACATTGTGTAGATGAGAAAAGTATTTAAAAAGACATTCAACAAAATTATTCTCATCTCATGTTATTGTTCTTGTTTACATAGTTAAAAAGGTCACTACCCCGCCAAAGCATTTGATTAATTATATTGGCAGTACTTCAGGAATAATTATTACTGGATTGTGACTGAAGTGTTTTTTTTAATTAGTTATTGTGCCCAAAAGTTTTTGTTTTTGTTTTTGTTTTATGTATATGCAACTCATCTTTTCTAGATGTCCGCCAAATTAATTATTTTTATGCAACTCTTGTTTTCCCAACGTCAGCCAAATTATCTTACATACATTATATTTTATCAGACCTTCGTTGTGGAAGACGTAGACACGTCAGCAGAACTTAAGTGTTTTGATACCGTTCTTAAACTTTATTGCATTTTAAACTGGGAACAATACTGCAGCAAGCTCGGGTTTACAAGGAAGCGCAGAGCTTGTAAATTCACGGGGCTTAACGCAGTTAAAATTGATATGCACTAGTGAAACAATTTTTAGAACGGCGGTGCACTTTAAAAACTTAAAATGATGAAAAAATCTCCCTGGTAGAAGAGTAAATTTTTTTCACGTGTGTCATGTAGAGTAGAAACTGTAAATAAAAAGAAATGTGCATTTAGCTAATGGAATGATAAATTAGTTCCATTATTTCCCTTTTTATTGTTTGCAGCTACGGTTATTTATGTAACAAATGTAAAGAGCGAAATGTGGATAATAAGCTGACAATGTTAGCCTTCTAAACAATGGAACTACTGACACTAATATCTTGAATACACGTGCAATGCTTCTGTTATGTGCTCATTTATTCACGGTGAGCTGATAAGCACTTTATTTAGGAAGGCTTTGTTTATTCCGAGCCGTGATGATATATTTTTCTACAGCAAGCTTTTGATAGAGTTTAAAGGCTATTGAAATTGAGGCAACCATGAAATGATTATTGCCGGATTAATAAAGATAATTCTGTTATGCGTATGAGAGAATTAAAAGTTCATTGCGGAAATTTTGCACTTCAGAGTAAATTCGACCTCTTTAATCTCCTGAACACCCACATGAGCCTCCAAATTTGTTTTGGTATGAAATTAGTATATACTTGAAAATGTTATTGTTTTTTTAAAAAGCATAAATCGTGAAGTGCCACTATCTATAACCACTGCATCTCCTGTTAGTATCTATTATTATCGTTTAGCACGATTCCAAAGCAACGGGGACTTTCAAAGCAACCACAAACACTTCACGGAAGTTAAAATGTATGATACTGTCTCTTATTACACCGCGGCTAAAAAAATCAACCTGGTTTATTTCTAGACAGAAATAGAACAAAATAATAAAATTATCTGTAACAATAATTAATTAATCAATGCACATTTTTTTATTTCCTACATGGTGTTCAAAGATAAAGCGAAAGCTTTTATGGAATCCATATTTTTAATGGAATGATATAACAATGTAATTATCTTAAAAGCATAGTCTCGTTAGTTAATTCCATATGGTATATTTTTGCGTAGCAAAAAGCTCACTCGATAGAATAATTACCTATGTCGTATAGGGTAATTTGGTGAGAGATAACCCACTTTTTTTTAAATCAGAAAATTATTAATTTAGGTGATATTCCAAATAATAATGGATTATCATATTATTAAGAGCATAAAGTTAAGCTTTATGTGCTGAGCCTGGACTGCTGACCGACGAACGAAGTGAGAAGTCCAAGCGAAGCACATAAAGCGACTAATGCTGTTAATAATATACATATACTATTTTATCCACAAACGTTTTCAGATTATAAATTAGAAAACAATAATTTTAAAGAATTCATTGACAAAGTAAAAGTGTTACTTAATCTGATTAAGCAGTTAAAATAATAATTTTAGCTTACTTTAGTGCCTAATCAGTAAAAGTGACACTTTTACCTTGTCAATAAAGACACATAAGTTGTGACTTTTGTGAAAAAAAATATTACCAAAGTAAATACAATATAGAATCATAACACTATCGTTATATTTTGAAAAAGCTATACGTTCTTTCAAGAAAAAAATAATACAACTCATGCATAGGACCGTCTAACCCGTATTGTCAGGGTGAGATGACTCATTTAGGTTGTTGAAAAATTTGTATTTCGACGAAAATGGAATGTAATTATTATACATTTCTTTTTGCAATCACAGAGGTTAACATATCTTGAACATCCGTCGTAGAACCATTGTTTGCCGTTAACATATTCAACCCAGTGGTCTTGCTGGGATCTAGAGCAATACTGCTCTCCACAACACGCGCATTCAGGACTTCCTCATCTGCAGCACTGTCATCGGACTCCTGGGAGATCAAATCAGAAACATTTTCATCCGAAAATGAATCATTCACAACTTTTGTAGCTTTGGGGCTACATGTATAGTTTTTGCACGTTTTGCGGCTCTCGCTGCCGTGGATTTTTCCAACTTAAGTTTTCTTGTTTCCTCGCTTCTTCTTTTTTGAATTTTGTCGGGTGATGTCAAAAGTGCTGATATTCCTTTTCCCCGTTTTCTGGTCTGTTCAGCATAGTGCCTGGCGTGTCTTTAATAGGAGTTACATTTGCTTTTGAACAACCAGGTATGAGAAGATCTGGTTCAATATATTCAGGCGTATCTTCTTCTAAAGCGTTAGGAAAATTTTGTTCAAGTTGGTGTTCTTCGGACTGATGTGCTCCAGGCTGAGGATCTTCACTCAAAAAGGCGTAATCTGGGATGGCGTCAAAGTTGAAGGGGTGAATCCCAGTTGCCCTGGAAGATGATATCCCATTCTCCACAGTGGCTAATTTCGACCAAGCATCTGATAATAGTTTGCCGAATATCATGCTATTAATTTTTCTGGTAAGATTTGTCTTAACAAACATGTTTTAGCGAAATGTGACTTAGAACTTTTGAAGGTCCAGAGGTTGCAAAAATTGGGTCGTGTGACTAGGAAGACGTAATAATATTATTCCAAATTCATCCGTATATTGCAGCATTTCGACAGAGTTGCTGTGGGTTAAGTGCCCATCCAAAATCAAAAGTACTTTTCTATCCGGTTTTCTAGGTGTAAAATGTGTTAACGATGGTTAAAGGCCCATTTTAGTTAGGAACAGATCAGTGCTGATGTAAGCCGATTTTTGATTCATATATACAACCGAACCGGGAGGCATTACGTCCTCAAACTCGGCATTTTTGTTTTTACCTTTAAAAATGAAGCAGGCAGTAAGAAGGATCCCTCAGCGTTACAACAAGATATAACTGTGATTGTTTCGCCTTTCTCAAATGAAGTGATATCTGTCACGTTCTTAGATCCTTTTTGGGCAATTACGAATCCTGCTTTCTTGTTCAAGTATTGAAGGTCCGTCTAGGTTGCTATGAAAACGTCCCAACTAAAGATCAGGCAGTAAGGCTCCATTTCATGCGAAATGAAACATAAAATTTATCCTTACTGCTTGGTTTTTAGATAAGACGTAAGATCCGTCGCAACTCAACACGAAACCAGGGTGCCAGAAAATTCTGATTTATAACAATATGCTGTGAAAAACTATATAACGTTAAAAAAGTGAGTAATGTTTTTATGTAATTTTCCCACCTTTTACCGGTAATAGCCTACCCAAGCTAGCAGGTATACGTACATTTTAAGCACACTATAGTACTACTCGTTACCCAAACTTAACTTAATCAGATTATAAGTAACGTCTGGGAGCCCTGGGATCTTACTATATTTACTTAAATTTTTGCTCCCAGTAATGCATGTGATCCCAATATTGGAGCTGCAATGCCAAAGTTTCTGAAAGCTGCATTCACACCCATTCTGCCAGTTTAAACTGCTTCAACAGCATTTGAAAGCATCTCTTGAGTTCATAATCCTCTAGAACTATCGCGTTTTCTTTTATATTCAGCCGTCTAACCCAAAAGTGCGGTAGAGATGGCTCATTTGTTTTTTTCAATAACGACGTAATAAAATATCCATACTCAAATGTGGATTAACCTGTTAATACTGTTTCACCATAATTATATCAAGCAAAAGTAATATTTCTTTCGTAAAATGCGAATAAACCACAAGTTAAACAACAAACAAAAATTTTCTGATGGTATCGAATTTTATAACCATGCTTAACTTACCTAATTTCACATCAAACGAACACAAACACAATATGCGATCAAGAGGACGCAGTACACTACCAAGAATAGCGGGAGGTTTGAATAGTAAATGGACGACCATCAAGTCGTCTCACCCGTAGGGTCATCTCACCCACAATTACCCTATCCGTAAAGCAGAAAATATTGTAACCTTAGCTAACCGCTTTTAAATCACCTCTTGACTCATCAGAAGTGGCTCCTTGTCCCATCTTTAACACACTCTGCTTTCCAATTAATTAACGGAGACCAAGGAGCACTTTATCCATTATTATCAGTTAGAGTTCATGTCAGGAAATTGACTCTTATTAGATGGAGTGAGCGCACATTTTTGCAATATATGTTCTTTGGGGTTGTTTATTTTGTAGAAACATGTTTTATACGTATTCGCGAATTCAATACAAACAATAGTTGTTTACGCCTTGAGAACTTGAAGAAATCTGCTAACGTAGAGTTCTATTTACAAGAAGATAGAACAGAAGAATACATGAGGGTCGTTAAAAATTTATTGTATATAATAATTACATTAACCGGAACAACAAATAACTCTGAAATTGGAAATTTTTATTTTTTACTTTTTAGTTTTAGTTACTTTGGGTTTTTTGAAGTCGGTTTCCTTTTTGTTTAAAAATTAATTATTTTACAATTTTAAGTGATGGGTAGACCTAGTAAGGACGCTTCAAATCCACGCGAGCGCGAAAATAGATTGTCTTTGTGGTTTCTATGGGATACAGCATGAGAAAATGTGGATTATGTTGAAAATAGAAAAATATTGTTTGTACGGTCAAAACTGCAAAAAATTGTAGATAGGCCTTCAATACCTTTCAAATGAGGTATCACTCGACCCATAGTGCCATTTAAGATTTTGGGGCTAACAGCCCCCTCGCGAAAAGGGCGAAGCGCCGAAACTTGAAAAGAATCTGAAAAGATGTGCCCCTGGCAAATAAAATCGACCTGTTCGAGGATTTTTCAATCAGAGTTATCAATTCGGAGAAATCTGGACTGGGGAGTTTTAAATGAGACAGCCTGTATATTATAGACATAAATCGATTGGTGCAGAAAGCATCCAAGTACCATATCATGTATGCTAAAATTTGCGACTAATTGATAGTGCTTATATGCCAAGGGCATAGTAAAACACAATTGTAGATCAATTTTCCATAGTTTTTTCGTTTCCTGAAAAGTTTGCAAAATGTTACTTGGCTTGTTTTAACAATAAACGATTCAATTGAAATCGGCTCATAAACAAAGAAATTATATTTGAAGTCGGTTTCCTGAAAAGTTTGCAAAATGTTACTTGGCTTGTTTTAACAATAAACGATTCAATTGAAATCGGCTCATAAACAAAGAAATTATATTTGAAGTCGGTTTCGGTAAGACACAATAAATCACGTCGTTGACCACTGTGTATTTATTCTCGGCTTGTCAATGGGGTTGGGTTGAGGCCATAAACCATTCATTTCGAGCAGGTAGCGTCATTCGAACACATTTCCATTTGATTTTGAGGAATTTCCTTCTATAACTTCGAAATCTTACGTCCAATACGAATTAAATTAAAATGGGAGCATCCTGAAGGTATACTGAATATAACGCAAGAAGAATAATTAAAATCGGTTCATAAACAAAGAAGTTATGCGCGCACAAGCATATCCAATGACCACATTTCCATCTGATTTTCAAGAGTTTCCTGCTATAACTCCGAAGTCTTACGTTCAATATGAATGAAATTAAAATGGGACCACCTTGGAGCCATACTCAACCCAACGCAAAAAGAATAATTGAAATCGGTTCATAAACAAAGAAGTTATGCCCGAACATACATACAAAAAAAAAAAAAAATGCACAATAGTCAATAATTTACAACAAACGCAGGTCGTATCAAGAGCAGAAAAATATGTATGTTATGCTGTAAAAACTAGTAATCGGTAATTTATTGGAAGCATGACGAGTTAATAAAGACAATATACTCGGCAGTTATACTATAGTACTAACTAGTTTAATAACGTTTTAAAGTATGAGTTGAAATGGAAGTTATTTATATTTCATACCATTAAAAGAACAGATGAATGCATTTGCCTTTTAGAAGCACCCTCACTTCATTCAGTAGTGAGTGCTGCTTTGTTCGATATCTCTCGGTAACTGTATTCATGTTGATTACATATCTGTTACCAGCAGCAATCTACAGGCGTTACGTCCATTAAGTACATAAAAATACTTCAAACAACGAGCAATTTGCGAGTTTTCTGCAGATATTTGGGGCTATCAGTGGATTTTGTAAATGGGAGACTAATTAATGACTTTATACAGGCTGTCATGGAAATACCTGCAATAGTTTTCACCACAACATCAATAAGGGGACCAAATTTAATATTATTATGAAAGTGACTTTTTCATAAATTTTGCTTGGGGCAACGGCAAAATTTGGACTAGGTAAAGTACTTACCAATTATGAATTAAAAACGTTGATGAACACGCGGGGCCAGGCAACTGCAACATTTCGACCTATGCAACTGTTTTACTGAGTTACTACAAAACCATATTTTTCCTATTAACCCTTAAATTGCTATTCAATGTTCAAATAGTTATTTACGTTATAAGTCCGGAAAACTCATTTTTACAGTAACTAGTCGAAATGAGAATTTTGAAACAAATTACTGTAAAAGTTTCCGGACATATGTTCTAATGCGTTTTATTTCATACTGCGGATACTAAATAATTCTTTTCGTTTAAAAAAATTAAATTCGAATTCAGAATTTAAGCATCCATGAATTCAGTATCTATGACAACTGTTTGATTTGTTGGTAGTAATTTTTTTTTACGGGACTTGTACTGTAAATTCCATTTTCCGGACTCAAAAGTCTGATGTAAAACTAACAAATATGACACAGTATGAAATAAAAAAAGTTACAACTGTTTTATTTTCTTAAATTCATTTCCAGCCTAAGATTATAACAATTATTTTAGGTAAAAAATAAACGTCAAATGTATAGTTTGAGGTAGTAGTCAAAGTTCGGAAGTTCTAGGAAGTAGTTTTTCTAGAAAATGGAGACGTATTGGTACTACCTACATAAAAAAATCAGAAATACGTTTACCCTATTATATTAACCCTAAATTTATAGCACGTATATATATCCACGGCACTGTCGGAAAAAAGTATTTTAGAAGGTTCTCTTTTATCGTAAGTATTCCAGATTCCAAATTTATTGGTACGTTTGTCTTCAAAATAAGCATTCTGTAATTTGCATTAGCTGTAGTTTAGGAAAGGCGATTTTCTACCTGGGTACCCGTTTCAGGGACGATGGAAACCGGTCACGCCAAATGCGAATTTTAGAAAAGCATAAACATACTGTATATAATTAATTAATTCCTGTTGGAAGCACTATAATACTGATAGAAAAAAGCGAACTCTGCACTTTCTTTGATGTCCTTTCTAATATGAATAGCAGAACGTGAGTAGAGTATTCCATGTTTGACATTATAATTATTAACTCTAAGGAAATAAAAACCGATATAAGCTCCACAGAATCAGAAATTATGCAGATTAAAAAAACTATTATATTATCAAGGGTAATATAAGTGGTACGAGTGCGCAGCACGAGTTGTAGTTTCTTAAGATTGAATAAGCGGGATGAGTACCTTTGGTAACCTTTAATTAAAACGAAATTTTATTAATAGATTTAAAAAGTGGGAAAATACAATCAAGAGAAAATTGTAGATACACGACTACATTTTTTTGCTGTAATACAGTTGTAGAAAAATATTATCAATTTAAATTGAACGTAAAGTGTCCACTCTGAGGTACGACGATGACGGTAACATGTCCGGTCTTTCAAATATTTAATAGTGGGATAATTATTATTTATGTCCTACCAAGATGACTTATTATTCAACGCAAATGGAACGTATAATGTAGCAGTTAGCACAAGTGATATAATGTTAAAAGGGGTGAATTACTATGGTTACACAATAGTAAAACACGAATTATTTTTTGAAACGTCATTTTGACTTATTTTTCTACAAGAAATTACATGTCGGGCATAAAACGTCGTATCTTACACGTGACCGAAATGCTATTGTAACCTCGTGAGATGTGTATCACTGATATCACTCGCTGACAATGAAGCATTTCTGTCACTTATAATATAATCTACTATTATACCCTCCTTACACTCCTTGTAGTGCGCTTAGTAACTGCGGTTTTACGACCCCTCAGCATCTCAGAAGTGCTGTAAAAAGATTGCTGTTTAGGAGTATAAAAAAATGCAGATCAATAGAACTATATTTTTTCCAAGAACTGGCAAACGAACCGGCCGTGTAAACGGTCCACGACGCCTTCTCCATCTTCCCTGGAAAATGTCGCCAAGAAACACGCCAAAATGTAAAGGTGGAATCAAATTCGTTCCTTGCGCACTTCACCATCTTCGTGGTTTGGAAACATAGCTACAAGAGCGGGAACACACTCAAAATGTAAACTCTAACTAGCATGCCGTTGTTAAAATTTCTTGAAATTTGGTCCTATCAGAGGAGTGACTAGCATTCCTGTCTACACATTTATTTTGCTGCGATGCCACCCAAACTCGCATCTTTAATTTATCCGAAAAAATACTCGGATTGGGATTCTTTCACTCTGGTAATCAGAAAAATAGAGCGCAGCGATTACGACTTTCCGGGAACCGCTGCGGCCATCCCCAGCCGCCGCCCTTGTCGTCTCGGGTCACGCACTTTGCACCGTACCGTTAACATGGCGAAATAAAATATTTGTAGGCGTCGAACCCGGTCCATTTCGCTATCATAGTGATCAGTGAGTTAGCGCGTTTCCGACGCTACCGTCCCCAACTCTCAAACTCTCAAACATTGTGACGTTCATGTTTCTCATGTTAAATTGTTCTAATATAAAGAAAATAAAACACTAACAAAAAATGTAGGTTTATTTTGAACTACAGCAAATATTCAAAGTGTTCTCCCCCAGCTTTAGTGCAGCTGTTAAATCTCCGTTTCATATTTTCAAATGCATTTTCCTACATCTGAAAGGTTAAATTGCCTCTTGCAGTTCTTCAAGATTGTGCGAGTTATTATTAAATTGGAAATCAATCACGAAATCTTGCCACACATTTATAAATTTGTTGCACTAATTTTTGATAATCTGCAGGAAAATTAGGGTAGGTATCTCGAAAAGCCTTTAACACAGCGATCTATAGAATACTTCCATTCACCATTCTGTTGCCGTTTTTTAAAGTCACTTTGACACCTTTGACATTCAAATATTAAACCAAATTGTCAACAGTTAGTAGTGCCAAGCTAATTTAAATGGCACGGTAGATTCCCCACTCGCTACATAGGATGCGCGCATGATGCTGACGTCAATGGTCAGTCACTGTCAGGCTATAAAAGGCTATAAAAGGCCTCCTATCGAAACAGCAAAAAGTGGAGGACGAAGAGGAGTAGACCCGCAAGCCGAAAGTAGAGACTTGTCCCTGACCTGTTCACCGCCCTGCTCCTCATCTACCCCCAGACATCTGTGGTAGATACCCGTGCAGTCTCTGGTTTCCGCTCCCCGTTACTCACTTTCCCCAGACATCTGTGGTGGTTACTCGTCCAGTATCTGGTTTCCGCTCCCCTCTACATAGTGTATTATATAATAAACCAGTAAATCCACTGCGGTGTGATGTTTTATTCCCGTCCGCCAAATTCGACAGCTGACCCTTGGTAAACCGTACATCACTAACCTATTTGCGGTCCCGTGGAGCATACCACCTAAAAAAAACTGTCGCTCGAGGCAACCCGTCGCTGTAGAAAGCATCACAATTGATAACATGAAAATCAGAGAAATTTTAAATACAGGGTGTCATCGATGAAACACAAATTAAAATAAAAAATTAAAATAAATTTGAAACTCTCATGTTTCAGCAATTGTTTGGAGACTGCTGTGTTCAAGAACGATTGAGAAAATTAATTTCTTTATGCGATTTTCTCACCCGTTATCTCCAAATCTAAGCCCTAAATAAAAAAAAAATGTTTTCTTGTAAAATTATTACCCTATTTAATGTGCCTCCTACAGTACCACGTTCATATTTTTGTTGTAAATAATAAACCAGCAACAATTATAAATGTAGAACGATGTAAAATTTCGGATTCTCGGTACCGAGCGGCAAAGCACAGATCCCCGACCACCCTCTCTGACTCCTCTACGTCCCTCGCCCATCGTAATTGCATCTGAAGCAGGTTTTTAAAAATTTTCGAAATTATTATTATGTGTACATTCTGTTTAATATTTCTGATAATTTTGTGCATGACAATATTCAGATGGGAATTTACATATTGGAAAAGAATACTTCTTAGATGCGTTGTTCTTGTATAGTCATTGGAAACTTTGGAAGGAATAAGTATGTATATCAAAGTTATTAGCCATTTTTGGCTGGATAATTTCGATACAGCTCTCAAAATAACACTTCTCCATATAGAATTACATTTGGAGTTGAAGAAAACGGAGGGAACTTCGTTCCTGACGGGGTGACCCGACCGCAGACGTTTTTTATTTTTTATCATTTTAGCGTCTGACCGTATAGCTGTGGCATATCTCCTTTAACTTATGGGAGACACGCCAGTTTATCTATAATTATATTTTAATTTCATCTAAAATCATAGAGTTTGTCAATAAATTATTTATATTTAAAACTACATGGTAGGCACCCGGCGCGCGTTGCTACGCCCAAAAAATAAAATAAAACACGTTTGATCCTTTTTGACCGGTGCAACGAACAGGTAAACCATGATGGATAAGCAATAAACCGATACGGGTAGCATTACGCTCATGTTACACACTTCTCTTGACGAATATTAAGTAGTTAAATTGTGGTCAAAATTTCATAATATCGATCAGTTGACTGGTGTAGGAGCCTATTCGGAACATAGAAACAGACAAACATACAAATAATAAAACACATTCTAGAACAGTATCTAGAAATATGTATTTTATTTATTTTTTCTCTTATCCTAGAGCAGTCGGGTAAACAATATTCTTGGTTTTCCCATTTGGCGCATATAAATTAGTTTTTCGGTATTCCTTCTTTACACTTAGTGACTATCCTTGGGTTCTGTTAATGGTAAGTGCGAATGCAAGGTGCACTGGAAACTGATGCCGTTTGAAATCGAAAGGCAAATCGAACCATCGGTATGGGTGCAATGGACGCTATGTTGTTCAAGTGTTTCAGCAGCTGTTGAAGTTGAAGCTGTGATTCAATCGATTTCGAGCCGTATGCTATGTTGTTCAGGTGTTTCAACAGCTTTTGATCTGCGATCTTTTAACCGCTTTTCCTCCTTTCATTTGCCTCGATTTTTCGGTTGATTTTCCAACAGATGGTTTTCCTTTTTTTTGGCATTTTTAAGTATTTAAGCAAACGTAAGACATTAAAAATACCCGGCGCGAGTGGCTGCGCCCCAAAAATGAAGTAAAACAATTTTTTTTTAGTGAACAACAAATTAGCGTTAGCGTTACTTGCCGATTGCACATCCTATTCAAGAAGGACTTAAAGTTGCACCCACTTTGAAAGCTTCGAAGTGTCAGTGTGTCAACATTTATCGTACACCAACAAGGGTTATTATCCCTAATGTAAGTTAAAGAGTTTATTATTAAGTACAAACCTACTTCAACATTATGCATATTATGGCAGGTTAGTACATGTTTTTATTTCGATTCGTTTACCGGGTAAAGTTTTTGTGCATTCCTCACAATCAATGAACGTGGGACCATAGGCGGGTGTTGGTTTTAGGGGTTAGACTATTCTTAATTTTAACTCCGTAAGGGAGCGTTTGCGAAAAAACTGATTTTATTTTGACGATTTCTACTTGTGGTTAAATTTTCTGCTACGACTTCCATAACATCCTGTATATTTTCCGAGGTATTTTCAAATTCACCGTCGTAACGCACGTTGCAGATTTGGGAGGGTGGCAGTACAGGTTGTAAAAAAACAAATAGCCTACATTTAACCAGCTGAACAGCTGTTGTTATGGATTAAACGGAATAGAACATAGCTGTCGACATGGGTGCATTTTTGAACTTTATTGATACGAAATGTGAGAACGTGCAATCCCAATGCATATTTCATGGTTCAGTGAAATGTTTTAGTTTTGTGCTAGTTACTAATTGAGACTTTGCCCATTAGTATCTGTACGCTCAAACACATAGTAAAATATCTTAATGTCTTAAATAATGTTGTCGACGAGCTAATTGAAATTAGATCTGTGTCATTTAAAATGTGGTCCTCTAATTTAGCTCTAATACCCACATCATGAAATGTTCTCGTAGATCTCACAAAAACAGTTGTAACAAAAGTAGTTGGAGTTGTTTAGTTTAATTTACTTGTACGAAATCTAAATCCAATATCTGGTCTTGAGAAACCCCAAATAATTAATATCTGTTGTATTATGTATATGTTGAGCGCAAAGTCCGAAAACGGCCATTGGCCGTTTTTTTAAACCAATTCTAGGTTTGGACGTCTTGCGACAACCAAACTCCGAAATACAGCTTGCCTTCGGGCTTTGGCTGTATACAAACGACCAATCCTAAGACCGTGCAAATGTAAAACGTCCAAGGCTATATACACGATGTCTGCTGTTTCTGAGCACGAGTTTATCAACAGCAAATTACGTTTGTACACGACCAAAGCCCGAAGGCAAACTGTATTTCGGAGTTTGGTCGTCGCGAGACGTCCTAACCTAGAATTGGTTTTAAAAAACGGCTAATGGCCGTTTTCGGACTTTGCGCCCAACATATATACCTATTTTCTACACGAAATTTCGCTTCAGACAGACAACTTCGTAGTGGTAACATTGTCCCTTCAAGATAGTCAATGATTGAATCACCCGTGATAAAACTAAATTTAAGAGCGCAGAAGTTAACAAAAAAGTAATTAAACTACAAACATAGTTTTACCAGATTGTCGTTTACTATCTTCCAAAAAAATAAACAGTACTATGTAATACCAAGTGATTAATAGTAATTATACACCAAGGTTAAAAAGCAATTTTTCTTAGCCGAGCTTATTTATTGCCCAAGATGCGAAGTATCGCGGGCAATAATAATTCGAGGCTAAGAAAAGGCTTCTCAACCGTGGTTTATATACAATTTTTTTCACTACTAGCACATTTGTTTAACTTTTCTTCAAATTTAATTATCTACTAGTAGGAGAGAAAAATCCATTATTAGGCAAGGTACAGAAAATCAATTTCTGAAGCTTCAAACACGATATATAATAATGTTTTCTGAAGCTAGTAGTGAAAAAAAAATTATTATTGGTCTCATCTTGTCAGTAAATAAATTCATAAAAGGTTTTTTCTACTTGGTAAAAACAAGAATTGAAAAAATGGCAATCAAACGTGAGGTACAGCTTGTGTCTGCATAATCAAAAGTTTCCAAATCTAACCTCCAAATCAGAAACGTCATTTAGCAGAAATACAAATTATACTGAAATACCACTCGTGTTATTCAAAAGTCCCAAAGTTATCAACTTAGCACAAATTTTCAGTTTTTCTTAATTAAATAAAGCCAAATTCGAAAAAATTGTATATTACACACGTTTCACAAGCCGAAATTGTCGCACTCGTGCCTTTGAAGCACTCCTCGCTGCGCTCGTCGTGCCCCAAACTACTCGTGCTACAATCAACCGTCATGTGAAACTTGTATAATAATATACTATTTTGTGAAACTGTTTTTGGTGTTTTTCTTTATACGCATTACGTTGGTATTGAGCATCTCTAGCCAACTCCTGTCGAGCTCAAGCCAAGTGTCAACTTTTCAGATAAAAAATATAACCACAAACACAACCAGTGCTACCTAATCCTAAAAATCCCTAGAATATTTAAAAAGCATTATTTTAACATTTTCATAAAACGAAGAGCTCCAAAGTAGAAAAACTAGTATATTACACTCGTTTAACGAGGCATTGTGACATTTGTTCTATCTAAACCCACTCATGTCACAATAAATCCTCTTGTTAAACTCGTATAATAATGTACATACTATAATTTATAATTTTTTATTATTAATTTATTATTTTATTATTTATTTTATAAACTAATTACGGTGTTGATAATGGGAAAACGGAAGAACAAACAGTAATAAAATGTACCGCAATAAGAAAAAAAAACTTCCCATCTTGCGCAGATGGACAGAGAGAATCTCTTCAACATAAACCACAAATGATCAAATCTTTAGTATGTAAAAGATCCGCACTATCGTACCTTTTATTATCCTCCCGAGCAATACGAAACCCTCCTTCGTGCCCTATAAACATTTATCAGATCGTTCTGAACAAACTAACAAGTTGAAACAATCAAGCTTCCATTTATTTGTTAACAGTTGAATGAATTGTGTTGGCATACCGGAAACTTTGGCGTCGTCGTTGTGCTTTCGTCGTTAACGAGAAACTGTCGAGAAACGTTATGTCGCGTCGGTATGTAGCAGGAAAATTTGTTATGACAAATTGTAGTTAGCATTAATTTGGAATCTGTATATTTGGGACCATGAAATCTAGTGTCTTAATTGATCGTTAGGAGTGCAAGTAGACTTCAACTCGTGTCAGCCACAATTATCAGAGTGAGAACAGCATAATCTGGAAGTCCCACAACAGTGGATATATTTTGTGTTGTGAAGGTAAAATTGGTTCAGATAAATATATGGCAGTAGCTTTAATATACATCATGTTGGTATAAAAAGCTAAGTTTTATATCAGAATATTTAAGTCTATTATTGTGCAAAAGCAAAGTTGCTAACGTGACAAAAATTCTCCTCCCACTATAAAACTTACGTAATCCCTTATCTTATAATGATTGCTTGTCAATGAGTAAGTTTAATAAAAAAGTGTTTCATCATTGAGAGCTAGTCTATTCTCTTCTGAGAGATGCTGGGGTCGCACAGCCGAAACTGCACGGCCAATATAAAAACATAAAAACCCTCAGCGAAATAACCTTTATAAAAGTTTATTGTGACGGGGAAAACAGATACAGTTTACTTCAGTCTCAAGTTACGTACCTATATCATACTCAAAAGACGCAGGAGTTTCTGGTCGGCGGGTCAATAAATTATTGACCTAGTACTTTTATAAACTACCGTAAAAATGTTAGGTAACGTTCTTATCCTTATCCTGATTGATTTTTTGCTCTAAGAGAAATCTAGCTTGTACAAAATCTATTGAATGCTCCGTCCAGCTGATTGTGTAGCGCTTTCGATTCGAACCCTAGTCAACAATAAGAAGTTCTATTAGTCCAATAGCATTTTCCGGTATTGGAATGCCTAATGGATCCTATTTTGATCTATTTACTTTTCGGGTTTCGAATAATCCACAAAATTCAATTTATTAAATCTGACTATTTCACTCATATATATTTTAACCAATCATATGCGATTATTCAACAATGGAATCAAAATTTAAATTGAAAAAATCAACTTGTCAAAATTTTATCGGGGGTTACGGACCAATGAACAGTCGCTATTACACAATGTACCTCATTTTTCAGCGAAAAAATAACAATTGCTGCAGTCACTGTGGCAGCATACTGCATGTCAAATTCCTCAATTACCTGTCACCTTCCACCACATTATTAATAATTTGGGCGTTTTCGTGAAATAATCTGGCGAATATAATTCGAGTTGAGATTTCGCTGGAAATATTTACCAATTGTGGACTCGAGTTCTACAATTTTGCTCATGACATTGATCAAAAATCACCCAACTGCGTTTCGTGATTTTTATGACAACGTCATTCGCAAAATTGCTAGGCGAACTCTCGTAACAATCGGTAAATTTTTCCGACGAAATCTCAACTCTTATTATATTATAACTGAAAAAGTGCGTAGATAAACGACTCTAATAAAGTTGATATTGGGATATTAATGATATTCTTATAAATATTTATGTTTTTTTTTATATTAAACCTTAAAATGAATTATTAAAGATATCATAACGTCTAGAAATTTGTTTAAAAATTGAGAACTAACTTCATGTTTTTCGCCCATTATGCGATAAAATAAAAACTCCTCTTTAAGACATAGAAATTTAGTGGTGGTCCAATTTGGTGTTTGTTGGAGAACGGACAGTGTTTCTAATTTTTTTTTTAAGGAAGCTATCTACTTTTAATTAGTAATTTCCCCTAAAACAAAAAACATCAACAACATCGGGACGATGAATAAACCAACATTACATGTTAACATACCGCTCTATATGTATATACTCTAAAAGGACGCATCCCCACCCGTACTGTTCAAAAGTGGGAATAGTGCAGAAGTGGGGATAGGTACTCTGTCGTTATTAAAGACACAATTCCTATTCTTAAGTATTTCTAGACTTTCGTAAATTATTTACAGGTTTAACTAATTTAACACAAGTTTTGTATATGTGGTGGTCAAAAATATGTTGAGCAAGACTTGATTTTTCAAATATACCAAATCTCTTATGAGCTGATCAATTTTGTTTTTTGGGTTGTCCAAATCATTTAAAATAATCATTTAAAATATGTATTGGAACTGCATAACAGTTTATTGCATGGAAATCATTCAATCAAATGAATTAGCAAGTACAACTTATTATATTTCCCACAGCATAAGTCGAAGTTTACTATCATTTAGGTAAAAAACACATATGTTAAGCTCTTCTAGATAGCGGCTCTAAATTGAGTTTCGTAACAGAACGAGTAGCAAAATTACAACCCATTGTTTTATCGGTTGCTGGCATTACAAATGCGTAAAACGTAATAGACATTAAAATTTAGTCAAATTATGAAAATTATGATTTAAATTTACCATTTAAATCATCATTAATTTAATACCACTAATTTAGAGTTTCCAATAAATATATTCAGTTAGCGGATCCTACTTTTCGTATTATTACCGGAGCTCATTTTAAGGCGGTTTTTACCAAAAAATTGATATTAGTGTTTTTAAACAAGAAGAATGTTCTTAAATCCAAGTGGAGTAAATTTAATTTAAAATTTAAATATATCTAAGTCGAACTCCACAAACTTTAATAACTGTAAAATTACTAATGGAACATGTTTCGGCAGAACACTTCTGCCATCATCAGCCCTAATTTAACAAGAGATTAATGATACAATTGATGAATTACAAGAGGGGTTCTTAACCTTAAAGAATATAAAAAATTATGACATTGACGTAATTTTGAATTAAATTTGACGTTTTCAAAGGGTTACATGATTTTTAAAAGATTTCGTAAAAACAACATTTTATAAAATGTAAAAATTAAAAATGGATCAAAGAGAATCTGGTAAGTTTGTTTGAGTAAAAAATTAAAATAGTGAATTAATAATGGGATTATTGAAGTTATTCTGTTCGTTTAAACAAGATCTGTTTTCCAGTTTCAAGGCTTTCCTTATTTCCAAAGTCTCAAGAAAATCTAATTTCCGGCCTTTATTGCATTTATGAATCAATTTGGAATTTGATGATGAAAAACTATGTTTCGTTATTAATATATGATTGGCGAAAGAAGAAGGTGTTGGTGGTGGAGGATCAAGATCTGTGTTGTTATAGATGTGCCTGAAATGTTCTTTAATACGGTCTGATATTTTGCGACCTGTTTTTACGAAATCTTTTAAAAATCATGTAACCCTTTGAAAACGTCAAATTTAATTCAAAATTACGTCAATGTCATAATTTTTTATATTCTTTAAGGTTAAGAACCCCTCTTGTAATTCATCAATTGTATCATTAATCTCTTGTTAAATTAGGGCTGATGATGGCAGAAGTGTTCTGCCGAAACATGTTCCATTAGTAATTTTACAGTTATTAAAGTTTGTGGAGTTCGCCTTAGATATATTTAAATTTTAATTTAATTAGTGTTTTTATTGTAATTTTATATTTTTTTATAGTTCTAAAGTTTTTCCTGTAAATTGGGCGAAAAAGTCGACCGAGGGACAAAACTGACCTCGTAACGATACTTGTCAAGCTATTTAGGGTGGTTGTTCATCCCTCGTAGGCTAGTACACCATGGACTGTGAAATACAATACGTTTCTTAGTTTCGACTCTCACTCCACCATTATCATAAATTAAAATTTAAATATATTTAAGTCGAACTCCACAAACTTTATTTAATAAGCGCAAAATTACAAATGAAACATGTTTCGGCAGAACACTAGTGCCATCATCAGCCCTATTTTAACAAGAGATTAATGATACAATTGATGAATTACAGAGGGGTTCTTACCTTAAAGAATATTTAAAATTATGACGTTATTTTGAATTAAATTTGACGTTTTGAAAAGGTTACATGATTTTTAAAAGATTTCGTAAAAACAAAATTTTATAAAATGTAAAAATTAAAAATGGATCAAGGACAATCTGGCAAGTTTGTTTGAGCGGTAAAAAATTAAAATAGTGAATTAATAATGGGATTATTGAAGTTATTCTGTTCGTTTAACAAGATCTGTTTTCCAGTTTCAAGGCTTTCCTTATTTCCAAAGTCTCAAGAAAATCTAATTTCCGGACTTTATTGCATTTATGAATCAATTTGGAATTTGATGGTGAAAAACTATGTTTCGTTATTAATATATGATTGGCGAAAGAAGAAGGTGTTGATGGAGGAGGATCAAGATCTGTGTTGTTTTAATAATGTAATAATATATTTATTCATTTCTTAAAAAAGTACATAAAATGCAAACTTTCAGAAACAAGTGGGTCCTCTTTCATTTTTTTCAGCAGTTGGTCCTGCTATCGCGAAATTTGTGTCGTCAACATATGATATTTGGAGGGTGTCTGAAGACTTATCATTTATAAACCTTGCCAAGTCATTGACAAAGATTATAAATAACAATGGTCCCAAGATCGATCCCTGGGGAACTCCCATGGAAACAATTATATCATCAGAAAAAACATTATTTATTACAACCTATTGTGTTCTGCCTGTTAAGTAGGATCTAAGACAGCTCAAGGCTATTCCCCTGACACAATAATTTTCTAACTTCAATAATAGGATGTCGTGATCAACGCAATCAAACGCTTTTGTGAAGTCAATAAATAAACCTAAAGTACTTAGTTTTTTGTTAATTGATCTTACCACATGATTAATGAAATCAGCAATCGCGGTATCAGTGCTACGATTTTTTGTAAAACCATGCTGAGAGGCGTTAAAAAGTTTATACCTATTAAAAAAAGATACCAGATTATTATTTACTATCTTTTCATAAATTTTACCTATGCTAGATAATAAACTGATTGGCTTGTATGTGAGGATTGAGTTTATACCTCCTTTGAATCTAAGTTTCATGAATAACTTAGAACATCAGTTTTTAAGTTCTTCTCCCTTTAAAGATCATTTTCTCTTTTGGTACAGATATGTAGATGACATATTTGTTTTATTCAAAGGATCTGATTCTGAACTTAATAACGCACTCAGCAACTTAAATTCTTTAAACCAATCCATTAAATTCACCGTTGAAATTAAAATCAATTCCCAAATTCCCTTTTTAGGTTATTCAGTAGAAATAATAATACTTTTAAATTTGACATTTATAGAAAACCTAGTATCGGAGATTGCGTAATACCTTTTGACTCTTGTCACCCTGTTTCCCATAAATTTGCAGCTTTTCATTCCTTTTTCCACCGATTATTTTCTATACCACTATCAGATTCATCTTTTCAAACAGAACTTAATAACATTAAACAAATTGCTTCAAATAATGGATATTGGTTAAAAATCCTTCAGAAACAATTTCCTTTTCAAATTCATTAACATACTTTGGTGTCGTCTCAGAGAAATGTTCTAAAATACTTAAGAAAAACGGTTTTAAAGTTTTATTTAAAACAGATAACAACTTATCCAGATTTTTTATTAAAAATAAAGATCCATTAGATTACAAATCGTCATCTGGTGTATACAAATTAAACTGCTCTTCTTGTCAGTCATTCTACATAGGTCAGACAGGTCGCAAAATATCAGACCGTATTAAAGAACATTTCAGGCACATCTATAACAACACAGATCTTGATCTTCCTCCATCAACACATTCTTCTTTCGCCAATCATATATTAATAACGAAACATAGTTTTTCACCATCAAATTCCAAATTGATTCATAAATGCAATCAAGGCCGGAAATTAGATTTTCTTGAGACTTTGGAAATAAAGAAAGCCTTGAAACTGGAAAACAGATCTTGTTTAAACGAACAGAATAACTTCAATAATCCCATTATTAATTCACTATTTTAATTTTTTACAGCTCAAACAAACTTACCAGATTCTCCTTGATCCATTTTTAGTTTTTACATTTTATAAAATGTTGTTTTTACGAAATCTTTTAAAAATCATGTAACCTTTTCAAAACGTCAAATTTAATTCAAAATAACAATCATAATTTTAAATATTCTTTAAGGTAAGAACCCTTCTGTAATTCATCAGTTGTATCATTAGTCTCTTGTTAAATTAGGGCTGATGATGGCAGTAGTGTTCTGCCGAAACATGTTCCATTTGAAATGTTGCGCTTATTAAAGTTTGTGGAGTTCGACTTAAATATATTTCAATTTTAATTTAAATTTACTCCACTTGGGTTTACCGACATTCTTCTGGTTTATTATCAAAAATACCCGACAATGCCACTATTTCGGAATTTCGAAGAAAAGTAGGTGAAGTATCGAAAAATGTTCCAGAACGACCCAAAGAGGTTTCGGGGCTCAGGGGACTTCGCCCCTTCTGCACGAAGCTAACTTTGCGCCCCCTTCAACAATATAGGGACCCACTCACACAGAGGGAAGATTGCACAGTTAAAGCCGCAAACGCTTATCTTAAGTTAAAACTGTACCCTCTCAGCGTACACACAGCGTCTTCCCCGTTAGTGGCGCGTCAATTATTGTACATGGAGATGTTAACCAAAAAAGACATTTACTGTGCGACAGTGGCGTGCATTTGTGGTTTTCAATGTACACTCCCCACAAAAATTATCGCATCACCAGTATTTTTGTCAACCGACTTTGAAAAAAATAATTATTCCATATATATTCCATTATATAAATTGTATTATTAGCCGAAATAAAACGCAATAAAAAAATTTTGAAAAACTATTAAGGACGAAATTAAATTAATTTTTAACACTTAGGTAAACAAAAATTAACACTCAAACTAATATGGTGCATTTCCACCCCTGCCACGAATAACAGGTTCTATTCTTCTGGGGATGCTTGTTATAAGGTCAACAATGTAATTTTGACTAGATTTTCTCACTCTTGCATAAGAACTGCCTCAAGTTCTTGTAGGCTAAAAAAGGCTCTTTGCTGATTTAACAAACCTTGCTGAAGATGGTCCCATACATGTTCAATGGGATTTAGGTCGGCGCTTATCACAGACTACTGCAATACCCTCAAATCTACCTCTTCCATGTATTGTTGCACAATTCTAGAAATGTGGGGTCTAGAAGTATCGTGCATGAATAGAAAATTATCCCCGATAAAAGGTCCATATGGTACCACGTGAGGCTCTAAAATGTCCCCAATATATCGTATCTCATTTATACAAGCACTTCGTAACGATACCAATTCCATGTCACCCCCCACAGAGATTCCTCCCCAAACCATTATTGAACTTCCCCCAAATGGAACATGAGGTCGAAAATTGCACTGAAAGTAATGCTCTCCAGGACGTCTGTACACTGGAATTCGCTTATCATAGGCATATAAAGAAAAACGAGACTTATGTGAAAACACTACGTTTTGCCATCATCCATATTCCAATGGGCATGTTTTCGAGCAAACTGTAACCGAGAAGCTCGGTGTACCCTGTCGAGAAGAGGCCAAAGTACAGACACCCGAGCCCTCAGATCATCTTCTCGTAGACGATTTCTAACTGTCTGTTTCGAAATTTACAAATTTCTGGCTGCTAAAAGTTCATTTTGCAACATTCGCGCCGTACAATGTCTAATAGGTAGAGCTGTTAACCGCAAAAAACTATCGTCTTTTAGGATAGTTACCTCATTTCTTCCTTGTCCCGGCCTTCTACCATATTCTCCAGTTTCCCTAAAACGTGCTGCACTCCTGCTGATAGTGGAAGGATGCACTCCTAGAGTACGTGCCACATAACGCATACTGCGACTATCTTCTAATCGCATGATGGTCCGTACAGCTTCTTGGTAGGAAAGGTGCAAGGAAGCTCGTTGGTTAACATTCGTATTGATGTTTTTTCTGTTTATCCCAACATTAATCAAAAAAGAACCCCAAAACAAGTTATAACTTACAGTTTTAAAACAGTGGAGTTTACCGCTATATTCAAAAATCAAAAAAAGAACTATCATAACTTGAAGTATGTGCTTGTCTTATGCAGGTAAGATTTAAAAATGTAGGAACGATATTACCAGTAAAAATCATTGACGTGGGATGTCATTTATTGAAATAAAAGAAGAAAAATTAGGTGATGCGATAATTTTTGTGGGGTGTGCAGTAATTTATTTATATTTTTTGTATTTCGCCCCATTGTGAATGAGCGACATGAGGTTGGTAGCAGTAGAGAGTGAAGTTAGTTGACTTAGTGAGTTGTTAGTTGATGTTGAAAGATGTCGAAGAATAAAGATGAGATGTTCTGTTAACAATTTTTAAAGACGACAAGTTTTATTAAAATAGTCCAGCCATCCTGAAGCCCCTACATCAAAAAGAAAATTCCAAGAAAAAAGTTGACGATTACGATGGATTGAATGAATGGCTACAAAAGCGAAGTGAATAATGTTCTCATGTTAATTTTTTGAAAGAATTGCGGCTTGAACCTGCTGATGATTGGCATAACTACTTAAGAATAGATGTAGAAACTTATAATGAGCTATTAAGTTTGGTTACTTCTTTACTTCAAAAACAAGATACTCGAATGAGATCAGCCATATCAGTACACGAAAGATTAACTGCTATTTTAAGTTTCCTGGCACCGGAAGAAAGTACAAAGACCTAAAGTTTTCTACCTTAATTTCATAATTGTTAAAATTGAGCACGCCGCTAATGAAATCGGAATGAAACCTTCAACGACTTTTCTCCACACACAGTGAAATTTCGCCGCGCGGGTTTAACTGCACACGCCCAAATATCAAGACAGTTTTGATTCCAGCGGACTTGAATGCGCATTCCATTATCTTTAAGAAGTTTTAACTGTACCCCGTTCCCCGTGCATTCAAGTCTTAAGGTTTCTTTGTGTGAGTGGGCCCCGTAAAAGGAGCTTTTAATTGATTTGAGGCGCTTAGTTCCAAAACTTGTTCTTTCGAAAATTTATGAAAATCAAGGTGGCAGTGGATTCTGATAGTGTTTACCGCACCGGTTCTATACTTAATGTCGGATAGTGACAAAAGTGGTTCTCTCTAGGCGATAAAAGCATGTAAAAACACGTTCACTTCCAAAACTCCTTCTTTCGTAGTCTTTTCTGATGATACTTACATTTTTTCAATTTCTAACCTATAATAAGTATTCTGGAATGATGAACAATTTAATTATTTGGCTAATATTGATAACAGTTTAAACCAATAAATATCGAAAAATGAATATCTAGTAATAATAAAATAACAAGAACATAAATGATGTTTCATCATTCATGCAGCATGTTTTATCAATATTATGTAGTCAAAACTATTTTTTTTTTAAATTCCCAGTATCAAAAGTGCTTTTTTCGAGTATCAAGTGACAAAACTCGTTCTTTCAAAATTTGGAAAGGCTCTAGGTTTTTTTAAGTAAGTAACTTTAATTCTGATTCTGCAAGTTAGTTCAGCAGTGTTAGTTACGTAAAAAGAAAAAAATAACAAGTAAATACACCTTCAAGTTTTTTGGTAAACAGTTTTTCGCCTTTTGCCACAAATCGCTTAGAACCGAAAGAACAATTTTTGGAATTAAGGGCCTCATTTATTAATTGGTGCTCAAGTTTTCTTTCAACTTCTGAGACCTAATCCCGAAATTGATACGATCACATTATCAAAAACATGTAGCCGACGATTTGTTAAGTGGCAGCGATAATGCGGATAATGCGTTAAAGCTCAAAACAGAAATTTCAGAATGTGTGGCACGAGGCAGCTTGTCATTAGGTACGCAAATGGGCATCCGATTTAATGACAATAATTCATTGGTACCAAATTCAGTTGTAAATACTTCTGTAATTAATTTAGAGAAACGAATTTCAAAAACATTATGAATTATCTGGAACTGTAATTCAGATCATATTCAATTTCGCATTAATTGAAAGCGTGTAGGTTTAACCAAAAAAGATGGAGTCGTATTATCATTAATAGCACAATTATTCGACCCATTAGTATTAATTGCACCTGTTGTTTGTAACAGCAAAAATTATAATTCAAATTATAGACAGCCAAATTAGAATGGGATGAAGAATTATACCAGATCATTTAGGAAATCGATATGATAGTTCACCTGTCAAACTGTGACATTCTACCAATACCAGCCGTAGAAGTTCAAATTTTTAGCCAATCAAAATCAATTGCGGTGACAATCCCCTCGGCTGTCAAACTAATATGTCGGACCAATCTAAACGTCAGTTTTTTTTTAAATCGCCCAATCACATTTGAATTTCGCGACAATTTCCCGCGTGGCGAAAAATACCAGTACAAAAATTGCCGCCGACAATGGAATTAGTAATTTTAACAAAAATAGTTTGGTTCACTGAATAGTCCTCCGAATACAATTCGTTGTCAAAGTTGACTCGACAATTTCTAAGATGATTCCAATCATGTTGATTGCAATTACCAATGCCATTTTAAGCAATTTCAATGACATTCGTGACATCTTACAAATTATCGACACTTTGACACTTTGACTACTTATCGTATTATGAGGGATATCTGAATGTTAGGTTTTACATAGTTTTTATATTCTGAAGAAGATAAGTTTTTAGTTCTTCAATGGGCAATAAACGGTCATCCGTACAACTTGAATATTATTTCCTCCGATCCTGGTTCATATTAATAACCGCCGAAGATACATATTATAAGTGATAATTTTGTAAAGACGCTATCAGATTTAAACAATGTAATAATTTCTCGTTGTGTAATAGGTGTTCAAAACCCAACTCAAATAGAATTACACGGATTCTTCAAAGTTACCATATGGTGGGTCGTTCATCCGACCGCACCCAAAATTTTGAGTGTATACATCTTGATCAATACCATTGTGTAAAAAGTCATTGAGTTGTCAAATTTGATTTCAAATAAAAATCTGTTCTTCTGCAAAAGTTCAATTGAGTGGAATCTGTGCAATGTCTTTTTGAGTCGAGCAAAAATCTTATTTTCACAATGCAACAAGAGTAAACGAGATTTAAAAACATTCTATTGCGGATAGGTACCTCGGAAGAATTTCGAGCTGAAAATCGGGATATTGTGGTAACCTAGAGTAATTTCTACAAAGTTCTACTGGAAGTGTTGACCGAAAAGGATGTAGTGGTAGATATCGAGATGTTCGGACACTTGAAACGGTTATGAAAGAGTGAGGCAAGTTATGCGAGAAGCCCCAAAAATATCAGCCCATCATTTATCCAGCAGGTATGGTACTCGCCGAAATATTCTCAAAAATACTTATCGCTTAACAACTGTACAGGAACTTTCTTAAAAAGATTTTCCTCAACCTGTTGACATTTGTTCATGATGATCCCGATGGATCGGCTTTTCGAAGGACCATTTAATAAATTGAAAACAACTAGTTTTCTCTTAGGAGTTTATTATTCAACTAACTTACAACTATGTACATATTTACAGGGTGGTCGGCTTCTAGTGGTGGGAGAAGTGTCCACGGCCAATAGGGCTGCTCGCCACCAATAATGTTTAAGTGGGCTTAAACAATTTTTCTACATGGTTTTTGGAGACATGTAACAATGATTTGTTGGAAAAACTTTCTTCACTGATGAAGCTTGGTTTTATTTAAATTGATACGTTAACCCCAAAAGTATGGGTATGTGATCTTCAGAAAACTCGCATTTTTTTGTGGAAACACCCCTTCATCCTCAGAAAGTTGCGAGTAATGGCAGCCATTTCACGCAGACGTTTTGTTGGGCCAATTTTCTTTGAATGTATAGTAATAGTGATGTAGTGATGGGTTACTTACAGCAAGATGGGGCTACAAAACAAGAGCTTCCATCAACTTATTAAGAGAATTTTTCGCTGATGCAGAAATACTGAAAATGTGTGGCCATCAAGATCCTGCCCGCTACCTATTCTGTATTGTTAACAATGTGGATGAAATGAGATAAGTTCTTTTTAAAAACTGAAAATAATTTCTCTTTAATTTGAATTCAGTATGAATAACTCTGTTATTATCCCTCTCCTAAGTTTCTTTTCTAAAAGAGACAATAAATAGTTTCAATGTAGATCACAAATTTTGTTGCCGACCCGTTATTTGTCAAGTCATATAATTAAAACTCACTGCTAAATCTACAGTTGCTCCAATCAAAATTCAAACTCGACCAAGGTTAGAGCTGTGTGGTGCCGTCTTTTTGGCAGAACTAATCACACAGGTTAAGAAAGGTTTGAATTCCGAAATTAACAGCGAATTTTACTACACCGATTCCACAATTGTATTATACTGGTTATATCAGCCTCTCCAAACACTTGGACCACTTGTCGCTAATCGAGTCAACATAATTGAAAATTGGACGCATGTGCTATCAAATTCTAATTCCGCCGACATTATTTCTCGAGGTTGTAGTCCTAAACAATTAATTGAAAATAAATTGACGTGGAACAGTAGGCACAAAAGCAATAATACTAATAACGAATTCTCTGAATTGGTGATAAAATATTCATCTTTAAAAAAATAATTAACGTTATTTAAGGGACGCGATCATGAATTGAGATTTATTCATCACCGTTATAAAATCAGGCCTTTTATTACTGATTATGCAGAGAACAGTGATAACTGGCATTTTATACCCCCTAGTTTTCCTCTTGTGTACTTAGGAAACCGACATCAAATCAATAAAATGTCATTTTAAAAGAAGTGTACGCCAGTCACTGTTTATTTGTGAGGATTCTTTAATTCACAGCCTATAACTCGTCTGTCCTCAAATCCCGATGATTTATCCGCACTTACACCCGGCCATTTCCTAATTGGGACTGCACTCACTGCACCGGCTGAACCTGACATGACTGATATCAATATTCATTGATTAGACCAATGGCAGAATATTCAGCAATTACGCCAAAATTTTTGGAAAATGTGGTCTCGTGAGTACATTGTCGAACTATTACGTTCCAAATTCGAGGAGACAACATACCCCCCTTGTGATGGAGTGTATCAGTGCGAACAAAAAACGGTGTAGTGCAACCATCAGTGCGTAAATGAGTCCCTTAGCGTTGAAGACGTCCGATTTTTTTTTAAGTAAAACTTCTTTACGGACACTTGACTTGGGGAGTAAGCTGGTGAATGCGTGACGAGAGCGTTACCAAAGTGTGATCGGGCGAAGCGAACGGAAGTTTTCTTTAATGCACGAGTTTACAATAATTAATTCATAGAATTTTTTTTGCCTTAACGGGATTCGAACACCTATTATTTGCGTGTTTCAGTTTTGTATGCAATTGCGCTACTTATCTTAATCGCTACACATGATTGCCGACTTTTCGCTGACGACAAACTGAAACATGCATTATCCAATACTGTAGACGATATTAATTCAGGATTCTCTGGCTCCATTTATAAAATTACATAAATTAAGAGCACTTTCACAATGGCGAACTGAAGTTTTACTTCAGTCGTGTGGTCTAAAGCACACTCGTATATATTTTTTTGTCTTTTAATGTTCTTATATCATCTATATAAAAGTTAGTATTAATATCTATGCTCATTAATTATTATGTTTGTTATTGGACATTTCTCTACTAATAGGGTAATTTTGACTGAAAAAGTGTTTCGATGATTTTTTGGTCAAATGATGCAATGAAGTATTTTGTATTGAACATAAAAATAAAGCGAATATATTGGACCATGGGACTAGTAGCAATTTGCAGTAATAATAAATATATTGCAGATCAAAGAAAAAGACGACACAGGGGACTGTTACTTATATCAGGGGATAAAGCAGTAAAATAACTCGCCAGAGGACTGACAAATTCGGCGCAGGTTCCCGCCACAAGAGTTCGCGTCACACTAAACCCAACGGCGATGGTATCCGCTAACTTCTCGTGAACCAACTTCACACCGGTAAGGTTCTATATTTCACTTATAGGGGGTCGTGCTCAAAAATTTCGGGACAAAATTGTATCTCGTTTTTAGACAATTCAAAATCAATTTTATAATACTAAAATAGGTAATGAATAAATTATTTAAAATTCCAGTTGGTGAGCAACTGTGGATTGTGCTTTTGGTATTTAAAAAATAATAATAATAATAATTATTACTAAGGCTTCTTGACTTTTCTTACATGCACACAGAATAAATTATCCATTTTCATTGTACATTTTAATTACAGCAAAATTAAGTTCCGTAATAAAAATTGTACGAGACACTAAGTTGTCCAATTAGTGGAGAAATGTCCTATTACGTTTTGTTAGTTTTATAGCTATTTATTATATATGTGTCTTATAAGGCAAATAAGTCACAAAAGAAATGTTTAGCCACGAGAGCTTGCTCGAGTTACTAATTTTTCTTGAGTGACTTATTTGCTGTTAGTAAAGTGTTGGATAAATAATTTAAGTCCCAGTGTAACTACCGGTAATCTGGATAAATTATGTTCAGTAGTTTTCGAACTAAATCATTTCGTACAGACATACAGACAGACAGACACTTCAATTTTATTTGTATTGATGAATTGATTGCAGAAATCAAAAACAACTAGAACCGCAGAATTGTATACTGATGCAGCGCAGGATTTTTGTGAGGCATCTAAGTAACATCTAAGAAGAAAGGCTCCATTGTTTACAATATTTTTAAAAGACACCGTACATCACATAAAAAGGCGAACAATGCAGGATCAGGAAGCGCGTTCCAACATATTCTTGAACTCAGCAGGACATATGCAATATAATCCTTTCGAGGTGAAAGCAGTGAAGCGTGAATTATGTTTGGCAAGGTAACACATGCGCAGTCGTGTGTAAACTGACATACAAACAATTAGTGAGCGCGGGGATTTTCGAGGTTCGATGAACAAAGGTTTATAGTTAAACTCGCTAACAATCCAAACAAAGTGCCATGTTTTTATTCGATAATATTTTCATACTACACGTACAATCAATAAATGGAAGCGTGTACCTGCCTGCCACCTATATCAATTTTCCGAGCTCATCGTATTTCCTGTTGCCGGTTTTATACCTACTATAACCACCTACATTACTAATTTAAGAAATAAATCATTAAAAAATCGATCAAGTTCGTGTGCCGCAACAGGATGTCCGGTCTACATTGTGTCTTCAAACATATCACTTTGTTTAGAACCATGTTCGTACCACATGTTTGCATTTATTATGTAATTCATGTCTAAAAATACAATGAGATTCTCATTAAAAGAAGTTTATTAGAAAAATGCACACACAGACAATCTGCAAGTTTTAAAAAGAATTTCTAAGATTGCGACTGTAAACAACTAATATTGTATAAATAGCACCAATGTGTAAAATAAGGTGATCGCACAGTCAGGGATTATCTCAAATATTATTCAAATTTTGCATGTTTTAAAATTTGCAATTTCTAAATGCAAGAAGTCACGATTTTAAAAATTCAAATTTTGGGAAATTGAATATGTGAAGGGATAACATTGAAACGATCTTACTGAGCAATATTACAGTAAATGCAACAGCAATTCCTGGAATAAGAAAAAATAGTCCTGCGACTAATTAATACTCAGTTAGTATATCCTCTTGAGATCCCATGTCCATTTCAATGGACAATAGATTTTACATTTTTAAAATAAAATTTGTGTCAGTTGCATTACGTGTTAAGAGTCCAATGAAATGGACACGTCTGACGAGCCGCATGTATCCGTGTTTATCTAAAATTTTTATCACATGTTGAATTGAGTGAAAATGCGTGCGTTTAGTAGAACAAGGTTTGACGGTAAGTTTTGTTTATATATATTTTTTAAATCGAATATCACTACTGCTTAAACAAAGACTAGAAATGTCTAAATTTCTTTCTGGAATGGTGTTTCATTTCATGTAAGTAATAAAGTGTACAAGCCATACACATACTAAATATTTCACGTCCATTAAAATGGACTGATAATCTTCCTGTCAGCAATATATTCCTAACCCTAAAATTACATTTTAGCAATCTTTGTCAATAATTTTTATCTGAGACCTGGAGAAGATGACAAAAAGCTATTGGAATGTTTAGGGGCCTGAGATATTGAAGGTTTTGACGATGAGTCCAAATACGTCCACGTGCTTCACCCCAACATCGCAAAGTGTTACTTCACCGCCCATAGCTAGGATGATCAGTTATTACAGAATGTCTGCCAGCACAAAAAAGTTTGATTGAGTTAGCAATAGTTAATTCTTGGATTTTATATCGCGAGGATAGAAAAAGATTAGTGACAGCCAAAAGCAGATATTGAAATTTTTGGATTTCAAACTTCAAGTAGCAAACATTTTTTGACTAATAATTAAACTGTTCTAAATGAGGAAGACTCAAGTTTAAAGTTGCGACTAACCACGAGACGTAAGCCCGAAGGTCCCCAAGATCAACGCCATCTTAAAGCATTTTCCTAAAAGAAAGAAAAATACTAAACTTTTTTTGTGTCGAACGGCGGAACGCAACTTTAATTATTATGATCTTCATGTAAATATTAAATAAACCGTCTGCATTATATTAATTTTTTCTTTTTTTTTTATTTTTTTTTTGATTTGACAAAGATCTGTCAAAGTCCATTTAAATGGACACATTTCAAAATCCGCTGATTGAAAAAAATCTAAAAAATCGATATAAAGTTTTCAATGCTCTCAAAATCAATGGTAAAATTTGCAAGCAATTTTGTGGAACAGTTTTTTTCGGGTAAGTCAGGAAGATATGTTCAAAAATTAAAACTGTAATTATAACTTTTAATCTTTCCAGAACACTTAGTTAATAAGACTTGTGGCGAATTTTCTTGACTTCCTTACCTGCTTTGAGTCCGTTTTACTTTCAATTTAGAACTTTCATTCAAGCTATCAATATTTTATTGCTAAACAGAATTTCAACTGGGTTGTTACTCCCAATTTCTCTCCACACTTATTTTCCAAAAGTATCTGTTAAAATCATAACTAATAATGAGTTTCATCTTTAATAAAAACAAATACTTGCCGAGCATGTGGTAAGGAATTAACATTGAGACTCCCAATCTACAGGAAAGCAGTTAGAAATTCTACCTTTGATGAGTGTGGGATAGAAAACCTGCAAGATGTATTTTGCAGATGTTTCTTAATAGTTTTATATTGCAGCCATTAGGAGCCACGAATATTGGAAAAGATATTTTGTCGCGGAGATGTATTCTGAACAAAAAGAAAATTGCTCAGTGAGTGTGAACTAGAATTCTGAGCCTTATTCACGTGTCTTTGAATAGTAATGTTGCTTCAATGCACAAATGTACAAGTTTTGTGGAAACCGTTAGGGTGTAAAATGATACGCAGTTTCTATTGTGCAACTTGTTGTCGAGTCATAGGTACATGAATTTATATTAAATTTGCTCTCTTCGGAGATAAAAATTCATTAAATCCAGAAAATCGAAACAAAATTAAATTCTAAAGTTACTTCTGTTTCCGGGTCACGCGAAACAATTTAATAATAAATAATAATAATAGGTCTTTATTTAAAGTGCAGAAGTTTAGCTTAGACTATTCCACTTATGGGAATTATTTACGTACGATTAAAGCAAAGCTGCAGATTTTTTTTATTCAGTGGCAATGTTAAAATAAAGACTGCAGCGGGATAATATATTATGACCTACGAAACAAACCGATACCTCAAAAAATGATGATTTTGAGTTAAGTACGCCATGTTAATGAGCGTTGTTGATTTTTCAGTAGGTATGGAATAACGTAACAACTTATGGGCCCGCGGTGTGGTCTAAGTGTCGGTGAGGGGAGCCAATTCACTCACACCCCTCAACACCTAACAGAACAACTTAAGGCTAAACCGGACGGTGGTTTAGTGTGTTTCTGATCCATAAAAAGTCGTTGTAAAAAGTCCAAAAGTTCTAACATTGATTTGTACTTACATTTTTCGTACAATTTGCGCGTCCGAGTTAATTTTGCTCTCTGCTCCCTGTAGACGATATAGGATTTCCAATTAGAGAAAACTGAATTTTTGCAAGCACTTATTTTGATGACCGTGGCTTAAAAAATCCTAAAATGATCATTCTGCAGGCAAATTATTCTTCCTGACACCATAGTTTTTGATTCTCGTAACAGTAACAATACAGTGTGGTGATATAGTAAAGAACAAAATTTATAATCGCGTTATTTAATGTTTGTAAGCAAAACGCTTGGATAGCTCATTTTTATTTTTTAATTAGCCACCTTATGACCTAAGATTTTACTCATGTCATCTATTTTTGAACAATGACGTGATCATTGGCTTTTAATAATGACAACCCCAATTTTTTTTGCTGTTTTTTATTAGATGGTCCAACTATGTACATACCTACTTAAATGTTTAACTATTTTTTTATTATACGTGCATCAGAATCGCCGTTTAAAGCACGGCGAGCTTTAAAGGTTGTCAAGGAAATATAGGTATCATTATAACTTCATCAAATTTGAATACTTTTCTTCTTTTTTTCCTTCAGGTATGGGTCTTTTGACTTCGATGATAGTATTTTGGATTCCGCTTGTTCGGCCAATGCTTCTATAACGGGTGAAATCTCGTTTTAACTCATTTTTCCTCGATTTTTGCTGACACGACTAAATGCAATGACAGACGTGGAGGCGAGAAAAACGTAAACAATAATTGTCGTAACTAATGGCAATATTATTACGCCATTTCGATTTATCACGACAAAAAATATTTCAAAGTTTTTAGTGCGTAATTTATTTCCAGTATTGCTGGTATAATAAAAAATAGCGTAAAGTATTCGTGGATAACTGGTCTTTAAAACACTTGCTCTATTTCGAGCACTCCCGGCTACGCCGTCGTGCTCGAAAACTCGCGCGTGTTTTAAAGACCTTGTTATCCACTCATACTTTAATATACTATTTTTTGAGAAAATAACACTTAAATACTCGTAAATTAGACTTTTTAAAAACAGCACTTGAAATTAAGTGTTTCAATTGGAATAATCGCCGGGCGGCAATGGGGCCTTACTGTTTTTATGGAAAGCTTACAGCAGCACGTTACTTGGACTTTTTGTGGTTTTATTTAGTGCCTCCAAGTGACGTCTTTAGAGCGGGACAAAATAGAAGAAAGCTCGAGGAACAAAGCGGCACAGATTTTGGGTTCAGTGGTTCGATCAATTCTTTATAAAGATTCATTTGAGAATGCAGCCACAAAATACGGCAATACTCAATACTCAATTTATCAAATTAAAATTTAAATAATATTTAAGTCGAACTCCACAAACTTTAATAAGCGCAAAATTACAGTTGGATCAAGGAGAATCTGGTAAGTTAATTAAAATAGTGAATTACTAATGGTATTATTGAAGTTATTCTGTTGGTTTAAACAATATCTGTTTTCCAGTTTCAAGGCTTTCCTTATTTCCAAAGTCTCAAGAAAATCTAATTTCCGGCCTTTATTGCATTTATGAATCAATTTGGAATTTGATGGTGAAAAACTATGTTTCGTTATTAACATCAATCATCATCAATTTTATCATTAATCTCTTGTTAAATTAGGGCTGATGATGGCAGTAGTCTTTTGCTGAAACATGTTCCAACTTTCCAACTGTAATTTTGCGCTTATTAAACTTTGTGGAGTTCGACTTCAATATAAAATTTACTCCACTTGGATTCATCGACATTCTTCAAATTTTATTATAATTATTATACAGGCCGTTTCAATCGAAACGAGCCACCCTCAATAACTAGGAAAAGAGATTTAAGAAAAATGTAAAAACAGGTCAATTTTTATCTCGAGGGGGACATGTTTTGATGTAATATTAAGCAGGCTTGGTGCAACCCCATACCCCCGACAGGAACAGCCTCGATTCTTTAAATAGGGAATAGGCGTCGAGTAACATGTCGTTTGAAAGGTCTTTTAATTGTCTTTTTGGCCACATAATTATTTTTTAATTTGCATAGTCTATAAGTCAGTAATTAAAAAAAAACATTTTTTTTACGGATTTGTTTTGTATTTAGGAATGCTTGCAATTAACGATAAAAAGCTTGCAGTTTTTAAGTTTTTAAGACGCTTAAAATGTGGCTGTATACTCTTTTGATCTCCAGGCCGTCCTGCCAATGTCATGTGAAGATGTTTACTATTTTTTTTTACATACGAATACTAGATACGAATAGAGGTGCTAATGAGATAGGTAGTTGTCTTTACACTTTTCTAAAAATATATGGAAGATAATTATTGTCTTATGCTGTGACAACTATATCTCATATCAACTCATTTCCGTACCCAAAGGGTGCCAACGGGACCCTATTATGGGGGTCCCCATTCAACAGACCTGTTGTTTTGGCGTTCTTTTTACTAAAGTATTTAAAAAAAAATGTAGTGTTAAAATAATATACGGAACCCTTTGTGTACGAGTCCGACTCGTACTTGGCCGGTTTTTATAATGTCAACTAATTGCTCTAATTTGGGGAAACCACCGACCAGATGTAATTTTATTTGTGCTTGAAATATAAAAAAAAATAGAATTGAGAAATCAACGGCTTAAACTACAATAAATATAAAAAAGATAGCAGGCAAACAGAAAAATAATACAAGAAAAAAAATTGATTTAGAATTATTTAATTAAAATTAGTGATGGGAATATAATTTACTTAGTGGCAAAATTGAATCAACCTAAGAAATGCGGGAACAGCAAAGGAGAAATTAAGCATACACACACGGTGTTTACTCAGAAACACCAGCAATACAGAGAGCTAAAAGAGGGGTAGGCCTGGTGGTTACATAAGAAATAAATCAAATTGTAGAGATATAATTGGAAGAAACGATGAATATAAAGATAGAAGGCACATAAGGGTACGTACGTACTCTGGATAAAGTAAAAGAACAGAATACTGATATAATTTTAATGGGCGACTGAAATGGAACAATGTTTGCACTCCTACAGAATGAGCATTTCTAAGAAAAGCATAAAATTAATAAATATTAGAAGCCGAATAGGTACACAGCACTAATTTTAATAGCAATGTTTAACGAGACAAGAAGGGAACAAAGTACTGAAAGGTCACAAAGAAAAAACAACATAAAAAATATTGCTCTACGTTCTGGAAGAAACTCGTGATGATTTCATTGCAAACTCATACGACCGTGATGGTTCTGGAGTAACGTTCGAGAAGCCGCTTCCACAAATGCGACACGAAACCGCCGTCAGTCGAAACTACTGGGCGACACAATCCGTGTGTTGAAGTGTTGTTGGATTAAATCGTAAATACTTTGTTTAAATAAATAGTTTGTGAACCCATAAACGTTACAATATACATATTACTATAAAGAATATATTAAACTGAGAAAATTAAGAAAAAAGCTGGAACGCTTTCCGCAAGCAATAGCAAATTCCTGAAATTGATAAGATCATTGTTTTTTTCAGTATTAAAGAGGTTACGCTCGTATTAACTCACACCATCTTACTTCCTGCACGAATCTTTGCTAGTCGTCTTCGTAAAATTGTAGTGTTGTTAAATTTTTCAATAATTAATGAATTGGCCTAAAAAAAATTGTTAAATAAACCAAGTGTAAAATGTATACTATTTCGTATTGTGGTTGACCGTTGTTATCGGTGGTCTTTAATATAAAACAGGAATAACACGAAAACTTAACACGTATCTGTTTGTTTTTAGGATGTTATAAAAAGATCAATATAATTAATTGAAATTTTAGTGACATAAACGGCACTGAAAAATATTTACCTAAGTTTAAGGAAGCAATTTTCCTCCGTAACAAATATGTTTAAATAGGTGTCTAATATTTACGGAAATTGCTAATAACGATAACATTCATCGTATCGGGGGCGAATCCCACACCAAAAAATATTTATGTACTTCGGAGAAAGATTCCGACTCCAGTTGCTCCCAATTTGTAAGCAGTTCGTTCCAAAGAATTATAATTTGAAGGTACAATCATAAATAAATTTTGTTTGAAAGTTTGAAAGACCCGTAATTGTACACAATAGCAGTTAACTTTCTAATAAACTGTCAGCATAATACATTGCTGATACAACGTGGAGTTTGATGTATTTCACATCAGTTTACCCAGTTCTTGTTTTCTGTTTGTTGTTATTTTACAGCATCCTGTGTAAAAGTTGGTAAATCAGCCGAACGAGAGCACGATTTTGATTTATAATATAAAAACGTGTATCATTGTGTATCATGTTGTTAATAATAATTGTTTTTCTACCTCTCTCTTTGTTTCATCTCACTGCACTCGTTCCACATATGCTCAATCGTCTCTCTTTCCTCATAGCACATTCTACACATTCTTCCTCCATCTTCTGCCCAATACCTATTTTCCCTCTCTTCATTTCCGCACCTAAACCTCGCCATCATTTTTCTTTCTTTCTCGCTCTCCCTCCCCAAATACTTCGGTACTTCCTCGATCATGCATCTTCCGTACTTCCCGTTGTATCTGAATTCTTTAATTCTTTCTCTCCTCTCTTGTCTATCCGTATCCTTATCTCTTTCACTTAGTTCTACATTCATCCACACGCCTCTTTCTCTCAGTCTCTCTATTTCTTTGCTTGCATACCCATTCCTCCTGTAGTAATTCTCCCTATCATTCTCCTCCGAATTCTTCTTCTTTTCTCTCCAGCACTCCTTTAGTATCCTACATTCTTTCCTTCCTTCCATCCTGTCTTAGAACTTCACCGCTCTTTTTCACTCTCAACCTATTCCTCTTGCATTCTTCTCTCACTATGTACCCTGGCGTTTCTCTCTCCACCCTTAGCACCCACCTCAGATATTTATCTTGCACCCTCTCTATCACCTCTTGTTCTTTCCATCCCCAGACCTCTGCTCCGTACCACAACACGCTTTCAATAAGACTTTCAAACATCATCATTCTCCTCTTAAAATCGCCTCCCCACCTTCTCTCTCTTATTCCCCATACACATCCTATCACCTTGTTCGCTTTTCTTGCCAGTTCTCTAATATGTGCCTTATCTGTGGCTCTTTCATTGAACACATACCCCAAGTATTTGAATTCTTTTACTTGTTCTATTACTTCTCCCACCCACCTCCAATCACTCTCTTCGTTCTTCCTCTTTCTCTTATTGAACACCAGCATTTTTGCTTTCTCTACATTCACTTCTAGCATTTTCTTCTTCACACATTTCTCTTTCACTCTTTGCCACCATTACCACATCATCCGCAAACGCCAGGCTCCACACTTGTTTTCTACCTACCACACACCCCCCCGCTTGTGCTCTCTCTAACATTCCGTCCATATCTGCCACATACATCGTGAACAACAAGGGGCTGAGCGGGCAACCTTGCCTCACTCCCTTTGTTGTCACAAACCATTCACTTTCCCTCTCCCCTACCTTCACTTTACTTTTTGTCTTCTCATATATCTCCTCCACCTTTCTTACCAGCCATTCATTTACCCCTTTCTCCCTCAGGCACTCAAACATCCAGTACTCCTCCCACTCATTCATCGTTATCTCCTCGCTCCCATTTTCTTTTTTCTTTCTCTCTCTATTAATATAGTTCCATACCTCCTTCTCTGTTCTTATTGCTTTTATCTCTTCCTCCTCTCTCTCCTTCTTCTGCCTCTTCTCCCTGCATGTCTCTCTGTATCTTCTTTTCGTTCTAAAAAGCCACTTCTGTTCCCACTTTCTTAGTTATTTTATTGCTTCCTTTTTACGTTGCTCACATTCTTTGTCCCACCATTTATTCTTCTTTTTGTTCCTCCACCTCTTACTGTTATTTCTCTTTTTGTCGCTGCTTTTTCCAATATTTCTACCAATACCAATTCTTTCTCCATTTTCCCTACTTCTTGTTCTTTAAATCTTGCCTTTTCCAGTCTTCTCTTATACTCTTCCACCCCTTGCTCGTCCCATACTTTACTTATCATCTTCCGCATTTCCTCTATTTTTTCTTCTCCTCCTCTCTTCTCTCTCCTCCTTCCTATACTTATCTCCATAGGCAGATGGTCTGACTCTACTCTTTCCCTTATTCTGAATTCTTCGACTTCTTCCCATGCTTCTTCGTTTACGATTCCGTAGTCTATCACCGTCTCTCCTCTACCGCCTATGTAGGTCCATTCTCCTTCTTCGTCCTCTTGTTTGTTTCCATTCAGCACTTCCCATCCTTTTTCTTCTTCATCAACTTCCTCCCTTCCGCGTTTTCTTTCTTGTCTTTGGATTTTATTTTTCCCTCTCCTCTCTCTTCTTCCCAATCCCTGTCTCCTCTTTCCCCAATTCTCCCGTTAAAATCCTCTCCCAGAAGCAGACATTCTTCCCTGTTGTCTTTTAATGTTTCTTCTATCTTGTTTATTGTTTCTTTCATCTCTTTGCTGTACACTGTCACTATTTTCCACCATTTACTGTCTATTTTAACGTTTCTCACCATGTGACCTTCCTCTTCTCCCTTCTTTTTAGTATTCTCTTTTATTCCTTTTTTTTCCCTGTTATTATTTCCCCTGCTGCTCTTCCTTTTTTCTTTCCCCTTCTCGCCCCTTTCCATTCCCACTTGAACTCCTTTGGTAACAGTTTTTCTATTTTTTCCCAGCTTTCTGACCATGTTTCTGTTAATCCAACAATATCGAACTCCTTCACATAGTCCCAAAAATCTTCTTCTTTTTTCCCTAGTCCCGCTAGATTCCAAAGTAGTGCCCTCACCCCTGTTTTTTTCGTTACCTTCTTTGATTTCCCCCTTCCTTCCTTAGTTTCCCTCCTACTTCCTTCTTTGTTTCTTTTTTCCCGTTTCATTGTTCTTTTTACTTTGCCGTTTTCCCCCTTTTTCCCTCCTCCCCTTCTTCTTCTTTTCATTCCATCTCCATTGCTCCCCGTCCACTATTAATTTTCTGTATCCCACTCTTACTTCTTTCCCTTCTTCCCTTTTTTCCTTCGCCATACTTCTTAGATTCTTTTGTAAATCGCTTTCTTTCTTTGTGAGGTCGTTGTCTATGTATATCCCCCTTGTTTCCCTCTTCTCCCTCAATTTTCCTTTGTGCTTCATTATTCTTTCCTTCTCACCCCATCCCTCCATCTCCACCAATACTTGATCCTTGTTAATCCTGTAACAATCTTTTACTTTACTATCCTCTACATTTTCCTTCAAAAACTTCTCTACATCCTCTTTTTTTTCTTTCACGATGTTGTTCTTCCTCTTTCTTCTCTCTTCGATTTCCATTCTCTCTTTCAGCTTTTCCACTCTCTCCTTCCACCAGTCTCTCTCTCCTTCCCATCTCTTCTCCTTCCCATCTCTTCTCCTTCTCTTTAAATTCTTCTCTCTGCCTCTCTATCTCTCTCTTGAGTTCCTTGTTTTCTCGTCTTATTTCTTTCATCTCCTCCTTCAACTCTTGCAACAGCTCCAATATTTTTTTCTCCATCTCTGTGTCCGTTTCCTTCTCTTTCTCTGATGTCTTCTGTGTTTTCTTTACTCCAGGAGACCTCGCCGTCTTTTTACTTTTTTGAAAAAATTTCTCTTCCTCCTCTTCTTGTTTTTTTTTGTTCTACCCTCCCCTTTTCTCTTTCTTTTCCTTTCCTCCAGCTAAGAGTCCAGGCTTCCCTGACTGAGCGAGCGGTTTCTATCGTCTTTGTTCATCCGCTTCCTGTGGCGCCTCCTAGATGTCGTTATCTTCCGGCTTCGCCGATTTATTCTTTTTCTTGACTATATCTCCTCTTCCCTGCCCAATTCTTTCTTCCTACCTTTCTCTAATATCACTTCTCGCTTTTCTCAATATCTTCTCTAATTTTTTCTTTATATCACCTTATATTTCTCTATTTTTCGCTACTTAACCTCTCTACCATGTGTTTACCTTCAGCTCGGTAATACAAGAATCTTCGGTTTCCTTATTACCATTTTGACAATAAAAGCTATAAAAAATCAGGACGATGCCATTGAGTGTTCTTCCCTTAATAAATTTCTTAAAGAAATAGAAGTAAAATAAGGTAACATTTACCGCAAAATATCAAGGTCTTTAGTGTTAGTTATAAAATTTATGTTTAGCGCTAGTGACGATGAGTTTTGTATGCTCTCAGATCGAATCGAAAAGCACACGGTTATTGAAATCTGTCATCACAAGGTTTCTGTATAAAATTGTTAGGGTACCAAAAATGAAACCATTGTTCCTGTGATGCAGTTTTAAGAGCAAAAACCCAAAAACTTTGAACAACCAGAACAACCATTTCTTGAAAATTAAAAAATTTAAATATATCTAAGTCGAACTCCACAAACTTTAATTAGCGTAAAATTACAAATGGAACATGTTTCGGCAGAACACTTCTGCCATCATCAGCCCTTAAAAAATATAAAAAATTATATTATTATATTATAAAATTATATTATATTATTTAAGGGCTGATGATGGCAGAAGTGTACTGCCGAAACATGTTCCATTTGTAATTTTACGCTGATTAAAGTTTGTGGAGTTCGACTTAGATATATTTAATTTTTTTAATTTAAATTTACTCCACTTGGATTTAAGAACATTCTTCCAGTTTATTTCTTGAAAAATATTATCACCTACTTAAATTGTACATATAAAATTTAACATTCTACAAGAATGTTCTGAAATATTAAACAAATAATGATTGAAGCTAAGTTACGCAGGAGCACGGGAAGGTGACCGACTGTGTAGTATGGAATAATAAATAAGATAGAAGTGGACATAAGGGTTAAACTTGAAGGCGTCGAATTTACTGGAAAATCTTTAAATTATTTATCACTATTCGTAATTTAACAACTACCTAATACTCAACGTTGTTTAATTGCAACTCAAACCTTTTATTCAAGAAGATAATTTATGCAAGAAATAAACCTTTATAAACTTACATCAAATAATAGTAATCATAAGATTATTCTATTGTGTCTGCATCTTGTAGCCAGAACACAAACAACAACAAAACCAACCATATTGACCATTCTCTTATATTTAACAATTCTAAAGTGGCAATGAAAAAATTATTCAAATAATTATGACAATGGAATTATTGAGTTGTTCCTAACTGTTCAATAATTTTTTTTATACTATTAATTACTTTTTTCTACCTGTGATCGTAGAAAAAGCATAGTACATAAAGCTCGAGTTGTAAAGCATATTACACACTCCTGGAATTACACAATCGGCGCTACGCGCTTCGTGCGTAACTTTTTCCGGTCGTGTGTAATATGCTTCTTACAACTCTTGTTATGTAATTAACTATTAAAATCCCATTGGAGTTAATGGTAAAGTTTAAACTTGATTTTTAAACAAACACATTACTAACTTTTGAACAATTATTGTTTTCGTTATTTTTAAAATCATGAAATCAGTTATTTTAATATTTCTTGAGGAGTCATTTGGGTGACAGGCATGTATTTCGTGCATGGACATAATATACCGGGGTCCCAGAGGTTTGTGAACCATCACTTACTCCCTTATTTTGAAAGATATCAAAACGGGGTTTTCGGGGGACGATAGCCACACGATACCTTCACAATTTAAAATTATTAGAAATCATATACAGAGTGTTCTAGTATTAGGAATATACCAAAATTATGTTTTTTTTTAAGAAATGCCCTGTATATTAGTGGGTAAATTGAAAGAACAATTAATGCTGAGCAAAATGATATAAGGTACCTGTAGTAGTTTATCATGGATGGTTCTTGATTTATAAAGAATTTTAGGTCCATAATAGGGTTCGTCCATTAATTACGTGGGCTCAAAATGGGGAGAGGGGTCCAGTAAAATTTCCTCAAATCTCATCTAAAGGGAGCATGGGGTAATTGAAAATCTCACGTCAACTTTTTAACTCAAAAAATACACATTATTATTACATAGAATATAAAAAAACATTAAACTTATTATACAGTTTGGAAATTAAGTAAGGAATAAATTCAGTAACTTCCTTAGTATTTGCAATAAAAATAGAACTTAAAAAGCTTATGATAGGGCTAATTATAGCGCATCCGAGGAACGTATACTAATTTTATTTCATTAGTTCTTTTTTGACAGTTATGACGTCATCAGTATTTTTTTTAATGGCAGCGTATGTTTTTTATTTTACAGTCGAATAAAGTTTTTTATTCTGTTTTCAACGTTGTCAAATGCTTAATAAGTTAGATAAGGAAAAAATGAATTCAAACGGCGCTAAAGTTCAAATTAGTAAAATTTCAAAAAATTAACAAAAATTATAGGGATACCAATACAATGTTGACAAGTTCTGAATTGGTACAAAATAATTGTGTCTGAACTGTTTTTCTCCATTAAATAATAAATGAACTTCTAAATAATAATATATGGTCGCAACAGGATGGTGCTCCAACACACTAAGCCCGGTGCGGCGTTATTTGGACGAACTGTTCCCAAGAAGATGGAAGAAGAGGTCCAATAGAATGTCAGGCTAGGTCCTCAGATCGAACCCCATTAGATCTTTTTCTGTGGGGGCACTTAAAAATCAAGGTGTATCAAAACCGAGCCAACAATTTGGATGATGTTGAAGGGAGAATTCGACATGAGTGCAGTTTAATAACTCGCCAAACCATTCAAAACGTATTGGTTGCTTTTTATGATCGTCTTGGATTTTGTCAGATGATGCAGGGTCATCAGTTTGAACATTTGGTGTAATATCTTTAATTTATAACTCTCACATTAATAGTCTTTTTGTTAATTAATTTGTTAGTCCTACTTTGAAATTTAGGGTTGTTTTCTTATTTTTTCCTCATTGATTGCTTTTGGGAACTTATGGTATGTCAATGGCAGGCTGAATGCAAACCCTTACATGGAGGACATTTTAAGACCTGTTCTACAACTTCTGCTAAATGACCACCACGGCACCATTTTTCAGTAGGTTAACGCTAGATTCCATATTGCATACATTCTTTGGGGGTTTTACAAGAAGAAAATGTGCAGTTTTTCACAAACAGCAACCCTGGAATAACCTATAAGAAAAAATTGATCAGCTCGTTAAAACCATGCCTCATTGAGATAGGGAATTTATTAGCAAACGTGATGATCTTACATATTGTTATTTTAGTTTTTTCATTCGTAATTGTTGCTATTTTTTACCAAACTGTTTCTTAGATTAACAAGAGCATTGCCTGATAATTTCAACTTCCTAGCTGTTTTTCTGGGTGGTCCGTTTTTATGTCACTGAGTTTATGCTCTCATTCAGGATCTTCATAAACGATTCATACATTCAGTAGACTTTGGACCTCAAAATTCTTTATCTAACTGCATGTAAATTTTGTTTTCCACAGGTAACATGATGTATGAATCATTTATGAAGATCCGACAAAAACCAAACTTCAAATATAACGTTTAATTACATATAATTTTTTAATATCCTGCATATTAAGTTATGTATACGCCCCATTTTTAGTTACATACACAGCGTGTTTATAAATTAACTTAGCATTAAATTAAATACCTTGTCGCTTCGTTATCACATTCAGAGAAACCATTGATGCCACGTTATTTTACAGACATCCGTTATGAGATAGTATCCATGATTCAAACCTTTGTGATAATCAAAGACATAACGTTCTTATTGTTAGTTACAAAATTTAATTTAATACAGATCTATCAAACGGTTATCAAACACCGATTCGAATGGCCAAATTTAATCACGTCAACAACTCCAGGTATGAATTAATTAAATGGGCTTTTATAAACTTTCTCTCAAACGCAGATTTATATTTAACGTTATACTAATTCTTAACTTACACTTTTTAATCGTTTCGTTGTTGATTTTTGATGATGTTTTTGCTACTACACTTTTAGAACTTTGAGGAACGTAGTCGTGTTCTGTCCTTCCACCGAATAACAAGTGGTGTAAGTTGAATATTAAGAATAATTTCAAATTGATTAAAGTGAGGTTTTCACTGAACACATGATCCAGGTGCATTTGTAATCATTTCTAATTGTCTAATTGAAGTGTCTTGACTGATTTATTGCTGCGAAATTGCCAGACAACAGATTGGTGAGTCCGTTGCAATTTCCATTTTAAACATTAAACATTGCAAGTTGATATTATCATGATAGTACTATAGTTATTTTGCAGTATTGTTGAGATTGAAGTATTGGTTGATTCATTAATTGAGTCATTGTTAAATTATGTGTTTTGTACAAAAAATATTACTGAAATTGAGTCTTGATGTCAAGTTAATTAATCTGTAATTATTCTGCTGACCTTCCCAATATGAATCCAGAAGGATTACTGGGGGTGCTGGTGGGGGATTAGATCATTGCACGCGCCTGGCAGCACCTGGGAGTTAAATCTAATTTAATTTGAGTTGGTACTCTTTGAATATTGCTGGCATTGGGAATCCGGACTAAAGCGGGACGTCTTCTATGGAATTAAGATTTTTGAATCCCAAGGGAGTAAATTTTGAAAATTCAGAAAAAAAAACTTGTCTCAAAACGCTTCCAGATCATCATCATATGTAAATTGACGCGACAAATCCATCTGTCCCCTCGGCTTCCCCCTAAATCAAGCCTAAATCTCGAAAGTTTCATCCAAATGGCCATGATCTGGTAGAAATCGACTCCAAACTCTAAAACATTTTCGCTGATATCTACAGGCTGTTTCGTAAGTAAACGGCAATACTTAATACGCTAACTCGTAGAAGCTAAAGAAACGTTATTCTGCAGTTTTTTTCTGAAAAATTGTTCAATTCAATTTTTTCGTAAAACACGACAAGACAAATTTGTAATAATAATAGAACGTCACTGAGTGAACGTCATATTTGACAAATGTCTCGCCATGGTCATATTTTTTACTGCAAATTCATTTTTTGTCTTTCTGTTGGTCCATTTAAAACCATCGGCATTTTTAAACAAGACGTTTTAAAAAATAAAAAAAAATCACAATACATTTCTCTTATCGTTGATATTATTCATAATCTCGGAGATTGCCGTTTACTTATGAAACACGCTATATAGATCACTGACCTGATTTGGTAGTACCAGCGTGTTCGTCTTGAAATTCTTTTCAATTTGAATGTGCCCAAAGCGGGACGTATGGTCAGGTTAGGTTAGTCATGACTAAGTATAATAAGCTAAGCCCTGTTGGTATTGCCCATCTTTATGATAAGCCTAAAACTAGTCTAGCTGGAGTAGGTGAGGTACATTTCAGATATCTACACTGTGTTGACTGAACAGTAGCTGTTATTACTTCATCAGCATATTATCTTGCCATCATCAACTCTACCATCTTGTCACCATCATCATCATTATGATGCGCGAGTACCGACCATTGCACGACTCACTCCTAGTCGTTTCAGTAATAGTGTAGGTAGGAAAGAGCTCTGGGTTTCCCCAGTCAGGTCTCCTAACAACCTAGGCAGAGCTCAATCGAAATGTTACTAATTGAACACATCGGTGCAAAATGGAGGCAACTCCATATATTTATGATTTTTCGTTTGTAATCGCTATAAGGTAATGCAAAGGTGCTTTAGCAGTTGGTGCAAAAACGAGGCAACTTTCTTAACTCGTAAGGGAAATATAATCAATATATAGATGCCTCCTTATTGGATTCGGTGCAAAAAGGAGACAGCCCCGGAGCTGCCTCGTTTTTGCACGGAATGAATAGTTTCATACTTTTTTACACACTTGCAAATACCAATAGCTTTCCCAAAATTATACACAGATACCCAGAACCAGGACATAATTTCCTGCCTTGTGATCGGAGCTACGCATTGATCGAAAAGGACAAAAGGAAACGAGAGAGGATCGTGTTGCCAGAAGAATGGGTTGCACTGGTAAAAAATACATGTCGCAAATTTATAGTGGTTCCAGTTGCCCAAGAAATGATTTTGAACTTCTGTGGTCATTTCAACGGGACTTTCAAAAAGTGCGTGTCAAACCAAAGAAAACAAAAATTTTGAATATCTTCTTATCGTGACTACACAGCAAAAGGCGTGGAATGCAACATTTCGGTCAGTGCCTTACTTAAGGACTTGTTTACCCTTCTGAAACATGGCGTAACGTTGACTTCACCTCTTTCTACATTACTCCTCTACTCTGGACCGTTACTACTTAAGCGCCCCAAATACCTACATGTGAAAGAACTTGCAAAGAAATATGTGCCTTCTGACTGTATGTCGTTTTATGACCGGCTGAAGCGTCAAGTAGAAGAACCTACTCAGCCAGAAGAATATAGCTTTACAGATGATTAGTGTGTGCTTATTTATTACTTTTGATACCATTTTGTTAAAAAATCGTATTGAAATTTGGGTTTCACTTTTTTTTTACTCTCCGGTGAAAAAAGGGGACAGCTCCAACGTTTTCTTTTTGATATTGTTATTCAATAAAATATTCAAAAAGAGTATTTTGTGAGTATATATCAATAAAACATATAAATTAAAAGAATTCCTAGTAAAACAGTTTTTTGCTTCTCCTAAAAAAATTGCTAAAATGGAGCTGTCTCCTTTTTGCACCGGTGTCTTCGATTGAGCTGTTTGACAATTGAGTTGATTTAGTAATTGAGACAATTGATAAGATTAAGGATATTCATGTTTTAAAACAAACCATTATCGGTAGTTGATCATTAATAAATTAACCAACTCAAAAGAATTAATTCTAATCTGTTGACGAATCTAATTTAGGGGGTGATTAATTGCTCATAAATCATTTTCAACACAGAATTGCGGCATGACCGCTCAATACTCAATACCTCTCTCGACCAACCTAACTGGTCATCCAAGGAAAGGGGGTAAATTTGTAAACCGGGTAAAGCTCGTACATTAAAATTTGAATGTGTTAAAAATATTAGACCTTTTGTCCACAAGATGAAATTACAAATTTTCACAAATGGGAATTAACGCTCAGTATGATTGAATTAACACTCAGTATAATTTCAAATAGAAAAAGAACGTGCTGCACTTGGCCAATGAATAAATTTGAAAGGTTGCGCGTCCATAAAATGAACCGCCTAAAATTGTTAAAGTTTTCGTTCAGTATGTGCATCATCGCTGCAAAATAATTCCCAACAACGACGCCAGCAAAACCAAAGTTTATTTTAAAAGCATTGTTGTATCAAAGCCCACGCGAAACCGTACAAATAAAAGAAAATTAGGTAACCGAGTTATGAGGAAAAACACTTCACTGACGTGCATAAAATTTCTACAAAAGCGAAATTCGTCGAACTAAACATCGTTACGCGCAAAATTATATTTTGAAGCTGTCGGGTGCGATTTTCACACCTTTCAGTTGTCAGGTTACACGAGTTTCAAAAAATATGGACCACGGTTATTTTTATAAGCACATCTTGCTCGGTTCGCGGAAGTCAACGAAAATGTGGAAAAAAGCGGGATGCTGTTTATTCGATATGTATATCACTTCGCTAGTCGTAGAAGTGATATAAATAGAACGTTTTAGAATTATCTTAGCGCAGGTTAGGTATTTGATTTGTAGGAGAGCATGTGCAATGTCACGGCAGTTCACACTTTTCGGTACAATAGGTACGCAGTTCATAATTACACTAGTGTAAAAGTAAATTGATAATGTAACAACAAAAAACGCCGTTCAATACTAGTGCGCCTTCACTTTTCAGGAACTCGGGCTCATATTTTTGCAACACTCGCCATTCGGCTCGTGCTGCAAAAAATTGTCCTCGCCCCTGAAGAGTCCGTTGACAGCTCACTTGTATCGAAATACTATTTCCACTTTTGCAGAAAGTACCAACGGCCCTACGCGAAAAAAAAGATTGTTATAATATCGTTGCCATTTTTATGTCGATGAAGTGGACCAAACGAAGTTGTTAGAGTATGTTTTCCTTTCATGTTAGTATTTGCAAATGTTATGATCATATTACGAATGCAACTTCTGTATCCAAGACGTACATGCCATCTTCTGTTTGTGCAACTTATTATATGAAAACTTTACATTATTATAGCTTCGCTTGTGCATTGAGTGTCGAGAGATTTGAAATAAACGATAAAGAACAAGATTACATAGACTGTCGATACTATTACTGTTAGCTTGTTAATATTTTTTCGTCATACCTTTGCGTTATTTCATAATTATAACGGTAAAACTACTAAGGCCATTCATTAATTACGTATGGATGATTTTGGCCATTTCTGACTAAAATATTACGTAAGAATGGCTATTAACTCCCTCCCCCCCAAGGTAAGGTCATGATTTTTTAAACCCCTCTGGACCCTTACGTAATTAATGAATGGCCCCTAAAACGAAAAGAAATATGCCATAGAAAAATTAGACCACTAAACTAGACTATATTCAGTTATAATCACAAGAGCATAGAAAATATCGATTAAACTTCCGAGTCATGAGACGTGTTTCGCGGAATACGTCGAATGATGAGGATAGTTTAATCAGATTATTTTCAATCCTCGAGTGGTATTTATTACGATTATATAACGAAAAAATGCGAAATCTTGAAATCTTGTTGGAGCCAGCCGAAACACCGAAATGAATATACCCCGTCGTCAAGGGGATACTCACTTATATACATCGTAACTATGAAAAATCTGTAATTGAAGAAAATACTGAATACTGAATAGAAGTATTTAGTTTGAGAATTATTTCAGATTCATTTTGTATGAGAACTTGTAAAAACTCCAAGAAAACAACACACTCGAATAATGAAACGTTTTACTTTTAATGTTATAGAAACTTTGATTTCGTGAAGGTGTTTACTTGCACCTTGACCCTTTCTCTAAATATGCAATACGTATTTGCGTGGAACACACCACGTTAGAATATTCGAATTTCGTAGACAAACATTGCCACGATTTTGCGACTGTCATTGTTATTTTAGTAATCGCTTCTCAGCTATTCCTCGCTACCGTCGCCGCCGTACCTTTGTTAAAGCCTAAATCTATCTATTTCAAATAAATAAACATGGGAAGGATAGGGAACATAGAGAGTATTAATAAATTTTGCTTTGTAGTAGAAAAGCACGCAATCCAAGTAAATTAACATCACCTAATTATTGTGCGGATCACGACTTCACCGAAGTGCAAAAACCTCAAGCCTAGGTTTGCCTCTAGTTAATAAAATCTTCAAATCCATTAATTGTAGACTGTGAACATACTCGTACCATTACAGAGCCAGAATTAGAGAAATAGCTGCGTATTTTTTAATGTGAGTGAGACAATGTACAATATTTTTTATTATATAATAATTATTTTATTATGTAGATCTAACAATCAAAAGAATATTATATTAATACAAACTCATTTATATCTGTCAACAAAAGTCATCACGGGCATTATCTACACTTTCGGACAAATAAATCGCCCCATCAGCAATTTCAGCTTCAAATCTATCGTTCTCGATCATGTGGCTTCAATGAAAAACATCTCATTTGTATATGTTGTCTATGGCTTTCAAAAGTTGCCAGAATATTAAATTAAGTCACTTACCGGGGGGGAAATTTTATTCGTAAGACCGATCTTCATCTCAAAAAAATTAACGAAATACTTAATTGCTCAGCTTAGGTTTGTTCGAGAAATTAATGTAAATCGAAAAGACGGAAAATCTTCACATAAAGTTACAATCAGATGTCCCTTATTTAACTCCGTTGTCGAATGCTCTTTCTAGGAATATTTTTTTAGAAGGGCTTTACTACTCAGAGATACCAGACGATCCTACACAGTCAGTCTCTCGTAATAGTGGCAGAAAGTTAATAATTTGGAAAGGTTGGTCTCCCTTTAACAAAATATATTATATTAGCTTAAGATTATTGAAAATTCCTATTTAATTTAAAAAATCTAAATTTCAGAGATTTTTTTACAACTGTTTATAAATTGGTACTCATTAGTTGACCGAAGCTAACGAACCATTTGAGAGGCAAACCAGCAGGGTGAATTGGGTGAAATGGGCGGAATTCGCCGCCTACTCCGAAGTCAATTTCGGAGCTTTGGAGAACAAGATCAACAGATCCAAGACGCACGATTCCATATCGAATCGTGAATCTGAGCAGAGACAAGAACCAACTAAGAAGAAGAAGATGCCGCAGTAGACACTCAGCAGGCAAACAGACTTCAATGGGAAGTCACTCCAAGAATTCATAAACGAATGTTGGACATAAAAGAATCCTTATCCACAGAGGATAACTCTATCTGGAAAATAGCAACCGCTTCCCACAACAATCGCAAACCCCTCCCCACGACCTATGGAAGCAATGGAATCGTCTTCACGGATGAAAACAAAGGCGAAGCCTTGGTCGACAGCCTGGAGTTGCAATGCAGCACCTACCTCCCAGAATGCTGATAACAAAGACCACGAAATCCATCGTAGACTGAAGCCAAGGAATCAGACCTCATGTCTACCAGGATTCTGAAGACCCTTATAATGAAATTTTCAAACACAGGCATTTTCCAGATGGATGGAAACGGGCGACGGTAATTTTTATTTCGAAACTTAATTTCCGCAAAGATACGAAATTTCCACAGAACCATCGCCCGTCTTCTATCGACTGTGAGGAAGGTTGTGAAAAGAAACATCCAGGCGGGACTCTCTCATAGTAACAATTGCCTCTCAGATGGACAATTTGCATTTCGTCCGAACCATTCAACCTTTCTTGGACATGGCTAAAGCCTTCGACACAGGCGGCGTAGGCACTCCTCGCCAAAGGACGCATTCAGATCGGTCTGGTCAGGTGCAGGGTGAGAGAAAGAACAGAGGAACTTCTCTGTTACAGGTGCTGGGAGTCCGGCCATCGCGTTACAGAGTGCAAGGGGACGGACCACAGTCAGCTGTGCCGAAAGTGCGGCGGAGAAGGGCATGTCGCGAGAAATTGCGACAAGCAGACATACTGCCCCGTGTGCCAGGTTCCTGGGCATAGGGCAAGAGGTGTGGCATGCCCAGCAACTCGCAAGAGGCAGCGGCGCGGGGGAAATGAGAAGCCGCCGTGAAGTTTGTTTAGGTGAACTTGAATAGGTGCAGGGCAGCTCACGATTTAATGGAGGTGCAGTGCAGAGAAAGGAGATATGATGTAGCTCTGGTGAGTGAACCCAATGTAAGAATTGCAGGTAGCAGGAGGTGGTACATGGATCGAGGCAGTGATGCCGCCATAGTGATAAAGAATCGGAGCCTTCGCCCCAGTGCCAAGGGCAGGGATGTGGGCTTCGTGTGGATGGAGTTCGACGAGTGTACAACCGTTACATGTCCCCGAATGCAGAATTCGAAGAGCTGGAGGCAGCCTTGGATCGACTGGCTCACAGCCTATGGGGCCAGACGAAGCCGTGTATCATTGCCGGGGACTTCAACGCTAAGTCGTCGGAATGGGAGGGACGCGGGGAAACCGCAGAGGGATCGCCGTGTCGGAATTTGTAGCGTCGCGGGCCGTGGCCGAGGGGGACGGGTCCTAGTTGGAAAGTGGTTAGAACGGGGGTGGAGGCCCATACAGTATGGTGAGATAGATATACAGGTCTTTCTACCAAGTCCTGAAATAATACTTAACAAAATGCAACATTGGATTTGATCAAAAAATTACTAAGAAAAAGTTATGGGATAGACGATGCCAACGAAATTTCTGCGGAATATTCTCAAGTGGGCACAAGTTCACAATTCGCAATTAGTAAATTGGTATTGTTTCTTTTTTCTGTTATATTCTTAGCTTTTATTGTATTTTGAATAAGTAATAATGTTATCTTCCAACTCGGTGCAGTGTTGCTGATAGTATTGCGACGTTGTCGAGTTTATAAAATATGAACAGCTTATAGGAATCTACGACAATTGCTGACGCCATTATGAAAGAGTCCACCTATCAAATTGGAGATGTAAAGATCGCAAGTTGAAAGCGTACTCCTCCTGGCAGACCCATGACAGGAATCGAGAAGAAGTTGTTACGAAGAGATTCGTGTACCAAGGCGATTGGGATACCTTATGGGAGTTGAATTAGACTGTATTTTCCCAGAGTATTAGGAAATTGGCAATAGTGAAGAACGCCTGTGAATTCGACTGTGTGGTTTGGAGAACAGTCAGAAGCATGTTGGAAGGATTCCTCCGTTTCACTTGGCTTAACAGAGTGGTGTACTACTGCAACCCGAAAGGACCAACGACGTGAACGAAGATGTAGACATCGGTAAAATGTCCTGTGAAGTTACGAGACGAAACATCTTTAATAAGAGGGGGGCAGTGTAACGGACGTGGACCTTCGATGACGTCAGCAATGAGTCACTGCTGCGGCATGCTGATCGTATTTTGGAGTATTCCATATGTATCGAGAGCTCGATGATGTCATCAATGCAGCCGCCTAGAAGGATGCAGCCGATATATTTATTGGAGGGCGTGACAGTCCAGGACCAGTCGAATCACCGTCACAGTAGGAGTTGGAGATCAGTGGGTCGAGTTGGTCATTTGCCTTTGTCTGTCCGGAGCAAAAGTTTTTTTGGTTAAGAATTATTGTAGATTTCCGTTGGTCAAACCTTTAATTCTAGCATTAAAGAAGGTTAATTTCCTTCTCTCTAGAAAACTTCTAAAATTTGTCCAATATTAATGTTGCTGTCAAATTTTGCGAAAGTGTATGAAACTATTTTATATTCTAGCATAAGCTCTCTAGTTGTTAGCTACATATCGCCGTTTCAACGTGGTTTTGTTAAATATCGATCGACAGTCGGTAATTTGTCGTGTTCTTTCAATATGTATTGGAAGTAAATTCTCGATAAACAAGGACAAGTCGACACAGTATACACTCATTTTATCAAAGCGGTTGACCAGATTGACCACGAAATTATTCTCCAGAAATTGAATGGTTTTGGATTTAGTGATCAATTATCTCCCTCATATCTCTCTATCTCTAGGTTAATTGGGTTACTTTTCGAAGTTTCAAATCCCATTTATACGAGACTACGTCCGGTGTTCCTTAGGGTTCAAACTTCACCCCCCTCTTGTTTTTTTTATTTATAAACATCTTGCCATATGTGATACGCCTTTGCGAAATTTTAATCAACGTGGATGTGACTGAAAAGACAATTAAAAGAGCTTTCAAACGACATGTTGCTCGACCCCTATTCCCTATTTAAAAAATCGAGGTTGCTCCTGTCAGGGGTATGGGGTTGCACCAAGCCTGCTTACTATTGCATCAAAACATGTCCCCCTCGAGATAAAAATTGACCTGTTTTTAGATTTTTCTTAAATCTCTTTTCCTAAAAAGTTATTGAGGATGGCTCGTTTCGATTGAAACGGTCTGTATAATATAAAAGGTTTTCATTTGGGTAAAATTGTGAATTGGAGAAAAATTTAGGCACGAAGTACAATTTTAACAACAACATGTAATTGATTGTACTACTAGGACTATAGGTTTTATCATACGAAATACTAAATATTTCTCAAGTACTCTAGCATTACGACAATTATATATCTCATGTGTAAAGTCGTTACAGTAGCAGATAATTTCATTTTCATTTTCAGATAATTTTTAACTTAAAAATAATAATCAGATGTATTGTATTCATATACATCAGCCACGTATATGAACCATATTAAAAAAGAAGTCATTTTGTACCTTATGAAATTGATTCAGCTGAATTTCTATACTTTTAATATAATACAGAAAATCGTCAGTCGTTTTTACATGCTGCGCGGTCAGTGCATCTCAGCGTTGTATAGTAACTTTGGCAAATGAACTGACGATCTTGACCCCCACAAACATTCACCTGACGGTGGTTTTTATTTTTGTTAATCATAAAAATACACCATATTTTAATTTCAATCAGTATTATATTAATTTAACATAAAATTAAATATGGTTCATAATACGTGACTGACGTATAATACGTATAATTCTCTCTCTTCAATTAGTTAAAAATAATCTGAAAAACCACCTCATGAATTTTTGTGCGGTATGAATATATATAAAATATGAATATATACTAAAACCAATTTTTTTAACAACTTTCACACACTGTCACTTTTACGTCCACCGCGGGTGCGGCAACTGACGCCCATTTTGCTGATTATTATTGAACATTAATCAACCGCTAAAAATGAAATTCATTCGGTATAAAATTCTTAGAAAAAATGCAACGCTACCTCCCGGACTACAACTATTGACCTATTTCAACATCAATAAAGCTCCCCAAAGTAGACAGAGCTTCCTATAATAGGCTTGTTTTCTTTCTCTTTTAGCTTTATAAAGATCGTGCGAGGACGCGCCACTCTCAGAAAGGCCGTGTTAGTGTGGGTGCCCAGAGGCACAGATTTTTTAGTAATACTGTTAGGTTTGATGGCATATTATTTTCTTACAGCATAAATAATAAGATTTGCAGCAGTGAGTTTAATAATAATAATAATTTTAAAAAAATATATTTTTTTGCAGACAAAAGCCAAGAAGTAGAATTATTATAGCACATCGTTAAATTCAGAAAAAAATGCTTTTTCCAAAAAGGTTACTTTCACCCTATGTTGCTATTTAAAAATATATAAGTTGGTTTTGTATCTCGAAAACAAATGATAGTGCAACTATGAAAAAATTACACGAAGTAGATATTATAGGCCCTTATATACCTGCAAAATTTGGTTTAGATGGGACTAACAGTTTTTGAGATATTCAAGTGTTTCCATACTTTTGCGCTACCCTGTATAGTATATTATTGTTTCTGTATACATTACTACATTGTAAAATGGATTGTAGTAGTCTTTTTAAGGAAAATTAGTTCCATAATTCTTAGGCAAGAGTCTAGGTACCAATTAGTGTTTTATTATCCCGCTGCTAGGACAAATTAATATTCTCCATCTTGCTCCCTTATTTCATATGTTTAGCACTTTTAACAGTCTCGCCGTGGCTATTAATTTTATTTTGTTACTTAAAATGTGTTAATTTTTTGCAGCTTAAAAGTATGTAATTGGTGCTATTATAATGATATTTTGTTTTTGCTCTATTAATGGATGTATATATTCGGTTGGACAATAAAGCATAGTAATGATAATAATAATATTGGTCTTGAGGAGTGAGGAAAACATGCGATTCAAACATCTGGCCAGGAACCTCGAGAAGGTCGGAATCACAAGAATTATTTCTTTTCAATGATTGAAAAAAATAGTCAGGAGTCTTCAGAGGCTCTCAGGTTCATCCAGAATACTTCAGATCTCTGTATGATTGTTAATGCTTTTCTTCTCAAGTTCTTCATTGTCTCAGGTGCTTAGATTTCGCAAATGCTCAAATTCCTAAAGTTTGTGGTTTACAGATTGCTCAAGTTACCTCAAAGTTCTAGATTACCCAGGTTACTCAAGTTCATACGCTCCTAAGGGTCTTAAGGAGGTTGGGGTGTGATAGTCCCAACCAAAAATTAATTGATATCTCAGTCGGAACTGTTTTGTAATTACTTATTACAAGTAATTGTAACATTTGCAATATAATTACTATTAGAATAAATGCATATCTGAACCATTTTCGATTATTATAAATCAACTATTTTATTTTATTTTATTATTTTAAATTGATGGATTAACTTTTGGATGTTTTGTCCAAACTTAAAGAAAAAAAATATTACAAAAAAAATGTATTACAATTTACGATTTTTGCTAAATTATCGAAGTAAATAATTTAAAAAATATATAGAAACATTTAAACTTTATAGTTCAATAATTAAAAAATCATAAAATTAATTAAAAATCGTATATTATAAGAATGAGGGAATTGAACAGTGATCAAGCGGCAACGTTGCTTAGAATTGAAGAGTTGGCAGTATTCACTCTTTATATTATTGGAAACTGTAATTTTATTTGTGCGGAAGTAAAATTAACCAAAGATGTCATTTAGAAATGATAATAATTGTTGCGTATTCAATTGCCAATGCGCGAGAAAGAAAAATCCTGAGGGTAAGGAGATTTTAAAAGAAGGAAACATAACCTAAAATACGAATTCTTTAAAAGTGAAGGTTGGGGCACGAAAAAGCAGTTAAAACCTGATACCTGTCCAACACAGAACCTACCACAATCATCATTCAGATGCAGTAATCTCAAAATGGAAAATTATCAAGAACTGTCAAGTGTTGAAGCTTTAACTTTAATTCAAGGGGGTTCACATAGCCATGCTGCTGTTGAAGGCTTGAAAACCGTCCGCGCCCCCCCCCCCCCCCCCCAGAGCATGAATTAATATGTAGAAACATCAGAAATGTCCTTGACCTGCAAGTCAACACAAGTTGGACCAGGTGAATTGAAAATAATGGCTGACTGTTTGAAAGTTAACACAATTATGAGATTATACTTGCGAAGATGCTGCAGTGCGGGTGGATCCTCGCAGTGAGCTGACTGTAAGTGATTTTGTGAAAACCGAAAAACAATTGACCAGTTTGACAGGAATTAATTAGTTTGTATTTTTCTCAACCATTGTAAATTTTGTGTTTTTCTTTTCACGTCAAGTTTATCGTTTATTAGTGTACAATCGAGTTCTTTTCATCTTCATTCACATGTAGAGTTGACAGATTTTCCATAAGACTACATGTAACAGTTTTATTGCATTTACTGCTTAGTAAGCTTCCTAATAAACTTGAATTTTTTACAGATAATTGTGTAATGAAATAAACTATTAAATAAAAATATTTTAGAATTTTTTAATTATTTTTGCCCAACCTCGTTAAACTTCTTATGTTCTCATGTTTCTCGAATCCCCCAGATTCTTCTAGCTTATTCGACTCCTCCAGTCTGTCAAGTAAGTATTTTTGGTAAAAAGTCACCTCCTCGGTAATCATAAATCCTTTAAATAAATAAATAAAATTTGGTTTATCTATTTATATTAATACAGAATTAATTATCTATAAAGTCTGAATGGAAATAGTTTGTAACGCAATTTTAATTTACTCATATTGTCTAGGTTCCAAAATATGTTGTTAGCAATTATTAATTGTTGATCTATCTTGAAGAAAATGTAAGTAAAAGTAATTCTTACAAAGTTAAGTCTGCACATCTAAAACATTGTGAGGAACTATTCAGTTGCACGAACTACAAAACTTTGAAATAAATAATAATAGGAGTAAAAGGTTAAAACTCAAGTCTAACTAATGAAATAAATTAATTCCTCTCGAGTGTTCTTACTTGTATCACTTTAAACGTACTGGGTAAGTAAGATGTGCTGTCTAAATGACGTTAACGTAGTTACTATCACGTTACTATGGTTCATTAGTGTCTATTTCTTAGTCTACTATTTTGTATTTTAACATAAAATATATACAGACCGTTTCAATCGAAACGAGCCACCCTCAATAACTTTTTAGAAAAAGAGATTTAAGAAAAATCTAAAAAACCTGTTTTTAGATTTTTCTTAAATATCTTTTCCAAAAAAGTTATTGAGGGTGGCTCGTTTCGATTGAAACGATCTGTATAATAACAGGACTTAATATGTTGTTTTAAGGCTTGCCCCAGTTGGTTCTATTCCATAAAAGTATACCAATAAATAATAAAATGATCACTCCCCATTGATAGAAGTCCACATTTCCCCTTTCCAAAATGTTAATTACATTGTAAGAAATGGTGCGAAACTGTGGTTTTAATTAGCATAGCGAAAGCAGGTTTATTGAACGTGTGTTGAATCACGTCTCGAAAATATCTTATAAAAGATGCGATTATTAAACTTTTTCAACTCTTTTCATAACCTTTCGAGTTTGGACTCCTGCGGTTTTACATACCATTAACACACGGATTAAGCTAAAATTGGGACTCATCAAAAAAACGCATACTTCAAGGAACAGCTTATAATTCACTGACACCGAAAACAAAGAGGTATAAATCCAGCCGCAACAGCTCTTTGAAAACGAATATGGAGCCAAAATTTGTCAGTAGGATTAGGAACAGTTGTCTTTCGTAGATTTGTTTATATTTTTAAGTGACTCGGAACGATTCGAGTGATTTTATAAATATCAACAGCAGGTTGCATGACACAACGTGGCAGAATTAGATTTTCCGAATATAAATAGAAGCAAAGTGCATTTGACAATTTAACCTGGTTTGACCCGGGATTTTTCTCAAGTCAACACGATTACTCAATTCAAACGTTTATGCAAATAGTTTTTGGCGGAGGATCGCTTTAAGGCAAAGTCGTGGATAAAAAACATGTTTTCCCATATTTTAAGAGGCGTTGCACTATTATTTTAATGCTGGTGCATGTCAGCGTTATATAAATTGTTATAATAGCAACGTTTGAGGTAGGTATATCTTTAAAAAAAAATTAATTCTAACGCATTATCGCTAATTAGATTAAATAAATTTCCCATGGACTTTAGAGTTTCATTACACTTTTCAAATTAACAAATTGATTGACAAATTACCGTGCAGCATCTCTGATGTTGTTGGTTGATGGTCTTCTAGTACCACCTGGAACCAGGGGGATAGATTGTAAACAAACAAACCGCTATCTATATAGAATATCTGAAATGATGATTTCAACCCAAACTTTCCTCCATTAATTAACACAACATTCTATTTGCCAGAATGTTTAAAATTAAAATAAATTAAAATGTACACATATACACATGTAGCCCCCAGTCGTTAATTAAATTTTTTTTACGACAAATGGTATTTGTACTGATTGTAATGTATTCAAACCAATTCTGTAATTGAGTATTGGCCTGATCAATACCGATTTTTCTGCTCGCTCATCCATGTAATGAAAGTTCATCATAACGATTAGGTGTAGTTTTGTGTAGACAAATTGTAAATCTATAAATAATAACAATATATCTCTAAATTTTAATGAATTTGTATTTTAGGGTAAATTATTTACGAACATTTTTAATAAGGCAGAAAACCACTATTTATTGCAGACTCCTTTAGTGCAAATTTTTAGTCACTTTAGATCAGCGGTTCCCAACTTGTTTTCAAAGACGAACCCCTTAAAAACAATTGACCATTTAACGAACCACCATATTTTAAAATACCTAAAATACCACCCACAAAGTTGTTCATCAAGGGCATCCATGGAAACCAACCATAGAAAACGTGTGTCACATTATGCCCGAGTTTGTCATACTTTTGAGGTTAGGTTACATTAAGATCAGACAGTGGACATTTAATACCAATTAATAATCTGTCCTCCGTTTTCAAAACAACTATAATAATTTCCATAGACGCTCTTGATGGATAATTTTGAAAATCATCTATACCTAAATAGAAAATCCAAATCTCCGGTTTCATTGAAGCGATTACAATGAAATTTTGCACACTTACTTTTATTACGACGTAGCCGCTCACTAGGAAACGGTTTTTCAAAATTTCATTCCTAAGGGGGGTGACGGGATAGAGGGTTAATTTCTGGGTCCACTGAACCGATTGCAAAAATTTTTTTTACACTTACTTATTTTACCACGTAGGCGCTCACTAAGAAACGGTTTTTAAAAATTCTATCCCTTAGGGAGGTAACGGCAGGGTGGGAGGGTTAATCTCTAGATCCATATTATTGAATCAATTGCAATAAAAAAAATTGCCACGTAGTCGCTCACTAAGAAACGACTTTTCAAAGTTCCATTTCTAAGGGGAGTAACGGGGCGGAAGCGTTAATCTCTGGATCCATTGAACCGATTGCAATTAAATTTACACACCTAGTTATTTTACCACGTCGGAGCTCACTCAGAAATGCTTTCCAAAATTCCATTCTTGATTAAATAAAATAATATAATAAAATCACCGAGTGAAGTATTAAATAAAATAACAAAATAAAATTATCGTGCGAATCCGGGACGGTCCATCTAGTATGGTATAACATTAAACAAACGACTTAAAATAGTATATTGAAACACTAGTTTAGTTTTGTAAAACTTATATTAAGACACGAGTTCAGGTTTGCAGCACGACTGCCGTAGGCAAGAGTGCCTGTAAAGAGCGAGTGCTCTTAGGTTTTACAAAACGAGTTTTTCATGTTATTTTTCTAATTTGCATATTATTTTTTTTTACAAATAAAATCAAGTTTGGTAATTAGGGAATTTTGTTAAATTTGGATTTTTCTGTACCTGACTACATAACCTCAAAGTCACACTGACATTTCGACATTTCGTTCAGTGTGTGCTGCCAATATAACAGCAAATTACAAAAATTTTACATAAAATATTTATTAATTTCAACGCAAAAAAATCTGTTGTAAATCAAGCAATTGGGTTGGCAAGTCCTGAAATCATGTCTTGTATTTGATATAGGAATGGAATGGGTTTCCATGGCCTCGGATGGATATAGGTATGTAATTACGTATGTAATTTTTTAGTTCACTTTTATATTTTGTTTTTATGGAATTGTGTTTGCTTGAGCAGGAAATCTTAATCTGCATTTAACACAACTCAATTAGCATTAATTTGGGAAATTTAACGTTAATTCGCGGGGTTCCCAAACCACCGGTTGGGAACTTTCGTTTTAGATGACACAAAGTTTTTTTTATCATTACTCAAAAAGATCAAAGTCTTTGCAATGTTATGATCACAGTTATTGTCGAGTAGTATATTTTCATGCGTTATTTATTGGTTTGTTGCTCTCGGACAACTTGGCTATCATCACATATGCACATATTCTGTCTGTCCTTTTTCTTTTTTAACCTACCAAATAAGGACAAAAAGTAAAAAAAATTCTGGGACGTATCTACACAGAGAATGAATTTTATTATTATTATTTTATTAGGATGAAACCGAAAAAAGAAGTGAAAAGTACTAAAAATAGCACTGTCCATGGAAATGTGATTTGATTTAATGCGGTTATTAAAATTATTCTGCGGTGTAACCGTCAGGGCGAGGTCGGATTAGAAATGGAAACTCAGTCGGATAGTATGAGAACGGCAATTCAATTTATATACTTGGAGCTACTAGGTCTGCAGAACAACCGCGGATAGTACTCCAAGCAGGCATGTAAGAAGAAGAAGGAGCGTTGTCCCGGGTTTTGCGCAACGATGATACTTCGATGGGGTGGTGGTGCGGGGGTGTGATGAACCAATGCGGCGTTCTGTTCGATCTCCTCTCCAAAACCGGACCGGGTGTAACTCACCTCCACTTGAGGGTGAATTTGGGCACCTCCCCTTTCTGAAGGTGGGGTGAGTTAGAATTTAAAATTCAATCACCGTAAAGTCGTACTTTACGTTCGACCTTTCAAAATAGAAATCATCAATTCAAAACTAAAATGGATTTAGGTAGTACCTATTTAGACTCTACAACTCATATTCAACGTTTTGCTCTAAATTAATTAGGAGATCCAACATTCTCAGATCATTTTGACAGGTACATTTCCGGTCTCAAAATCCAATCTGCACCTGGTATAATCACTGTAATCAATAATTTTTATTTCTAACACAAATGAACTAAATTTTATTATCCAACATAGATACTTGAACATCAAAGGGAAACAAAGTTTTTTTCTTTTAATAGTGTATTGAGAAAAGTACTTCTAGGAACAATAACGTGTATTTAACAAACAACATGTAAATTGGGGCACGTTAAGTGAAGCCAGTAACATCAAACACTATTAGTAAATCAGTACGTTAGAAAGTATAATAATAATAATCATTGACCTAATTCAATACCTGCGAATTCTCGATATCTGAACACAATAGCTTTTGAGAAACTGGATATTTTTAATGGAATCCTGTCAGAGAGTAGGTGAGAATTAGGTTTATTGCCACTCCAGATCAACATTTTTATCGACTACCAAAATTACATTTCAGTCAAGGACGATCGATTTGGAATACTATTTATCCCACAAAAATACACATCAGATAAAAGTATTTTTTCATGCGATAATGTGCTGTCGCGATTTAAATTTAGATTATGATATATCTTGTCTCGTCTAGACTAACGTGAATCACATGTAATAAAAGTGGGAAATCTACTTAGTAACTTCACAAATAACTCATGTTCTAAGTGACTTCTTATTAATTCGTTGCTATTTGTCTAGCTTTAAAAAATTCAGAAAATTGTAATATCGTTAGGGCATATTACCTAAGTGTTATTATCATCCTATTTGGTCATTTCGGTAACTGCATTGCAAAGCAAACTAGTTAATCATTCTAATCGTTCCCATGTATTGATTGCGGTAATAAAATCCCCCGTTTTTAGGACTTTTCAAACTTTTGTATATTTAGCGAACATCTGCAAGGCTCTATTTCTGTGTGCTATTTTCCTAAAATAAAGACAACATTTGTAAATAGTAGTTATAGGTGTAATGATTCTAAAAATATTTTATTTGTTTTGATGCTCATATTGAGAAATCATGGGTGTAATATTTTTGCACTTTCATTTCAGTGAAATTGGGTTAAATACAACAAGGTCCAATATGGGAAAACAAAAGGTGAGGTTAATGGAAAGCTTTGTTCTCTGTTAACGGGACAGTGGTCAGAAATACACTTATTTAGAGCAAATGTCACTGCTTAAATTTCAACCTAGAAATTCAAAATTGTCGTAACTTGAACAGTATGAAGTATAAAATACCTCGGAAGGTCATAAATTAATAATAATACATAATAAGTAAATTATGATCGAATTATATTTTTACACTTCCTAAAAGCGCCGTTACAATAATGAAAAACAAATTTGACTGTATTTTCTTACAACATAAATATAATATATTTATCTTAACAATATCTACCTAGAGATTGTAATTAAGTATTTTTTTATCTTTCTGTATTCATATTATGTGGTTGTTAATCCATAAAAATAAAAGTAATGTCCAAAATTATCAACAGGAAGTATCCAATAGCCTAATATCTAAGCAGCAATGGTTGTTGAAAATCAGTTTACAGATTTAACGAAATCTTCTTAATTGAAAAGCTATTTTTGCATAGGCCATGCGATAAAAGCTCTAATTAAACAAAAACTACTGACTGGTGTAACGATTAAATTAATATTAACACAAATAAGTGCGTCAGTTTACTTATCGTATGTGGATGCTCTGACGTAAATTGAATGTTTTTGCACGATATCAACACTTCAGGCTGATTTTGTCCAGGGGTGTTTGATGAGGACAGACTGCCAGTATTAATAACATTTTGTAATAATAAAGTATCAGTCGTCATCATATTGTTGTCCAGGTATATTACAGTCTATAACCTATGTCATTTTGACAGGATATTTATGAAGGGAAAAATCGTATTGAACGCTTCACTGCTTTGAAAGATGACTGTGAAATATGAACCGCCATGAAATGTATTATAAATTTTGAATATATCTACTGCTATCGTGATGAAGTCGAAGTGAATTTACAGATAAATTTAAGTTGCACTGTTTAGGTAAAGGTTACAGGTATGTATATTATTATTTTGGTATTATTTAAGACGGATAAATTTTTTGTACACAAATCTCTTAAATGATGATCTCCATGATAAACGAATGTGTCAGATACGTAGTCTAGAATTGAGGTTGTTTTTGCTCTTGGCAATGTTTATGGTGGATTTTCTACATGATCCGGAGTGATTTAATGGTCATTTCTTGTGGCATTGGATACGTCCATCGTTAGCATAATAATAATTATTTATCAGAAAAACGATATTCGGAAAAAATGTTAACACTCACCGACTACTACAATATAATGAAAATACTTCAGTCTGTGTTTAGCTCTTAGCCAATAAACGTTTTAAAAGACCGGAAGCTTAAATTGCGCAGTTAGGTTTCGGATAGACAACATAGGAATCTAGAGAGTCGATAAAATCCCTGTTTCTTAGTAGGATCCAGAAAATGAGAATGTAGACCTTTCTGTAAGTGCCCCCTTTATATCCATTAATCTCTAAAAAGCGGAAACAATATTGTTGAGAAATTCCCAACCTCTGGCGCTTCTATCAATATTTACTCTACCTATTCGCAAGAGAATTAAGTTCATGGACCAGCACTGATTAAACATCAATTGATTGTTCTTTCTAGTTTCTAATACTTTTTTAATTAGAATTTTTGGACAAAAATTCGAGTAGATTTATGATGGCGATAAAATTTTTACGATAAAAAGCTTGCATTTATACCAATTCTTAACAATAAGTAAATAAATAAACTGAAAACAAAATAGTCGTGTTTGATTTCCTCAGCCATAAAGCAACTGTACAATTGAACATTAAATTTGATTTTATATCAAATGTTTAAAATGATTCCCATAGACTGACTTCCATGCACTGATACAGCGAATTATCATATGCGCCTGCTTACGCTACGCAACTTTTCCGGTGTTATTTTGTCGACATTCCAGGATAATCTTTTGTCGCAAATCTTCCAGAGAAACTTTGCACTTGAGGTGTCCCCACAAATAAAAATCTAGGGGTTTAAAATCGGGGGATCTAGCTGGCCATTCTACAGGACCTCGTCTACCAATCCAGTAGTTGGGAAAGTTATTATAACAATATGCAATAAGCAAAGTACATAAAAGCTACTTCATTACAGTGTAATAATAATTGTTTTATTTCTTAATAATTACATAATACGAATGTTAATGGATGACGTCAAAATTAATTTAGAATACTAATGTAATCAATAATAAATTGTCTAATAATGTTTATTGCTTTTTATCGTTAATTGCAAGCATGCCTAAATACAAAACAAATCCGTTAAAAATTGTTTTTGTTTAATTACTAACTTATAGATTATGTAATTAAAAGATAATTATGTGGTTGAAAAGACGACCTTTCAAACGACATGTTACTCAACCTTGTTATTCCCCATTTAAAAAATATTGGTAGCTCCTCTCAGGGGTATGGCGTTGCACCAAGTGTGCCTAATATTGCATCAAAACATGTCCCCTTCGAGGTTAAAAGTGACCGGTTTTTAGATTTTGCTCAAATCTCTTTTCCTTAAAAGTTATTGACGGTGGCTTGATTGAAACAGCCCGTATATAAAAATCAATTGCCGTGCGTTAAGGCGGCCACTCACGGTTCAACGCCGCAGTACGACAGAATCGTACAACGAAATTGTACAATTTGGTCCAAAATTGTAAGCGCGCACACACGTTCCAACGCTGCAGTATTGTTGAAACTTTTGTCGAGTCACGACGTCGTTATCATCAGGAAAAGAAGGTTTGTTTAGACAAAATGTCGCTTTCTATTTCACACTCCAGGGTGTACTGACCTCCAGGAATGAATAACAACCCTAAATAGCTTCAATAATACTGCTACAAATACGACACAAGACAAAAACAACAGAAACGCATATCTAAATGTAAAACTATGAAAGAAGACGTACAATTTGGAATTACAAAAAAACACATACATTTTAATTTAGCGGTAGAAAGCGCTTCAAAATGAACTCCGGTAATGCTTCACAAGTTCAATAAAAAAATTGACATGTAATATTATGTTCTAAAATATTATGATTAAAAAAACTTAAAATAAATTTTTACATATTTTTTTTACATTGTAACGCACATGGTTGTTTTTATCTTTTTTGATAATATATATAAAAATAAATATACGACAATTATTGTTTATTATAACAAATTTTCATTTAATAAGCAGTAGCAAGAATTAATTTTTTTTTAATTCTGAACCAAACTAAATAGTAAGACTAAGAGTGGTTGCTCAAAAGAAATGAATTTCACATTATGTAATTAATTATTAAATTAATTAAAGCTATTAATCAATTGATACCTTTAAAAGTACCGCTACAATTACGGTTACGCAGGCATTTTGGTCCGTCGGCCGGCTTTTCCGCCCAACTTACAGCATGAGTCATACATAAACAATCCGACCAGATCGTACTGCGGCAGTTTAAAAATTTTGCGGTCCAATCCGATCTAACAGTGTTGGACGTCCCCACACACGATCAAATTTCGTCAAATTGCTCCCAACTTCGTCGTATCCAACCAAATCGTACTGCGGCGCTGGGCCGTGAGTGCCCGGTTTTAGTCTCGCAAGAACTCGAGAGTCGCTTGACCGATTTTGATGAAATTTTTGATCTGTGTTTGAGTGGTCCAGGGATGGTTTAGCTTCACAATTAGGCCCGGTAGGTGGCGCTGCAATCGGGTCCTACATTTTTTTTTTATTTTTTGACGAAAATGTTTTCAATTTTCCCTTCAGATGTTTCGCATACCAGAACATAATTATATAACCCCAGAATTTTATTTTTGAGATTTTTTTTTTATTTATTTTTTTATTTTTTGCGTATCAGAACAGAAAGAATGAAAAAATTAACGGGCAAGCCAACGTGCGGGCAGGACAACGTCTGTCGGGTCAACTAGTAGGTACTAAATAATTTTTTCTAATCATTAAATAATTTGTACATTTCTGATACGTTTTTAAACGACAAAGTTGCTCAGTTTTCAACTGTGACGAAAATTGAACACTTTCTCCACGGGTTACTGACCAATGTGACGACGAGATTTTATTTTCCTCCACGGGTAATATTTATGGTTACTATGACAGTTATACGACGGTTTATTGTTTTCTCAAAAATTAATTGACATTGACATTTGTCATCGAATCTGTGTTTGTTCCACCTCTACAAAATATCAAGAAAAAATGAAAATTGTGGATGATGTAGAGAATTGTACGCCGCCAGATGTGCAAGAGGCTGCCAAACTTCCAACACAACCTTTTGCCGCAAAAGTCCAGAAAGAAATGCGAGTTAAGTTACAAAACTTTCATGGGTTGGCGCAGCACAAAGAACACAAATTCATTCTCCGAAAATGTTCTCTTGGCGTATTTCTCCGGACTAGCAGAGGAATACAAATCCTCTTCATTATGGTCTCAATATTCTATGCTAAGATCTACTCTGAGCATTCACAACAATATTAATATTGAAACCTATCATTGCATTTTTAAAAAGAAAATCCGAGGGCTATCAGGCTATAAAATCTGAAATTGATGAATTCTTATGCAATGCTTCAGATGAAATATATCTTGCAACAAAGGTAAGATATCAACTTCTTAATAATGTACTGTCATGTGTACCTACAATTAAGGATATTTTTTAAGGTTGCTCTTATAATGGGCATTATGGGTGCTTGCCTGGATGATATTGCTGACATAAACAAAACAATGTTGGGCATCATCCCTGTCACAAAAACCAAAACTCTACGGAAATTTACCATAACTGGTAAATTTTATAATGTTGTTCAAAAATATATCAATTTACGTCCGCCAAATGTGTCGACCGATAACTTTTTTCTAAACTATCAAAAACGCAAGTGCACTTCTCAAAATATAGGTATCAACAAGATATCCAAGATGGGGCGAGAAATAGCCAACTATTTAAAACTACCGGAAGCTGAAAAGTATACTGGACACAGTTTCCGAAGATAATCAGCTACAATCCTAGTAAATGCAGGTACCGAAGGTACCGATATAACAGCTTGAAAAGACATGGTGGATGGAAGTCCACATCAGTAGCCGAAGGTTATATAGACACTTAATTAATAACAAGATGGACTCGGCCAACAAAATCATCAACGTAGTTCAAGTTTCTAGCAGCAGTGTACGAAATGCAACGGATAATGAAAATATAACTAACCACAAAAACTTCAACATTGACACTAGTGTAGATGTAAAATCGTCTCCCTTTACTATCGTTAATTACGGTACGGTTAATGTATATGTTGATAATAAAAAAGAGATATAAAAAAAAATCAATTATTACTCAATTCTTTAATACGATTAGAAAAAGTATAGTACCTATTGAACTCGTGAGAAATGGCCATTTCCACTAGGATAAATTACACCTTCGGGTAGTGTCGCGAATTTTATCCTCATGTAAATGGCCAACTTTCACTCGTTGAATAATATACTAATACCTATTGAACTTATGCCAGGACACAGTATTTTGTCATTAATCCCAGTTAGCAATTTCTATCACTAATTTTACAGAGTAAAAATCAATAGAAAGACATGCACATAACGCTACTGTGCGTAGGAAACATGGTTTGACGGTCTAATTCTAATACCTCGTACCTGCAAAAATAGTTAAAATTCTGATCTTGACGTTAATCGGTAAAACACGAGCCGGCCTTCAAACTTCAAAGAAGCAAATTCTCTCTGCTCCTTTGACTTAATCCATTAGTTTTCAGTTCCAATAGAAAACTCAGACATTTGTTTTTTGATTAGGATACCTTCAAAATTACTTCATCAAATTTTTATTCAATATCATCAACATGCGTATCAGTTAATTATTCCCTTGAAGCTTTATTACACTACATATAAAGCTGAAACTCACGTTTACCGTGTTTACAGGGTGTTATGGAAGTGGTAGCAAAAAATTTAACCATAAGTAGAACTCGTCAAAAGGAACATTTTTTATCTATCATTTTTTTCGCAAACGCTCCCTTACGGAATTAAAATTAAGAATAGTTTGACCCCTACAACCCTAAACGTTGATTGTGATGATGTACAAAAACTTTACCCGATAAACGAATCGAAGTAAAAACTGTTTCAATGGAAACATGTACCTACTAACCTACCGTAATATGCATAATATTGAAGTAGGTTCGTATGTAATAATAAACTCTAACTTACATCAGGGATAATCTTTGTTGGTGTACGTGCGGTAAACAATAAAAGTTGACACACCGACACTTCGAATACACTTTCAAGCACATCTTCAAATACTTAAAAATTTCAGGTTCGATTTCCAAAACGCGATTATATCTGGGAAGTCCGAAATCTTGAGTTGGAGAAGAAAATTTGCCATAATCAACGTTACACTGAGTTCTCACAAAAGGACATCTCGTTGGAATTTCGGGATTTGAAAAACTTTCCATGCACAGACAAGCGGCGGGCTTCGTTTGAATTACCTAACACTAACATTACCCCGCACTGCACCATAAAAAAAACATTTTTGTGGCAATTGCAATGAATAAATTCTTAGTATTTGCTTCAGAATCGAGCACACGTCGCAACATAGCGGCCGGCGCTACACAACTGATAACTAAAATTTACTATCAACGGCAAATTTTTAGTCCCAAGAAAGTTAGAAGGTGTTTACTTGTTCGACAAAACTTTCTAATGCATTCAGGTTCATGTAGTCATAGACGGAGGGTAAAATAAGAGTTCATAAAAATTACCAAAAAAATTGCGGATTTCAGCAAAGTGGTAAATAATTTTTTTTTATTTTGACGAATTCGGCTTGTGGGTGAATTTTCTGCTAGGACTTCCATAACATTTTATGTATTTTGTCATCATCTTCTGTAATAAATCTATCTACTTCTAAAGACATTTTATGGGTATATTTCTTCCATATTTCTTTCTGCTGTTTCATATACTCGAAGATGTCGAAAGCTTTATGAATATTCAAGCAAGTCCTTAACATAGAATACGTTACCCTAAAAGTACCTGCATTCGTACTCATTTCTTTGTCATTCAAAATAGAGAAATAGCGTAAATTTGGTTTCCTTACAGCAGTCTTAATTTCTCAAATTGGTCTTCATTCCGGGTCCGAAAAATTTATGCCGACAAAATTCTCAAATTTTTGACATTCTCTTCACTAATTTTAACAATCTTTCTGATAATTTGAAATTTCAAATATCAGTGTCAGAATATAACCCATAACATCTGACATGTATTCTGTCATTTTATTTTTTAAGAAAAAATGTTTAAAATAGTGCGAAGTAGAAAAAAAAAACGGCCAAGTGCTAGTCGGGTTCCGTACCACCATACAATATTTAACCTTTTGATGAGTAAAGTTTTTGACATTCACGGCTAACACTGACAATTCGCAAAAGTCTGTGGTATGAATTACGTGTTGCCTATTTAAAATTTGGCAGCGAATAAGCGAATTTTATTGTTTTATAACAGCTATATTAGCACACATTCTGTCAAAATGTGTCTATCTATTACTATTGAAAAGATACATCCCTGTGACAGACGGACGGACGGACGGATATCGGAGCCTTAATAATAGGGTCCCGTTAGCACCCTTATTTATCAAAGACGGCGAAAACCAGCCGACCGGTCCGAAGAACAAGCGGAATACAGCCAACTCCGATTCCCGGAAAGTTATCTGAAAATCGGCCTTGAAATTGGACTCAAAGGACCGGCAAAAAACACCTGCAAGCCGGACCTCCCTTCACTCCTCAAACCACTGTTCGCGAATGCCATTGAGCCCAGCTCAACCCAAGCAGTCGCAAACGAAATTTGTTCTTTAACGTCTACAGAGACGTAGGCACATTCTCCACCACTGTGGCGCCACTGTCCCTAGCATCTCAAGCCTGAGGGTTGAGCTACCTACCAGGCGCTTCTCTAGACAATGGCTGGAGCCTTCAAGGGCTCTGGCTACTGGGGGGTTGGTAGAGAAAACCAAGGTTTAAAACCCTTTCTGCGACGAAAGAACGCCTCTCGCCGCGGCCCAGCCCACCTCAGGGCACCAGGTAACCCTGTCGTATGTAGCCAGGACGCAGCTCCGGAAACAAAAACAGAAGGGCTTGACACTTGCTGGAGGGCAGGGGGCCGCAAGGACCCCTGGAACCTAAACAGGGACAAACCCGACTGCCAGAAATAGTCGGAACCGAGAGCTAGCACCGGTAGCATTGGAAATGCTCCGACAGTGGGAGAATACCCCCAGCGATAAGGCACGACTGCAAAAAAAAGGGCGACTAACAGAAGTAGGACCACCAGGTCTCTGGCCAGAGATAACGACCAACATCGCAGACCAGGTCAAAATCTAGCCCAGCAGAATGTTGCTTCTTAGGCGACGAAATGTTCAATACTCATACGCATGTTTAAGGGGTCCTGGCTCATTTGCAATACTCGGCTCGCCTCTTAAAAAATTCGCCCTCGCCCCTGAAAAGTGTCTTGCAGCGCACTTGTATAAAAAATGTATTCTATTAAAAGCCGACGAGTTTCAACAATTTTTCCACTCCAATTCTCGCATATGTGCTAAGTGAGAACGCTATATGAAGCATCTATGAGGTAGAGCGGTTGAAATATATATTGTGGAGCAACTATGTTTTCACCGCCAAATTGGCGACTGAGGGGGTGTACGCTTAGTGCAGTCTATTGTGGGACTGTGTAAGATGATTGGTGGGGGTGATTCTGATTTAGAAATGTTTGAAGCTCTGGTCGATTTGGTTTTTGAATTTGTATGTTGCTCGAAGGACCATATTTTGATTTCGATTGAAACACTCGCGAACTTATGTACTTGTATATTTAGAATAATTGCAGATAGTTCTTAAACATTTCTTCTCCCGGTGGTTTCTACTTAATTTGAATAACCGAGTCTTGGTTTTAGATTGAATTTTTGTTTGAATAGAATGAATGCGACTGGTTTGAATAAGAGTTCGAATGCGACTCGTTGTTTGAATAAGAGTTCGAATGCGACTCGTTTGAATGAATGTTTGATGTCGACTGGATTGAATAAGAGTTCGAATGCGACTCGTTTGAATAAATGTTTGTTGTCGACTGGATTGAATAAGAGTTCGAATGCGACTCGTTTGAATGAATATTTGATGTCGACTGGATTGAATAAGAGTTCGAATGCGACTGGTAGGTTTGAATGATTGAATGCGACTTGTTGTTTGAATAAGAGTTCGAATGCGACTGTAGGTTTGAATGATTTGGTGCGACGGAGTTGCGATCGTGAGCGGTGCCAGTCAGGTAAACGGTTTTACGACCCTTTAGTTTTTCACAAACTGGCAGACGCGACGGCCGCTGCAAATATTTCTCAACAGACTGCGTAGTATGCAGAGTTCTCAATTGTTGAACGTGGAACGTAGCCCACATGGGTTTGGCTAGTAACTATTTAAAAGCTATTTGCTTATAGTTTTAATCATATGCTGTTTTACACTCTTTGGTAGACGCATAAGACATTGATGTCCAACATATCGGGTGTTCATTTAATAATCCGGTCGTCTTACCTTTGCCAAACTTTTGTTTCGGTGAAGGCATGTCGTAGTTTGAGTCAGCTGCCAATCAAATGTCTTAGTGTCACGACGACCGCTAAAACTTTAGACATGTCTTGATGAAAACAAAAGATATGCCCAGGTAATGCTACCTGATTATTAAATGAACACCCGCTACTTTGTTCGCAAATGTAATCGCAATTAAAACTGTAAGTTGGTGCTTCCGAACTTTTCGCCGATATTGTACTGTTTTTCTACAAAATCGATACTTTACAATTCCGAAAAATAACAGAAGTAAATTATTCAGTTTTCTTTAATGAATTTCTGGAAACGAAATTACTGCTGTGTATTATTTAAATAAACTTAAAGTGCTTACAATTAATTATTGTTGAAGGGTACAATCAAATTATTATTAATTGGCAGCCATTATTTTGAACAAAACCGATGGAGGTAAAGCGAAAATATTTTTCAGCGTCAGTTGTTTTTGTTGCTGAATTTGTCATACTTGAGCTGAGCTTTTAAAAAATCGTTTGTGTGAAACTGATCCCGATAAGTACATACCATACAACAGCAACATAAATTTATATTTGATGTTTTCGTCCACAAATATGCTGTTTTTTAAGCTTTGATTTTTTAAAACCCATTTACAACTATGAAGCCGTACATTTTGGCACAATAGTCTCTTTTATATTGTTAGTATTCAGATTCAATGAATGTCTTGATAGCTTATTTGATTTTGGCAGCCAAAATGTGTATTTGTGCTTTGAGTATCTACACCGAAGTACAAGAATGAACGCTTATTCGTTTGAACAAATAGAACAAATTTTACTTTGTCGATTAATGCCAAAAATAATAATAAAGATTTTTATATGAGAAGAAAGATGAAAAATTATTTTTTTATTGCTCATGCAGACAAATAGTATCTTTGCAACCTTGGTTACGGTTGCAAAGTAACTGTTGGCCCATTTGATAATTTGGGTGCGCAAAGTTTACTTGTCGCACGCAAATTATTCTTTGCACACGCAAATTCAAATAAACAAACTACTGAAAACTGAATTTGCCCCTGGACTCCAATTTTATATTGGGATTTATTCCGTATTCGCAATAAAAAATAGTACGTCCAACTCGTACGGCGTTGTCGATTGCCCCTTCAAGCGAATTCGTGGGCAATCGACAACTTGTCGCACTAGTTGCACAATATACTATTAACGCACCTAAAATCTAGAATTTTTTTCCATTGATAACACACACTTAACCCTGCACTGAACGAAATGTCAGTGCGATTTTGAGATTATGGTTCCATGGAAAAATGCCCTAAATTACCAAACTTTAAAATTTATTTATTTGTAAAAAAATGAAGTTAATATGCAAATTAGAAAAAATTACATGAACAACTCGTTTTGTAAACTTTAAGAGCACCCGTTCTTTACAGGCACTCCTGCCTACGGCAGTCGTGCTGCAAACCTGAACTCGTGTCTTAATATAAGTTTTACAAAACTAGTGTTTCAATATACCATTACACCATTAAGGAAGGAAATTTTCTGTTTGTTTTACTCATTGGTCCTTCGTATTTTTGGATACATATCCTATACGTATCTTTTTGACCAAAACATAATTAGTAGACAGTTATTCATTCAACACATTCATTTTTACCGATTTAAGCTTATAAAATTGAAAGATTTCAGTTTATAAATATTTATAGCTATTTATTATACTAGTGTCTTATAAGGCAAATCAGTCACGAAAGAAATGTTTAGCCACGAGAGCTTGCTCGAGTGGCTAATTTTTCTTGAGTGACTTATTTGGTGTTAAGACACGTGTGTAATACATAGGTTTATCCAACACCCCCTCATCAAAACCCAAAAAATTTTGACGTTCATTTGACGTTCAAAACTGTTGGCTTATGAACTGGTTGCTATGACAAATTAGAAAACCGTTGAATTATTAATTATTTTTTCATAAGTCACATGTGTCTTATAGACCTCATAATCCACTCAAAATCGGCGTTATTATGACTACATAATAAACAAGTGTTGGATAAAATTATTTAGTAATTACTCAAATTGTTAGTAAAACAAACTCACTGTAACACTTTTTTTTTCTAGGAAACAATAATCATTTGTGAATTACAAATCCTGTCTATTGTTAACAAATAACTTTAAGTGAAATTGGACTTCCAAGTAAAATTACACATAATTACACACCATCGATTTCATAATATACCAATTTTTCAAATGGATAGTAGGTAGATTTGATTATATTAAATAAGCTAAATGAGAAAAAGTAAAAAGTCACGAAAGTTTGTGAGACAGACAATGTAACAATTTTCATAACGGTAACAATTTTGGTAACGATATAGGTATTCTGATCTCTAATTCATAAAAACAATGGTTATCAAGTTATGAAAAATAATCGTTGTTGTCTAACCATGACTGCGCATGCATGTCTTGAATTTAAATTAAATTAAATTAAAATCGAATCGTCAATAATAATTCACTTTATGAGACTGTGACGGGTCAAAGCAGATTACAAAACTACGTGTCACGTGCTTGATTTACCGGAAATACACCTTTATAACTCTTCCAAATCTATCGTAAGTATACGTCAATTTAATTTGAAAACGATTATTTTGCCGTTCATAAATTGTTTAACCTTTTTTTTTCTTTCAGTTAGCTAAGTAGAAGTAGCATATGCTATTAGAACATAGTAACTCGTAGTAATAGTTAGTTAGAAAAAGAAAAGAAAACAAAAAATTATCCCCAACCAATCTCCTGCCAAAGTCTGTCCATATTTATGTTATTTATTCTTGTCAAATCGTTGCCAACCTAAGACAAACTTACTAGAACTTGATAATCACAGAACACATAATTTTGTGTTATCCATTTACGCTCTGCTTTGTCTTGTAAAGAAAACACCACGGCGACGTAGGCCTTCGCTTTTCCTTGTCGGATGATCACTGGTTAACTTTTTAATTTTACGGTTTGTTTCAAATTCTTGAATTTCATGTTCAAAAAGTGGCGGGAGCGTACGAGCGGGAAAATGGAACAAAAACATTATGGGGTAAAGATAAACCTTTTAAACGAGTTTTGTGTCAATCTATGTTATTGAAGAAACGAGAGACCTACAACGGCGGGATATGCTGGGACCCAGACCCGAGTGAGAATACTAACAGGCGAAAATCGAGTATCCATTCCGTTTCCAGGTTTTTCTCAGTTCTCAGAGGGAATTATAAAGACAGAGGCCTCATCAGTGTTTCACTTTTAGTCGCAGAACTAAATGAAATCTCAATTAAGTTTGATTCGGCGACAGAAAAAAATGCATTTATCCCTTGATTGGACTCCAAGAGAAATACTGCATTGATGTAGTAGGTTCCTCACATAAAACCAGTAGTGAAAGCTTTAGAACAACAAATTGTTAAATTTCACTGTACAATTCTTTGTTTCACAACCTTGTAAATTCCTTTCATTATTCAGCACCCTCATTTCAGCTAAACAGACTTTTAAAATTATTAATTCTTTTAAGCCGTCTGAAAAACCGTCTTATACAGCGTTTGGTATTTCTTTTATTACAGCGATGAAAAGAACGTTTTCTTTAAAAACAATGCCGCCTGGAAAACCGTAAAAGGGTAAAATGCAAAGTTTGATACCCCGCTTTCCGTGTTACTCACGTTTTGAAATCTATATTCTCTTGTTAAATCCTCATCCTCGTTACTATTCATGTTTGTTTTCTCTAAAATTTAAACTGCTTTTCCAACGTCACGTCACGACTCTGCCGACACTTTTTAAGCAACTTTAATTGCGAAACACAACTGATATAATAATCCTTGCTCGCAGTAGTACCTATAACCAACGTCAGTTTAATAAAATTGATGTAAATAACTGTGTATGCAAACACTGAATATTTTATGATCTGTTTCCACGTAATCATAACAGTGAGTGAACGGCACACATTTTAATGCAGCTATGTAACGAATATCAATTTTTTTAAGCATTCCTGAATGCAAATATTCAGTTTTTAAATCTGGCGCCATTTATGTATGGCTCAAATTTGGCGAGTCGCACGCACACATTAATTTGTCACCATTTGCATCAAACTGATCGGTAGTTTCTTTACCTATCGGCAGATCGCAAAATCGCAAACAGAAACGAGTGAATTTCCAAACGATGGGACGCTGTAGACATTTATTCATTTCATCAAAATGAATAACAGTAAATTACAATATGAGTTCATAGGACCGTTTGAGATGCTTAAGGTTTTTAATAACGGTAGGTTTTTGCTAAAACGCATTGGTACAACAAGAACGGCAAAGGCAGCAAAGGGGCAGTTGCGCCTGTGGCCCAAGCAGTGCTCATTGGCGAGTACCATGGGCAATTTGCTAGAATTTCTGAAGGACGCTAGTTCAGCTAATTATTATTAAGGTAAGTTCCACGAATGAGCCGTGTTAGCCTTTTGATTTTGAATTGGTGAGAAAATTTGTAAAAAAGAATCAGAGAGCCCAGAGGTACAACTAGAAGTACGGGAGATGTATAATGGAAGAAATGCCGAAGTATTTGGAGAGGTAGGGGAGGAAAGAAAAAAGATGATGGTGATGTTTACGTGCGGAAATGAAGAGAGGGAGAACAGGTATTCGTTGGAAGAGGGAAGAAGGAGGTGTAGAATGTGCTATGAAGAGAAAGAGAGACGATTGAACATATTATCTGGAATGAGTGCAGAGATAAAGAGAAATAAATTAAATAGAGGAAATTCTGAATGTAGCTGGAATGGAAACAAAATGGATGAAAGAGGTATGGAAGAGGAGGGAGGAGGCAGAAGAGGGGAAGGGAGGGGAGAATAAATGAGGATGCGTTGTTTTGAAACTAATACAGAATGTAAATTATGTATGGGTTATGGTATCTAAACACAGGAATCGGAAATCCCGTAGTGCAAATAAAGATTTTACTATAGCCAGCCCTGTCATGTACCATTATATCGTTAATGGTGACATTGAATACAATTTTGCATTTGCGGTGATACTGAAGATAGCTTTCCATTCAGAGGTATATGACAGACATACATAAATACTCTATAAATTTTTATAGTAAAAAATAAGAAAGATATTTACATTTACAACCAAGAGCTCTGCTATATTTATAAACATTTTTAAAAGATATAGCGATTAGCGGGGTACAATTGCTTTGTAATAAATCTTTATTGTTTCTGATATTAGTGGTTTAGATTTACATTTAAGCAAACTCAAACAACGTACTGTTGCTCGAAACCCCATAATTCAAGACATAAACCTTTTGATATCAAATTTACGGTATATTCTAATGAAGATTTACAAATAACGTGTTATAATTAATTGCCTTGCCACACACAAATACGATACTCTTTAGTCTTAATTTGTGCATGAACTGTGAAAATAATCCTACGAAACATAACTGATTAAATCCTACACTTAAAGTTCATTACAGGACATTTGAATTACGCATATTATGCTGCAAGTAATTATCTCCTGTCGAGCACAGCAAAATATATTCCTTACAGTTAGCAATAAGGCTGAAAGTAGAACAGTCGAATTTTGGATTCGATTTACTTCATTAATGAGTAACTACAGCCAACTTAAAACTTGTGTTATGTTATATTGTGCTAAAAGCAATACAAGATGGAAGATGAAGGTACAACGGAGATAATGATAGGCATAATATAATTTAAAAATTAAAAATGTTTAACACGATTTTTCAGTAGCATTTTCTTCACATGGGCACATTTTATTTAGATACGTAAATACAAAGCAGCCCTGGGTTTGACCTCTCGAAACTCTTCCGGTCATTTATTTTGTTCTCACGTTCACATCCCACATATTCTCACAGGACACAATTTTTCCCATTCCGCATTAAAAATCTCCATCGACGAAACCTTTATTTTTAATGGGATCTGATTGTACTTTCTGATTCTACTTTAAAGTTGGTCATTCATTATTTCCTTTACCTAGAAGCCCGGTAGTGCTCTCGCAGTAATCCATTTATAGTAATTCTCTTTATTTTCAGATGGCACTCGAGGACTCCTAATTTTATTACCCTCTCACATCAAAAAGTATTTTTTGTTTAAATTAGTCTATTAAAATGGTTGTTCGGTAGGGTTTCCGTATCCACGTGATGAGATTGACTGCTTTTGGACGCTTTAAGGTTAATAATTTCAAACAAATTTGAATTAGGCATATCAACTGACTATAAAATGGTGGTTACAGTCGATCAAAAAAAAAATGTTTAGGTATTAGCCATTAATGGTATCCACTAAAACACACACTTTTAATAACAAATTATCAAAATTTTGCTGTCAGAAGGAATTGAAAAAATGCGATTACGTAGGAATTATATTTTATTTATCAACGGTTAAATGCAAATTCTGATATGGAAACAACACCTACGTAACACCTATAAAATTGACATTGTTAAGTGGAACCATTGGCCAGACCGAGTTGTGGTGGTCCGATAGCAAACCAAAATTATTACTGTTGAAAATATTCTAAAAATTTGTTTTAAGCAAAATATGATCATCCTGAGAATCTTATTCTGTACAGTGCGGTCTCTCGGACAGGTCGATTTCTATTTTTTATTGCGCACACTTTATTGCGCACACACTTGACATATCTTTCAAATTTTCTTCCACCATCTTTGAAATGAAAATGTCTTGACGTCATCGCCATTATTTTAAACCCCCAATTTTGAAAACTTCATGCAATTCTAAAAACAAGACTGTCAAAAAAGTATGACGTTGAACTTGCGCCCCAAGCTCTGCAGAATGTTTTTCGTAATAGGTTTGCCTTGTGTCAAGAAGTTAACGGTCATCAGTTCGAACATCTTATTTAAATCTAATACATTGTTCCGGATATTTCAATAAAAGTATCAAAGAAAGTTAATCCCAGTTTTTTTTTTCAACTTTTAAAGGCATTTGTTTCGAAAATTTCAAGTTCAAGGTCATACTTTATGAAAATTTTTGTTTTTGGAATTGCATAAAGTTTTTAAATCTGCCAAAAAAATTGGGGATCGCCATTTAAAAAATTGTAATGATCAGTTAAAGCGACAAAAATTACAAAATAAACGGTTCAATGTATTGGCAACTCCGTTTAGCCCTTTTCAGGAACTAATGACCGGTTAAATACCATTTAGCCTTTTTTTCTTCTTTCAGAAAATAATTATTGTTTAAATGCCATTTCGCCTTTTTCAGGAAATTATTGTTTAATTCCCTCGTATAGGGCACGTCGAAGCTATTTCAGCTCCAGTGGCTGCTATTGAATTTAAATTGATCAGCATTTGTGTACAGTTTTTAGCCAAGTAAACGTAGTTTGTGCTATTAGCAAAACATAGTTAGTAACTCGTAGAAATAGTTAGTTAGAAGAAGGAACATAACGAAAAATCCAAAAACTCTAAACCGGAGATGAAAAGCTATCTCCAACCAATCTCTTGCAACATTCTGTCCATATATTATGTTATTTCTGTGCTTAGAGTTTTCTCTCCTTTATTCGTTCCTAAATATTATTGGGAAGGGAGAACCTGGAAGCCAGCCCCGAGTACCGTGATCGCTGTGGTTTGTGTTAGACATTGTTTTGATTTGTCATAGGTGGATAAACGTTTTAGAGATTCCAATGTTACCGAGTTCTCCCAGACTTACAACGTCTAACTGATACCAGTTGTCCCTACAGCGTATTTCAGTTGTTGTGGAACTTTAACAACCTTCTCACACTTAAAATTTAAAAAATATATTAAGAAATAACAAATAATACTTCCAATCGGTTTCTGTCATATCGTTTCAAAAAAATTTCGCAGTCGAATTACCTATTAAATAAAATGCAATGAACTCTCCGGACGCAGACGAGTAACGCTATGAGCACAGAAATAAAATCCATTCTCAAGAGCGGTACTTCAAAGCTTGTCGATCTACCATAGAATAAATAAGTCATCGAAGAATGCTTGAGAAGAGGAAAGTCCGACTCGTGGCTCCAGGATTCAATTAGAAATTCGGTATACACTTCAACGAAATTTTCGCGCCAGTTGCACGACTCTTGGCATGAAGATACACATTTCGACATTACATGCGCTTCTTTGAATTTCGAGTTTGAGGAAAAGATGTAAATGGAACCGCCCAAGTTCTTACCGCAGATGTTGGAAATTATCAAAACTAAGGACAATATTTTGATCGCAAAGAACATGCTGGATGAACTGAGGAAAGGTAACATGGTGTGTTAGCTTGGCAAAGCCTTGTACAGCTTATATCAAGCTGGCAGAAGTTGTAATGTAGAGTTAGATAACGTCTTAAGAACCTTTGGTGCGGTGCCCACCAACGATGACCCATATGCTTGTATCAACTTGGCCAAGGAAGAAATTCTGCCTTGATAGCCATCTATGTAGACAACATCATTGTAGGTTCTACAAATTCGTAGATCGTGGATAGATGGGTCAAGCACCTTTCGCAGAATGTTGAAGTATAAGATCTCGAGAAAATTCAATCGTGTCTGGGTATCAAATTTCAAAGATCCAGTACCGAGTATCGAATGCATCAGGTAGGGTGCACCGAGGAGATATTGAAAAGGTTTTGAGATATGCGATTACAATTCAGTGGATGTAAATCTCAAGTTGTTGTAACAATAAAAGACTTCCGACGAAAGTCTACCATTTTCAGCTTATTTGTTGTTCAAATTTTAGGTAATCAGGCTTTCAAATTGTTAGATTTTTCTAGAATTCTCATGTTTCCACATATTCAAAATGTCAGTTTAATTGATTTGCTTCTATGTTGCAGAATGTCATATTCTTAGCTTTTCCAATTTTGTCAAACTGCAAACTCAGTCTTGTAGGTTTACTGTAGCACAAACTTTAAGTTATTATAATTATTATAAGATAAGGAAAGACAGAGATTTAGTAACCTATTTTGCTCATTAACATTGTTGCTAGTTAGAGTGTGTTCAACAGATTCGGTTGTCAGAAGGCTGAGGTGTCCATAAGGCTGTTTCAACTTCCTCAAAATCATAAGAATAGTTGCTATAGTATTGCAACAATATTCCCTTTAGGGTATTTATGACATTGAAGACTGAGCTATCTGTATTGAAACCACTGATCTAAGCTACTTTTAAAGGAATTCACTGTTGTTGCTGTAACAACGTGAGCGGGTAAAGAATTCCACACGTAAGGCTGCCGTGATAAGCAAGAATGTCGTATCTGGCATTTTAACGAAAAATGGGTTGTCGCATTTAATTTATTAATTCATTTCATAAACTCCCGTGGCACTGACAGTTGTTGTCAAATGGTGAAAAAGTCTTGGGAGTCAAGGTTAAGGTCGGGTGGGGTGGGTATTCCCAATTGTCCCCAACTGTTAAGGAAGGGACTTCCGGAGATTTCAACATCCATAATTTTGTTGGTAATGTTAATTCTGCGTAGTAATCAAATAAAAAGTTTCTTACTTAAATCTGTCAGTCTCCTAAGTAATTGGAGACTGTTACTATTCAGCAGAATGCTAATTTCGCTAATAGAATCGCGGTTATTCACCATATTTTGGTGCATTGTGCATTGTATCCAGTTTCATTTTATTCGTGATTAATTACATTTTCGTCGAACACAGCCGTAGCATGTTGGTTTGGTCCTCGTTTAGATTTTTGCCAATAATCGGTGGTAAAGATTCAGGTCAAAACTAGTTTTGCACAGAAAACAATTACAAAATTCAATTTAATACCGGGCTTTCGAACACTAAACCACATCCGAAACTAATTTCAAAACGGCTTAATTGAAAGGAGATTCAATCTACCCTCGTTAAATAAATATTTAGCAAAAAGGGCTAACTCAATCAGATTGCTATTTTGGTTGAATCAATCGAGGGGAAAAGTGTGTGTAATTTCCAGGCGTTTCTCTTAAATCTCTAAACTTTTCGACATAACCGCTTTGCTTATTTAGTCAGTACAAAAATGGGATCGTCTGTGTGCGAAACGTTGCACTATAGTTGTTAAATCACTAAGGTTTAGGATCAAGTCTTTGGTCTCATGGGTCAGATTTCAATTGTGGCATTCTTGTGGTTTTACACTTCTCGGTTAGGAATGCCTATGTCTCTATAATTGAGTTAAGTGTTCAACTTAGCGATCCATTCTCACTAAGTAATAATAATTTTACGAATTCTACAATGAACAACAAAAAACCATCTTAAAGAACGAATGTACAAACGACAAAACTGCGTGTAGTGATCGACATGTCTTTCAAAACTTTCAATGGCAGATCGTTGAACGACATATTACTGGTGGGACCAAAAACGATTTGTGGGACATTATGCTTACAAAGATTTCGTCAATATCAATTCGTAATATCTACAGATATAGCAAAAATGTATCGACAAATTCTACTCAAAGCAAAATGATTGAAAACCATTGTTTCGAGCCAAAATCAAGATCAACAAATCAAAAGCTATCATCACTTGAATCAAGTGACATAATTATGGGATCGCCGCTGTCCCATATTTGGCTATGGAAACAAATGGCTATAGAAAACGTTCAAGAGCCAAAGGCTTGTCAAGCCATTTCAAGATGATTTCTTGTGTAGTTCTTGTCAACATCAAATCACTCAAACAATTGAAACTATAGATGATACACGTACTCAGAACTGCTGGCAATTCGAATAGGAAAGCAATATTAGCAGAAGACCACAATCAAGGCTGAAATCTTTACCGACAACAGATAGTCTAAGAGCCAGTGAAAGGCAAACATGACATATTTCAGTAAACCCTCAATTTATATAATCATCAAATATAATCATTCATTGTATTACCTGGAGAATATTTCAACAAATCGCTGACAAGATCTGGCAGTTGATCTCCCTTAAACCATTTGAAAGCGAAGGAACTTTCTTCCTCTATCCAACCATGGGCTCAATGTGGTGGGCTCTTCTTTGAAAACATTTTTTCAAATGGTAGAAATACAATGAATTATTATATTTGATGAGAATATTTCAACAAATCGCTGACAAGATCTGGAAGTTGATCTCCCTCAAACCATTTGAAAACGAAGGAACTTTCTTCTTCTATCCAACCATGGGCTCAATGTGGTGGGCTCTTCTTTGAAAACATTTTTCTAAATGGTAGAAATACAATGAATTATTATATTTGATGAGAATATTTCAACAAATCGCTGACAAGATCTGGAAGTTGATCTCCCTCAAACCATTTTAAAACGAAGGAACAGGGCGGAATGCAAGGGAGCGTTCACAAACTTAAATATCCTCACCTCACCTTGCCTGTTTATATACCATTGTCTGGTGTATATTAAACGCAATGTCAATTCATATTTAATGCACAGCAATATTCATAACTACCCCACTAGAAACTGTGACACAATACTTAACAATAGAATAAGACTGAGTAGACTTCGCACAAGCACTGACTACTATGGAATTCAATTTTATAATAGTCTACCTGCAGATATAAAATTGTTAGACCTAAAGTGTTTTAAAAATAAAGTTAAAAAATATCTAATTCGTAAAGCGTTTTACAGTTTTGAAGAATTTCTGTCAGATATAAAAAAAGATACAGATGCTATTTATTGACTTGTTTACCTTGTTATGTTCTTTATGTATATTTTTTGTATATATATATATATATATATATATATATATATATATATATATATATATATATATATACAGTAGAATCCGGATAAAGCGACGGTCAAGGGACCGGCGATATTACGTCGTACTAAACGGACGACGCACAAAACGGAAGGTGGAAAGCTGGTTAAATACCTACATAATATGCGCGTAAAATGAAAAGAAAACAAAATCTTCAATGAAGTAAACTTTAATATTAAAATTGAACATAATGTACTTATTTATCTACATTATTATATTTATTGGTGTAGAAAATCTGTGTTTTTTTTTATTGCTCATGTAGACAAATAGTATCTTTGCAACCTTGGTTACGGTTGCAAAGTAACGGTTTGGCCATTTATTAATTTAGGTGCGCAAAGTTTACTTGTCGCACGCAAATTCAGATAAACAAACTACTGAAAACTGAATTTGCCCCTGGAGTCCAATTTTATATTGGGATTTATTCCGCATTCGCAATAAAAAATAGTATGTCCAACTCGTGCGGCGTTGTCGATTGCCCCCTCAAGCGAATGAGCGCACTCACTTCGTTCGTGCGATCAACTTCGCTTTCGTGGGCAATCGACAACTGGCCGCACTAGTTGCACAATATACTATTTTTTTGCTTTTTGTGTCATAATAAGAACATAGGTAAAATTCGGGACCGAACGGGTCCAGGACGGGCCCAAGTTTAAATTTTGGCTCTTGAGAGGGGAGGTCGAGTCTGTTGACAAGGAAGGGTGTGAGGGCGGCAAAAGATACATAATGCGAAGTCTTTATCCTTGAACTTATGAATTGTTTTGAGACGCGCGTCGTTCTAACCGGACGATTTTCAATAAATTACGTCGCTCAAAGCGGTTGGTCGCTTTAACCGGAGTCGTACTAAACGGATATACTTTCGCAGTATGTTTTATGAAAACCAAACTTGAGGTTGCATTTACGTCGTTAAAAGCGGTTGGTCGTTATAAACGAAGTCGCACTATTCGGATTCTACTGTATATATATATATATATATATTGTATGTGACTTGTGCTAAAGCTGTACAGTTGTTCCGCACTAATAAAATTATCTTATCTTAAAAAATTATCTTAACTTTCTTCTTCTATCCAACCATGGGCTCGATGTGGTGGGCTCTTCTTTGAAAACATTTTTCCAAATGATAGAAATATAATTAGCACTTAGAAACTGCTGGTATAGCTCGCTTTTGCAAGGTGGAATAGAGCTCGCGTCGAAATTTCGAACTTATTTGCTGAAGCTTTCATTAACATCAGTAACTTTGTAGCTACTGACGAATAGATCTACTAAAATATTTTTGTTTTTAACTTTGAAAAGTGTCTGCCGTGATGTTACAAGCTTTACTGAAATACTTTTGAAGGTCGTCTGATTTTTGTACCTGTTACACCTGAGCGCCACTAAACCTACCTTGACCGGGCTTAGTTAGTCCCCATTTCATGAACAGTAAGCATAAGAGAGTCTTCTGACAAAATTGAGGGTTTACTGAAATATGTCATGTTTGCCTTTCACTGGCTCTTAGACTAAGACTCTATGCCTAAATTGTTATAAATTCGATGGGATTCTGACGAAGATAATTTTTAAAACGCTTTCGGATGACAAAAATAATTGTCCTAGACAAAACGGCTTCTTTCATCTAGTATATCGAAAGTTTACGATCCAGTTGGTTTGTTATCTCCGTTGATTGTTGATTTTGAAGACAAACTAGTCTCTTAGAAGTAGATAATATCAAGATTCCTAGATCTATCTGGCTTCCAAATGCAATTCAATTTGAAATTCACACGTTTGCAGCACATGATGCTAATTATCAACAATGTCAACTTATCTGTTCAAAGTCTAGAGTTGAACCCAGAAAAGAAAACAGTCAGACTAAAATTGGAGCTCTCTGCAACATATCTGGCAGCTCAGTAGGGTTAAAGTCAAAATAGTTCTTACATAACCCATTACCGGCTAAACTATTCAAATTGAATATTTTTTTATTTTTTAAACAATAGTTTAAATCTTTCTTTTTACAGCATGAAGTGTAGAACAAGTCAGAAATTCTGTCTATATTTTTATTTTATGAGAACAATGTGTTTTTCACCCTTCTATATATTTTTGAACTTGCCGTATTTTATAAACAAATTTCTAATTGTAAGTAATATTAGAACAGTAACATTCTTTTTTGCTAAATATATTCAAAATGCTTATCTTTCGATAATAAGGAATTTGTTTTTACTCATATTTAGAAAATGACGTTATCTGAATCACATATATATGATGGGTGCGCAGACGCACCTTTGTCCAAAAACAATGAACTTCATTCAAGATACTGCAACGGCATTTCATTGTTCTGAGAAAAGTCTCGTGTATTGAATATAAAAATGCGACGAAATGAAAATTTTCAGATGTAGTTTGGTCACTCATGCAAAATATATATTCGTGGAAAACCAGTGAGATTTGGGTTCAAACTGTTGTGCCTATGTTATGATAGAGGTTACTTATTTAGATTTATTCCATATGGTGGAAAAGTGAAACACAGCAATCAGGTTACTGCATTAGGAACAAGAGTGATTTTGGAACTCTTTTGGAAGAGTGGTCGAAAATTCACAACAGCACAAAGTTTTCTTGGATAACATTTTTACATTTTTGCAGCGGGAACGTTAAGGGAAAATCGGACTGCTAAATGGCCTATTGAAGACAATAAAGCTATGCCTAAGACCAAAAGTCGAACTTGTTGGCACTTAGGCACCATTGTTTACTAACGGTCCACGGAGGATCCGCGATCCTCATTAAGAAAATATCAAACGTCATGAGGCTGAGCCATATAAAACTCCTGAGATACAAGCCAGAAGTATTGTCATAGATGATTGGAGAGGGCACTTGACTGTCATCACACTGTATTCTCCCCCAAAACATACGATCAAAAAGGAAGACTACGTCAACTTCTTCAAAACGCTAGGACTAAGGTTAACTGACCCAAAAAAGATCCCACATCTAGTAGATTTTTGTGTCATAAAGGGGATTACTATTAACTGCCTCAAATGTACTTCCCTTGAAGACGTCTCATCTGACCATAGTGTAGTGCTGCTAGAGATTTACCAAGAAGTCGTACATGTTAAAACTCCAACAAGGACCAACTGGGATGCTTTCCGTACCATAGTAGAGTCTACGATCTACATTAGCTTGCCTCTTCAAACCTAAGAGGACATCAGCGGTGAAACATTTCAATGAATGTGTCCGAAATGCTGCTTGGGATAGCACCCCTGCTGCCAAGAAACACACGGAACCAGACTGTTCGATGACCATTCGTGAACTAGTTGTCGAAAAAAGACGGACACGTAAACTGAGGCAAACTACTAGATTCCCCGGACACAAAAAACGGCTGAACTACCTAACGAACGGCTAAACTTTAAAAGCAACTGCATACTGAAAAGAATGAAAATGTACATAACCACCTGCCTAATCTGGATGCTACGGCTGTCAGACTCATAAGGCACACTACCTCTAATCTGCCGATACGCAGAAAAGACGGCTCCTGGGCAAAAAGTGATTTGGAGACCAATACCTCTGGTTCCCGTTTTTTCAAACTTGTTGAAAAAGGTTCAGTTGTTCAGCCACACACGACTAATCAGATTTTGAAGTAAGTACTCTATTCTTTAAACATCAATTTGGTTTCAGGCGAGGCAAAAACACAACCTGCGCAATATTGGAGCTAGTAGGGCAAATTTTGGAGACTTTTGAGAATCGAGAATACATGTGTACCTACTAAGTTCTGCGACCGACTCACATAAGCTATTACTGGACAAGTTGAAACACTATAATCTTTGTCAGAGTAGCATTGCGCTAATGTTAGCATATTCGGAGAATAGGTATCAAAGGGTTAAGGTGAACATAACCGTTTCACTTAAATGTCTGGTAAAACATGGTGTCCCACAGGTATCTGTGAAAGGACCACTTATATTCTTAATATATGTTTTACAAAACTAGTGTTTCAATATACATACTATAGTATATTAACACAAAAATACATATATTTTCTGGTCAGGTCCATATCCTACATCATAGTCACTCCTCAAAACCATGAGGTGGGTAACTACGAATCCCGTAAATCATGTGTCCTAAGCAGACGCAACGACCCCAAGATGGCCGCCTTCAGCATTCCAGTCGCACGGTTGTGTATGTACCGATTTCCGCCAGGCAGGAATGATTTTTAGATTGGAAACGAGCGAGTCCTTGATGCCTCCAAAGGCTCCAAAGTTCAAAGAGCAGGTTTTAGTATTTTGTCCGCTTTTCCTCCTTCGACTTTCGGCAGGCGGGTATGATCTTGAGATTGAAGACGAACGAACCCTTGATGCCTCCCATGCACCCAATTACCAGAACGACCAGCTTCACCGTATAGGTTGTGCACAGCGTGCGGAGTTCGAACAGCAGGTCGATTGATATTTCGTCCTTTTTTCCTCCTTCTTGATGGATATGTTATTCTCGGCAGGAGCCGAGAACTCGATTACAAACATCTGCATCAGGCTTGTTCGCTGATATCTGCCTGACGGTGGAGAACGAATAGCTCCAGTAGATTTGGCCCCTTTTATTCTCCACAACGGACTCAGTATCGTTCGGGACATAAGGCAACACTGATGGGGTCTGGTCTATCGCATAGTGTTGCCTCAAATGAAAGAATAGTATTTTCAGTGTCGCATTGTGGCGATGGATATAGGCCGAATGTGCATATACTGGAAAAGCCGCAAGTATATGCATTGCTGTTTCTGGAGCCCTCTGGCAAGCTCGATAGCTTATTATTGTTATTATTATTATCAATTTTCACGTCTTTCGATGCGACAGGAATCTTCACCATTTGGGACTCACTAGACGAGGAGGAGTATTAATTGTCATTGACAATAAATATTCTTGCCATCGAATTGATTGAACTTGTGGCGGTTAAAATAAATTATCAATGCACCAGCGCCTTCTACGTTCTCCCTTCTGCTCCTAGTGCAGTTTTGGAGCTCATTTGTCTTCGATTTTTTTTTTTTGAACGAAGTTCCTTAACGCGGCTTGCGGGCGGGTTAGTTACGAAAATGCGAGTGTTTGTGTGTGCGGCGTGTACAATCAAATCAAGGGCCGACACAAGAATATTTTTATCTCTCCTTTTCCATATTTTTTACTGATTTTAAATACAGTGAATTACTGTAATGAATAAATTGTAGGTTGTCAATTTCTATCATAGAAGAAAGGTAAAATTACATTAGTCAAAGTACCCAGAAGAAAGTGTTGGTTTCACTTTAGGTTCATATAACAATAAATCGGGTTGCGTATTTCTTGCTGAGGAATCTCATTCCAAGCAACGTTTATCGATAATAATTAATGCAGGTGTTTTATTAGGAAAACGTTCTAATCTTTAACAGTGACATAAGGGCCTAATAATAATAGGTCTGGTGTTAACTGAAAAAATACTGCCAACATATACAGTGTGGAAATTAAGTAAGGAATAAATTCAGTAAGTCCGTTAGTATTTGCGCTAGAAATAAAACTTAAAAAGCATGTGGTAGGGCTAATTATAGCGCAGCGGACGAACGTATACAATTTTTTTTTCATTACTTTTTTTTGACAGTTATGACGTCATCAATATTTTTTTTTAATGGCAACCTATGTTTTTTATTTTACATTTGAATAGAGTTTTTTATTATGTTTTCAACGTTGTCAAATACTTAATAGGTTAGATGAGGAAAAAATTAATTAAAACGGCATTAAATTTCAAATTAGTAAAATTTCAAAAAATTAACAGAGCTGTCCAATCTTATCAGAATTTAAGGAAAAAAACATAGAAATCCAAACAAAACAAATTTCCCAAAAGCAATCAATAAGAAAAAATAAGAAAACACCCCTAAATTTCAAGGTAGGGCTAACAAATTAACAAAATTAGCAAAAAGACTATTGATGTGAGAGTATAAATTAAGATATTACATTAATTATTCAAACTGATGCATCATCTGACAAAATCCAAGACGACCATAAAAAGCAGCCCATATGTTTTGAATGGTTTGGGGAGTTATTAAACTGTACTCATGTCGCATTCTTCCTTCAAGATCATCCAAATTGTTGGTTCGGTTTTGATACACCTTGCTTTTTAAGTGCCCCTTTAGAAAAAGATCTAATGGGATTCGATCTGGGGACCTAGCCTGCTATTCTATTGGATCTCTTCTTCCATCTTCATGGGAACACTTCGTCCAAATAACGCCGCACCGGGCTTAGTGTGTTGGAGCACCATCCTGTTGCAAGCAGATTATTCATTGATTATTTAATAGAGAAAAACAGTTCAGACACAATTATTTTGTACCAATTCAGTACTTGTCAACATTGTATTGGTATCTCTATGGTTTTTTCTTAAATGCCGATATCTTTTAATTTTTTGAAATTTTACTAATTGAACTTTAGCGCCTTTTTAATTCATTTTTTCCTTATCTAACCTAATAAGTATTTGACAACGTTGAAAACAGAATAAAAAACTCTATTCAAGTGTAAAATAAAAAACATAGGTTTCCATGAAAAAAAAAATTGATGACGTCATAACTCTCAAAAAAAAAGAAAAAAAAGTATACATTCCTTGGATGCGCTATAATTAGCCCTATCACAAGCTTTTTAAGTTCTATTTGTAGTGCAAATACTAACGGAGTTACTGAATTTATTCCTAACTTAATTTCCACACTGTATATATCCATAAGTGGCACGAGGAGTAGAGTATTTACAAAATTTTTCCATGGTTTCCTGTTCACCACTGTTTTTTCTCTTTTCCAGTTTCTTTTTGTTCTCTTTTTACTTTTTAGAGGACTCATAAACTCTTCATCCCAAGCTTTGTTGGCGTTGCTTTACCTTTTCCCAACACTTTAACTTGCCAAATAATTGTCTTTGCCATTCTGTATTCGAGAATTCCTATCGTGTGACCCCCAACAGTTCAATAGCATGCTTATTCTTTGCTTAATGGATTGGAAACTCGGCTCTCTATTCCGTCAGTGTTCGGCACTATTGTTTCCCAGAATCCTATTAGTATTGTCTCTTGTTTCTTTTGTCTTTATTTCCTTAGCGTCTATGGACGCCTAGGACCCTATTCTTGAACATGTGAGTGTGTGAGTGAGTGAGTTGTGACGTCACATCGAGTAGTTAGTCGAGTATTTAATTTAAAGTAAGCGCTCGTCTCATACCGATCGAGTCTGGAGTGATTGTGAAGTGCGCTTACTTTAAATTAAATACTCGACTACTCGACCTGACGTCACTCACTCACACACTCACATGTTCAAGAATAGGGCCCTCAAGCTCTCTTATTGTAGTGTAGTGTATTTAGTATCTTTTCTTGTGTGTTGCGTTTTAGTAATTTCTGTCTTTTGTGCTTGGTCTTTTCGGTTTTGTTTCACTCTATGATCTCATTTTTTTGGTCTGTTTTTGCTTCTTTTCTCTTTTGCATTTTTACCTCTTTATTCTCCTTAGTCTTTTTGGTCTATTTCGTTTCTATTTTTTTGTTTATTTTGTCTTTAGTCTTTTTGTTGTTTTTCCTCTTTTTGGTGCCTTCTATCTCTACTGTCTTTTATACATTTTGTACATTTACTCAGTTTAGCATCTTTGGTTGTCTTGGTATTTTTGGTTTATTTCATCTTTCTAATATTTTATATCGTTCCTTTTAATCTTTTAAGTCACTGTGCTCTTTTTGTCTGGTTTCCCAGGTCTCTTTTGTCTCTTTTTTGACTACTTGGTGTGTGGTAGTATAGTGGATCTTTAAACCTCAAATTATATGGCCCCTAAACATAGTTTTAACGGTATTAAAAAACGCTTAATGTAAAGTTGAAAAATTAATGGCAGCCAGCGATGCACTAAAAACATTTTGATAGTCGCTGGATTTATTTTGGGAAAAAAACTTACCACTTACAAACTATTGTAAACATCTCGTTCTTTATTGATGAACCCTTTCTGAGAGACAAAAACCACTTTTGCTTTCAATTCAAAAACATAAAGACTCACCTAGGCCAACGTACCATTTATAAAAATTGTTCGAAATGACGACAGCCCTGGGCATTTCGCAGATGCATACCCCACTATCTTTCGGTGTTGTAAACAAGATGTTTCATGTTGCCCCACAAGAAAAAAATACTTATTCCGATCCACCTTTCGTGTAAATTTCGTGCATTTGTTGTCTATCTTCCGAACGTCCGCTAATAAATTACAAACTCAGAGAGTTCCCACGGGTTTCACATAATATGATAATAGACATAATCATATCGGTCACTATTTGAAAAAGGCATTTTGAAATATTTAGTGTGCACCGTCAACAATCAAAATAAAACTGAAAGTAATTAATTGGCAGTCGTTCACCGTACCCGTTCCAGCAAAAAAGTCCTTTTTTGTTTAGGCCAAGGCGTAAAATTAAAAAAAAAAATAAGTATTTTTTTTTCTAGGTTTCCTCAAATTAGAGACTGTCACAGGTTTAAATAACAACTAAACTTCGTGAATCACCCTGTATATTTATCTGTCTCCTTAGTAACTTTAGCCTCTGTAGTTTCCTTGTACTGCTTTTTTATCTCTCTAGTCCTTTATATTGTCTCTTCAGTATTTTTAGTCACTTTGCTCTATTTTGTCGATGGTCTCTATGGTTTAATTGCTTTCTTTGCTCCCTTTCCGTTCAGTCGCTTTGATCTGTTTTCTCTCTTTAGTATCTTTGGTATCTTTAAATTCTTTACTCTATTTAGCTTCTGATTTCTGTAGTCCCTTTAGTGTCTTTACTGGTACTATCTTTTGGTATTTTGTGTATTTCGTCTTTTTGTTTTTTTTTTGGTTTCGTTCAGTCTTGTTAGTGTGTGTAACCACTTTCTTTTTTGTTTCTTTGTCTCTTTGGTTTTTTTATATCTAACAACAGGATCTGTTTCTTTGGTTTCGTTCAGTCTTGTCAGTGTCTGTAATCACTTTAATCTTTTTTGTTTCTTTGTCGCTTTGGTTTTTTTATATCTAACAACAGGATTTCAAGAGGAAGAACAGGATGATGATCCAGAAGATCTAAGAATTTAAAATATTGGTAAACATAGCAGATACTAACTCGATAGGTTGTGATTGAGTACGTTTTGATTGATCCGTATTAACGAGTTGCCAGTGTATATTTAAGAATATCATTATTGACTATTAACGAAACTTTATGAAACACACTTTCAGTTATTAACTTTTTCATAGCCCCTTAAAAATCAACTGCTTTTAGCATCTTAAAATTGTATACAGCCGAGATTATCTCTCGGAAAAAAGAATAAAATATTAAACTCCCATTCACTTTATTGTCATGTTTCCGGGTAAGAAGGTGGTTTCCATATTGCGGGAAGATTTCATAAAATACATGCTTAGAAAAAGGACGCATATTTTTTGGTTAAGAGATTAAATTCTAGTCTCAAGCGGCAAATATGACACATGTTTTGTTGTGTTTTTGTAAAATTGTTCTCGCTGCTCGTTGACATTGTGTCATTCGATAAAATTTTGATATTCCAAATATGTAGGCGAGATCGTCGACAGGAGACACGGGAACGTAGCTGTTTAATTAAGCACGTAATAGAGATTATTGAGGCGTGTATTTCGAAGAAGATATTTAAGAAGATAAGAAGATATTTCCACCTCACTTAATGGAAATGCTTGTGAGTGGTCATGTTTGATGGTAAACAGTTCATTTACTATATTTAAAGTATTTTCCAAACTAATAAAAGTTCTGAGAATTTCTAATTAAATTATGGTTTATTTAATAGGAACCTTGCTACATTTTATAAACAAGCGACTACGCCAATGTTAGTTACACTTTTACCATTACAGTTTTACTAATAACCCTTTCATTACGGGCATTTTTTTCCGCTTCCGTTGTATAGGACATTTATTTATCATCGACGTGTCTTCCGTAATGATATGTCAATTTCCTATAGTTTTTTTTTTATTTTTTATTTGATTTTTGAGGAGAGAACTAAGGAAAATACAATAGTAGATTATATTACAAGTGACAGAAATGCTTCATCGTCAGCGAGTGAGATTTTTGAATCACGAGTGCGATGGCACGACACCAGAAATCCTCAAAAGTTAGAAAGTTGAATTTTTTACAAAATATTTATTGCATAGCGAGATGTTAATGGTAAAAATTCCAACTTTATGTTTAAATAAAAACACACTTACTCTTTCGTTAAAGGAAGCGATTGTTTTTGTTCTTTTTAAAACCATGTAACGAAGTTACCGAATTTCCAGAGATTCAAATACCACCGCTTCATTCTTCGCCTCGTTGCCGGTCGCAGTCTCGTTTTTTCACATCACGCCCTAAATCGCACTGTTAACATGTCGAAATAAAATACTTCCGAACGTCCGATCGGGGTGAATCTTTCATCCCGTTGACCATAAGAATAGTACGCTGCTGATATCGCCCTTCAGAACTTTCTACGTTGCCCGGAGCCGACGTCACATCAGCGGGCGAGAAGACCTTGACTTCCCCACTCGCTCCCCACCAAGTTCTCTATAAAAGACATCCCGGCCGCGAGAATTGCTAATAGTGAGTCGCTCCACTCCCGGGAAAGATCCTCTCCTCGTGCCTTACCTACTTCCTGCCGATAGTCCCGGCAAGCAGCCGCCGCCAACACAGGCGTCTCGACGCCACTGGTAGCACGGAAGGGCGATCTCGGCTGACAGGGGGTTTAGGCCCCCCAGCTGTTCAATCGACTGTGCACCGGAAGCATCCGGACCAACCTTCACTGCCGGCACCCCCGACCGTATCGTCCCAGACTCTAAACCACCCCGGCCGACAGAATAACGGACGAGACGACCACCGTGTAAATATCCATGTAAATAGTGTAAATAGTTGTATACATAGGGTGATTAATAAAGACTGTCACAGCCAGCCGCATTTACTTTCCCTTCCTTGACAAGCGTCACAACCAAGACATCAGTTTTCTTGACATTTCTTGAGCTAGTGTGGTGCTCTGAGTCTTTATAATGCCTCGAATCCGTGGAAAGCCACCCTAGTAGTAATTATCATTGTTTCAAAATCTACTTACGCGGGGCTGTAGCAATATCGTGGTGTCAGCGGACCTCCTCGTCTAACTACAAAACGTGAACATCGGCACCTACCACAACTGGTCTTACGAGACAGATAAAACTTCTTGCTTTTATTATACAAGAGGGGTCCAACAGATTTGACCATGTTTGTACTATGTATCATCTGGTTTTGCGAGATCGCTTTACAAAATACGTCTACTTTTTATAGCTTTTATAGCAAGAAAAATAACAAAAAAATGGTTTGTGGTAGAGTTTTTAACTTCAATAGGGAATATTAACCACACTTGAACCGACAGGACCCAAAGTTTTTTCCCATGTTTCCTCTACACTAAATTAACTGCTTTTTAGCTTGTATACTAAGCACTTGAAACAGCTACCATACTTAGCCAAGCTGAACTTTATTCAAAGTTTTAGCTGCAGCTTCCACTTCTGTGATTTTACAGTAGGTACTTCGTTAATCAAAACAAGTGGGTTTCGTACGAAGCATGCCAGAGCAATTTCAACGCCACATGTGACAATGTCATAATACGGTAATTGAATCGTGCGCTTTAGCGCTTATATGAGCGCGTAACAACATTAAATTTATTCCCTTAATTAAATATTCCTTGGAGCTGGAGCACGGATGATAAGACTAGTTTTGACGCTGAATGGTGCAAAGGTGAAGGATGTAAAAGATATGGGCCGATATTTCATTATACGTAATTTATACAGAGATCGAAAACTAAATTAACCAAAAGTGGCCATGCGAGAAAAGCCGCTTGTCGTAATTTACCAGAATTATTAAATTTGACATTTTATAAATAACTAGCTGGTAACTGTCACGTCAGAGAAAACTTTTTTTTGGGTTATAATCCGATCGCGACTAAACTTCACATGAACACTCCCCAGACTATTCTACATTTATCCTGAAAATGTCGTCAAAATCGGTCCAGCCGTTTTAGAGTCCATAGGGAATACACACATCAATTTATAAATAATATATTATATGTATAGATTCTATTAACTGCGACAAGCGGCTTTTCATGCAAGGCCAACTTTGGTTAATTTAGTTTCCGATCTCCCTGTACTTGTCTTCACTTCTCAATTCATAATTGAGGCGTTCCATATCAAAACTCGCCTTATTTCAAAATTCACCTCGTTTCGAGGTAATCAAGAAAAACGTTTTTCTTATTTTGTTCTGTAATAAATAATAATTATTGATAGTTGAGGCAAGTTTACATTATACATTTCTAAGGTTTGATTAAATTGGCAATAAAACTTTTAAACCGAATAATCCAAAACTAGTCAAAAAGAACAGAGTCGAAGTTACGCCACATTTGTTTCACTTTGTATGGGAAATTTTAATCAAGCAATTTCATTACACTAAAGTTGGAAATTTTGATTGGCCGTGAAGTTACCCTATGTTGACTGTTTATTTTACATTAATTATAAACTACATGAGTTTCGGGTCGGGATATTGATTATTCTGTACTTTAGTATAAGAAGGGTGATGCGATACGGTCACAAAAGGTTCTCTTTTCTATAATTTCGTCGAAATAAAAATACTTTTCGTCGGCTTAGTTCACATACTAAATTCCTACCTATAGTGTAAGTGAGTTAGGGTGGAATTTATAGTCGCAAAGTCGAACTTAAGTCTGACTTGTGATCTCGTTGTTATGGGTACATATTTATGGAAAACTAACATGCCAAGTCTGACTCGAGAATAAATACGGCCCTAAGAGAGTAAGTGAAAAGATCTCATGAACACATGGTTACGAAAGAAAATGTATTTGTTTAAAGGAGTAGAGAAGGGTTGATATTTTGATAGTGAAAATATTCATCCCACGTTCTTTAGCATTAGCGTAGGATGGCCTGATCGATACATCCGTACAAATGCATCATATAGCGATAGATGCTTTGGTTTTATTGGCACTGAATATAATTATTATTATTAGAACGGTTTTATAGTTTTTATTTGACACTGCAGACGAATCCGCTCAACACCCGTTGCAAGTTTTATTAGTCCACAAGGTCCTGTAGCTTTGAAGAATGGGGTTGTCCCACAACTTTCAAAAACAGCTTTTCTAGAAACTAGACGGAAATAGTATATGACGGTATTAGGCCGATATATGGCATAGAACAGGCGAGGATAATGTTTGTTTGCCGAGACGTAACTCGAGTAAATATCTGAGCCAGTTAGGGGGCCCCTTGGGACAGGGGGCGTACCTACCATCTGAACCACCGTAATACCTACTACCTACTCCATCCCCACCACCAAAGTGTTTCAAAGTTAAAAATCTATGTATTAAAAAATATCGTCCACGGCTATTAAATTTTAAGAGCCGTGGCTGTTACCAGTTAAATAACAACCATGGAGACAGTACCGATAATATGTAATAACAATCACGAAACATATTGTACCCCTATTTTTTTCTTTATTCGAAATCAGGTACTTTACTAGGTAAAAAAAAAACGAAACATTTGTCTCATTTGAAACGCGCGCCTTTTAGACCGAATGACATATTTTCAGACGTGATTATATCCAGTATGCCTTTTGGAAGGTATTATGTTATACATATTGTGATGATTATATCACAATTTTCCCTAGTTACGATGTATATAGATAAGCGATTAGCCCTAGCACTTCGGTGTTTCGGCTGGGTCCAAAATGAAATTTGTCATAGTAACAATTTTTCGATAATTGTTAATAAACGTCAGAAAAAAAGTTACATCCTGAGACGACGGCGCGACGGCCCGGAAGCGGATGATGTCATGATGATCTCACCACGTATGGTAACGTAATTAATCTGGAATAGTCCACATGAGAACGTCTGGGAATAATTGATCACATGGGATGCTCTAGAAGACTCTGTGGCGGCGATCTCATGCTATACCACGCTCGTACAAGAGACTGATCTCATTCTTCTAGAATAATCCTTTGCGTCGGAAACATGATCTCATGATTCCGGGAATAGAAGAAATCGAGAACGAAGGGAGCGGTATAAGAAGGGATCAAACAACGGAGCAAGTCAGTCTATTGGAAGCATCGTGAACAAGTGATCAGCGCGTGATATTGTGAAAGTCTATTCATAGTGAAAAGTTAGTCTTATTGTTAGTCTTTTTAATAAAAGTTTGTAAATACGGTGTGCGCCAGAATATTTCTTTAAATCCTCGAACCCGCCCGACTCAGGCTACGTTACAATCCAAATTTCGCATTTTGTGAATCGCTTTGTTTATATAATCGTAACGAATACCAGTCGAGTAAATGAAAATAATCCGATTATACTAACCCCGTCATTCGACGTATTCATAATTCATGATAAATCATCCCGGGCTCTTCATATAATAAAGTTAATTAACATTTGTTTGCAAGTTAAGCGTTTCGATATTATTTTACTCAGGCTGCCATGTATGTCAAAATAAAATTCAAGTAAAATACTACTTCCATAAGACATGGGCATAACGTTTGCGACTGCCCAAAGGGTTGTCACGGTCAGGTGGTACTTGCATTTAAAAAAAAAATTATTCGCATTTCTAAACAGGCTGCCATTAAGAAGCATACATGGTTGTGCTATATATCAGCTACAAAAAAAGGCATACCGTTTGCGCATATCCAAGTACACTAAAGTACATTAAAAACATTTAGTAAAGTGATGTAACAATATTCCGTCATTTAAATCAGTATGCCATTATGATCTCATATAGTTTATGATAGTGTATGATGTATAATAATAATAATATGAAATTGGCATAGCAATCAGGACAGTCAAAAGTACAGGCATACGGAAGAGAAGTTGCAAAAGGGTTAATGAAATTTCCGTGTTTCTAATCATCTGGTTCTTAATTGTTCACTACATTGAGATGTATTTAGGTGGTATACTATGGCATACCGTTTGATCCGGTCCGGGACTGGCAAGGTATGAATATATGACGAAAACACAAAAAGGACTTTTATGATTTAACTCACAATCAGTATGCCTCCTCGAATTCAAGTTAATCATGTTATATCAACATCAAATCCTATGTGTCTCAAATGCGAACAACCGCTTATCAATAGTAGGTATGGCATGCTCCAAATGTAATAACTCGTATCATCCTACGTCACTTTTACCCCTGACACTACGGTTAGTAACTCAACTTTGTTTTGTTCTGCGGACACTAGCAACAATAATAATAATAATATCATTCTAGAGGAGATAGCTAGCCTCAAGACAGAAAATGAACACTATAAACGAGAGCTGAGTGAAATAAAAGATCTACTATTAACTCGCCAAAGGATTTAATAATTTTGACAGATGTAGGAAAGCATATTACCGCGACGCTCGCAGATTTTAAGAGCGAAATTATCTCAGCCTTCAAAGAAGCATTAAAACAGAGTGACAACGTAAGTCATGGCAAATATAGCGCAAAACTGCCCGAATGTGAGACAACACCGAAACCAATAGAACAGCTCCAGCCTCAGACAGAAATCATCCAAAACAAGAGGGTTGTTATTCTAGCGAATGAAAACGACCGAGACATGGTAGATAGATATGGTATTATATGATATAGATAATGTTAACCAATTCTGAATATTTCTGTTTAAAAATTAATCAAAAATTTAAGCGATTATTCCAACGAGAATCACAAGGTTACATATACAGACACCAATGATTTGATTCATAAACAATTGAAAAACATTTAACACTGTGGCAAAGAGAAACATAGTAAAAAAAACGCAATTTTATTGATATAGTAAACCAGGACAATACTACGAGGAAGAAAATTAAACAGCCGGCATCATTTTTTAGGCAGTCATTTCTCAGAACCCGATAGAAGCCAATAGACAATAGGAGACAAGGATAAAGACTATACTACGCTGCTCAAAACAGTCAAAGCAGGAATTAAAAATAGTGACGCAGCCAATGTCATCTGCTCGGTTACAAGCACAAGGAAGCGAGAGCTACTGATTACCACAGAAAAAGACACCGCCGCTTTGAAAGCACTTAAAGATACCATTAAGACCACATGTGAAGCAGCCAATTTTAGGGCAACAGGTGAAAAGGGAAACAAGGAAGAAACTGAGACCTTGCATATTAGAGGCATAGACGCAACTATACAAAAACAGGAGGTAAAGAAGCTTTCGAGGCAAAAGTTGTCGGTTTGCGAAAAGAAGAATACAAGGTTAGCGATCTCATAACTTTGATAGTCAAGAAGAAAGACGGATTCTTAAGAATAGGCTTTAGAAAAGCGGATGCAGATCGATGCTACAAATGTTGGGCATTTAATTACGAAACTTCGGAATGTCAGGAACGGGGCAGAAGAATGTGGAAATGGGGAAGGATGTCCCATCTGTAAGTAACTAGGACACAATGCTGGTGAAGGAAAGTGCCCAGCGTTCAGAAAGCACTCGCCAAGGCCAGAAGATTACAGCGACAAGAGTCAGAACGTGGTGGCCAGGTCAGGAATATTGCGGAAACGCAGGACCCTCCGGCTAAGGAGAAAGATCGAAAAGGAGAAGGCGAAGGAAGGATAGAGCCAGAGCCCTGGGTTTCCCCGAATGACTAATCCGACAGTGCCTACATATCACCAAATTTTGAAATAGATGAATTTGGAATCCTCGATGCGATCTAGCTGGTACCTGGAGGAGAGGACATATTAGCGGGTGACTTCAATGCTAAATCTATGGAATGGATGCGCTTCCGAGGACAGAAGAGCGAGGCCACTAGCTGACCTCACCGCCTTGAACAACCTTCGAAAAAGGATCAAGCAAATCTGTGATTGACGTGATCTTTACCACGCAAAGATTGTGTAGGAAAGTGACCAAATGGAAGGTACTGAAGGAACTTGAAAGTCTCAGGCTGCATAAGTACATAATACATATAGATTGAGGACCGCGAAAAGGATCTGGTACATAAAAAAAAGCGACGGAAAAGGATGGATTGCGCGTAAACTTGATGAAACAAAGTTCGTAGCTGCGATGGGGAGAGAGATTAATAATGAAAGCGATGGCGGATATGAGATATTACATGGACGCTATGATGAGAGCCTGCGATGCAGCGATGTCTCGAGGAACACTGAGGAAAGCAGAACACCACAAATAGAAGTATTGGAATGAGGACATAAAGTTAATAAGGGAGACAGTCGTAAAGAAGAATGCTGTACAAGAGTAAGTACAAAAACGAGGCGGAGGACGTTGTGCGAAGGGAAGAAGTAAAGTACAAATCGGCTAAGAAAAAACTGAGGTACGCAATTAAAAAGGCGAAGGAAGAGGCATGGAACAAGCTATTCAAACGTCTCAAGCCTCGGGTACCAGATAGTGGCCAAGAGATTGAGAATGTCGTCCGACCCGCTGCAACTGGAAGTAGCACCGAAGATAGTAGAAACCCGAAGAGTGAAATAGGAAACTGGAAGACCTTCGGAGCAGGATTACCGAATTCAGCGTAGAGGAACTGGAAATCGGAAGGAACAGAATGTGGATTAGGAAAGTTCCAGGTCCAGACGGGGTGCCACCCGAGGCGGTCAAACTGATGGCAAAGCACTTCCCGGGGTAAGTTTTGAAATTATTTAATGCTTTAGTAAAGGAAGGAAAATTCCCACTTGGGTGGAAGCAAGCGAAAGTTGTACTCATACCATACGGAAAAGAAATAAAGATGGCAGGGAAGGTACTGGAACAGCTGCTGGCCGCTCGGATAAGGAAGGAGCTTGAAGGAAAAGGAAAGCTATCCGATATTGAATACGGATTTAGACAAGGGCTGTCGACGATACAGGCCATTCAGAAAGTGACGCAGAGAGCAAGAAGGTAAGAGAAAAGAAGACCCTGAAGACCAGGAAACTGTGTGCCGGAATTGCACTGGATGTGCCAATGCTTTTAACAGCGCAAGATGGCAGGAGATAATGGCCGCACTAGAGCGCCTAGGTATACCTCCTTATCCCATCAGGATAGGATGACCCGTACTGGGGACCCTGCTGTGGAATATACTGTAAGATGGTGTGCTTGAGTTGAGACAACCAGAAGGAGTTGAAATAATAGCCTATGCTGACGATTTAGCGGTGGTCATGGTAGCTAAGACGGCGGCCGAAATTATGCAGAAGGCGAACGCTGCCCTGGAAAAAATAAGGGTCTGGATAACCAGAACGGGTTTAGAACTGGCGCCCGAAAAGACCGACAGCGTTATGCTGGTAGAGAGGAAGAGACATGATCCCGAACATTTCGTACTAGAAGGAGTTACGATACGGCCGAAAACCAGCATGAAGTATCTCGAAGTAATCCTGGATAAAGATATTAAATAATATGGGGAACACGTACGAGCAGTGGTTGAAAAAACAGGCACACAAGCAGCCTCGTTGGGACGAATCCTCCCAAAGATAGGGAGAGCAGGGGGAAAGACGCAGGATCCTGTATAGTCTGGCCGAATCGACTGTACTATACGCTTCGTAGGTGTGGAAAGGAGTCTTCGAAATCCAAAAGTATAGGGAGCGCAAACAGGCTACAAAGAAGAATAGCGCTCCGCATATGCAAAGGCTACAGGACAATCGCTACTGAAATGGCTATGATACTTGGAAGGACGGCGCCGCTTGATCTACTGGCGGAAGAAAGGGCGAGAACGCAGGGTAAAACTGAAATGGAGAGGAAGGCAGCACGCAAGATCACCGTCGCCAAATGGCAGGACAGATGGGCCGAATAGGGGAAAAGCCGGTGGACGCACCAGTTGATCCCGCACATAATATAAACTCGGTGAACAAAACCCATGGAGAAGCTGGATACCACCTGACCCAGGCTATGATAGGGCACGGCTGCTTCGATACCTATATCTGTGCCATTGGAAAGATGGACACGGACAGGTGCTGGTTTGGCAACAGCAGTGACAGTCCTGAACACACGCTCTTCCAATGCCAAAAATGGGAGAAAGAAAGGCGGGAAGTCGAGCAGAAGATACAAGAACCGATCGGAAGCCACAATATCATTGAGGCCATGCTGGAGGACAAAATAAAGTGGAAGGCAATTGAAGACTACGTCAATGACATAATGAAAAAAATTGTTTGTGGAGTCCACGCACGATAGAAGTGAAACTTTTGGAGTTTACTCCTTAAGAATGAATTTTTTTGCCCTGCACAAGCAAATGTTCCTCTATCAACTTGAAAATTATTCTAAACTTGTAAACTATTATTGTCGCAATACGTGCGATAGACGTGGAGTATCCATTTTTGTCAGAAATAATATAAATGTTGCGGCATTGTGGTTAGGGTGAAAGATGTTACATATAATATAGTATGTTTATGTAGAACACCTGACATTTTTAGTGCGAAACTGGCGGGGTTATTGGATGGGATAGCTAAGCCTGTAGGAAAAACTGTAATATGTGGCGATTGTAATTATGACAGGGCAGCCTTGGAACAAGGGGGAGTAGTTACCACCTGAACCGACTTAATACCTACTCTAGAAACCTTCTACTTTTTATAAAGACCCTGGGATGAGACGTTGGTCAGATAATATACGGGATCTACACCATCTTTCTATAAAAAACAAATCGGCCGAGGTATATGCCAGATATAAACAAGAAAGAAAGCTTTTCTAAGAGCACTTATTATTATGTAAAAGAACGCGAAATGAGATCATTATACGGGTCTCCTCAAACAAAATAAAAACTACATTCAGTATATTCAAGCAAGCTACTGACGCTAGCAATAATCCCACAGAAATATTCCTCAAGCAAGGCGACAAAACTATAACTAATCCACGCATAATTTTAAAAAAGTATTTATGTAACGCAAGTAACAAGGGTAGCAGAGCAATTTCTCTTACTGGAACTGCGATCTCAAAAACTGTGCATGAATCAATCTTTCTTAGCCCCGCCTGCTCCTCGGAGGTAGTAACTACTATAAAAAAATCAAAAACAAACAGTTCACCGGGATCGATGAAGTGCCTGTCACCGTGTTAAGGGTAGCAGATTTCATCAGTGCCCCACTTTCGGATATTATAATAAACACTTGCTTTTCAACCGGAGTTTTTCCATACAGGATAAAAATAGCTAAAATTGTATCTCTCTACAAAAAAGTCAGTAAAAGCGATATAATAGTAATTTATGTATTAAGGGCATAATGACGGCGTTTATGGCCCGCTGCGTGATATTGGAGCCCGAGACGTTAGTCGAGGGCTCTAACACGCTAAGGACCATAGACGCTAATTATGCCCGTGGTACATACAACATTTTATGTCCGGTTGAAGCTTCAAATTATGAATTGTTATAAAATATAATGTTTCATGTCCGGCTCTCGCCTCGACCAGAAAGTCCATACTGGAGGAGACATGGCCCAGCTGGTCTGAACCATCCCAGCTTTTTCGATGAAATCGGATGGCTGAATGCGAGACAGTAATGAGCGAGGCAAAGGGGTCACACAATGGACCCGCGGTGTCGTCTAAGTGTCAGTGAGAGGAGCCAATTTCTTCAAACCCCTCAACACCTAGTCTACAGAATTTGTGGATTTTTTTTATTTTCGTAAAGCGAGCTCTAAAAACTTTTACGGCCCTAGGGCTCTAACATACTAAATTACGCTCTAAAAACTGGTTCATTAATAGACAAAGAAGGCCCGACCGGACATAATAGTAATTATATACCAAAGTTAAGAAGAAACTAATGAATGCGGTAAACAAGACGCTGCGAAGGATAAGCAGGTGTATGAAAGCATATTACCTATAAATAGTGCCACAAAAGACAAAATCTATTATTCGTGGGAAGAAAAAGGCACGGGCAGATTAATTTCACATGCGAGGTGGCAATAATCACTTCCCAGAAAGATGACCGATACAATTCAAATGAAACTCGACATCCGATTGTGCCGGGCCTATAGAACCGTATTGACGGAAGCCGCGAGGGTCATAGGTCGGGTGATACCGCTGGAATTAACTGCCGAAGAAAGATGCAGCACCCTAGGTAAAGATCTGGCGCGGAAAAATCTCGAAAGAAAAAAAAACTTTCAAAACACGGCTGGAAAGGGAGACAGCGGCATTGGGAGACACTACCTCGTGGACAAGAAGGCTCATAAATGACGTGCGGCCGTGGTTCGACAGAAAATGGGCTACCATCTAACTCAGTTCCTGAGCGGGCACTTTTTTTTATTATTCTTAAGGGGCGCGGTTCAGACCCCACTGCACTGAAGCTTCAGCTCCACAAGGCCTGTGCTGTAAATGAATTTCAGCACAAGCTCTATGGGCATATGTTTTATGTCATTCGGTTTAGCCTACGTCAACCCTCAGCCTCAAGCGCTGTACACTTGCACAGTGTATGTAGTGGAGTTTCTTTCTTCTCCCTACACATCCTGCAATCAGGATGCTGCTTCACCCCAATTGTGGCGAGATGTTCTATGAGACAGCAGTGTCCCGTGAAGACTACAACTGCCTTTCTCAGTTATTTCCTGTTCAATCGCAGGATTTTCTTTGCCCGTTTTTTCGACAGGTCTTCCATGAAAATCTGCATCCAGGAACGTCAAATTGGGGACGTCCTTAGCGTCGACAACGCTAACAATAAGTTTTGCCCCTTCCCAGGGTGCGCTTTTTGCCCTTGGTGGTTTGGTCAGCACAAGAGGCATGCAGGCAGCCCCCCCTCGAAATGTTACAACGGAGAACCTAGGTGCAAGCTCCCCCTGCTTTACCCTGTCAACGGCTTGGACCCTTGTGTCCTTGATCAGATCCACCCGATCCTCGTTGAGGACGCTTGTTGGATATACTTGATGCAGGATTGCCACTCGGATATCCGACACGGTCGCCGCAAATGATACAGTGGGTCTGGTGGCCCTACTCCTCTTTTTTTGGCGGACGTGCTTTATAGCTGGGAGTACTCTCCGACTGTCGGAACATTTCCCCGGCTACCTGTGCTAGATCCCGGTTCCAACTTTCTGGCAGTCGGGTTTGTCCCTGTTGTAATTCCAGTATTCCTTGCGGCCCCAAGCCCTCCCGGCAGCACCGGACAATCTCCTGGATGGATGCATCCATTCGAATTCTCCTCCCAGGGCCCAAGGAGGGGAAATTGAGGGAATAAGGTTGATCGCTATACGCAGAGCCCTGTGTCCGCATAGAGACATACAACAGGGTTTGCTTGGTGCCCTGAGGTGAGCTGGTCCGCGGCGAGAGGCGTTCGTTCGGCGCAGCAAGGGTTTTAAACGTCGATCTTCCCTACTAACCTCCCACTATCCAGAGCCAGTGGAGACTCCGACCATTCTCCTATCCGTCACCTGGAGACGCGCTTGGTAGGTAGCTCAACCCGATAGGATCAGGCACGGATGCTTCAATAACTATCTCAAAAAGATTCGGAAACTGGATAGCGACCTATCTCGGTATGCCTTTTTGCTTGGCAGAAGAAGGTGACTGAACAAACGGCGAGTAGATATACGGAAAAGAAGAGACACAAAATATCTAAACAGAGTAAAAGTTAAAATTAGTGGGTATTTGAAGACACTGTGATAGAAAGCATCACATTAGGGCATCAAATAAGACCGATGTGCTAAAATGCCTAAAAGAAGAACTGGCGACCTTAGAGAAGCGACAAGAAACACAAAGACAGTACCTAACAATAAAAAATACGGGGAAAGCATAATTAAGGAACGCAGACTGAGGATAGGAATTGGGACGTGCATCGTAGAAAAAGCCTGTGTGTGCTGGAGCTATAATCACCTGACCGACGAATGCAAGAGCCAAAGTAGGAAAGCATGCTGCTACGAAAGCGAAGAAGAAGGACACGCGGCAAAGGACTGCGCAAATGAAGAATCATGCCCAATCGGCAGTATGAAGGGCCACAAGGCCGGCACGAGTAAGTGTAAAGCGTTCGTCACAGCGCTAATGACAGCAAGAGGAAGAGAACATAAATGACAATGCGGAAGAGGTAGAACTATGGTGCAGTTGTACGGGAAGTGTTAGGTAATGCAAACGAGGTCCGCCGCTTGTCTGTGCATGGAACGTTTTTCAAATCCAGAAATTCCAACGTGAGGTTCCTTTGGGATAACACACTACAACGTCGATTATGGCAAATTTTCTTCTCCAACTCCAGATTTCGGACGTCCCAGATTTGTAATTGCGTTTTGGAAATTAAACCTGAAATTTTTAAGTATTCAAAGATGTGCTTCGAAGTGTATTCGAAATCTCGAACAAGGATTATCTCTGATGCAATGTTGCAAAAGAAACATGTTGTAGAACGTGAATGACTCATTTCTTAGACGAATTGAAACTTTTGTTCAACAATAAGGAGACTATAATTATGGAACATTTAGTTTAATTTTGTTTTGTTACTGGTTTTCTCTTAATACTTCATTATTATGTCTTCATTTTTATTTTGCATTGTATTACTTTTTTCTACATAACCCTTCAACATTTGTTCAAAAGATCCTTCCACGGCCTGCTTTTTATGAATAAAGCACATGTATGTCTACCTTTTTAAAACAGTGTATGTAATTATGTCAATAAATACACGTATGGGATATACCATATGTTTGACAAAAGTAAAAGATAATTAATAGGTCTGTTATTTATTATATAACAGGTCATCATAAAACATTGTAGTCTAAGTAGGCTTTGGAATTCAATGTAAAGATTGTTCCTGTCCGCTTCGTTGTAATAGCGATTTAAATCCTAGATTTGAGCATAAAACAATCTACACACACCGATTAAATTGGTCGCATAACAAAAATTAAACTTTTTATTCCTTTAAAGTGAATAAAATTAAAATTCTAACATCAATGGTAACGGTAAAGTGACTATCAAACAGTAACACAAACTGCAATTAGTTTTTTCTGGAAAAAACGAAAGAAAACACATCAAAATAACACAGAATGACAGATTAACTTTTGACTTGACAGTTGACAATTGCACAAGAGCGGCAAAATATTAAAAGTATGGGCACAGCCTACTTCAACTACAATCAATTATATTAATGCAGCAATAAATATGTATTTACTACAGGGTGTTTCAGAAAGAAGTGCAATAACTGAAACCAGTGGTGGAACCCATCAAAAGCAACAACTTTTTTAAATACGACTCTTCCAAAAAAATTCAATTTTTTTTAGCATTTTCCACCTTACATATTCACGAGCCGCATATGGATATTTATTTTAATTTGACCTACCGAGAATTAATTGTTTTTGTCCGGAAAAGTCAGGGTTCTTATCAACAATCTACATTGTTTGCACACTCCCGTGCTGATAAACTCAAATAATTGTTATTGAAATCAGCTTCTCGAGACAACTCAATCGGGCGGCGATAATTTGTCGTTATTAATCATAAAAGATGCCGGCATTTTTTAACAGCGAATACACGGACATTATTGTATTAATTTACGGAGAGGGTCAAGGAAATTTCGCCAATGCTCAAAGACTAATTTGCGTTAATCTTGTACATTGTGTTGGCTTTTTGCAAAATCTTTAAAGCCGCCCACCCACGAAGATTAGCAAATCTGTTTGGAGTACCATATTGCACCACTTGGAGAATTTTGACATTGGATGTTGAAGTAATGATGTTTTGTAGGTGAGATTCCTATTTTTAGTTTATTTATTTCAGACTGTCCGGTAGATGTTCTATTAAAGGATCAATTTGCGTCCGGTAGGTGAGCTATTACAGTATCAGAGCCGGTAAGTGTCGCTAGGCAACACTTACCGGACAGTTTCATCCTTATAAATCAAATCTGACATTAATCTGACATTTTCAAACGTATTTGTCGGCTACTGATGAAGTTTTACATGTACAACAAAGGTGATGCGATTTTCACAAAATGTGATTTTTTTATTTTTGAAATAAAATAATGAGAACGGGCTTGCAGTATGAAATAAAATACATAACGATACACGTCCGGTAGTTACTTGTAACGAGTTAGACATTATGGACGAGGCGACGTTAGGAGCCGACCTACCGGACTTGGTTAGTGGTCCGTTCCCCGGATTCTTGGAAGGGCGTTTGTTGGTACCTGGGTTGCATCCCACCCCACCAGTACCACCCTAATTTTAGTGTTAGATATTTTAGTCAAGACGATTGGCATTTCTCACTCCGACATCCGGAACAAACAGTTCAATTTTTTTGTTGTTGTTATGTAGTTGTTATAGTGTGTTAATTAAAATTATTTAGTGCACGACCGGATGACCTGCTCTCAGGCGCGAACACCTTGGAAGAAGCATTAAAGTTACAAAATCAACTGAACGCGGCTTTGTCAAGCGCTGGCTTTCAGCTACGGCAATGGGCCTCAAATAATTCGGCTTTATTAAAAAACGTACACAAAAACACTAGTTGCCAGAATGTCGATTTATGTAAACAATCGGAAACTAAAACACTTGGCCTAAGTTGGGATTTCAATTCGGACACTTTGAAATATGCCTCTAGGTTGTTAACGCACAGTGAAGACACAAAGTTAACCAAACGAATTATCCTGTCAAAAACGGCACAGTTATTCGATCCTTTGGGTTTAATCGGTCCTATCATAGTCATTCCAAAAATTTTAATGCAGCAGCTTTGGGTAGCAAAACTTGACTGGGAAGAAAGCGTTCCACATGAGATCCAAATCATGTGGACGAAGTTCACTCAACAAAGTCAATGTTTAAACCAATTTAAAATACCACGAAAATGCATCTCAGGTGCAGCGCCAGTGCAGTACGTATTACACGGGTTCGCGGATGCATCAAACGCAGCATACGGCTGTTTTATATATTTAAGAACAGTTGACGCAACAAAAGCGATTCATTTAGAACTCGTGACAGACTGTACTACCGATGCGTTTCTTGCCGCTCTTCGACGATTCATCGCAAGACGTGGCAAAGTTTCAGACATATATTCTGATAATGGTACTAATTTCGTCGGGGCCAGTAGAGAATTAAAAAATTTGTTTGTTTCAAGCCAATTTCAATCGAAAATAATTGATTCAATGACGGTAGACAATATTTCATGGCACTTCACCCCACCAAAATCACCTCATATAGGCGGGCTTTGGGAATCAAATATTAAGTCAATGAAAAAACACCTCAATTGTGTAGTTAAGACGGCAAAACTCACCTTTGAAGAAATGTATACGGTATTAACACAAATTGAAGCGTGCCTAAACTCGCGACCCCTCACCCCTTTATCCAACGATCCCGAGGACTTGCAGCCATTGACACCAGGTCATTTTTTTAATTGGTGATCGATTAACCGCCATTGTTGAGCCAAATTTAAGCCATCTTCCGGACAATCGACTCTCCCGTTGGCAGTACGTCCAGAAACTACAGCAAGACTTTTGGAGGCGCTGGTCCAAAGAATATTTAACGCAGCTACAACAACGCAACAAGTGGACCAAGAGCCAGAGCAGCATTCAGGAGGGCACCATGGTTATCCTGAGGGAAGACAACATCCATCCACTACAGTGGAAAATGGGGCGCGTGGCGAAACTGTACCCAGGAAGTGATGGTGTGGTGCGTGTTATGTCCGTCCAAACTGCAAGCGGACTCTATAAACGAGCCATCAGACAAGTGTGTGTTTTGCCCATGGACAAGGTATAATGTTTCGCGATGTGTGTAAATAAGTATGTAATAGGTTAGGGACATTTCTGTTGTGCGCGGAGATTGTTCGTTTTTTTGTATATAAACTTTCAGTTAATTAGGCTATAATTATGTATTTTTCACATGTATTGTTTATTGTATAACGTTTTTTATATCAATTTTATCGGTACAAGCATCCCTTTGTACCAGTGTTTTGCTTTTACTGTATATTGTTCAGTTTGTATTTGCATCTGTTTCTGTATTCTTTGCATTCATTCGCATAATTTAATTTTGTTAATTTTGAAAGCCATCCTTTCAACGGGGGCGGCATGGTTAGTGGTCTGTTCCCCGGATTCTTGGAAGGGCGTTTGTTGGTACCTGGGTTGCACCTCACCAGTACCACCCTAATTTTAGTGTTAGATATTTTAGTCAAGACGATTGGCATTTCTCACTCCGACATCCGGACCAAACAGTTCAATTTTTTTGTTGTTGTTATGTGGTTGTTATAGTGTGTTAATTAAAATTATTAAGTGCACGACCGGAGTCTTTTTTACAACATCATCGTGGTGTGGATCTCAGCCTGCAGAATTAAATCGACGGCAGGTCCCCCTAACAGGACTTGTAACGTTAAATACTATTAAGGCGGGCGGTTTGGATTTTTTCCGAATGTTTCCTAAAGTTTTTATTGTGTCCAGCTGTTGAGTGGCGGGTAACTAAATTAACGTCAAATCTTCCACTAATTTTACTTCGATAACTACGGGGTTAAAGGCAAAAATTTATTGAGAAATTTTATTGACAATGATGAGTTCTATTACTAATTAAATTTATTGCACTTATACTAAGTGACATAGAAAAAAGAACACCCAGTAATAATGAATATTTTGCGGCAATTTTTGGTATACATGTGCATTAGGGTTAGCCAAGTAATCGATCAATATTTGAGAAAAATCAAACGGTTAGATCAAGAGAAAACTGAATAATGTGTTGTGCCTCCACGATGTCTTATGCACTCATCAACACGTTTGGGAATACTCTTAATGAGATGATCAATTTTCTCCTGAGATACCGCATCCCAGGCTATCTGTAACTCATGCCAAAGTGTCGCTAAAGATTGTGGAGGATGGGGTAAGCGGACTAATATTCTTCCCATAATATTTCAGACTTGTGTAATGGGTGAAAGCTCGGGAGATCTTGGTGGCCAAGGCAACAAATCGACTTGATTGTCTTCAAAATGATTCAACGTAACTCTGGCTACATGTGGTCGGCCATTATCTTGTTGGAAAGGTTCTACCACCCCATGGATGTAATGCACGGCGGTCATATTGCCTCTGATGAAGATCAAAGGTGATCTACTTCCATAGGCAATAGCTCTTGATACCACAATTCGAACGGTGTGATGCACATGCCGTTCCACAGAAAATTGAGGATCTTGTCTTTCACCGCTTAGCTTCTTCACCCTTACACGGCCATCATGCATACCCAAACAGATTCTACATTCATCACTAAAAATAACCGTATTCCATTCTATATCCCAATTATCCGTTCTCTGCACCACGCCAGTCGATCACGTCGATGTCCGGGAGTCACATAGGCCTTCTATGCTCTTTAAACTACTGGTCCGCAATCGCCCTTGGGGAAGTTAAACGATCCCGTAGAGCCAAAAGTCTAAGGCGGCGATAATCCCGTTGTGTAGTTCTTCTGGTTCTTCTAGTTCTTCTGACTTCTGTCCTGTACCTCTCGCTCTTCGTATACGGTCTTCCTGGTTCCATGCCCGACAACAAACTGCCACCATGTGTAAACCCCTTTGCGTCCCAGTGGCTATTTCTCTAAAGTACAACCGAGCCACTCGCAAGCTCTCTATTCCCTCTCTATCTAACTCGCAAAGTTGGCGAAAATTTTGGCGTCTTCTAGCTCTAGGCATAATGAACAAAATAAAGAAGTTCCTCAAAATGTACTGCACAACGCCTAAATGAGAAATGTAGCTAGAGGAGACCATTAGCGTCTATTGGATTTCTTTTGGAAAGATACGATACCACAAAAACCAGTGGATCAATATGGCTGAAAATTTGATCGTTTGTCATCTTAACTTAAACAAACATATTGCTAGAAAATTGCTGTAAAATATTCATTATTACTGGGTGTTCTTTTTTCTATGTCATTTAGTATATTTCTGAAACACTTTCTGTATATCATATACATATTCAAGAATGAATTATAAATCTTATTCGTATTTTTAATTAACTGTCAAATATAAAAACTCACAAAGCGTACAAATAATTTATATTTTATTTTAATTAAAAGCGATTAATTTCAACTTTTTTGTAGACATCGGCAAAGGCGAACTTTTCGCTCCGGTCTAGTGCAGAAATATTTTTAATAAGAGCAAGCGGTGAACTCCTCTTTCTAAAGCTACACCACCAATCATTTCAATTTGTTTGGAAGTGTGCCCCTCCTTGCAACCCTTATAATACCAGTAGTAATAAAAATGCAATCTAAATATTACGTAATGCACCCTCTCGAGAAATGCTTCTCCGATTATCTAGATTATTTGTTGTGCGCTTTACTTCGCAGAAATTTTTTACGGAGGGGTGGGACGAAATTTCAAACCAGGCAATACAGAGGAGCAATCTTAATCGAAATGCACCAAGTACTTACTGAAATTTAATTTGCGGCGTTCCACGAATCGAAACTTTATTAAACACTGCTTGATGCCAATGGCAGAATTTATTTAGCATATAGCAGACACTTAAACTTGACTGATTGTGACCAAGTTTGATGCATTATTCAGAGACAACAGCAAACAGAACATGGCTGTTCATTATTCGCTCAGATTTTCGCCAAGAGACGCAATGGAAATCCTCATTAATTCGTCGCTAATTCGGGCTTTTTGGGATTCGCAAACGGAAATTTTATGTTGGAATTCGTAATGTGGATTACAGATGACTGTTACAGTAGTACAGACAAATCCGAACGATTGTTTAGGATTTTCAAATCTTTTGAAAAGGAATAAATATACAATCGGACAGGTGGCCCAAACATTGTTTAATGGGCTCTTTTTCCATTAATAATCTGTTCTCTACAGTACTTTTTTGTCACCGAATGAACTAAATATTTAGTTAAAAATAATTTTATTGTCTCGATCACTTTTGGTGGTAGATAACTACTTTTAATCTGTAATTTCCCCTAAAACACCAAAAACAAATTTATTAAGCCGACGGCGACGCACATTGGGCCAACAATGTTGGCATCATAAGGGCGATGAGTAAACGAACATTACATCAAACAAACTAACACATCGTTCTATATATACATTTGGGACGCACCCCCACCCGTACTGTTCAAAAGTGGGAATAGTACGAAAGTGGGGATTGGCCCTCTATCGCTATTAAAAACTCAATTCCTATTCTTATGCATTTCTAGACTTTCGTAAATGTCTATAAATTTACAATTATTTACAGGTTTAACTAATTTAACACAAGTTTAATTTGAATTTGAACATGACCAGCACATAGACAAAACTTGGTTCTAGGAATGCTGTTTTTTTCTTTTGAAACAGAAGAATGAGAATACTGTATTCAAAAAAATGTTCAAGAACGACACTGGTTGTCTGCGATACTGGAGTTGACCGCCGGGGTTAACCTACTTTTCTACACTCTAGGGGGTGCTTTAGTTAGAAGTTTTTTCTTACTCGATTAAATTCAAGTGGATAATTTTCGTTGAGACACCCTGTATACAAAAAGAAATGAGGGAAATAGTTAAAAGGTATATTTGGCGGAATTTATTATTCTGTTAGACATCATTATTGGACTCTTTTTAATCTTCAGAAGTTTACCAAAGTATGCGTTTCTCACATTCTAAGTGCATTTTAGGTTCTCTGTACCTGAATTGTAATAAAATGAAACAGAACAAACAGACTAACAGAATAATCGTCAACCTGTGCGGACGTGTTCTAGAGAGCTAGTTAATACATTATGAATGCCGCAAACGTGCAGCAAGTGTCAATACTACATCGCCCCAACTGTACAGGGACTAAAATTTGGTACATTTATATTTTCAATCGTTGAACATGGATGGAGCGGTATTAAATAAAACCGTGTGTACTTCACCGATCTTTATATTTTTTTTTAATGAAAGACATTAATAAATAAAATACACCAGTACGCAGATTACTTTTCATTTTAAAAAAATTCACAGGTTATTGATATTTGAATTTTCTTTTCGGCGCACATAACTGGAGGCAAAGAGCATGTTGATTCACCCACGAAATCGGTTCGGATTAGAATGCGGAATATTTTGATTTCTTTTTTTACATTGATTCAAGTGACGAGTGATTAGTAGAATAAATTTAAGCTAGCATATAAAATGTGTTGATATTTATCATATCAACGGCTCAATATGACATTCTTAAATCCCTGAACGGTGTAGATTATAAAACCAGATGAATCCACATGTAAGTGCTGTAGGAAGTTATTGGCAAGTTTTCTAAATCAATGGAAAATATGCAAAATCAGTTGGCTGAATCTAAAAAAGTGTCGATATTCTTTTAAAGACATAATTCAATAAGTCAATGACGGCCAGATTACAATAGCTAAACAATCTTCCACTATGTCAACTTCTGAAAGAGTTTCTAACGATCAAATTACATGAGTGAATTTTTTGTGTTGATGGGGAGAAAGTATATTATAAATTAATTCTTTTTTCCCAAGAATTAGGACAAGAAGTAAACAGAAACTACGTTAAAATGCGACCTTTCGTTGACCATTTTTTTGTCAACTTCTTCAAAGCTATCTAACAGTTTGTTATTTTCTACATAAACTCCACATTAAAAAGCAATTGATCCTCGTTGCCTTCACCTATCACCATGGCTGACAATGATTGGAGTTTTTTTTAGTTTCTGTTTACTTTTTGCCCTAATCCCTGGAAAAAAAAAGAATTAATTTAACAATAATAGGGTGAAAGGAATATAACAGTATATTATAAACTGTAATCACCGGCCAAGGGAAAGCTCCTCCTGCTAGATTCTCTCGGCGCTCAATCAAAATTAAATTAAATTAAATTAAATTAAATTAAATTAAATTAAATTAAAAATTAAAACAGAAATAAAATACAATACAATCGGAGATTTAGTAAGGTAAAGGTTGGAGGAGGCACTGTGAGGAGATCGAAAGAACTCCGGAATGTGCCAGACTCCAGAAAGCCTTGCTGAGGGACAATCGGGGTAAGATTGGAACTCTGCAAAGACCTTATGGAGGATACACTTAATCGAGTGAGGAGTCTCTGGAACTCCTTCTAGAGACACACTTCCCGGGGAGTGTATCCTCGGCAAATGCAACAAACACTCCAAACCTAGACATACCGATTCATCGGGCGTCCAGGGAGGAGTGAAAACTAGCCGATAGGCTGGTTAACAAAACAAGACTTGGATGGGCAGTGAAATCTTTCAAACCATTCAAATCTCCAGGAATCGACGGAATTCTTTCGCTGATGCTTCAACAGGGATTCGAGGAATTAGCCTCCCCCCTGTGCGCATTACTAAGGGCCAGCCTAGCCTTGAAGTACGTGCCAACGGGCTGGAAGAAAGTGAAAGTGGTATTTATAGCAAAACCAGGGCGAGAATCATACGCCCGGGCGAAATCCTTTCGACCAATAAGCCTAACATCATTTCTCCTTAAGACCTTGGAGAAACTGATTGACATGTATATCAGGGACGATGTTCTGGTAAACGCCCCTTTACATCGATACCAGTTTGCCTATCAATCTGGAAAATCATGCGAGATGAGCATCCACGAGCTTACTCGTAGGATAGAAGGAACCCTGGAAAATCGAGAGATTGCGATGGGGGCCTTTCTGGACATAGAGGGTGCTTTTGATAACACCTCATTCAACTCTATTGCGAAAGCAACTAAGAGGCGGGGTATAGCCCCTGTGGTAGTGGAATGGATCGATTCGGCCTTAAAAGGCAGAGAGATTTCATGCATCATCGGCCCGGTGACTAGGGGGGTGGTGGCGGCCAGAGGGTGCCCACAGGGAGGCGTTTTATCGCCTTTATTGTGGTGACTCGTGGTCGACGACCTCCTGGGGAACCTGGAGCAGACAGGAGTTCACGCCCAAGGATATGCGGACGGTATCACCATACTCGTAAGCGGCAAGTTCGGAGGGGCTGTATCAGAAATGACAGTCGTCGAGAGATGGTGCACTGAGAAACAGTTGTCAGTTAACCCTGATAAGACTGAAGTCATGGTCTTCACAAGAAGGAGGAATCTCATCGATTTGAAGAGGCTCCGACTGTGGGGAAAAGAATTGCGGATAGGGAAAGAAGTCAAGTACTTGGGACTAATGCTAGATACCAAACTTGGCTTCAAACCCCATCTAGAATACATCACCACTAAGGCTACTCGGGCCCTATGGGCCTGTAGAGGCATGGTGGGAAAGACGTGGGGATTAAAACCAGAAATGGTTCACTGGCTCTACACCAAGGTCATAATTCCCACGGTAACATACTCTTCGATGATTTGGTGGAATAAGGCGTCTGGAAAGCACGCTACAAGGCTTTTAGGGAAGCTGCAAAGACTTGCCTACCTTGGAATAACGGGAGCAATGAATACAACGCCTACCGCAGCCATGGAAGTGCTCCTGAACCTGCCTCCGCTACACCTTTTGGTGAAATCGGAGGCAATGAAGGCAGCATACAGGCTTGTAAGTACCGGATATGGCAGGACCCACGTTAGAAGGGGATACCGCACCGAGATATTTGGGAAAATACGGAACGATTGTGTGCTAAGTATGCAATCGGACCGACTCAGGACCGGGTATGACTTTTGTAAACCCTTCGAGGTAGTCATACCGAGAAGGGAGGAGAGGGTCGATACCCGGAAACTGAGGAGTAACAACGGAACCATCTGGTATACGGATGGGTCCAAAACAACAAAGAGCACTGGGGCAGGGGTAGCCGGAGAAGCACCGGGAGATGACATAAGCATCAACCTCGACTCCTTGGCAACCGTGTTCCAAGCAGAAATCACTGCAATTGACATCTGTGCCGGGGAAATAATGAGGAGGGGCTGTGCAAACAGCCGGATCCACATTATGACTGACAGTCAGGCAGCGCTTAAAGCTCTGGAGAGTGTCGAAGTACGCTCTAGAGTTGTGAAAGAATGTCTCGAATCGCTTGTGAAACTGGCAAAACACAACAGAGTGACTCTGTGGTGGGTGCCGGGACACAAGGGATTTGAAGGAAATGAAAAAGCTAACCTCCTAGCCAAAGAGGGAGCGAAAACACCTTTGATAGGCCCAGAGCCCACTTGTGGAATCGCACATGGGACCGCAAAAAGGGTGATTCAGGGCTATATCAACAGAGAACACCACATCCATTGGAATGACATTCCTGGACAGAGGCAATCGCGAATGTTCATGGAAGGGCCGTCGAAAAAGCGGTCAGAAGACATCCTGAGATTGAGCAGGAGACAACTGAGAAAGGTAGTTGGACTCTTCACGGGACACTGCTGTCTCATGAAACATCTCACCACAACCGGGGTGAAACAAGATCCTGATTGTAGGATGTGCAGGGAGGAGGCAGAAACTCCACTACACATATTATGCGAGTGTCCAGCGCTTGAGGCGGGGAGGCTTCGACACTTCGGAATGACGTATGTTGAACCGAATGACATAAAACATATGCCCATAGAATCTGTGCTGAAGTTCATCAACAGCACAGGCCTTATGGAGTAAGCTTGCTAAGTGGGGCACAATAAGCTGAAGCTTCAGTGCAGCGGGGTCTGAACCGCGCCCCTTAAGAATAATAATAATAAGGTAAAGGTTTCCTCTAATAAAACACCGAAACAAAATGCGTATTTTGTGATGGTGAAAGCGTTCTTCAGATAGTTTGTTAGAGGTATCCTTAATATTGTAAAAGTACCTAATAACCCTAATTTAAACGCATAAAGCCTATGTTTCCTAGGTATCTCTTTGCTATTAAAATGCTCGGAGTATTCGTAATAAATTAAGCAAACTTTTATGCTCAACATAAGAATTCAATTGATTTTATTTGCAATACGGAAAGTTGGCTATTAGACTCCCTATCGGATTCTAAAATTTCTCCTTCAAATGTCTCCTTCAGATGCGACCGTAACTATAATAAACGGGAAGAATGTCGATGAATCAAAATGGAGTAAATTTAGATTAAAATTTAAATATTATATTCAAGTCAAACTCCACAAACTTTAATAAACGTAAATTACGAGGGGCTGTTAACTATGGAATTAGTTGTACATCTTGTGAGAATTAATTCCGAGTACTATCGGAATTACCGGAATTAGTTTGGAATTACATGGAATTATTTCCAGTACTCAAAATGATGGAAGTACTCGTGATTACAGGAAGTACTCATGAATTACTGGAATTACCGGAATTACCCGGGAATTAGTGGAATTACATTCAAATAATATGGAATTATTCTGGAATTACGTGAATTACATCCAGGTTTTATTACTACTAGTGGTCGCCCAGTGGTCAAAATTCGATCAAAATTTGTAAGCCTGAACGTTATTGTTTCTTTTTTCAAATAGTAGACACATCTATAACACCGGTCGACACGATTTTTGGGTTTGGGTTTTAAATATCAAATTTTGCTTTCTCTTACGTAATTAATAAAGGGAAACCAGGGCGATGTTTTGAATTTTGAGGAAAACTACCTATTTTCAATATTATTGTAAATTACTATTAAACAAATTTTTACTATACATCTGAGTCACTTTTATTGAAGAATTACAATGGGGTCCGCCATAAAAAAATAAATTTGGATAATTTTGCCGCAGATGGCTTCAATCTGTACTATCTTTACCTCATACATAAGTTTCAGTCAATGAAAAAATTTTTCTTATTAAAAAATGCAATTTAAAATTTGATTTGCATTCAAATATCTGACTTGCACCAAACGTAGCCAATCAGCGTGTCGCGCGCGAAATTTTGTTGATATTACAGTGTCGGTAACGGGCTGTCACTTTGCCGTTGTTTTCGTCAGTTTTCGTGTTCGTAGGGAGGTTATTTCCACAAAGTGTAAGAAAAAGGAGTTTGAATGCAGATATGAGAACGCAGATAGCCAAAATTGACGACAGCATGATACATGAATTTTATACCACAAATCTCGACTTTGTGATACCGGGAATCCAACATGTACAGTCACGGCCATGGAATTTTAGCCGTCACTTTAATGTCAATTAAAAGAAAATGGATGTAGTCCATGCTTTATTGTCATTATGATTGACTTTTTGAAATTGAAATATAAAAATTTGTCACTGTTAGTGTTTTCATGCGAGTGAGTCAGTGTCAAAATGACAAGTCTTTGAAATAGTAAAAAGTTAGGTTACGAATACCTAAGGGTCGCCTTACATCTTATGACAATAAATGATAAGTGACGGCCAAAATTCCGTGGCCGTAACTGTAAAAAGCACAAGTAAGTATTTACCAACTCATTCGTCTGCCATTGACCATTGCATATTCTTTTAGGGCAACTCTAAACCCAAGGCTCGCATCAGTTGTCATCAATGAAGAAGATGGCCCTTTTCAGACTTTTAATTTAGTGTTAAATTCATATTAGATAGTGCTAGTAATAATAAGTTGTAGTGTAGAGTTACTTTGTTTTCATTTCGGAGGTGATTTAGTGACTTTTGCATGGATCCAATGACCGTTATTTTCCGCTTTGGTCTTTTGACATGTAATAAATAGTATTGAATAAACTTCTAGAATAAAACTCTAGAATTACCTCGACAAGTTTTTCTCTTTGTGTAATTTCTTTATCAGTTGCTTAGCCACCATATCCATGCAATATAAAATTGATTAAACCATTTACATTTGAGCATATTTTACTACAAATATTTACACAAAAGCCCAAGAACATGAAACACCATCCCTATTAAAAACGCTTCTAAAGTGGTTAAGGTGACGTCTCATAAAAATGCTCGTTGAATATTAAATTATTATGCATTATTTTGTAATAGAAATTTTGAAAGAATGTAAACAAACACCATGATGTTTGTTGACATTTTAGACACACAATCGCACACAATTTTCTGACTAAACTCACTTACCGACTGCGCTAATCCAATGGGTAAAGCCATATTGGTGACGTAGGTAATATGTTTTCGTCCTTGGGGTAATTTTATTTTTGCTATTTCTTCAAAATTCCCATTCAATTATACAAAATTTTTGGACCAGTCAGTTTTATTTAGGTCCTATTTTCACTTTTTTGCACTTTTAAAAAATCGTGGCGGACCCCATTGATAAGACTAACAGATTTTGTAGATATTGCACAATGTACATGAACATTGAAAAACAAGCTCCAAAATTAATACTTTTTGTATTTTTTTTATTTTTTGGAAATATATGGAATTTTTTGTTAATTAAAAAAAATCATCAGAATCGAGGCCAATTGGCGTTAATTCCAATGATTCTTCCATATAATAACATTCATTTATTACGTTACGAAAATAAATAGTATGCACAATAAATTTTTTTTACCTTCTAAAGTATATTTGCATTTTTGATCTTGATTCCGAACTCGTAAGTTAAAATAGGCTTCATAACCTCCACAAAGCTTTAAATTTGTTACCAAAGAAAACTTCGTGCTTCTTACTTTGATAAATTCCCCGCAAATAAAACAGAACGAATCAACATCATTATTACATTGTCTTGGCGCCATTTTGTGCACTACGCAAATGATAAGCCATTTTGTTTCAATGCGCTGCTACTTGTTGCTCATAAAATCAATTAAAATCTTCAAAACTTACCTATCGACGTAAAACTCACAAAAGCAAACTTCGAAAAGTCTAAAATAAATATTTTGGTTTTATTTTATGCATAGAATCAGAATTTATGCATCAAAACAGAAACCCAAAGAAAAAATATTTTTTTGTCGACCTGTGTAATCATTGCACTATATATGTTTTTTTAATTTTGTTTTATTACGTCCGCTGTGAGCGTGTCCAAATACGTCATTAACGTGTGTTGTTTGCCCTAATTCCCTGCAATACATATGAAAAAGGAACATTTGAAATCACACAAAATTCACAACTCAAAAATCTCTCAGTGATCTGTGCGACTGTTTGACCACAGACTATTTATTATTTAATGTATTTGTAACACATATATTACATTATACACGGTGTCATACACAGAAGTAAGAAGAAAATTAATAAAAAATATATAGGAGCCCCCTTACCAAAATATATAGAACTCAAGGTCTAAACTTTGGATCATGTTTTCTTCAAATAAAAGCAATGAATGTTAGGGTTTATTTCTACTTATGGTTAGGCTACTCATATAAAATAATAATTCAAGCACTATGACCCAGCTTTCGCCGCGACCTCACACTTGCGCAGTCGTTCAAACGTTCAAAGTGTTCTCCCCCAGCTTCAATGCAGCTGTTAACTCTCGGTTTCATATTTTCAAATGTATTTTCCAACATATCTGTACAACTATATACAATATGGTGTTTTTGAAATACGGGAACATGAAATAATCTAGAACTGTCAGGTCCAGACTTTGAGGCGGAAATTAAATGACCCGATCATCATAAAACTCGTGAATTCGCTCCATAGTTTCCCTTGTCTTGTTCCTACAAAAAAAAAAACAGGTCCAATTATACGTCTTCGAGAGACCGCCAAGCAAACACCAATTTTCATGGGGATTAATTGCGGACCAAATTCGCTATTTTGTTTATTTACAGTATACTATTCGTACATTAAAATCTCGTGGAAAGAACTCTTGCATGACGGTAATTTTATAGGGATGAAGATTTAAATCTTGTTTTAATATTTTTTGACAAGTTCCATATGAGAGGTCCATCGCTTGTGCTAACCTGAGGAGAGGTTTCTTGGGAGACGCTTCCATTACTGTTGCAACATCTGCCACAACCTCAGGAGTTCTTTTTTTCTTGTGCGCTCCGCTACCCGCTTTTCGACCAACAGTCCGAACATCACGAAATCTTGCCACGGCGCATTTATAAATTTGTTGGACTACTTTCTGATAATCTGCTGGACAATTATCGCCGTTTTTTTCAAGTCACTTTGACATTCAAATTTTAAATCAAATTGTCAAAAGTTGGTAGTGCCAACCTAATTTGTTATTTAATTAAGATTTTTATTATTTATGCTTTTTTTATTCAAAAACCGTGCCTGAATAATGTAAACGAAGATAGATGCAATGAATTAAATAGTTTTCGTTTTAATACTTGTAGTAATTCCAAAATGGGAATTGAATTAAGTGCTTCATGTTTTGTTGGAATTACCGGAATTACCTTTTGATTACTGGAATTAGTTACTTTTTGTGGGAGTTATTTCTTGATTATTGGAATTACCTAGGAATTACTGCGATTACCACGATTACATGCGAATTAATTCCTCGAATCGGAATTACCGGAATTGTTCGTGATTACCTTGAATTAATTCCATGTGGAATTAGTTGTACAAATTTTTACAAGTTAACAACCCCTCGGTAAATTACAACAGGAACATCTTTCGGGAGAAAACTACTCCCATCTTTATCCCTAACTTTACAAGAGATTAATGATACAATTGATGAATTACAGTGGGGTTCTTACCTTAAAGAATTAAGATTCTTAAGAATGTAAAAAACTGCAAAAAGTCCGGGACGAGAATACGCCTGAAAGGCTTCAAAAAAAGTTCTTTAACATTGTCGCTAAAGAATTGACATGACGTGGTAACAAAGGTGCGTTTGCATCCATTTATCACTTCAAGAAAAAAACTGACAATTCTGGAAAGTTCACTAACCGAATTGAATACAATCCAGTATTTAACAAAACCAATCAAGGAGGGAACAAAACTTGTTGTTATAGCAAAAGGTTAATACCTCATACAGTAGATCCTGATGTGTGTCCAGTTCGATTGTTTCTAATGGGAAAACGATCAAATAATGTAACGACCGATCCGATATGTAACTGGTCACAATAACTCAAAGTCCTTAAACTTAAAGTCTTATTTACAAAATGCAATCCCCACGACATTCTGAAATAGTAAATAAGGTGAAAGGGATTGAAACATCCAATAGTGTTTCAGTTTCCCATACCGAATGCGATAATCCACAGGTTGTATGTACAGGGTGTCCCAACTAAAATTTGTAGCCCCCAACAATTCCAATTTCGAAAGACTCAGAAGAAAACGCCCGAACAGGTCAATTTTGTTATCAAGGGGGACCAACTTGTACCAAACTTTCATGTCTTAGATCCCACCCCTTTATTTTACCTGTTCGAGCGTTTTCTTCTGAGTCTTTCGAAATTGGAATTGTTGGGGGGTACAAATTTTAGTTGGGACACCCGATATACCAAAACTGTACATCTAACGTTTAAGATATGTACCGTAATAAATAAACAAATAATTATTGTATTGATTGTAATATTTCCTGTCAAACTGGCAGATCGTTTAGAATTATTGACTTTTTTTAACATTTATTTTCTGTTAACGTTCATTATATTCTTTCACCAAATATAACACGTGTTATGATTAATACGATGTATATAAACGATTAGCCCCTTGACGACGGGGTATATTCATGTCATGTGTCAGGAGAACATAAAAGTTGAAAACAAAACCTAGAAAGAACAAAAAAGAATGTGATGAGAAAGGAAAAAGAAAATATAAAAAGTAAAACGGATCAAACGAATGCGTGAGGAAAAGTAGAGCATATTTATTTATTATTTCAACAATTTATAGAAGTACAAAAAAAAATAGACGTTACTGCAAAACGCCATTGGTTATGTTCAACTCAATAAAATAAATAATTACGAAGATAAGTTTTTCAATTTCATAAGAAATAATCCGGCCTACAACGGCTAGCTGACGTGGTACTCGCCGACCCTTATCAGCGCGCCCCACGGAAAGATATCTCAAGTGGCGGTGGTAGCCACAAGGAAAATTTCGTAATTAATTACGAAGCCGTTGTTTAAAAAAACATTCAAAGGACAAAATTTCATTTGAAATATAAAGTAAGCGTAAGAAACCGAAACGAAAAAAAGTACAATGCGGTTTTGTTTCAAACGGCGGCATATTAAGTACGAGAGATCGAAAATTAAATTACTCAAATATGGCTATGCACACAAAGCCGCTTGTAAAACTATTTAAGAACTGTCTGGCTGACAATATTAAATTTGACATTTCGTCATAAATAATTCGATTGAACTATGGCCAACGGTTTTTCGCTCACCATAATAATTATGTACTGTATGTATCATATGATAAGGTGTTTGAGTTATGTTTCGGCTGGCTTCAACAATGAACTTTGTCATAGTAACGATTTTTTTATGATTGTTAATACATAAACGAGAAAAAAAGTTCCGTCAAAATTTCACATTTTTTGGTTATATAATCGTAACGAATACCACTCGAGTATTGAAAATTATCCGATTAAACTAACCTCCTCATTCGACGTATTCCGCGAAATACGTCTCATGACTCATGACTGAATATTATATTGAAGAAAACTTTAATTGTCCCAATAACACCCTCAACCATTATCGTGTTTCTCTGTTATGCATATATCCTGTTGTGAGGTCATTTTCACCCCTGATTAATAGGGACTAAACGTTCTCAAAACACTTTTTTTTTACCAATAATAATTAGAAACATCTTCTAGTGATCATAAACTCTGTGACAACTGATTGACCTCGCATCTGTTTTCGTATTTTTATCATTAGTAATTAGGATTTTATTCTTAAAAAGGTTTGTGCTTTGCGGAATAGCTTAAAGAAAATTATAAATGTGTGTTATGCAATATTATGAAAGCTTAAATTTTTTTTGTTTTTTGAAGTAAAAGTTCTTTACGGACACTTGACTTGGGGAGTAAGCTGGTGCATGCGTGACGAGAGCGTTACGAAAGGGCGAAGCGAACGATTTTACAATAATTAATTCATAGAATTATTTTTTGCCTTAACGGGATTTGAACCCGCGTCTTAAAGGTTGTGAATCCGCACTTCTCTCAATACACCTATTTGCTTGTGTCAGTTTTGCGCTACTTATCTTAATCGCTACACATGATTGCCGACTTTTCGCTGACGACAAACTGAAACATGCATTATCCAATACTAAAGACGGTATTAATTCAGGATTCTCTAGCTCCATTTTGTCGCCTAAGATGTAACACCGCATATCAACCATTTTCGAAAATCAGGTTTGTACTTATTCTTCTTCGAATTCTCAAGCCGCATAGGATGATTAGCATAAATTATTCTAACTATGTATAGAAAACATGTTAATTATACACTAGTGACAACAATTTTATGCTAACCATCCCATGCGGCTTTAGAATTCGAAGAAGAATAAATACAAACCAGGTTTTCAAAAATGGTTGATAGGCGGTGTTGCTTCTTAGGCGACGGTTTATAAACTTACATAAATTAAGAGCACTTTCACAATGGCGAACTGTTCTTTATATGGCGACTTCATTTGTTTTCAGAAACAACTATGTTTATGGCATAAGTGACAACATTACTTCTTGAATTGAAATTTCATATTTCGTAATTTCATTTCGTTCTTGAACAACTTTATGAATTAATATTTTGTTTAATACATTAAATATTCTACGTTTAAAGTGAATAAAATAGTAAATTCATTTTAAAGTTCATATTTTGTGAATTTTCGGGTGAATAATAAAAAATTATGGCAGGAAGTGACACAGACTGAATATGAAAGCGGTGCTCCAGGACCATCAACTAAGAAGAAATTATGTACGGAAATTGTGCATAAAAAGTGTGTGACAACATATTCAAGGCAAGATTTTAAATCTAGTGAGACCCAGCTGGTGAATGCGTGACGAGAGCGTTACGAAAAGTGTGATCGGGCGAAGCGAACGGAAGTTTTACTTCAGTCGTGTGGTCTACACTCGTATTTTCTTTAATAAAAGTAACCCTACAATCACGACGAATCACTGATTGACCCCATGAGTATTGTTTTTTATTAATAGCCCTAAAAAGCAAACTAATAATTGTGAATTAATAACATAAACTTAAACTGTAAAAATGTCTTTAAAATACCTAGTAAGAATTTGTTTTTCTGAGTTAAGGAAAACAATATCCATCGTTTATGATTCAATGATGAAATTCTTACTAGAAACAAGAGTTATCCCAAAGGAACAACACGGGTTTTTCCCCGGAAGGTCTGTTATATCTAATCTACTTCGCTGTCTAGACGACTGGACCAAAATAATTGACTTGGGCGACTCAGTAGACGTCATTTACCTCGATTTTGCTAAAGCCTTCGATCGCGTCCCTATAAAAAAATTGCTATTTAAATTGGAACATCATGGCGTTCGTGGCCAGTTGTTAAAGTGGATTGAGTTCTTTCTCTCGGACCGCACCTTCCGTGTCAGAGTAGGCAATGCATTGAGTGCTAACGCCAATGTACTTAGTGGGGTGCCCCAGGGATCCGTGCTTGGCCCTCTTCTCTTCTTGGTTTATTCTGCAGATTTGAGGAACTACGTCAAATCTAAAATCTCAATGTTTGCCGACGACACAAAGCTATACAACTACAGTACTAACTATCTAACGCTTTCCCAAGATCTCACGGCTATTCACTCGTGGTGTCAAGAATGGCTTCTTCCTCTAAATCTTAACAAATGCTCTGTACTCTACATTGGTGCCAAAAATCCGAAAAATTCCTATAACATCAACAACCAATTAGTACGTAGCACTGAAGTTTGTAGAGACTTAGGGGTGTTGATCACACCTAATCTCTCCTGGTCTGAGCATATATCGGCAGTCGTCAAAAGAGCCAATTCACTATCCTATTTGTTACGCAAGACGTTTGTCACAACCAATTTGTGGGTTCTTACCAAATTATATAAGACTTACATCCGGCCAATTTTGGAATACGTCAACGTGGTTTGGACTCCAATTTTAAAGCGTGATTGCACTGCCCTCGAATCAGTACAAAAAAGAATATCCAGGATTCCTTATGGCAGAAAACGACCCAGCTACGAAACCAGACTCAAACGGATGAACCTGACAATTTTAGCTGACAGGCGTTCTAGAGGAGACGCTATCACTACATTCACGGCGATTACCAATGCTAACTCTCCCATCCGTCACTTATTCCAAACAGCCGAATACAGCCAAACAAGGGGTCACAATCTTAAGTTACACAAAGAAAGATTCCACACTAGGGCCCGGGAAAATTTTCTCTCCAATAGAGTATTTAAACAGTGGAATTCACTCTCTGAAGCAGCAATTAATTCTAAAGATGTCTTAGCCTTTAAAATCAGTTATGACAAGCTTCAGGCCCACTAACCTCTAACCTGATCATGTATGATTCTCCCTAATGGGACTGGCGTAGCATCTTAGCGTCTGCTTAACTGTCGCTCTCTACTCGCTTGCTGCTGCGCGGGCATAACATGCTTGGAGCCTCTGCCCGGCCGCGATTGATAATAATAATAATAATAATGCGCGGTGCAAAGGGTTATAGCTGTGGTACACCCGGTAACCGGAAGCATAAGATCACGCACTTGTTTTACATGGATGATTTAAAAGTGTATACTTCCGGAAAGCAAGAACTGACGCAAACATTGCGCATAGTGCAGGAGTACACAGATGCTATTGGCATGGAGTTCGGTTGGGACAAATGTGCTCAGGTTCATCTCAAAAGAGGACAATGCGAGTATTTCGATGAAGATGCTCAACTCATTGACGGAAGCGTTCTGAGACATCTGAACGCCGGAGAGACTTACAAGTACTTGGGTGTGGAGCAGTGCCACATCCAAGCGTCACACCAGGTAAAAAAGTCTCTCTGCGGCAAGTACAAAAATCTACTCCGACGAATCTGGTCGTCAGAGCTTTCGGGGAAGAACAAGATTTTTGCCACAAATATGCTTGCCGTTCCGATCCTGCTCTATTCATTTGGAGCAGTTAAATGGTTAGTGGATGAGTTGAAGCAGATTGATCGGGATACTCGAAAAATGATGCATCTACAGCGCAGTTTGCATCCAAAATCGTCCGTTCCGAGGTTATATCTTCCACGAAACCAGGGAGGCCGAGGACTTTTGAGTTTGGAGTGTCTTCATAACAGGGTAATCTTGGGTATAGCCTGTAAGATCATCCGAAGTTCGGATCCCTTGTTGCTTCTTGTCAGGGATCACGAGAGGCGGGGAGTCGGGGCATTTTTGTTTAGGGCGGCACAAAGAGCAGCAGATGAACTCGGTCTTGACTTTGACGTTGAGCGAGCTCGGCCACATTCTATTACCGAGCTCAATTTGCTCCGTCTTACAGCCCACGTCAGAATCTCTGAGCAAGATATGCTCATGAGAAGGCATATGGATAAGTCAATGCATAGTGTTTTCTTCAAGAACATTGAAAACCTTGGCTTATCCAAAAGGCATACATTTGCCTTTCTGAGATCAAGTGGACTGAAGTCTGAGACTGAGGGATTCATTTGCGCTACGCAGGATGGTGTAATTAACACTTTGGTCTATCGCAGCCGCGTGATGGGTACAGAGATGCCGAATGTGAGCTGTAGGGCTTGTCACAGGGCCCCTGAAACAGCAATGCATATATTGGCGGCATGCCCGGTGTATGCAGCTTCGGCCTATATCCATCGCCACAATGCGGCACTGAGAGTGTTATACTTTCATTTAAGACACCATTATGCGATAGACCAGACACCAGTGCTGCCCTATGTCCCGAACGATATTGAGTCCGTTGTGGAGAACGAGAGGTGCCGAATCTATTGGAACTTCTCGTTCTCCACCGTCAGGCAGATAACAGCAAACAAGCCTGACGTGGTTCTATTGGACCACTCCTCCAAGCAGATGTTTGTTATTGAATTTTCGGCTCCTGCTGAAAATAACATCTGCGTCAAGGAGGAGGAAAAGCGGACAAAATATCAAGACCTGCTCTTTGAACTTAGGAGGCTGTACTCAAGTTACTCAGTGAAGCTCGTCGTTTTGGTAATTGGGTGCATGGGAGGCATCAAGGACTCGCTCGTCTCCAATCTGAAAATCATTCCTGCCTGCCGTAAACCGGCAGAGACCCTTGCGGCTGGAATGCAGAAAGCGGTCATCTTGGGGTCGTTGCGTCTGCTCAGGGCACATGATTCACGGGATTCATAGCTACTTACCTCATGGTTTTGAGGAGTGGCTATGATGTACGAATAGGACCTGACCAGCTAGGAACCCCGTGAAGGTCGGAATCACGGGGAGCTCCTTCTGGTCAATACGCAAAAAAAAAATATGGCACCCACCGGTAAAGAGAAACCGTTGAGGAAACTATAAAAATCTAAAATTTAAAAAGAAGAACTACTCCAACAGACAAATTGCACTAAAAATAATCGCACTTCTCGTGTTCTTGCCAATTTTGTTACCAATTTAAAAAAATATCGAAAAAAACTACGGCGGATGTGTGCAAAATACAACCTCCGTAAAAGAAAGAATAAACATTCTGCCTCCAAGCTTCCAATTCTAAACTCGCGCTTAGAAAAATAAAACATAACGTTGGCTAAACTGCAAATTTATGAACAGTACAAAAAATAATAAATAATAATACTAATTAATAAATTGCGAACATCTAAAACAACGTCATCTGCAAAAAAACAGTGTTAATTGTAGACCATCAATAAGCCAGACTAGTAATCATATTAAACAGCTGAGTGAAAGAAAGTAATTTTTACTGTCAAAAAGGTGATGAGTTTTTATAATACATACTTTCACGATTTAAGCAAAGAAAAAATATTTGTCCTATACAATAAAGAAGTGGGTGTTATGATTACAGGGAGGCATTTCTTCCAATGGATCAATACATTTAGAAATTTCATTACGAACGAAATATGCCCATAAATACTAACAATTACTGACAACAGTAAAACCAATGATTTATTATATCGGGTGTCCCAACTAAAATTTGTACCCCCCAACAATTCCAATTTCGAAAGACTCGCTCATTAACGCACTCAAAATGAGTGCGTTATTAGTTTCGTTACATCAAATTAGAAAAAAATATATGAAGAAATAATCGAAAACAAACATAACAACAAGTTCAAATTCACTTATAAACGAATCAATAGTGTATTGCTTAGGAGCAAATGTGAGACTTTTCGTGACAAGTCTGTACCAACGACATCAGAAAATATAGACCCGGTACGCTGGGAGCCAACATCATAGACGAGAGAAGCGAGTCGCGGAGACGGTACAGTTGTTTCGATGGAATTTCGACCTTAAATCCCTCTGCACTGATTGGCTCATTTAATTGTTACTTTCGGAAAATTCCGTCCAATACCGAACGTAAGTACGTGAGCAAATTCATGGGTGTACAAATCAGTACAAAAAATTATTACAATTTTTATCTTTTAGCTTTCCACGAGATACAGAACAGCGCGAGAAGTGGTTCAAATGTTTGAACATGGAACCTAATTTCAATAAAAAACTTGTTTTTGATTTATTTAAATTTATTTGAATGTTCCCTAAGTTTGATACGCCACTGACTCTAAACCAACAATTAAAAAAAACCAGAAGGATTTTATGGTCGAAATTCCAACTTCTCGATGTTTCCCTTTTCCCCTCAGTTGGATATTGGCTTCAAGCAATCGGAATTAGTAGCTTGTCTAGAAACTTTATGGTGGAAGGTCTGTAGGTTTGACGGCCGAGCGCGCGAGATAACATAACCTTCATTTGACACAGGAATCGCATACTCAGCATAAAAAAAAATAAATGTGTGGGCAGGAATGCTAGGCACTCACCTGATATTTTTTGAAGACAGCTTACATTTTGAGTGTGTTCCCGATCTTGCAGAAAGGCACAAAAACTTTACCCGATAAACGAATCGAAATAAAAACTGAATAAACACCTATCATAATATTCTTAATATTGAAGTAGCTTAGCATGTAATAATAAACTCTCTAACTTTGATCAGAGATAAATGTTGACACACCGACAGTTCGAATACACTTCGAAGCACATCTTCGAATACTTAAAAATTTCAGGTTCAATTTCCAAAACGCGATTACATCTGGGACGTCCGAAATCAGAATAAAATAATCAGCGAGCACAAGAATCGAGCACACATCATAACAATACATAGCGGCACGACACTCAACTGATGACCAAAATTTACTATCAACGACAGATTTTTTGTCCCAGAAAACTTATAAGGTGTTTACCTCGTTCGGCAAAAACGTCCTGACGCCTTCAAGTTCAAGTCGGCATAAGCGGAGGGTTGAATTTTCTGCTAGGACTTCCATAACACCCTGTATAGAGAGAACCAACTTCCCACTAATATGAGAATATTTTTTTCAAAAATATTTTGCAAAAATTGCTATAATTGTGATTAAACCCTCTTCACAACAAATTTAATTAATCTAACGGAAATAAATGATAAAATAGTGTTGTTATTTGTGAATAAAATATACAAGAAGATCCATTTACTTCAAGGAGAATATCGATTACCAAGCGTCTGTTATGAATTTTACTCATAATTTATTCAAAAATAGAAAGTGGATTTTTTATTCTCTTGTGCGGAATTATTTATTAAATTTTTCATATCGGTTTAGTTGAAACCACGATGGAAGTTTGTTCAATTATTTAAAGTCTAATGAAAATTTAACACTAAATCGATATCAAGATTGTCGAGTGCACCTTTTCTACATTCCAGTAAACAGCTTATTATGGAGGAATATTCATTATGGATATTTTGATTAAATCTTTATCAGAATTTTATTGGTAAAAATACAGAACGTCTACATAATGTTATTTATTGTAAATAATGTTATTCACAAGAAATAGTAATTATACACCAAGGTTGAGAAGACATTTTTCTTAGCTGAGTTATTTTACTGCCCAAGATGCAAAGCATCTCGAAGAAAAGGCTTCTCAACCGTGGTTTATATACTCTTTTTTTCACTACTAGGATATTTGTTTAACATTTCTTCAAATGATAATCATAATAATCATGATAATGCCAAAGGTCGGAACGAATTTAATTAAGATATCAATGGAAATTAAGTAGTATGTGAAATTAAATCAATACATGTCATTTATATTTGGCAAATTTAACATTTCGCAAGAAATACCAGCTCTCCAGTTCCACATTGTTGAGCTATCAGCCATCATTAATAATGTATAAAAAAGTCACAAAATGTCAAGTCAACACATCAACTACGGCAATATTTTTGTTATCTACTAGTACGAGAGAAAAATCCATTATTGGATAAGGTGCAGAACATCAATCTCTCAAACATCAAACACGATATATAATGATGTTTTCTGGAGCTAGTAGTGTAAAAAATGAGTTATTACTCACATGGAATTTAGATGGCAAGAAATAAGAAATTAGACAATGTGCTACAGGTAAATAAATAATAAAGTGAACGTGGAAATCAAATTTTGAACTCAATTGAATACAACAAAGCTACCAACGCAATTAATATTATGCCTTCAACGTCAATGACATCTACTCATAATATTACAAAATTGCCCATGCAATTGCACTTGCAAAAGAAGAACGCTTCTTTGTTACTGTTCTTTGTAATTTTCTTTGTTTATTTCTTTTACTTCCTTGGGTATTTCTAGTTGAACTGAATAATAAATTTCATAGCCAAATAAACTAGCAAGTACAAGTGGAGAACAATCACCAACCGTTTTAAAAATAAATTTTCTTCAAGTCTATTTTAGCAATATTATACTTCCCACATCAAAAGTCTAAGTTTAAGACTATTTGGGTAAAAAACTCATATTTAGAGCTCTTTAAGGTATCTATCGGCTCTCAATTGAATTTCTTATCAGAACAAGTTAGTATCAAAATTGTTAAAACTCAAATTACAACCTTGCTGACATTAATCATTCTATTACAAATGCTTTAAATAATGTAACAGACAAATTTACCCAAATTATGAAAACTACGATTAAAATTTATCGTGCGCTGCAATACCTCAAATTTCCGAATTTCTTCCATGCAATTTAGAGTTTCGAAATATAAGGATCAATTTTCTTTCAACTTTTGAAACCTAATCGCAAATCCTTGGTACAAAACTTTCTTCTACAAGAAATCAAACTCGGTTGGGTTGTTGGAAATTCGTCTTACAATAGACAGGATGTTCCAACTCAAGGTTCATGCCACTTTGTGCAACCCCACCCACGAAATGGTCAATAAATTATGAGAATTGAACTTTTTAAAAGCCAAACAGTAATACTCAAGATGAGAACATAAAGTCGCTCTCGTAGCAGATATACAAATGTATCTACAGCTGTATTAATATGATTATTAAAGATTGGCGATTTGATGAATATTCAGAAATACAAACATATAGACTTAGAACTGTAATGTCCGGTGTATCGTCAGCTCGTTATTTAACCATACACACATTGCATCAATAACACCAGTCAACAGCATTTTTGCGCATGGGACATATATACATTATTTTTATTGCTTTTATAGCTAGAAATAAGAATAAGAACAAAAAATAGTTCTGTATTTGATTTTGTGTGAAAAAAATGCAAAAATGAAGACATGATTTATTAAAAGATAACGAACGTCCATTTATGACTTATTTGTCTTAAAATAGAGTCCAAATGTTTAAAAATGAACAGTTTTCCTTTTCCTGTCATGTTCCAACAGAAGAACCCCCAAAAATAATCCCCCATCATGCTTTCAGTGTACTGGGCATAGTAACGTCTCTCAAATTCCATTATATCTTGATGGAAGCGTTCCCCATTTTTTGTCTTGATTTTTAACAGGTAGATTAAAGTAAGCTAGGCTTCGCAAATCTTTAAATTTGTACTTAAATCATACTTTTTTTTCTCTTACTTTAATAAATTTGCCGCAACTAAAGCAAAACAAGTCAGCGTCTCGTTTAAACATTTCAAAGCCATTTTGTACAGGTTGATTCGGCTAAGAAATATCTAAAACACGTTATGCCTCTGTTATACGCAAACACATACTGTTGTAAACATATTTGCAACGCAAGAAACACTACCCTCCGCCCTCGACAACGACAGCGTGAAATGACCGACATTTTCGATGTTCAATAGCACTTTTTTATATATTTTTTGCTTATACAATCAGAATATATTAAGTAAATCCCATGCGCAAGAAAATTTTATTTTTTTGTTGACCGGTGTAATTAGCAATAATAATCACTGCGTGACACGATTTTGGTACCCGAAAAACTGATGGCTATTATAGTTTTCTATTAGTCTCAGTATGTAGGCAGTGGATGTCTTTTGTTTCTATCACGTCTTGTTTTTGAGGTACACATCGATAAGTGTTTTTTTAAACGAACCTCATTTTGTAAAGGAAATGGATAAAAATGGTGAAAGATTTTGATATTTAAAGTATATTTTTTCATAATTAAGTGACGCAAAGTTAAAAGAAGGGATTTTTATCGGTCCACAAATACCCCTACTAATGAAGAATCAAAATGTCGATCAAAAACTAAATGCCAAAGAACTATGTACATGAACGTTGTTAAAAGCTGTGATAGAAGCTTTTTAGGTAATTACAGAGCCAAAAACGGGGAACTCTTGGTGAACAATTTATTAAATGCATATAAAAAGATTACCATTAAAAATTCATTGTCACCATTCTCATTTCACTTTTTTCGTTTAAAATCTTGGAATTGTGAGTGATGAACAAGACGAGCGGTTTCACCAGGATGTAAAAAAGCTTGAAGAAAGGTTTCATGAAGGTTTCAAGGTCGTTGGGACGCACCTATGTTAGGAGATTACTGCTGGCGTATAAATGAAGAAGATACTTCCCAACATAAAAGGAAAAGTTAAATATTTTTCATTTTTTGTGTACAATATATACATATTACCATATACTTTATAGTTTAATGTGTGCAAATATATTAATAACAAGTTTTATCGTCAGTTTTACTCGAATTATTGATAACTAAATGAAGCAATGTGTACACTGCTCGTTAACTTTAATTTTGTACTAATAAATTGTAATAGTTACCATACCTAAAAAACAGTACGTGATAGAAAAAAATATACCTATGTATTCGGATTAAGCGATGTGTATGAATAGATAAACAGGAAAAATTGAAGTGGGTACTTTTTTTTTCTTTTAATTTGTAACGCAGTGAATTGATGAAAAACATACCTTCCCAATTACATACGATCACATTAACAAAAACATATTTGTAGGCAATTTGTTAATTGGCAGCGATAATATGGAAAATGCATAAAAACTCAAAAACAGAATTTTCAGAACATTTGGCACGAGGTACTGTTACAACCTGCAATACTGTTGCTCGGTGTCACACTTACTTGGAAGGGTGCAAATTAATCAAAACTTTCTATACACTAATAACAATAATGGAGATCATCTGAGGAATTGCAACAATTACTAAAATACGACCTGACTATGACTAGTAAACAGTTATATGTCTTTCCTTGCTCGCTCGAATCGCAGGAGTGTTTTTTCTTGTCCTTGGCTCGCGACCTTGAAAGAACTAACTCGTAAGATACTTGACTTAGAGCTCGATCTTGAAGGGGACTACAGTCTGTGAACTAATTGGATCTCCTGGTCGGATCAATCCAAATCCTGCTCTACCTGCTAATTTTAACACGGTAAAGAACTTACAACGTCGGCCATCATGTTAACACGTTTTTCTCACCTGTTAACCAAAACCTTTCTTATCTGCTTTCGCAACTACCAAACTTCCTCTACTTGCAGTTCACCACTACAGTGATAAATTAATTGTCCAAATTGCCCTGAGTAAACAATTACTAACTCTTACTCAACTTTATCACGAGAAACGTAGTTTTGAACGGTGGTAACGGTCGGACGCGTGGTCGCCAAAGCGGAGATCTTTTACCCGTTTTTACATTCGGTGATTTCTTTCGTCTTCCGCGTTCGCCCGCTTGACCTTCCTTTTTCATTAATTACTGTAACAGTACCTTTTCATTACGCAAATGGGCATCAAAAGACATTTCATTGTTAGCAAATTCACTTGTAAATATTTCGGAAATTAATTTAGATATAGAAGGAATTTCGAAAACATTAGGAATAATCTGTAACTGTAATGCAGACTATATTCAATATCGCATTAATTTAAAGGGTGTAGGTTTAATCAAAAGACTCGTATTATTATTAACAGCACAATTTCGACCCATTTGGATTCATTATTGCACCAGTTGTTGTAACAGCAAAAATAATGCTTCAAAAGGTATGGACAACCAAATTAGGATAGTATGAAAAATTACCGGATGATTTAGGATCAATAGGATAATTTTGTAAAAACTCTATAACATCTAAATTTAATAATATGTATAATAATTCCTCTATGTGTAAGGTGTTCAAACTCCAACTCAAATAGAATTACATCGATTTTGTGATTTTTCACAGTTAGCATACGGACCTTGTATACATATTTATCAAGTCATATAATAAAGGATTGTCATGATTGTTCAATTACCCATTGCTAAATCCAGAGTGGCTCCAATCATTGTAAAATTAGTGTAATAACAAACATTTCCCGACGAATACAGCTGTCTCGTAAAATATAAATCACTGCCTAAATCTAGCTCACTAATTAAATTAAATACATTTTTAGATGAAAATGCAATTATTGGTAAGTGCTAAAAAAAATCCACTATCATAACAAAACGGCATCATATTAGAAAATTAATTGCCGAACGAGAACACTTGCGTCAGTTACACGCTGGACCTAAAGCCAGTTTACCCTCAATTAGACAGTCGCAGTCGTATTGGCTCTTAGACAATCGTAATACCATCAAAAAATATTGTATAGCTGTGTACCTTGTAGACGTGTGAACCCACTCACGTATGAAGAAATTATGGAAAATTTACCTGATTCAAGAGTAAATCTCGTGAGGTCATTTCGCAATTCTAGCGTCGACTAAGTGGGACCTATTTTAATAAGGCAGGAGAAAGGTCGTGAAAAAAAAATCCATAAAAGCGTATATTTGTTAATTCACATTATGTTTGGGTACGAAAGCAAGTAATTTAGAATGGGTTACCGACTGTACGTCATCATTTATAGTAGCCTTTAAAAGGTTCAGGTCCCGCAGAGGTAAACCATCAAGCTTTCAATCTGATAATGCAACAAGCTTTAAGGTAAGCAATCGTGAACGAAAATTCATTTATCACAACCTAAGTCAGATCTGTTTCAAAATTTTATTACTGATTGTGCTGAGAACAATCTTAATTGACATTTTATACCAACTCGATCGCCACATGTGGGTGGTATTTGCAAATCAATGAAATTTCATTTCCAAAAAATTATATGACAGTCACTGTTTACCTATTAGTAGATGTACTCCTCACAGCCTATAGCTCCTCTGTCCTCAAATCTCGTCGATTTATCCGCACTTACAGGCCACTTATTAATTATTGAAAGTGCACTCACTGCACCGGCCGAATCTGACATGACTGATATCAATATCCATCGATTAGACCAACGGCAGAAAATTCAGCAATTCGCTGTATCAGTCCGAATAGAAAACGGCGTAATGCAACGAGCAGTCAAATCAAATCAAAGTCAAATCAATCTTAGGAACGAACGATTTCTATTTTGAGTGGGTGCTGCTGAGGCTTAGTGCCTTTTCAGGACTCAACGATCAGTGCGTAAATTGTCCCTTACCTGTCCAGTGCGCCTCCAAAATTCAGTTGTTGAACACGTCCGCGTTTTTTTTTTATGTTAGTGGTAGTTTTCGAGTAAACCCAACACTTATCCTATAATTCAGAGCTTGGAGACTTCAGTCAAGGATTAAGTCTATAATTTTTATATGCTAGAGATTGGCGAAATATACAATGTGTGATTAATAAATATTAAAACCATCATTCAACTTTGATTTATACGCAACAGTTATTATTATAGGCAATTTATTTTTCCGTTGTAATTTTCTAATGTAGAAAATAATCCCCAGTCAACGTTTCATAATTCGAAGAATCCGAAATTTATTCTCACTAGAGAACGGTATAAACTCGAAAAATAGTAACTCCATCTCCATCCGATATTATTTGTAAATTATTAAATGTAGGTTGGGCACAAACTCATACTCAGAATTCCGTCGGTTCTATCCCTTCATTAGTTTATCTGGCATACTGAAATCATTCTTCATTGCTGCCATGTTTTACATAAACAGATTATTCTAATATCGTGTTAAATATTCTAGATGGAGGAAACACAAACACTTTCCCATCCCATCCAGACTTTAGTTTAATTTTGAATTTTAGTTGTGAAAGAGTAATTGAATGTCGACTACATGATCGAAGCCGGCAAACACAAATTAAAGAACTTTTAACTTACATTAGGTTGGTGCAATGGGGACGTCTGGCTACCGGGGGGAGTTGATCTCTGTCGCAGTCGGGCGAGGGCGGTTCTCAGCCCCTCCGTTATAGAGCTCTCTCCATCACCGCTGCAAACCAAAGAACATTTGATTTTTATCTATTTTAACTTCAGTAGAAAAAAGTACACTTGGGAAGTTGGGTTGACAAACTTAACTATATCTTAAAAGAACTGTTTTATAATGATTCTATTTAACGACTCTATTAACAACGTCTAAAATAAAAACAGGACAATTGAGTTTACACCCAGGGCTATTTCGTATTAAAATTGTGTCAAAAGTCCTTTGAAGTTACTCAACATTGGTGAGTTATCATCTTTGTAGTATAGGAATAAGATCTTACAAAATGGGTACAGGTTAGCGAACTGTGGAAGTAGCAACTTTAGCAGGTTGTTGACCTGAAATATTGCATAGCCTAAATGATTGATTTGCATTTCCGCAGCGACATGTCCATATATGGTCATGTCGAGGCGATAGTCTTGGTTGGGACCGCGATATGCGCAGTTCCGAATAAATCACACTTTAAAGTAAAAGGGATTTTTATATATTAATCACCCCATCATCACAATCTTGTTAAATGCCATTTGAACTGATGATCCACTTTTGTTTGCAGTATTTTACTCTCTAACAAATCAGAAAGTGGTAAGTAACTTAACTTCAGCTTCAATTAATTTGGAATGGTTAAAATTCTACAATATTGGATCAGAAGTCCTATTCGTTTATCGGTTTCACAATTACTCAAATCATGATTTAATACGCGTTTAATTTGAGGAAGCTGCAAAATTCCTAGTATATCCTCATGTTGTGGATTACTAATGTTTCATTTCAATTTCTCTTTGAACAAAATTCTAGGACACAAATTTAATTTTAGTTTGTATTGTCGAAACAATTAGATTAGAAACAATTAGAAACAATAGGTAATTAATTACCTTATCAACATGATACATTATAGTGCATTGTGGAGTAGTCAATAATTTTAACCAGACCTAACTTGATAATAATATTTCTGTCCATTTTCATGATGTACTAAATTATTGTTGCGTTTCTTGGTTCGATTATTTATTTACACTATGTACAATTTTTTTGACTTCTTAATTTACAATATGTACATTATGTACACTATTTGAAAATCACATAAAAGAACTCTTCTATCTATTATTTATTTAAAATTTAAATACAATGTGTCCCTGGATGGGGTGCCCATGAGGTGATTTTTTCTATTAAGTTGTTTGGAGAAGAATATTTTTGGTCTTGACTGGTTTTGCTTGTTATAAAATTACAAAAAAAGATAAAACATTGCAAATCATAGTTGATATGTTTAATTGGGGGCTTTTTTCTTCGAATAGGATTAAATTTTTGTCTAAGTCCCAATATTTTTGATAAATCTAGTATTTAAAGCCGAACACTGCCTAGCAACGCCTAAAAAATACCATTGAAACTTTATGAAACTTCATTGTCAAAAAAAATCGGAATACTAAGTCTTCAGCAAAGAATTTTTTTAATTCAGTGTTACCTTTTTTTATCATATCAACACGTAATCCAAGAATTTCAAGAAAAAATTTCTGGGGTTCATTTGAGCCACAATGGATTGTTCACATTGTTTTGTTAATTATTTTACTCGAAATAAGGTATCAGCCGTGACTGCCACTGTGTTCAGGTTGCTAGGTAACTTTGCCTTCAGTTTATGGACTTTGTTTGAATGTTTTAATTTTCTACAATTGTAAGATAAGCAAAACCAGTCTAAACCAAAAATATTCCTCTCCAAACAACTTAATAGAGAAAATCACCTCATGGGCACCCCATCCAGGGACACACTCTATATTCAAGTCAAACTCCACAAACTTTAATAAAAGTAAAGTACTCCACTTTGATTAATCGAGGTTCCTTGCTGGTCAGATGTTTCAATCGCACATCGCAGCCACTCCCCAAAACCACTGAGTAACTACGAATACAGAGAATCATATGCCCTGAGCAACGACCCCAAAATAGCTGCCTTCTGCATTCCAGCCGCAAGAGCTTCTGCCGGTTTTCGGCAGGCGGGTATGATCTTGAGATTGGAAACGAACGAACCCTTGATGCCTCCCATGCACCCAATTACCAGAACGACCAGCTTCACTGTATAAGTTGTGAACAGCGTGTGGAGTTCGAACAGGTCTTGATATTTCGTCCATTTTTCCTCCTCCTTGATGCAGATGTTATTCTCAGCAGAAGCTCAATTACAAACACCTGCTTGGGGAGTGGTCTAGCAGAACCACGTGAGGCTTATTTGCTGATAACTGTCTGACGGTGGAGAACGAATAAGTTCCAGTAAATTCGGCACCTTTCATTCTCCACAACGGACTCAATATCGTTCGGGACATAAGGCAACACTGGCGTCTGGTCTATCGCATAGTGGTGCCTCAAATGAAAGCATAATACTTTCAGTGCCACATTGTGGCGATGGATATAAGCCGAAGGTGCATATATACATAATGGACAAGCCACAAGTATATGCATTGTTGTTTCTGGAGCCCTCTGGCAAGCTCGACAGCCTACATTCGGAACCTATACACATCACGCGGCTGCGATAGACCAAGGTGTTAATTACACCATCTTGCGCGGCGCAAATGAATCCCTTTGTCCCAGCCTTCAGCCCACGTGATCTGAGATAGGCAAATGTATGCCTTTTTGGATAAGCCAAAGTTTTCCATGTTCTTGAAGAAAACCCTATGCATTGATTTATCCATGTGCTTTCTCATGAGCATGTCTTGCGCCAGAGATTCGATCCGGATAATAAAATGTGACCGAGTTCGCTCAACATCAAAATCAAGACCAAGTTCACTTGCTGCTCGTTGTGCTACCTTAAGCAAAAAAACCCCGATTTCCCGCTTCTCGTGCTCCCTGACAAAGAGCAACAAGAGGAGGCTGCACTCAACATCATACGGTTATGAAGAAATTCCAAACTCAAAAGTCCTCGACCTCCCTGATTTTGTGGGAGATATAGTCCTGGAACGGACGACTTTGAATCAACTCATCCACCAACCATTTAATTGCTCCAAATGAACAAAGCAGCTTCTTCTCCGACAGTTCCGAAGACCAAATCCGGGACTCTTTTACTTTGTGTGACTCTTGAATGTGGTTTTGTTCCACACCCAAGTCTCTCCGGCGTCTCAGAACGCTTCCATCGATGAGTTGAGCATCTTCGGCGAAATACTCGCATCGTCCTCTTTTGAGGTGAATCTGAGCGCATTTTTCAGACTTATCATTATTATCCAGAATATCATGGATAACGTCATTCACTCGATGTGTACGGAATACTCTAGAAGATGTCTCACTATCTCGAGCACGCCGCAGCAGTGAGTCATTGATGACGTCATTAAGGGTCCACGTTCGCTACATTATTATTTCTAATAATACTTCTATATAAAATTCAATCATTGATAGAATTTTATTAGTCTAAAAGCCGACGGTATTGATTTCCTATGGATACGATTCACATAAAAAAAATTATGTGTGTCTAAGTACAAATATAGACCTTCACTTCCGGTTTAAGTCAAAATTTTCTAGTCACATGCCACGTCACGCACTAGTGCTTGAAGTTGTTAGAATAAAACATGTCTTATTTTGATGTTTCTTATAATTATATAAATAAAAAATGCAAATATAAACTATTTATTATGCTCAAGAACAGCAGATAAAGCAAAGCTTCACTTTCCTCCCTCATTTTCAATCCTTTGTATTTTAATATGTTTTCTTCATGTGTATGTGTCTAGTAAGAGTCTGATTTATAATTTTTATTTTTAATTTTGTCCACGTGTCAGTAAGACTGAAGATGGACCTATTTAGGCCCGAAATGTCCCTATAATTTTCAATAAACAGCGGAAGACTTTGTTACAATTTTAAATACTTTCTTCATCAAGAAAAACATTTGAAATAAAAATGAAAAGTAAGACACAAAAAAAGTTGATGACAATTAGCAATTCTTCATCAGACAGCGCCTTTTTACTTAATTTTCGTTTTTTTTTTTTAGTTAGATGGGCCAGCCACAGCGTCATCCACATTCACCGCATTGTTTTAAACACTGCCACTCAACTGTCTCGTGTAATTCAAAACCGCTCATAAAATTTTTTAGGTTATATCTTCCACATAATACCAACGAAATCTTAAAAAATCCTAAGCTCAATTAGACGTTTATTAATTTTATTAATGTACTCTATGACTCTAGTAACAGATACTTGTACAGGATCCTATATTTAAAACTCGGAAACCGCAGTCTCGTCGAAATATATTAAAACCAGGCTTTTTGTAAAACGCCTAGTGTTAAGGCATTTGACTTAACTCAAGATTTATTTTCTTTGTTTTTTGAATATCTGTTTATTTATGTTCAACGTGGTTGGCTGCTGTCACAAAAATAAAATAATAATGTCGACATTGTAGAAAATAAAGAGTACATGTTTTGGTTCTGTTACTCCGTACTTATCTTACGTATCTAAAACTGCGTCGAAAGAGAAGAGTTGGGTACGATCGTCCGTTGACGAGAACGAGCTATTGAACACCTAGGCTTTTTCAAAATGACTAGGCAAATTGTAAAACAATACTAACTTTGCAATTAGACTAGATATTTCAGGCGTTTTATAAAACGCCGTCACAACTTTGGGCTTATTGTAAAAACACAATGATTTTACAATGCCTAGCTTAAGTCAGGCGCACTATAAAACGTCTACTTGTTGTTTAGGCATATTCCAAAATTCACCGGGGAGAATAAATTACCTACTACATGGAACTATTGGGATTGGATAAATTTTATACTGTTAGGTACAAAACCATAACCTCCATTAATTGTGAGGTTAAGAAAGCCAAAATAAAACGTAGTGCGCAGTGTCTAGAGCCCCGGCAGATGGCATGAATAGTTAAGTAACATTATTTTACAATCTCTTCAAATAAAATCAGGGTAGTTATAACAGAGGTTAATTATACCTACACTTTTTTATTAAAGATCATGAAAAAATTAAAACATCTAACAAGAAGACAAAATCTTATAATGTAATAATGATTGGAATTGACTGAATTCAAAAGATGTTTTGGGTATTTTGGATGGCGCACAGTGCACTAGCAAATGTCATACCAGCGGACCCTGCGGAAATAAGTAACTTTTTTTTTTAATTCTTTATTACCGGTTCAACAATTACAAATTGTTATTCACAGTATTTGTAATAAATTAAAAAATAACAACATGAACGTGGCTGAGGAACACTTAACTACCTTTGGTTTGGCTAGCGAAGTTAGCTAGTGGTTCACATCTGGATACTCTGTTAAGTAGATATCTTGGTAGGTGGTAGGTTTCGTTTCAGCCGTGTGTGGATATTTCGTTGTCCTATTTGATAATAAACGGCATTTGGGTTCTGGTGAAGTTTGAAGAAAAATTTCTTCGTAACATTCTGAATGTAATCCTGAATGGTTCCCATTCCAAGTTCAGTGTGAATTTGTTTATTGCGCATGAACCACGGTGCGTTCACTGCGATTCTAAGGATCTTGTTTTGGAATGACTGAAGTCTGTTTAAATTTGTTTGCGAGGTATTGCTCCAAACCTCACACGCGTACATAAAGAGGGGCCGCAGTAATGATTTATGGAGAAGTAGGCTCCATTCAATCTTTAAAGCAGATTTGCGGTTTAGCAGGGGATACAGTTGTTGCAATCTTAGATTGGCCTGTTGTAATTTGTAATTGATGTGGTACCTCCAAGTTAATCGGCTGTCTAAGAAAACGCCTAAGTATTTGACTGCTCGATCTTTGGGATTCCAACTTATTTCATTTCCATTTATGGTGATGTTACGATGCTCGGAAATTCTTTTGAGAGTGAAGATTTTGGCTTCGCACTTGGTGGGATTCAGTTTAATGTTCCATTCGTTGAACCACCTAGTCAGTGATTGGACACGTTTCTGCAGATGAGCCACCGCTTCTTGAAGGTCTTCGTGTTGTGCGATGATAGCTGTGTCGTCAGCAAACATGGCTATGGTGGTGTTCTCTGTTGGTATGTCACTGATATATATATTAAATAGGACTGGCCCCAAAATGCTGCCTTGCGGAACTCCTGCCTCTATGCTCTTAATGTCAAATGAGAAGAGAATTCCTTGAAGGTATGGAGACAAGTTGTACTTCAGCAACTTCTACTTCAAACCATCAGTCCAGACAGTGTCGAAAGCTTGAGCGATGTCCAGAAAAACTATAACAGTATATTGTTTACTTTCGTAGCCCCTTTCAATAATCTCGGTTAATCTAAGCAGCTGCTGCACTGTGTTGTGTTGTTTTCGAAATCCGAATTGGAAAGTGGGTAAAATGTTTAATTCTTCAAGTTCTTCGTGTAGTCTGGATTGGATGACCTTCTCGAAAATTTTTGATAAGGTGTTCAAAAGGCTAATTGGACGATAACTTTCTACGACATGCTTGTTCCTGCTAGGTTTATGAAACATTAGAATGTGGGCCAGTTTCCAGTTATTCGGGAAATATGCTGGTTGTAGGCAGGCATTTAACAATGAGGCGAGGAATGCTAGAAATTTTGTGGGTTGGTGTTTTAGGACTAAGTTTGGTATTTGGTCTGGACCAGGGGATTTTCTTGTTGGCAATGATTGGATGATTGTTTTTAATTCTGCAGGCGAAGTTGACTTGAAATTAGTTGGTACGGGTATGTGACTTTCTACATAATTCTTTACACAGACATTGTGGATTGCGTTTGTTGACCGTGACGTAGTAAATACGTTTTCGAGATGATTGGCGAAAGTTTTGCATTTGTCGGCGTCCGAATAAGATGTCTTATTAGCAGTCTTAATCGGGGCTACAATTTGTGGTTCTTTTATTAGTTTCTTGGTCGTTTTCCACATTCCAGGATCGTTAGGGACTTGGGATTCAATGAGTCTGTTGTACGATTCTATTCGATACGCATCTAATTCTCGCTTGACCCTGTGTGTTAGGTTATTCAGGAAAGTTTTTTGTTCTGGAGTTCTATATCTTTGGTAGTTCCGCCTTGCTTTATTTTTAGCCTGAATTAATTTCACAATACATGGAGGTGTCTGGTAGTAACTAATTTTTGTAGTTTGATGTCGTTTTCTAGTGGCTTTCTCTATTGATGTTACGATGTTTGCCGTGAGTAGTTGAATTTCCACATCGATCTCGGTCTTGGATTTTACTTTTGGTGCTTGAATTGTTTCATCAAGGTGGAACCGAAATTTTTGCCAGTCTATGATTCCTTTGATAAGTCGCTCAGGTGGATTTATTGGCACACGCGTATTTACAAACGAAAGCACTACCGGTAGGTGGTCTGAATCAAGTTCTGTGTGCACGTTCAGATAACTTTGCTTTGCGAAATTCTTGGCCACAATAATGTCTAGTATATCAGGTTGATGGTTTAGTCGATAGGGATAGTAAGTGTTTTCGCCAGGTGCAATAATATTAAGTCCGAAATCAGATGTGATGTTATACAAACGAATTCCATCTGGGTTATTGCAGCGACAGCCCCACAATGTATTTTTACAATTTAGATCGCCAATAACCAGTGTCGTTGAAGCATCGGAAAATATTTTTTCTATGTCTGATGTGTTAAGACCTTTGTTTGGTTGTTTGTATGTACTGTAAAGATTGATATGACTGCCTCTTTCGATTTCGAGCTGTATTCCTTGAACCTCAAGACTTTGACACGTCAGTTTAATACCACGTTTTACAAAAACGGCTACTCCACCAGATGCGTGCTCGGTTTCTCTGTCGTTGCGATAGATGAGATATCCAGGAATTTTTAGTTGTTCATTTTGATTCAAAATGTGTTTCAGAGATGCATGCAATTGATATTTGATGTCTTGATAAGAAATCTATTAATATACTACGTTGGCGCTTGACTCCATTGGCATTCCAGTTTAAAATTGTGATGTTTTGGATGACGTTGATGTTATTAGTTGGAGCCATTGAAGAATCCAGGAAGTATATGATGAATAAAAAAGTTTTTGATTTTTTCCATACATGGAGTAATGAGTTTGTACACAAAATTAAAAATTTGGTCTAATAGGGATTCAGTTTGGGGTAAGGGAGGGAAAGAATTCTGGGATGTAGATTGTTGTGTGGCTCTGGCATATGTGTAATTGTTATTATAATGGGTTAGGGGATTGAAGGGCCGATTTATTGGGTTCGTAGACGTTACATTTCCGTTAGTCCTTTCATTCGTGTTCAGTTGTAATTTTTGTGACTGTCTGGTCGTACGATTATTAACGATTTCCATATAATGCTTACACCCTCTATAATTTGCAGGATGATGTTCCCCACAATTTACACAGGTTGGTGGTGTGCTTAACGTTTTGGTGCATTCTTTATGAGAATGATTTCCGGAGCATTTCACGCATTTTGTTTCCATATGACAGTAGTTGCGGGTGTGTTCAAATTTTTGGCAACGGTAACATTGTGGAATGTTATGACGATATAAGTAACTTTAGGTATTCTAATATTTTGGTCACAATTTTTTTTTTCATTTTAGAGTCTTGTCTGCGTTTTTTTTATATTATTGTCTTATATTTCTGTTATATTTATTTTATTTGATTAATTTTACATTTTTCGTTGTAAATAGGCTGGTCTCCGTTCTTTTATTCTTGTTTTTATAAAAGAAGAGAACAAGTCTAATAATTTAACATTATATATGTTACAGTCAAAGTGTTCATTCCGTTAATGTATACACTGACTAGTCAATGTATACATTGACTCATTTGATTAGTAAATGCGTTCACAAAGAACAAAATGTAAGCTTTCACTATCTGATGTATACATTAACGGATCTCACGTGGCTAAAGTGTAAACAAACGAAATCCCTAACATAACGTAAAAATTTGTGGTGTCTGATAATAATAAAATTATGTTCGAACTAATATACCTGGTTTTGGAAACATTATAAAGTATGTGTTATATATTTTTGGTTTGTACTGTTTTTTAAACCGGTATATAATTATTTTTAGTATTTCATTCACGATATACAAAAACGAAATGAAAATACAGTTATATGAGAGCATTGGTTGCAACAGAGCAAAATTGCCATGAATAGAAAAGAATCTAGATTCCAATCCAACGCACGTTCAGCATTAGGCTGCATCTTGAAAAAACAGGATGGCTGTTTTCAGATTTGGACGAAAAATGGCACATTAAAATATGTACACGAGGTCCCAATTTAGTAAATTCCCGGAAAAAAATATCACAATGTAAGAGATTCCAACCAACCGCGTAGCTACTATAGGGCTAGGCGGTGCCGTGCACCGGGGCCCTCAAGCTCAGGGGGGCCCTCGGACCTTGACCACCAACCAAGCCGAACTTGCGATAATCTCTCCCAGCTGTAAAACATTTTAGTCCGGGGCGTTTTTAATTAAAACAAAATAGACGGAACTACTGAACATCACTTCATCTTCACGATTGCCAAGTTCCTGATACCCTGGGACAAAACAGTCTACTTAGACTTTGGTAGGTGGCCTCTTTGTACACGAGTCTTTTCGTAACCACTTGGGTGTTTGCCAGGAGGAGTACTCTTTTAACTTTGAAAATCTCCAAGTCGATCGGTGAACTCGTTCATAATGACCTCAGCAACCGTATAGTCACAGCTTCTTAACTCACTAGGGCAAAGGGTCGAACTCACTTGATGGAATATTCTAGAAGGACGGCGTTGTATTTATTTATACCTCTTCTCTTGGCAAATGGACATCACACACTATCACACTATGTTGACGTGTCTATACCCCTCGACCTATTTATAGACTCTTGCTTGGAGCACAAGTTACATACTTTCTGCTCCACTTCTCAGGATCCTGTATATCTCCAAGAAAAACTTCACCCGCGGCTTCCCAAACTTCTGCGACACTTCCAAGTGTACACGAGGTACTCCGCAATCGAGTGCCTCCAGAACTTCCAGAATTCTATCCATTAACCATTGGGACTAAATAAAACCCCTGACGCAGGTCTCCAAACCGGTCCCCAAACGTCGTCCACACTCCCAGGTGTCCACCAGGTACTCCCTCATGGAGTTCCTCCAGAACTCCTCCGGAATTCTAACCATGGGAGCCATCACTTTCCATATGACCCACACGCTTCTACAGCCCACGTATCCAAACTCCATCTTCCACATCCATGAAATCCCATTGGGCCCAGCAGAATTTTCCTCAAGGTCATTACCGTACAACTTGCATTCCCGTCCGCCCCTGGTCTGCATGTTTCCATCCAATTGCAAGTCCGGGTCGTTATTCGGGTCTCTCCAACTTCCTGTTCAATTCTCGTCCTTCAGAACGACGATAGTGGCTGCAGTCTTCTAGTCAATATCTTCCGGGCACAGTCTCAGCGCTTCATACCAGCATGATTTCTACGTCGAAGTAGAACTTTTCCTCCAATTTTCATTCCATTGAAACCTCTTTTCTGCCTCAGTGAGTCGAGTGCAGTCAGTGTGACACCAGCTTCCCGTCTTCTTTCCAGGTCCTTAAGCAGCATTCTCTGGAGCCCCGATTTTATTCCAGTTATTTCTATAACTCACGTTGCTCCAACTATCTCTCAAGCTACCTCAAACTCTTCCTTCTTTCTTCGTGCCCAACTTAATATTTCTTCTTAATCATCATAGCGATTTACATATTTAGTTCTTCTTAATCTTTATTTCCATAAATTTATTTCTTACTAATCTTCCTAATCCCACTTCTGACACCTGTTGCGTTTCTGGGTTTTGCTTCAGTGTGAATTACAAATGTATAATGTAAAATGTATAGTACGAGGGGAGATTTTTATATTGTAGCGTGGGTTTCATTTATTTATTTATTGGAACACTATGTACAAATTATTTATACTTCTAATATTACAATATTTACAATTTACTACTTCACCGGCACGTCTCGTATTATTTATTTACACATCACGCGGCACTCCGGATAGATAAAAGCAACTGTCCGACTCGGTCCACTGATCTTCAACTTCGATGCGACTGGTTCGACCGACTAGACTCGATGATACGACTGACTGACTTCCGCTGGAACGTCCTCCAATAAATATACCGGCGCTTAAATCTTTCTAGACGCCTCCAGATGTTCCATGGCGCTCTCGATGTGTACCGGATATTCCAAAACATTTCATTCTCGAGTACGTTGTAGTATAAATACAGCACATTCTAGTCATTGATGACGCCGCTACAGCGATGAGTCATCTCGGGTCCACGTCCGTTACAGTATTTTTATTTTTTTTCTTTATAAAACCTAACCAGTTTAGATAGGGCCCTCATTTTGTTTTGCACCAGGGTCTTTCGATACCTAGCTACGCCGCTGATTCCAACAGAGGAAGGATTGACTCTGCGGAGTGTGGCAATAGAAGAATCTATAGGCACTGGGCAAGGGTTTACAAAATGCCATTGCCAAACAAAATGCAATTCAAATAGATGTAAGTGTTTAAAAAGAAATGTGTTGTGTAACTCATAGTGCCACCACAGTTTACCTTGCTGAAATAAATCATATAACACTATTTGTTACTATTACGCAATATTTTTTATAATATTTTGTTTTTTATTGTTCCTTTTATTTTTTATGTAATAGAATTGTTTTTTGTTAATATATTTTTAATCTACTTCTGGTGTTTACTTTATTGAAGCTTTTACTAACATCTTGTAGTAAATGCTTACATTGCCTAGCTAATGCATACATTACCTAGTAAAAGTATCCATTTCTAGACTCAGTTAACACTCTGACTAAAACCTAACGTTAATGTATGCATTAACTAGTCAGTGTATACATTTGCTGAAATGTACGCTTTGACTGTAACATATACATTATATTATTGTCAATACTTTTTTTCCATATTGACCAGAAGGAGCTCCCCGTGATTGACCTTCACGAGGTTCCTTGCTGGTCAGGTCCTGTCAGATATTATTTTATTATTATTTTTAGGCTTGATTGATACATTTTTATATCTTTGGAATATGCCTAAACAACAAGTAGGGCTAAGCATATTGTAAAATCAATGTGTTTTTACAATAAGTCTATAGTTGTGACGGCGTTTTATAAAACGCCTGAAATATCTAGTCTAATTGTAAAGTTATTATTGTTTTACAATTTGCCTAGTCATTTTGAAAAAGCCTAGGCATTTTACAAAAAGCATGGTTTTAGTATATGCCGCCGACATATTATATTATTTCAAAATTCAGTAAAATGCATACAGAATCTAGAATTCTGTACACAGAATTCGGTACCAAGAATTTAAAATAATTATACAGTTCACAATATGGAATTCGACCCCTAAATCCCAGTACCCTTAATGCATCGATTCAGATTTCAATATCTAAAATCTCAGATTTAAAACAGGGAATTAGAAATGCAGAATTATGAAAATAAGTACCTAGAATTCTGAACATCATACTAGAAATGCTCCAAAATACAGAATCGAAAAGCCCAATTTCGAATGCAAATTGTAAAAATTTTGAATTCAATATTTAAAGGCAATGTAAAGAAAAAATGAAATGAAATGTATTACATTCAATGTAATTACAAATATTATTTCATAATATATACCAAACGATATTTAAAAGCCATTGTTAAAATCAAGTATCTAGAATTGAAAGTCTATAACGACAATTGAATGTGTAAAATCCAACCATTCAGACAATATACAGAATTCCATAATTAGAATACAAATTCAGATTTTAATCTCTAGAATTTAATATACTGCCCGTTTTTTTAACCATTGTGGTGCAAATAATTCACATTCTATTCTGGTTTCCACAACGACGTAATGCTTTTTATTCACAATGGGTTAGTCATATACTGCGTTCAAACTGCAACCCGAATATAAATTATTATTAAAAATATGATTGTTAATAAATGCAAACAACTGTTGCTGCACCCTCATGAGCAGTTGACAGACCTATTCTCACCAACGAGATTCTTCAAGGTTCTTCAATGTTCCTGATGCGCTGTAGTCGAAGGATATACATATTACTCGAATTTCATAATGAGAGGATCCCCTCTTTTAAGACCCGATATAGACCGTGTTAGAATTTCCTAATAATATTGACAAATCTCAACAATTTTAAATACCGACAGTTATGATACTTTCTAAACCTTTTGATTAATGTGACGGTTCTTGGACCAGTGATTGCGTAATTATTGTTCCAACCGGGCTTTGGATATTTTTGGGCGCATGTAAAGGGCTGCGTTCTTGAAGCATTTACTAAACAGACGCCCGTTGTTTTATAAATATATGTTTGTCAACTAATTTAATGGACTCATTGTTTTATTTCTACAATATTTCTAAATTGTACCTTGGGTTACATTCTTCTCCAGACTCGTCGTATTATAAGAACAGCACTAAAAATTACAACTACAAAGTCAGATGGACATAAATTAAAAAAAAAGCAAAATTTTATCTGAGTTTTTACCTTTCGATTCGATTCGTTTTTAGTGTTTGAAAGAGTACAGTAAAGAAAAAAACTTTACGACTCTACTAGTCAGGCTTTACTAAATGACACAATCATGTTTACATTATTAATAAAAAAAATTGTGACTGTATCAAAATTTTATAACGATCGGTTGACCGGTGTAGGAGCGCATAAAATACGAAAAAACAAACAAATAATAGTATATTATTATATAAGTTTCACAAGACGGTTGATTGTAGCACGAGTAGTTTGGGGCACGACGAGCGCAGCGAGAAGTGCTCCAAAGGCACGAGTGCTACAATTTCGACTTGTGAAACGCGTCTAATATACTATTTTTTCGAATTTGGCTTTATTTAATTAAGAAAAACTGAAAATTTGTGCTAAATTGATGACTTTGGGACTTTTGAATAACACGAGTGGTATTTCAGTATAATTGGTATTTCTGCTAAATGACGTTTCTGATTTGGAGGTTAGATTTGGAAACTTTTGATTATGTAGACACAAGCTGTACCTCACGTTTGATTGCCATTTTTTCAATTCTTGTTTTTACCAATGTTTACATCTAATCATGGAACGAAAGTCATTTACTTCTCTTTGCTTTATTTTCGTTCACATCTGGTTCACATCTGTCATATGGCGCGATTACTTGACGTTCAATTGACGTTTATAACGTCGTGTCGCGGTCACATTGCAGTACAGTTGCAAAGTTGCAGGCAACATTAAGACAAGAAAAGTTACCAAAAACAGAATTATAATTTAGATCATTATGATTCTGTTTTTGGTGTTATAATTTGCAAATTATGAAACCAAATTCGAAAAACAAATATTGATTTTTATGTATTAGACTAGCAGAATGCCCGCCGTTGCACGGGTTAGACCACCAATATACTGTAAATCTTAGACAATACCAGCATTTAGATTTGGGTAATTATAAGGAACCTCTTAATGAGTCGTCTCCTCGTCATTGTATTCAAATAGAGTTGTAGAAAATTTGAATCGCCAGATTCGGGAAGAAGTAAACCAGGTAAATGATAGACTTGAACTTCGACTTTAACTGTTGGTATCTAGTTAGCCTCACATACAATTTTTGTTGCTCCAAATGATATCAATTGAAAAGCATTGTAATTTCTAACTGATGAAAGAAACATAATTATTTGATCTAATATCTGAATGGTTCTGGTGGATCCCTCATAGGTTCCAGTTTTACTTTGCCATTGCAGCATATGCCCGGGCCTTCTGTTTTTCATCGAAAAGATTTTAGACATAGACCCAATAATTACGTCAGAATAACGTTCTAAATTGATTAACGGTACTTGCGGATTGCACGTCCAATCCAAGAAGAATTTAAAGTTGCGCCCACATCGAAAGCAATCCTGGACACATCCACAATAAATATTAACACTTCTCCCTCGACTTCACCACAATGTTCCTCCCTGATTTTGACGAAAACTGATGAGTGGCATTTTATGTCTAAAACTGTCACTATGACATTTTTTATCTGACAGTTTTCAATTTTACCAAAAAAGGCTGACACATTTGGGTCGTGAACCCTCCTATGTTACACCTCATTGCGAATATTATTTGTGGTTAAAATTTCATGAGGATCTGTTCACCGGTTTAGGCCTGCATAACATATGAACAAACAAACAAACAAATATTGATTTTTATATATTAGATAGATAGATTACATTTTTAGAAATAAAATTGCTACTGATCCTTAATAGTGATCTTAACATTTTGGAAAATAGAATTATATGATCGAGCAAGCATATTTGATTACCATGTGTTTAATTTAACCATTTTTGCGTTTAATATTACCACAGTAGTGTTAATGGACCTTCACACACAATATTACACACACATTGATAATAATTAATTTAATATTTTTCAAATTCAAATTAATTATATTATTATTATTTCTGATGTTTGAGTGCCAACACCATATCGGTGTCAAAGTGGAAGCCGCAGAACTTAACCAGTATTGACAGACGCTTTATTAACAAGTGGTAATCATATATTATCGATTCTGGTGTGGATCAAGGGTCAGCATATGACAGGTCTGAAGGGACGCGAGAATTCAATAACCCTTGAGAACAGAGAACAGGTTTAGATTAGACTTTGATAGAACTCCAAATTGGAAATAATTAAAGAGAGAATTGACACTGGCAGCTCCAATTGACGACACGTGAAAACCGTTTCATTATCCGGAAATTATTGTTCCCACTCGTTGTAGTGTAATATTGCAGGCGAATAATTTAATTTCAATTATTTCAATTGCAAATTTGGTGTAAGTAATCAGACAAAGAACGGTAAACTTATAACTTCCACAATAACACAATAATTCAATCAAAATTAAAATGGCATACTAATAATAACTATACATATGCTCTCAGTGCCTCGTCAGATATCTGACTAAGTACGGGTCTGGCATACCCCACTGAACGCCAGATGTCCGCTAAATACTTTAAGCTCTGCATCATGCCTCAGTAAATAAGTCTTTATTTGCCCTATTTCCGGTTTTTGTGATTACATAATATAGTTAACCCATAACATTCTATATTAATTTCAAAACAACGTATTTTCATTTCTTCTCCCCTCCCCTCTCCTTTTCTTCTGAATCCTCTTCCATCCCTTTTTCATCCATTTTATTTCCTTTCCACCTATACATTCAGTATTTCCTCTCTTTCCTTTCTCCATCTTTCTCTCATCTCACTACACTCATACCACATATTATGTTCAAACTTCTATTTCTCCTCAAAGCACATTCTACACCTTTTTTCTTCCTCTTCTAATCTATACTAATTCTCCCTCTCTTCATTTCCGCAACCTAAACCTCGCCACTCTTTTCCACTCCAAATACTTTCCTTCTTTCTTGTCTGTGCGTATCCTTGTCCCTTTGGCTCAGTCTTACATTCATCCACATGACTCTTTCCCTCACTCTCTCTATTGCTTTGCTGGCGTACCCATTCCTCTGGTAATATTTCTTCTTCTCGTCCTTTTCTTTTCTTTCCAGCACTCATTCAGTATCATACATTCTCTTTTCCCCAATTTCACTTTCAACCTACTCCTTTTGCACTCTCCTTTCACGATGTACCCTGGCGTTTCTCTATCCACCACTAGCACCCACTTCAATACTTTTCATGCACCCTCTCTATCTCCTCTTGTCTTTCCATCCCAAAACCTCTGCTCCGTACAACAACATGCTCTCAATCAGACTATCAAACATCTCTTGAAATCGCCTACCCACTTTCTCTCTCATGTTCTCTATACACACCCCATCGCCTTATTTGCCTTTCTTGTTAACTTACTGACATATGCCCTATCCTTGGCTCTTTTATTAAACATACATTATATTCTATAATTTGCTCTATTTTCTCTTCCTCCCATATCCCTTTATTCTCTTCATTCCTCCTCTTTCTCTTGTTAAACAACATTTTTTTCTACATTCACCTCTAACTTTTTCTTCCTCACGTATTTTCCTAGGTTCTTTTATCATTTTTTTCACTCTTTGCCACCATTACCACATCATCCACAAACGCCACGCTTCACACTTTTACTCCACCTATTACACACCCCCTTCTTGAGCCCTCTTTAACATTCCATCCATATCTACAACATACATCGTGAACAACAAGGGGCTGAGCAGGTAACTTTGCCTTACTTGCTTTGCTGTCACAAACCATTCACTTTCCCTCTCCCCCACCTTCACTTTAGATTAGATTAGGTGTTGAGGGGTGTGAGGGAATTTGCTCCCCTCACCGACACTTAGACCACACCGCGGGCCCATTGTTTCACCCCCTCGCGTCCCTCATTCCTGTCTCTCATCCAGCCATCCGACATTGTCGAAAAAAGCTAGGATGGTTCCAGGCGAGGTACACCTCAAGTTTGCCCAGCTGGGCCATGTCTTCCCCAGTATGGACTTTCTGGTCGAGGCGAGAGCCGGACATTCCCGTAGGATATGTTCGAGAGTCTCGTCCTCCTCTAAACACCCCCTGCACGTTGGGTCGTTGATCACCCCCATCACGTGGAGGTGTTTATTTGCAGTGACCGGTCCAGATGCCCACCAAAAGGCGGAGTCTGTCCCTTGACAAACGCAGACAAGACTTGGCTCTTTTAAAGCAAGGATTTTTGATAAAAATCTTGCGTTGTCTGCAGCCTGTTGTCGTTTCCCATCTAGCACAGTGTCTAGAATGGGTGTCAGTTTTGATCAGGTTTGAGAGGTAGCGATTGGCCGGTCGGATGAGCGGTTCGGTTCCATCCGGTGTTCCCGTTGCGCCCTGTCGAGCCAGCTCGTCGGCCCTCTCATTCCCCTCATTACCGTTATGTCCTCGAACCCATCTTAGCTCAACGACATTGTTTAGTGCTATTCTCGACAGTGCCAGATGGCAGTCATGTACCACTTGAGAGGTAATCCTGCCACTGGCCAGAGCCCGCAGAGCTGCTCGACTGTCGCTGAAGAAGCACATCGTTTTTTCACTGACATTGCGCCCAGTGATTTCTGTGGCACCCCTAAGAATGGCCGCGATCTCCGTCTGGAAAATACTGGCACATTCTCCTAGGGTTGCGCTGAGATTGCAGTTCATTTCGGGGATGTGAACTCCCGCTCCAGAGCCTGCTTTCGTTTTTGATCCATCCGTGAAGATTGAAATCTCAAACTTCGGATGTTCTTCTGTATCCATATGCACTGCATAGGATTTTTCGAAAGCATATTGAGGACAGATACGGTCCGATCCCGCACCCAAGAGAGGTATTCTGTGGAGTCCCTCGCTCAAGATGCGGGCGTGCCCGCGTTCTGATTTCCCAGCTTTCCAAAGGTTACCTTCCCGCAGCCTACGAGCGGAGGCAAGTGCCATGCCCTCCACGAAGAGATCGATGGGAGGCAGACACAGGATAGCCTCCAGAGCTGCGGTCGGGGTGGTTCTCATGGCGCCCGTCACAGCGACACATGCCATCCGTTGGATGCGTCCGTGGTGTGACATCGTTGTTTTTTGTCTGACTCTTTGCCACCAGACAATTGCTCCGTAGCTCAGCATCGGTCTGATGACGGCCGTGTAGAGCCAGATGATAATCCTGGGTGTTAAGCCTCAGGACCTTCCCACCGCTCTCCTACACTGCCACAGGGCGACGCTGGCTTTGTCTATTTTGCTCTCCAGGTGCTTTTTCCAAGACAGCTTATGATCCAACATAACGCCCAGGTACTTCACATCCTGCGAGAGTTTCAGCTTGACGCCGTTAAGGGAGGGCAGCCTTAGCTGTCCCATCTTCCTTCTGTTCGTGAAGAGGACTAGCTCTGTCTTTTGTGGATTCACAGCCAGAGCCTCCTTCTTACACCATTTTTGTACCAGGCAGAGTGCTGTCTGCATAAGGTCGCATAGTACATTTTCGTACTTACCAGTAAGCAGTATGACCAGGTCATCTGCGTATCCGATCGTGTAGAATCCCGCCTCGTTGAGTGTGCATAGAAGGTCGTCCACTACTATGTCCCATAGCAAAGGCGAGAGAACTCCCCCCTGAGGACAGCCCTTCTTAACCACTCCTCGAGTAGTTGCGTCCGCTACACTAATCTGTACGGTTCTGCAGTCCAGCACCCGCTGAATCCAGTCACGTACTGTTCCTGAGACATCGCGGTTCTGAAGTGCTCGCCCGACACTATCGACGGTGGTCTTGTCAAAAGCCCCCTCGATGTCGATGAATACTCCTAAGGAGTATAGTTTGTGCTCCAGGGCTCCCTCAATCCGCCCCACCACCTCGTGTAGAGCGGACTCGGTCGATTTCCCTGGAACATATGCATGTTGGTTGGGGTGTAATGGTTTGGCCCTTAACACCCCATCCCTTATTTGGTAGTCGCATAGTCTCTCCAAGGTTTTTAACAAAAACGATGTGAGACTTATGGGACGGAAAGATTTCGCGAGAGAATAATCTCCTCGCCCTGGTTTAGGGATAAAGACAACTCTCACCTCCCTCCACATTTCCGGTACGTATGCGAGTGCAATACATGCCCGAAAAATTATCACGAGGTTGTCCAGAATCTCCGAAAGTCCCCACTGTAGCAGGGCCGGGAAGATTCCGTCCACGCCCGGTGACTTGAAGGGTTTGAAAGCTCTTATAGCCCATTCTACGCTAGTATGGTTCACAATCCGAGCAGCCTCAGCCCAGTCCTCCAGGGAGGGGGCTTTCGGACAGCTTTGGATCGGATTCACATCCGTTGTGACCACACAGCCCGGAAAATGTGTAGCCATCAGTACCTTGGCTGTTTCATCGGCAGAGTCCGTGTATGTGCCGTCCTCTTTCTTCAAGCTACCTACTTGCTGTCCCGGATCCTTTGACAGGATTTTCATCAGCCGGGCAGCGGTCCACCTTCACTTTGCTTTTTGTCCTTTCGTTTATCTGCTCCACACTTGCTCTATTTAGAGTACTCCCGGCTACGCCGTCGTGCTCGAAAACTAGCGCGTGTTTTAAAGACCTTGTTATCCACTCATACTTTAATATACTATTACTTCACTTTGAATACAAAATATAATTAACCAAACTATTTTAGACAAAAATGGTATTCTCGAGAAAAAATCGTAAATTCAACAGTTTTCAAGAAATACGCATTTGTGTTATGGAAGTCTTAGCAAAAAATTTAACCACAAGTAGAACTCGTCAAAATAAACATTTTTTCTATTTATCACTTTGCTGAAATCCGAAATTTTTGTCAACATTTTTCTGACCCCTTATTTCACCCTCCGCCTATGCCTACATGAACTTGAACGCATCAGAACGTTTTTTTCGAACGTGGTGAACACCTTCTAACTCTTCTTGGCCTGTGCTCGATTCTTGTGCTCGTTCATTATGGCAAATTTTCTTCTACAACTCCAGATTTCGTACGTCCCAGATGTAATCGCGTTTTGGCAATTGAACCTGAAATTTTTAAGTATTCGAAGATGTGCTTCGAAGTGTATTTGGAGTGTCGGTGTGTCAATATTTATTGTTTATTGCACGTACAACAACAAGAATTATCCCTGATGTAAGTTAGGAGTTTATTTTGATTCGTTTATCGCGCAAAGTTTTTGTGCATTCCTGACAATCAATGAACGTGGGTCCATAGTCCGGTGTTGGTTTCAGGGATCAAACTATTCTTAATTTTAACTCCTGTTTGCAAAAAAATGATAGATAAATTAAAATAAGATTTCCCTGGAACATATGCATGTTGGTTGGGGTGTAATGGTTTGGCCCTTAACACCCCATCCCTTATTTGGTAGTCGCATAGTCTCTCCAAGGTTTTTAACAAAAACGATGTGAGACTTATGGGACGGAAAGATTTCGCGAGAGAATAATCTCCTCGCCCTGGTTTAGGGATAAAGACAACTCTCACCTCCCTCCACATTTCCGGTACGTATGCGAGTGCAATACATGCCCGAAAAATTATCACGAGGTTGTCCAGAATCTCCGAAAGTCCCCACTGTAGCAGGGCCGGGAAGATTCCGTCCACGCCCGGTGACTTGAAGGGTTTGAAAGCTCTTATAGCCCATTCTACGCTAGTATGGTTCACAATCCGAGCAGCCTCAGCCCAGTCCTCCAGGGAGGGGGCTTTCGGACAGCTTTGGATCGGATTCACATCCGTTGTGACCACACAGCCCGGAAAATGTGTAGCCATCAGTACCTTGGCTGTTTCATCGGCAGAGTCCGTGTATGTGCCGTCCTCTTTCTTCAAGCTACCTACTTGCTGTCCCGGATCCTTTGACAGGATTTTCATCAGCCGGGCAGCGGTCCACCTTCACTTTGCTTTTTGTCCTTTCGTTTATCTGCTCCACACTTGCTCTATTTAGAGTACTCCCGGCTACGCCGTCGTGCTCGAAAACTAGCGCGTGTTTTAAAGACCTTGTTATCCACTCATACTTTAATATACTATTACTTCACTTTGAATACAAAATATAATTAACCAAACTATTTTAGACAAAAATGGTATTCTCGAGAAAAAATCGTAAATTCAACAGTTTTCAAGAAATACGCATTTGTGTTATGGAAGTCTTAGCAAAAAATTTAACCACAAGTAGAACTCGTCAAAATAAACATTTTTTCTATTTATCACTTTGCTGAAATCCGAAATTTTTGTCAACATTTTTCTGACCCCTTATTTCACCCTCCGCCTATGCCTACATGAACTTGAACGCATCAGAACGTTTTTTTCGAACGTGGTGAACACCTTCTAACTCTTCTTGGCCTGTGCTCGATTCTTGTGCTCGTTCATTATGGCAAATTTTCTTCTACAACTCCAGATTTCGTACGTCCCAGATGTAATCGCGTTTTGGCAATTGAACCTGAAATTTTTAAGTATTCGAAGATGTGCTTCGAAGTGTATTTGGAGTGTCGGTGTGTCAATATTTATTGTTTATTGCACGTACAACAACAAGAATTATCCCTGATGTAAGTTAGGAGTTTATTTTGATTCGTTTATCGCGCAAAGTTTTTGTGCATTCCTGACAATCAATGAACGTGGGTCCATAGTCCGGTGTTGGTTTCAGGGATCAAACTATTCTTAATTTTAACTCCTGTTTGCAAAAAAATGATAGATAAAGAAAATGTTTATTTTGAGTTCTACTTGTGGTTAAATTTTCTACTAGGACTTCCATAACAGAGTAAGTCTAATAAATTTTATAAATTACACTGTTGGCTTCCACTATATCTCAAACTTCAATTTAGATTATTCAGTATTGCAAATATTCATTATAATTTTGGAGTCTTTTGGAGTTTTCTTACGACCACTACCGAAAGAACTACTTTCTACACAAAACTCTTACGAAAGTTAGATTTTTTTTCTACCAATGACTTGATGTGTTCTGATTGGTATACTTGTCCGCGACTAGTGATGCTTCATGAGATTGAATAAGATTAAAACACTCAAATCAGAAAAAAAAACACTAACGTTTTGTTATTATATTTTTTTGAGATGGATTTAATAGACATTTTAGAAAGAAAGATGCTATTAGAATCAGTATAATATCAATGAGACAACCGAATATTTACTAACCTTGGGGCATCACGTTGTCTAGCAACCGTGCTATCAGAACAATAACTCTTTTCTATTTTCTATTTTTTCTATTTTCTAATCATTGACATAACAGATAATTTCATGTATTTAGAAAGTGATTCAGATATTAGTGATACTCAGTGCACCCTGTCGAACGTAGTAGAAGCTACAATTTGTTGCCTAAAAAATATCGTTTGAAATATGAACTTGCATATCAGAAATTCATCTACTTGTGTAGTAAAAACAAACCGGATTCCTTCTCTGAAAATGTGCTATTGGCTTATTTTGGACAACTATCGAAAGAAAATCTAAAATCTACACTGAACATCAAGCATGATGTTGATATTGAAAGATATAAAAAATTAAATGCTTTTTTAAAGCGATAAGCATCTGGTTTCAAAGGCAAAAATCGAAATCCTTTAGCTCATCTGAAATCAATAAATGTCTCACTACTGCCCCTGACCAAAATTTTTTATTTGTAAAGGTAATTTATAATGATTGTTGTTAATTTATTTTTTATAAAGGGCGTTTTTTTTTTCAGGTGGGACTAACTGCTGGGGCAGGAGCCCAAAAATATAAGAATAAACTATACTCACATTCTGGGTTATTGTTCCGAAAACAAAAAAAAATTGAACGTGTATTTACCATAATGTAGAACTTTTTATATCATTTGCAAAAAATATTTAGATAATTATGCGTCTCCAGGAGTTACCACTTCTTTAACCCCCAAAATGGTACTTGTACCAAGCAAGTTGTTGGTATAAATAAGTTTGGAGTTTTGCTGAAGCGAATAGAACAATACTTAAAACTACCCAACCCGAAATTATATACCGGACATAGTTTTAGCAGGACTTCTGCAACTATCCCAACGGACGCGTGGGCTGATTTATTCAGTTAAAGACGACATGGCGGATATAAGTCGGATAAAGTTGCAGAAAGCTATATTGACAATTCAATTAATAATAATAACAACATTACGGCCAATAAATGCACCCTCAAAGATAAAATTCAATTTTATCATCTTATATAATAAATTACTATTATTCAATCTTTAATGTCAAAATTCTATTTTATCTACTCTTTACTGCATGTTAAAATGCAAATTTTATCGTTTATATATGATAAAAAAAACTTTTATGCCAACATCCATTTTTGTATCAATGTTTTTTTGACATTTTGTTTGACAGTTGAATTTTTTCACGTCAATGAATTATCGTCTTATATTATAAATAACTATTTATGTATAGATAAAGATATAAATAACTTGAAATCATAAAATTTATTGTAAAATTCAAACAAAGCGAATCCACAAAACTAAAGCATTTCTTGAAAACAACTCTAACATAAATAGGTGCTTCTACATCACGCAACTGTTTATTACTAACATTGGTGTAACGATTTTAGATCACTGATACATTAATGTAATACATCAGCTAAATAAAATGGATTGCATGAGTATGGGCAGGGGCACGTCGGATACCGTTTTTGTTTCTCACGGCTAAATCCCTTTTAATAAAAATTAATTCTCTTTTAGACACCTTAAATCGGGCCGTTACTTATTATTATTACCTACTGTAGTTATGGTGGACATGTAATCACTAATGGCAAGCGTAAAAATCCTTATCACCGATTACAAGTCAGAATTAACGCATCCTCTTATTATTATTACCTACTGTAGTTATGGTGGACATGTAATCATTAATGGCAAGCGTAAAAATCCTTATCACCGATTACAAGTCAGAATTAACGCATCCTATCATTTTGTACAGGGGGACCATTTTGTTTGTTCACACCTGAAGATTCAGATATAGAGAACATATTATTAAACATTTTACAGTTCACTTTGCGTAAATGATTTATTTTTTAAATGAAGAATCATACTCAAAACGTCAATTCAAAGCAATGTTGCCTACTTCTGAATATTCAGGCGTGAACAGATAAAATGGGCACCCTGTATATCGACACACTTCCATGCCTTCCGCCAAAGTTAAATTGAATGGGAAAATATTTTCCACCGAAAAGCTTCCGGCTAGGAAGCCACTTTTGTATCTCAATAGTTAAATCCGAAGCTACTTCCCAGATGCTACAATCAAATTTCTTGATCTAACCTTATTTGAACTTTAAGGCACTTCTACGTATGAATGACGGAGATAAACTTTCGCCTCAAAATCTTTTATTTCGATCATAAAAGTTACTTTTCTTTTGTAACAAAGCCTATGCTATTTTAAATTTCAACTGTAGTGTGAAAGTTTCAGAGACTTGATCGATAATAGAAATTGATGTTATTTTTATTGTAAAAAAAGGACACTACTGTCGTAGAGCTGTCAGAATGTTTAAGTACATCAAAGTGTGTGTATTTACGAGGTGCTATAATCCATGAAACAACTTGATGTTCTAGTCAGACCCAATGTACTTAAACACCTTACAGCTCCTTCTGGAAAAGTTCCAAACATCCTCCGCAAAAAACTCTGCTGAGAGGATTCAGTAATTGCACCTCAGAGATCTGTTGCAACAACTTTCTAGGGAAAAAGTGCAGACAAAAAAAGATACGGAAACTAAAAAACAGCAATACAATTTCTGGAGGTATATCGTTGAAAGTTTATTACCCAGTTTGAACAATGATGAACTTTCTCTCAACATTTCTGGAACACTTCTTTATCTCAAACACTGTGTAGAACTTCGTTTTAAACAATTGTTACTGCTTTACATTAACAAAATAAAAGTCTGGTAACCCTGCTGCATGTTGAAATAAATGCGCACGAGAACTAATAACAAGCCAATCGGTAAACAAAAAAATAAAAAAAGCGTTTCTGCAAAAGAAACTTCACATTGAGTTGTTTACAAAAATGTCAGAAACTTTTTGCGATAGGTTTTTTAAAGAGCTTACACGCCACCGCGCCAACTTCTTAGGCTGTCCCGCATACACTGAACTCGAACTGGATGCATCGTGACACAGAAAAGGATAACGTGCGCATGTCTACAGGACGAATGAAGCATGTTTTACAGGATTACCGTTGGTTATCATAAAACAATAAATTTTCTTCTGGCCTATCATCTGAAGGTATAGACTGAGGCACTTCAATTATGGTAAAGCAGCGACTGTTCGGATTTTATATTTAAATGAGTGGCACTTCGAATTCAGGAATAAATTCCGATATAAATCGAATGGAAACGACCACGCACAATTTAATTGGTAAACCTCCACAATGCTAGAGTTGAAAGATGCGTTTTTTAATATAACACTGATGGCGTTGGCTGACAATTGAAATTCTTTAACAGGATCCTTGAAACATTTATTTATACGGTTGAAAAATTACCTAAAAAATATTGCGGGGGAAGCTGAACTAAAATGACTTACTTCTCGAAGGGCTATAAAATAATAATCTTTTAATTAAAATAAAACTTAGTGTATTCCTCAACAATAAGGCTGTGTAGAAACATCAACACCATACATAAGAAAATTATATTATTCAAGAAAAAATTGTTTTGTTATTTTAACTAGTAGTTTGTGGACAATGAACAGTGGTGGATTTACACTAGGGGCAGTCGAGGTAATGCCCAGGGCGGCAAATTTTCTAGGGCGGCAAAATTTGGAAAGTGGCAAAAAACTTTGTTAATGTTATCAAAATTTCTCAATAGGAATTTTTTATTCTTTTAATTAATCATTTATTATTTAAGAGATAATTCAAGAAATTCAACTCATACATTATTTGTCAAATTGAAATTTGGTAAATCATAATTTTGGCATCTTAAGTAAAAAATAATATTCGAAATAATTTAATTAATTCATTTGAAATGGTAATATTTGATTTTTTTATTTTCCGGAATCAAGAAATTTAAATTTGTTTTTTTTGAAAAAATTCAAAAAAAAAACTTAATGAATTTCTTGAAAATTGAATAATTTGTCGATTATTATATTAATTATTATTATTATTATTATACCTATTAACTTAAATTTAACGAAAATCTTATACTTTTGAAACTAATCAACTTGCAACTGTGCATACTGCCATCTGCAGTCTGTTTTACAAATATATCTAGGATCTAGGTTCTATCAGTATAGTCATTTTTACATTTGACATTTACATGAATCTAACCTGCAAAAAATTTCATTCATATGAGTCAAGCTTAGTGCAAAATTTACAGTTCTAAGAACAAAAACAAATATTTTTTAAGTTATATTGAAGTATATAATATACAGAGTGGAAAGTTTAACTGGAATAAATTCAGTATCTTCACTGCAATTGATTTTGAGAAAAATTCTTGAAACACGTCGATTTTTGTTTTTAAATTGCAACTTTTTAGCCTGATCAGCTTTCTTTTGTTTCTACTCAGGGGACTGTAACTACCCTTAAGTTTTTTTTAATGGGAAGCTTATAAAAAAAAGGAGTACAACGATATGTTTTTTTTTTTCTTACTTTTCCAGATAATAATGTAAGAAGAAATAAATAAAAACAACTTTAATCTATTTCTTTTTTGGTAGGTTTACTGTTTGAAAATAGTAGAACTTGAATTTAAAAAAATCTCGTTTTAGGTAAGTATGATGTTTTTTAATGTAACATCTCTTCAATATGTTCACCAAGTCTTTCTTGACAAAACGCAGGACGATAATAAAACTCATTTCTTACATTTTACAACATTTGTGGAGTGATTTTCTGAATTTCATAGGTAATACGTTGTTGCACATCTTCAAGATTATCGGGTTTGGTGGCGTAGACTTTACTTTTAAGATACCCCCACAAAAAAAAGTCAAGAGGGGTGAGGTTAGTGGTCTTGCTGGCCATTCTATTGCACCTCTTCTTCCGACCTACCTATTATGAAAAATGTCGTCCAAATAACGCCGAACGGGTGCAGCATAGTGCGGTGGAGCTCCATCCTGTTGATATCATATTCTCTCATGTTGAATATTTGGATCTAATTCATTTCTAAATTGGTCTGCCAGAACTGCGCGAAGCGTTTCTTGAAGAAACTGCAAATATCTTTCTGCATTAAGATTATCAGGAAAGAACACTGGTCCTATGATCCTATCTCCAACTATCCCAGCCCACACATTTAGTTGAGTTGAGTCTCCCGCATCCAGCAAGGATTACGGTCACCCCAATAACGCCAATTTTTTCTGTTGACTTTGCCGTTTAATATAAATGCTCTGCTGCATATGATCTTCCCTTCCCTTGCTTCTCGTGGGACATTTTATGCACACGGTGAAAAAGTGCGTCAAGATAAATCTTAAACACTCAAAGAAAGCGTCAAGTGTCTTGTATTGGAGATTTATCAAGAATCATAAATATTGTATCGAATAATCGGAATTGTAAAACTGCGCTCAGCGCCTCCACCATTCTTGATGATATTTTGAGGTAGCGGAAATACACTCTTAGGAGTCTCTATGGAATTAAGTTTCATTAAATAATTTCAAAAACAGCTCGAATAAGCAAAGGAAGCAGTCTAAAATTTCTCAGCGCCTCCACCATTTTGGTACTGTTTCGAAATGGGGGAAAGGCACTCTTAGGAGTGTTTATGGAGTTAAATCTAATTGAGTAATGTCAAAAACCGCTCGAATAAGAAAAAGAAACAGTTCCAGGTGACTTTTGAATCTATCGAGGTTTTAAAATTCCTCAGGGCCTCCACCACTTTTGATGACATTTTGAAATAGGGGAAAGATACTCTTAGGAGTCCTTATGAAGTTAAATCTCATTAAATAACGTCAGAAACAATTCCGATGAGAAAAAAAATCAAATCCCAAATTGCTCTTGAATTTATCGGAATTGTAAAACTGCTCTCAGCGCCTCGACCATTATTGATGATATTTTGAGATAGCGGAAATACACTCTTAGAAGTCTCCATAGAATTAAATTCAATTAAATAATGTGAAAAGCGGCTCGAATAAGCAAAAGAAGCAGTCCCAGATTGCTTTTAAATCTATCAGTACTTTAAAGTTTCTCAGCGCCTACATCATTATTTTTGATAATGTTTCGAAATGGGGGAAAGGCACTCTTAGGAGTGTGTGTGGAGTTAAATCTAATTGAGTAATGTCAAAAACCGCTCGAGTAAGAAAAAGAAACAGTTCCAGGTGACTTTTGAATCTATCGGGATTTTAAAATTCCTCAGGGCCTCCACGACTTTTGATGATATTTTGAAACAGGGGAAAGATACTCTTAGAAGTCTTTATGAAGTTAAATCTCATTAAATAATGTCAAAAACAGTTCGAATGAGAAAAAATCCCAAATGACTCTTGAATTTATCGGAATTGTAAAACTGCGCTCAGCGCCTCCACCATTTTTGTTGATATTTTGAGGTAGCGGAAATACACTCTTAGGAGTCTCTATGGAATTAAATTTCATTAAATAATGTCAAAAACGACTTGAACAAGCAAAAGAAGCAGTCCCAGATGGCCTTTAAATCTATCGGTACTTTAAAGTTTCTCAGCGCCTCCACCATTTTTGATAATGTTTCGAAATGGGGAAAGGCACTCTTAGGAGTGTTTATGCAGTTAAATGTAATTGAGTAATGTCAAAAACCGCTCGAGTAAGAAAAAGAAACAGTTCCAGGTGACTTTTGAATCAATCGGGAATTTAAAATTCCTCAGGGCCTCCACCACTTTTGATGATATTTTGAAATAAGGAAAAGATACTCTTAGGAGTCCTTACAAAGTTAAATCTCATTAAATAACGTCAAAAACAGTTCCGATGAGAAAAAAAACCCAAATGGCTCTAGAATTTATCGGAATTGTAAAACTGCGCTCAGCGCCTCCACCATTCTTGATGATATTTTGAAGTAGCAAAAATACACTCTTAGGAGTCTCTATGGAATTTATTTTCATTAAATAATGTCAAAAGCGGCTTGAATAAGCAAAAGAAGCAGTTCCAGATTGCTTTTAAATCTATCGGTACTTTAAAGTTTCTTAGCGCCTACACCATTTTTGATAATGTTTCGAAATGGGGGTAAGGCACTCTTAGGAGTGAGTAATGTCAAAAATCGTAGCCTCGTAGCAGACATCAGGTGTGTAAATCCAAGAGCAGCGTTACTACTCAGGAAATACATTAATTTTGTTCTCATTCCAGAGTTTATCACCAGGGACCAGACAGCAGCTGTGGTGAAACTATCTACAAGGGTAAACCAGAGACCATTGCACCTCCAATTGGTGCAGTAAGTAAATATGTTTGTTCTAGCAATTGAGACATCATAAACAGATGCAACAAGCCTACCTTCATAAACGCAATACACCAAGAGGTTTGGAACCTCACTCTGACGACTCTAAAGGAGAAGAAGTATAGTGTAGAGTGCCCAAGAAAGCGGACTGGTGTCTTTACAAGGAGACACTAAGAACCGCACTTGAAGACCTCCGATACGAAATTGACACGGTAGAGGACTTAGAAGCAGCATCAGCTCACATGGGACAGACCATATTGACCTCTTACGAAGTAAGCTGTCCTTTGAGGAAGAAAGCAGTCTCTAGGGACGCAGAACCTACCCTTAGTGGAACGCAGTACTGGTCAGGCTTAAAACCGAAGCAGGAGAGCGTTTAATAGGGTTAAGATGATAGGACTCTGGAAAGACTACATGGCAGCCTTAACAAGGTACAACAAGGAATTGAGAAAGTCACCCCAACAGTGCGCATCCAGAAAGTTTTGTCTAAATACCGATCAATGGGATCAACCTGGGATAATCTGGGTAGTCTAAACGCCTTGCTGACGACGCACTTCCCAGGATCTAAGAAGGTGCCAAGAACAAAAGGCCAGACCAATGCAAACTTCCAAGAAAATGGAAATGGAAGGTCCAATGGGGATAGCAGACGGCTATCAGGGAAAATTTTTACCATAGAACAATTGAAATGCGGGGGGGGGGGGCTATAAATAGCTCTAAGCCATACAAATCATCGAGGAAAGACGGAATCTTTCCAGCCTTGCTGCAGAAAGGGATTGACCAGATTGACCCCTGCTTGACAAAGCAAGTTACGCACTGGAGTACATATACCCAGTTGAGGGAAGTAAAAATGGTTTTCATACTAATGCGGGCAGATTGCCTCCAGAAGAGGCCAAATCATATCGCCTCATTAGCCTCTCCTCCTTTCTCCTAAAAACAATGGAGACAATTGTGGATAACCACGGATTACAGGCTTGTTCACCGGACACTGCCCTAAACAATCCGGTTTTGGTAGAAAGTGAATTGTGCAAGGTGTGTGAGTCAGACCGTTGAGCACATACTCTGCAAGCGTGACGCTCTGGCGCGACTAAAACTAAACCATTAGGAAAGTGAGCGACTGACGTCTGAGGAAGTAATAGAGAAGCCTTTCAGAAACGTTCTTGACTTTGCACAGGACTGGAGTTTCTGAGAAAATAATTACGTAGGGTTTTGGAAAAAAGCTCAAGCATGGTCGCAGTTCGGTAAGGCTAGAAAAGCCAATCGACACCAAAGTAAAGTAAAGTAAGTAAAAAATGCTTGGAATGGACATTTTGGGTAGTAAAGGCTGCGGATCAGACTGCGAACGCGGCACGTTGAAAACAAATGGAGAAGAGGTTTATGACACCAAACTTGTGAGGAAGCCACTCGTGTGATTTTGGCTGACCAGAACAAGGTGAAATGATTATATTATTGGAGCTCGGGTCACATCATGATGTTTAAACCCAGATGTAATGATAATGAAATAGGGCTAGGATTGGTACTGGGCATACGTCTGTTGTAGTACCAATAAAATTGATGAATGTAACCTTCCACGCTCTGACCCTGAAGAAAAAAACTATATTGGGAATTCTTCACTTATTTCAGGTTCAACGGCCCGCCAAGAAGGAAAAGGATGACAGTCATTCGGAAGAAGGAGTGACTGAACCGTCGAGTAGCGGCACTGAAAGGATTATCGTAGAATACTTGCCTAGTGTATCTAGAGGACATCATTGTGGTTAGGAAAACATTCGAAGAGCACCTGAAAAATCTAGAAGAAGTGTTTCAACGTCTTACACGTTCTAGACTGAAGAAATGCCACTTGTGTAGAAAAGTAGTGCCATATCTATAAGCCATGTGGTCTGAAGTCAGTATGTCGCTGTCGAGGGGCAGAAGGTCAAGACTGTATAGGAATGGCCAACGCCTACAAACAAGCATGACAGTTTTCACGGTTTATACTATCGACGTGCGAATTGGCGCAGTGTTGTCCCAAATACATTGAGGTATACTTCAGTAAAACCTTATCCAAGCCAGAACGAAATTATTGCGTTACTATAAGAGAAATGTTAGCAGTCGTTAAATCTGTGGATCTGTGGATAAATACCTCTACGGAAGAACATTCTTGTTGAGGGCGGATCATGCAGCGTTGCTTCTCAACTTCAAGAATCGCGAAGAACAGGTTTCTAGCTCTCCGTTCGAAGGATGAGAGTTATAAACGACCTTTTGGGCCCTGAAAAGATTTGAGAGGACCAAGAGAACGATCCTGATTTGCTATTGGTACTCGGATGGAAGAATGAAGACCGGAGACCGACGTGGGAACAAATTGCGCGATACTCACACAGTGTAAAATCATACTGGGCTCAGTGGGACTCCATTGTCCTGAATTAATGATGGAGTCTTGAAACGTGTGCTAGAAAAACCTGAGGGTCAGATAGAAACGAAGCAATTGTTCATCCCCAAAAACAGAATTTTGGAAGTTCTGGAGGAGCACCATTGTGGAGTAACAGTAATCCCGTATTTGAAACTTTAAGAAGGATTAACGATTCCTAAAATTGTAAGCTGTTTCTACTCGGTAGTGTTTTATAATATCTGCATTGGACACATTTATACATTTAGGGATTATAAAACTTTCTATTTAAAACTCGGTATTTCTGGATACGTTGGCGTGCTTTATTTTCAAATTTTCGCTTGTGTAAACACTCTTCTGTCAGGCAATAAGAAAATGTCAGATAAACGTCACACAATTTTTATGGATTTTAAGCAATTTAAAGACTTTCCGCGGTGGTGTCGAACTATAAAACGTTGTATTACACTCGTTACTGTGTAAATTTGGGTGCTTTCGGGCACTCGGGCTTAAAAAAGCACTCGTTTCACTCGTGCTTTATTAAGCCCTAGTGTCCGAAAGCACCCAATTTACACAGGAACTCGTATAATAAATAACTATTATAGTTCGACACTGTCAGAATTTTCAATTTTTTGCTTGTGTAAACACTCTCCTGTCAGGCAATAAGAAAATTTCAGATAAACGTCACACAATTTTTATGGATTTTAAGCAATTTAAAGACTTGCCGCGGTGGTGTCGAACTATAAAACGTTGTATTACACTCGTTACTGTGTAAATTTGGGTGCTATATATAATGTTAATTTATTTCCCCCTTCTAAGTAAATGACACATTACAGGTATTTATGTAACTAAGTAAATGGCTAATTACAGAAACAGACCTGTAAAGTTTTACGGGCTTGTAGAAGAGACCTGTAAAGTGCAATACCATGACAACGCATCGTCACAGACTGTCCTGCCGTCAGATGACAGAATTTTATATTTATAAAAATTGAAAAAAAGTCGTCTTAAGGTGGAAATAAAAGTTTGTACGGAATTCGCCTTGCAATTAATCTTTACTGGGCTCGCCGGCTCACCCGTAAAGACTAATTTACAAGGCTTTTCCCGTAAATAACTATTAATACACAAGTTTGTTAATGAAGGCGATTAATAATAATTGAGGCTGTTTCAATTTTTATTTTTTTAATTTCAATTGTCGAGATTATTAATCGCCCTTTAACATACGAGTTAATTACAATATTTTTTCGTTGACCGAAACCTTTTTAATCTGGGGACAAAAATTCGTTTCTGAAATTTTAATTCATAAAATAATTGTCACTTATGCTATAAACATAGTTGTCTCTGAAAACAAATTAACTCGCCATCTAAAGAACAGTTCGCCATTGTGTGTTAATTTGTGTAAGTTTATAAATGGAGCTAGAAAATCCTGAATTACTACCGTTTGCAGTATTGGATAATGGATGTTTCAGTTTATTGTTATCGAAAAGTTGGCAATCGTGTGTAGCGACTAAGATAAGTAGCGCAATTGCATACAAAACTGACACACGCAAATGGGTGTGTGGTGAGAGTTTTTCTATGAATTAATTATTGCAAAATCGTGCATTAATGAAAAATCATGTACAAATGAGGTGCATTAGCGATCGATTTGTTATTCAAAATCAAACGTTAAATTGGCTCTTAATAATCGGTCAACGAAAAACATTATTAACATACTTTTCGTTTGGTGGGTGACTAACTTTTTGACGTTAAATTAAACTAAAGATCTCATGTGGCTTACTTAAATTGATCCCACCTGTATTAAATTCATAAATGCGTCGTCTTGAATGGATGTTCTATAGAAACAGGTTAATTTACTGTCATGAACAGCATGGGGATATAAGCTGATCCATAAAGCGCATATTGAAGATTGAGGACAAACTTGTTGTGAAATGATGAGTAAATAATGTCATTTCACCGAACATGACAAATTGGTTTTTATTAATTTCGTCAGATAATATAATATGTCGTTTGAGTTTCCTACCAGTATTTATATTAAGTAGTTAGATTGAGATAAGCCAGGTTAAACCGTTAGTTAAAGTTAAGGTTTTAAGGAAACTTTAATTACTGCAGTCAGCATTCAAGTCCGGAAAATGTAAATATTTGTATTCTCTAAACTCGGTAAATGCTTTTCCGCCAGTTATTGCGGATAAACACATTTTTATATTCGTTTTGTGAAATACTTAATGCAGAAAGTGATATATAACTAAATATATAAATATTACGGTATATGTATTTAATTTGACAGCTGTCGAACCTGTTCTCAAAATTTGATGTTAATTCATGTTTTTCTCATTTTGCGTGAACTAATAGAAAAAAGCCGGTTCAATACTCGTGCGCTGTCAATTTTCAGGACACTGAAAAGTTAAGGTCACTGGATGAAAAATTATCTTTCTACTTAAATTCATTATGTGACTAACTGACTAGCCTAGTACATATACGTTGATGATTTTGGTAAAAGTGGCTCGATCGATGGTTGCCTGCATTACGTTTTCAACATTCAAAGCTGTCCAGTGGCGAAGGTTTTATTTTTAATTTATACTTTGGTAATTTGGCTTCCTTCTAGGTTGAGGATTATAAACGGTTTGTTTCAAATTTTAGTTATTATCTGTATTAAAATATATAAAATTGTCTTCTTTTACTGAACTAGAATTAGTCTTATTGGCAGTTAATTGTAGGTTGTATGGGGGACCATTAATAAAAGTTTTGAGGGTGAAGTACTGGTAAAAAACAAATTTCCTACACATTTACGATATCTGAATTTAATTTGGCTACCAGAAGACTACGTGCTCTACGTATTCTCATAACGAGTGAGCAACAAAATTCGTGATCGTAGGAGCCTCTGAATTCAAAATTTTGAGTCGATTCTTGATCGATACGATTGTGTAAAAAGTAATCGAGTAATGTGAATTGACGATTTAAACAGTAAAGTAAAAGAACCGATATACGTTTAGCCAACTGCGATCACGAATTTTGTTGCTCACTCGTTACAAAATTGCTTGCAAGTTTCATTTTAATATCTTCTAATGTGAATTTAAGTCTTGAATCAAACAATCAATACTTCCTAAATCTGAAAATGTCAGGTTCTCGAGCCAATTACATCAGCTGCACGATCTCGTAATTGACAAAAATGTTAATCGTGGCATTTGGGTTTTCCGTACGCAGAAAATTTTCACACGAATCCATTCAATTGTTCTGAATTGCCGTCAAAGGTTCGGACCTTGTAATAGTAATTTACGTTATAAGTCCGAAAAACTCATTTTTACAGTAGCGAGTCGGAATTTTGAGACAAGTTACTGTAAAAGTTTCCGGACGTATGTCGTAATGCGTTTTATTTCATGCTACAGATACTAAATCATTGTTTTCATTTTAAAAAATGAAATTGGAATTCAGAATTTAAATATCCATGAATTGAGTATCTATGACAACATTTTGATTTGTTGGTTGTATTTTTTTTACAGGACTTGTACTGTAAAGTCCCATTTTCCGGACTCAAAACTCTGTCGTAAAACTAACAAATATGACACAGTATGAAATAAAGTTATATTAGCAGTTCCCTCAAAGGAAGTCTTCTGAGGTCCTTTCGATTTTGGAAGTGTGCTCACAACATTTTGAGGGTTCACACTGCACCAGTAGGACTGTCTATTGCGAAATGAATCGTTGAAACTAAATCACAAAAAAGCCGATGTTATTTATTCGGTGACTTTGGTAATCCCGCCGACTGCGCCAGTTAAGTTTTCGATATTAGAAAACGGATTTTCGCCTTGGAGTTTTCCAGGAATGTAACTGCTAATTCTTGGTCACTGATTTTTAGTTAGATGCACGTAATCAAGTGGTTATGAATAACCAATTTTTTACAGGATCAGGCCAATTAAATGTTATAATACGCTGATTTTAATAATTATATCGAGCTAAATATGACTGTTTTTATTTTGCAAGTCGTAATATTTTTACAATTCACATAAACTATGTAACAACAAGATGAATTACGCTTCTGGTTTTATCTTGCCATAAACAATACGAGAATATTTTAACGTTCTCGGTTTAATTAGAATTTTATTGTCGTATAAAAACTTTTTTCATTTTGCAAATGGATTCCACAAATTTGATATAGCCACTCACTCCAACTTTATAAAACCTTTCACAAACTTTTTTGATAAAACTTTAGCTATTTAATGAAGATTAATTTTCAATAACATGATTTATTACATATTTACACTAGTACTGATGGTAACAGCTTTCAGTCAATTTACTACTTCCTTTTCTAACTTAATTAACTATCAATTGTACAATTTCCACATTTCAATTAGATTGCAACATTGATGACCATTGGTGCGGATGCCATGCATTGACCAGTAGATGAAGTCTCACTACATTAATCTAGAATGTACTTATAGAATGTACATATTATATGGAAATTGGTGTTTAGAACCTATTGAAACACATGAAGTGGAATAACTGGCAATAAGTTGAAATAATCAACGATAAAATATTTCACCGATACTTATTACAAAATAATCATGCAATTAGTTACTTAAACTGTATCAATTCAATAACACAACAATATAGTCTAAGATACCGACCTGTGTCCACCTATACCCTCATTCATTTTTCTGATCAAATGTATTTTATGTAAGATAATGTATAGAAGAAGAGAATTTGATAGGGTTGCCGCCCCATATCCTGGAAAGGTTATTTTTAATGAACCGTATATTAAAATGTAGGGAATTTAATTACGAATCCAATGATATAGGGTTCCCTGGGCAAAAGTCGGCAGATCTAAGGGTTGCTGCGATTTGAAGTTTTAAGTAAGTGGGGCTCGACAGAGAGCACTGCACTAACTGTGGTCCATGTTAGAGAAAGACTAGAATAATAGATATTGAATCAAGCTTCTCGTCGATTGATTCACGTACAGCTGATCTCAAAGATGCTACCTAAAACAAATAAGTAAACAGAAAAAAAGACAAAAATTCTTAATAAAAGGTGACGAAACTTTAGATATTGTAATTTAATTTAAAAAAAGATACTAATTGTAATAAATAATAACTAATCAAATAAAAAAATACAATGTGATAACCCCCTTTTTTATTAACGCCACATTTTGAATTTGAACATAAAATGAAATGTCAATGACGCCACCAAACGTCACATTGGAAAATTTTAAACAAACCGCGAACTTTAAAGGTTGGCCAGTGATCGTCAAACAATGGAAGAAAAAGCAGAACCCTACGTTGTGTTAGTTTTTTGACAAGACAAGCAATGGCGGGACATTCAAACTTACCCAAACGAAACAAACCCTAGATTCTTTGGATACATGGCGAGAGCTAATCAGGAGTGGAGCGTAAATTGATAACACAAAAATTATGGTTTTAAATGTTTATTAAGTTTTAGTCGTTTTATGCTTTTGAGTTTTGCGATCTCGTACTGCGGTTAACAATTTCTAGTGTCTTCGTATTAAGTTGGTGACAATGCAAATTTGATGATTTTAACAATAATGATTCGAGTAACAAATTAATTACAACTGACAATTGACAATGATTTCAACAATTAACAATTTAGTTTTTCAGAAAATAGTAAACAATAATACAATTTAACAATGCTTGTGTACATGATGAGTTAGGTTAAGTCAGCTAATTTTATTGCACCATGAGTTTTTGCAGTTTACAGGAAATTACAACAGATACCATGAAATATCTACTCCCAAAGCGGGCCTCTTCGCTCCTGAGAGGGAAACCAAGAATACTGAAACGCGTGGAGTTATCTAAGTTGAGTACATCTGAATCAGGGAGTGATAGACAACATGTAGATCAGATGTGAAGACTAAAGCGAAGTGAACAAGATAACTGTCTGTAAGTGAGGCAAGATGGTAGAGAGTTGACTAACATGGGGAAAAGCTTGTATATCCAACAGACCAGGAGAAATGAGTTTGTTACTGAATTGTCCTAGACATACTTAGTTTCCTGTCTTTCTTTAAGGCTTGTCCAAACCAAGGTTATTTGGTTATTTAGCATTTTAAATATTTGTGAAGCAAGCAATAACCCGAATCCACGCCGCAAACTCCAACCTAAGTTTGACTCAGAAGTTAACAGTAACTCCACTTCGTGTAACTCTGCAGTCCCCGGGAGGAAGTTCAAGCGAGTTTGAAAACGACCCCCGTTTGACAAATGACCCCAGAGAGCAGTTATTTACGACTGAAACCGTATAAAATCTCGAAAGCAGTATTGCAACAATAACTACAAAAATGAATGCTATTTGGTCGATCTGTTGATTCGGAACATATATGGACAAACAATAAAATAATAAAATATACAGTAACGCAACGTTTGATTTGGGAGCCATTTTGAAACAATCGCGGTGAGAGAACATCAGCGGGCGCAACACGTAACGAGGCGCAACAAAAAACTACCAACATGCACAAACAAACTACACTAAAAATCTATCTTTGGCTTCTACGGTGTCGAATATCGCTAGGTGTCAGTCATGTCAGTTACAAGGAACGATGGAGTCGGAAATCGCAAGGGGGCGCAAAACATAACGATAAGGCACTTTTTCAAAACTCCTGACATTCGGCGTGGATCTTTGCTGCTTTTTGCCCTTTATTCATCAGTTCTTACTCAGTGTTGGTTAATTCAAGTCAACGAAAGACAGGTAGTCATTAAAGGATTTATCTGAGTGGCAATCTAGTTATAATGTTAAGTTAGGGAATCACTTTGTTTCAAATTGAACGCGCCTGTGGTTCGGGCTCGGTATCTCAGTCAACAACACATTTGAACTTTCTGAAATTGACAACAATAACTAAAAACAAATTACAACAACGATTTTAGCAAGTTATTCGTGGTGCCTGTTGTTCACGCCTATTACGAGTGGGGGTGCCAACCCTCCTCCCCCCATCGGTCTGTCTGAGACCACTCTGTTCATTTCATTCATTCGGTATTCAACATTCATCCTGTAACAAACACTATCACTTGTACTTGTACACGACTCGCAAATAAACATCATTTACCGCAACACCTGTGACTCATAATTTAACATAACATCATAACAATTTTTTTGAATTAGTGGCACGAGTGGGTATTAATAACATTTTGATTAAACAGAGCTTGATACTGGGAAAACCTTCTGGTGATAAAGTTCGCCCATTGAAATTAATCCTGGAATCGAAAATACAAGTAGATGACATCATGATGAAATACAAAAATGTAAATGGTATATACGTAAACCGAGACCTGACGCTTCGCCAAAGGAATAATGCATATCTGATTCGTACTGATTTTAGGTCAAGGAAAGAAAAAGGCGAAAATTACATCAAGCTGAAGTATATTAACGGGGTTCCCAAAATCATAAAAATAAAAAACTAGATGCTTTCCAACGGACAAATGATTCTATCAACCTAAAATTAAATAAAAGTACTCTAAATTATGATAATTTATCCATCTATTACCAGAATGTTCGAGGCCTTCGTTCAAAAATTCCTCGCTTTTACGACTCCATCTGTTCCTGTAACTACGAAATTATTGGTTTGACCGAAACTTGGCTCTCGGATGATATCAGTGCATGTGAATTATTTCCAGAAAGATACAGTGTTCTACGCAGTGATCGTAATTTTTCAGCGTGTGGCGCTAGCAGAGGTGGGGGTGTTTTGTTAGCTATCGAAAGCTCTTTGTATTACAGTCAACTTGATTTGAATATTATTATTAGTACAACTCCGAGAATTGATATTATTGGTGCGCAAATTGTTGTTAATTCGCATACAATTTTATATGCCTTTGTCATCTATATACCACCATCTGTTACGTTCGAAATAATGGAAACCTTTTTTGATATACTTTCGCCTACTGATTATTTTCATAATGATAATGTTATTATAATGGGAGATTTCAATGTTCCTCAATATATTTTTGAGAATTCTCAAGACAGATCTGCGTTACTTATTAGAGATTATGAGCAATTATGTGGTTTCTCACAATATAATAATATTTTCAATTCATATAATCGTATTCTAGATTTAGTTTTTTCTAAAAAAAATTGTAAAGTTTTGAGAGATAATGTACCTCTTCTGGAAGAAGATGGCTATCATCCCACTTTGTTATTGAACTATCATGCATATGTAATAATTTTAAAAAATTTACTGGGCATACGGACTATAAAAGATATTAACGGATTGGTCCTATTTAAATTCATTTACAGATGTGAACTGGGCCTGTGAAGCATTTTATCAGCACCTCTATAGAATTTTTGAGCTCACTGTTCCAATAACCAAATCTCACTTGCCTAGATTTCAGTATCCTCCCCGGTTTAATAATAAAATTATCGACAACATTCGCAGTAAGGACTTGGCTCGCAAAAAATTTAAAAAGTATGGTTTTGAAATGTATCGTAATAAATTTTGTAATCTCCGTTCAGTTGTAAAAAATCAAATTCAGTCGGCTTTTAATCAGTACGTTCATCATATTGAAAATAACATTAAATCTAATCCCAATAATGTGTGGTCATATATTCAAATGAAAAATAGAAAGTCGCGAATACCCGATGTTGTATATGATACAACGGGTCGTGAATTTAATAATCCAGATTCAGTTGTTAATGCGTTTTTCAGTTATTTCAGTAGCGTGTATAATGAGTCTGACCCTTCTAATCTCTCAGAGCCTGATTTAAAGTGCTATGACAACCTGAATATCTCCTTATTTTCAAGAGAAGACATTGCAGTGGCGACTAAAGTACCAAGCTTTGTTATTAAAGATTGTGGCTCTGCTTTAACAGAACCGTTATTTACTCCATTTAGTTTAATTATAAAATGTTCCGTATTTCCAGAATGTTGGAAACAATCACGTATTTGTCCTGTTCTTAAAAAGGGTGACCCTTCTTTAATTAATAACTACAGACCAATATCCATACTTAGCAATTTTTCTAAAGTGTTTGAGAGAATTCTTTACAAATACGTTGATGATTTTGCCAAGCATAGAATCGATACAGCCCAGCATGGCTTCATGAAAAGAAGATCGACTGTTAGTAACCTTGCTTGTTTTAGTCAACTTCTTTCTGAATGTCTTGATAATAACAGCCAAGTTGACTTGATTTACACAGACTTTTCCAAAGCATTTGACTGTATCGATCACTTCATTCTTGTTCATAAACTTAGTAATTTTGGACTTTCAGACTCTCTGGTAACTCTTTTTAAATCCTACCTTCTTGGTCGGACCCAATTGGTGGAATACCAAAATGTTCGTTCTAATTCAGTAGTTCCAACATCAGGTGCTCTCCAAGGCTCTAATTTAGGTCCCCTGTTGTTTCTCATCTTTATAAATGACTTACCAACAGTGTTAATTTGTTATAGACTCTTATTTGCTGATGATTTAAAAATTTACTACGTGATTACTTCTGTAAATGACTGTGAACGTCTGCAAGAAAATATCAATAACCTAGTAAACTGGTGTTGTGTAAACCATCTTAAATTGAATATTGATAAATGCTTAGTAATGACATTTGCTCGAACTGTTAATCCTTTTACGTATAACTATAAAATTGGCGAAGTAATGTTATGTAGAAAAGAAAGCGTTGATGAGCATCTTGTTCGACAGCAGTCTTAAGGTACGGTCTATCTTCAGCGTTTAGACGACGCGACTAAAGGTCGCGAGTAGACGCGTCGTTTAGTCGTTTAGGCGTGGTCTATTTTTAAACGAATAGTCGAAGCGATCCATTCAAGCGTAATTAAATTATTGTGTGATTTAAGTTGTGTTTAGTAATTTAAACAAAATAATGAATAATATGATATTAGCTGCAATAGGGGGGGCATTAATAGAAGAAGAAGAAGAAGAAGAAGAAGCTGTATTGAGAACTGTCTGCAAATCTCGAAGTCAAACAAATAACATTTTTCTGAATAGAAAAAAGGAGGGATGTTTCAATACATTGATCACACGGCACTTAATAGATGACGATACCAAATTCAGAGAATACTTTAGGGTTACCAAGTGTCAGTTTTTAAATGTACTGTCTTATATAACCGATGATCTTAGAAAAATGCCGACCACTTTTGTAAAACATCCTATTTCAGCCTTTGAGAAGCTTGCTCTGACTCTGAGGTATGTGTACATATTTTGAGAATACCATGTCATGATTTACTACAAAGTGTGTAGGTTAACAATTTTTTTCTTTTTTTTTAGATTTCTTGCCACCGGGGAATCATTTCGGTCGATGGCTTTTAATTACAGAATATCTCATAATCATATAAGTACAATAGTCAGAGAAGTCTTGAAAGCCTTGCGCGAAAAATTACCCCCGATTTATTTGCCGAAGCCTACAAAAGAAGATTTAAAGCAAATAGCTAATGAATTTTACGAAAAATGGAACTTTCCAAATTGCTGTGGGGCGATTGATGGCAAACATATTCGTGTAGTTTGTCCAAAAGGAACGGGCAGTATGTATTTCAATTATAAATCCTATTTTTCAATTGTCTTGTTGGCGATAATCGATGCTCGGTATAAATTCATATGGGTTGATATTGGCGCTTATGGAAAAGAAGGCGATAGTGGAATATTTCAAAGATCTTCTATTTACCAATTCATTCACAGTAATGACTTTTTGCCAGAAGGTACTGTTTTACCTAGGACCAATATTGTTCTCCCCCATATAATTGTCGGGGATGAAGCATTTAAATTAACTGAACATGTTTTACGACCCTATCCTAGAGATCAAGCTAAAGCAGATAGAGAAAAGAGAATATTTAATTATCGACTCAGTCGAGCACGAAGAACTTCAGAAAATGCTTTTGGAATTTTATGTCAAACTTTTCGTATATTTTATACACCTATTGCAACATGTCCAACACTTACAGATGACATCGTTATAGTTTCGTGTTGTTTGCATAATCTGCTCCGAGGTTCCCGTACAACCAATCATGAAGATGATGATATTGATATTGAAATGCCCAGGGAAAATATGATCAGTTTACGTCATACAGGTGGTAACACGTCGACAGCAGCATTCCAAAACAGAAATGCTTTTAGAGATTATTTTAATAGTAGATTTGGAAATGTTAGCTGGCAAATAAGATACATTACTAGAACCGATGTTTAGTAAAATTTAATTAATAAAATAAACGATATAAAAACATAATTATAAGCCAATATTATTAAGATCCTTGCTCAAAACAACTGTTGCTGAAGAAATCAGCACAGTCTTCGTATACAGGGTCAACTGAACTTGGTTCCGAGTAACTCGATCCTGCGTGGGATGCTGTATCTGAAGTTTGCCGCCGTGAGGATACATAGGATGGAGTATAATTTGTCCCAAAGCTTTCTAGCTCCAATTCGGTGATGACTTCCATTACACGCATCTTAGCCCTAGCGGCTAGTGCAGGAGGAAATGTCATTACAGTTTCGGCCATACTTTCAAAAAATAATTTTATTGGATGAGGCTTATTCTCAATCACCGATTCAATTTTCTTAAAAAAAATTGATCTCTCCTCTGACTTTTTTCGTATTGTTTCCAAAAGTCTTTCATTTGTTGTCTTTCTTTTCTTCATTGGTGGACCAGTATCCATTTCATTTCCTCTGTGCATATTCGCTCCAAGCTGTTCTTCAAAATTTGGTGTTTCATCCGTTGTTTCATTGCTGGGAGTTGCTTGCACTTGGTGTCCATTTTCGACCATGTCTTCGTCTGTAACTCCATCTTGTGATTGCAATAAATGTTCATCTTCATGTGTTGTCGCAATGTTGGTTATTGTTCTGAAATACAAAATACGAAGATTAAACTCACAATTATCACGAAATAATATCGGTATGTGATTTACCTTCTACATGTCTCCACGGTATCTAAAAAAGCTAGCGCCTCCATATGTTCCCACTTGTTGGTTTGTATGGCTGGTGAACCCGTTGATAGCTTTTTTTCTTTCTTTTTTTTTTAAATAAACATCCTTCAAACTCTTCCACCTCTTTTTGCAATCTTCAACTTAAATAAAATGTATAATAAATAGAACGCATATTTTCAATTAATTTTAATACTAACCAGTTTTTCTGACAACGTTTGAAATTTCTTCCCAACTGTTATCCCGGACATTTTGATCCTTGTATGTTGGATGTTTCGGATTGTATAACGAAGGATGTTGAGCGACTTCATTAATCAATCTTTCGTCTTCTTCTTTAGAAAATCTTAGTCGGTTACCTTTATTTGGTTTCGACATATTTCCGACCAAAAATACAATAAAAACCACAGGACAAAACTGCGAAACTGGTACTGCGATAAACAAGTCGCGCGCGTTTAAGTTGCCTTCAAACCAATACGATTACTAGACGCCGCGTCTTCTTACGACTTGTATCGATTTATCGCTGTAGATCGACCACACACATATGCAAACCATATCAGCAACCGGTGCGACTTATCGCTACGTTTAGCCGCGTCGTCTAAACGCTGAAGATAGACCGTACCTTTAGTTTTCTCAGTCACGTTAACTCAATAACTTTGTCAGCTTTTAAAAAGTTAGGCTATATTTATAGAAATTGTAAATCGTTCCGTGACATTGACTGTTGGATAATGTTGTTCTTTGCTTTGTTAGATCGAAGCTTGAGTACGGTTCACTGATTTGGTATCCCATATATAATGTTCACATAAATCGACTTGAAACAGTTCAAAGACGTTTTTTAAAATTTTTAACATTTATTGAAGACGGAATTTATCCTTTAAGGGGGATCGATCAAGCCATACTTTTGCAGCGATTTAACATCCATCCATCAACGCCTTTAGCAAATAGACGAATCGTAGCCTCAATTAAACTTTTATATGATTTGCTACAAAATTATCTTGATTGTCCACCGTTACTTAATTATATTAATTTTCATGTTCCTAGAATTAGTTCACGCTCAATGTTATCTTTTTATTGTGCCAAAGCTCGTACAAATATTACTATTAAAAGTCCAATTTATTTAATGTGTAAGAATGCTAATTACTACTGTGCTGCATGTGATTTGTTTGCTCTTTTCTGTTAATATCTGATCGAGTGTACAGTTTATTATCACTACCCAATTAATTAGTAATCAACATTAGATTGTACAGTTGTTAGGAGTTTCTTGCATTATTCATTATTTTTTGTGTTTATTTTATAATTCGGTATTTATTTTTCTGGATACTTATTATTTCAATATTTTGTAAAGTAATTATCGGTTATTCTACTTATTGTTTTTAATTTATCAATTTTAATCTTAATTCTTTTTATTTTATTTTTGTATATGTATATTTGGGTGTAATACCTGTTTGAAAATAAATCTACTATTATTATAAGTTTGGTAATATATGCTACTGCAGAGAGAGGAGGACTGAATGCAACTGATACAAAATTCCTGGGTTCACGCGAGGTCCACGGAATACTTCGAGTAGCAATATAGTGAACATTAGTTTAAACAAAGGCTAGAATTCTTAACAAGACAGGTAGATGCAAAGGCGGAACGACTCCATTTTCAACATGTCTAGTTTTATGACGTCCGTAGCAGACAAAATGGCGGAATAACGTTAAAATATGAACTGGCTGTTATCTAGGAGTTTCTGGTATGCACGTGGAACAAACGCCGGTCAATTTCCTGGCATCCTCATTATATTGAGTATGACAAAAAGAAATAGATAGAATAAAGGTTACCTTGTAACTACGTCGGTCGACACTACACACGCAATTGTTAATTGAAATTCAACTGATCCTTCTAGTAACGTGAAATTTCGACAATGCAATTTAAACATTGAGCACACTCAACTTTAAAAACAGGAGAACTGTGGAATAAAATCAGATGAAAACAAAGAATTAAGCGTTAGTTACAACTTGATGCTTCTGACGTTAAAAGTGTAATGAATCTGTGTAATAGCCGCCAGTCCTCCTTCCACCACCTAGCAGGGATACCAACCATTTCTTTAGTCAGGCCAACTTCATCGCGTTGCAATTCTCTGTTGGGTGTTGCTAACTTCAGAGCAACTTGCCGGATAGGCAACTCGAAGTTCTCCTATGCGTCGCATGGTATGATGTATTTTAGGGATCTCTCAGCAACAACAGTGCTAATTCATAAGGATATTATATTTAACTCTTTGACTTTTTTTTTAAATTCAATGTTCAGGTGACTCCAAGTACATCTACAGCAGATAATCATCCAAAGTATCAGGATCTTAGTGGACATTCAACCGATAATGAGAGAGAAGAGTGCAATATTGAAACAATAAATTCATTATTTCAATTATTTTTTAGTCTAGTCCGCATTAAACACAATTAGTCGATAACACGATTTGAGAATTCCCGACCATTATCCGATTGACAAATGGACGGAGCGTCAAAATTCATAAAATATAGAGCAAATTTTTTGCAACTTCTTCTGCTCTCTGAATAGCTTAGCTATTCAGCTGATAATGAATAGCTTAGCTAGACTTTGCCCCTCCAAATAGAGACGATTTTTTTTTCGAATTGACCAGAAGGGACTCAACGTTATTCCGACTTTCACGAGGTTCCTTGCTGGTCAGGTCCATATCGTAGCCACTCCTCAAAACCATGAGGTTAGCAACTATGACTTCCGTAAATCATGTGCCCTAAGTAGACGGAACGACTGTAAGACGACCGCTTTCTGCATTCCACTCGCAAGGGTCTCTGCAGGTTTACGGCAGGCAGGAATGATTTTCTGATTGGAAACGAGCGAGTCCTTGATGCCTGCCATGCACCCAATTACCAAAACGACGAGCTTCACTGAATAACTTGATTACAGTCCTCTAAGTTCAAAGAGCAGGTCTTGATATTTTGAACGCTTTTCCTTCTCCTTGATGCAGATGTGATTTTCAGCAGGAGCCGAAAACTCAATAACAAAGATCTGTTAACTCTTCTTCACTGTTATCTGCCTGACGGTGGAGAACCAATAGTTCCAATAGATTCGTCACCTTCTGTTCTCCACAACGTACTGAATATCGTTCCGTACATAGGTCAGCACTGGTCACTTCACGCCTCTCGTGATCATAAACACAGTCCAAACTCAAAAGTGCTCGGCCTTCATGGTTTCGTGGAAGATATAACCTCGGAACGGACAATTTTGGGTGCAAACTGAGCTGTAAATGCAACATTTTTCGAGTATTCCGATCAATCTGTTTATACTAATCTTATTACAAGTACTTGTAAGTCTCTCGGGGGTTCAGATGTCTCAGAACGTTACCATCGATGAGTTGAGCACCTTCATCGAAGTAGTCGCATCGTTCTCTTTTGTGATGAACCAGGACTGCGATTCTGGAATTCGTTTTGTATACGAAAGTTGGCGTTTCCAACGAGTTGTCCTACGAAAGTAAGAAAGCTAATCCTGGAACGTTCAAATAACATTTCGTATACGAATTTTATTTATACGAATCGTGATTACAAATACGAAACTGTTGCGTGACATGCCTAGAAGATTGTTTGTTTTCATTTTTTACTTGCCATTCTAAATTTCTAACCTAATTTATTAGCGTATCGTTATTCAACAGTTGCATTCTTATTTAATTAAATTTAGTTTAATCAATAATGGGTGCTTTTAATCCGTTTTTAATAAATCTAGGTGCACTGTAAGCACTGGAGGAATCAGAATTGAAAGAAAGGAATATGAAAATTTCCCAGCTTGAAGACATGGGTGTTCCTTGAGGAACTCCAGCATTATTTCTTTTTGATGCTGAGTTATATTTCCCAACCTCTTTGTTTATTTATTATTCTCCATTTGATTTTCTTTTCCCGTAACACCAACACAACAACAAACAAATCACAAAAATCGGTAGAACACTCGCTTACAATATACAAACGACCAAACACATCAAATTTGCATCAAATAGAGCCAGACCGCCAACAGAATGTTGTTTTTTTTTATTTTATATATTGACATCACTGATATTTTACTTTGTTGCCATGTTACTACTCGAAGTTTAATCTCGTTCGAAACTCAAATTTCGAATCACAGTCGAGAATACGCATTAGTCGTTTCGTCCGAAATTTTCCATGCGAATTGTTCGTCGATCGAAAGTTTTCGATCTAATTGTAAGTAGAGAATTGCACCCCGGAGCGCATTTGTCTCAACCTAACTCCATGCCGATACCATCCTGTACCATGCGCAATGACTGCGTCAGTTCTTGTTTGCCGGAAGCATACACCTTCAGATCGTCCGTTTATAACATGTGTGTGATGTTATGCTTCCGGTCACCGGTTGTACCATGGCCTCTTATATCGCGAAATGCCACGGACAGCGACAACAATCAGATGCAAAACAGAAGAGGACGCAAGAAATCTCCTTGGAATACTCCTCTTGTCCTGCGTGATGCTCCTATCAATCAACAGGTTTTCCTTGCAGCCGTCCACGCCCCTCTTACAGCCTCGCTGACACCCAATTTGAATATTTGGGAGTACAGGAGTCGGATGAAGAGTTTATAACACACATTAAGACATGTTATTGGCCGGTAGTTTTAAGACCGAGACAAATCGCCAGTTTTGGGTATCAAAACGATTTGCCCCTCGACAACCCATTCCAGAATAGGCCGTTCACTATTCAGCTAGGAATTAAATACCATGGCCAGACGCTTATTAGTCGAGTCAATGAAGTCTTTTTTTCGGAAGTCCTCAGAAACAGCTCCGATTTTGATGTTTCTTTTTTTAATTTTTGTTTTTTTTTATATATTATTTATAATCAGAAACCTTTTGAAGCGGGGATATAACTATTAATACTATTTAAACAATATGTATGATATTTATCTAGCTCCCTTTTATTAACCGACTTCATGTATGTCCATCGATTTCTTCGTCAATTGTGGACCGATTTACAAAATTCTTCTTTTAATTGAAAGGGTATACTCTTAAGGTGGTTCCATTATCAAAAAATTGGGATCTAACCAGGGAATCCCATGGAAATCGAGAAAGATCCTCAAAGTTTCGCCCCCTTTTCTTAACCGACTTCATGTATGTTCACCGATTTCTTCGTCAATTCTGGACCGATTTACAAAGTTCTTCTTTTATTTGAAAGGGTATACTCTTGAGGTTGTTCCATTGTTAAAAATGATGATGTTTATTAAAGATTTCCTCATTTTTTATAAAATACCTTATATTTGTTTCACTCTCAGCGATCGGAGCGATGAGTCTTACAACACCACCAACCACACAACTCTTTCTAATCCATACAAAACACGTTTGATTACACGACACTAAATGCCAAAGCATTTCATCAAATCGTTTTTAGGGTTCCGTATTTCAGGGGGCCAACGATGTCCGTCCGTCCGTCCGTTCGTCCGTGTGTCACAGGACTATCTTTTGAACCGTAATAGGTAGACACTTCAAATTGTCACAGAATGTGTACTACTATGGCCGCTAGAACAAAAGATTATAAAAATAAAATAAAGTTAAAAATTAATACACGTCTGCCAAATTTTAAATAGACAACACATAATTCATACCACAGACTTTTGCGAATTATTATCAGTGTTAGGCGTCAATGTCAAAAATTTTACTCATCAAAAGGTATGTGGTGTTAAATATTGTACGGAACCCTTCCTGTGCGAGTCCTACTCGTACTTTTTTAAAGCACGAACTTAATCTTGCGACGGCACACACGTGAATGAAGAAATGCAGAAATAACCCAGAACGACTGGGTAATACTTCTGTTAACCGGATAACGTCAGAAAAAAAAAAACGACTTTGTCTAAATTATAGACATTATCCACTATGTTTGGATAATGCTAACATTGTCGAATATTCGGACTTTAACCCAACATATAATACTTATAATAGTTTTCAATTAGAATACAGAAAACGACATGTCTATTATTGGTAGATTTCGTAGAAGCAGTTAAGCTTAGTTTTAGTTTTTGCTCTGCAATTGGCAAATGATACAACTATTTTGTTTTAATAAGTAGTATTCATATAAGATTCGAATGTGACTTTCCTTACATTCCGCATTTACAATTAAATATGAATTTTACATTGTTTACACACATAGATAAACTGCATAGTGTAAATAGCGATAAAAGTAAAATAAAGAGCATGGGGCCAGATACTATTAGTGTAATCTACAGGAAATTAATATTAATAATCCGTTCTTGAGTAATATTAAAGTTTATCAAACTCCTGACTGAAACTAATAAATTATTCGAAATTAACACGTATAAAAACAAAACTACATGTATATTAACTCAAAAATTTAAATTTCAAATTCTGGGGTCAAATATTGCATATCTACATGAATTAGTTCCTACAGAATTATTAATATTGAAGTTTGTCGCACATTCAAAATGAAATTAGGACCGTCTATAATACCTGAAGAGGATCGGTTTTCTACGCAGTGAACGTCAACTGCAGGCCTTGCGAAACTTGGAAATTGCCCTTAAATGACGCAAGTTTCAAATCCGCTTCCGTCATAACGTACGTGGGTACCAAGAGTATCGGAAAATAAGAAAAGTCAACTGTATTGATGAATCTTTTATTGGGTCGTATGTGATGTGGAAAAGTGCTGAAAAACAGCAAATCTCGGCAATGCCTACATCATTACAGTCGATTCCCTCTAAGGTGCCAATTTGGATGGCAATAGCACTTGCGTAACATCTTACATGTAAAAGTTACTCTCTAACTCGAATGTCCTAAGTCGAATGTTCTGTAAATCGAACTCACATTTCTGAAAGTGCCATATAAGAACCAATGATAAATAATTAATTCCTCTTCGACGAAAATATTATCGAAATTGCAAAATCACAATATAAAGTCATAGAAAAATACATGTATTTAGAAAAAATAATATATACAGGATGTTTCATAAGTAAACGGCCATCTCCGAGATTATGAATATCAACGGTAAGAGAAATGTCTTGGGAAGTTTTTTAATTTTTAAAACGTCTGATTTAAAAATTCCGATGGTTTTAAATGGACTAACAGAAAGATATAAATTGAATTTGCTCTAAATAATATATCATATGTTAGACCATGGCGAGAAATTTGTCAAATGTGACGTTCACTCAGTGGCGTTCTATTATTATTATTACAAATTTGTCTTGTCGTGTTTTACGAAAAGATTGCAAAAAGAAGTTAAATTTGAAAATGTTCAGAAAAAACTGCAGAATAACGTTTCTTTAGCTTCTACGAGTTAGTGTATTAAGTAAAATTGCACTTGCTTTAAAATTATTTTATACCTCTTTTAAATTAGTTATTTAAGCACGTATAAAAATCGTTATAATAAAGCTTTTGGATCGAATTTTGTGCCGCTGAGTGTATCAACTTATCTTAATTTATGCTGGTTGCGACGCCTCTAGCTGGCTGGAGCGTTTTCAACCAACCTGGCCCCCCTTTATTCTACAAACAGCAATACACTAGAGGTAGCTCGATGAAATCTGCGAGTTCAATATAACAACGGTCGTGAAGAAAGTGGAGAAAAAGCAGTCCTTACGAACTGGTGGTGCTGCTGCCTAAAATTGGTTGGAAACAATTAAATCTACACAGTATAGAAGGCGTCGTGACCTTACGCTCTTCTTAGTTTCATGCACGTTACACGGTACTCAAATCCGACAAATTTGTAGTGGAGAAAGAGTTTCAGAGAGATTATAAGAAAAGAGATGTACATAAATGAAATTAGGGGGTGAGAAATTGTGAAGAGAGACCGATTTAAGGCGAAAGGTGACAATGAAATAGTGAGAAGCAAATCCGCTAGATGGCTCTGAAACCAGTGAAAAGTATCCCCGGAATAAAAATGAAACGAAAAGGCCAATTTCAATTCTGAAAACAGTTTTGTATTCAAAAGAAGTGAGTGAGAAGTGAAAAAACCCAGTTTTTTGAAAAATTTCAAAAATCCCAGGTATACAATTTGCAGCTGACATGCTGCCATTCCTATTGACAAAAAAAAATTATTCAATTTCATTATTTTTCCCTATCAAAACTGGGAATTTCTATTATTCCTTTGACAGACTTGCCGCTCGTCCTGTACAATGGCCGTGAAAGAAAGCCGACTTTTGTACCTAGTCAGCGACAGATTAGAAATTCCAGGAAATGTGATGAAGATTTTGTTTTGTCTCGGTCAATTTGGATCAATTTCTTTCTCGCCTTGAATAAACTACTGTTTTTGACTCCTTATTCTACCCTTGCTTTACATTGACTACGTATCGTGCAGAATTTACAGCACTTTGTCACTATAGTCAGCGGTTTTCGGATGGAGTGTTTTTTTTTACATTGTATGAGAATTAATGAAATTATCTAAAATAATAGATCTTCGCTTCAACAGGAATAATGGAGTTAAAAGGAGACATAATCAAAATGATCGTCAATTATTTATATAGGACGCATTTTTCCTTATAATAAAATCCTGAAATTAGACTTGTAGTCTTGTTATTTCCGTCAAATTTTAAGACCCAACATAATATAAGTAGTATGTATAATTATGCCAAACCCACCGAAATCAGGCACGACATTTGAAAAACGTCCGTGAAAGAAAATTTTGGCGTTTACGATACTTTCTCTTCCAGCATCCAGACGTGGTAGCCGTGAAAGTAAAATTTTGAAAATTCTCAGATGTACTGATATAATGTTGAGTGTATGTATTTATCACACTCAATTATACGAATTCGGACAATGTGAAATTTATGAATAAAATGCTCATAACTAGAAATTAGCATTGGAAATGTCCCAAATCCGAAATATTTATTCCTATTATACCTAGTATTGCTTGTTTCAATTTCATTACCCGTTCTGACTGCACATCGTCTGCACATCTGTCAACTAGAAAGCATCTCAATTTTTGTAAGTCGATGGCGTACATAGCGATGTAATAACTGTTCGAAACGAATCCAAAGCGATAAGTGGATCCTCGCAAGGGTTTATATATAATCTGTGGGTGTAAAAAATTACTTATCGGTCCAAAGCATGTTCGTGTATATAAAGCTGAAAGTGCTTTGCAACTCTAAATGACACAACAGTAGTTCGTGGAATGATAAGAAATATGAGTAGTTTTTTTAATAGGATCCAGAATTGTTTTATTTTTTACAAGCCAACCCGACATACGTTGTGCTGTACAAATTTCAATAAAGTTGTTTTTGGCTAGATCGCAAAACAAGCGAAAAGTAAAAATAAATGTAATGTTATTTTATGCCCTACCAACGTCTAGATGACTTATTATTCCACACAAATGGAAGGTATAATGTAGCTTTTTACACACAAGGGATATAATATTTAAATGGGGTGGATTACTATGGTTACACAATGGTAAGACATTAATAATTCCTTGAAACGTCATTTTGACAATTTTATTTTTTTTTATGTTTCACAATAAATTACACGTTGGGTATAAAACGTCGTATCTTACACGTGACCAAAATGCCATTGTAAACTCGTGAGATGTGTATCACTCCTGCTACTAGATTCAAGGATCTCACTCGGTGACAATGAAGCATTTTGTAATCTACTATTATTTTAGTTTTAATTTAGGCTGGAATGCGTTTTCCCAGATTTTTCTCTAGATCCTCCCGATTTTTTTTCAATTGAAAACATTTCAGTGAGTTATTTCCATCATTTGAAGCATAATGAACAAAACGAAAAAAGAATCAACCAAATACATATTATGTCGTTCATATCGTCAGTTATGATCGAGAGTACAGACAGATTTTTGGACTTTTTTTGGATTTTTGGTCCGTATTTTTCGACTTTTTTTGCAATTGTCTCAAATTTTATTTTCCTGAAACTTATGAATTATGCATATCCACCGTTCGAATAGTGAATTATGGTCTTGAGTCCATACAAAAATCCCATAGAAAACAGAAAATTTTCTTCCATAAGAACCTAACCTAGACCATTACGGATAATATCCTAAAAAACAAAATTTGCCAATTCGGTCCAGCCGTTCTCAAATGATGCGCTACAGCGTACAGCATTTCATTTTTATTATATAGATTTTTGTTTTGATTATTTTAATATTATATCCTTTTAGTTATATGTAGTTTCATTTGTATTATTTTTTGATATTTTAATTCGTTTTATTTTTTGATTCTTAAGTAGGTAAGTAAAAAAGTGCAGAATACAAAGTATGTAAATACTTACTTATTTCTCCTTTCACCTCTATTCTAACTGTTTTTGCGAATTTATTTCGATGGTTTACCGCACTTATATTTTGCAATTTTGTTGTTTTTTTTTTATTTTTATCACGAAATTAAAGATGCCATCTAACTATTGAAGGTTTTATTATTTTTAAATAACAGGCCAGAATAAGCATAACAATAAGCCCTTCGTTTTTTTTTCCGTAGTCTGATCAAATTACTCTTTACGTCATTGCATGTGCCCCACACTATCGATTTATTATTCTATACTTCGAAATTAAATCAGTAATAATAGCAACCAGAGAAAATTAAATAATAATAAGTTTATTGCCATAGAGATCAAAAAATACATGATATTGGCTACGTCAAAATAAAAAGTAAACAATACAGATATAAAATATAACAAAACAATAACAAACAATACAGATATAAAATACACTCTATTGCACAAACGCTAAATATTCATCTATAGAATAAAAACATCTACTGGTTAAAAAGAATTTAAGATCATGTTTAAATCTAGCCTGATTTTTACAAGATTTTAACTCAGATGGTAATTTATTAAATATTTTTAGACCTAAATATTCTGGGGTTTTATACACCATGTTATTTTTTGCAAAAGGTAGGTGAAAGTTGGTATGCTGTCTTGTACAGTGGTTGTGAACATTAGAGTTGAGAGGAAATATATTTCTTTTTGTAAAAATATAAACACATGTTTCAAAAATATACAAAGAAGCTAATGTTAAAATTTGATTTTTCTTAAAATAGGGCCTACATGATGTTCTAGTGGATATACGAGCAACACATCGTAAAATAGTCTTTTGTGCAACAAAAACACGAAATACGTATGTGGAATTACCCCAGAAACAGATACCATATCTCAAAATTGATTCTACCTTTGCATAGTAGATGTTGAGAAGCTGACTGTCACTGAGCACAGAGCGAAGGTTAATAAAAAGAAATTTCATACAACTTAACTTGGATACTAATTGGGAGCAGTGATACTTCCAATTTAAATGTTCGTCCAAATAGAGTCCAAGAAAGCGTGTGCTGTCATGCGTATTGGTCATGTTTGTATTATTGAATTCAAAGTCCATATCCTCAATTTTCCTTTGGTGGTTATGTATTCTCACAATCTCAGTCTTTTGTGGATTAAAGCACAGATCTCTTTGGTTAAAAAAAGTGACTAATTCATTAAGAATGCCCTTGCATTTCTCTGTTAAGGAAACTGTCGATTTATCAGAAACTAGCAGTGTTAGGTCATCAGCATACAAAGTGTAATGACAGGGTAAATGACAATTGTCAATCTGATTAATATATAATATAAATAATATAGAACCAAGTATGGAGCCTTGCGGTACTCCCACGGTCACGTCCACAACATCGGATTTTATTGTTTGAAGATGATGTCCACTTTAACCCACAGAGACACAAATTGTTTTCGATCCTTGAGAAATGATGTGACCCAGGTTAGTGACTTACCTCTAATACCGTATTTATACAAAATATCGAACAATTTATTATGGTTGACGCAGTCGAATGCCTTGCTTAAATCGCAAAAGATTGCAGCAGAGCACTCGCCCGCGTCCACCAGTTTTATTAATTGGCAGTAAAAAGCGGACATTCCCGTCATTGTTGATTTATTTGGTTGAAAACCATGTTGATTCACATTTATTATGTTACTGCTCTTCAAAAACTGTTGAAGACGGTCAAGAAAGGCATATTCGAATATTTTTGATATACTGTAGGGAATTGTAATTGGTCGATAGTTGCATTGTAGTGTGCGATCATTTTTTTTTATGTAAAGGAATTACCTTGCCAATTTTAATATCGGCTGGAAATTCCCCACACTCAAATGACAAATTCACAAGATGGACAAAAGGTTTTATTATGTGTCCTACTATATTTTTTAAGAGAAATACAGGAAATTCATCTGCTCCGGAGGAAGTTTTCGGTTTTAATCTAGACTCCAACAGTTTAAGGAGTTCGATTTCAGTAAAAGGATTTAAAAACATAGTACGGTGGTTGTGTTCTAAATTAGCCTCGAAATTGTTAATAGGGGTACCTTTAACATTAATTTGGTTTAAATTTTTAGGAGCATTAACAAAAAAATTATTGAATTCATTTGCTACCAATATTTGATTATTCACAAGAACGCCATTGTTATTAATTAAAATGTCATGATGTTTTTTTTTGGTTTATTTGTTAAGTCCGACACAACATTCCAAACCTCTTTGTTAACATTAGATGACTGAAAAGCCTAACCCCTTGTTTTCAATCACTTATAATTATAAATTATAATTACGAATTATAATTAACAAAGTTTGGTTCATAGTTCTGAATGACGGTGTGCACAATTAAATTATAATTAGAAAATTATGCTTAAAAAATTGTGCTTCATTTGTGTTTCACTTATAATTATGAAATTCTTGCGAACTCCAAGGTTTTTACGTATAATTAGATAATTTGGCCAATCAGATCATTAGCTGTCTTCAAAAACTCAAATCTGTCAGGTCGATTTTTAATTGTCAAATGGATGCATTTGATGAAAAATTGGCGGCAATTTTGCCAAAATATCCTGCCCTCTGGGACAAAAAGGACAGATATTTTAAGAATAAACAGACGAAAAGTAACTGCTGGCGCGAAATTAGCGAAACCTTGGGGTGTTCTAGTAAGTTTAATCACTTCTTGCTAATACTTATTACAACCTGCTCTATTATAATGTAAATTTTGTATTCTTATTAGTTGACCATGCTGCAGCGCGATATAAATCCTTGCGGGAAAAATATCGAAGGGAAAAATTAATAATAAGTGGGGAATATAAAAGTGGAACCAGTCCAAGTCAAAGAGAACAATGGCCACTTTTACATATTTTAAGTTTTTTAGACAAACAAATTAGACCAAGAAAAAGCTCCTGCAGTATAGAAATTACAGATCCTCCAAATTCTCTTTTACAAACATGCGAAGAGTCAAGACATGCGAATTTGTAGAATGAGGAAAATACTTAACAAAATACTTCACAGCCAGAAGTCGAAGAATTTACAGATATTTTTTTGGAGGCGGAATCCGAAACGCCCAAAACCAATAATTTACTGGTAAACAAGGAAAAGAGGCCATAATAATTCAGAAGTTAACGCGGTTTTACAAAGACTTGCTGTTGTCGCAGAGAAAAGTGTAATAAAATCCACAGGAGCTTACTATCATTTTGGGCAGTATGTCGGTGAAGTTTTGGCTAAGTTGCCAGAGCAGGAGGCCGATTTGGCTGTTGAAGACATTATGTCTGTCTTACTAAATGCGAAAAGAAAATGCAGAGAGCAATTATGTTAAATTTGTTGTTTTCATTAAACTTTTTTTTTATTTGCTTGTATTAAAAATGTCTAATAATTATAAAGTTAATTTATTTGTTCTTATGTGTTTCCAAAGCTCGTTGCCTTTGCCAAGGAACACTACCAACTGGACCATTCACATAATTTTTCAAGTGATTACGATAGAAAAGTGCACTGTTGGTGGCATTTCTTGCACCTATACGCCTTCCAAGTGCACGAATGGGCTGCAATGCTCCATTTTGTGGCATCTCGTTTCGCCACTCTCCGAGTCTCGCTGTATCTCCATCGTCTTGATCAGTAAATAAGCTATTACAATATTTTCTTCTATTATCTGGTACACTATCGTCCCACTTTTTAAGATAATTGTGTAAGCACACTGTGGCTTTGATGATTCCATCCACATTGTCCGGGAAAGCATTTATTCTTCGATGAAAAATTCTCCATCTGCTAACAAGTATCCCAAAAGCATTTTCGATGCAAAATCTGGCTCGGGATAAGCGATAGTTGAAAATTCTTGTAGAAATATCTAAATTTCTGCCTCCAAATGGTCTCATCAAATTTTTTAGCAAAGGAAATGCCTCGTCTCCAACAAAGAAATATGGAAACGGAATTTCTTCAGATGGCAATGGAGCGTCGTTGGGAATGTGAAGATTATTATTAAATAATGCTTGACCAAAAGCGGATGCTCTGAGTATACCTCCATCGCTCTGTGATCCAAACGCACCTACGTCCACGTATGTAAAAATGTAATTCGCGTCACATACACCAAATAAGACAATACTATATGTATGTTTGTAATTATAGTAAAGTGAACCACTGTCTGGAGGACACTGAATAACCACATGCTTGCCATCTAAGCTTCCACAACAATTTGGTAAATTCCATTTTCTAAAAAACATTTCTGAAATGTACTGCCACTCATGGGCAGTTGGAAGTGCTATATAAAGCGGACATAAAGTTTTCCACAAAATTGTACATGTCTCTTTTACAATTCGACATATCAAAGTTTTTGAAATACGAAAACTAAAACTTAAAGAACCAAACGAATCGCCAGTAGCAAGAAATCTCAATGTTACAGCAAGACGATGTCTTGGTTCAATTGCTTCACGTTGAGAATGTTTTCGTAATTGTGGTCCAACAAGAGTGAGTAAATGGTCAAACTGATCTGGACTCATTCTTGTGTATCTGAAGAACATTTCTTCATCGTTTAGTTGCATTTCATTTACGAGGTTGTGATAATCTCCTTGTGTTCTTCTGCTACGAAAGATTGGACGTACCCACCAACGTTTTCTTTTCTTCTTTTTCTTTAGTAACAAGGCGGCAATCAGAATACCAGCCGTTGATAATACAAAAGGTAAGGTTTCAATGTCCATTACGCTTACCTTCGTGGCACCTACTAACTATTTATGTGGTATATCTAATTGCACCAGAGTAAAATTAGTAAAATGTCAAAACTAGTGACAGTTGTTCTGCAAATTTTCTCTACTTTTTCATTGGTCTGTAGTTGTTATTAATTATGATTGTGAACAGCAAAAAATGAAAGCATTTGTGTTAAGTATAATTTTCTAAGTATAATTTATAATTATAATTTCTTAAGTTATTGGAAACAAGGCGTAACTCTCGTAACGGCAAATTGAAAAGCGCCATCTTAGGTGGGAATGAAAATTTTGGGCTTGGGACATTTCCAATGCTCATTTCTAGTTTTAAGCACTTTATTCGGATCTGCAACAATGATGAATCTAATTTTTAAAACCCATATTTGTAGCGGGCCGAAATTTATTTTATTAGGTACGTTATCTACATAATATATTATGTATAGTATGTATATTATGTATGTAAAAATAGCATTGGCTAATGACAAATGGAGTTGCCCAGTGTTAGAGGCGTTATTTCTTATTATTATCGACATAAAAGCGATAAACCGAACGCATCGGCAAGAATATAGGAAGCGGTAAAATCGTCAAAGACGAAGTGAAAAATCAATTTTCTGCTATGAAGAATTTTCTAATATTTTCAAACTTTGGGTTATTTGTATTTCTGAATGGATTCTCCACAATTTGTATACCTTTAATTTTGAAAAAAAATCATAATTCTTAATTTTTTTTTCAAAAAATTTACAAAAATTAAAAATTTTGAAAATTTCGAAAACAAGCGTGAATTCTAATGATTTCTTGAAACATAAACTGTTTTCAAAATTTGAATCGGTCGAACCGTTTCGTAGAAAAAGCGGGGACACTTTTGCATGAATTTTGTCTCTGTCGCACACCAGGCAATAAAATTCAATCACCTTTAGCCTTAAGAGACAAGAATATAGATAAAAAAATTAAGGAGAAGTTTGTAGAGATTGAGGAGATATAGAAACAGATAAATTGAGGAGACAAGAAGCGAAAGATTGAGAATGAGGAGAGAACTGGATATGTTGAGCAATTGATCGAAGGAAGCAAAGCAACAGAAATTGAAAGAAAAGAGAGACCTATAAAACAAGAGCAGAAATGGCGACAAACGTTGAAGGGCGAGCAAGGAAATAGTAGGGGAGCCCAAGCGGGGATTTTCCGCGTTACTCGAGCGCGTTAGAAAATCATATGGGGAGAAATCGCATAATCTAAGTTTATGGAAACGTGAAAAACACGTCAATATCCCGTGACATAAAATAATAAAAAATATTATAAACAATTATTAATGACGTGTTTTCGACGTCACCTACAGGTTGACGATGTCGTCCACCAATAACCACTAAAAATCGAAGTCATAACTACGTGTCAAACGTCGTTCTGCTACCTGGGTAGTGGATAGTTAAAAAAAAAAGATATAATGAATTTGAAGGGAGAGGAAGGCATTTAGAAGAAAATGAAGAAGAGAAAGAGAGGTTTTTTTTAGGAAAGGAAAGGTAAATACAGGGAGAGATAAAGAGATGTGTTAAGTGAAGCAAAAGAGGAGGGTTTGAGCTAGAGATAGTGAGGAAAGTGGCAGTAATTTATGATATAGTTAAAGATCAAGAAATGAGTGGGAGGTTGTGCGGAAAGGAAATCTGAGGGAGACATAAATCAAACATACTTAAAAATTGATGAAACCAAAGGGGCATTATGGAACGAAACATTGAACAACACTACAAACAGAAACAGTGTAAATAGACTCTAATTTATTGTAGATTTTTTTTTTAATTTGTGGTTAATGACAACATCATTGTTATTTAAAAAATTAATAAATGCTCAATGATGCTTTTATACTTGCTTCCTTAAATTCGAACTTTCTTTGATGTCAAATGGCAATTCGACATAGAGGGAGTCGACTGTGTATGCTAACTACAAATGAAATCATTGAGATTAATTACACAATTCCAGGTGAATCAGTTTGTTTTATTTGTAATCACACTTGATTATATCGATCTGCGTAATTATCGTCTGTTGTGGTTTGTATCCCCATATACATATTTCGTAGGTCTAGGGTGTTTTAGTTATTCCATCGAAATAAAATGTGTTACCGTTATTCATTCATCTGGCGTTTCGTAGAAAAGATGATAATATTATGGAAAATTGCACTATACAAAGTATATATTAGTTTTAGCTTATCAAGATATTCTTTAAAAAACGAAGGTATCAACTTAATATTTATTAGTTATATTAATTTACTAGCAGTTACCCGCGGCTTTTCCCGCGTAAGTTGTAGTCGGCTTTACTGGCGCTTATATTTGGAATTGGTTCAACCGGTTAAAGCAGTTTAAAAAAAAAAAAATAAAAAGTAATTTTTTTTTCGTCAATCACGGGACCAGTCTTTTTAAAAGGAGAATCTACATCCCAATTTTTACATATTATAATGTTACACTATTTGTTTTGCAGTTAAAAGAATTATGAGGAAAACTTCCCTCCTCATTTACGCCCCTTTTTTTTGCGGTTTGTAAATATTTTCTTGCAAAATCATATTATTACTTATTTTTAAATTTAAATGCCGATCTTCAAGTCATAAAAATTTTGACAAAAATCACTTCCAAATCCATCCTCCTTTTTTTCCACAGTTGGTAATTTTTTCTTGCAAAATTCTCAAACACGCCTCCAGTCATTTTTAAATGAAAATCTAAATGCCAATTTTCACGTATGTAACACCGTTTGTTTCCCGGTTATGATAATTCTCAGGAAAACTACCCTCCCCATTTACACCCTCTTTTCGCGGTTTGTAAATCGTCAAACACGGGTCCGGTCTTTTTTAAAGGAGAATCTAGATCCAAATTTTCACGGATGTAACACTATTTGTTTTCCAGTTATGAGAATTCTCACCAAAACTACCCTCCCCATTTACGCCCATTTTTCGGTGTTTGTAAACAAATTTTTGCAAAATCGTCAAACAGGGGTCTAGTTATTTTAAGATGAGAGTCCAAGTGCGAATTCTCATGCCTGTAACATTCTCGACCTTCAAGTTATAAGCATTTTGAGAAAAATTTTACTGAGCATGGCTAGGCCCCACTTTGTGAATGTCGTATTCCCGCCACGCTTCTCTAGAGCGGATATCATGGATTCGAAGGCCGCAATTTCGATCGCCCCTTCTATGTTCAAGAAAGTGTCCACTCCGTAAGTTTCACTTCTGAGCACAGTTTCAATCGGGGAAAATATTTGATGTAAGGCTGATTCTCTTGATTTACCGGCCTGGTCGACATGTTGGCTTTGGGTGAAACGATCATTTACTGAATAGCTCCTCCCTAACATGCCAATCTTTCCATCGGCTTTTGTAGAAACCAAAAAAACCCGGTGTCCTTCTTTAAAGCTTCCAGAGGTCAAAAGATTTTCCAACTTTGGGTCTATTCCAGAGCTTTCCTGCTTTTGTTTTTAGCTCAGTGAGCTGCGACTTCCAACACGAGGCACACTCCTTCTTATGAGGGCTGCCTAAAGGGCAGCTTTCCTCATTCGATATTAACTTTGCGAAGTGAGCCGAATAGTTTTTCCGTGTTCTTGATGAAATGGATTTTCTTAGGTGGTTCCCACACTCCTCTTGTCGCTGTACTTAAAGCCCATTTGTCGTTTTAGGGTCTCTATACCTCACCAAAGAATTCTCATCCCTTCTGATACTAAATCGATTATATAGATAATCCGATGCGTTCAGCTCTTTCGACACGTGTCAGTCAGAAATTTGAGGAGCAAACTGAATAGAGCTCAAGATGATATCGATAACCTCTTCTCTCACTTTTGTGACAAAGGTAAGTTTCCCCTGCTTAGTATATCTAACCCGATAAAAGCTTAGAAGGGTCTCTTCCCTCGTGTTTGTGGCGGAACTCTCCCACGCCGTATGGTGCGAATTTGCGGCACACCCAACGATCAACCTTGTATTTCTCAATTATCTACTTTTTTATCTCCGATGATGGCGGCAATGTGAGTGAGTCGAAAGGGAGTTAAATGTCCTTGGCGTTCCTCCCGTCGTGATGCTAATCCGAGTCGCCACCACATCTCTGGTACACAAGTCTTCCAGAGGTAAGACCAACCTGTAACCCGCTTGAGATGAAGAGGCAATCGCTCGGTTACAACCATACATCCATCAGGACCAGCTATTACTATATTGTAGACCCCTTAGCTTTGCCCCTGATAGCCAAGGTTCCTGAAGAAGCCCAATATCAATTCCTGACAAACCAGGTTGTGGCAAACATGCTATTGAGCTGCAGAAACGAGAGCCGATATCTATGCGATAGTTTCGTGACCCTTAGTTTCTATTGTAACATTCCGACCAAGCAACTTGATGGTCGCCTCGGAGAGAATGCAATACACATGGAACTGGTTTTTCCGTAGGAACTCCATCTAGTGCTCCCAAAGCCCCACGATGAGTCGGGTCGTGCTTAACGCTACTGTCCCGGAGCCATAAAGGACCCGGTTTTGACTCCGAGAATGAAGGTGTTGTTCCCTCGGGCGTCTCCACTTTCACTATGGCCTTTCTTGGCCCCGGTTGTTCTGCGGCAGGTTTGTATCGCAGTAAGAATTCCTTCAGTTTTAGGTCCCGGATGACGAGACCTAACCACTCTCGGGATTTTTCGTCCACGCACCCGAAGTGCACCGCCCCTTGACGGAGCCTTCCACTTCGGAGGTGCGCTAAATGGTCATCCTCAACAGGGTGCCGGAAAACCTTTGTCATAGCATTTGACACCCACCTGAAGAAATAGCATCAGGCTGTGCATGTCCCAGTTCAACCGCAGACCTCGGAACGCCTGAGAGTTCTTTTTGCTTTTTGGTTCAAGCTGGGGGTCCCCTCTTAGAGCTAGTACGCTGCCCGAAGCGCTCCCAGGTGGTCCTTGCATTTGCCGACAGTCCTGTTTCAAAGCCCGTACCCCGTTATGCAAGGTCCCCGAAACGTGAATTCCTTGTGAACAATAACGTACAACTTAGATAGTGTCAAATATTGAAGACGAAAATGGGTTGGTTTCCGATCTTAAAAAGAACAAAGCCCCTGGCGCAGCTCTTAAGTGTAATCACAGATAGGAGCTATTTAAGAGAAGAACGAAAAAAGAAAATATTTATATAAAACGCCATAAAATAAAAACATAAACATAAAAATCAAAAAAACAAGAAGAAGATGCAAAAAAGATGGTGTAAAGTATACCCAGGTAATCAACAATTTCAACAAGAAAGGAGCAAGCTGAAAAAAAGAAAATAACATACTAATTTAAAAAAATATATATAATAGTTTACACCTCATTTGTATTTCCAGGTTTCGTTTTACTAATAAATAATAATATAATTAATTCTTTTGGACGTCAATTGTGTCGAGAATTTAACTTATGAATGTGAATACGTAAATGAAAATATACAATATTATGTAATAAAGCCTTTTTTTCTTTATTTTTTGTCAAAATAAAAATTTCTGCAGTGTTTTATAAAGGATCTCAACCAGTATGTGGTATTTTACCAGTAAGTAGTACATATATGAAAAAAAAAAGAAAAATGTATAATATACGTAATATAATGAGGTAGTATACAAAATTTTGAAACTTTTTTTTTATAAATGAAACTGCTTAAAATAGAGGACTCCTATTTTTTTCGTTTTGTTTAAATCATAACCGCTTTCATGTAATATATGAAAAACTATTTCGCGGGCGAATAACTACGTCATTAGTTTCCGAGCATAGAGGGAGTAAGAGCGAAAAGGAAAGAATTACTTATAAAATGAGTGAGAGTGAGAAATGGAAAGGCGTAGGTCCTCACTTAATTCATATGCCGGCCACATAAAAAATTAAACGAATTTCGATTCAATTTTTTTGCATTTTTAGTAAGTATAATTTCATCATAATAGCGCTAAACCATACACTTCATTTTTTAGTATACTACCTCATTATCGTTTTTACGGTCAAAACTGGAAGAGATTGAAAAGTAAGCAGTTAGTTATAGAGAGGCCTCCAATACCTTTCAAATGAGGTATTAGTCGACCCATAGTGCCATTTAAGATTTTGGGGCTGAGAGCCTCTTCACGAAGAGGGCGAAATGCCGGAACTTGAAAGGAACGTGAGAAGATGTGTCCCTGGCAAACAAAACGACCTGTCCAAGGATTTTTCAATCACAATAATCAATTCGGAGAAATCACTGGAGAGTTTTAAATGGGACAGCCTATATATAAATAAACCAGAAGGTTTACATATTTCATGTATTACTTGTAATTTTGATTTGATCTATTATTCCCTACAAGTATTGATGAACAATTTTTAATTAATTTTTTTTTATAAATGTCGCATAAGATAATAAATAATCCACAATTCATAATAATTTTCTAATTTACTTTCGTATATTAATTGTAAAATAAGTATTGTATAAAAAACTGTTTTTTTTTTATATAAATATCATAAATAATGTTTAAACAATATAAATAATAATTATTTACCCACTTGAAAAGGTTTCTGATTTTAAATAATATCACAAAAACAAAAATTTAAAAAATAAATCATTAAAATCGAAGCTGTTCTTGAGGACTTCCGAAGATTGCCTGTTTTATGTATTTATTGACGCGACTATAAGTTATAATGGTCAATTTTCCTATTCAACATTACCGACCTATAATAATTTCTTCCAAAAACTGGAGAACTCACTTAGTGTGGGAAAATTAATTACCTCAAATGCTCAAACAGGAATTCCATGAATAAGGGTCATTTATCATGTTTAAATTAATTTTATACATAAAGTGAGTTCTATATTAAATGTATCTATGCGCTTTTGGTTTTGTTCTTAAGATGATTCAGCAAATTATGATGCTCTGCTCGTAATGATCTCAAATGCACATTTTCATAATAGCATATTTCAATACAAGTGCGCCGTCAAGACACTTTTCAGAGGCGCGATTCATTTTTTTTTTTTTAATTTAACTTGTGATAGAAGCGCGTTTCACATTTCTTCCAATTCTCTAATCAGTTTTACACAAGTCGATTGGTTTTAGATGGTTCTAAGTGCTTTTGGCCAAAAACAATGGTGTGTTTTGTAAAAAGTAACACTTTTTGCAGCAATAGATTCTTGGCGTGTTTTTTTTTGCTTTTATGACATTTTTCACGTTTATTTTGATGAAATTCAGATACTCTAGATATTTTGTACAAATTGTGCGGAAATGAAATCCGAAAACATTGCAAAAGTGGTGGCATGGAATTAAGACGCTCGCAGTGTACGGTACATTGCAAATTTGTTAAATATTGCTGATAGTACCGTTCAATTTTTTTTTGTCCAGGGGTGTATATTTATTTCAATACAAGTGCGCTGTCAAGACACACGGGCTCGTCTTTGGTATTCGGTTCACGCAAAATGAGAAAAACGAATTAACACCAAATTTTAATGTTAGATTTGACAGCTTAAACACATTAACGGTAATATGGGACATTCCATACCAAGTGAGCCACCTAAAAATTAGATTTTGTTCAAATTTTATATGTTAATAGTACTTATAAATAGCAATGCCCAAGCGCCATTTGAGATTTTTTGGGCCGCTTATTTTTGATATCCATGGAGGTGAATTATACATTAAAATACAGGACATGAGTAACCTTTCATTTGATTGCTCCGTTCCTACTGACATTTATTTCAATTTAATAACTGTAATAATGGCACAAGGAAATACCCTTTTAAAATGGTCCGATGCAATTTTGACCTAAACCAATATTTTGACCTTGAAAATGACCCAGAAATACGAAAAATGATTATTTTCCATTTTATGACTGCTTTTATTTGCTTCAAATGTTGCCCAAAATCTAGCTTATGACTTCTTCTTTATTGGTCATGAGTTTTATTTTGGGCAGATGTTGGGTTCAGAAGATATAGATTTTTTAAATACCCCTTACGACGTGAAATCGTCGATTTGTTGCTCTTTACTTTTGAAAAAAATTATATCTTCTGAACCCAAAATCGGCCCACAATAAAATTTATAATCAATAAAGAAGACGTCATAAGCTACATTTTGGGTAACATTTGAAGCAAATAAAAGCAGTCATAAGATGGAAAATAATCATTTTTCAAATTTATAGGTCATTTTCAAGGTCAAAATATTGAATTAGGTCAAAATTGCATGTGATCATTTTGAAAGGGTATTTCATTGTCCCTCTATTACAGTTATTAAATTGGAAATAATGTCAGTAGGAACTGAGTAAAACACATTTAAGTTCACTCATGTCCTATCTTAACATTTATAATTCACCCCCATGCATATCAAAAATAAGCAGTCTAAAAAATCTCAGATTGCGCTTGGGAGTTGCTATTTACAAGTACTATTAATATGCCAAATTTGAACAAAATCTAAATTTTAGGTGGCTCACTTGGTATGGAATGTCCCATATATAATATATGTATATATCTAGTTTGGACGCTTTATGGCACAAGGTTTGTAAAACCCCGAGTGGCATAAAACGTTCAATCTACACAGGTACGAGTGTAATACGACGTTTTATCGTTCGACACAACCCCGGAACGCCTTTCAATTGCTTAAAATCCATAAAAATAGTTTGACGTTTATTTGTCATTTTCATTATTTCATGACAGAGAGTGTTTACACAAGCGAAAATTTGAAAATTCTGACAGTGTCGAACGATAAAATAAATTACGAATATTATAAGCTATATAGAATTTACTGGTAAAATTAGAACCCTAGGTTAGATAATATTTACATGATTTTTTTAAGTAATAAATTTAATAACATGATGAACATTACTTTTGCCATAACTGCACTTTAGGAAATTAGATGCGTTGTACTTTTAGAGCGGGCAGTAATGAGAAAAGCACAAAAAATAGTTAGTTATTCAATCTTTAATGTTAAAATTGCATTTTATCTACTCTTTACTGCATGTTAAAATGCAAGATAAAGAGAGTGGAAAGGTTAAGTTCACGAGTGACAAAATCACGAGTTGACTTAATTCACGAGTAGATAAACAATCTTTATCGTCGTGTATAATACAAAAAAAATTATTATAGCAGGACTTCAAGTTAAAGAGAAAAAATAAAAATTCAAAGAAAATTACAATACACAAAAATCGCAATTATGTTGCTTCGTTACGATGGATTAAGCTATCAGGAGTTTTAGCATGTAATCAAATCAGGCCCGTGCACACTGTTCTGATGGTTTCTGACAGCGATCCTATGTATTGTGTTGTGACGCTATGCAATGCCTCAATTCCGGATTTTCGTCAGATCGTCACATTACAACACAAAGGGTCAGAATGCATCAGAGAAGTGTGCACGGGGCAGAACGTCATAACACTGCATCAGATCGCGTCAGTTACCACCGAAACAGTGCCATTGCAGGTTGCGACACATTTACAATGGATGAAGCTACTTTAATCGAAAAAAAAAATTAGAGAGAATGAATGTCTATTTAATATCAAATTCGAATATTATCGAAACCAGATTATGCGTTCTGACGACACAACACAACGCGTCAGACAAATATGTACATGGCGTTCTGACGACACATCACAACACACAACGACACGACACAACACGTCAGAGACTTACTCTGTAAACAAATGTTTAATTCTGGTTTCTGCGTTTTGTGTACGAAGCGAATACGAAATGTATGGAAAAGAATTAAAAGAAGAAAAAGAAAAACTGCCATCAGATGTGAAAGATGGCAGTGTTAGAGACAGAAAGTAAATTATTGCCCGAAAAATTTAGGATGATGAATGAGAAGGAATACCAGTCCTTTAAAAAGTGGAAAAGCATCAATAATATCAATAGTGTGAGTGAAAAAGTGGTTGTGGTGTACTTTTCTTTCCAAGTAAGTAATGCTTTCGAATGACAGAAATTATACACAAGCTCCGGATGACGACTATCTATTTATAAAGGTTAGATTTTTATAATAATTACTAGCTGACCCGGCGAACTTCGTACCGCATCAGAATCAATAAATGTTGTGTTAACTTATTAGCTGAATTAAATTCAGTTTTTATCAAAGGATAATGTACACAACGCCATCTACTGGCATTACCGGAACCAGCATACAACGCCATGTTTATTTTTGTTTCTGTCATGTATCAGAGATTGACTTGTATACGGATTCCATCCAAATTGTATGAAAAAATTTCAAAAAGAAATTTTCTGAATTTTTCCGTGTTTTAATAGTTATTCGCCCTTGAAAAAAAATCATAGAAATCAGCCAATCCGCGCGACAGAAGTGAAACTTTTGGAGTTTACTCCTTAAGCATTTATTTTCGTTTTTAAAGCTCGGTACAACAAATTTTGGTTGCCGGCGTTCTTTATTATTGTCGTTGCCCTGTAGCAGTGGCGCTTTGTTATTGTCGTTGTCCTGTACCAAGCCTGTAATTTTTCCGATGTTTTAATAGTTATTCTGCTATTCAGGTACATTACTTTGAATCATTGGGATGCGTGGTATTAAAAATGTATTCTCTTTAATACTTTCTTTTCTTTTTTCTTTTACTTTTTTCACCGCTAGGCGTGTGCCGTTACAAAGATCCGGTTGGTTGATATTTTGCAACATTGTGACTACCGATCCAACCTTTAATTGAAGATTGCGAGGCGGCAATCGTGGCAAATCCAGCGAGTTCAAAAATTCAGTTGGATAGTTGACGACATCATCTTAGTTGGCAGCATAATCAACTGATTTGTATGTCCTCAATTCACCAGAAATTTCATTTCAAATTTTGAAATTTACTTCATTCACATCCATGTTTTTGGCAGCCAATATAGCTCGTTCGTTTAACCAAATAATTATGATCTCTGTAATTTTGAGCAATGTTTGAGAACACCTTCTGAATGAGTTCAGCTTTTGATTTAGTAAACTGACAAAAACTGTCAGGAAAGGTAATGCAGCCAGTTAAAATGTTTATAGAGAATTTGTCATTACCAATGTCAATGAGTTGTTTTGAAAATATTTCTCCAGATTGATCATTCTGCACTTCGACACGCATATTCTCGCTTAAATTTATTATCTCGACGTGTTTCCACAAATAAAATAAAAAGTGGGAAAAAGAAAAGTGGAGTTTTTAATTTAATTTTTCTTTTCATAAGAACCTTCCTCGAACTTCAAGGAATATTTAAAAATGTATTATTGCTGGTCTATATTTGTGTTTGGAATTGCAGGTTTTTGCTGTTTTGGGTGTGTATGGAGCAACTAGGTCCGATTAATTGCAGAAGTTAGAATTGTCTAATGTGGACGACAGAAAATCGGTCATAGTCGTTTCATTACTTGATATTGTCAAATTTTATATGGGAAGGCCCGATAAAGTAACCAATGAACCCTCAACTCGTACCAATTCTGTCTTTTTTTTTCTGGCAATAGTGACAGGGGTAAGACGATGGTGCTGTTTTGTTGCCCAAACTTAAAATATGAAATACTCTCCACATTTCGAGTTTCACGTACAAGAAATATGACCTTCTTGGAGTATGTTTCTTTAAGTGGTCGAGCGCGTAGCACGAGGCACCAATTCCAGTGATCCACGGAAGTTACCGTCTGTGAAAATTTGTTTTTCCGTGGATCATTGAAATTCGAGGAGCGCTCGGCCACTTAAGGTTGTCATTTAGTGAGAGACAAATTTCTTCCGATGTTGAAGTGAGATAAAATCTTCAATTTTGGCCGCGAGATGCTGCGACCTCGTTCAGAATAGAAGAACTAAAATGTCTGGGTCGGTTTGTGGTATTACAGTGTCCTTTTGCTTTTGGGGACAAACGAACAACCCATGTTATTTGGAAACTTTAAAATTGAATATTGATGACCTGGGTGACCATATTTCTTTACAATAGGGACTTTCGAAGTAATAAAATACCCGTAATAAAGGGGTCCACTCGTGGTTCACTCATAGGTCTCTGACCGAAGGTTCTCTTGCGGCATGTACATTCCTGCCCGGCGTTGAACATAACTTTTTTGTTTCTGAAGATTATCGCTTGAAATTTTGATAGATCTTTGCAGCTAGAGAGCGATTTTTTGAAATTAGTAAATTTGAAAAAAAGATTGCGGGAAAATGTATTGCATTGACCGCACGGAGAACGGGGTACAGTTAATTAAAACTTTTTGTCTGGTCAAGCGTAGGCATGTTTCACTGTGTGTGGAGACAAGTCGTTGCAGATTTCATTAGCGGCGTGTTCAATATTAACATTATTAACAATAATAAAAACAATTATTTATTAATAATTAACAAATTCATAATTAACAATTATGTCTGATTTGAGGAATATGTCCTGTGAATTTTTAGCAAAATTTATTGAATTGTATTATAGATTATTCATTCATCATCGTTTACAACCAATCTTAAGTAGGACCTAAATTATTGGATTATAGTGATAATTCGATAATCCTCTATGTTCCTTTTTCAAATATGTTTTTATTTTTTATTTTCAAGGCAACGCTGAATACTATTTATAGTGTCACATTTTTTACTTTTATTGTGTCAAATTTCAACATGAATCGTTTTGGGGAACATTCTTTGATAATTTTTTTATGAATAAACAAATGCTGATATGGGGTTTGTAATAAAGTCCCTGAAATAAGATGTCCTTTATCGATTTTTCATAACCGCATATTCTAATGATCAAAACTAAACCGGTGAAATTCAATAAAAGTCAAGTAAGCTGCAATCAAAACTATCTTGATTTTTGGCGTGTGCAATTAAAACCGCGCGGGGATGTTAATTAATCATTAATAATTATCAATTAATCAAATTCATTGAATTATATCATATATATATTGCTAATTGTCCTTGAATCTGAAAGTTTTGTTTATTTGTATTTGCTTGGTCTCATCGTTTATACAGAGACAAGCAACTTTTTTTGATAAATACTGCAAAGTATTTTTACTTATAACTGGTCTTGGTCGGTCCGTATTTTGAGAGTTTCCGAATTCCGGAAGCTGAAAAGCATCATAAAAGATACCTGCTGTGTTTGTGCTCGCCGCACAATTTTATGATTTTATGATCGGGTTGGTCGAGAGCTTTGATTCTATACCTGACCACTGTAAAATCCGACATCTCCGGCTCCAAAGCCCACTGTAAAATGCGACATCTTCCGATCCAAAGCTCCACTAAATTCTAAATTTTCTACCCAAGTTCCTACCCAATTATACAGCTTTCTGTATATCTTATGCTTACTTCAGAAATAATTTTGTCGACAAACATTATTGAATTTTATTGACGAACAACAATGCTAAGGCACGTGAGTTTTTTACTGACGAAAGTTTAATTCTTGCTACAGGGTAACGTCTATTTCAAATTTACCAATTGTGCGTTGTTTTTCAGAAAAAAATTCCAAAGCCATTCATTTATACTCCTAAAAATGAAGCAACTTTGTCATTTTTTTATGAATAAATAAATGCCAATATCGGCTTTGTAATACCGTCTTACCCTAAATTAAGATGTCCTTTATCGATTTTTCATAACAGCATAGTCAAATAATCAAAAATAAACCCGTAAAATTCAATGAAATGGTAACATGTCTCCCGTGCATTTGGTATAGGCTCTATCGCTGGTAAATGACAACCTTAAAGAAACATACTCCAAGAAGTTCATATTTCCCTATACGTGAAACTCGAGGCAGCAATTTCAGTGATCCACGGAAGTTTCCGTCTGTGAATTTTTTTTCCGTTTATCATTTATAAAATCATAAAATATGCGATACTCTCCACATTTCGAGTTTCACGTACATGAAATATGACCTTCTTGGAGTATGTTTCTGTAAGTGGTCAATCGCGTAGCACGGGGCACCAATTTCAGTGATTCATGGAAGTTACGGTCTGTGAAAATTTGTTTTTCCGTTTATCATTCATAAAATTATAAAATATGAAATACTCTCCACATTTCGAGTTTCACGTACAGGGTCAATCGCGTAGCACGAGGCACCAATTTCAGTGATCCATGGAAGTTACCGTCTGTCAACTCTTACAGGTCTTACCGACATGAAATGCGTGTTACCCGGGGTAAATCCCAATCTGTTAAGGTCGTTTGTAATGCATGTTGTGATAACATGTTTCAAGTCAAGGATATCAGATCTCTTGTATCTTCTCCTGAGACAGCGTTGCTTGAATTGCAAAAAAAAATTTGAAACTCAACTAAAGTCGAGCTCAATGACATCTCTTGAAGATGTTGTTCAAGAAGTGGCGGAACGTCAAAAATGTAAACATAGTATGTATAATGCTCTTTAATGTCGTTGAAAAACCAAATGCTTCTTCTACACAATGCGAACAAAGCAACTCCAATATAGCCTATGAAATATTAAAAAATTTGAAACGTACCTAATTTTAAACCTCAAGATTTAATAAAATAAGTAAAAAACATTTTTAAGTTAAACGGTTTTATATTGTAAAAAACATAACAATGATGCAAATAATGTAATAAAATCTAAAAAATAATTAGGTAGGTACCACGTACCAGTCATCACACCACTCTCCTCATCAATCTAGAGAGTTGATCAGACTACAATAAAATCGTGGAGCTAGTATAATTTGTATTATCTATAGTCAACCGCTCATATGATTAGGTGGGCTTTGAACGCATCTTCTCAATAGACAACTTATGCAAAATGTGTGTAAAACTGTATCATCGTGCGACATCGCAGAACGATCATTTACATATTTATTCACTTTACGCCACGCCACGTCTCACGATTTTATTTTAGTTTGATCAATACTTTAGATTGATGAGGAGAGTGGTGTGATGACTGGTACCTGGCACCTACCTCATTATTTTTTGGCTTTTAGTACATTATCTGCATTATTATTATGGTTTTTACAATATAAAACCTTTTAACTTAAAAATGTTTTTTACTTTTACATTTTGAGGTTTTGGAAATAAATTTTTAAACAGATGCGAAAAAAATTTAGCCTCCACAACCTGTTTTTTTTTCGTTGTTAATTTCAATTTTTCTCCAGATCTTGTGTATAAATGAAATCCCAATTCGGTGTAACCTGAACCACTGCCATAAAATGTCAAGAAATAACTTCAAATCTCAGTATCTTGCCGCTTGCGTTGTTGATGTTGGTTGTTGTGTTATTTTTGTCTAGTGAAACAGTCTCTCGATTCTATAAAATTAGTTCTTTTAAGAACTTCATTTGTTCACTGCTAAAAAATGGCATTTTCATTAGAACACAAAGCGTTTATGGTTGAGTCGTATTTTCGAGATGGGCAGAAAGTAGACGGCGTGTGGCAATATTCTGTTCAAGATGCATGGACAGAATTTCGTGAGCAGTTTCCCGATAATATCGTCGATTATGCTCATTTCTCCAAATCATTAAAGCATTGAAACCAGGAAGTGGTAGATCAAAAGATAAAATAACACCAGAAAACGTCGAGATTGTCCAACACGTAATGGAAGAAGCCCCTAGAACATCCATTCGGCAATTGGCACAGCAAGTGGCATAATTGGCAAGCATATTATTATAGTACATGTCAAGCAATACTTAAAAAATATTTAGTTTTATATCCATATCGAAAACAAGTGTGTACAAGAACTGCATCAAGATGATTTTCCATTAAGGGCTGCATATTATCAATGGTTCTTGAACACGTTTGACGATGACTTGTTGGAGAAAACGTTCTTTTGAAGATGAAGCATCGTTTCATCTAAATGGATACGTTAATGCACAAAATATGAGAATTTGGAGCAGTGAAAGGTCTCATGTTTATGTAGAGGCCCCATTACATCCACAAAAAATTGGTGTGCCAATTAGCAATTAGCCGACGACGTATAATAGGACCAATATTTTTTTAAGGTAAATCATTTATTATTAGTTATTTAAACAAAAAAATTGTTTAAACATCCTTCAGGTAACCAAACTGCACTGGCATATCAACAAGTGACGAATTGGTACTTGGCTATTTTCAACAAAATGGGGCTACAGCACATTCAGCAAGGACCATAATAGCTATGTTACGAGAGTTCTTTGATAACAGACTTATTAGTCGGAACACAGAAAATATCTGGCCTCCGAGATCTTGTGACCTTACACCTGCGGAATTTTTTTGGGGCATTATTTAAAAAAATCCATTTAGCGAACGCCTCTTCATAATTTACAAGAATTAAGGCTCAGAATCACCGAAAAAAAAATTAAATAAATAATAATCGAGATATGTTACGAAATGTTATTAAAGGTGTTAGACGAAGGGCTCATTTGTGCTTAGATCCAAATGGAGAACATTTTCAGCATTTACTATAACAGTTGAATGAAATAAATTAATTTTCCTTAAAATTTCACGTTTTTTTTTTGACAATAAAATCCTGTTTGAGAATTTCCACTGTTTTATCTTTCAATTGACACATTATTTGACATTTATAAGTGCAGTTTAAGTGCACGACATACGTTTTCGGATTCATGGATGACTCGATTACAAATTATCTTGATCGCTCGCTACAAAATTGTATTGTCATCAGAACTAAAGGTGTGCACCAAAATTCAGATCAATCAATTATTCAATTATTTTGTTACACAAACCGGAATGATTTGGTTTTTCTCCTTCACTTGTTTCACTATTTCGTTCTTACCATTATTCTTACCACAATTTTATGTCTGAGGAAATGTTTCCGATGTCTGTCGTGGCTCAAGGTTCTAATCTTGGACCCTTGTTATTTCTCTTATTTATTAATGATATTACTTCTGTCATATCCTGCAATAAACTATTATTTGCTGACGACCTGAAACTCTATACTCAAATTCGAGCTAATACTGATTGCTTGGCCCCACAAAATATCTTAAATGCTATACTTTGTTGGTGTAATAATAATCGTCGATTCACCCACGTGTTTGTGCCGTGCGTGGCGACCCGTGCGGGTGGATGAAGGGATCCTGGTGGTTGAGCCTGATCTTGGCTACGGCCTTGGGAGGGCAACACGCCACTTTGGCCCGGATTTCACCCTAGACGGGCGGTCGAGACTAACCCACCTCGATCAATCGGCTGTGTCGTTCCGTCAGAGGGCCGGCAGGGTGAGCCCTTGGGGAGCATTGGGGCATGCAACTGCGTGGGCGGCTTCGGCAGACCGCATAGGCTGTGTGCAACAACCTCCTGGGGGCTATATTTCTCAAGTAGCCCTGGCGTTCGAATTTCGACGTCCCCATATGGGGCTCCGTGGCGGGAGGGGAGCTTGGGAGATGAAGATAAAAGAAGACCAGGGATCGCAAGATCCCAGAAAAAAGCTCTCCGGAGCTCAAAGAAGAAAGCTGCAGAGGCAGCGGCGTGAAGGCGCCCTCCCTGCAGCAAACGTAAGAGCTGACGTAGGAGCAGCCGGACGTCTCACGGGACAGACGACACCTTCGGGTGGAGCAGGACCGTCGACGTCCGGTGTGGCGACTACGTCGCAAGGAGCAGTGGCGACTGGCAAGCTATTGCGCTCCGACGGCTCCAGCCCGGCGAAAAATCGCGGAAAGCGGGCTAGGAGGGTCGAAGGCCAGCGTCCACAACAACAGCGGCAGCCGCTTGCACAACAGCGGCAACAACTCCAGCGGCAGCCGCAACGAAGACAGGCCACGCAGGGGCGGCGACAAGCACCTGGGAACCAACAGCAACAGCCGAGACCCGGACCCGCAAGGACCACGGGCGACGCTAGCTACCGGGAGATGACCACCAGCCACCTTCGCATGGCGGTCATCGACCGGAAAGATCCTCGGTGCCAGCTCGAAGAGAGTAAGGCACGAATTGTGCGGGAAAAAATCGAGGGACTTTTCGTCGAGACCCTTTATGGGTTAGGACCAGAAGACCCGATCCCCGCCTTTGACGGGTGCATCTTTGCAGGCGGTGTCCTTAGGATAACCTGCAGAGACATGCATACCCGTAATTGGCTACAGCAAGCTGTAGCGAACCTCCGAGATCTTTGGGAGGGAGCTCAGCTTACAATTATACCCGTTGAGGAGCTGCCCAGGCTGTGCAAGGCGACTCTGTGGATTCCGGGTCAACCGGTGTCCACTGCGGACGTCCTTAAACGACTGGACATCCAAAATAAATGGGCAAATGTACCAGGATGGATCCTCTTCCATGAGGCCGAACGGGAAGAACCATTGGGTAAACTTCTAGTTTTCGGACTCATGTCTGGAGAAAGAAACATCCTGGCAACTAAGAGCGATAGAGTCGACTACATGTTAGGACGACTCACGCTAAAGATTGTTAGGACCCAAGAGGAGGCCCAGCAGACGCAACAGGCTCCAACGCTGCCGGTGGAACCAGCACCGACGACGATGGAGGTAAGCTCTGCCGATGAATCCTCTAGGATCCTAGAACCTAGGGAGGGGATCATAACCCCTACCCAAAATACGGACGTCGAGGACACGTCAAGTGAACTCCACGATCCTACAGATAGTGTGGATCCGGTCTAATGGCCAAAGGATCCACACTAATCCAAGCAAACCTGCACCGCTGTCGGGAGGCGGCTGTCACCCTAAGTCGTCACCTGACAGCAAAGCAGATAACAATAGCCCTGCTACAAGAACCGTGGTGCGTAGGCAACCGGGTCTGTGGCATGGGCGACAAACCCACAGGGACCATCTACGTGGGGTCCCTCAAAGAAAGACCCAGAACTTGTGTTTATGTTTCAGGTCAACAAGACGCCTTCCAACTGACGGGCTACTGCAACCGGGACATCACGGCCGTGCAGGTCAACCTGGACTTTGGAGGGAATGTAATAAAGGTAGTCTTTGCCTCAGTATACCTCCCCGGCGACTCCAGGGAGCCACCCCCTTCGAAGGAGCTGGCGGACCTGGTTCGACATTGCGAAAGGGAAGGAAAACAACTCATTGCTGGATGCGACGCCAACGCACACCACATCGTATGGGGGAGCGGTGATTGCAACAGCAGAGGAACAGCACTGCTCGAATATCTTACGAGCACAAAGTTAGAAATACTCAATCGAGGGAGCGAACCTACGTTTATCACCTCGAGGTGTCAGACTGTGATAGACATCACTCTCGCGACACAAGAGATTTCCAAACATGTAAGGGACTGGCAAGTATCATCGCATGTGACCATGTCAGACCATAGATGGATAACGTTTTTGTTAGAAGCAAAAGAGATGTTACCGAAGCCGTACAGGAACCCAAAACAAACTGACAGGGATCTATTTCTAGAAAACCTGTCAAATGTCAGAGGTCGGCTCGATATCTCTAATGATCTTAAGACGATCGGAGAACTGGAGAGGGCAGTCACTGACCTCACTAGGTCTCTGATGACGTCTTATGAGCAAGCTTGTCCGCTGAGATCGGGCACCCGCCAGGGCCACAACACCACATGGTGGTGTAAGGAACTGGAAAGGGGAAGAGCCTATCTGCGCAAGCTATTCAATAAGGCCAAAAGGACCAAAAATGCAGCCGACTGGGACGAATTTAAAGAATACCAGCGGCAATACAAAAAAGACGTTCGTTCTAAGCAGAGGTCATCATGGAGAAAATTCTGTGGGGACCTCGAATGTACCACCACCGCTGCCCGGCTGATGAAAATCCTGTCAAAGGATCCGGGACAGCAAGTAGGTAGCTTGAAGAAAGAGGACGGCACATACACGGACTCTGCCGATGAAACAGCCAAGGTACTGATGGCTACACATTTTCCGGGCTGTGTGGTCACAACGGATGTGAATCCGATCCAAAGCTGTCCGAAAGCCCCCTCCCTGGAGGACTGGGCTGAGGCTGCGCGGATTGTGAACCATACTAGCGTAGAATGGGCTATAAGAGCTTTCAAACCCTTCAAGTCACCGGGCGTGGACGGAATCTTCCCGGCCCTGCTACAGTGGGGACTTTCGGAGATTCTGGACAACCTCGTGATAATTTTTCGGGCATGTATTGCACTCGCATACGTACCGGAAATGTGGAGGGAGGTGAGAGTTGTCTTTATCCCGAAACCAGGGCGAGGAGATTATTCTCTCGCGAAATCTTTCCGTCCCATAAGTCTCACATCGTTTTTGTTAAAAACCTTGGAGAGACTATGCGACTACCAAATAAGGGATGGGGTGCTAAGGGCCAAACCATTACACCCCAACCAACATGCATATGTTCCAGGGAAATCGACCGAGTACGCTCTACACGAGGTGGTGGGGCGGATTGAGGGAGCCCTGGAGCATAAACTATACTCCTTAGGAGTATTCATCGACATCGAGGGGGCTTTTGACAAGACCACCTTCGATAGCGTCGGGCGAGCACTTCAGAACCGCGATGTCTCAGGAACAGTACGTGACTGGATTCAGCGGGTGCTGGACTGCAGAACCGTACAGATTAGTGTAGCCGACGCAACTACTCGAGGAGTGATTAAGAAGGGCTGTCCTTAGGGGGGAGTTCTCTCCCCATTGCTATGGGACATAGTAGTGGACGACCTTCTATGCACACTCAACGAGGCGGGATTCTACACTATCGGATACGCAGATGACCTGGTCATACTGCTTACTGGTAAGTACGAAAATGTACTATGCGACCTTATGCAGACAGCACTCTGCCTGGTACAAAAATGGTGTAAGAAGGAGGCTCTGGCTGTGAATCCACAAAAGACAGAGCTAGTCCTCTTCACGAACAGAAGGAAGATGGGACAGCTAAGGCTGCCCTCCCTTAACGGCGTCAAGCTGAAACTCTCACAGGATGTGAAGTACCTGGGCGTTATGTTGGACCATAAGCTGTCTTGGAAAAAGCACCTGGAGAGCAAAATAGACAAAGCCAGCGTCGCCCTGTGGCAGTGTAGGAGAGCGGTGGAAAGGTCCTGGGGCTTAACACCCAGGATTACCATCTGGCTCTACACGGCCGTCAGACAAAAAACAACGATGACACGTCTCGGACGCATCCAACGGATGGCATGTGTCGCTGTGACGGGCGCCATGAGAACCACCCCGACCGCAGCTCTGGAGGCTATCCTGTGTCTGCCTCCCATCGATCTCTTCGTGGAGGGCATGGCACTTGCCTCCGCTCGTAGGCTGCGGGAAGGTAACCTTTGGAAAGCTGGGAAATCAGAACGCGGGCACGCCCGCATCTTGAGCGAGGGACTCCACAGAATACCTCTCTTGGGTGCGGGATCGGACCGTATCTGTCCTCAATATGCTTTCGAAAAATCCTATGCAGTGCATATGGATACAGAAGAACATCCGAAGTTTGAGATTTCAATCTTCACGGATGGATCAAAAACGAAAGCAGGCTCTGGAGCGGGAGTTCACATCCCCGAAATGAACTGCAATCTCAGCGCAACCCTAGGGGAATGTGCCAGTATTTTCCAGACGGAGATCGCGGCCATTCTTAGGGGTGCCACAGAAATCACTGGGCGCAATGTCAGTGAAAAAACGATGTGCTTCTTCAGCGACAGTCGAGCAGCTCTGCGGGCTCTGGCCAGTGGCAGGATTACCTCTCAAGTGGTACATGACTGCCATCTGGCACTGTCGAGAATAGCACTAAACAATGTCGTTGAGCTAAGATGGGTTCGAGGACATAACGGTAATGAGGGGAATGAGAGGGCCGACGAGCTGGCTCGACAGGGTGCAACGGGAACACCGGATGGAACCGAACCGCTCATCCGACCGGCCAATCGCTACCTCTCAAACCTGATCAAAACTGACACCCATTCTAGACACTGTGCTAGATGGGAAACGACAACAGGCTGCAGACAAAGCAAGATTTTTATCAAAAATCCTTGCTTTAAAAGAGCCAAGTCTTGTCTGCGTTTGTCGAGGGACAGACTCCGCCTTTTGGTGGGCATCTGGACCGGTCACTGCAGGCTAAATAAACACCTCCACGTGATGGGGGTGGTCAACGACCCAACGTGCAGGGGGTGTTTAGAGGAGGACGAGACTCTCGAACATATCCTACGGGAATGTCCGGCTCTCGCCTCGACCAGAAAGTCCATACTGGGGGAGACATGGCCCAGCTGGGCCAACTTGAGGTGTACCTCGCCTGGAACCATCCTAGCTTTTTTCGACAACGTCGGATGGCTGGATGAGAGACAGGAATGAGGGACGCGAGGGGGTGACACAATGGGCCCGCGGTGTGGTCTAAGTGTCGGTGAGGGGAGCAAATTCCCTCACACCCCTCAACACCTAATCTAATCTAATCTAATCTAATAATCGTCGATATTTAAATGTATCCAAATGTCTAGTTGTATCTTACGCACGCGAATCTCAGCCACTGTTATTTCCTTACTCAATAGAAAACGTACGACTCAAAACAAAACTACTCAGTCGTGTTGACACTATTAAAGATCTATAGGTGTTTTGTTTGATCATAAAGTTACCTTTGTGGACCACATTCATGAATCCGTTGCTAAAGCTTATAAATTGTATGATTTTATTTTTAGAAACTCCTTTGAATTTTCAAATGTCAAATCTCTCCTGTTGCTTTACTTTTCTTATGTTTGAATTGAATTTGAATATTGTAGTCGAAACAATCCAAAGGGCATTTTTTAAGATGCTATGTTTTCGATTCTCTTGAGCATAGAAGAAAAAATATAGCACTGAGATTTCTATACAAGCTTCTACACAATCAGTCTCGTAAGATCACCTATTTATAATATTATGAATAATTATAATTTAAACCAGCAGAATGTCGATAATTCAAATTGGAGTAAATTTAAATTAAAATTTAAATATATTCAAGTCGAACTCCACTAACTTTAATAAACGTAAAATTACAGTTGGAATATGTTTTGTGAGAAAACTACCCCCATCATATTTACAGAAGTACAATTTCCTTATTTTCAGAAAAATAAGCGTTGCTTTCAGTAAACCGACGCAAATAATTTTTCGCGAGGAGTCGCTAGTTTCTCGTTTCCGTTAATTCCTCAGAAACATAACAGCGGTGTGTGCGTGCGGTAAACAGGATTATATTTGAAGTTTTTTTTTTTTTCTCTAAAATGAAGACTTATTGGTACATACAAATTGCAGCTATTTTTCTCTATTTGCCTTTATATTTATTGCACGTATATCCATGACACCGTGTACAAGAGAAACAACTGAAAAATCACCATTTGGAAAAACCGAAAAGTAAAAAAGAAGGAATGGAGGAAAACAAGCCATATAGTCACGGAAAGAGTAAGTATTGTTTGATGATCTAGTAGTTTTTCAAGTGATAAAAATTGATCTGTGACGTAGATTTATGTTGTCTGTTGTGAACAAATAATGTAAAAATGTCGTAGTCAACTCCGCAGGCACCAATCTGTAAAAAATCGTGCTATGTTTACATAGAAAACTTTAAATTTATTGGAAGCAAAAAATGTTTTAACTACAAATTCTAATGGAATTACAATTTTAGAATTTTAATTAAAAATATTTGAAAGACGTACCTTTGTATAATAATGTAATTGCATATATGGATTTTCCTGGACATACTTATTGCACGATTTTATTAAAAGCTCAGTTTTTTTTTGTTTTTTTAAAGTTAATATAAAAATCTCATTTGAATTAATTAAAGTACATGCCTTTGAACTTTGTACGCAACAATCAATCTGGGTCTTTAATTAAGAATATGAAAAACACTTGTTGACGAGAAAAGTTTAATTTATTCACTCATTTAAGATGAAAAACGTTTTAAAAAATTTCAATATTAACCACTGCAAAATTTTTATTAATTTAATTTAATCAATAATTACAAAGCCTCGCTTCAAATATGATTTAAATTATAAACTGCCGTTTCGACAGTTTTTAATTACCGCTTTGCCGATTATGTAACAAAACAACACTTTTTAAAATACCCTAAACTTCTATACATATATTTGTAACTCTCACGCACGCCTTATTTTGACGGAGTAAATAATTACATTGAATGTTAACACAAAAAAATCTTTGATAACAGATACCAAATGTTATCACACAGCCAATGTTTTCTCGTAAAGCGCCATTTTTCATTTGTGAATCATGAATAAACTGATAATAATTGAACCAGTTTAACATTAAATTTTATTCGTCACAAATAAACACTGAAAAAAAAAAGTTGTGTGTATCACCTTTGTAATCACACGACTGAAGTGAAACTTCCTAAGACGATTTTAGGACTAGTAGTATGTATTTATTACCTTTACGGATTTATAAATGATCCAATTAATACATTTCCGATCACTCAAAATAAAATATAATATATAATATAAATAAATGAAACTAAATAAATAGTTCAATACAATAATTGGCTTTTTATCCCTCCCCACGCCACATATTGTCCCTGTTCTCCACTCAACCTTCTTCATCCATTCGATCCCTCTTCCGACCTCATTCAAAATTTCTTCTCTACTCTCATCTCTCTCAATCTCTCTTTCTCAATTATACGCATTCCTTCAACGAATGCTCTATCGTCTCCTTTCTCCACACATCCTGCATACTCTATTCCTATCCTCACTCCAATATTTATTCTCTCTCTCTTCATTTCCATATCTAAACCTTGCTATTATCACTCTCTCTTTTCTACTCTCTCTTCCTAGGTACTTTGGCATTTTTTTTATACTTCCCATTGTACCTCGATTCCGTAATTCTCGTTCTTCTTTCCTGCCCTTGCACATCTCTATCTCTCTGCACTAATTCATCTGTCATTACTCTGCCTCTCTCTCGCATTCTTTCTATCTCCGCGCCTGCATACCCGTTTCTTTCGAAATATGCCTCCTTCTCTTTCCATACCTTCTTTCCTATTTCTTTCCTTTTTTCATTCAAACACTCTTGCAGAATTCTGCACTCTCACTCTCTTCTCAAATCTTATTGCTCTTTTTCCTGCTTCTATTCTTATTCCATCTCTCTTTATTTCCTCCATCACTATATACCCCGGTGTCTCTCTTTCTACTCCTAGCACTAATTTTAAATATTTTCCTTGCACCTCTTCCAAACCTTCTTGCTCTCTTCATCCCCATATTTCCGCTACATATATCATCACACTTTTCACCAGACTAACAAACATAATGAGAGTAATGACTCTCCTTCTAAAATCATGTCCAAATTTTTCTCTCCTATTCCCCATAATACCGCTCCTATTATCTTATTTGCTTTTTTCACTAAATATCTCACATGTGCTGTTGCTGTGTTTCTTTCATTCATCACATAACCTAAATACTTAAATTCTTTCACTTCTTCAATTTTCTCCCATCTCCACTCATTTACTTTTCTCCTATCACCCCCTTTTCTGAACACCATCATCTTGGATTTCTCTACATTCACCGTCAACTTTTTCCTCCTCATATATTTCTCCATGCTTCCTATCATTTGTTTCATAACTTTCTCCTCTCTGGCTAGCATCACTAAATCATCCGTATATGCTAAACACCACACTTTCGAAGAATGCATATATCTTGCTACCCCTCTTTTTTATCTCATTTCCTACTATGTGATTCAAGATATATATATTATCCATGGTCACTCTACCTTTCCTAAATCCCGCCTGCCCGTCTGGTAACACTCCCCTCTCATTCATTTCCTTCATCAGTCTCTCTTCCACAATCATCGCGTATACCTTATATGCCGTATTTAGGAGAGTGATTCCCCCGTAATTACTGACTTTATCTTTTTCTCCTTTCTTATATATGGGGCATATTATCCCCTCCTTCCACTCCTGAGGAAATCCTTCTCCGTTCCACACTCCATTCATTATCTCTAACAACCTGTCAACTTCCCTGTCAGTTCCATATATCCACGCTTCATTCTGTATACCGTCCCTCCCCGGTGCCTTTTTCTTTTTCAGTTTTCTTAGTTATTGCTCTAATTGTTTTCTTGTTATCTCTTCTATTTCTTCCACTCCTTGTTGTCTCTTTTCGTTTTCTTGTCTGCTTTCTTCACCCCCCAGCAGCTCACTGAAGTACTCTCTCCATTCCTCCATAGTAATTTCACTCACTCTCTCTCAACTTTTCTTTCTTTCCCTATTTATGTATCTCCATGCTTTCCCTGCTTCTCCTGCTTTCCCTCTCTGCATATTGACACTTCCACTTAAAATCTTCCGGCATTCTCTTTTCCAATTTTTGTCACCCCTTTTCTTCCACACACGTTTCTACCATTCCCACTACGTCAAATTCTCTCAAATACTCCCAAAATTTATTGTCTTTGTTTCTTATTCCCGCTACGTTCCAGAATACCATCCTTATATCTTCTTTCATTTTCCCGTTTGTTGTTTTTCTTTTCTCCTTTTCTCGATTTTCCGGGTTTGTGTTTTTTCCGTTTTCCAAGTTTTTTTTCCTTTCTATTTCTTTCTGCTTAGCCTATATTTTTCCAGCCTTCTTTGCACTCTATCCTCCAGTTTTTCTTTTCTGTTCATTTTTTCCATCTCTTTCTTTTCCCATCTTATTATTTTTCCTTCTTGTCTGGTCTTGTTTTCTGTTTCCTCTGCTATGATTTCTTTATTTCCTCTTATTTCCCCTACTGTCGCTGTTCCTCGTCACCTTTTTCCATTATCCTTGTTCGTGTATTTGGGTCTTTCTTCTGCCTTAGCGAAACATTTTCTTTTCCAGTCTCTTACTTTTTTCGTTCCACTCCCAATTTTCTTTTCCTATTTTTGCTTTTCTGGAGCCTACTTTTATTCGTTCCCCTTCTCTTTTCTTTTCCATTGTTTCTATCCAAATCTGTCCTTGTACCTCCCGCTCTGTCCTTGTTAAGTCATTCTCTATGAAGATTTTATTCTTATCTTCTGTTTCCCTTAGAACTTTCTAATTTTTTATTATTTTAATTTTGTTCTCCCAGTTCTTTAATTCTATCAGTGTAGTCGTTTTCCTTAGTTTTATCACATTTCTCACATCTACTTCTTTTTTGATTATTTCTTTAATAACTGCTTTTGTCTCGCTCGTAATTTCCTCTCCTTCTGTCTTTTCACTCTGCCATTCCTTGATTATTATATTATTCATTCCTTCTCTCTTCTCTCTCTTGTGTTCTCTCCAAAACCGCTGTTCTTCCTTCTAGCTGTTTCTTCTCTTGCTCTTCCTCCTCCTTCCTTTTCGACTCTTCTCTTAATCGTTTTATCTCTTCCTTAAATCCCTTGTTTTCCTCTCTTATTGTTTTTATTTCGGTTTGTATCTTTTGTAATTTTTTTATTACTGTCTCCATCTGCTCGTCCGATGTCTCTTCTCTCTTCTTTTCCGGTGTTCTTTGACTTCTTTTGAACGCTATTTCCTTCTCCTTTTCTTCTTGTTCTTTTCTCTGTTCTTTCTATTCTCTCTTCCTCTTGTTTTCTTGTATATATTCTTTTAGGTTACTCTGGTTTAGCGCCCTTTCCCTATTGTGATGTTGTTTTCCACTCATACGTGTATCTGTATTTTGTGTTACCTACTTTCCTCGCCGTGGGTCGTATTCTGTCTTTGCACCTTTTTATCTCTCCGTCCCGTCGATAAGGCTTATTTCACCTTTTTCAATAGCTCGGTGAGCTCTGTTCTTCCACGAAAAATGGGATTAATTAAATCCAAGACGATTTTAGGAATCGAGTTTATTTCATTATTATTATTCCCAAGGGACCCCTTGGGACAGGGGGGCGTAGCTACCATCGCCCCCCCCCTCGAGACAGGGGAAATCAATAAGACAGAGAACCCCTAGATTCGTCAGCGATGGACGAAAACAATACATTCGAAATGTCAACTTTGTAGGCTTTATAGTTTTAGAGAGTTGCTGATGAGTCTATAGGTGGAAACTTGTGGTTATACAGGGTGACTGACAAACAAATCTTAGACTTTAACTTGCCATTCTTGACATTTAATTTTTGAGAGATGAAAGTAGAGAATATTTTTGGAAAGGAATGAAACATCTATTCTATATCGAAAATTACCTATATGTTAGCACAGACATTTCTAGAAACAGCTGCCCTTGTGTCTAATATTTGGGGCTGCGTTCCCCCCAAAAATAAGCTTGCATCAAACCCTTGCATTCTTCCTTATTATGTACGACCATAGTTATTATATCTTGTATTCAGAAAAAAATATCATTTTTTTTTCTGTGTTGATAATCCTTTTGCCCTAATTTCACCATTGTTAAATATTCTAAATGTTTTGGGAGAATTGGACAATTATTAGTAACAGTATTTAACGTTATAAGTCCGGTAGGTTACTTGTTACGAGTCCAGAATCATCAGTAGCCGAAAAGTAAGTTTGAAAATGTCAGATTATTGTCAGATTTGATTTATAATAATTATAAATGAAATAATAAATAAATAAATTTATAATAATTATAAATGAAACTCTCCGGTAAGTATTGCCTAACGACATTTTCCTAATTTGCTGTTGTAACAAAACTATTAACGCACTCATGTTGAGTGCGTTAATATTCCATTAACGGACCCAAAATCTAGAATTTTTGTTTCCATTGGTTAGACACACTGAACCTTGCACTGAACGAAATGTCATTGTGATTTTGTGGTTAAGGTTCCATGCAAGTAATCTCAAGTATACGTCAGGTATAGAAAAACCAAAATTTAACAAAATTTCCTAAATTACCAAAATTGATTTTATTTGTTAAAAAAATGAGATTAATATGCAAATTAGGAAAAATAACATGAAAAACTCGTTTTGTAAAACTTAAAGAGCACTCGTTCTTTACAGGCACTCCTGCCTACGGCAGTCGTGCTGCAAACCTGAACTCGTGTCTTAATATAAGTTTTACAAAACTAATATTTCAATATACTATTACCGGCTCTGATACTATAATAGCTCACCCACAATTTGATCATGCAATTGTTACGTTCTGGAAGAAACTCGCGATGATTTCATTGCCAATTCATGCAACCGAGATTGTTCTGGAGTAATTCTGCGATAAAAAGATCGAGAAGTCGCTTCACTACAAATACGACGCAAAACCGTCCTCTGAGTGAGTGGGGAGTCGAAACTACTGTGCGAACTGTTGAAACCATGCCTTCTTTCCAATGATACATTAAAGTAAAGAACAAAATTTTTCATTCCGTTCTTTCACATTGTATTATTATTAGACTTCTCAGCCTAAGCATCGTTATTAGAAAACCGCAATATCCGGTAGTTGTTGTGGAAGGAAAAACTGGATTGGGATGATAAAGTCCCCAAAGACATTGCAAGGTTCACCTCTGCGGTCTTTAAGTAAATAATTTTACTAGATACATATTACAGTATCGAAATGCATTCTTGATAATCTTGTCATTATGAAAAAAGGTCAAGTTTGAATGGGATAAAATACTTGTAAAGAATCCACAAAGAACACGGAAAAAAACCATTAGGGATTCTCTTTTCGCAGGAAACATTTGAGTTAGTGTATATTATGCTGTTCACAATGGATCTGAACGAAACAAACAAAATTATCAGTTTCAGATTATGTAAATCACACGCGAAATGTGCATTACCACTAGCAAAAAAAAAAGTTCCATGTCAATACATTCTAAATTAATAATTTGCCGTTATGAACCCAGTATTGACACGATTTGGGCATCATGTTATTATAATAATTATATGTATACTCGCTTTCAAAAAATTTGCAACACTCACTAAATCATAAAAAATTTCAGAACTGACTCTGATTATAAATTATTGTTCTCATAGTTAGACTATCAATTACTTAAATAAATAAAAAAACTGCATTCAAGAGTTATTTTCTTTTGATCTGTTATAACTAGTGTTTTCAGAGCGTCATTTATTATATTTGAAAGTGTTTTTTAAAGTGGTTGATAAGTTATATGCTTCGTAGGGTTGAACAATTTCATCAAGCATCTCTATTTGAACAGGCTCACGTAGTTGGCATGCATGGAGGATGTTTTTGTTTTCGCAGAGTCGTTGTAAGAAAGAATAGGACGCAATGTCTCGACTTTAGCTAGCATATGAAGAAGACACGTTCAGTTGGAGCGCATTGGATGGGTACTATGGGTCAACCCATATCGGTACCGTTCTTGATATTCTGTCTGAAGCCGACCAAGCCACCAGACATTAACGGTACTTACTGTATGAATTTGGAGTTTTATCATTAAATTGAGACAAATAGAGAGGTTTTTCTTGTAAAAAGGAAGCCTTTCAAATCAAACTCACTGGAAATACTACTGCAAAACTCAATTGTCTGACTATTACAAAGAAGTTGTAAAGATACTGGGTAATGCAATTATAGCGTTTCTTGAATATGAAAATAAGCAAACTTGTCATTGTTCAAGCCAGAAACCATCAAAACCTTTGTATTGAACAAGGGTTTTAAGATTATGACTGTCGATAATAAAATATTATGGAAGGAAAAGATACACAAATATATGTTTATGTTAACGTTTAATAATGATGAAGACATTGAGAAATTAGAAAATATAAAATAACTCATATTAATATCTTAGGCAGAAGAGTAGAAATTTTTGCACTAATTGTAAGAGAGTCAATATTGATTTCCCAGTATAAAAAGTGTAAAGCATTTGGACACACAAAATAATTTTGTGCAAATTTGCCGGCAAATACTACATCAAAATTGTCAAAAAGCTAAAAATCAGAAACCAAAATGCGTAAACTGAGGGAAAGAACACCCTGCTAATTATTATCAAAGTTGTGTAGTCGCGAAAGAACTGCAAAAAATTAAGAATAAAAATGTTTCTAAAACTAATCCAAAAAATTATAACAAGAAAAAGAAAGTGCAAAATATACAAAAGAAAAATGAGAACAAAAACAACCAAAAAAAAACAACTTTTGATTCTATCCACAGAAAGGAAATGTTAGCCAGACATTACAGCTTATACTCATTAATATTACGCAAATGGAGATTTCAGTTTTGAGTATTAACCAAAAAATTATAGAACTTGAAAGAAGTACTAAAAAGAGAACTTCCTCAAAAGTTAAAAGAAACTAAAAATGAATAACACACTCAAAATCATGTCTTGGATTGCAAATGCAACAAGAGCGTCAAGAAGTTCTTGATATAAATAAGATATCTCATATATCAGAAACACATTTCACCAACCAATCCTTTATTAAATGTAAAGCATATAAAGCTTACCACACAATTCATTCACAGCAAATGGAGAAAGTGCGGTAATAATCAAGGAAAATATTGTTCACTACGAAAAAATCAAATTCGAAGCAGAAGATATTCAGGCAACGGCAGTAAGTCTCATCTCTCAACATCACATTTGAAACATACAAAGAATTTTTCAAAACCATAGGCTACGATTGATAATAGAGGGTGTCTATAATGCTAAACACATAGTTGAGATCGAGACAACTAGGGAGTATCTAGTCGCCTTCTTCTTCAAGCCCTTTCATTTGACACCCATATTAAGTGGGTAATATTACAATATTGAGTATTGCACATTGTATTGTCACGAGAACTGAAGGTGTCAGCTCGATCGGATGTCAAGAAGTGGTTCTAATTCAACTTGCAAGATATGACCTAATCAAACTAACTTCTTTACGGAAAGAAAAATGGGAAAAATTGACCGGATAATTGGAAGATTCGGGAAAAACTGAAAGTGCTTTTTCTATGGAGTCTTTGTCTGAACTCAAGACCATAACTGACGATTCGAACGATGGATATGCGTAATTCTTTTTTTATTTTGTTCGTTATGGTCCTGTAAAAGTTTTCAGGAAAATAAAATTCAAGACAATTACAAAGGAATGTAAAGCTGCAAAAGTCATAATTTTTGTATGCAGTCTCGATCATAACTGACGATAGGAACGACCTATTTAGTTGGTTCGTTTTTTATTTTGTTCATTATGCTCGCGGGATGGAAATAACTCAATTGAATGTTTTCAATTAAAAAAATAAATAAATCGAGGAGTTTTGGAGAAAAATCTGGAAAATCGCATCCTAGTCCAAATTAAAATAAAATCACATTTGTTTTTACTTTTGCGTTGTTTCGCGATCTGTCCAAAAACAAATTTATTGAAATTTCAGGTCAGCTAATTTGGTAATAGATTCAGATAAAAGTGTAGATTTATTTTTACCTTTAAGTTGGCGGACTGGCATTTGTAAATGTAAGGTTATGTTTGTTTGATGCAAATTTAAATGTGGTTGTCAAATTTTTAATCTTGATCACTCAGTACCGTGTGATTATTTAAATTATAAATTAGAGTAGGCTGTGAAATTTAAATTATTTTGGCACTACTAACTGTTGACAATTTGGTTTAATATTTGAATATCAAAAGTGCCAAAGTGACTTTAGAGAATTTCCAAAGTGCTTTTTCACGGTTTCCAGGTGGCACTGCGACCCCGTTCGACCAGCGGATTCGGAATAGATGGACATCTAATGTGCACTTTTGCGACCGCATTCGAGAATAAATTCGGACGGCTCGATCGCAAATGCAATGACACACACTTTTTTGATAGCGCGTTTGAACACACCACTAATGGTTTTGACTAACACCACCTGCACGACACCGTCACTCCCTGGATGCACTTCGACGACGCGTCCGAGGCGCCACTGAAGAGATGGCATTTTAATTTATAATTTAAATGATCGCACGGTATAAGAAAGGCACCAGTAGATGGTTTAAAAATTAAAAGAATGTTATTGTCAGTGAATTAATATGTCATCAACTATAGTTCTTATTTTAATATTTACTTTCTTTTCGTTCTCAAAGTTTGTCAGACATCACTAACTTCTCTTCGTCTCATCGTTCATGGCGAATGTATACCAGTGCTAATTTGAATTTAAAATTAGTTGAAGAACATTTAATTTCATGCATAGTTAATGTGCACTTATTGCACAATTCCAAGTTGCAAATACATGCATTACAAAGAGAATAAGCAGATTCGAAATTTATTTTACCTCCCACGGTGGGAAGTAAATTTACATATCGATCGATCGACTGGATTCCTTTGACTTACATAAATAGGTAAAAAGTGGCGGCTGTCGTCATTCGTGTCAGCGCGTTCAGAAACAGATTTTTGCATGCTTCATGATACTTTGTGATCCACATTATTATTTGTCGTCGTTATTGGCACACAAAATTATATCCTGGGGGTTCTCAGTTCTGATATTTCAAATAACAAACCTTTTTGAGTTATTTGTATTTGTCTTACGTGGCGGAGATGACGTGAAATACAATAAAAAAACAGCGGATATGGCTCCAGATGGTCTTTAATTGCGAGTCTCATTTATTGTTATAAGGAGGGATTTGTGGACTAAATTTGAGTGTATTATAACTAAATTGTGTTCATTCGTCATTTTGACTTAAATGCCTAATAGCCTAAATGAGTACCTATTATTAACCCCAAAGTTTCCTTCTTTCATTTAATGTATTTTTTTCTTCTCTAACAAAATAAGCTTAATTTCAAACATCAATCTATTTTTTACGTATTGTGGTGTCTTCAATAAGGCCAAAGTTATGCATTATTATTAGTGGCAGCTCGATAATGAGTGATTTATCCGTGTTAAATAAAACTGTAGGATGTCTCTTCTATAAATATCTTCTTCAAAACGGGCGGGTGTTTCAGCGTCGTGACGGCTACGCCTGCGCTAGTATAATCGATTCGGCGTCGTCGGTTCTTGAAACACACTGTTTGGTCGCTATCATGAAAATGTCAATTCCTTGTCACAAATATCATAAACTAGATAAAGAAAATGTCAGATAGTAACTCGCGCTGTTACTGGGTAAGTTTCGTTAACGTTGATCATTGTCGTCTTCTGTTAAGAAAATCAGTTTGTTTCTTGGAACATGAATTTATTCTTGTCGTAGTGGATGTCTGTGTGTTCGCAAATACACATATCTGGAGCTGTTTTTGTCTTCGTAACACAATAACGCGCTTTCAGTGGCATAATATGTTGTACGTTTTACTTTGGGATGTAACAAGCACAGATTGCAAGTTTTAATTACTCTTATCTGTTACAATAATCGATAATTTTATTTTTTATTATTGGCATGCACACAAAAATAATCCCCAAGCTTCCCGAAATAGAATGCCGGTCACGAACTGCAGCAACTAATTAAATAAAGAACGTAACATATTCTAATTGTGACTTTTGCCGGTGTACCAAAAGGAATTGTGATGTTTCAGCTAAGAAAATGGGCATTCTCAACAAGAAGCTGCGTTTCCTGACAAGAAACCCACCGTTTGCAAGTACACATATCGAATTTTTTTATGCAACGGATTGCAATTAGTTTAGTTTCTTTTGCACAATGGGAAGCACTTCATCGAAGTTCAAGAAGTACCTCCAACATGGTGATGAATTCGCTGCTATGCAAATTTATCAGAGTTCACCGGAACTTCGCAAAAACTTAGACCCCAATTTAAGTTACGGAGAAAACCATAACCACAACACTGCGCTACATTATGCTGCCAAACACGGTAAATCTATCTATTTGCAAATTAATGAAAAATAACTTTTGACTCTACGTAGGGATGAAGCACCTGTTGAGAACATTCTTAAATGATCTGGGAGGTAACCCGAACAAGAAGAACGGTTTAAATGAATCGGTGTTGCACAGCGCTTGTCAATTGAATCAAACGAAAAGTTTTAGTGCTCAAGAGCGAAGAGCTGCTTGTGTTCAACTGCTCCTGTACTGGAAAGGAGTTCCATTGGCCAGTGGAGGAAGGGAACGAGTCGATTTAAGTTCTCAAGACAAAGAGGGAAACACAGCGCTTCACTGGGCCGCTTCTACCGGTCTAAAACGCTGTGTTGAACTTCTGTTAGCCCATGGAGCTCCTCTGTTTATCGAAAACAACGATAAATTAACTCCATGTGATTTAGCAATGAGAGGCTCTCACCACGATATTGCTAGACTGCTAGAGAGTCGTATGGTTTTTGTAAGTTTTTTATTAAATCCCACCAACTAATACCACATTGGTTCTATAGGCCGATAACGCGGATTTAGTGAACGAAGACGAAATTATTACAGAGCAGGAAGAAGTTTATAGCGGGTTAAGAAGTCAGGATTTGCAAGAAGCAAAAGATCAGCTACTTGTTGATACATCTGACATGCTTAAAATCCCCTTATTTACAGCAGAGGCCCTTTTAAGAAATAACGGTAAGGGTGTAATATCTATTTATATTTTTTTTACGTTGGGGTCTTCAGAGTGGTCGCGCGAACTTCTGCTAGAGAAATGGATGAAAGATCCCGTAGAATGTTGCCAGTTAGCAGGTGTACAAGCGCCATCATCAGTTCTGAAACATGCAGGTTCTGTAGAATCGAGCATCTCAGCCGAAACGAGCGATGAAATCAACGAGATAATGGTATGTAGAACCAATCATTGTCCCTCAAATATTTTACCCATTTTTTGCTGATTTCAGTGCGAAATTTGCTTATCGAACATTTCCAACTGGGAACAACCGGTAAAAATGTCGTGTAAACATTCGTTTTGTAAAACCTGTTGGGAAAGCTACCTCACAACAAAAATTCAAGATGGTGACGCCCACCACATATTGTGTCCAGCTTATCAGTGCCATATATTAGTTCCTGTGGAACTTATAGAAAAATTAGTTAGTCCTGACATGGCAAGACGATATTTGCAATTCGACATCAAGGTAAAGTACAATCGCTGCTTTAAAAATATTGTTTCCAATACCATTTTCAGGCTTTCGTCGAAAGCAATAAAAGTATTAAATGGTGTCCCATTGCGGGTTGCGGGCGTGCGGTCCGCTTACCGGAAGCCGAGCAAACCGGAAACCGTACCAAGAATAAATCAGCTCCGATAACCTCTCATGCTGTAGACTGCGGAAATGCGCATTTTTTCTGTTGGGAATGCCTCGGGGAAGCTCATGCACCTTGCGGTTGCAAACAATGGCAAGAATGGCAATTTAAAATTGCTGAAATCAAACCGGAAGAACTTAAAGCCTCGTGCAGCGGAAGTGAAGACGCCGCCAATTGTCTCTGGCTTGTTACCAATTCCAAACCCTGTCCAAACTGCAAAAGTCCAATCCAGAAAAACGAAGGCTGCAACCACATGAAGTGTTCTAAAGTATATAAAATTATATCCGAAAAAAATTGTATAAAAAACCGAATTTTGTAGTGTAAATTTGATTTTTGTTGGGTCTGTCAGGAATCTTGGAAAAGACACAGTTCCGCAACTGGAGGATATTTTCGCTGCAACCGCTTTGAAGCTGTTCACAAAGCCGATGAAAAACAGGGAAGTTTAATTTCAGAAGCCCTAGATAGAAACAATCAAATGCAAGAAATGTCTCGTTTTTTACACTTTTACACTCGTTTTAAAAATCATGAAAACAGTCAGAAACTGGAGGAGCCATTGTTGACGAGTGTCCGTCAAAAAAGAGAGGTACTTGCTTGTAGTCTTGGATTAAAAAGCACGGAAGGTATGTATCTCAACTCTTCTTCTAAATTATAATTTTAATATGCAGATTCCGGAGAGAAAGGAACAAAATTTATTGAAGACGGTGTGAGAGAGTTATTAAAAGCGCGAAGAGTTTTATGTGGTTCTTACGTTTACGGTTATTACTTAGAAGACGACGGTTATAACAAAACAATTTTCGAATTCATGCAGGTAATATTACCACGTCCGATTTCTTTTTTTACGTTTGACATTTTTAGAACGAACTGGAAGAAGTCACCGAGAAGTTAAGTGAAATGATTGCACGTCCGTATTTGCGCACACCAAAGGCCGTAATTGTTCAAACCACGTCACTGGCTAGAAGAAAAAGACACGAATTTGTACGAGCCGTGGCTCAAGGGTTGATTCCACCAGAAACTCCTCCCACTCAAAGAAAGCGGAAACGAAAGTATCTAGACGTAAGCAGAAAGCATTTCTTTGGCCTTTGTACTAGAATACAATTATTTCAGACTGATTTAACCCAAACGAGTGCCTGGTTGCGTGATTGTGAATGGCCTGAATACGATTCCGACGAAGATAATGAAATAAGTTTCAAACAATTTTCTGGAAGCTCTCCAAATTCTAAGGAGCACCAGTGCGGTTTTTTGTGTAGCAAGCACGGATGCGGCCGTAAGCTTTTTTATTGTCATTGTAACTGTTATTAATTTATGTTCACAATAGGATCTGATTACAATATGGAACTTATAATTGCTTTGGAAATGTCCAGGCTGCAGATGATTGAAGACAGAATGAAACAGGCCCAAGCAAATGCCGTTACTCCAGATCCTAGTTCAAGCATTTCAAACAACAGCAACGAAAGTGGAGACGATCAACTAAAATTAGCCATTCAATTGAGTTTGCAGGATTCGGGTACCACGGACGAGGCGGCACTTCATCAGCCGTATCAGAAAAGTAGCGCCGATTTAACCGTCGATTATTTTCTAAAATCTTTAGCTAACCACAAGATCGATCTGAAGAGTCTTGATGTTAACAAATTGGGCAATGAAACTGATAGAGAATTGTTCTTCAGGCCTTGCAACGGCAACGAAGATGGGAGATTTCAGATTTCCGACATCCATGAGAAAGGATTTGCTTTTGAAGACGTGGACGACTACGACGATGCTGATGTCGGTCTGAAGAGATCCCATTCTACCGGTGATCTATGTGTGAGAAGAAGTGGTAGAGGAACCAGGATAAGAATGAGTGGGGATGAACCTCGCTACCATCTAGATTCGGATCACAGCAGCCAACATGACGATAAACCCGAAGACTTGGCCCGGAAGATTCTGGCATTACCGTCGACTTCATTGCGTACCAAACAATTTCTTTTACTTCACCACACGTACCCTGAGGAAGAAACCTACCAAGGCCAAAGTTCCATTGAAGACACCACCACTTCTGATTCCATTAACGCAGATATGGAAGTGTGCGGTATTTTGAGTTCGGTAACGGACGAAGATATCGGCAAAAGTTATAACGAAGACGAGGAGACTAAAAAGACTGAAGCAACAAAGATCGTCGAATGTAAAAAACAAACCCACAATCCGTTTGCTTCGTTAAAAGCAAAACTGTGTTCAGCACATCTGCCTAAGACTAGTTACTTGACGAGAATCGCGGTGAACAAGAGCATAGGTCTTCTAAGCAACAGTGAGCACAAAGTTAAAAAGAACTGTGATATTCTCAAGGACGAACGTTGTAAAAGCGAAAAGCACAGTCCTAAAAGCATCAAACATCAGAAATGCTGCCGTAATAGTAGTTTCTCCAAATCCACCGGTTTTCTACTCGAGGACCAGCGGAAGAACTGTAATTTGCGGATACAAATCTGCAACAGCCCCGACTCGAAGTGCCGTAAAAGTCACATTCTAGAAACAGACAGTTCAAACGAGTACGAATCCGAAACCGGTATTCCCAAGTCACCCACGTTGTTCATATCGGGAGTGTCCATCTCCCGTACGCCAGAACCAAAATCACCCGGGATGATCTTAATATCGGGTGGTAGACAATCGAGGTCGTCTAGTTTAAGTGTACCTGTGCCTCTAACTTCGTGTTCTTTAAACATTTCTAGTACTAGTCTAAACAATACTATACCACCGGAACCGTTCACGCCATCTTTGGTCCGTTCGACAACGCCCGCCAACTCACGTTCGAACATTCCCAGCCCCTCGAACTCGAGTCCCAAAAAAGAAAACAATGCCAAATCGAAAAGTGCTAGTGAGCCGGAACGAGAACGAGAAATGTTTCGGTTTCCAAAATCTTCGACGGACGGTGCTTTAAGCTCAGTTTTGCACATACAAGAGTCAAACCTCAGCTCGGACGATTTTCACGAAGCGCTCTTCTTATTAGAAAGGTCCCCGAAAACTAGGGATTCCAAAAGGAGAAAGAAATCGAAAAAGAGTAAAGAGAAAGACGATAAAAAAGAGGACGTTAGCTCCGTTTTGTAACCATGTAAGACTGTTTCGTTGTTATTGTTGTTCAAAACGTACTAAAAGGCGTTTTTGTGATAAGTAGTCATGTAAGATTTCCGTGCTAAAATTTTAAGTGACCAACACGACATCCACTGAACAAGAATTTTTTATTTTACTTAAGTCAAGAAGGTCTAAAATATTTTCTGTTGTTTGGAAGAGGCTAACTAAATAAAAATCAACATGGCCTAATGTATTTTCAAATAAAGAAACTGTTTAAAATAAATACGACTATATGCATACGAATTAAGGCACCTAACAGATAAGCAAATAGTGAAACAAATATCACCATGTTAGCCTCTCCCATTACATTACATTAAAAAAAAGTTTTTCAAACTTTTAGCTTCAGAAAGGTGTAGTACAATTTTTTTCATTGCTTGAAGTTTTATCTCGTATATTGCCCGTAAGGCTTCCATACTTTTCATATTTATTTGCATTACGCTCTTATAGGATGAAATGTATAATTGAGATAAATTCAACAAAATGCTAATACCAAATCAGAAAAAATTTTATCCTAATAATTTTCTTCCGCTGTAATCTTTGTTTCATAAAAACCCAAAAAATAAACTCCGAAATATTTATTTCTTTTGAACGGTCATGTCAAAGAGCGTCTGTCTGGATTCTGGTGAAACTATACAGGATGTGTCATAAGTCGCGAATGAGTTCTTCACTGCAGATATTATGTCTAATTTTTTGAGCATTAGTAGCTTTTGTATTGATAAAAAAGTGTTACGATAGTCTATATTTTCTCTATTTAAATATTTAAAATTTTGGCCCAACTGGCAAGAACTAAAAGATCCATAAAAATCAAAATTGTATATTTGTAAGTTTTAACTGTGACTTACGACACAACCTTTATTCTAACCATTGCTTATGGAAAAACTTTGTTAAAGACTAACTATCGTTTTTTTTTTTTTTTTCTAAACTTACTGGTGCCAACTCTAATCTATCAGACCTAAATTTGAATTTTTCTTAGTAATAATTTTCACCTTGTATTAGGATATATTCTTGAATTTGTACATATTGTATTTCGATGACCTATGTATCTTCCATAAACTTTATTCTTTGTAGGAAAACCATATCAACAAAAAAAAACAATTCGTTAACGAATTTAATTCAAATTCATTTGGCATAAATGAACTCTGTAATATTTTTTGTAGGGAATTTTTATAAAATTTTATATATAAATACAGACTTCCTAGGTGTTGTTATAATTTGTAACATTTAGGCCTAAAAGTTTTTTTCACTGAATGAAAGATACAAACATATATAGTGATATCTTCTTTGCAATTAAACAAACTTATAAAGTATTAATTTGCATTTTTAAATCAATATTCAAGATCATCTCTCATCTGTCATTACAATAAAAGTTCCAAACAGTAAAATATACACTCATACTTAATATCATCAATTTATGTATTTAATCTTACATAAGGTCAACTTTTGTTCCTTGCATTTGCATTTATGTGGGAATTAATAATATTCAAAAGTAATCAAATGAAGGGCAGTATTGAGCTCTTTAAACCATAGGTATATAAATTAAAATTTTCTCCACGCACATTTTTATACGTCAAACTGTTTAATTTTATTAACAGTAAACATGTCTTAATAGTCAACATCCTAAATCGCCAATTAACCCCCAATTTATTTACGTTTATTTTTTATAATAAAATGTAGTTATTAAAAAAAAAACATGTAATGTTGAATGTTCTATACCTATAACGTAGTCGTTAGATAAAAACTTGTACTGATTGTGATTTTTTTAGCAAATAATAAATGAACCATTTCTGAATCGTTTTATTTTTACGTTGTTTATTGTACAAGCTTTTGGTACAATTACGTAGAACTCTTAGAAACCTTATCAGTAATAGATATTTGAAAGAAATATTTAAACAATGAAGGCAAGATTGTTTAAATATTTCTTGAGTACACAAAAAGCTACTGGGTGTTAACAGAGAACAGGATTTTCTCAAGTACACCTCTGGTTTTTACAACATCAAAACTATAGCTAGGACAAATACTGTCAAAAATAAAATTAAAAAAATCAGTCCATTACCCTAAAAAAATTAACAAATTGCAATTCTGGGTGAAACCCATTCTAATTATGGTCGTAGATAGATAATATTATTTACACAAACTATTTCTGAAAACAAATATTTCTATATGGGCCAGCCATACGAAATAACTTTGACCCAGGACAGGATCATTCGAAGTTCTACTACATAAATTTAATTTTCCACAAATATTTAGAATTATTAGGTAAGCTTAGTAAGTAACTTCAATTTGAGTTCAATCACCATGCATAGATCTTTAAATCACCCTGTATAATTAAAACAAAATCAAATTCATGCAATTGTATGTAAATCCTTAATAATTACGTTTAATAAGTTTAACATTTATACACGGAAGCATTTTCTTAATTGTTCATTTGATTGCCGCTTTTACATTATTTGGTACGACCGATTTTATATCTTAAATATACACATTTAAGTTTACAACAACTTGTTTTTACAAATTATTACACTTAAACATTAAGAAATCATATACGACCAGCGCAATGAAAAATGCAAATTATAACAAAACAGGACAGTAATAATATGATTTACACAAATAACCAATGTTTGGCCTTAAATCTACTTACTAACTTACTTCGTCGAATTTCTTCGTGTTCTTCCATAGGGCTAATGCTGATAGCAAATTTCTAAAAAAAGAAATAAAGAAGGATAAGGTTTGTAAGTGTGGACATCGTGGTGGTTAAGCTTTTGTAAATAGATCTTCATACTGTAAATTACCTCTTTGAGTGTCCCTTCTGTTTTCACCAATTGCAACACAGCAACTAGAGGTATCATTATTATAGATGACAGGGCTAAACCCCATCCAACCCATTCTGCCCATCGGGGGTAAAAATAATCGTTATATTTTAAAGGTTGAGGATTCAGCAGACCAAACAACACTACCATCTGAAAATTCATACAAAAGAATAAGTTTTCCTAAAATGACTGCAAGGCTCTCAGGACAAAGTAGTACATCATAGTTTGAACTATGTAATATGGCCCGCAATCGACACGTTACTCTGTTGCATAAACTAGTCTGGACTGATCAAAACAGATTTGTAGCAATTTAAATCAGTTTGTACAATTATTGCACTTAAAGTAAAATTCGGCTCTCTTGAATTCCAAAGGACGATGCAACACAAATTCTGTTAAATGGTCTTGTTGAACAACTACAAAGTTTAATTTGCCAGCTGGCTGGCTTCCTCATCAACTAAATAACACTTTCTCACTCACTCACTCAAACACTCACTTACTCACTCCAATCACTAACTCACTCCACTCACTTCACTCACTCAGTCTACTTACTCACTCACTCACTCACATTACTTACTCACTAACTCCAATCACTCACTCCACTTACTCAGTAACTTCAATCACTCACCCCACTCCACTCATTCACTCACCCAACTCACTCACTCACTCCACTTATCCATTCCCTCAGCTCACTCACTCACCTCACTCACTCACTCACCTCACTGACTCACTCACCTCACTCACTCACTCACTTCACTCACACACTCCACTCGCTCACTCCACTCATTCCCGTTCTATCAGCTCCCAAGCACACATATCGCAATGTTACTCACAGCTATCCCCACATACTTCTAGGGTAAGCGTGACCTCGACACTTTTATGTCGCTCGGACTGTTGAAAATCTCGTAATTCTGGGTCTAATATGCGATCCCATAAACATTTCCAATGTTAAAAAGTAATTTAAAATTAATGCAATGATCTGCGCCGTCGTCTCTCTGATGCCGCCGCAACGACACTCTACTGCTTCCCAGCCATTTCTCCCGTTTTTCGATCTCGCTCGGGCAAATTCGGGTGCTCGCCTTCACATTCAACTGCGCTATCAGTTGGAGGTGTCCTCATCGACTCGGCACCTAGGAAGATCTCTTCCTCTGAGTCGTCTTCTTCACCGGACATAGATGAGTCGGACTCACTCAGTCAATGTGCATTCATTACATCTTCGGGTCTTCTTTTTTCTATTTTATGATATGCACATCGTACACACGAAAATATATACATAGTTTTTGAAATTTTTCCTCATGAAACCACAGGTGTCTTCTCAGATGAGCCAACGTTTTCTCGACTCCAAGACAACCCATATCGTCCTGACTTTGTTGGATAACTCACCATATAATTCTCTTCGGAGCCATTCACTTGTCCATCCACTTCCCTGCACACACGATATTCTTTCAGGGCGAATTCTTTGTCTCAGTTTTTCTTCAGTCGCTCTGGTCAATGCGTATCTTATATGTTTTTTGTACCTCCTCTATGTTCTATATTAAAGTCATATTCCTGCAGTCTCAAGAGCCATCTGACGATTCTCGTGGTTACGTCTCTTTTCGTATTAAAGGTCTTCAGCAAATTGCAGTCGGTGACTACAGTAAAAGTGCACTTTAAACCACTCAATGATTTCCATCACAGCCATTGTTTCCATTTGGTAACTATGAAACTTTCCTGTCGTCTTTCTTCTTGTAGTACCCTAAAGGTTTAAAATCTTCGTTGAGTCGTTTCTGCAACAATGATTCCTGCCAATCTAACTTTCCTGGCATCAGTCTGGCGGTCGTACAATGTCAATATTGGTTTCCCAACTAAGACTTTCTTTAGTTCTGTAAATGCCTTCTCTTGCTGGTGAAGAACCAGCTACGTACTCTCTGAAAAATCCCAAATATCTACGGACCTCTTGGACATTCTGGGGTCTATTAAAATCTCTACCGCTTCAATTTTCCCTTGACTTACTCCATTTGTGTCTACCTCATATCATAGGTAGTTCAAACGGGTACATAGGAATTTACACTCCTTGAGATTTAAACTTAAACCTAAATCTAGAATAACAGTTAATAAGTTATAGAGTTTCTCTAATCCCCCAGCAACTGCATTACTTGGAATTAACATAAATCGTCCATGTACGTCAAAATCACTGCTGGACCAATTCATCAGCCTATTAGATGTATATTTGATACTATCCACTCATAAAGTCTAACGTTAAGAAATACACATTTTCCATCAACGGATCAACTTGCTCGTCAATTATTGATATCGGCACGTGTTCTTTGTGCGTTATCGCGTTTTACCGACGGTAATCTATGCAAAGTCTCTGTCTCCCATCTTTTTTCAGAACAACCACTACGGGACTGGTGTACTCCGAAGTTGATGATCGAATGATACCGGCGTCTAAAAGTTCATCTACCATTGTCTTTACTTCGTCACGAACTGCATACGGTAAGGTCATACAATGTTCATATTTAATACATCAGTACAACCGACGTACCTTAGATTAGTTGAAAAAATAGAAATGAATGCACTCACCATTTCAACGAGTTCATTTTTATCTACGTTACCCAGGTCTTCTATCTTCAGCTTACAAATCTGCAGAACTCAATTGTCAACTTAGGCCCTTTGCTGATCCCCCTGAGACCGGGTTGACTCAACGCCCACTTCCCTAGTATTAGATCTTTGTCTTGAGCTTGGTTTGGCACAATGAGCAGTTCAACTTCATCCATAGTTAATAGAACTGTTCTTCGTCCTATCGGTAAACATTTTTCTTCGGCGAACCCCTTCGACATGATACGACTTTTGCAGGTTAGATGCCTTAACCCAAAAAGTTGAGCAGCCTCTTCCCTCATCGTCACAACGTCACTTCCTAAATCGATAAAAGCTGTAACATCTTTTCCATCAATCATTACTTTTCGAAATCTCCCATCTTCCTCGTCAACCGTTCCACTTTTTTACTGTTCTAAACTAATTATTCTTTCTCGAGCTAGAAAACATCTTTTGGACAGAGCACTGTGCAGATTCTTGTCTAAAGTTGTTGCACTTGAACCACATTTGTCCAAGTTCTTTGTTTCTACAGGTTTGAGCTTCATGTCCTTTTTCTTCACAATTGTATTAAGCAGCGAATTGTTCTCCTTCTGCAGCATTCTTTTCCTGTCGCTTCTCGATTTGGATTCTTGCTTTCGTACTTTTCTGTACTTTGACTCGACCATAGCTTATTATTTATTTATAGAATCACTTTATTGTTTACGTCATCGTCGAGCCTTTCTTTTCCACTTCTCAATTGTCTCCCCGTTTAATTCTAGCTTCTTTCTTTTCCGGTATCTTCCTAGGCATCTTATCATTCCCTTCATTTCTTGGGCCTCCTTCGCTATTAACACTATCAATAAATATCACCTGCTTATGCCAGCAAGTGCACTTTCGTGTTTTCTACCACCACTGCCTCCCTGCTCTAGTTGTAGTTTTTCTTTTAGGTCGCTTATGTATTCTCCCTTAGTTCTTCCTTCAATTTCTTTTCTAGGATCATTGCGTATATCTTGTATGCTGTGCTGAGTAAGCTTACTCCTCGGTAGTTCTCCACCTTTTCTCTTTTCCCTCTCTGTGTATCGGGCACACTAGACCCATACTCCATTGACTTGGGAATTCCTCGCCTTACTAGACATCGTGTACTATTTCCTTCATTGTATCTATTATTTCTTGTTGAATACATCTTGCATACATCCTCGCTTCGTTTTCTAGTTCGTCTTCTCCCGCCGCTTTTCCGTTCTTAAGTCTTCTTATCAACCCCTTAATCATTTCCTTCCTAATTTCTTCCACTTTCCCTCGTTCTCTTCTGTCTTGTTACCGTTACTTCCCTTCCGTGTAGTAATTCTTTGAAGTATTCTCTCCAGTCTTCTACCGTTATCTGCTCTCTTTTTCACCTTTCGTTCTATGGTTATGTATTTCTTCTTCTGTGTTGATTGATCTATTTTTTTCTTCTTCTTCTCTCTTCTTTTCTTCCTTATTTTTCTCACAAGTGTGTTTGTATTTCATTAGTTGTGCTGTTTATTCTTCTTTTGATCCCTTATTCCCATTTCTCCATTTCCTCATTTGATTTTTGGCTAGTGTTCATTTCTTTAGATTCTTGGTCCCACCATGTTACTTCCCATTCTTTCTCCTACTTCTACTTCTATTTTCTTTGTTGACATCGCTTCTTTGATTCTTCTTTCGAGTTTTTTCATTCTTGTCTCGAAATGCTTTTGTTTTCAAATTAATTATTTGTTTTCTCAGGGATTAGAGCAAGAAGTAACGGAAACTAGGTTAAATTGCCGACGTTTCGTTGACCATTTTTTTTGTCAACTTCTTCAAGGTAAGTGAATGCAATTGCTTTTTTAATGTGTAGTATATGTATAGAATAGTAACTTGTTAGAGAACCCCTGAAGAAGTTGACAAAAGAAATGATCAACGAAACGTCGGCAATTTAACATAGTTTCCGTTACTTCTTGCCCTAATCCCCTGGAAAACAAATAATTAATTTAACAACAATAGGTTGAAAAGAATATAACAATAGTTTTTGTTTTCCTTCTTCTCTTTCAATGTGTTGTAGCACACTTTTTATGTTTTCCTCTTCCTAGATTGTTTTTATGATTATTTCCTTCTCGTGTCTTGTTCTCTTTATTTCTTCTCCAAGTATTTCTATTTCTATTGGTGGAATCTTATTCTTCCGTTTGTTTTCTTCTTGAATCCTCCTCCATAATGAAAAGAAAAAAGCTAAACAAGAATTAAAAGTAAAGTCTAGCAATTAAATACCACCGTGCAGCTTTGCAGCATTGCCTATGCTAGTTGAATTAAATCACTTGAAACTAGTTTAAACTGCTACAAATCTTTTTTGTTCAGTTTACAGTAATAATAATAATTTGTCCTACAAAGTAACGTGTAATGGCGGGACTAGTAGTTTAAACTAGATCTACTACTATGTCTTGAGAGCCTTGCATTCATTTGAGGACAAACTAGTTTTGACTAGCAAAAACTAGTTTGTCTTGAAATCGGGTTTGGCAAATAACATATATTTACATATCGCTCATCACGAAAAGCTTTTTCAAAATGAGTGTTTATAAATTACAAGATTTCTGTGGTTAAAGGTTAAGTTTCAAAATCTACTTAATGTATAAATTATGCACCTTCTAGTCACTATGGGCACACAAGGAACTGGCCAATTTCTTTTTTTTTTTATTTGTAATTCTTGTAATTTATTTGTCACTTTTCTAAAGAATGTTTTGCGGCCTTTTTGTTTAAATTAAATCAATTTTCAATTTACTAAAATACGTTAGTTTCTTAATGAGCGATATGATATTGTAATTTATTCTTCAACTAACAATGATAAATGTTGGACTTATAAATTTCCAGCAAATTTTCCAATAAAGTCCCGGCTTCGTTCCGAGCATAGCTTCAACATCTTGAGTAAACCTGTCTAGGCCATAAAACCATGAGACAGCAATTGCTTCAAAAAGAGCCGAACACAGGAGGGATATACCAGCAGAATATGTATCAAACAAGTTAAATGTATAAATGCCACCCTAAAAAAGATCCTTTAGGGTAAAACGTATTGACAAAAAGAAAACATACAGGAGTGACATTGATGAGAGCAACCGAAAATGAGACAATGATCACGCCAAGCGTGAAAATTTCTCTTGAGTGCTTTCGGGTTTTGAAGAAGGTCGTATACTCGTCCATTAATCCAGTGATAACACATTCCAGTCCTCCCATCTACAAAAAATTTCACTTAAAATTTCTATAAGGTTTTCACACTTACAGCGGAATCAAGACCGAGCATGATCAACATGAAAAAAAACAGCATGGACCAAAAGTGGGATCCCGGAAGAGTAGCAACTGCTTCTGGATAGACTTGAAACACTAACCCAGGACCTGAAAGAACGCAGACAGTGAATTTGCAGATTATTATGTACCTTAATATTGGAAAATAATTTTTTAATTCATGTTGGAAGCTGGTTGATTTACTACGACGATGTTTAAATTGGACCATTTTATATTTGATAAATGTTGTTCAAAATGTTCTTTTCATTTTACAAGATCATCAGTTAATAATAATAAAAGCGATTAAGATTATTTATGGTGGTATGATAAATAAATTGATAAATCCTTATGTGTGGTCTGTGGTTAGATCATCCTTCCCAGTAATTTTGCCGTTATTAACGTCCTAGAATAATTTCACGGTATTTTTGTGCTAATCACATTACATTTTGTTGATTGTCAAATTTTCAGTTCCTAATATCATATCTGGTGTGAGAGCCACAGTGTTTACAGTTTCTAGAATAATAACTTTATATCGTATTTAAATTTCAAACGATGTTTACCATAACTACTAGTTTTTATCTTACATCCTATTTCGCTAGAACTCCAGTCATAATGAACCATCTAGTATGGCAATAAATACAAAGTAATCACTACGCTGTGTACAACGTTTTAGAAAACGACCTAATTTATTTATTTCTACTTCTCAATAGTTTCGTATGAATAAACTTGTGATAGATATAAAAATAGAGATAAAACCAGTAGACATATTTTAGATTTTTAAGATTTTTTTTTTCTTTATGTGTAGCAGTTATTTTTTGATTTCTTGATTTATCGAAATGTAGTTTAATCGATTAAATAATTGCTAAAACTATTTGTGAAGTGTCTGCTTAAAACGTCATATACGTTTTTGATCCACAATCAACTTATAATGGGGTCGTCCCCCTCAATTGAACTTGACGCATTCGACTATAGTATCTCGTAGACTGTATAACATGAAGCCCTAAAACGTATTTTGTTGTTTAATAAAGTTGTTTTATAAGATAACAGAGCGTATCAAAAATTGTAATTTCGAATAGAATTTTCAAACGCTGAACTTTTACCGCCTCTTGTGACGTCATTTCGGGGGAGCATTGTCATTGGTTCATGCGTTTTTAAATAGTCCGCGCGTCTAGTAACTTTGAATCTTGTTTGGTGAATTTTCTCCCGTGTTGACGTCACAAAAAGGCGCGCGTTTCAAATATGAAAAATGTTTCGTTTTTTTTACCTAGTAAACGCGTGATTTCGAATAAACAAAAAGATAGAGGTGTAATATTTTTTCGTCTAGATTCTAGAAAAGCTGTTTTAGAAAATTGTGGGACGACCCCATTGAACTTTTATTTCACTAGAGCAATAATGAATAAAATGTGGACTTTAAATCAATCAAATTTAATTTACTTATTAACATTAACATTTATATTTATATCAATAGACATTTCGTTCTTCGCTTTTTTATATTTCCCTTTGGTTCCGTTAACAACACATTTCTAGTTGGAGTAATTTTTGGAACAAATTATGGATGTCTCTTCCAGGACTTGAGTTAGAAGAACTTGTAGGATTTTCCTTACAATATCAAGTTTGTTCGATATACAATATAGCTGTCTGCTACAGCAGAACTCTTCCACCCACCATGCCGCTTAATAGTTGTAAAGCCAACACCTTAATTCAATTCAAAAACGATGCAACTTTGGAAGGAACTTTTGCCAATGTGTTAATTCCAACAGGCTGGGTACATTTTTGATTGATATAACGTAAAAAGAATCTGCCTTGAGATAACTTCTTGGTCGTCGGGAAATATATTTTATCGTTCGACACTGTCAGAATTTTCAAATTTTCGCTTATGTAAACACTCTGTCATGAAATAATGAAAATGACAGATAAACGTCACACTGTTTTTATGAATTTTAAGCAATTTAAATGCTTTCCGGAGTTGTGTCGAACGATAAGACGTTGTTTTACACTCGATCCTGTGTAGATTGAACGCTTTACGCCACTCGGGGTTTACAAAAGCACTCGTTTCACTCGTGCTTTTATAAACCCCTTGTGGCGTAAACCGTACAACTTACACAGGAACTCGTATCATAAACTACTATTCTACACATTTCCACATCGCAGATAGAAAATCCCTTCTCTATAAATTGTAAACTTCCGTGAAATGCCGGTCTTGGTGCCCTGTACATCACTGATTTTCAAATTCGTTAGACATCCCATTATTAGTGCAACCTAAAATAATTCAAAGTAAATTATCTAATACATTTTGTCTAAACAGTTGTTATTACAATTGCTACACATAATTGCAATTGAATGGGTTCAACTTGTACCTTAATCATTAAATATTCTTCATCGCAAGCTCTAGTCAAAAATTCTTTAATATGGGCTCTTTCCAACACTGCAGATTTTTTCGCCATATATCCTTTAGATTCACTCTTCAAATATCAAGTGAACCTACTATATATTCCAATATCTACCATAGCGCCATAACTCCTTCACCAGGATCATGAACCCAGAATGGTATTTTCTCGTTGGTTACTTTCACAGAACGAACATCTACCTATTTTATGGACAGATGAGGCCCTATTTACGAACAATGGCATCTTCAAAAGACCCAACCACCACTATTACTCTATTGACAACCCAACGTTGTTTTTGAAACTGGACATCAATCAACTGGACGGTGCCCGACCACACTTTGCTTTACCAGTGCGAAAGTGGTTAGATGCACTCTTCACTTCACTAGGCGGCCCGATATCCTGATTTCAATCCTATTGATTTCTTTTTTTGGGGTTCTATTAAGGATATCGTCTTTCGCAAAATTCCACAAACCGTGGAGGCATTGGACGAAAGAATTTTTGTAGCTGCAGCAACAATAACAAATGAAATGCTGCAAAGAATTCCAGGCAATATGCGAAGACGGTCCGAAGCTTGTTTGTTAGCTAACGTGTGTTTTTACCTATTCATTTTTTTATTTTGTAATCTTTAAGCTTATGAGTAAATTTTCTCCAACAATGGCTTTATAAATTAATTATTTAAGAAACGAATTCATTCAATATATCGAACAATATTCCAATTATTATTATTAAACAAAGGTTACACCGTTGCCTATTTGAACATTTTCCTTCATGTCTTTTTTTAAAAACAAAGCAATTTATTATTTTTGCAGATTTGGAAACCGATTAAACTCGGGTAAAACGGCTGTCCGCGATTTATGAGCGAGTGTGTAAAGCTTAACGGAGGTATGTAATTTTGAATTTTACAGATAGATTGTACATGCTTCTTCAGTGTGTTCTAGAAATTTAGTTGCCATCAATCAAGTAGTTCCGAAGTTATACTCTTTTATTTGGTTGTGTGTTTGTACTGTTCTGCGGCTTGTCTTTTGATTTGAAATGAAAGTGTTGCCTGAGCAGTGTCACACTTGGTAAGGGAGAATCATTGAATAAGGACAAAGCAACGAAGACCGAAGAATATTGATGCTGATCGCATTTTTACCACGAGAGTGTATTGCATGACGAAAACGTGACAAAAGATGTTACAGTAAACGCACATTACTACGAAGGAGTGTCTGAGGGAAGACGTAAGACAAAACCGACCGGTGCTATAAAAGCGTGACAATGCACGGTTTACCCTAGAACTGCGACGAAAGAGATAATGATATCAGAATCGCAAAAGTTGTAATAAATTCCTTCTGCTGCGTATTCCGCGTGCTTAGCAGACTAGAAGGAACAATTCCCAAGGGAACTACTTCCTAAAGGATGATGATTAAATTTGTATTTTGTAAATAATACATACGTTACGGAGAAATTCCGGTCTAAGCACCCCATGTATTTTAAGTTTTCATTAACATTATTTAGGTTATTTCACTAATTGTTTTTTTCTGAAATTAGCGTTTTTTCCTCTCCTTTTTTCAGCTTCAATCAAGTTTCTTGCAATGCTTCCATATAATCTACTGAATGAGCTTGCTTCCGATATGGTCCTATAGTGTTGTCACTGTTTTTATAAATTGACTATATACAGAGTAATAATAAAGTTCCGCTCAAAATTCATAATTTAGTTATGTTCGAACAGGTCGATTTTTGTTTTTAAATTGCCATCTTTGAACATAAAAATTTCGTTGATGACGTCATCAATTTTTTTTAAATGGCAACCCCCCACTTTTTTTTGGTTTTAAATACATTTTTCAGTTCTCTTTTCAACAAGAGTAAAAATTGATACTTTGCATAACTTTTTTTTGAAAAAATTACGTTTTACATCAAAAATCAAAATGTTATTCCTTGAAAAAATTTGAATTTCCTCTGAATCCCGACAGGTTCAAAAAAGAGCTCAAAATTATCAAAGAAGTAGCCAGGTGTAATGGGTTTGACAGTAGTATAATACATAACAATATAAATAGGACTAATTTTAAGAAAATGATCAGTGACCTTTTCTTCGGCTTTTCAAACTGATCAAAAGAAGAAGTCACAAATTGTGACAATTCCTTATGCCCCCACGATCACCAGGGGCTTGGCAAAAATCTTCAGTGGACTAGACTTAAAAGTGGTACACACTTCTGGGCCTAGTCTTCAATGTCTTCTGGGAAACCCAAAAGACAAAGCTGATCAGTTGGAGAAATTAAATGTAAAGATTGTAATCAAAAATATATTGGTCAACCACGACGATCAATTTCAACTAGATTTAAAGAACACATTGCTCATCAGAGATTGGGTAGATTCGAAAAATCAAGTGTAGCTCAACATATTTTTGAACATGACCACCACATCGACATAACTTGTGTTAAATTAGTTAAAACTGTAAATAATTGTAAATTTCTAGACATTTACGAAAGTCTAGAAATACATAAGAACAGGAATTGTGTTTTTAATAGCGACAAAGGCCCGACCCCCTCTTCCGCACTATTCCCACTTTTGAACAGTACGGGTGGGGATGCGAGCCATTAGAGTATACATATAAAGAGCGGTACGTAGCATTTAAGTTTAGTAGCAAGTTTAGTTTACTCATCGCCTTGATACCAACATTGTTGGCGAAACGTGCGTTGGCAGTTGTATTAAAATTGTTTTTGGTGTTTTAGGGAAAAACTGATTAAAAGTAGTTATCTACCACTAAAAGTGATCCGGACAATAATAATTGTTTTGTTATTTTTCAAGGAATTTTTTTTTTTCAAAAAAAAAAAGGTATGCAAGGTATTACTTTTTTACTCTTGTTAAATAGAGAATTAAAAAGTGCATCTAAAACCCAAAAAAAAGTTGGGGGTCGCCATTTAAAAAAATTTATGACAGTGTCATAGTTCAAAAACAGATGACGTCATCATCAAAATTTTTATGTCAAAAGATGGCAATTTGAAAACATAATCGACCTGTTCAAGCGTTTTTCGCAAGAAGATTACATAACTAAATTATAAATTTTGTGCGGAACTTTATGATAACTCTATATTATAATTATATACGATATAGGTTATTGTATTCTTCGAATATTGGATGCCTACTTATACAGGGTGACTGACAAAAACCTTTGATGCTGTATCTTGCTTATCTTTAACCCGATTTGAACACATCATAACTATCTTCTCGCAAATATTTTAGACAGTCAACTTTATTTTTTGGAATTGCATTGTAAATATTTTGCTATTCATTCTTATAGAGAATATATTTTTTTGAATTTAATTAATTTTTTAATTTATTTATTACGACACACGCAATTACAGAAAGTGCTATTATTAACACAACTTAATATGTACCTACTACGAAACCGTACAATTTTTGAAATAAAACAAAATAAAATAAACACTTGGTTTGAAGTAATAAAACAATATAATTAATATAAAAACAAGTAATATTAAACAAAATAAAAAATCAAGATAGATAGTAGGATAGTGGGATAATTTTTCTTGACCGACTTATTTGCTGTTAATATACGAGTAACAGTTCTTAGAACATCATTATGGTTGCTATATGACAAATTACAAAAACAGTTTAATTATGACTTCCTAAGTCCATTAGTGTTTTATAGACCTTATAATATATTCAAAATCGGCATTATTATGACTTCATAATAAACAGGTGTTGGATAAATGTTGGAAGATCTACTCATACATAATGTGTGCGAGTTATTTTCAAAAAATATATCTGCCGTATTACGAATATATTTACATTATTGCGCATTAGAAAAATTTGACTTCTAGTAGTGAGGTTTGTCCGACGTTTTGACAGTAAAGTGTTAAGGGTTTGCTATGCACTATATCATATAAAAGTTTCACACTGATAGTAATACGTCGCAAATCAAGAGACTTTGCATTAAATCTCTGTAGAAGTACCATGTGGTTGGTTCCTCGATAAGGAATAATAAGAATGGTATATTTCGATACAAATGTTGTCAACGCACTTTTCAGGGGCGAGAGCGAATTTTTGCAGAACAAGGTGATTGCCGAGTGTTGCAATGAGCCCGAGCCGCTGAAAAGTGACAACGCACAGATCGAGATATTGGTCGGAGACATTTTTTGTGGGAGAGAAACAGGAATATATCAGAAAGATTGTAGAAAGAAAGATTAAAAACAAAGAGACTATGGGAGAGATTGAGACAAAATGAATAGAAAAATTCAGCGGAAACTGACGAGAAAGAAAGAATGATTAGGTGAAAACAGAAAGACTAATGAGAGGGAAATTGAGCAGAGATGTACATTTTGGTCACATAAATCTCGTACAACCTCATTTTAACATCACGAAATTTTTTTACAATAGTGTCTGTTGTAGAACAAACTTTGACAAAAAAACATGAATTTGCGTAAATCAAACGATCAAATTTTATTGAGATGAAATTTGTAATATTATTATATTATAATTTATTTTGTACGAGATTTATGTGGCCAAAACTGTACACAATATGTGAAAATAGAGGGAGAAAAATCGAAAAAAGATGCCGATTTAGAGGCAAGAAGATGCATAACAAAATTGGGGTAGAGTTGGGATTGAGAAAGAAATTAATTAAAGAGACAAGGAGTGAAAGATTGATAATGAAACAAAGCAATAGAAATGTGGAGAGAAATACAAACGTTGAAAGGCGAGGAATGAAATAAGAAGTAGAATTGGATGAGAGACAAAGAAAAAAGATAGAATCGAGGCAGAGAACAGAGACAGAATAAAAATTGTTTTAAGGGGGAGGGAGGCATTTAGGAGATAAAGAAATATGGAGAAGAGAAAGAGAGTTTTTTTTTGGAAAAGGAAAGGTAAAATTAGGGAGAGAAGAAGAAAAGTGGAAGAAAAGAGTAGTAGTAGTAGTAGTGAGTAGTGAGGGGGATTTTAAAAAGACAAAAATTTAAAAGAGAAGAAATTAGCTATCCGGAATAATAAAAAGTAAATATTGAGAAAAGAAACAGGGTGTTACGGACAGAGAGAAATTGAGAGAGGGAAATCTAGCGAAGAAGTTATAGAGAGAACGAAAAGAAAGGGAGTGAGATTAAAAAGAGAGGAAGACAGAAACACGTTGAGAAAAGAAAAAAATTAGAAAACAGGGATTACAAAGAGAAGAAGAAAATGAAATTCTTGGTCGTTACTTTGAGAAATTGACTAGAGAGACAGGGAAATATTGCACAATGAGAACGATATTTATTGAGGATAGAGAAAGAAAGACTGAAGCAAAGAAAACTAGAGAAAAACAAGCTGTGGGAAGAAGGAGAAATTTGGACGCAAAAAGGATAGAAGGCCTGTTAAACTGCGAAACTAAGAAAGGATGGGTAGCAGTGGGGTACTTCTTTTATACTTAACGACATTGAACACCTAAGAATACTTAAGGATCCTTGAAAACACATATTTTGTGAGGTCTAAATATTTAAAAATTGTTAGGAAAATTGTATTAAAGCCAGGGACAGATTGAATGGAAATAAGTACTTACTTATAAATTTCTTAATTAGAAAGATATCAATGAGAGGGAGAGAACTAGAGGGAAAACGAGAACAGAAATGGATATACCTATTGAAAGGAAACACACAAAAAACAGAAAGGAAATCAAAAATATTAGGAGAAGATATTTAGAAAAAGGAGAGACAGATTAAGAAGAGAGACGTGTAGAAGAAGGGATTGAGAAAAGAGAAATTGAGTTGTGCGACGGCAAATTGAGAGGAAGGGTGTGTGTTTCAAGTAGAGATAACCAGTTTCAGTAGAGAGGAAGCGATTGAGGGGATATAGGAAGGAAAATGTTAAGAAAACAAAAAAGAAAGATTGAAAGCAGATATCCATAAAGTGGTGGGTATGAGCGATTGAAAAGATATGAGGAGATTAAATAATACCGACGAAGTTTGAAAAGAGCAAAAAGATATGTAGGAAAAAAGGTAAATATGAGCAGAAAAAGAGACATACTGACAAGAAACAAAGCGAAAATTGAGGGACCGAAGAAGACCGTGATGAGAGGAAGAATAAGAAGATACATACAGGGTGTTATGGAAGTCCTAGCAGAAAATTTAACCACAAGTAGAATTTGTCAAGATAAACCGTTTTTCTATTAAATTTACCATTTTGCTGAAATCTGCATTTTTTTTAACATTTTTCTGACGCCTTATTTCACCCTCCGCCTATGCCTACATGAACTTGAACGCATCAGAACATTTTTGTCGAACGAGGTAAACACCAAAGTTTTTTGGGACAAAAAATTTGTCATTGATAGTAATAATTTTAGTTACCAGTTGAGTGTCGCTCCGCTATGTATTGTTATGTGTGCTCGATTCTTGTGCTCGTTGATTATTTTATTATGATTTCGGACGTCCCAGATGTAATCGCGTTTTGAAAATTTTTAAGTATTCGAAGATCTGCTTTGAAGTGTATTCATTTATCGTTTATCGCACGTACAACAACAAGGATCGTTCCTGATGTAAGTTAGAGAGTTTATTATTACATGCTAACCTACTACAATATTATGCATATTATGAGAAGTGAGTACATGTTTCCATTTAAACAGTTTTTATTTCGATTCGTTTATCGGGTAAAGTTTTTGTGCATTCCTGACAATCAATGAACCTGGGTCCATTGGCGGGTATTGGTTTTAGGGGTCAAACTATTCTTAATTTTAACTCCGTAAAAAAATGGGAGGTTATGCGGAAAATATAGCCGAGGTAGACACAAATGAAACATATTGAGGAAAAAGAAAGAAAAAGAGGGAAATTTAGAAGAGAGGAAGATAGAGGGAACGGCTGTTGAGGAGATATGGGAATTAAGGGCAAGAGAAACATTAAACAAAACTACAGACAGATACAGTGTAACTTAATTACTACATTATTGTTATTTAAAAAATTGTTTTTTCTTCAAGCGTATCAAAATGTTTGTATCTTCATATTTAATGCACTACTTAGAACAAAATCATTGCTTTTTCAAATATGCGCTCTTTTTAAATCAACCAATCGCAATGTGTTATTTGAAAAAGGCGGCCAATGGGGTCTCTTGGCCGACCATGGTATAGTACAATAATGGACTTCATTATTTGATTATTTGATAAAATAATATAACAGAAACAATCGCTGCCAACATAGAAAATTGTACTACAAATATTTTCATATTACAGAAAATAAATATCTTTTTCCTTTGAGAGTTTTTGTTAAAAATGCTTGCAGAAAAAATTGTAATTATCACTCGGAGAAGAAAGTTTTTTTGAATTTCAATGCTTTCTTCTCCTAGTAATATAATATACCATTATTCTTACTTCCTTAAATTCAAACTTTCTTGTCCAACTTTTTTCGATGGCAATTCGATTTAAAGGGAGTCGACTGTATGAAAATACAGCATCGTTTTTTACTTTTTACTAAATAAAACCACCAACTTTGATGTAAATTGTATTGTTGCCAAGTCAAGTTTTTAATCTTGTTCAATGAGCGTAAACCAAGCGCTGCACTAAACTGGATATTACATTGTTTGATTCCAATTTTCCATCATTTTAAGGATCACGATCATAGCAATTGATATCAATTGTTCACTGTATCTACGGTGCGATCATTTAAATTATAAATTAGAGTAGGCGGCTTTTTTATTATGCAGTGGCCCAGGCTACAAATTGACTGACAGCTTAGACTGACAGTAAGATTTGAGGTTATCGTAAACATTGTGACGTTTATGTTTCTCACTAACAAATAATGTAGAATAATTGAGAATTACAGCAAATGTTCAAAGTGTTCTCCCGCATCTTCAATTCAGCTGTTAACTCCATTCACCATTATGTTGCCGTTTTTTTGAAAAGTCACTTTGACATTCCAATTTTAAATAAAATTGTCAAAAGTTAGTAGTGCCAACCTAATTTAAATTTCACAGCCTACTCTAATTTATAATTTAAATGATCGCACGGTACATAATTATTAATATATAAAGTGGCCTATACCAAGCGACTTCTTACGCAAAGCCGAGATATGCTTTTATTTTATTTTTTATGTTTATAAGTAATTTAATCAAATTCTCCATTGTATTTAGTGGGACTATACAAAAACCAGTCAATTTAGTAAGTCGTAAAGAACACAATCTTCCTCCAGTACAATTTGAAGTTTGTCAAGATGATTCTTTACATTTTGTGTAATCACCACATGATCCCTCCCTTACACCTAATTCATTTACTGCCTGCGTTTAAATGCTCAGTTTGGCAAATGGCTGGGAGTATTTCACGTTGTAATTGTTTGACTTACCCTCGGTAGCAACCGTGCTAATGTGAACTCCTTGCTTGTACGACATAAATCCTAAATAGGTAAATATTACGAATCCAGAAAAGAAGCTTGTAAAACAGTTCACAGCAGTTGTCACAATGCAATCTCTGAAATTTCACTTTTGGTTAAGCTTGTTCGTTATTGGAGATTTACGAGTTGTTACCTGAAACAGTTGTTATGGAACGTGTTGTAGCTAGCATAAGAGAGATGCACACCGAATCCTGCTCCGACTGAGTAGAATATTTGCACAGCAGCGTCAACCCAAACCTACAATTAGGACAAGATCAAATAAAGACAAACCCTTCAAGAATTACTGTGTAGGTATTTTTTCGTACTTGAGTTTCTCGTAGTTTGGCTAATTCCGGTTTGAGGTAATAAGAGATACCCATTCCAGATCCAGGCAACATTAAGCCTCGTATAAGAAGTATAGTTAAAACTACGTATGGCATAGTGGCGGTTACCCAAACGACTTTTCCTGAACAAAAATTACGCATTAAAAGAGTTATAATTTTTATACTGTGACGTTTACCTGAAGACTTCACACCTTTAAACAGGGATATGTACAACATCAAATAAACAAGCATCAAACAAAGAACTAGTTGCCACTTTGGATATCCCATTTCATGCAACCCATCACTCCACTGCATTTCTAAAACGGCTCGGCTAAAATTACATTTAGAATGAAATAAACCGACGGGTATGTAGAAATGTTGTATTTACTGAAAAAATTCGGACGCTGGTGTGTGTCTGTTGGTCGGCGTCGTATCATTAAATATCGGAGCTTTATTTGTGACATTTGAAGTACCCGGCAGCATAGTTTCCCAACATCTGTCGGTATTCCAGGTGTTGTTACAATGCAACCATGGCAAATCAGGAGAAAAACTTGTGCCTAAAAAGTACAACGCCCAGGCTGCAAAATGAAACGATGGCGTGGTAATTTAGGATGCTTAAATGTAATTAGTGGCTCACCTATTATAACATTATAGTAGAACGATACGTAGAAAGCCACGAGGACGGCACAGAAACCAACACCTATATGAAAACAAGTTCAGAAAATACTCCAATTAATAAAGCAAATTACAGGGCAGGGCGTGTGGTAAGTAGCGGAGAAGCTTTCCAATTTTTCCAAGAACAATTTCAACATTGCTCTTGTTCCCATATTATGCACGCTACTTTTTTGTAAATTTACAGAGTGGCTAATATGTGGGGTTAAAGTTTCATTTATGAAAATTTGACGGAACTTCTTACAGTATTATACAATGTGTCCATGAGGTGATTTTTTCTAGTAAGTTGTTTGGAGAAAAATATTTTTGGTTTTGCTTGTTATAAAATTACAAAGAAAGATAAAAAATTGCAAATCTTAGATGATATGTTTTAATTGGGCGCTTCTTTCTTTGAATAGGATCTATCTAATTTGTCTAATTGTAAGTCCAAATATTTTTGATCAATATAGTATTCAAAGCCGAACACTGCCTAGCAACGCCTAAAAAATACTAATGAAACTTTATTAAACTTCATTGTTGTCAAAAAAATCGGAATGCTAAGTCTTCAGCAAAGAATTTTTTTTAATTCAGTCTTACGGTCTTGGCGACGTGTCATATCGACACGTAATTAAAGAATTTTAAGAAAAATTTCCTGGGGTTCATTTGAGCCGCAATGGGTTGAAAAAACTGTCAAAAAATTAATTTGAAACAGGTTGATTAAAATGTTTGACTGTTTTAGTTTTCTACAGTTGTATGATTAGCAAAACCAGTCTAGATCAAAAATATTCTTCTCCAAACAACTTACTAGAGAAAATCACCTCATAGGCACTTGCAGATTTGTTATTCTCAACCACAGCTTGTACACAAAAGCTTTTATAATTTATTTAAAAATAATTGGTTATCTCTATACATATACAGTGTGGAAATTACGTAAAGCCGGCCACAGACTATGTGCACACGTGCGCGCACGTACGGACATATGGGGCATGTGCACATGCACATAGTGTGTATGGTACCACGCATCTCTTTGATGTGCGCTTCGTTTACCGACTTCACATCTAGGCGCATTTCGTGATACGTGGTACCATACACACTATGTGCACATATACGCACATGCCTCATATGTGCGTACGTGCGCGCACGTGTGCACATAGTCTGTGGCCGGCTTAAGGAATAAATTCAGTAACTCCGTTAGTATTTGCGCTAGCAATAAAACTTAAAAAGCATATTTTAGGGTTAATTATAGCGGATCCGAGAAACGTATACAATTTTTTTTTTTTTCATTACTTTTCTTTAGACAGTTATGACGTCATCAATATATTTTTTTAATGGCAATCTATGTTTTTTTATTTTACATTCGCATAGAGTTTTTTATTCTGTATTCAATATTAGCAAATACTTAATAGGTTACATAAGAAAAAAATTAATAAAAATGGCGTTAAACTTCAAATTAATGAAATTTAAAAAAAAACTAATTTTATCGAAATTTAAGGAAAAAATACATAGAAATCTAAATAAAACAAAGTTGACAAAAGCAATCAATGAAAAAAAAAATATAAAAAAACAACCCTTGTTTTTAAAGTAGGGCTAACAAATTAACAAAATTATAAAAAAAAACTATTGATGTAAGAGTTATAAACTAAAGATTTTACACCAATGTTCAAACTGATGACCCTTCATCATCTGACAAAATCCAAGACGATCATAAAGAGCAGCCAATTCGTTTTGAATGGTTTGGGGAGTTATTAAACTGTACTCATGTCGAATTCTTGCTTTAAAATCATTCAAATTGTTGGGTCAATTTTGATACACCTTGCTTTTTAAGTGCCCCCATAGAAAAAAATCTATTGCCATTTTCTTCCCAGCCATCTTTTTGGGAACACTTTGTCCAAATAACGCCACACATTAAGGACAAAGTGTGGTGGAGCACCATCCTGTTGCAACCAGAGATTATTATTAATTTAGAAGCTCATTTATTATTTAATCAAAGAAACAGTTTACACAATTATTTTGTACCTATTCAGAACTTGGAAACTTTTATGGTATCTCTATGGCTTTTTCTTAAATTCCGATAACATTAGACAGCTCTGCTAATTTTTTGAAAATTTACTAATTTGAACTTTAGCGCCGTTTTTATTCATTTTTTCCTTATGTAACCTATTAAGTATTTGAAAACGTTAAAATCAGAATAAAAAACTCTATGTGAATGTAAAATAAAAAACATAGGTTTCCATTAAAAAACAATGTAAAACAATGATGACGTCATAACTGTCAGAAAAAGTATGAAAAAAAAAATTGTATACGTTCGTCGGATGCGCTATAATTAACCCTACTACATGCTTTTTAAGTTTTATTTTTAGTGCAAATACTAACGGAGTTACTGAATTTATTCCTGACTTAATTTCCACACTGTATATAAAACAAAGTCGGGTTTGTTCGAGCACTTATAACTCGAGAGCGGCTGGACAATTTTCATGGTTTTTGATTTGTTGGATTTGTCTCCGCCCCGAATAGCAGAATAACTATTAAAACTTGGACAGGGGGGGGCTCAGGGGCCCCCCTTAATTTTATAACTCAAGAACGGCTCGACCGATTTTTATGACCTTTGATTTATTGGATTTGTTTCCGCCCCGAATAGCAGAAAAAAACATGGACAAGGGGGCTTAGGGGGCCCCGGCTGGACCGATTTTTACAATCTTTAATTTGTTGGATTTGCCTCCGCCCCGAATAGCAGAATAACTATTAAAACATCGGAAAAATTACAGGGGGTGGGGAGCTTGGTACAGGGCAACGACACTAAGAAAGTCCCCCTGGTGCCACAGTAGATCTTCTTTTACTACCTTGCAGCCATTTTGATCTGAGTCTTCCTGCTCTCCATTTATGTTTAGGTACAGTAAACGCCACCTCTATAGTAATTTAAAGCAAAGAAACGAGTTCTGATGAAAAAAACCTGCTTTCCGGCATGGACACGTGCTATTCAAAGGTTGGCCGACTGTGAATCAAAGAGTGCCGAAACATTATTCTCGATAAGCAGTTCTTTTATAACAAGTTGTTTATTTTCGTTGGATCACTATATCCATGGCGTTTGCTTTATCTAATTTTGCTTTGCTTTATTTTTGTTTTAATTCTGTGCCCTTCTCCCTCAAGGGGCATTTCGCAAGGACGAGCAAATACTGGGTGAGAATGATCAAAAAGTTCGAAGTGTGACATAAGTAGTAGGACGTAAACAAAAATCCACGCGAGACAGAAAAAGTATTTGCAGCGGCCAGTTGTGAAACCCAAAGCACAGCCAAAGGGTCAAAAACCTCTACCTGTCTAACGACCCAAATTCTAGCACAATACAAATACAAAATTCTAAATTCAACCACCACCCGAGACGACATTCGGGATTATAAAAGGATTATTGACCGAAGTCCATAAAATTACTATAAGTCTGGTCGTACTTTGCTTCTGATGAAACAGTCGAATGAGCACGTGACATCGTAATGGGAGAAACAGTTCAACTATTTTTTAGTATTTTACGGGCCATTACATTTAAATATATATATTTTTTAAATTTTGACACAATGTTGTCCCAAAAGGACATAATTATCTTTTTCAATCTGCAAAAAAAAACATACAAAATAAAATTGCTATGGAATAAATTTTTTGTACTTGTCGACAATTCCAATAGATACAATCCATACAACAAAGTAGCAATAATTGTTAACACCAGTAATTGCCAATTTCCCCTGAACCTGAAAGTAATAATTATCTTTTTGCTTTAGTTTAAAACGTCCAAATTTTGGTCTATTTTTAAGTAATTATTTTTTTCTTCATTGACCGCTTGTTGGGGATTTAAGTCTCGAATGGACCAAGAGCATTTTATTTCCACAATATAATCTTAATCAACAATTCCATCCGGACTGGCACCGAGAAAACAATTTTCCTTGTAAATAAACAGTCCGCATTCACGCACAAGTACCCCATAGTCTTTTTCAAAGTGCTTTTGCTTCACCTTCTCTTCCCCACATCATTATAGCTGCGCTCTTTCGAAATTCAGAACAGACAATATTTCGAGCTAGCTTTGACGTATTAATAATAAATTCGTTTTCATCTAGATGAATTTCTGTTAGACCGTAATTTTCATCTGGTGGAACAGCATATACTCGCGTTTTCTTTTCAGTCCCGCGATATAGTTTTTAGCGAATTTTCCTGGACTACAAAATTTTCCTGTGCAATAGGACAAAATATTCTTCCTTTTTATTATATGAGATTGTCCCCTATAAATTTACAGACGATAGAATTATAAGTTTCTGCTGCATTATTTTTCATATTCAAAATTAGACTATGCACATTTTGAACAAGTTTTTTTCCACACGACTCAATGTCGTCAAAAAGACCAAACTCGATCATGTCTGGAACTGTGTTGATTTCGCCTTCCTTGCTTCCTTGACAAAAATAGCCTCTCAATTTACTACAGTAGTTACGTAGTAAATGGTTTACGCACTTTATCTTTATTATAGGGAATTTATGGTCGTAGGGCTTCGCGATGCAAAGTTTTTTGTAAAACACTGCTGCTTCTTTTGCCAGCGAAGTTTTCTTGCTCTGTTATTAGTGATGTAATTATCTATGTTAATTAAATCGAAAAGAATAGATTCCTCACATTGCAAAATTTTATAAAATATCAATCAACGAATCAAGTAAGATACCAACCGATCTGTTAAAAAAATAGGTGTAATTGAAAGCGTAATACTAGGTAGGAATAAATATTTCGCGTTTGGGACATTTTCAATGCTCATTTCTAGTTTTGAGCATTTTATTCGAACACTGTCCAAATTCGTATATTGAGTGTACACTTTATTGTACTATTGTGATCATTGCCTAAAAAACGTCGTGTGCACCTCGACTCACGCCTCGGCCACAAACAGCAGATGCGTCCAAAAAAGCTAACTTTTACGGCCGCGAAAGATAAACATTGTTTAGGTGTAGGTCTAGGATTTTACTCGGACTGTACACGGCAAATTTGTAACATGGCTGTATAGGTGGAGCTACTTTTTTGACGTAGAAATCAACAGAACAGGGTTTTATTTAAAACATTATCACATAGTTGTATTTGCGCTTCCATCTTCAATAATGTAGCAAACAATCAGAAAAAACTATAGGCAGGGCGATACGCATGTTTCTTGGTAAGTTTTAAATTCGTGTCAATAAAATGGGACAAAAGATACGTATGTTCCTTTTTCTACAACTATTCAAAATTTGAAGATTACTGATCAGTAATTAACAATACACCGATTTTTATAAATGTACACTGCAAACATGGGGTGAGAGAAGCGCATTGGTCCTAATATTGTGCGCATGACTTTCTTTCCCGTATTCTTAGTTCTTCTTCTACTTCCTTTTTTGTCAAGCTCATTATTTCTGCTGCCTTCAATAACACGATGATTACAAAAAAGGTGATTCTATGGTCACTTCTGCAGCCGTAAAGTTTTACTTTTTGGTAATCCTCGCATAAAAAAATTATGACCAAATTTTTGAATTATTTTATGATCCTCACCAAAAACGTTAGGTGCACCTCATCAAAAGTGCTTTCTATCAATTTTACAGCTTCGATGCACAGATTACTATTATTTTCGTTTTCTTGGACAGTAGTTTGCTTTTGAGTAGTCTTTTATTTGCGTAGGAAGCTTTATTTGAAATACTAAATTTTCTCTTATTTCTAGTTATCTGTCTCCAGTTCAATCTGTTGTATTTAAACTTTTCTACCTCTTCAAATTCATGACTCCTACTTTGGCTTTTCCTGTTCTTGCTTTTTTGTCACATCTCATTAGTTTTGTTTTCTCTTGGTTTATTAATCCTATTTCTCTTCCCTGATTTATTAGTTATTACATTCAACATAATCTCCATTTCTTTTTGTTGTTTTTGTAATTATTAACGTATGGAACGAAAGTTTTCGGAAAAATATAACTTCACAAAATGAAATTTAAAGAAAGTTTAATAAAAACTAATAGTTAGCTTATAATTATGGAGGTCTTTAAAAATAAGAAATAACACTAAAGTACTGAAAGCGGGCCATTGTCTTCAATCTGCCGCATCGTAGGTTTAACCTTGGCCATTAACCCGTGGATGGTGACAATGTAAATTTCTCCTATCTTTTGAAAAATCCTTCTTCCGGTCTAGCTTCCCACCCTTGATTATACACTTTTCACTTTATACACTGTGGCATATTTGGAGGATTGTCGGTTTTTGGAACAAAATTAATGTTGTGGCCACTTAGCCATTGCTGAGTAATTCTGGCATAATGACACGATGCCAAATCAGACCAAAAGATGACATCATCATTTCAGTGATGTCTGTTCTAATTTATGCAGACATTTTTTAGAAATGGCACACCATACCAAAATTTTATCGGAAAATTTTGCTTTTTTGTTCAATTTTACGTGATCCGGACTGGCTTCTATGTCGTTCGTATAGAATCCTTCATTACCTTACATCTCCGAATTTACAAAAGTAAAATACTTTTCATCATATAAAATGATCACACGACCACGTGTGAAATGGTGCAGTCTCAGCGCTCTACAGCATCTCGGTATTCTTTCCAGTTGTGCTGCTGAGTATTTGGGACACTTTTTTCTTTTTCAGTATTTTAAATTATTTTGCTTTATTTCCCGACATATTATGGTAGTGTGAGAAACACCAAACTGACGGCCTAATCGTCGAATGGATGTCCCTACCTTGTCTTTTACTGCTGTTAAAAATTTTGGGAGGTTTCTTCCGGTCAATGAGCAAATACTGTCACTTTTGGGGAAGTTAACACACTCCACAACATTTTCGCAATCTTTTATGGTTTGATAAATAGTTGACAAACTAGTAACTTGAAAGGTAATAGCTTTGATAACTCGAAAAACTACAATGCGCTCTTTCATCTCCAATTTCGCCTCGTCTTGTGTCGTATATAAAGCAGACCATTTGCTGTACAAATGCCAACAATTTTTAGAAAAAAATCCTTTGGAGAAATACGCAATAGTTCGAGCAAATAATTTGTGCATAAATTGCTTTTCAGAAGCTTACCGAGGAAAAGGTTGCAAATCACAGCACACTTGTAAACAGTGTAATTGCCAACATCACACCCTGTTACCTTTTAAAAACAAAACTGATCAACAGTCTTCTAAACAAGAAGACAATAGTTCTGGAAATGAAAACAAGGTTGTACCAAGTCCTTTCGTTGGTTTAGTCTCTTCTTTTCAAACTGTTCTGTTGGCAACAGCTCTTGTACGTATCCTAGATCCACTAGGAAAACAACATGTGGTTCGTACATTGATCGATAGCGGAAGCCAATCCAGATTCATAACTGAAAAATGTAGACAATGCCTAAACCTAATTCACAATCAACTAATTTAACAGAGGGAGCCTCCAGAACTTATTACATTCTTAAAATCCTTAAATGATACTCTTCTCGTAGGAGAAAAATTGCAAAAGGACCTAGCTAGCGTGCTCCTGCGCTTTCGGTTGCATCGCGTAGTTCTTACGGCCGACATCAAACAAATGTACCGACAAATTTTGGTAACACCAAAACATACAGAGTATCAAAAAATTCTGTGGCGCTTTTCTTGTTTAGAACTGCTCCAGGATTTCATTCTAAACACGGTTACTTATGGAGTGACCTCTGCTCCTTTTCTTGCACTACGAACTTTGTTGGAATTAGCCGATCGTGAAAAATCGCGTTATCCTAGAGCAGCAAAAATCTTGTCTGCAGATTTCTATGTAGACGATTTCGTCACTGGTTGTAATTCAATTGAGGAAGCTCGACAAATTCAAATCGATCTCGCAGAGTTGCTTGCACTTCGAAAATGGGCTTCAAATGTACCCGCGATATTGGCAAACTTACCTGAATCGTTGTGTCAGTCTCAAGCTCTTTCATTTGACGATGACGACATTATCAAAATCCTTGGGTTCAATTGGAATCCGTCTAATGATTTGTTTTTATACTCTGTTAATCCTTTAGAGTGCACTAAGAGAACGATTCTTTCGACTAGCTCCTTTAACTCTATTCGCCAAGCACCTCATCCAGAAACTATGGGCACTCATTTTGCAGTGGGATAAGACCCCCCCCCTCCAGACATTGTAGAACAGTGGACGAAGTACTTGCAAGATTTGCCTTAATTAAGCCGACTTCAAATCCATAGGTTATTGTTGCCCAACTATTACTTGTCAATTCAGTTGCACGGATTCTGCGACGAATCAGAATTAGAATATGCAGCCGTCATCTAGTTTCCTTTCGTTAGTCCTGACAATCAGATTGTTGTTTCGTTGATTTGCGGAAAATCAAAAGTTACTCTATTGAAGAAGCGAGTCACGGTTCCTCGCTTAGAACTTTGTGCTTCTTCGGAAAAAAATCCTGCCCTGCAGATCTCGAGGACTTCTTCCTTTCAGTCTAATCGATCATCGCTTATGGTGGACGGGTCCTTCTTTCCTAAAACACCCTGAAGTGGAATGGAAGTTACAGGAACAGTTTCAATCTGATCTGGCTTCTGCAGAGGAAAGAGTCCTTAAATTTTCTGGACTGACTACAGTTTCTCCAGATTTTGATTTATTGATCGAATGTCATTCCAATTTGGTCAGAATTGTCACTTATTGTCGTCGCTTTGTTCACCGCCTAAAAAACCCAACACAGAAAACTCCTGACACCTTTACCGCTGTGGAGATCCACGAGTCACTTTTACTATTAGGAAAAGATGTCCAAACGTCAGCGTTCTCCGAAGAAATTGATAAATTACGTCGTGGCAACGTTGCTTCTAAGCCACTTCGAAATTTGAAGCCCTATCTTGATTCGGGGGGATTTCTCAGGGTGGGCGGTCGTTTTGACCATTCAGAACTTTCCCATGACCATAAACATAACAACATCCATTGACTAATTTAGTGATCTTAAATTGTCATCAAAAACATCTTCATCCAGGTCTGCGCACTACACACTTCTTGCTTTCTCAGAATTATTGGATTATCGGTGCTAAGCGTGCCATTCGTCATTCGTCCAAAACCTTTAACCCCATTCATGGGAGACCTTCCAAAATCTCGTCTTACGCAAGTTAAGGCTCTTCAGTGTACGGGCGTAGATTATGGGGGCCACTTTTTGATCACTATGAGCAAGGTCAGAGGTGTAAAGTCTCTTAAAGCATACGTCTGCTTTTTTGTTTTTTTTACCAAAGCTTTACATTTAGAATTAGCATCCGACTTATCCACAGAAGTATTTCTCGCCGCTCTACGCAATTTTATCGCTCGGAAGGGTCGTTGTATTTTTTAGCGATTGCAGCACCAATTTTGTGGGAGACTCAAGACAACTCGAATCGTTGTTGCAACAAGCCGCTGAAAACGAACAAATTCAGTGGCATTTCAATCCTCCTTCCACTCCACATTTCGGTGGTCTCTGGGAACCAGGAGTGAAGTCGCTGAAGACTCATCTGTCTCGAGTCATTGGAGACCAAATACTTTCCTCTTTGCGAAATAAGCACAGACCCTAACGATTTATAGGTCTATCCATATACAGTCCACCCCCGCCGTCAACTTCCAAGCAAAACCAGCAAACAAATTTTGCAAGAATTTTTTTTTCTTTCGAACAAAATTAGAACTGTCCTCAGGACGTACAGGAGACAGATTGGATCGGTTTGATGATCCATTAAGGCCATTATACTGTTGTAATGACCACGACCTTTATTTGGTTTTATAGGCTCCTTGAAACGTCCAGTCAAACAAATAATATAACAGCTACATCATTGGTCGCCTCTAAGTCTAGGAATCTTTGGCAATATAATGTCTTTGTCAAATTTGGCATTTTCAGCAATGATCTGTTATAAATACCTTTTTCTCTGTCCATAAGAAAAAGTCAAGTATTACATACAGCCAACGGAAACCTGGCATATAAAGTGTTAAAAGTATTGTTTGCAAACTCTTTTAAAAGTTTTTCGAGAGTAGTGATGAGATTTTGATGGACTTGTTTTGCCAAAAATAATCTTTCTTCCACAAGAAGTACAAACTTTTCTACAGTTTTCATGGTAGTCACACTGATGCGGTGAAACTCTTGAAGTCATAGTTTTACAGAAATTAGTGACTCAGTTGAAATCGTTGAAATTTTGAACAAACAACGTTCAGATCAGTAGCTGTCAATTCAAGTTACAACTAACTTACTATAGAGAAAAGAAGTCTGAACTAATTGTCCGATATGCAGATTTGGATAGGGGTTCAGATATAGATAGAAAATCAACAACAGGATACCTATTTAAGATTTCTGGAGGAAGTTTTCCATGGTGTAGCAAGAAACAACAGGCCGTAGCTCTGTCATCAACCGAGGCAGAGTACATGGCATTAAGCTCAGCAGTATGTGAAGCTTTAAGGTTAAGGAAACTAATCAGCGAACTTGTTATTGACTTTGAATTGCTTATCACCATCTACAAAGATAACAAAAGCATAAACGAATAATCAGCACAAACATCCAAAACACATCGATATGACTTACTATAGAAGCGCGATATACATTTATTCCAATTGTCTAATCAGTTTTACAAAAGTCGATTGGGTAAATCGTAAGTTAAATAAAAAAAATCCACATTTTTTTAAGTTCCTAGATTTTTTGTCCTGGAGTGTTTTTCGGAACATAATTGAACTCCATCACATATTTACCAGGCGTACCGTAAGGGGAGGTGTTGAGGACCACTGTACTTCTGTACACTGTACTTCCCATCTCCTTCCTTATTCTTTTACTTATTCTTAAATCCTTTTTATTTTTGTTTTTACTTTTTTTTATTTTCATCTTTCTCTTGTTTTCATTTCTATTTTTTGTTATTGAATATTTATCTTTACTCGTTGTCCGTTTCTTTGCCATATCTTTTATTTTATTTCCACTTATTTTCCTTTTCCGCTATTGTATTGAATTATTTACTCTCTGGTAATTTTTTGGGACGGCGCGGCGCCACTATTTCCTGTTGTTGTAATTATCTTGTTTATCATTTTATTTTGCATCTTTATCTGGTGATCTTTCACTTTCACGTAGAATTAGAGGTTCTTTATGCCTTTTTTTATTTATTTTTTATAACTTCTATGTTTATCTCTTCATGTTGGCTGTATGCCCATTTTCTCTGGGTTCTTCATGTGTTTTCTTAGCACTTTCCTGTGTTTTACTTCATTAATTGGTCTAAACATTCACACATGACAATAAATAATAATTGGCCATTAATATCTGACCAAACAAATGCTGGTCATTAAATTTACAGGACAAAACAGTTTTAACTCAAAACGTCAAAAAAGTATTAATTTACGATGTGCGTATCATCAAGCAAATTACACCTACTTGCTAGTTAAACTCGACAAAAGTAATTTGTAGTTGGTAAACACGACAATTCAGAAAACAATAGGTACTTAAAATCTGCAATAATATTAATTCGGAGTATTTATCTTCAAGTCAGCACTAAATTGATAACAAGAAATACAGCAAATAAAACCAATACTGAAGTAATATGTTTGTAACACTATGTAGTTACTTTTTCACAAAGAAGCATTATCTAAGATTATTTTACTCTCAGTCAATAATTTTGATTTATCAAAAAAATCCCAATATAGCTAACAAATGAATACATTAATGTAGCACAGCGCGTCCCAAGACAGCAATAAAAATAAATACCAAGGGAGTGACCAATCACCTTCAGTAGAAATTTGAAATGTTTCTAGTTCTGATGGAGCTAATAGGTAGGTATTTTTTGAAGCCACTTTTATTCGAACATGAAGTTCGGATAGAGCAGTTTCTAATAACAGTATAAATTTTTCAGTAATATAGAACATTTCATTACTATTAACAGTATTGAAACAACTGTTAACTGAATGCTATATATACTATAACTATATGCTATATAAAATATTAAATTACCTTTAAAGAGAGGGCATATCCTCCACAAACTAATGGGTCCCTGCCTATTAAACTGTCCCAAGATGAGTTCCATATAAAACAATGGAACAGCTCCGAAGACCAACATTAAAGTATAAGGAACTAAAAACGCGCCTGCAAACGAAATTTTATGATTTCTTGATATTAAAATCATCCATAAAACCCAATCATAAATCGCACTAATGAGAAGCTAATATTATATAGCCTACCTCCGCCGTTCTTATAACAAAGATAAGGAAATCTCCACACATTAGCGAGGTCAACTGCAAAGCCGATGATGGATAATAAAAAATCAGCACCCGAGCTCCACGTTTCCCTGGTTTCGTCTGGAACATCTGGTGAATCTGGATCGGCTTCGCCTGCTTGACTAGAACTAGTTGATAAAATAAAAGATTCGTAGCCTTTTTCGTCTTCTTCAAGCTGTACATGAAGATCTTCTGCAAAAAATAGTTCTCAATGTTGAAACAGAAACATTTTCCGGGCGATAAACATAACTCAATGTAACTTTAGAAACTGATTAATCAAAGTTTAAAGTCCGGTTATCAGTATCTACACAAATTGCAATCATTGTTTCTGCACCTGGTAAAGGCTGTTAAATTCCATGTATTAATCAGGAAACTGTATATCAATTCAACGTAAAAGAAAAATTATTTTCTTCATCCCCTAGCCGAAAGTACGGTCTTTCGCCCGGGAACAGAGGCTTTTGCGGCCTGCTGGGGGATGAAGATAAACGCCAGTAAATCCAACTTTCCATTTCGTATCATCGAATAAAAACAAATAACGAAATGGATGTAGAGATTGGGATGCAAAATTTTATGGAATGCACAAATAAAAGAGAGACGAAAATAGGAATGACAGGGTACAAATTAATTTGAACTGGATAACACAGTGGAGAAGGAAATCACACTGAAAAACAAAAATTAATTCAAAAATTTACAAAAAAAATCTACCTTAAAAATGAACTCATAAAGGTCGAAAAAATAGAAAAAACTGAAAGTAATACCACAGGATGAGAAGGTCACTAGTATAGATGGAACAATGGAACTGCCAAATTGAAAAACACAAAACAAGCACTGAGATATCTAAGGCAAGAAACCAATAGAGAAAGAAAGAGAAACAACAGGAACGACTCGAGTAAAGAAAAAATCATGAAAGGGAAAGAGACAAAATAGACCAGGCATCTAATTTGCCGAAGAATTGGGATCATTAGATATTAAATTGTGAAATTAGTGCGAGGGGCATCAACACACAAGAACAGCTTAGTCGAAGCACCAAATGAAGAAACCACTGTGTCAGAATTGGACTCTGCTGCGACCAGAAAAGTAAAGAAAATAAATCTGAAGAACCATTTAAAAACTCAACCAGAAAACTAGAAGAAATAGCATTTTCGACAGATACTTGTACAAATGTATAAACAAATTAAGATATATCCCAACGATCAAAAATTCGAAAGAATTTTATGGAGATTTGACCCGTAAAGGCCCTTAGAAGAAGACAGATTAACCACGGTAACATATGCAATAGCATCAGCACCATACCTAACTAATCGATAATTCCTCGAAGCTCAATGTGACGTTTAACTCCGGCTTCCCAAAGTCCTCCAAAATGTGGGCTCTGAGGAGATATGAAGTGCCATTGCGTGCCATTGTTTGCGCCATGGTTTTTAATATTTAGTTGCTCCACTATTCTTGAAATTTCGTCCTTTATATATCGGCTAGTACCGACAAATGTTGTATCGTTATCGCTTTATATTTCCTCTTCTTGCCACAAATCTCTACAATGCTGCTAAAAATATTTCTGTTGACATATCGCCCACCACCTCCAAATGAATAACCTTTATTGCGAAGCAGACAAAAATAGCTATATACCGGGTGTCCCAGAGGTGTGTGGACCATCAATTACGTCCTTATTTTGAAGGACATCAAAACGAGGTTTTCGGGGGACGATAGCCACACGATACCTTCACAATCTAAAATTATTAGAAATCATATACAGAGTGTCCTAGTATTAGTAATATACCAAAGTTATGTTTTTTTAAATGGAATGTCCTGTATATTAGTTGGTGAATTGAAAGAGCAGTTAACGCTGAGCAAAATGATATCAGGTACTACAGGTTTATGATGGATGATTCTTGAGTTATGAAGAATTTTAGGTCAAAATTAGTGCTTTTTTTTTAAATTGCAGAGACCTTCTAACAGAGATAACTGAATACTTTTCTGTCAATAATTTTTTATAGATCCAAACTTTAATTCATACTGATTGAAAGTCATTTAAATTGATATTTCTATACAGGGTGTACGGTTTCGCAAAATGTATAATAACTATTTTTTTTAAATGGAACACACTATATTCCATTATACCACCAAATAGCATCTTTAATAAGCTTTTTTCAATGTATGGTTTGACTCGGCAAATGTTAGTACTTTAGTACTTTAATTTTCACAAAAAAACCTAGAAAGTTTCCCGAAATTGCTAAAATCGCGTATTAAGATCAGATCGCCTTGGACTTCTTGCCATGGAGATAGTCGTTTATTGTCTAATTTATTAAATTACTTCAGAAATGACACCGGGAGTTAGACAGGCTTAGGTTTACGTAAGCATTCGATAGACTATATCCTTTACATAACCACAAACGAAAAAATCTAGAGGAGTTAAATCTGGTAGTCTTGCGGGCCATTTGACAGGGCCACCCTTACCAATCCAACGTCTCGGCAACCAGTCATATAAATATCTTCTTACATTCCTATAGAAATGTACAGGAGCTCCATCCTGTTGCAACCACATTAAGGACCACTGATTCTGTTAATCAATCGTCCGCCTCCAGTGAGGATTTTCAGTGGCATAATAGTGCATGTTATGCCTCTTGACATGCCCATTACTCTTACAGGTCGCCTCATCAGTGAACAAAATTCTGTTTAAAATATTTCTATTCCTTTCTAGAAGATTGTCCATTATTTCGTAGAATTCCACTCTTTTTGCAAAATAAGCTTCTTGCAATTCTTGATGGAGTTCAATGTGATATGGATGAAACCGATGTTTTTTGATCACACGGTTTACTGAAGATTTCGAAATATCAGATTGGGCAACAATTTATTTTGTTCTGGAATGAAGATTTTCTTCTAAGATTAGTAAAACTTCTAGTTCAGTGTTTTCGCCTACTCTTCTACCAATTAATTGTTTTTTGTTGTAGGCCACGTTTCCAGTGTTTTCAAAACGTTGTACATTTTTGTGGCAAAAAAGGAATTTCTTTCGGCTTCTTCTAACGCATTGTACCATATTTATCATTACTTCTTTCGTAAAATTCATTTTGTAAAAAAATCACAAAAGTGAAACAATAACTTACTGTTAACAACAACAAACGGCTCCATGGTAACCAGTCTAAAATGATATCTCCATGGCAACAAGTCCAAGGCTAAACCTAAGCCTGTCGACCTCTCGGTGTCATTTCTGAAGTAATTTAAAAAACTAGACAATAAACTACTATATCTATGGCAACAAGTCCAAGGCGATCTAATCTTAACACGCGATTTCATCAATTTGGGAAAGTTTTCTACGTTTTTTATAAAAATGATCTAAAGTACTAACATTTGCCGAGGCGAACTATATATTGACAAAAAGCTTATTAAAAATGCTATTTGGTGGTATAACGGAATATAATGTGTTCCATTTAAAAAAAATATAGTTATTATACATTTTGCGAAATCGTACACCCTGTAGAGAAATATCAATTTAGATGACTTTCAATCAGTGTGTATTAAAGTTTGGGTCTATAAAAAATTATTGACAGAAAAGTATTCAGTTATCTCTGTTGGAATGGTCTCTTTTTAAAAAAGCAGTAATTTTGACCTAAAATTTTTCATAACTCAAGAACCATCCATAATAAACCTGTAGTACCTTATATTATTTTGCTCAGCATTAACTGCTCTTTCAATTCACCAACTAATATACAGGGCATTCCATTTAAACAAAAAACATATCTTTGGTATATTACTAATACTAGGAAAATTTAAATCGTGAAGGTATCGTGTGGCTATCGTCCCCCGAAAACCCCGTTTTGAGATCTTTCAAAATAAGGGCGTAATTGATGGTCCACGCACCTCTGGGACACCCGGTATTATATTCTTACTTATTTTGGATGGTAATATTAAAAATGCTTCTGGTCTTACTCAAGTAAGGAATCTTGTAGTTGTCCACCAATACCTATTCGTAGATCGGTATTGTCGATGAACGGAAGAAGACTTGATCATTTGCTTGATTTTTCAACATCGTTGTTTTTCGTAGTAACTTAAATTCTGACTTGAATTCATCTTCTTGTATCTGTTTCATTAATTCTTGCAATGAAAATTCCATTCCTGAACGTGTTATAGTGGTCCCGAAAGGTCTTTTTTTCTGTAGATCCTTGGTTCGGTTTCATTATTAATACTTGATAAGGTCCTTGGTTTTTGTGATTTGGTATTTCCCATCAGTTAACCACTCTAGCCCATGCCACCAAATTTTTTGAGCTTTAAGTTTTGATAGCTCTATACCTCTTGAAATAATTTCGGCGGGATTTTCCTGTGTGTTTACATAGTTTCAGTGATCTTTAGAATTTCTGCATGTCTATTAGCCACGAAGGTTTTCCATTCAGAAGGATCTCTTCTTATTTATCCTAATGTAATCATCGAATAGGTCCATGCCTAGATGGGTGCATTCTTCGCATTGATTGCATTAGTTTTCCTGGTAGAACAGCAGCGCATACTTTTAGTCTTGGTAGTGTTGTTCTTGTTTTGGTTGGAGCCACTTTTGATTTGGCCGCTAAAATAGAGTAATTTTTGATGTACTGTTAACTTGTAGCTTTACGTAAGTGGCAGCTCCGTAAGCTTTTATGGAAGCGTCGCAAAATCCGTGTACCTTTATTTTGCAGTCCTTTGTTTGGTGTCTCCGTCGGCGTCGTGCCGATGTGATCTCTTCTAGACGTGGAAGTTTGATCGAAGTTGAGTCCATTGATGCTGAAGATTTTCTGGAACGTCTTCATCCTAATTTAAATCCTGAAGCCACAGTTCCTGTATTAACATTTCTGCCTTCACAATGATTGGTGCTAACCGTGCTATTGGATCAAAAATATTTGCTACCACAGAGTATTTTTCGATTAGTTATTCTTGGAGATACCTTGAATTTAATTTTTCTTCTTTTGTGAGACCCAATGTATTCCCAACGATTTTTTGGTTTCTTCTTTTGTAATTTTCATAGTTGTTGATCTCTCATTTCTTCTAGAACTGCTTCTATTATTGCCCCTTTGTTGCTGTACCACTTCCTTAGATTATTTGTATCAATTGTTTTTGTAGTTTGAATGCTTCTGCTTCTCTGTCAGCTCCAGACAAAAGGTCGTCTACGTAGAAATCTTGTTTTAGCATTTTAGCTACTGTTCGAAAGTTGATTGCTTCATTTTCTGCCAACTGTCGAATTATTCTTACCAAATTGAAGCCTGTCTGATGTCTCGTCCCTTTATACCATTAGCAACGACACGACGTCGATGGTTTTATAGTATTAACTCCAGGACACTTTCTCAAATCGAAAGAATTATTAACACCAGCGGGTCCAGTGTGAATTTAATCCCAGTCTCTTAGCAAATGGTACAAGAAATGAAAAAAAAATTTAGATGGTGGAAAACTGGAGACAAAGTGATCATCAAAGAACACAATATTAGCCACAATAAAAGGCCTTTTGCAAAAATAACAAAAGTGCATCCATCCAACATGATAGAGTACTAGTATTCATCCCTCAGGGATCCGAAGAACGTCCTTTAAAAAAAAGCATAAATAATCCAGTCCTACTTCCGAAAGAAGAAAACATTTCAAATAAGGCTTAATGAAAAACGAAAACATATGTACATGAACCACAAACACTCATAAGAAGAAATCAAATAATTCCAGATTTGAAAGAAGAAAATATCTCAGTAGAAAAAGAAGGAGAGAGAATAAAAACTACCAACAAAAAAATAACCAATCCCAAGAAAGCGACATACAGTGGTTTACAACAAATGGGCCATATTAATTCTACTAATCCTGAAAATGTTTAAAACAATATACGCAATTTCATGCAAAAATAAACAGAGGAAGTTTTTGAAGACAAAGTTCTGAAGACATGAAAATCGTAAATGGAACAATCCAGCAGATACAGTTTTGCGCCAATGTCCGTGAATTATCATCGAACACAGAATGTAATTTCCTTACTCAGCATCTACAAGCAAAAGAAGAACATTTGGCAGAGTTACAAAGAAGTCTATAGAGGACAACAGGTAACTATATGAAAAGAGGATTACTGGGAAAAATGTTGACATCAATAATTTTCTGAGATAATGACGAAGCATACAAAGACATTGAGAATTTGAACAGTAACCAATAGGAACTAATAAAAACCTCAAACCACCAAACAAAGTCAAAGATACAAGCTTTGACAAATTTTACCGACACTGACAGACAATAGAATATAGAAGAAATTTGCCCGATTCCAGAAAAAACACAACAAATGTTTACAAGCAATGAATAACATGAGTACTCCAATTGACGAGAACAAAATAAGTATAATAATATGTACATACATCTCCAACCAGCGTCTACCAAATGGCTGAGAACTACACCGAAGATCTGTAAAGTTACTATCGATGTTTCATCTAAATTCAAATCAACCCCAGCAAGTTTTAAGAAACTCGCATCACCAGATCAAATTCAGAAAATAATATAAGCGGGAACAAAGAAACTTCCAACAAACATAAACATCATCCTAGAATCAATTGTTAAAACACAAGAAGAAGTTATATACCTACAAATCAAGGTAACCTCAATTCCACTAAGGATAATTTTCCTGGTGGTGCAAGGAAGTGAAAAGGGAGAGAGCCTACTTTGCGCAAGCTATTCAGTAAGGCCAAGAGGACCAAAAATGTAGCCGACTGGGAAGAATTTAAAGAATACCGGGACAGTAAATAGTTAGCTTGAAGAAAGAGGACGAAACGTGGTCAACGCATGGGAATCCGACAAAGCTGGCCGAAAACCCGCTCCCTGGAGGACTGCGCGGATTGTGAACCACAGCAGCGTAGAATGGACCATAAAAACTTTCAAACCCTTGAAGTCACCGTACGTGGGCGGAATATTCCCGGCCCTGCTACAGTGGGGTCTGTCTTGAGCTGAGAGTTGTCTTTATTCCCAAACTAGGGCGAGGAGATTTCCTCTCTCGCGAAATATAACCTGGTCATACTGCTACTGGTAAGTACGAAAATGTAACGGGTGTTTTTTAAAATTCGGCGTCGAAGTTGGCCATGAATGTTTAACTGTGAACGTGCCATCGAACTGACAATTATTAATTTGACATCTGAATCTACATCTAACCTCACTTTTAATTTAATTAAGCGACACGCGGATACTCTTACCTTTCGGGGTGCAGTGGAACCTCTTCGATAAAATTAGATTTTTCTGAACTTCACATCCGCATGTTTTGTGAATTCACATAACCGTCCTTTGTAACCGTCTAAATGAAACCAGGCAAAAAATTGTGGCCTGTTCACATAAACTCATAGTCGGCGCCAACTATGACGCCAAATTAAAAAAAAAAAACACCCGTTACTATGTGACCTTGGATAAGGACCTGGATAAGAACGAGGCCCTAGCTGTGAATCTAGAAAAGACAGAATTAGTCCTTTTCAGAATAAGAAGAAAGATGAGACAGCTAAGGCTGTCCTCCCTCAACGGCGTCAAGCTGAAACTCTCGCAGGATGTGAATGAAGTACTTGCGCGTTATGTTAGATCCTAAGCTGTCTTGGAAAAACCACCTGGAGAGCAAAATAGACCCAGAGAGAGCGGTGGGAAGGTCGTGGGGTTTAACACCCAGAGATAAATTTATGACGAATATTTATGTAGTGAGATATTCGAGAACAGATTTTCGCGACCTTTGACCTTGAATAACTTCTTTGGCTAAAACAATTTCTCTGGAGACTTTTGACACAATATTTATAAGAGCAAAATAATTTTCACAGAGATTTTTATATGTAAGAATTGAATTATATACGTTTTCAAGAAAATTCGAAGATTTTTAAACAAATAACAACACCAATTTTCAATAGTTAACTAATTCTACTTACTTTTTCTTAACGTGTAGGTAAGTACTATGCTACTCGACTGGTTCGAATGATGTTTTGTGAGTTTAGCTCTACCTGAAAAAGAGAACTAATTAAGTTTGCACAAAAATCGTTTAATATGCGACTATATCGAAAATATAGGTTAAAATATATTAAATCGCGGCGGTATAATCTAATTTTTAATGGAAGAGGAAATAAATTTAGCGGCAGCTTCCAGTCGGTATACGTTTTATCCATTCGTTCAGATTTCGCTTTGAAACTCCATATTGTCATTTAAAATCGATTTTAAACATGCAAGTATATGCCTAAATTAAAAATATCACTATTACGAATTTGATTAACTGAGAAAAGAAAATTTTGTGGGGGGCGTCCAATAGGTTCTGAATTCCAAGAATCCCATTTAATTATTGGTTCAAACCGGAAGAATTTCTTAATTATCCACTTCCGTTCGAGTCGACTTAGTTTCGCGTTGATGTCATTATTATAGCTTTCTATGGAGCTGAAAAATGACGCTCTTGTTAAATGAAGGATGGACGTCAAACAAATAAACGTAGAAAAAAGTATAATGCACAAAAGGCTGCATTGCTTTTTTAGTCGGTTATCCTTGCAAGAAATAAAAGTGTGTACTTGCCTACATTAAATTTATTTAGATTTTTCATCAACTGTCTAATCTCTTGTACAAAAGCTGGTTTTCCACCAAATCATTTCGAACGGAACTTACACCCTTTCCAATACGCGTCTATTCCACGAAAGCAATTCGAAAGAAACTTCTGAAAGTCTTTGTCGAACGATAATAAATAGGGACAGTTATATTTTCATACACAAAGTCGTTTAGTATGGTATGATGGAAGAAAGAAACCTTTTGTCATTTGACTCAGCTCTTTTCTGTTGACACAACAAAACTCGAAACGTTTGAAGTTGGAAGCAATTTCTCATCACAGCTATTTAAACTTGTCTTTGCAATGGCATTTTCATCTTTGATTTTGATTAGCTAGTAGCTACCACCTGTAGGAGGGCTTTGTTGTGTTATATTAGTTTTATACAATAATTACGCGACTTTGAAACCTTTGATGGATCTGAGTGCAACCCACAATCTCATTTTAATTGTAAATAAACGTCGTTTTAATTTGTGTTGTTGTTCCTGCAGGCTGATATTTATGTAATTATGTTTATTACATTCTGTTGTTGTTTCAATTCATTCAATAATACTTTGCAAATACAATTTATTAATCATTTTGTCTCCTTGAATCAGACTCATCACAAACCGCTTAGAAGAAAATCAATAGATTCTTGAATTTCCTTCTTTGGTGCTTAACATTAAATTATGTTTTTGCTCAACGGCTTGTAAAATCGTCTTTGTACTGATATTCTTTTACAAAATGTACCAACGACACCGGGTCTGGTTGGAATAATAGATACGGAAATTAAAAGTCGCATTAATTCAAAAATATAAGTCATGAAATCGTGTTAGAATAAAAATTATGTAAAAAATGTTACATACTTACTAATACATTATATTTTATCAATGCAGAAACGTCATAATTGATACAGACATTTAGTAGGCTTTGCACGTCAAAATATTCCATCTAACTACATGTAAACTTTGTTTTCCTCAGGCAACCTGATGTGTGAATCCTTTATGAGGAGCCAATACATTTATTATAAAGCTAGTAAATTTCAGCACACTACTCTTGTAGCTTCATCGGTTTTATGTTGTTTGCAGAGCTTTTATTACAAAAAATATTCTTTGAAATTGTTTAGCAACAGATTATATATTTGAGCCACAATTCTCCGGAAGATAATGTGAAGTTTTCCACTCCAAGGTTTTATCGATGGTGATTTCCTATTCTCGGCAGGTGGCTGATATTGGAATACCTGAGGTGATGGTGGATATTCATTTACATGTAATTGCTCGGAGAATGCCGCGTCACTTCGCACAATAAAAATCAGCTAGGACAAAGCACTTCACCGTGCCATATTCCCCCTGTTCTACCTTCCTCCTTGGCACCAATTAGAAAACGATTTCTACAATTTGAGAAAATCTTCCAAATATTTTAGTAGTTTGATGCAGGTGATAGGTGCAGCGGTTAATTTAGTAATTAAGAAGTTCGTTAAGGAAACGACACCCCCAGCTAAACAATTACAACGTCATTTAATTAAGTCAAAGGCGGCAATGATTTACTCGTATTAATTCTGGAGATTTAATTGAAAATTCTAAATAGGAAACTAAGTCGTGCACGCACTTAAACTTATCGTCGATTAAAGCTAAATCCTACGCGGAATTTCAACCAATGAGACACACTACCCATTTTTGTTAAAAACTTTGTGGAGACTCATTTGGGGAAACCCAAATGCAATTACCGTCAGTTTAATGATAACTTCTGCTTTGTTTATTTTAAAATGTAAGTAGTATTACTATTCACTAGCACTTACGGTGTACTATTTTCTTATCTGATCCATATTGTACGGATTAAGCTATATTTGTAATACAAAATATAATTAAAAAACTTAATATAAGTAGATTACCAAAGTTTGTGAACATCGTCAAATATACAAGGTGTTACAAAATGATTTTCATCTAGTCGCCTGTGCATTTTCCATGTAAAATAAAAAATGCCGCTTTATGAGAATAGAGACTAAAAATCCTCTGTAGCCGTGTTTTTCAGACCTGTTCAGGTTTACCATGACAATGAAGTGCAGGGTAAAGCGGGGATAGTTGAGCAACAGGGTAAGTTGGGCAATCGAAATATCTCGACCACTATACAGACCACACGCTAATTCATCAAATGATGGAAAGAAGCGTACGCGGGAGGGGAACACACCCCACGACGACCAGTAACGACTTGTCAATCAAGTGAGGTTTCAGGACGCTTTGTTTTTTTTTTTGCGACGAAAAAGTAAAAAACCAGTTTCGGTTTATATTTCTTCTGTACACGTTAAAAAGCAACCGTTTTCGGTCATGTAGGTGTTAAACTTTCATAAATCTATTATATTTATGATATCTAGAAAGAATTCGGTTCTTATTGAAACCGTTTTTTCATAAACTCACTTTTGTTTGAAATATTTGGTACGGGGCTAGTTGGGTAATGCTGGTCTTAAGTATGTTAACGATGATTAATTTTATATATCACATTAATATCATTTTGTTGTGTTTAATGTCTATTGATTGTCACATAACTGATCTTAACTAAGTCTTATTTTAAGTAGAAATATTGAGACTATTCCAAAAATTAAGAGTAAAAAATGTTTTATTTAATATTTGAAGAAATAATAGTTTCTGTTTCACAATTATCACTAAGGGACTATAAATAAAAGGATGATTATAAAAGGCTATTTTATTACATGTCTAGCAAACATTCACGTCATCACATGACTTAATTTTCTAATTGCTCAATGTGCCCCATACCCTTGCTCAACTTACCCCACCTATGGGGTAGGTTGAGCATGTCTGATCTTGTTCACTTGAAGGTTCGTAGCTCATAAACAAGATTTATGAGAGATAAATGACTTAGGACATGTTTAGAAAGGAATACATTACCTATCTATGAGAGTGCATATCAAGGAATTTGGACTTATCGTTTAGGAGCTATAGCCGATGAAGTGAAAAATTGCTCAACTAGCCCCGCCCTACCCTACTCATTCCGATTACGGGGCTTCGGATGAGTCCCGTATCTTCCTTGAATTAATTTAATTAAATAACATTTTCATTTGACAACCAATGCATTATTGACAGAATTAGCAAATGCAAAAAGAATACAATGGCATAGAAAAATTTACATGTTTAAAAATTCCAAAGTTAACTAGATGAAAATCATTTTGTAACAACCCGTAATTATATAAGGCTGTTTCCTAAAAACCGCCTCACTCTTATAACTCTTTTATTTATTGTTCGATTTCAACGAATAAAAAAGCAAACGGATTGGCTATATAAGTACCATTAGAGTGTCAGAGCTTTGATTTTTTTAATGTCATCTTCAGTATCAATCGATAGTCAACTTTTTTTTAATGGCCACCAACATTTTTTTGTTTTACAATGATGAAGATTTATTTTGTTAATCTATCGATGTATTTAACATTATGATTCGATGCATAATTATTACAAAAGTAACGAAATATTTATTACAATCATACCAAGTTTCATACGAAATTTTCAAGTGTGCCATGGCAAACAATCAAGTCACACAAAACTACAAAAGTCATTCAAAGGTCAGTGTTCAAATTTTCACCTGCAAAATTTCAACGTTCCTATTTATTTTAAACAAGATGGACTCCGATCAGTTGACTGATATGTTTGACGCTTATGTCCAATGCAATAAAAATAGCAATCAGGCTATCCAGCGTTACACAAACCGCTTTTCGGACCGAGAAGTTTCAAACCCTTGGACAAAATTTACGACAATATGGAGCATTTAGCAAGCCTAAGCGAGAACAGCGTCAATTCTTAGTACAGAAGAGAATCCTCGAATTTCGACTATGGAGATTGCTAAGAATATTATCAAATCGAGAAGTACATGCCATTCTTAAGAAACACAAGTTCAAGATGGCTTATGACCATTGTCTAAAAACAATAACAATGTTAAAAAAAATAAAAACCACAGGCGAAAATGTCAACATTGACGGCTGAATGGCACACAGGTTGGGTGCTTTTCTTTGTTTCCCCACAGCCCTCTTGAAAATTTCATAAAATTACATACTGTTGATTATTTTTCCTTTTTTTTCAATATACACGAAATTATGTCTTCAGTTACATCATTAGATTAAGAAGAAAAGGCCGTTTAAAATTAAATAAAAAAAAACAAGGTGAGCAATTAGAAAAAAAAGTTGACCATGGTCAGATGTTGAATATGACGACATTAAAAAAATCAATATCAGTTTGAAAAAGTAAAATAATTTCTTTCGCTTTTTTGTTCATTAATATCGGACAATAGTAATTGAATTAAAATTTAAATATATTTAAGTCAAACTCCACAAATTTATACAAATAAACCCAAAATTACAATTGGAACATGTTTCGGGAGAACACTACTCCCGTCATCAGCCCTTAAAGAATATTTAAAATAATAATTGAGGTATAGTTATTATAACTTGCGGCGTTTTTTAGGAAACAGCCTGTATGTCTCTTGCAACTTTAAATATTGGACATTCCTTTCACATTTTTTTTAAACACATGGATATTTCATTTTGTTTCTAAATTCAAACTTTTTTTTTAAGATTCAAAGCCATTTTTTACAAATTCGCTTTTTCCCAAGTAACTGACAATTTTTTTTTTTTTTTAAATGAAACAAATGCAAGTTGTATTTTGTGACAGAAGGGTTTAACATAACAAAATTAAATTTTTGTTAGATCCGTATAATTCCTTTTTTAATCAGTTTTTCCCTAAAACACCAAAAATAATTTTTATTAAAATTACCGACGCACGTTTCGCCAACAATGTCAGTAATTTTAATAAAAAATATTTTTGGTGTTTTAGGGCAAGAACGATATAGGGACAGATGTTGCACTAGGTCACTATATATGTCTTTGCAAAATTATCAAGGTTACCATGTGGCCTCGATCATCATCTATCTAACACCTTCTCATAAAGACTATTCTTATAAGCCCAAATTAATACGCTATATCTGCTGTAAGTTTCTGACTACAGCATCAGCTCAAGATTATCATGTCTTGGAAATAGCACAGAAGTAACAGTACACCAAATTTCAAATCAATCAGATCTGTAAAAGTTAGTAAGACCCTTTTGTCAAGTAGGAAATGAGCCGATGATCATCAAACGCCCTAACAGATCTTCATAAATTATAGCTAAGAACCATCTTGATCACGTCAGCTTTCAAACAAAAAAACCGCATCAAAATCGGTTCATTCGTTTAGGAGCTACGATGCCACAGACAGACATACAGATACACCGACAGACACGTCAAACTTATAACATCCCTCTTTTTTGCGTCGGGGGTTAAAAATAAAAATTTCAGAAAATACTCAAAGGTGGTACGAACACATGGTGAGAATGCCATGTGTGACATCATCTTCTCGAATATTCGTTAGACATCGAGAGCATGACGTCAGCCATGATGTTCTTTAAATGGAAGTCTGAAATAATTGTCGAGAAGATTCCATATGTATTGCGAGAATTCGATATCATCAATGGAACTTTCTGCAGGCTCCGAGAAGGATGTAGCCGATATACACTCCCCACAAAAATGATCGCATCACCTTTAATAACCAGAAAATACTTAATTCCCAAATAAAAAATTAAATTCAGCTTGTACAGTGAATTAAGTGACGTTAGAGATGCTTACTGATCTGCTAGAAAAAACCATCAAGTAAAAAATAACTGAGGCACTTACTCCCATATTATGTTTTGCACAGTAAGTTCTAGCTCTGTTAGACTCCTAAATAGCACACGTCGTTCTTGTAGTTGACATCCGAGGTGCTCCCATACATCTTCTATTGGATTCAGATCCGGACTACGAGCAGGTGTGATCAAACGAGGAATTTGGACGGCTTCAACGTACGATACCAGCAATGTGCCGTGCATTGTCCTGCATAAAAACGAAATTTCCTCCAATAAAAAGACGATATGCCACCACATAGCGGTCTAACACTTCTATGATGTATCTACCTGCTGTTATTGTCCCTTGATTTATCGAAAAGAGTTCCGTATGATCAGTGAAAGAGATTCCATTCCATAGCATAATAGAGCCTCCTTCAAAATTCTCCTTTTGCCGGAAATACACTGGAAATAGCGTTCACTTGGACGTCGGTAAACTGGCATTCGTCTATCTGATGCAAAGAGACAAAATCTGGTTTCATCGGAAAACAGCACATTATGCCATTCGTTGATTTCCCAATCAGCATGGTTTCTAACAAATTTTAATCGGGCAACTCTGTTCTCTGATGAGACGTGTACCACTGACGGCTACAAAAAGTCTTATGTCCTATTCTCTGAGACGGTTTCTTATAGTCTGGAGTGAAAGCAATCGTCCTCGAGCTGCCAAAAGTCATTTTGGAGTAACCTGACTCGTTGCCTGACTGCTTTTAATCTCAAGAACGTATCACCTACTGCTAGGGTAGCTCCATTACCTCGACACAACAAGTGAAATGCTGCTTTGGTTCACTCCAAGCAGATTTGAGACGTATCTTTGACTGCCATCAACTCTTTAACCGCTCTAACTGCTTCTTCGGAAGTTAAATTGTCTTGCAAATCTTTTATGTATACTTTAAAGAAAATTAAATAGTGGAATAATGCACAGCTTTAGATAAAAACCAAATTGTCCATTGCAGGATCGCCAGGCAGCGGTTATTTTTTGGTCGTTTGTTATCAGCAACATTTTTATTAAAAACCAATCGCAATACTTATGGTGAAAAATGAAAATATTGGGTGATGCGATAATTTTTGTGGGGAGTGTATTTATTAGGGGACGTTGTAGTCGTTGACCACTTCCAGTCAGTGACACCAGTCAGTTACAGTTTGTCACCGTCACGATAGATAGACGAGGACGTTTAGTGATTTGTAAATATTGTAAATAATGCAAATATTGTAATATAAGAAGTCAAAAATAAATCGTAGATAGTGTTTAAATAAACAATGGAACCCAACAATACAGACAAAGCGAATAAAAAGAAACAAAGGAATAGTGCAGTTAATAGTACCTATATGTATTATGATACGAGTTTGATAAGAAGCATTTTGTCGCATGCACGGGTTTAGAGAGTAAGTGCGACAAAATGCCTTATAAACGAGTTATCATACAGTATTTTTTCTACTTTGCCACTTTTTATACAATATAATCAAATTTCCCAATCACGGAAATTTCGCGGCGGTTGGCCACGTTTTCGAGGTGCATTAACGGCGGCTATGAAAAAGAATTAATTTGAAACGTCAATAAATAAGTTCTGTGACTATCGGATAAACGACCCAAAAAACTACAAGATTTTCTATAAAAATGATCATACCAATATATTCTATACATTTTTACGAAGAGATTCAGGTACGGATGAACAGGATCCGTTTGTTCTAAATATTTTAAAACTTAACACAAAATCTGCACAAAATTTTGACGTTTTGAGGTCGCAAAATCTCCCCATCCAGAAAATGTTTAGAATCAAATCCCGCCGCACAAACAAGTGAACCCCCTTATCCGCGTCATCACTGACCGGAGACACAAACACTCTCAGTCATCACAATTATAGTGTCATCAGTCTTTGGCAAGCGCCATCAGTGCACTTGTTTTTGTCACCAGCTTGACCACAACCAGGCTACAAAAGCACGTGAAGGCACCCCCTAAAAAAGTCCCAACAATATAGTAATGCCAATTCCCATCAACAGCTGTTGCTGTTGTTCCCTCTGCCATCCACTTGGAGTTGACACCTTGACAGCGAAGTATTATAGGTTAGGATTTTCCTGGGATTGCCAAGTTTGCCAATATTAAAAAAATAAATTATACTATTGTTAGTAGAATTATTATAACACCGTTTTTGTCTATTATGACACTCAAAACCGTATCGTAATAGCCTCAGTACGAACGCAAAGTAGAAAAAAGATAATAAAGTAGAAAATACGGTAACAGGAACGTTGAATGTACGACATATCAATGGAAAGGAAAATAAAATACTAGTGGAGATGATAAATTACAGAATACAAATATGAATGAGGGATAGAGAGGCAAAAGGGGTACCGTTAATAGTCTCACTAAACTCACTAAACAGGAGTACTGACTGTCCACAATGTAAAGAAAGTCTGGAGTGAGCGTCAATCGTTTCAAAGGCAAGTTTCACGAGAAAACTCGTTCAATCCTGTTGTGACAAACGCTGAAGCAAATTTCCCAGGTTCTGTTCGAACAGCAAGGCGTCGAATCAAGGAAGGATCGGATCTGCGAAATCATTCAGCAGCCAAAAAACCTTTTTTCGAATTTGGTTTCATAATTTGCAAATTATAACACCAAAAACAGAATCGTAATGATCTAAATTATAATTCTGTTTTTGGTAACTTTTCTTGTCTTAATGTTGCCTGCAACTTTGCAACTACTGCAATGTGAAAGACTGAAGAAGTAAATGACTCTCGTTCCGTGATTAGATGTAAACATTGGTAAAAACAAGAATTGAAAAAATGGCAATCAAACGTGAGGTACAGCTTGTGTCTGCATAATCAAACGGTTCCAAATCTAACCTCCAAATCAGAAACGTCATTTAGCAGAAATACCAATTATACTGAAATACCACTCGTGTTATTTAAAAGTCCCAAAGTCATCAAATTAGCACAAATTTTTAGTTTTTCTTAATTAAATAAAGCCAAATTGGAAAAATAGTTTATTACATGCGTTTCACAAGCCGAAATTGTAGCACGCTGCGCTCGTTGTGCCCCAAACTACTCGTGCTACAATCAACCGTCTTGTGAAACTTCTATAATAATATACTATTTTGACTCAACAAAACAAGGAACAGAGGATGGGATTCGCGTTGGAATATTCCCTACAACCATTAGATTTCTGGCGGAATGTTGTTTTCACAGACGAGAAGCTTTTTGAATCGTCCTATAACAGTCGTGTTAGAGTTTACATACCACCAAATTCTCGTCTTGATGAACATTATATTCAAAAAGTAACACCGAACCGTCGCTTTTCGGTAAATGTCTGGGGATGGATTCGCGCAGTCCTGATTTGAACCCAATAGAAAATGTGTGGGGTTTGATGGTAAGGAACATGAATAGAGGCAATCATTTTCGTCCACAAAACGTCGAAAAGTGATGTGAAAGAATTCAACAAGCATGGAACGAATTAACTCCGAACTATACTGAGGTTTTAATAGCATCAATGCCGAGAAGATTGAATAAGTAATAGACAAAAATGGAGCTGCTACAAAATATAAGTTTTTTATATATTTGTCACAGGCGCTATATGTTTTTGTGTTTCTTCAATAAACATGTTATTAATTGTTCACGCAAGGTATTTTTGTGTACGTGTCCAGGGTAATGTTACTTGAGGTGAAAGCCTGATTTACCAAATTTCTTGAAAAAGTCAGAGAATGTCAAATCAGTGCTCATATTTTATTGACCGCAACCGTACTTATATATTTACGTGCCAACGCTTGCTCAAATGTAGTTTCTGGAGACGTTTATATCGACCCCATTCTTCGTTTTGTATTTAATTTTATTTTTTTTGCAATCTATCTTGCTGTTTTTTGATTGTCTCATTGTGTAAATGTTGTATTAATCTGGAAGCGAGATGAGACATGTCACCTTCGCATTTTAGTATTTTGAAAAAAACTCTGCATGGACTGAGGTAGTAATTCTTTCAACATTATATTTGTCTTGTCGAGCACTTTTCATATTAATAAAATCATCAGTGTGATTTTCGTCAAACTCTTAATACTTAACAATTTTGACTTCTAGTGTAAAGAATTGATTATTTATTAATAGTTCTATATATATTTATCTATAATATACTATAATAAAAATGAAATGCTGTACGTTGGTTAGCGCATAACTTGAGAACAGCAGGACCGATTTGGCAATTTTTTTTGGAACTTTCCGGGCAACTTCTCGTTTTTTTTCTTCATATCTTACGGAATGAAAGATTAGAAAAATTGTCCGAAAAATTTCTATGGGATTTTTGTATGAACTCGAGACCATAACTCAAACGATGAATTTGCGTAATTGTTTTTTTTTTGGTTTTGTTCGTTATGGTCCTGGAAAAGTTTGCAGGAAACTAAATTCGAGACAAAAGTCGAAAAAACCGGAAAAACTGCAAAAAACATTACCACGAGAAGTCAAAATATTGCCGACAATAATTTTTGCGATTCAGATACGAGTTTATGTTGCGACGAAAATAATGACGAGTGTTTACAACAGAAACGAGTCAATCTGAAAAGCAAAAATTGGCGGCAATATTTAGACCTCGAGTTCTATTTGGCTTGACAATTTAACTCGTAAATTGTAATGGCAAATAGCTACAAAAAAATTGTTACTTGTATTATAAGTGGTTTGAATCTTGCCGGCAATTTTTGTCAATCGGATCACGAATAGTTGTTGCAACGACAATCGTCATGAGTGCGAAGCACGAATGGCGATTGTCTAAAAGCAACGGCTACGAGTCAATTTGACTGACAAAAATTACCAAAAGATCCGTCGAATTTAGTATTAGAAACATTTAAAACGAAGAGCATGACCAGTAAAAATAAATTTGGCGTAAAAACCATTGCAGAAATCGAACAATCTGTAGAATCGTCGAATTCACCAAGCGCTCGCAAAACTCAGTTTGCTTGCAGTTTCAACGGTTTTGCCAAGAAAGAAGGTTTAATTTCGAAGAGCCCGCAGACATCAGTTAGCTAAATTTAATATTGAAAGACTATGGACACAATATGAAAAAATTGGATGGAAGCGATTATAAAGAAAGCGTTGTGAAGACTATTTGGAACACCACCGCTAAGCTGTTAACAGAAAAGTATTTTAAAGAATTTAAAATTAAAATAGATCCGTTTGCTGGACTAGATTTTAAGGACGCGATAGCTTCCAGAGACAGTAAAAACAAAGAACTTCAAGCACAGGCAGAAAAAAGAAAAGTAAGTTCAGTTGCATTGACAGATTTCGAATATGTCAAAATGATTAATTCCTGAAACGAGAATACTTCTTCTGGACTGCAACTCAGATTTTTTCTAGTAACTGCAAGAGAGCTTGCATGGAAAAAAGGAAAGGGAGCTGCTTATTTAACCCATCATTTCAAGAAAGAATTAAACAACAGTGGTCGTTTCGAATATAATTCCATATTTAGTAAAACGTGTCAGGGAGGAGCTCACCATCTTGCTGACAGCAAATGGTTGATATCCAATGTAGAGGATCCGAATATTTGTCCAATGAGGTTAGTTTCTCTTAGAATTGCAGTAATCTGTTACTTAATTTCCTTCCGTTAGGCTTTTAGAAAAAATGCTTTCTAATATCAAAACTGACAGATTGTTCTTGACTGAAAATCCTTTTGACACAACAAAGTGCCAAGAAAGCACGACTCGATATGAAACGGATTAAGGTCACAAATCATTCAACAAGATCAACTGCGATTACTAAATTAGCAAAGGCCGGCGTATCGGAACAAGAACTGATTAAGATAACTGTCCACACCAACGCCGCATAGGAATCACAGAACACAAGGACCTACCTATACTTTTTCAACTTCAAACACTGCGGCATCCTTAGCTACTTGCACCATCACAGAGGAGTCAATTTCTTCGATTGTTACAAAGGAACAAATTGTGTACAATAACTGTCAAATTTATTATTACCATTAAAATTAATAAGTAAAGACTAAATGCGGTGAAGAGTGAACAAGTGAAGAGCAAGAGAGCGTGATTCTAGTGAATAGAAAAGAAAGCAGCTTTTCTTGTCAGTGTAATCAGTATTTGATTGGTTCTGTATTATAAATTAGAGCATTTTCATTGGTGATTTAATAATGAGTTGGATTTTCGCTAGAATAAAGCTTTTCGAAATATTGTCACTAAAATAATTGTCCTATTGGTTGTTTATTTTGAAATTGGAACATCTCATTAGTTCACAAAAACACAAGTTAAATTGTCAGGAAAATAAAATTCGAGACAATTACAAAAGATTGTCGGAAGATTCGGACAAGCTGCAAAAGTCGTAATTATATTATTTTTGTATGCAGTGTCGATCATAACTGACGATAGGGCCGATATATTTGGTTCGAAAACGTGGGCGAGAGTTGTAATACGTTGTCACGTCAAGACATAATAAAAGAAAAATACAAAAGAATTTTGGTGGTAGATGTTAATAGTAGATTATTTAATGAGGATATCAATGGTGGTTATTTATTATACACGAGAATGGAAATTAAAATACGAGCCGCAGGTGAGGATTTTAACCATTCGAATGAATGTATAATAACCACCATTCTATGCGAGTGAAATACGACGTTTTATCTAAAACTGCACTTTTAGAATTAAAATTAGAAATTAAACCTTGTTAAAAACTTGACGTTGAGAAAGAATGTCAATATTCATTCTTAAAAACCCAGCCTAACTGTCTGTGTTCAATAGACCTAGTTAAGTATTCATAGTTACAAATATAATACGTCAATTATTAATCAGTTGTAGATAAAGAAATAGAGAAAGAATAAAACAAACCTTGTGAAAAACTTGACGTTGAGAAGAAATGTCAACAGTTGTCAATATTCATTCTTTCATGGCTAGTTAATAATAATTCTTAAAAACCGGACCTGGCTGTCTGTGTTTAATAGACCTAGTTAAGTATTCATAGTTACAAATATCACACGTCAATTATTAATCAGTTGTAGATAAAATTGGTTTATAGTTCGACACTGTCAGAATTTTCAATTTTTCGCTTGTGTAAACACTCTCCTGTCAGGCAATAAGAAAATGTCAGATAAACGTCACACAATTTTTATGGATTTAAGCAATTTAAAGACTTGCCGCGGTTATCTCGAACTATAAAACCTTGTATTACACTCGTTCCTGTGTAAATTTGGGTGCTTTCGGGCACTCGAGGCTTAAAAAAGCCCTCGTGCCCGAAATGACCCAATTTACACAGGAACTCGTATAATAAATAACTATAAATATGTTCACTAATGATTACGTATAGAGAAAACGAAGACGCAAATAAAGAAGAAAAAGATGATGTCTATTTTAAAACACTAGATGAATAAATAAACAAATAGACACAGCTAATGCTTATACGTACTGCAGTACTTGGTAACCTAAATATTCAAAACAGCAATATTCTGACAGCTTTTTTATCGATGCAATAATGTACGATTTAAGAGTATAATGCATCAGGAATCATCAAAGCACGCATATCAAAGCGCCTTAAACGTTGATACTTCAGAACAATAGCGCGTTCACTTTCTCTCCATGTTATTACGAGATTTTTATTTACCATCCTCATCATAAAAATTTTAAATTACATGATATAAGGAAAACATAAAATAAATATTCAAAGCCATAAATTGTTGCTTTTACTAGCCCTCATTTGTCCACAGGATTAATTTCATCTAAACATTGCACTGTAACTTATAATAAAATTCCCGAAAACCCGAAATTAAATTAGTTTGTTAATAATCCTCATATTTTCTATTGAATAGCCTTACTCGTATAAGACGTGTGCCTTACATCCTGCTTTCAACTGGAGGGTATTATAGGTTGCATTCCACAATTCCAGGGGACTTCATCGCTGAGAAGATCCACGGGGTCCGGAGCGGTTCCGGAGCCCGTTCGTTGCACATTACTACATTCCAGGACGCCAATATCACTCAGATATGTCCAGGATAGCCTGCCTTCCCTCTTCGTGGATCAGGTACAAGCCTCTAGACACGTTTCCTTCTATTAATTTCGAACAAATCCGTCAATTCTTGACGATATAAATGCAATTTGTTTTTAAGAGGTTTAGTCGAATTAAAAGTCATTGATAAATCGATGGGTTCTACATAAAAATTTATGTAAATCATATAAAATAAAAAGCGCTCAATTTTTATATTCCATCTGTAAAAATAATAGTATATTATTCACGAATGTGTAATGATGGCAATACAAATTATTCATGAGAATGAAAGTTTGATCCCACGAGCCATCAGGCGAATAATTCATTTGGGTGAATAATTGCCATTACACATGAGTAAAATACTATACTTTTTTTTCGACTACCAATTATTTTAACGTTTAACTAAAGTTCCTATAGATAATAAATTTTCATATATCTATATGTATATATAAAATCTAAATACCACTCACTGACTCATCACGAAATCTCCGGATCCATCGAAGGTTTTGCAATGAAACTTTGTACACTTACTTATTTTACCACGTAGGCGCTCGCTAAGAAACGGTTTTAAAAAATTCCATTCCCAAGGGGGGTAACGGGGCCCCCCGCCCCGTTAATCTCTGTATCCACTGAACCGATTGCAATAAAATTTTGCACACATACTTATTTCACCATGTAAGCGCCCACTAAGAACCGGTTTTTCAAAATTCCATCCCAAAGGGGGGTAACGGGGCGGGGGAGTTAATCTCTAGATCTACGAAACCGATTGCAATAAAATTTTGCACACCTACTTCTTTTACCACGTATGAGCTCACTAAGAAACGGTTTTTCAAAATTCCATTCCAAAGGGGGAAACGGGGCGGGAGAGTAAATTCCTAGATCTACTAAACTGATTGCAATGAAATTTTGCACACCTACTTCTTTTACCACGTATGAGCTCACTAAGAAACGGTTTTTCAAAATTCCATTCCAAAGGGGGAAACGGGGCGGGAGAGTAAATTCCTAGATCTACTAAACTGATTGCAATGAAATTTTGCACACCTACTTCTTTTACCACGTATGAGCTCACTAAGAAACGGTTTTTCAAAATTCCATTCCAAAGATGGGTAACGGACCGGGGGAGTTAATCCCTAGATCTACTAAACCAATTGCAATGAAACTTTGCACACTTACTTCTTTTACTACGAATGAGCTCACTAAGAAACGGTTTTTCAAAATTCCATTCCAAAGGGGGATAACGGGGTGGGAGATTTAATCTCTAGATCCACTGAACCGATTGGAATAAAATCTTGCACACTTACTTATTTTACCACGTAGACGCTCACTAAGAAACGGTTTTTCAAAATTCCGTTCCAAAGTGGGGAACGGGGCGGGCAATTTAATCTCTATATCCACTGAACCGATTAGAATGAAATTTTGCACACTTACTTATTTTACCACGTAGGCGCTCACTAAGAAACAGTTTTTCAAAATTCCATTCCAAATGGGGGAACGGGGCGGGGGAGTTAATTCCTAGATCTACTAAACCGATTGCAATGAAATTTTGCACACTTACTTCTTTTACCACGTATGAGCTCACTAAGAAACGGTTTTTCAAAATTCAATTCCAAAGGGGGGTAACGAGGCGGGAGATTTAATCTCTAGATCCACTGAACCGATTGGAATGAAATCTTGCACACTTACTCATTTTACCACGTAGGCGCTCACTAAGAAACGGTTTTTCAAAATTCCATTCCAAAGGGGGGTAACGGGGCGGGAAATTGTTGCTTTTACAAGGCCTCATTTGTAGACAGAATTAAATTCATCTAAACATTGCACTGTAACTTATAATAAAATTCCCGAAAACCCGAAATTAAATTAGTTTGTTAATAATCCTCATATTTTCTATTGAATAGCCTTACTCGTATAAGACGTGTGCCTTACATCCTGCTTTCAACTGGAGGGTATTATAGGTTGCATTCCACAATTCCAGGGGACTTCATCGCTGAGAAGATCCACGGGGTCCGGAGCGGTTCCGGAGCCCGTTCGTTGCATATTACTAAGAGACGATACCTTGACAAATTGACCTTGTTGAATGGTAAATACTCATATGCAAAAGAGGATTTCAACTTTCTTTTGCAGGAAATTCCAAGGATTTCGATGGCTACCATTACAGATTTTCTAATTCTTACGATAAGCCCCTTTACGCATAAAGAAATAAGGGCATATAAAAGTCTTGATGCTTTTGCACAAGTGCTGTCGAAGTGGATAGAAGACATCAGAGGCGTTAAGAATAATAATAATATCTGTGTACCTACTTAAAGGAAGGTAAAAATAATTGTTTTCAATTGTTTAAGTGGTAGTAACGAATAGAAATATTTTTACAGGTTATGCATTCCCGAAGAATTAAATTATGCAACATTAAAAGTGTGGCTAATTTTCTCTCTAACGAGAGAAATATTATCAAGTCACTGCAAATGTGTAGCTGGTCGGGGGGAAGCCTGTACTCATGTTGCAGCCATTCCTTTTACACTTGAATATGTAGTAAAACAAAACAAATCGGTAACAGATGTGCTGGCATATTAGGTAGGACCAAAATTTAGGACAGTTCTACAACAAACTAGAAGACATGTAGTTTTCATCCAAACTACCAAATACGACCACACCAACAAATGCACCAACAGAACAAAGTAAGGTGCCAGAGTTTAATGTACAAGACGTAAAAGCCTTTTTTAAAGCATATAAGGGTCATAGTGGTGTATATGCCCTCTGGACCAATCACCGGAAATCATAAGTAGCCGCGAAAATCGCCCAGAAAGAGCTGCACCGAATCGAAAGATGAACCAACACCTGTCAAGTGTCAATCAATTCTCTTCACCTACCCACACAACAACAAAAACAAAACAATTGTCTGGATCACTTTTGGTGGTAGATAACTACTTTTAATCAGTTTTCCCCTAAAACACCAAAAACAATTTTATTATAACTGCCAACGCACGTTTCGCCAACAATGTTGGCATCATCAGGGCGATGAGTAAACTAAGTAAGAGTTTACTCATCGCCCTGATGATGCCAACATTGTTGGCGAAACGTGCGTTGGCAGTTATAATAAAATTGTTTTTGGTGTTTTAGGGGAAAACTGATTAAAAGTAGTCACACAACAACACACAAAAACAAGATTTCTACAAACGCACACAATTCACACTAAACAACCAACACATCCCCAAATGTAAATCCTCACCTACCTTAATCTAGACCTCCAAAACACCATAAAAAAAATCTAGAAACCGAGATAACCTCCTCTACCTGGTACGTGGCCGCTTCAGGAGCTGCGAACCCTAAACCCTCTTCCACACATAGAACACCTTCATCCGACCCATCCTAGAATACCGCGCTGTAATTTCCGCTTTTGAAAGGCACATCCAACGAAAAATCCTTCGACTTGACCCCATATTTCCCAGCAACCAAGTCCACCAGGAAACCAAATCCATACTTATAACAGACCGATTCACCAAACTCCGGAAAAACTATATCCTCAGAACCTTACACAATCAGAACACAATCACCATCCAAACTCAGGGGAGCAACCGAGAACACCACGGAACCAACATGGACAAGACCACCAACCAGAGTGCCCACGGAGGGCACTTGATAACGCAAGGACACCCACCAAGGAGAAGACCTCAGGACGGAACAAGACGTCACCAGAACATTCCTTTCTTTTTCTTTTTGCTTTGTTTTGTTATTTTTTCTCAAATAAACATTATATTAGATTTAATAGATTTAATATTCCCATTGTAAATTTGAGATACTTAAGACCTTAGGATTATTTAGAGTCACGTGCTGAAAGGCCCTAAGTTTCAGCACCACCCATACACCTAAAAATTTGTTATATTTAAGAAAAATTGTTAATTCAAAAGTGAGAAAATAAATGTATTTTCAATTAATTTCAATTTGTGTATATTCTCCACATATTACTAGAAGAAAACATTCATGAAAACCCTGAGGAGTTTGAGGATTTGCTCTTTACAAAATTATTTCATGAGAAATATAAAACCTAAAATTTTAAAGAGCTCCGGGCAATAGGGCGTACAAAAATTCATTGGGAACAGAAATGTTGCCATTTTCGGTCATGTACCTGCAATGAAATAAGTTTAGCTAAATTCATTATAAACCAAAACCAGTATGAAATACATAACCTCCGATTCCTCTCGGTTAGGACGCCAGTTTTAAACAAATGCGTTCTTGTTTGTTAGCAGTGCAGTGCTTTACAACAAAGGCGTATCAACTGATTATCAGCTGTTTGGGGCTTCAGTCTCAACTCCTCAATGTTCTTCCATTCATTCAATTGTGAACTATCTGAAAACGCGCGTGTACAAACGCAAAAAAACCGACGATCGACACGAAAAAGTTGGAAGCTTAACACGATCGGTCTGTCTTCAATTGCGTGTTGCGCACAAAACAGGTGTTGCACTTGTCTTCGCACATCTACCAACAGGTAGCTAACTGGGGTAACTGAGTAAAATATTAGTTTTTATTTCAATTAATTTAAATTTAACGACTGAAAGTTACAACTGTCAAGTAAAAAAAAAATTGGCAACAGACACACGTTAAAATGTTATGTCAAATTCATAGGCGACTTGATGACTAATTTAAATGAACACCCGATATAATACCAATGTAATTATTTTGGGAGATTTCAACATGCCTGATTATTGTAAATGGTGTTCGGTTGACACGTCTCCTAATTTGTTTCGTCTCGTTGAAAATTTCGTAAATTTTTTGAGTTTAAACCAATATGATTGGTTTATTATATTTTTTTATATTCTTTAAGGGCTGATGATGGCAGAAGTGTTTTGCCAAAACATCTTCCATTTGTAATTTTACGCTCATTAAAGTTTGTGGAGTTCAACTTAGATATATTTAAATTTTTTAATTTTTTAATTCAATATAATTGGGTGTATAACTATATAGGTAGGCTCTTAGCCCTTGTCTTTTCCAATTATTCTTATTAAGTTATTAAAGCCAATGACCTTATAGTACCTGAAGATAGATATCATTCAATTCTTGAGGTCACATTTAGGGTTGATCAGTCATCAAAAGATGTTTTTCCAATTAGAAACTGTAGTGTTTATAACTTCAAAAAAGATAACTTTTAAGGTCTATATAGTGAAATGAGTTTAATTGACTGGTCTTTTCTCTGTGATGTTTCTGACGTGAAACAACGCCTTGAATCTTTTTTTCAAACAATGTACAGTGTTTGATAAATATGTTCCTAAGAAAGGCCCACTCACACAGAGGGAAGATTGCACAGTTAAACCCGCACACGCTTCCCTTAAGTTAAAACTGTACCCTCTCAGCGTACACACACACACATTCTTCCACGTTAGTAGCGCGTCAGTTTTGCATTGAGATGTTAACCAAAAAAGACATTTACGGTGTGACAGTGGCGTGCATTTGTGCTATTAAAAAAGAAAATTCCAAGAAAAAAAGTCGACGATCAAGATGGACTAAAGAATGGCTCCAAAAGCGCAATGAATTTTCTCATGTTAATCTTTTGAAAGAATTGCGGCTTGAACCTGCTGATGATTGGTATAACTACTTAAGAATGGATGTAGAAACTTATGAGCTATTAAATTTGGTTACTCCTTTAGTTCAAAAACAAGATACTCGAATGAGACCAGCCATATCAGTACACACGAAAGATTAACTGCCATTTTAAGTTTCCTGGCAACCGGAAGAAACTACGAAGATCTAAAGTTTTCTACCATAATTTCGTAATTGTTAAAATTGAACACGCCGCTAATGAAATGGAAATGAAACCTGCAAAGACTTTTGTCCACACACAGTGAAGTTTCCCCGCGCGGGTTTAACTGCACACGCCAAAAATCAAGACAGTTTTGATTCCAGCGGGGAAGAATGCGCATTCCACAATTTTGGCCACAGACGAGAAGTTTTAACTGTACCCCGTACCCCGTGCATTCAAGTCTTGAGGTTTCCCTCTGTGTGAGTGGACCCCTTTAAAGATAAAATGCAGAATGCGGTCGAACTTTAAAAAGACTAATTGCCCTACTGTATATGAGGAATTTAAATCTTTGAAAGCTAATCAAAAGCCTTCTGGAAACATGTCAATTCTATTGGAAAGGCGTCTGCTATTCCATCTGTTGTAACATTCAATGGCAATGCCTTTTCAGGTCCGCAACAAATAGTCGATGCTTTTGGTGCCCACTTTTCTGCTGCTTTCTCTATTCCTAGTACTAGTGAAACTTCCTGTCCGGACAATTTGAATATCAATTCGTTACATAATTATGGTTAATGACATCACAAAGCTTAGCAATGACAAAGCGTTTTTTTTTGTTCTAATACTAATAACATCTTGCTTCCCCTCTACCCTTAAGGGCAAGCAGTGATATTACAGCTGCTCCACAATGATTGAAAACAAATGTGTTCTTCACAATTCTTAAAAGTTTTAATACATATTTTTGTATTCTTCATATAATTAATTTATAGTGTATTATTACTTAATCAAATTTAATAAGCAGTAGAGCGACTTTGTGCATCAATTGCAGCTTGGAAACAATTCCAAAGCGGTTATCAATATGTTCTTGCGGATTTTTTCCCAAAGAATAACTTAAACAGTTCTTATTCTTGTCTATACCATCACATGACTAAACGCCACCACTAATCGGACGTATGGAACGATTTCCTCTTTGCCTGTGTAGTCTTTTATGATGATTCTCGTTGTGAACACACTATCGCGATTCATCGGAGGAAGAGAACTTTTTCGAATGGAGTCGCTTCCTAAAGCCTTTATTGTGTCCATATTCTTCTCTGGCGTTTATGCTACGAAGTTAAGGCTCGTCGTCGAATGGGTCTGTAAGTGGTCAGTCCAACATCCCACAAACAATTCTTTAATGTTCGATACAAAATTCCTTTACCAGTTACGTTCACAAGGCTCTCAAGGTGCAAACAAGCTTTAATAAAAGTTACCAATTCGTTGCATCACCTTAAATCTATCCTTCCTAAGTGTAGTTACTAGCTACTCCAATCTCCCTAAATAAAGCGGTCAGGATTTCTTTCAATAATTTTACGCTTTGTGTAGTGTTGAACATTTCTGCAATTTTCACCTGTTGTGTGCCTGTTTAATACATTGTGACCACGAAACAGCTTTTTCAAACCAAAGATGAACTGTTTGCATTGTATTTCAAGCAAATGAGGTAAATTCAATGAGAGATTAAAACAAATTTTTAAAATGTTACAATGATTTTGAGGTGAAAACGTTTATTCGCTCGTTACTTACTTACTTACTTCTTGTGTTACAAATATTGTCAGATTTGAATCGCTAATAACTACGAGACTGTAGATGCATGTTTGTGATTGATCTAAATTAGCGTTGTATAAAGTTATAAATTAGTGTAGCATGAAAACGCGTTTAGCTAGGACACTGAGTCAGGTATCATAGTGAAGAGCTTGTAAAGAGGCAAAACAAAAAATTTTGGAAATATTAATAATGCGCCTAAGCATGCGGTCAATGAGATAACCGATATTCTCCAGAAGTACCTCATTCCAACCCTGCTCTAGGTAATGATTCAGCTCTTCCAATGTGATTACCGGATGGGAAAATGTCTTGAACCAACAGCCATGTGATCCCAGACATGTTCAATGCCATTTAGGTCGGGAGAACGAGGCGGAAAAGGCAGACTGTCAGTACATGAAGTTGTTACAAATGTGTTCAATATGTGGTCTAGCAATGTCTTGCTGAAAAATAATGCCATCGTTTTCATTCAGCATTGTTACAAAAACTGATCTTAAAATTTTGTCAATATAGCTACCAGCACCGTTTTTTAACGAAAACTAGAAGTGACCTAGTTACCACTATGACCTTAAATATCTAACTCGAAATTATTTCTCGCCAGCATCATCCGACGATTATTTCTCTACAAACAATTCATCAATGCTTCGCACCATTGAAGTCCACCTGCCTTAAGCACCTTGAGTCAAGATGTGTCTACATGGTCGGTAATATTAAGAGTGTAGGCCAAATGATATTATATGCCTATAAATTGTTCAGCGGGACACTATATGTCTTAAATCTCTCACCCAGTACATTCCACTGACAGCTGAAGGACGAAACCTATTTCTTAAAGTAAATTGGCGGAGGCGCCGGTTCCACGACAACGATGTTGATCGACTTCTAATCACTAAAGAATTATTTCGATCTAGTCGACGTGCGACCCCTTTCAAAGTTTGGAAGTTGGGTAAACCACTGTCCTCTCACATTTCCAGTCATTGATAATGTTCGGTATTGGTCCAATTTGTCGGCTAGCTTGGTGCCCTTTTGTATTTTTTTGGCGCCATGAGCAAGTCTGTCCCCATATCCTCCCTTCCAAAATTTCCCCACTTCAATAATACAAATAATCCAGTTCTCACTTAAATTTTTAATTGTAATTCATTTACTATGTTTTCCAACTCCACCAAGTCACGTACCGACGCCACTGAGCATTTACAGAGTTGTCAGCTTGTTCCATATCGCACTGTTTGGTATGGCAATTATACGAAAATTTAAGTGTAAACGTTTTGATATCTTTATAGTTTTGTAAAACTTATATTAAGACACGAGTTCAGTTTTGCAGCACGGCTGCCGTAGGCAGGAGTGCCTGTAAAGAACGAGTGCTCTTAAGTTTTACAAAACGAGTTTTTCCATGTTATTTTTTCTAATTTTCATATTAATCTAAATTTTTTTTACAAATAAAATCAATTTTGGTAATTTAGGGATTTTTTTAAATTTTGATTTTTCTGTACCTAACGTATACTTAACATGACTTTACATGGAATCAACTTCAAAATCACCCTGACATTTCGTTTAGTGCAGGGTTCAGTGTGTGTTACCAATAGAAAAAAAAAACTAAAATTTGGGTGCGTTAATAGCTCATTAACGCACTCAAAAATTATTTTTACGATCTGGCAATATTGGTCATTCTTCCGTTTGGTTAAATGGCTTCACAACAAAAACGCCAATGTAGTTTCCCCTTATATTTTAGTTCCATGATACAATCTTGAACCTTTAACCCTTTCACTCCGACTTTTGAATTTTAAAGAATGATATAAATGCATTGCTAGGGAGTTAAATTTGTTGTATGACAAGTTTAAAAAAAACATCTTGAAAAACGGGGGTAGATTTCTTTAAAAAATTATGTACTGAGTGGGTCTCCTAGTACAAAGGGTAACTAAATTAACATCAAAACTACGGGGTTTAGAGTAAAATTTTATTAAGAAAATTTGTTGGCACTGATGAGTTCTACTACTGCTTAAAATTAATGTAGTCATTTCTGGGACACTTTGTATATTCCACAGAGAAGTGTGGAGAGAAGTAGAAGTGGTAGAAGAGAAGTAGAAGTGGTAGAAGAGAAGTAGAAGTAAAAGATTGCAGTCAACTAGCAAACATACCATTCATTTCAGAAGAAGCAAATGAGCCCGCGTCCTTGAAAAGTGACAACGCAGGAGTATTGAAACACATTTTTTGTATTCGTTGAGGCAAAATGAGAAAACACACGAATTAACCTCCAATTATGAGGTTAGGTTTGACAAATGTCAAATTAAATACATAATCGAAAAAGTTTATATAATTAGTTATGTACCACTTTATCGATTATGTATTTTGCAAAACGAATAGAAACAAGTATTTTTGGTGATTGTAATATTGTAGTATATTATGTGATAACTAACAGCCTTTCATAGTGTTAGACCTACCCGAATGTACCGTATTCAAACTTCTAGCTTTGGTCTTGTGACTTATAAAAGAGTTAGAAGTAGAAAGTTTGGTGTTTACAGTTAAGTTTATGCAACTAGTTTACATAGGATCCTTTTAAAGAAGCGTTGGTTTATTTTTTAAATTAGTACCTACCATCTAAAAATTGTAAAAACTTTAAAACATATTTTATAAACGACTAACAAAACAAAGTTATGAGCATCAAAGTTGTCTTACTAATTTCAAGAAACTGGACCAACGCTCTAGAAATAGCTGATTGCAATCCCGTAAACTTTGATCTCTCTACTGTTAAGATAGACCATCTTGGTAAGATTATGTTACTACGGAATTTCCACATTTATACATTTTTATGATATTATAGGGCTTCAAAATTTGGTAAAGAATGAGAATAATCAAAAAGCTAATCTTCTAATCACTATAAAAACATTTGTATATTTAATTCTATGCATATTAAATACAAGACTTATTAATTATTTTCATTTTTATTATTCAACTGAACTACGCCACAAATTGATTCGCCCGCTACTTTGACAACGAGACACAATAGTTCGTTGTATAGTTTGTGCCCTTAAACAGCTAAAGACAAAATGGAGCATGTAGTGATGTTCAATTTAATTGAAGACTTAGACAATGCCGAAATCGCCAAAGAATTAGAGACGCCTTTGAGACAAGCCGAGAATTCTTTTACTGTTTAATTTGGTTGTGTCGCTTGTCAAACCTTTTATGCGTCCCAAAAGAAGAGCTACGGATTTATCAATCCATAATACTCGAGTAATTAAACCAATATTCTTTTTCGTCTCTTTATCGTGTCTTAACTGTAGGTATTAGCATGCATTTCTCAAGTTATTGTAAAACAACCTTTCTCCACACTTTCCACTATTTCTGTGGTCCAATTACATTATTTAATTGGTCCGACACTCTTCCAGTAGTAGCACTTTTATAAAACGGGTGACAAAAGTCAGCGATGTAATTTAGACAACACACTATACAAAGTCACTCGGTGAAGAAAGTCATCGATCTCAGTGGTAGACCCCCAGGTCTTTACAAACCTGTATGTAAACATTTATATTTTTTTCAATTTATTTAGCCTATTAGTGGGATCGAAGCATCATTACAGCAACTATTGTGAAGATGCAGACGAAGCGGTCGTTAGACCGAATTCATCTGTAATCACACGAGTTGTTGTAATAATTATGGATTCAAAATTTTATCTGCAACTGCTTAAAACTGCAAGAAATCTTTTTTTTTTTAATCAAAAATCGCCTTATTTATTGCATTGTTGTGGGGATTGTTCATTATTCTACGTGTGGAGCAATTGAACCCAATACTCAATTCAAATTACGTCATATAAGTGTTGCAGTTGTAGATAAAAACAAATTTTTCTTTCAGATAATGTGACAAAACTATAGGTGATTAATAATTAATAGTAACGACCCTGACGTGCACTTATAGATAATGATCAAACAGATCTCATAAATTGTCTACAATAATTCTAATTTAACAAATGACAAAGGAGTACATCAATATACAAATTAGCCGTTTTAGTAACATATGCAAGATTTTAAATCCATTGAGATTTATGTGCATCCAACAAAGTTTCCAAGTTTGACTACGTACTTATATTAAATTCTTTTAACACAAAATTAACATAATATACACGTGTATATTCATCGATTTAATCTTTAATATTCTTGGTACATTAATATTTTGAATATGTTTAATCCGATTAAAATGGATGATAGATAATGGTCATCAAAGCGGCTTTCACCACAAAACTTCCATATTATTATATTTTATATGGTGAGATTTCAATGTTTACAAAAACAAATTAGCTCTAATTCCTGGAAGTCAATGTGGCTCGCAAAGCGCACAATGTGTATACTCACATGGATGATGCCGTCATTAATATGTGTTTAGCTCTAATTAACCAGCATTACACAATTCTGTAAAAATATATACATATAGCGACAAACATTAAAAAAGTGTACACTTCTCGTTCCAATCTTATTGCTGCCTATTGCTAAGTCCAAAGGCCTATAAACGATAAGAAATTACATTATAATTGAATTATGAAGCATTTTCGCTTCGATATTAGCTATGCACATTCTTTTGGAGGGTTGCACGAACGTTAAACATCAATTAAGCCATAAGGGTCATGCACTTAATCTTCATGCTTCTTTCTCTTGGCTGATCACTTCCCCTGTTATGATTTAAACTCTCTCAAGATGCTTAAAACATCTTAAACTGATGAAATAATTGCTCATGATCATGACAGTGTATGCCGTGTGTAGGTACTACCTATATACAAAATATCATCACCACCATAAAAAAATGCTACACGTTCAATTAAATATCGCGATATATTGATGTATCACCCACACAATATTTATAGCGATCCTGGATATTTATACAAATATCGTGATAGGTATACAACTCACTCTGAATTGATGAAAACCGAGTATGATGATGACACGATGTATTACATTTGTTTCATTTTACCGCGCACATGGCCGAAATGTTACATAAGATGCGATTAACATCTTGTAGCATACATATTTTACCTTATTTTCGCTTATCGACCAGCAATAGAAGATTGATAACCCTACCTATATAGCTTTTCTCCAGTCAATATAAAATGTATCATACGAAAGGAAAATAATTAAATTTGAAACAATTACATTTGATCTTTGAAAAAACTATGCATTCTTCTTGGCACCTTGACTTCTTCAAGTATAAAGCTTGTAAATAATATAGTAACACGTTATAATGGATTCCCAGATTACAGACCGACCGACCCGAGAACTCATCATGACAAGAAGTGAATAAAGAAAATTGACGAAAATAAAAAGAAGAAAAGTGAAGAAAATAGCGAAGAAGGAAAGAAAGGATAAAAGAAAAATATAAAGAAAGAAAGGGGTTGACGAGTGAAGAAATATACGTAGGGAGAAACGGCAACGAAAATAGACGACGTAGTGTAGAGGGTCTCGACCAGGTATGAAACAAAATGAAGACAAAGGAGAAATTCAAGAAGAAGATAAAGAGAAAACTAAAAGAAAAAGAGAGCTAGATGAAAGCCCAGAAGAATTCCAAAAAAGCAATAAAACAGGAAGATCACCAGAGCAAAGTAAAAGTCACAAAGAAGGGTCACAGTCACAGGTAATGGAGAAAATGATGGGTGACCTAAAACAAGTAAAAGATGATACAAGTGAAACCAGGAAATAAATAGTAGAGATGAAGATCGACAACAGACAGCTCAGGGATGTAGAAAAAATAAAATCTTCCTAGAAAATAAGATAGGACAGAGGGAGACGAAGATGGAAGAAAAAGAAAGAGGCGAAAGAAGACAAAACATAGTAAAACCAGGGCTGAGACTAAAAAAAACGGGACAAAGCATGAGGAAAAAAGTCTAGAAGTGGGTTGAAGAGAAGTTGAAAACAGAAGTGAAGATAATAGAGGCCTATGCTATAAAAGAAGGAGCAGAACGCCATGACCCACAAAGAAAAACTAAAATATAGGGCTTGACAAAAATCGTCATAAACAACATTTTAACAAGGACAGAAAGGGAGATACAGATAAAGATAAGAATGAAAGGGAAGAAGGAAAGACGGTAAGAATAAACTATAGGAAACTTTAGTTAGAGGGAAATTGACGAAGATGGAATGACGACACCGGGCAAATGGAAATTTTAAGGGATCGGAAAACCCAGAAAGAAAAAGAAAACAAAAAGCATATACGAATTAAGCGAAAATCAACACAAGAAAACAAAAGAAAGAATAAGATTGTTGTATTGGCATTAGCGGAGATAAGAAACAGGAGAGACGATTTTTGAAAGTATATAAGTCAAATCGACATAACTGGAATGATAGAAATGTGGGTAGATGAAAAGAAATGGAAGAAGATAGAAGAGAGAATGCTGAGAGACTACGTATGGAGATGTCAAGCAACAAAAAGTAAAAACAAGAAAGGAACACCGAGAGGAGGCATCATTACAGGAGCAAGGAAAAAAATTGAAGAAGAAATAATGACGAAATAAGAATTACAGCAAGAACTACGAAATAAAGAGAAATCTGAAATTAGGAACAAAAAAATGTTAAAAAAGTCACAGTATATGTACAGTAAAGAGATGAGCAAAACCGGAGGATAAAACATAAAATAAAGAAGGAAGAAAAATGATGCAGGGAATTTTACGTACGTGGGGCCGAAGAGCGAATCAGTGATTGATTATGCAATGGTGAGTCAAGACGCTTGGGGCGAAATACAAAAATTTCAAGTGGGACCACCAACCGTTAGAAATAGAGATCGTTGAAGAAGGAATAAAAAGAACAAGACACGGGAAAGAAATAATCATAAAAAACAATCTGAAGAAGAAGGAAGATAGGAAGAGAGAAGAAGCAGAGGAAATTATATCAACAACACAGAAGAAGAAGCATGGAAATACATAAATATGTAGAGAACAAAAGGTGAAAAAGAGGGCATCTTCTCATCTGAGAAGATAACGATAAAAGAATGATGAAGAGAATACTTCAAAGAATTACTAGACGGGAAGGAAGAAGCGAAAAGAAGAGAGAAGAGAACGAGAGAAAGGGGAAGAAATTACGAAGGAAATGATTAAGAAAGGAGAACCGACGGGAAAAGACGAACTACAAAATGTAGCGTGGATTTATGCAACAGAAGAATGATCTACGCAATGATACTAGAAGAAAAATTGAAGGGAGAACTAGAAGAGAAAGAAGTGTTACCAATGGACAAACGGCCTTCAGAAAAGGGAGAAGCACAATCGACAATGTGTACATCTTGAAACATCTAATGGATAAAGAACTCCATCAAAAAGGGGGACAGGAATAAACGAACACCTGGTGAGCAGAATAAAGGAAATCTACCTAGAAACGGAGAACAGGGTAAAATAAATGGGATAATGAGCAAAAGATTCTAGACGACAAAAGGAGTAAGACAAGGATGCGCACTCAGCCTCAGGCTATTCGCGGTATACATAATAAGCCACCTGAAAGAAAAACTAAGACTAGCGCAGGCAGGGAGAGTAGTGACAGGAAACACGAAAGTGCACTCGCTGACATATGCAGATGATATGGTGCCAATAGAGAAGGAAGACAAAGAAATGAAGGGAATGATAAGATGCTTAGGAAGATACCTGAAAGAAGCTTGAATTAAATGTGGAGAAAACAAAAATGATTTTTCAGAAAGGAGGCAAAAGAAATAAAGAGAAATGGAAGTTGTAAGAAAAAAGAGACGGAAAAACTAATAGTAATTATACACCAAGGTTGAGAAGCCATTTTTCTTAGCCAAGCTATTTTATTTACCGAGATGTGAAGCATCGAGGTAAATAATAGTGCAAGGCTAAGAAAAGGCTTCGCAACCGTGGTTTATATACTAGTATATTAAAGTATGAGTGGATAACAAGGTCTTTAAAACACGCGCGAGTTTTCGAGCACGACGGCGTAGCCGGGAGTGCTCGAAATAGAGCAAGTGTTTTAAAGACCAGTTATCCACGAATACTTTACGCTATTTTTTATTATACCAGCAATACTGGAAACAAATTAAGCACTAAAAACTTAGAAATATTTTTTGTCGTGATAAATCGAAATGGCGTAATAATATTGCCATTAGTTACGACAATTATTGTTTACGTTTTTCTCGCGTCCACGTCTGTCATTGCATTTAGTCGTGTCAGCAAAAATCAAGAAAAAATGAGTTAAAACGAGATTTCACCCGATAAAGAAGCATTGGCCGAACAAGCGGAATCCAAAATACTACCATCGAAGTCAAAAGACCCATACCTGAAGGAATATGAAAAGTTTTCAAATTTGATAAAGTTATAATGATACCTATATTTCCTTGACAACCTTTAAAGCTCGCCGTGCTTTAATAGCCTGTATTCGCACGCTCAGGCGTGCTTTAAACGGCGATTCTGATGCAGGTATAATAAAAAAAAATTTTCAGTACTAGCACATTTGTTTAACTTTTCTTCAAATTATAATCATGATAATACGAAAGGTTCCATGAAAGATATCCATAAAAAGCAAGTAGCGTATGAAATTTAATCAATACCTGTCATTTCTATTTTTGTTGCGATGTTGCTAGTGTGGTCCAGCTGGCAAATTTAACATTTGGCAAGAAATTCCAACTCCCCCGTTCTACATTGTTGAGCTGTCAGCTATTATTAATAATGACAGCAAATGTCAAGTCAAAACATCAAGTACGGCAGTAACCATGCCAACATTGTCAATATTGTTTTCATTATCTACTAGTAGAAGAGAAAAATAAATCATTAGGTAAGGTACAGAAAATCAATTTCTGAAGCTTCAAACATGATATATAATGATGTTTTCTGAAGCTAGTAGTGAAAAAAAGAATTTAAATACCTGGGTTACACCTCTAACGGGAAAAGGAGCTGGAAAGAGAAGCGAACGGGTTTGTAAGGCAAGTAGGTATGGGGAATAGGCGGGAGAAAATTTGGTCGCTCCATAAGAAGCAGATAGAGGATTGGACAGAGAAACGCCAGCGTATATCGTGCTGGAAGAAGCAAAAATGCGTAAGATAAGAGTGTAAGCAGATGTTGGAAAAAAAGAAATAATTACGCAATAGGGGAAATAGAGTATACTAATGTATAATGGAAAGTATAGTACACAAATTTCAGAGTACCTGCCAGCATACCTGAGAATGGAGTGCGAGAAGAACGATAAGAGAGTAATCGCAAGGTTTAGATGGAAACTGGAACTACTAGAAAGAGAGAGACGAGAGAGGAGTAGAAACGATAGAGCACATGAAAAAATGTGACGGACGTGGACCCGAGGTGACTCATCGCTGTAGCGGCGTCATCAATTACTGGAATGTACTGGAATTTACTACAACATACTCGAGGTAGTATGACTCATCTTTTGGAATATCCGGTACAGATCGAGAGCGCCATGGAACATCTGGAGCCTCTAGAAGGATTTAGGCGCCGGTATATTTATTAGAGGTCGTTCCAGCGAAAACTAGTCTATTCGCATCAGTCGTACCAGCGAACCAGTGGTATCATCGAATATCAGTGGGTCGGATCTATCCGGAGTGCCGCGTGATGTGTAAATAAATAATACGAGACGTGCCGGTAAAGTAGTAAATTGTAAATAGTGTAAATAATATAAAATAGTGTAATACATATTAGAAATATAAACGAGTGTTAAACAGAAGAAAGAACACAGAGAAATGGACAGAAGCCACACAAAAAAAAAATGAATTTAGCTATTGTTATTGTTTTTATTATTATTATCAGTAGCACGTTTTTATCACTTATTTCAAGTCGATAGTACCTACTCTTCTTGCATCATAATCTAAACTTCTCATTCTTTATTAACTACATATTAACTTTTTTCCAGGTATTATTATTATCTTTCCAGTTTGTGACAATTACCTGTAACCATTTTCACTTATACATACCGGTTTTTATTTCAAATACATATCTTTGTTCTATCACCCAATTTTTTATTGAATAATTTATAGCACCTTTACTCATTTTTAAAATAATGTTTACTACGTGGAGCATAAAGAATGTAATAATAGCAATGGCGCAATACAAAATATGTTTAGATTTCGATAATAGAGTACGCCAACGACATTGTGCTCATCCCGTATAAAGAAAAGAAGGTAAATGAAAACCTGGAAATTATAGATTAAATTAACCCTAACTATAGCTATTTATTATACTAGTGTCTTATAAGGCAAATAAGACACGAAAGAAATGTTTAGCCACGAGAGCTTGCTCGAGTGGCTAATTTTTCTTGAGTGACTTATTTGCTGTTAAGACACGTGTTTAATACATAGGTTTATCCAACACCCCCTCCTGTAACAGTTCTTGAACCTTCATCAAAACCCAAAAAATTTTGACGTTCATTTGACGTTCAAAACTGTTGGCTTATGAACTAGTTGCTATGACAAATTAGAAAACCGTTGAATGTGTCACATGTGTCTTATGGACCTCATAATGCATTCAAAATCGGCGTTATTATGACTACATAATACACAAGTGTTGGATAAAGTTTTTAAGTTCTGATGCTTTCAGTTTCTCTGATACTTGAATTCTTAAGTTTCCAGGTTTTCAGCTTGTTAGGATTCCAAATTTTTACTTTCGGCTGTCAAGTTTTCAGGATATAGATTTCCAAGTTTTTAAACTTTATCTTTCAGGCTTTCAGATGCTGATTTTTCAGGTTTTGGTGTTTCCAGGCTTTCAGGTTGTTGAGTCCATTATACATACATAATTATTCTCAAATTATAATTTTTTCAAGCTTCCATTAATTCTTAAAATATACTGCAAAAACAGCGAAAACCCGCCCACCCCATTCCATAAAGTTGGCATAATATTATTAATCAACCAAAAAGTATTTAATCAACAACAAGAGAAAACATGATTTGCGATTTCTGATTTGTAAAGGTTAATTTTTGATTGACGATTCTTCATTGTTGAATGGCCAGTTTTGATAGTTGAGTGTTCAATGACTTGTGCCTCCTTTGTACCGATATTCAATATAATTCTCAATTATTGATATTCGTTGGCTTTTGACTTTCAACGAGCTTCAGACTCCTCATTTCCGATTTACAATTTTCTATGTATGATTTTCTGGAATCACAATTCCTGGCTTTTTAATTACCACATTTCTACTTGCCATTTCTAACCAATGACTTTTATTTTTAGAATTTAGTATTTTTCACGTAATTACTATTGTGAATATGTAAAAAAATTAATCTTCAATATCTGTCTTATATTGAATATCCATGTTCGATACTTATCTTAATCGCTACACATGATTGCCGACTTTTCACTCACGACAAACTGAAACATGCATTATCCAATACTGCAGACGGAGCACTTTCACAATGGCGAACTGAAGTTTTACTTCAGTCGTGTGGTCTAAAGCACACTCATATTTTTTTTTATTCATCTCTTTACATTCTTTCATCCTTTTAATTTATTTGTTTTTTTGAATGCTTCAGTGTGTTTAATTTTCTTCATGCGGGTTTATTACCTTATCGTCTCTTTTTATAATGTTAGTTTTCATCATTTATTTGACGAATAAGTAGTGATAGTTAATAAGAATAATGCACCATTTAACAGAAAAACTTTAAATTTCTTTAGAATGCATTTGTTTCTGACGAAAGCACATTTACATTAAACGGCGAAGTCAACAGACAAAATTGGCGTTATTGGGGTGACCATAATCCTTGATGGATGTGGGAAACTCACACTTAACGTCCACAGAAACTAAATGTGTGGACTAGGATAGTTGGAGAATCATAAGAACAGTGTTCTTTCCTTATAGATAAAAAAGATATCTGCAGTTTCTTCAAGAAATTTAGAAATGAATTAGATCCAAACATTCCACATGAGAGAATATGATATCAACAGGATGGAGCTCCACCACACTATGCTGCATCCGTTCGGCGTTATTTGGACGACATTTTTTTATAATAGGTAGATCGGAAGAAGAGGTGCAATAGAATGGCCAGCTAGACCACCAGAGCTCACCCCTTTTGACTTTTTTTTTGTGGGGGTATCTTAAAAGTAAAGTCTACACCACAAAACCCGATAATCTTGAAGATTTGCAACAACGTATTACCTATGAAATTCAGCAAATCACTCCACATATGTTGTAAAATGTAAGAAATGAGTTTTATTATCGTCTTGCATTTTGTCAAGAAAGACTTGGTGAACATATTGAACATCTGTTACATTAAAAACATTATACTTACCTAAAACGAGATTTTTTTAAATTCAATTCCTACAATTTTCAAACAGTAAACCTACCAAAAAAGAAATAGATTAAAGTTGTTTTTATATATTTCTTACATTATTAGCTGGAAAAATAAAAAAAAATATATCATTGTACTCCTTTTTTCATAAGCTTTCCAATGATGTGTCGGTTGACATATCTTCCCATTTGAAAAAAAAACTTAAGGGTGGTTACCGCCCCCTATGTAAAAACAAAAGAAAGCTGATTAGGCTAAAAAGTGGCAATCTAAAAACAAAAATCGACGTGTTTCAAGAATTTTTCTCAAAAACAATTGCAGTGAAGATACTGAATTTATTCCAATTAAACTTTCCACCCTGTATAAATTTTTAAGTAGGTATTCTTGTATTATAACTCCGAAGCTTGGCAAATTCTAGAATTGACCAATTACATCTGGTAAAAACACGAAAAAAATGTATCATGCATTTATAATTTCGGCTTCTATCACGTCGTAACGGTCAATCTTAGAATGTTATACACTGGCGAGCATAAAATACGGGTCACCTGGATTTAAGCGATTTTTTTATGATGGTCAAGTTAAACCTTTTGCCCCTGGCCCATGTTAATGTCCCCTGTTTAAGAGCTCTCGGGAGCATAACAACATGAGGGTTAGCCAATATCTTTTCTTGTATTTAACAATTTAACACACTTTAGTATTGAGTATTACCTCCTCTTGCATTTATAACCGTTCTCATGCGTGGAGGCATGCTTTGCTATCAGGTGTAGTATGAGATTTTGAGGGATATCGCCCAAACCTGAAGCAGTAGGTTTTAAAGATTTTGGGCATTACTTGGAGTTGATATATGGCGCCGTACCCTGAGTCCCATCTCGTCCCATATGTGTTCTCTCTATTGGATTGAGATGCGCACTTAAGAGCACTCGTTCTTTACAGACACTCCTGTCTACGGCAGTCGTGTTGCAAACCTGAACTCGTGTCTTAATATAAGTTTGACAAAACTAGTGTTTCTAGTATTTAACGTTACAAGTCCGGTAGGTTACTTGTAACGAGTTAGACATTATGGACGAGGCGACGTTAGGAGCCGAGTCAAGAATGTCTAAACGAGTTACAAGTAACTACCGGACTTGTATCGTAATGCATTTTATTTCATACTGTAAGCCTGTTCTTTATTATTTTATTTCAAAAATCAAAAACTCACATTTTGTGAAAATCGCATCACCTTTGTTGTACATGTAAAACTTCATCAGTAGCTAACAAATACCTTTGAAAATGTCAGATTAATGTCAGATTTGATTTATAAAGATGAAACTGTCCGGTAAGTGTTGCCTAGCGACACTTACCGGCTCTGATACTGTAATAGCTCACCTACCGGACGCAAATTGATCCTTTAACATCTACCGGACAGTATGAAATAATAGTATTTAACGTTACAAGTCCGGTAGGTTACTTGTAACGAGTTAGACATTATGGACGAGGCGACGTTAGGAGCCGAGTCTAGAATGTCTAAACGAGTTACAAGTAACTACCGGACGTGTATCGTTATGTATTTTATTTCATACTGTAAGCCCGTTCTTCATTATTTGATTTCAAAAATCAAAAAATCACATTATTTTGTGAAAATCGCATCACGTTTTTCCTGTGGCAACGGCAGTAGTTGCTATATGTACGGTTGCTATTGTTTGTTTACATTCAATATTTTTTACTTTAAAATGAACGCCACAAACGTTGCGGATTGTTCTGCTGTTCCCGACATAAAAATGTCGAAATCGCATGAAGCAAGTGAAAAATTAATTCCTGCGAAGTCGGCAGCGAGGTATGAAAAAGAATACCAAGTGTTTTGCCAGTGTAAGAAAGGGCATAAGGTGAAACAAATAGAGGAAAATGTCATGTTGGCATATTTTTTGGACGCAGTAAGTTTTTTAATTGAGATCTTTCCTTCTGGGTGAAGCGGGGGGTATCAATTTTTTGGAGAAGTTTCGAAAATACACCGATCTACGTCCAAAAAGTTTGCAAGAAAAGATGTTATTTGTTGGATACCGCCAAGGAAAGTGTATTTCTCAAATTGTGGGAATTCACAGCATTGAGAGCATACCAAGGAAGATTGCCGAATATCTAAAGTTGCAACATCCTGAGAGGTACACAAGACACTGTTCCCGTCGGACGTCCGCAACTTTACTTGCAAATGCAGGTGCAGATGTGTCGGTGTTAAAGCGTCATGGGGCATGGAAAAGCTCAAAAATACGTTGAAGACGCAGTAGATGGGAAAGTTAAGATTGCCCGCATGATACAAGGTGGGGAAAACTTCGTTAAAGTTCTACAGCAGAAGCAATTGAACGTTTCTACCTCGACATCGAGCAATTAGTGTTACGGGCAATACAAATTGTTCAATTACGTTACATATTAATATTCCCAATACATAATTTAAGGCTAAATTTATGTTTGCGTTTCTAATAAATTTTTTTCAAAATGTAAGATTTTATTTATAAAAAGGAAACTGTCCGGTAAGTGTTGCCTAGCGACACTTACCGGCTCTGAAACTGTCCGGCAAGTGTTGCCTAGCGACACTTACCGGCTCTGATACTGTAATAGCTCACCTACCGGACGCAAATTGATCCTTTAATGGAACATCTACCGAACAGTATGAAATAAATATAGTTACTATTGTAATACTAAAAACTTTCTTTATTTTAAATTATGTCAAAATATTAAGCATATTATTAATATGCTTAATTAATTAATAATTATTTAATAAGTTAATTAAAGTAGTAATATCTTACTTAGTAGTAATTATGTACAAGCTTACTTGTACAATATAAACTTCCATGACATTTTGAATCACAAGGTTCGGTGTTGATGATCTACATAAACATATCTTTAAAACCTTTATTCGCCAGATTGACATTTTTTGGGCTGCTCCTCTTAGACTTATTTCATTGACATTCCATGGACAATTTTGACCCCATTCCACATTTGACAAAGTTCATATATTATTGCATTTTCAAATGCCCTACCAGAATCTGAATGTGGTATGTTCGGAGCCCCAAAAAGTGGTACGATGAGCTTTTCCTCACCACCAATTCTCAAACTATCAAAGCGTTTTAGTCTTTTGTAATGAACAGCTTTTTTACATTAACAGTTTTAGCCTCATTATCTTGATGAATATAACCATTATATTTATCAAGAATAATAGAAAAAATTTTGTAAAACAGTACAATTCATTTCACCATAAAATCGGTTTTCATGAGCCTTTATGTCGTTAAATTCATTCACTAGAGAAGCTCATGGGATTTACCAATTTTCGGGCTTTCACAGTATAACAACCATTCAATTTCAAACTTTGCATTTTCAATTTTCATATTTTATTATTAATTAATTTATTCTTTATTAATTTTCATCTGATTTGTTATTCATCATTATCCTCACACTATTTGTCCTTCATTTTTCATTATATTTACGATATCTATTTCCTCATAAATGTAATACTTCTCACCATCTTCCAGTGCGCATCTATTTTCCGTTCTCCCCATTCCATATTCTTACTAATAATTCCCATGCTTTCTCATTTCTTGCTGTTTGTCATTCCTCACGCCTTATTATCCCCATTATCCTTCCTTATGCCTCATTATCATAATATTCTTCTTAACTCATGCCTAATTCTTTATTCTTCATTCCTCGTTCTTCCATATATGTACATTACATATCTATTCCTGATTAATCCACAATTCCTTTTCTATTTCTCATTTCACATTTATGTTGACTATTAATTGCTTATTCTCTTGTTCTGTTTTTTACCAGCTTTTATTTTTGAAGTTTCGTATTTTAAATTTAGACTTAATTTTGAAAGTCAGAGGTTACATACTTTTAATTGCTCCATTCTGGCACCTGTTCGTTGCTGATTGTTGTTGGCTCATTGATGATTTATAATTTCTGGTGTCTTCTTGTAGTTTGTTGAGTGTTGATTTATTCTTTTGTTAACTGATATTGATTCCGATTTTCGATTCTCAGTTTATTACTCTTCGAATTTTTCTCTAATTTCCCGTTTTCTATTTATTCGCTCTATTGTTCCGCATTCCTTATTATTTTTTTTTTATGATTTTTCCTTACTCCTCATTATTTTTATTTCTCTCCGTTTGTATTATTCCTCTCTCCTAATCCTAATTTCTTCTTCCCGTTATTCTTCATAATTTCTCATTATCTGTGAGACACTAATTTGTATAAACGATCTGGGCGAGCAGCCGTTAGTGTGAACTGCGGTCATCGCACTCATAACACATATATATGTAAATCGTTCCATTGTTACCTTCCTGGACTTTCATTGTCCTAACATTATCAAATCCTCATTCTTTGTTATTTCTCATTTTTCGTTCCTTGTTCCTTATTTTCTCAGCCGACATTATCCTTTGGCATTCATTATTCATCATGCATCATCATCTTTTATTCCTTATCTCTAAGTAATGTGGTATAATGCCAAGTTCCCATTTTCAACTTTTATTTTCAATTTTGTATTTTGACATTTACAGTTAAGATTACAGATGATGATTCTTGATTGGCTGATTATATTATGGATTGTAGGTTTTGTTTTGATTTTCAATTTATTTTAGAAATTCTGACAGTATTAAATTCCTCATTCCTAACTTTTTTTTAACTTTCGATTTCCACTCTTCAGTTTCAGATTTTCCATTTTAATACGATTTTAAAAACTTGATTTTCGACATTGGATTTTCAGTTTTTCATCCTCCAGCACTATTACTATATAACTACTATATTTATTATATTTACTGTATTTAAATTCCAATTCTTCAGCTTTGATTCTTTATTATTTCATGTTTCTCATTATGCAGATTATTACTGCAGATTATGCTACATTCTTCATTTCCAATATTCTCCAATTCTCGTAATCGCCCTCCCTCAATATCTAATTATGACCCTTCATGCAAATTATTTTTATTCCTCCTTCCTCCATATCCACAATTTCTCATTATCTCTCATTTCTAATTATCCCACATCCATTGTAATTTCGCATTCCACGTTATTTCTTACTAAATTTACCATTTACTAAATGAATAAAAGAAAAGATGAATTAACAACTGGAGAAGTCTGAAATTTTGGAAAACTTAAAGGAGAGAGAAACTTTGCAAAATCGATATGCCGGTAATACATTATTATAATAACACGTTTTATTGTGAATATTTTCGTGAAAGAATTTTTCGTTTATCCCAAGTGGTAAGTGCCCAAGTGCCCACATTTTTGTAGTCCGAATCTGTCTGCTCTGTTACAGTAATTATTATTGTTTATCAAATACCAATTGATATTATTTGAATTATGGCTAGGCAAAAGGCTTTTGCATTGTTGTATAACTGGAACATATAATAATGAGATGAATAATAATAAACTGCAAATATTTTAGCCTCGATTAACCTGTTACTGACATCGCGCTTACTAGATTTATGTTGCCCAAAGGTTGTTTCCTAATATAAGGCTGCGATTTCCAGGCATATTTGTGATTATTTTAGAAGATCGAGGTAATGGACAAGGCACTGCCACAATGTCTCTTGTCAATGTTTTTAATAATCGACCCACATTTCTGACATTGAAATAACTTGACAATTTCATCCATGTAAACCAAATATACTAGAAGTGTAAGAATCCTCGCCGTTTTGATATTTCAGTTCATTTTTTCCCGCACTATAACTAGGATCCTTATTATCATTCGTATCATCAATTAGTTGTTCAGTATCTGATGCTGATGTACTCATACTTTCCTGTACCAAAACAGTTTTATAAACACTAGTTTCAACGCTCAGTTCACATTGAATTCCAATATTCGTACAAAGGCTGAAATCACTTACAGGAGTTGAAACATCCTCAAAGGTTTTTTTTCGTGAATTTTTAAGTGAATTGAGAAAGTCTTTTCTCACATAATTGCACGTTTTTCGTTTTTTACTAATAGTTTCGGAAGTCGAAGCGGTAGCCCCATTATGTTCTTGTCTAGGTTTCAATAATAATGTTGGGATTGTTGTCTTTTTTAGGTGAAATTTATTAACATTCAAATATCTTTTTTTTTTCAACATGATTATCTCATCAAACTCACAGGCGGCAAAATGTTTCGAACAAATACTGGCACTTTTCCTAGGATAGAAGTGTTTTCGATTAATTTGTTTAAGCCAAGTCTTGAATCTTTTCAGCGACTTTTCTCTATTGAAAAATTTATGATAACTTACATTTTTATTATTATCTGGCTTATTATTACACCCAAAGACACATTATTGAGGCATTTTACAATAATCAACACTTGGACACACAACACTCACGTCGGACGTATAAAGTCGGCTGGGTACTTATGACGTCAGCGCTGTGATGCTAATATTTAAAAATCTCGTGAACGGCTTTGAATTTTTAAATACGCTATGATGCTATGAAAATCGGAGTACATAGCGGTAATAACGCAACACTTAAAAAACAAACGATTTTTAAAGTTTATCTCTCCTTTGAGAACCTTAGAATTTGAGAAACATAACTTGAGAACTGGAGAAACCTGAAAATTTGATGAACCTGATATCTTAGGGACCCTGAACGTACAAACCTGACGATTGAGAACTTGAGAAACCTGTGGACTTAAGGGACATGAGATACCTGACGAATTGGGAACTTGAGAAATCTGAGACCATTAAGAACATGAGAAATTCAGTAGACCTGAAGGCTTAAGAAATCCCTTCGAAATTGAGGAACCTGATGAATTTTACAACTGAGAATTTGAGGAACTTTGAATGCGAGGAAACTGAGAACCTGAAAATGTAAAACTTATTAAGAAATCTGATTTGTGATCTGAAAGAATCTTGGGAGAATTTGAGGAAACTGAGTGATAGGGAAACCCGAAAATAAATAGTCGACTTCGTATCAATATCAAGCGGGGACAGAGTCGTTAACCAATGAAAAAATCATCAACGGTGGATGCGTCGCTCCACGAAAGGATTGTAAATATTGTGGAAGATATCTTTTTTATTGTACGTATTAGTTCTCAGCAGTTCTTAAGTACCACTTAAGTACAACTTATTTTCTGTGATTTATTGACTTTAACATTCTTGTTTTCGGAAGTAAGATTTAATAAAAAAAATACTACGGCGCATTTTTTGACTTGCTCGATTAAGACTGTTGACTTAAAAATAATGTAGTCGACTGTAAAGAGGTGGATAGAACCAAGCAAGCATTTGTGACTCGAAGTGTGCCGATATAGGTGTAGGAAAAAATAGTACAATGAATGACAATATGAACAGCGTGATCTCTTTTCAAAATGTTGCAGACAATTATACAGAGCTTTGGATTAGAAATGGTTATTCTAGCAAGAGTGGATACACCACATTTGTTTCTTGACTTCCTAAATATTTGCAATACTACCACATGACACAAACATACATAAATTACAAAAATTGTGGAGGAGTATATTTACATATGTCACAACGTACTAATTTATAAAAACAGTAGATAATTTACAATTTTATTATATTTATTACGCTGCTGTTTTTTCTAATAAACGTTTCAAGTTCAGCTCAGTTCATTACCTAAAATTATTTTTGTTACGAATCTATCTAATCTCGTCTTATTGACACGTTGGCATCTCACACTTTTTGTCATTCAATTAACATGATATTCCCCAATTTAATCCAAGCAGTACAGCTTAACTGGCAGCAATATTTGTATAGGACATGTCAACACCAAATTCACGTTTTAATCATTTCAATTCAATTTTTCATTGATCGAATTATTCAAAAGACAACTTACTGCATATTGTAACATTTTTTACTAAATCTACAGTATAATTATTTTATTACAATATACCGTTTTAAATGGAAATGATCAATCCTCAAATTCTGAATACCAGTTCTTGTTTACGAATAATGGGTGCTTCATAAACACTCAGAGGGTCCTCCAATGCTGACCACATTCAACATCGTACGCCCATCAATTTGTATTCCATTTACAACAATGCACGACTTTTGTCCGTTGTCTCTAAATTTCGAGTTATTATTTAAAATTCAAAATCGATTTAAAACCCATTGTCTCACATCGATTACAAAAAAAGTGTTAACGTTAAATTAAAATAAAAAGTATGTACATACTCTATATATTTTATTATATTTGGTTTGCAATAGAAATAAAATTAATCTGTGGAGAGAAAGCATCTCTAAATAACCCTCAACATATTTTATTAGTTTTCCAGTCCCAATATTTTTATTTTGTCCATTTGCGGTATTTTAGTGTTATCTATTCTACTAAATTCAATTTACCACTGTTTGCAGTTTGATTATAAAAAAATTATAAAACTCATTATCCTATATCATGAATAAAATAATCTAATGATTTACATGTCCTGCTTAGTTGCATAGATGAATAATAATCTGTGTCAAAATGGGCGTTTTGTGGTGGCAGTAATTTGACAACTTAAGAATCTTTGTCGTGGGAAATATAAAATCATACATTGGAAGTCAAAGAATTTTGATTGTTTACAGATAAAGTATAGCCTCTCATTTAAAATTTAAACGTTGGGGGCTCTTATTCGGTAAATGGAATGCTCTAAGCTGTTGTAATACCTACAGTTTGGTACTATGGAATTGGACATTATGGAATTTCTGAGATACTAACTGTAAAGACATTCTGGGACACCTAGTATAAAGCACAATTGTTCTTCTAATTAAGAAAATACTTCCGTACCTTGTGACAACTAGTTCCACAAACATACCCTAATGGAGGGCTCGTGTCCACCAAACAATTTAATTCTTATCCGTGTAAGAAAAATGTTAGTTCATTAATGATCTATTTTTAAAGTGAAGTTCTTCTTTCCAGACGCGCACGTGTCATACCGTCAGGACCGTAATCTGTCATTTGTACTTATTTTTATAGTTTTGAAAACTAACTACCACCTGTTGAATTTTCCACAGCATGGACACGACATATTGACCAAATGCAGATTTTAACTAATTACTGCGTTAAGGTTTCAAAGAAAGTTATGATAAATTGTTCTGCCGCAAGCTGCACTAAATTGCAGCTTAATCTACCAGTCCCGGCTAAATCAGGGTTTATGCACTGAAAAATAGTATTGTGGCAAATTAAATTACCAGAAACGCTTTTACTAAATATAACAGCTATCACGATCAAGGCCGCGTTCGTTTATAGTCGTCGGTAATTTAAGATTACGTGTAATACAGATGATAAAGACACGTAAAATGAGAATAATTTATAAGTTACGTTGTTTTAATGAACACAGTAATGTAGATTTCTGAAAATTAAATAATGAAGATTTCAGTGCACAATTTTGAATTTTAAATCAGACACCAATAATTACTGCAAGACCATAAAAAACATTATAATAACAACAAATTCAACAAACCTGAAACTAAAGGAGTGCTGTTGCAAGATTCGTAACCATCATCCAGCGTGGAAGTTGGCGTGGACTGAATTTTTTTGCAGCTTTCTTCAGCATCACTTTTCTCTTTGTCGTTTGTTAAGTTTTCTTCGCTTTCTCTTTTTTCGGCACAATCCCTGTCGTGGCTTCTGCTGAAGAACATCTCGGAAATGCTTCTGGACGATTTGGGTTTTTTCGAAATGTTATTTTGTGGCGAGATTTTCTGGATGTCCGGAGTGCTTTTTCGTTTTTTCTGTTTGAGATCGATGTTTTGATTATTTTTAATCTTTGACGACTCACTATCACTGCCGACTTTTTTCATTGGCAAGTTCTCGTAAATATTTGCAGAAGACATGTTTTTTTTTATTTCATTATTTGGTGTTAATGTGGACAACAGTTTCCTGACTTTGCACGTGAAATTAACGGCCGTTTAATTGGCTGCATTTTCATTAGTTAAATGGACAGAAATTGGAAACGAGACACGTAACTCCTCGTTTAGTCGAACTAAATTTGACATTTACGGTTAAGGTATTAGTTTACTCTAATGAAGTATACTTGGACTTAAATAAATGTCGATAGAGTGAATGCACCATGTGTAGAAAAAAATTTAGCAACACTAAAAACTCACAATCTTTTAGTTTACATGTAGTTAAACTTGTGTAAGTTTACAAATTTTGTTTGAATAAAGTTTTCAACGTGAATATTTGGGAGCGCGCCTTCACAGCAGATAGCTGTCGTCAAACTAACGCGCTTGGCTCGAATGAAGTTCAACTTAAACGGATCGGTAAAGAGGACTCTGATAAAATCGTTCGCATGGCATATTTTGTAATCATTTATCATCATCTTGTATTCCGCGAAATTCAGAAAAATTCACACCGCTCGCAAGAAATATAAACGTTTTGCGAATTCTATTATGACGTATTAAACTATTACGACCGATGTATCAAAACCTTTTTTAAGAGCATTGCAACAGCTTATTTCTTATTAAAAGAAACCAAATCCAACCGGTCGGTGTCCTAATTTTCATACAAGTATGAGGACCAAGCTAAAATTCAGGAAGAACTAGACGCGGTGAAGGAATACAATTTTGACGTTCCAATTAGTCCTGTAAATTTCTGAGAGGCTGTTTACTTCAGTTTCTGACATAAAATATCAATGTAATTTTTTTGGAGTTTATAAAATAGAAAAAAGCCGCATATAAAGTTAGTTTCCTAGGACTTTTACGAAGATTTATTTCAGCATTGTGATGGGGGAGCATTAAACTTGGAAATTTTAAGTGTACCAAGTAGCATTACCCGATGTCTTCCAATCATCTACATTAACGAGTTTTATATTTCTTAATAAAAAGACCTGCTTTATTAACAGCAACAAAACAAAACGCAAACTTTCCTTTCTAGGCGTATTGATAAATCTTCCTGAAATACAGAACGATCAACAATTGATTTTTCAGTTGGTGATAGATTCCGATTAAAGTGTAGAATTATTTTTGCTTTAGTTGGCAGAATGACATTTGCAAATGCAAGGTTATGTTTGTTTCGTGTAAATTTAAATGTAGCTGTCCTCGGCTGACAACCAAATCACAGTCTTACCAATTTTGATGTAAACTGTTTTGTTGCCAACTCAAATTTTTAATCTTCCTCACGCAGTAGGATTTAGGTTTCATTATTCTGAAAATAATTTGGTAACCACCTCCATTTAACATTTAACATTTCCAAACTCTGGTTACTTTTCAAGCGCTGTTAATGTTATTAATTATCTGGAGGCAGTGTATCAATCTCTAGATGTTTCTGCAGGCTATGCGCACTAATCTCCGACAGCGCCGCTCACTGTCGTTGCATCGTTCTAAGTTTAAAAATCAAACGAGCGGTGATCTCAAAAACGTCATACGTCATTTTAAAATAATTTCCGTGATTGTCGTTTTGTAAAAATGCTCATAGTTTGTTGGGGCTGAGTGCCCTTTGAGGCTTTGAGCACTAATGACACAATCTAGATATTGTTTTTTATTGAATTTAAAATTTCAGTTGCTGCAAAAAGGATTCACGCCAAAGTCTAGAGGGAACCCGAAGTCGCTTCGGTGGTATAAGCTTTTTCAAAATCAAAAACCACCACCTCTTGATTTAAGTGTGCCTCGAAGTGTGCTAAAAAGAATGTTGGTAATTTTGATATTCTTATGGCACACTACGATTCATAATTTAGTTTCACAGAATATCAAAGACGAGTATCAAAATGACGGATGAAATGTCGGTTGGTGGCTATTTTTCCCCCATGTCAAAGGTCGATACAATGTTGCCGGTTGTATTTTCAACGTAGAATGCAGTGTTGGTGATTTTTGATTTTGAGGAAGACTATTGTGCACCGGTGTCTCAGAGGTGTGTGGACCATCATTTACGGCCTTATTTTGAAAGACATCAAAACAGGCTTTTCGGGAGACGGCAGCCACACGATACCTTCACAATTTAAAATTATTGGCATATATACATCATATACAGTTCTAAGTTATTAATATGCCAAAGTTATGTTTTTTAATGCAATGCCCTGTATATTAGTAAGTGAATTGAAAGAGCAATCGATGCTAAGCTAAATACCTACCTTATGTACTATAAGTTTATTATGGATAGTTCTTAATTTATGACGAATGTTAGTTCAAAATTAGTGCTTTTCTAAAATTTGAGACTTTTCTAACAGAGATAACTGAATACTTTTCTGTCAATAATTAAGACCCAAACTTTAATAGAAAGAAAGTCATCTCAATGGACGTTTTTATACAGGGTGTATAGTTTCGCAAAATGGCAGGATGGTCTGATGGACTGGCTGCACCATAATTTCAATAATAATTCCAACTTCGTACGATTATCCCTTCTGGGTGCTCGGCTTTTTTTGGCGATCAGTATAGTATTCAATGCAACAAACATATATTATTCTGCGGTGTTATACAGGCTGTCCCCGAAATAACTACTTTAATTATAACCAGTAGTAGAACTCGCCGATAGCAACAACATTTATTTACCACTTTTTCGAAATTTCAATTTTCTTTAGCATTTTTGGAACCCTTCAAATTCACGAACCGCCTATGAATATTTATTTTAACTTGACCTACAGACAAGCAATTGTTTTTGTCCGGAAAAGCCAACGTCCTTATCAAGTTTCTAATTTTTTTGCACTCTAGGGTGCATAAGTTACCTGCTGTTGAGAATCAGTATCGGGCGAACTCGACCGTGCGTGTAGTTGTATTTTACTTTCGCTTTTAAAGTTATTATCGGAAAAGATGCCTCCTGTATATTCCCTGAAGTAACATAGGACATCCACGAAGCACTTTTATCATTGTTTCTTATTTTTGACCATAGCCTCTATATTAGATTTTTCTCTATATTTCGTTTCTATATTTGCTGATGGTCTCCCTTTTTGTCCTAATACGTAATCCATTTTAATGCTTGTTTTATTTAACTTTTTATCTTCTTAATCTGCATAGTTCCTCCTTTTTCTATGTATCGCGTAATTGATTCTTGTTTTGTTTTTCTCATATTATCTACTGATCAGAATATACCAATACTCATATTGCATATTATATTTCTGCTATTTTTGTGTAGCCATAGGTATACCGTTTTACAGTCTGCACACCCACAAAGAATTAATAGTGTGACGTTCTCGAAGAATCGAGGCGTGATGATTTCATCGTAAATTCGTACGATCGCGAATATTCTAGGTTTTGAAGTTCTCGAAGAAACCAGAAAGCGGCTTCCCGCTTTAAATAGGACGGGAGAACGACTACCGGACAGTCGATGTCAAAGACTGAATAAGCTACTGAGCGACATAATCCGTGTGACTCGTTAAAATAAATAATTGTGCCGTTATAACTGTGATCTGTAAATAGTCCAGTGTTTAAATAAATTGTACATAGTTTGTTCAAATAAATAGTTTTGTGGACCGTTACTTGCCGCACAAGTTGCACATTTCTTGCACAACTCCTTAACAACCTCCTTGCAGTTCACCCAGTAGCTTCCCAAGGGTCTTTGACTCTCCCAAGTGTCCACCCGTTACTTTACGGAAAAAAATTCTTGTTGAGGACGGATCATGCAGCGATGAAGTGGCTTCTAAACTTCAAGAATCTCGAAGGACAAGTAGCCAGGTGGATCAAGAGACTGCAAGAGTTCGACTTTCATACGGTACATTGTGCTGGTATGATCCGTGTCCAGAAAACTGCACACACTGCCGACGTGCTGAGGATAAGGACCTCTCCGTTCGAAGGACGAGAGTTATAAACGAACGCTGGAGCCCTGAAAGGATTCGAGAAGACCAGGAAAACGACCCTGATTTGGTGTGAGTGCTAGGATGGAAGAACGACGACGGGAGACCGACGTGAGAACAAATTCCACAATACTCACCCAGTGTGAAATCGTAGGTACTGGGCTCAGTGGAACTCGTCGTGGAAGATGGAGCCTTGAAACGCGTGCAAGAAAAACCTGAAGGTCAAATAAAGAGGAAGAAACTGTTGATCCCCAAAAACAGAATTTTGGAAGTTCTGGAGGAGCTCCATTGTGGATTTTGAAAATAGTATAGGACAGGTGTTGTCAAGGTGTTGAAGTGCTAGCATACATGCAACAGCGTTGTTAATTTTGTGTAAGATTGTATGTTGTTGTCCAATAGGGTCCATATTTTCAGTATTTTTTGTAAAGGGTTCTTTGTTTTGTTCAAATTCCACTGTTTTGTAACAAACCGACAACAGTTTTTACTGAATGTATTCACTTTCTGCGCGCATCCACCGCCAGTCACTGCCATACTGAATTTTAATTCAGTTGCAGCGATTGCTCGGTGATTCTAAAGGGTTGTGCCTCAAACGAGTTTAAAAAAAATATACTTTTATAATTTTGTCTCACAAGTCGGTATAAATGACATTTACACATATAATAGCCGTTAGAAACATCTACAAAAAAAAAAAACAACTAATGCGATAAAAATGGTTGGTCAGTTTTCCAAAGCATTTCCGGTCACACATTGTTTAAAGCAGAGTTTAAATCTCAAGGGTGATTCAAGAAGTGTCGTAGATATAGTTACGTTTCCTGGTGTCATTTTAATACAGTTTAGCTCTGGGGTACAGATTTACACTTATATTAGAATATTTACACTATTTACAATTTTCTGCTTCACCGTCACGTCTCGTATTATTTATTTACACATCGCGGGGCACTCCGGATAGATAAAGGCAACTTTATCGACTCCAACTCGACCCACTGATCTTCAACTGGAATGAGTGCGGTGAACTGCTGCCTATTAATTACTTTCAGTTTTACTTTGACTGTTGAAGGTACACTAAATATTTTATAATTAACGGTGGAGAACGGTGGAGAACGAATAGTTCCCGTAGATTCGGCACCTTTCATTCTCCACAACAGACTGAATATCGTTCCGGACATGGCGTCTGGTCTATCGCATAGTGGTGCCTCAAATGAAAGTATTGCACATACTTTCAGTGCCGTATTGTAGCGATGCATATAGGCCGAAAGTGCATATACTGGACAAACGGCAAGTACATTATGCATTGTTGTTTCTGGAACCCTCTGGCAAGCTCGACACCTTACATTCGGGACCTCTATACCTATCACGCGGCTGCGATCAACCAAGGTGTTAATTACATCTTTCGCGGCGCAAATGAATCCCTCAATCTCAGACTTCAGCCAACTTGATCTGCTAAAGGCAAATGCCTATTGACTTTCGGATAAGCCAAAGTTTTCCATGTTTTTGAAGAAAACGCTATGCATTGACTTATCCATGTGCTTTCTCATGAGCATGTCTTGCTCAGAGATTCTAACTTGGGCTGTAAGACGGAGCAAGTTGAGCTCGGTAATAGAATGTGGCTAAGCTCGCTCAACGTCAAAGTCAAAACCGAGTTCTCCTGCTGCTTGCTGTGAGAACTCCTGGTAATTTTGCAGGCTGTACTCAACATTATACGGTTGTGAATACATGCCAAACTCAAAAGTTCTCGGCCTCCCTGATTTCGTGGGAGATCTAGCCTCGGAACGGACAACTTCAGATGCAGACTTCGCTGTTTCAAAATGAATAGGGCAGGATCGGAACGGCAATCATGTCTGTCGCAAAAATCTTGTTCTTCCCCGGGCCATATAATTTGTAGTTTAGATATCTACCGCACTTCGTGATATCTACCGGGCGTACTAACCTCTTGACCTAACAAATGACACACAAACGAGTTTCTCAGAGAACCAAATACTCATTGCCAACGATGAAGAAGATCTAGGCAATATATTTAAAAAACTACAAGAAGAATATGAAAGATTAAGACTCAGCAACACGGTATCTCATACTAAAAGACGGATCCCCTCCTACACATAAGAGAAATAAAGCAGTGCAAGCCGTGGTGAAAGCCCGGGCTTAGGGCGGCAAAATTTTAATGTAGATACAATTCGAGTTTCCCGATGAATTTAATTCTATATCGATCTTTAAAACTGCACGTGATTATGCACGAAAAGCCGATTGTCATAGCTTAACAGAATCATTTATGAAATGTCAAGTTGACAATATTAAATCTGAGTGTGTGTCGTTATTTAATACCTCTCGGAGTAACTTTAAATTTTGGAATCGCGTTTTCCATCACAAAAATAGATAATTGTGAATAATAATAACATGTAATTGGAAAATATTGGAATTTATGAATTCTTCTTCTTCATCAGCCTTGTACACACCTCACTCCAGAGGTATAAGTCTCTAGTATAGGCCTCCTTGACAACGATGTAAGACATCGTTGTTTCTTGATGAACCACCGAGCCGTGTCAAATTACATTTTGACACCATACCAGTCATGGGGTATGGAACAATACAAATGAATTTACTAAGCTTAACGGCAAATCCTACAACACTTTAAGGCCAAAGCCGACAACATTTAATAGCCCAGTGTGCGAGAGAGACAAAATATCGGAAAAGTTTTCCTTAATTTTTGAGGAAATGGCTAATTCTGTTACAATTTTGAATACGGAGTTCAATAGAAAAGGGTGATATACAGGGAGCTAGTTTTTCATATTTTCGTTATTGATAAAAAAAAAAAAAAAACTGCAAGAAAAACACTTTCGAAAATTAATTTGAAAAAATGAAGGTATACATTTTGTAGAGCTCCAAAAATAAGTAATGTTTACCTTTTATAAATTGAAAAACCGACAAGGGAAACCCTTCTAAAACATGATTACCTACATATGTGATTTTTTTAAAACAGCGTCACCCTATTATAACTGACATACTTTTGGTTGATTCTTTTTTGTTTTGTTCCCGGCATGAAAATAACTCGATTAAATGTTTTCAATTGAAAAAAAAAAACGGGAAATTCTAGAGAAAAATCTGGAATGGCGCATCCCAGCTTAATTTACACTGGTTTTTACTTTCGTGTTACTTACCCACTTCATTATTTAAAATAAAGAATAAAATAATATGTAAGAGAATACAGTTTCCTCCGGGCCGATAGGATTTTCGGCCGTCTAGAAAAATGTGCGAAAGGAAACTATTACAAATAAGGAAGACTACATCAACATATACAAGCAATTTGATATAGTGAAGGAATAGGGAACCCATTGGAACCTGAAAGACATCAAATCTTTGGAGAATGACTTAAAGAAAATAGTTGGAATATCCGATTGCAAGAGAATTAACCTATCCAAGTATACCTACAGCAAGAAAACAGGCAACTACTGGCAAAGAGAAGTGTTTTGAAAACTCTAGATACGAAAGTGAATTTAAGGTACCTACCGAAGAGCATTCTGAAGAGAGGAAAAACAGACAATAATGGTTCTGTAAAGGAAGTGGAACTGAGGCATTCTATTCCTGATTACTTTTACAACAAGAATAATTTGGAAACATCTGAGTCGAAGGCGATAATCTGTCTTGGTTTAGTCTTGGTCCAAAAATATCTTGTTTCCAGATCCATATAATCTCGAGCAGATTCAAGAGGAAGATGACGAAGCAGTTGATGACATTGCTGAACAACGTAATTGTTTAGACGCTGATTGTGGCATTCATATCTAAACACTTTTACTCGTATATGCGTATGGTTCTAGATGATGCTATTCTAAAATTTGGGAGTTCCTATCAACTACTGATCCACACACCAAAAGGTAAAGAAAATAAGCAACAAACCGGGTTAAATCCATATACCGTTTGACCCAAACGTGCCAAAATGAGTTGAATTCAATGCTTTTTTGACCATAACTGAAAATATGTATTATTTTTTCTTGAAACTGCAACCCACGGATCTAAAAAATGCCAAGTGCCCAATATCCGTAATAATATGCAATTTTTTTTTATGTCAAACGGCCTTTGAGTGGCAACATTTTGTGGATTACAGAATTAAAAAAAGTTATCCCGTTTTTGCTCAATCAATGAATAGAATAACTAATTTATAAAATATTGAAATTTTGGTTATGAACTCAAAACCGGGACCCAAATAAAGATCCGAAGAGTTTCCACTCCCCCGGGGAGCTTCATTCCTTTTTGCCCAAAAAACCGCCCCCGAGCGTGACCTCATGAAGCTTTTATGCATTTTTCTAGTAAACGGTAGATTTAGATTAGGTGTTGAAGGGTGTGAGGGAATTTGCTCCCCTCACCGACACTTAGACCATACCGCGGGCCCAATGTGTCACCACCTCGCGTCCCTCATTCCTGTCTCTCATCCAGCCACCCGACATTATCGAAAAAAGCTAGGTTTTTTCCAGGCGAGGTACACCTCAAGTTGGCCCAGCTGGGCCATGTCTCCCCCAGTATGGACTTTCTGGTCGAGGCGAGAGCCGGACATTCGCGTAGGATATGTTCGACAGTCTCTTCCTCCTCTAAACACCCCCTACACGTTGGGTCGTTGACCACCCCCATCACGTGGTGGTGTTTATTTAGCCTACAGTGACCGGTCCAGATGCCCACCAAAAGGCGGAGTCTGTCTCTTGACAAACGCAGACAAGACTTGGCTTTTTTAAAGCAAGGATTTCTGATAAAAATCTTGCTTTGTCTGCAGCCTGTTATAGTTTCCCATCTAGCACAGTGTCTAGAATTGGTGTTGGTTTTAATCAGGTTTCAGAGGTAGCGGTTGGCCGGTCGGATGGGCGGTTCGGTTCCATCCGGTGTTCCTGTTGCACCCTGTCGAGCCAGCTTGTCGGCCCTCTCATTCCCCTCATTACCGTTATGCCCTCGAACCCATCTTAGCTCAACGACATTGTACATTGTTAAACGGTAACTCCGACGAGAAAGTAACGCTCATAAATGACGTTGGAAAATGTTCATAGTTTTTAGCAAAAATTAGTCTTCCCCCGTTTTTTGACCAAAAGCAACGTATTGCAAATGTTTTATTCAATATGGATCTTGTACAGAAAAAAAACTTTTCTACAATTTTGTTTCTATACATTTTTGCTCCCACCAATGGTTTTCGAAATAATATCGCCGCAAAAATCGTGAGTTGTCTTCCCGCTGAAAACGATACTCATATTCCTAATTTTTGTTTTAAAAATGTCACTTCGTTAATGCTGTGTTCGGATTCTATGTGAAAAAATTCTTATATTTAGAATTTATAAGAAAGTCGTCGGGGGCTGCGGAAAATTCTGAATATGGATACCCATCCAATCCCACACTTTTTCGATGGGTGATAAATCTGGCGACCCACGTGGCCAAGCTCCTTATCTTGCTGGAAAACACCATCTTCAATCCCCCCTTACACAAGGAAGAACAACGAGCCTTAACACAACGCGCGGATGTCATTGTGCCACGCATTACGATTAGAGAAGAATTGCTACCAAAAGCAATAGCTCCCCAAACCATAAGTTCGATGGTACGGTGGACTTGATAGTCAACAGCAAACTCGGCATGACGCCGTTCTCCTCGTTGTCCCCTGACTCGCCCTCTATCATCCTGACCCGCAAACAGAATGCAAATTCGTCAGAAAAAGCGATGTGATGCCCAGTTTCTGCGTTCATTGCTCCAGTCCAGACGCTGATGACGGTCTTGAGGGGTTATGGGACGGCCGAGACGCCGACGGTAAAAAGTTAGGCCCATTGAACGTATTCTATGGTAAACGGTGCGAATCCGAATGGGCCTTCCTATTGCTGCAAACCAAGCGTCAGCAACTGACCGAGTAGACCTCCGTCTTTCTCTTAGGGCCATTAATTGAAGAAGACGAACTTGCCATTGGGTAGTTCTTCTGGAAGCTCGTGTGCCTCTAGCTCCCTGTGTTCGCCCTCCATCAGACCACACTTGCCATGCTGCCATCACGTTAGCCACACTGCGCCCCATTGTTGCAGCGATTGCACGGTACGAAGCACCACGTTCTCCCCTACGACCCCTTTCAAATGGGGTTCATTTGCAGTAATAATGTCTATCAATTTCTCAATTTCTTTTTCAACTGTTGAAAACGTAAATCTTAAAAAAAATGCAACATTGTCCGAATCATATGAAACTTTAATCGTTTGTTATGGACGATGCCCCCAATAAGTATCATTTTAATAAAATATTTTTTTTTGTGTGTTCGGATTTCACTTGCCAGTATATTTATTTTGTAGTGACGAAGAATTGGTAATTGAAAAAGATATATGTACCTAATCCAGGAAATGATCCTTACATTCAGACGATCACAGGTAGATATATTGTAAATGGCCGTCACTTTCTGAAGGAATTGCGAACATTGGAACACCATCGCAGGTCCTGCTTGAAAAGCAGTGATGGCTACTTTCAGCTCGTGGCAGATTATATGCAAAGCGCAAATATTTTATTTTTTGCTTATTTTCTGCAGGCTGTCAGCGAAAATTCTCCACTTGAATTCGCCTGAGTAACAAAAATTTTAGCAAAAGAATTATTATCTGTAGGGGGACTACTTTGAGGTACATTTCAAACTAACTAAAGTACCTCCTCTGCACTGATCCCACCCTTAAAATTTAAATAGGGAAAGTGGGGCATGCGACATATCATTGAAAAGATTTTTTGATTCTCTACATATTGAGTGGTGTATTTTTCGCTTCTTGCGGGATAGAAAATATTTCTCCTTGAAGATATATTCGGAATATCAATTTTGCTCAAATTTACCGGATAAATGGCATTTTTGTAGGCACAAACACTTCTAATGAAGATGCCATTTTTTTTTCACACGTAGTTTTTGAGTCAGGGGAAAATATTTGTAAGTGGAGTAACTTAAAGTGGACAATTTTTGTTGAGACAGCGTCTATAAGTATACTCAATTATGTGGACGAATTACATTGATTAGAGTTACTTAACACTAATTAGTGATTGCACATTTGGCTATACGCATGCATATTACATCAAAAGTTGCATATTATTGCAGATTTAAGTCATATAATTTTTTTCTTATATTGTTTTTTATTTCTGGAAAAACATACCGACAAATCACAAAATTATTTGCTACAGTCACAGATCTGCTCCATCTGCTTTCCCAAATGCAGAAATTTCCAAATCTTATTATCTTATTCATTGCCAATGGGACGCGGGTGGTTCCTAGTAAATCATCGTAAATAATATCGTAAAAATAAGATAAATAAATATAGGCTACTTTATTTTCTCATTTGGTTTTAAAAATTAATTTTTTATCAATCATTGCCTGCTGGTACTGTCGCAACAGCGCGTCTGATAGTAAGAGTTGCTGTCTTCTGAATATTATACTTATTTTACTGATGTTGTCAGACGCTGCATCCTACATGATAAAAGCAGTTGAAAATCTGTTTATTTTAATTGTAACATTATTCATACAGCCGCTGTTTGAAATCGTGGATTTTCCTTTTCTGAAGGGCAGAACATTAATTATATAAAAAAAGCAATAATTATTATATTTTGAATGTACAATAAGATCTTATTTTGGTGAAAACTCTATCGCCGACTGGATTTATGATGTCACCTTATCCCATCCCTATCAAAGGATGTCATTGTTGTTACGATGCGTCAAGGACGTTTTTTCAAACACGTTTTCGGACGCCGTTTGTCGTCGGATTTTAGATCTAAAAAAAGTGTTGGTTTTCATTGAAACAGCTCTGATAAACGTATACCTTAGATTTTCGAATTCCTCAAACCATCACCAAAAGAAAAAGAAAAAAATGTTAATTCTTTTTATAAATTGAAAAAGCGAAAACTAGCTTCCTGTAATTTGTACTTCTTAACACAAATCCGCCTTCGGATTTTCAAAAAATTCTATAACTTCGTTTAAAAACTGGAAAAACTTTTGGCCTGTTTGGCCCGCCATCTATTGATTTTGAATCATAGTAAAGTGTTGTAGGATTTGCCCTTAATATGATTCAAAATCAATAGATGGCTGGCCAAACAAGCCAAAAGTTTTTCCAGTTTTTAAACGAATTTATAGAATTTTTTAAAGATCCGATGGCGGATTTGTGTTAAGAAGTACAAATTACAGGGAGCTAGTTTTCGCTTTTTCAATTTATAAAAAGAATTAACATTTTTTTCTTTTTCTTTTGGTGATGGTTTGAGGAATTCGAAAATGTAAGGTATACGTTTATTAGAGCTGTTCCAATAAAAACCAACACTTTTTTTAGATCTAAAATCCGACGACAAACGGCGTCCGAAAACGTGTTTGAAAAAATGTCCTTGACGCATCGTAACAACAATGACATCCTTTGATAGGGATGGGATAAGGTGACATCATAAATCCAGTCAAAATTATTCAGTACCTTAGAAGCATATGGATCCATGTGCATAATAGGAAATTTCCAATAAACAATTAGTTTGTATTTATTATTGTATTATGCTTCTAGGACAATACGGATTTGGTTCTTTAAAAAAAGTCACGGATTGTTATTGTCAATTTATACACACTCGATTTTTTTAGATAACATAATAATGTATTTAATAAAATAGATTGGCATATCAGTTTTGATAAAAAGTGGAGTTGGATCCATATGCTTCTGAGGTACTGAATTATGGAGTGAAATTTCAATTTCCATACAAGCGCTTTACATGAACTACCAACGAGCTGAAAGTAGCCATCACTGCTTTTCAAGCAGGACCTGCGATGGTGTTCCAATGTTCGCAATTCCTTCAGAAAGTGACGGCCATTTACAATATATGTATCTACCTGTGATCGTCTGAATGTAAGGATCATTTCCTGGATTAGGTATATCTTTTTCAATTACCAATTCTTCGTCACTACAAAATAAATATACTGGGACGTGAAAACCGAACACACGAAAAAATTATTTTATTAAAATTTTGGTTAAATATTGGGGGCATCGTCCATAACAAACGATTAAAGTTTCATATGATTCGGACAATGTTGCATTTTTTTTAAGAATTACGTTTTCAACAGTTGAAAAAGAAATTGAGAAACTGATAAGACATTATTACTGCAAATGAACCCCATTTGAAAGGGGTCGTAGGGGGGAACGTGGTGCTTCGTACCGTGCCGTGAATTTCCCGTTTTTTTTTTTTTCAATTGAAAACATTCAATCGAGTTATTTTCATGCCGGGAACAAAACAAAAAAGAATCAACCAAAACTATGTCAGTTATAATCAGATGACGCTGTTTTAAAAAAAAAATCACATATGTAGGTAATCATGTTTTAGAAGGGTTTCCCTTGTCGGTTTTACAATTTATAAAAGATAAACAATACTTATTTTTGGAGCTCTACAAAATGTATACCTTCATTTTTTCAAATTAATTTTAGAAAGTGTTTTTCTTGCAGTTATTTTATTTTTTTTCTTTTATCAATAAGGAAAATATGAAAAACTAGCTCCCTGTAGATCACCCTTCTCTATTGAATTCCGTATTCAAAATTGTAATAGGATTAGCCATTTCCTCAAAAATTAAGGAAAACTTTTCCGATATTTTGTCTCTCTCGCACACTGGGCAATTAAATGTTGTCGGCTTTGGCCTTAAGCCAAATTTGCACGGCTTCCTAGATTAGAAAGGGACGGTGTCCTTTCTCCGGCTGCTAGAGTTTGGAGTTCAGGGCCTTTTTTGCGTTCCGTAGAGAGCGCTACAGTACTCCCCCATAATAATTGACAGTATTTTGAGGTTTAACCAATTTTCCTAATCAAAAACATTGACAGTTTTTCAATAAAAAACATAATTAACATTTTTAAACAGAAAAACGTCTTTAATGTATTGCTTACCTAGAAGATTAAAAATAAAACGCGTTAAGAAAAACTCAAAAATCAATTTAATTTCAAAAGTTTTCGTTTTTTAGAGTAAACATTATTACTTCTTTTCTGAGGTTCTGAGTTTGTAGGTTGCAAAAGTTTACTAGTAATGGGGGTATTAGTTTGGATATTATAAGATGACAAACTGCGTTAAAATGAAATTGACACTGGAATATGGAAGAAACGTAAGAAACAATGATTTTTCTTAGATTTGATTCTACATTTTATTTTGATAAACTCGGTAAAATCTGTACAATAACGTCAATCACATATTGGATCAAACCAACAAACCTCTCATTTGAATAATTTAGTTTTCCCCTGTCTTGATTGAAAATTAATTCTAGGAAGGGGCAGGTTCTTCGGCTGACGTTCTCACGGAAAAGGGACAAACAAAATGCACAGTTTATGGATTCTTCTACTTTCATGATAAGGTAACCACAGAGAAAAGCAATGGCTACTGATTCAATCTTCAGGTCACCAGAATAACTGCCTGTGAATGTACTCATGTGTTCCAGCTTTTCCAGAATTACTTCATTTAACGTAATATCAATTTCATCATTACCATGGGATTTCTGAACAATTCTAACAAATTTTGCAGTGCTCACGTACTTAACATCAGGCACTGTGTTACTGTTGTTGATGCTTCTTATCAGACCACTTCTTAAAATTTGACGCATTGCATATTGGGCTGCTCTGCAGTCCGCTAAATCATTGGATCCACCACGAAGTCGTATATTTGCAAAAATCGATTCAATAGCGTCAGAGCTAAAACGTCTGGTTAAAACATAATAAAAATTTAGATCCTTCATCAAATATTGAATGCAGAGATATGTGCTGCGTGCAGTGAAGACTAAGGCTTGTGCACTGTTTTGTTAAGCCACGCATATCTGTTTTAGTCGAAGCAGATTGAATGTCAGCAATAAAATGAGGAAAGTTTTCATTCAGCCAGTCGTGGGTCTTCAGTGTCAGTGCAAGGAGCGGTATTGGGATCTCGTCGATTGCTATGCTGTGTTCTATTGCTGACGTCGTGAATTTGAAAATATTTGTACATGTTTTCCAAAAATACAGGCTGTCCCATTTAAAACTCCCCAGACCAGATTTCTCCGAATTGATTACTGTGATTGAAAAATCCTCGCACAGGTCGATTTTATTTACCAGGGGCACATCTTTTCAGATTCTTTTCAAGTTCCGGCGCTTCGCCCTCTTCGCGAAGGGGCTGTTAGCGCCAAAATTTTAAATGGCACTAGGGGTCGAGTGATACCTCATTTGAAAGGTATGGAAGGCCTCTCAACGGTTTCCGTTTTTCTATAAATTTAAGACGCCATTTGCTGTTACATGTGAGATTGGAAAGCTTCACTTTTCTCTCCCTCAATTTTAACCATTTTGTATTTTAATATGTTTTCTTCATGTGTATGTGTCTAGTAAGAGTCTGCTCTATAATTTTTATTGTTAATTTTGTCCACGTGTCTGTAAGGCTGAAGATGGACCTATTTAGGCCCGAAACATGTCCCTATAATTTTCAATAAACAGTGGAAGTAGACTTTGTTACAATTTTTAAATACTTTTTTTAAATAAATACTTGTACAACATCGCCCAGTCATATTAAAAATACTGATCATAAAATTTAACATTTTTTTAAACAGACATGACATGACCGAAACTTTAAAAAAAATTCCTGAGAATGCTTACTTTCTGACTTATGCTCTTTTGCCCGCGCACTAGAGATATAACTGTTGCAATACAATGTTTAAAGAAGGAATATTGTTCGCCATCATAATAGGCAAGATACTTCAAAGCGGCTGTTTATGAGGGCGAAAATATTTGAATGGCCAAATTTACTTTAATTTTTTCCAAATTTGAAGGACAAAGATGTTTTTTTGTTAAATATCTCACTGGCTTAATAATTAAATTTTCTTAAAATAAAGCTTGGGTCTAGGATTGTAATTATGGACGAGGCAAAAAATCTTGAAGTGAACCATTTCCAAAATGTTTAAAGAGGACCACATGATATTCATGGTTATCAGCAACTATTCTTATAATTTTAAAGCCACAATCATCAACTAATTTTAAAACATCTAATGTTAATGTGTACAAATCTTTGCTGCTTAATTTTCTGTGGAAGTAATAACCTGCCGGTATTATGTATTTAGTGGACAATCCATGTAGAACATAACACAGAAGTTAAGTTGCTACAACTGGTTCCGTTCCAGTTTTTAACCGACTTCAAAAAAGGAGGAGGTTATCAATTCGGTTGTATGTTTCTTTTTTAATGTTTGTTACCTCATTAACTCCGTCTTTTATAATCCGAACCGATTTGTAAAATTCTTCTTTTGTTTTAAAGAGTATACTTACAGATTGGTTCCATTGTCACCATTTCAAGATGTTATGAGGGGATTTCATGGAAATCGAGAAAAATCCTCAGATTTTCGCTCCTTTTATTAACCGACTTCATGTACGTTCACCGATTTCTTCGTCAATTATTGTGGACCGATTTACAAAATTCTTCTTTTATTTGAAAGGGTATACTCTTGAGGTGGTTCCACTGTCAAAAAAATCAGGATCTGATCAGGGAATCCCATGGAAATCGAGAAGAATCCTCAAATTTTCGCTCCCTTTTATTAACCGACTTCCTGTAGGTATGTTCACCGATTTCTTCGTCAATTGTGCACCAATTTTCAAAATTCTTCTTTTATTTGAAAGGGTATACTCTTGAGGTGGTTCCATTGTCAAAAAGTCAGGATCTAATCAGGGAATTCCATGGAAATCGAGGGAAATTCTTAAATTTTTCCTTCCTTTTATGTATATGTTCATCGATTTCTTCGTCAATTTTATTATGGACCTCATTATTAGAGAAGCGTCTTTACTAGGTCTACACTTATATTTTAAAATTGTAAAAAAATAACTTAAAAAAAGAGAGAACCGACTTCAAAAAGTGAAAAATAATTGAATACATGTATTATTACATGATTGTGCTACCTAATGATCTGTTTGAAGTCGGTGCCAAGCCAAATAGGTAGTAGATAGATAGGCTGTCCGCTCCCGCCACATCGCAAGTCTCCCGGCGAGCGCACCGGAAGGCGTGACCGTGGGGGGGGCTCATGCTGAGCAAAACAACCCAAACGGCAGACGGCGTTGATGGTCGTCTCGAATGATATCGAATTTTTTATGCGTTATAACGTTGTTATTTTTGTTATAATTACAATATGTTACAAATTTGTAACCTATTTTTCTTGACACCGACTTCAAACAGATAATTATTCAAACAAATATTTTATCATCAGTTTTCGAATAAGAGGCCTTCATGTACAGCTATATCATCAAGGATCTTCATTTTCAGGTATATTTAATTTTTTTGATTTTCTGATCTGATTTGCTGTACATACTTCGATTCTACCTTTTCAGAATTTTTTTCTTTTTTTATTCTAAGTTCATCTTTTATTCGGTTGTTCTGAATTTGCAGTCATTTTAATTTTTGCATAAAACATTAAATTTGTTACTGTAAGCCAAATCTTCAGTTTGAGCACCTGATGTTGTGGTTTGGTAACTCGCATTAACAACATTTACTACTAGATTTTCTGAACAACTTGAACTTTTATTTGCAAACTGCAATTATTTTTGGTATTAATTTGAGATGTATGTAATATTTTTTCATAAATAAATCTTAAAAATTGATGGCACAGCTTTTGAAATCTAATAGTTTTCTTTTCTGTGTAGTCACAAAGCTATTTTCGGAAAAATGTTTGCTGCATACAAGAGAATAATCGTTTAGAATAGTAGCATCTACACAGTCAAAAATTTTAATACAAATTTAACATTTTTGAAATTTACCGGTATGTTGTGCTAAAATCTCTTTCCACTTCAAATTCATTTCCAAATTCGCAGGTAACAAATGAAAGGAAACATTTCGGCAGCAAATAGGTAGTAGATAGATAGGCTGTCCGCTCCCGCCACATCGCAAGTCTCCCGGCGATACCTAAAATACATAAAACTCAACCTTTTTCCATTAGACCAGTAGTTTCTTTTGTCAATTCACCTGTATCAATACTTTCAAAATGGCTTAATACAATTCTTTTGCAATAAAAATTTGCAATAAAAAACTCAATAGATCTTTGCTCCAAAATTAGAAATTTCCAAATTCCATCAGACACTAGACTTGTTTCATTTGACGTAGTTAATTTATTCCCCAGCATCCCACCCAAATCTTGCTTATTAATTTTAAAAAACCTACTATTTAATTCTAATATGCCAACCATACATGCACTAAATTTACATTCACTTTGTGAGACTGTCCTAGATCAAAATTTCTTTCAATTTAATAATAATTTTTATTCACAAGACTCAGGCTTAGCAATGGGCTCTAATTTGTCACCTCTTTTAGCAGAAATATTCATGAATAACTTAGAAGATCAGTTTTTAACTTCTTCACCTTTTAAAGATCATTTTCTCTTTTGGTACAGATATGTAGATGACATAATTGTTTTATTCAAAGGATCTGATTCTGAACTTGATAACGCACTCAGCAACTTAAATTCTTTAAACCAATCCATTAAATTCACCGTTGAAATTGAAATCAATTCCCAAATCCCCTTTTTAGACTTGTTAATCACTAGAAATAATAATACTTTTAAATTTGACATTTATAGAAAACCTTTGACTCTTGTCACCCTGTTTCCCATAAATTTGCAGCTTTTCATTCCTTTTTCCACCGATTATTTTCTATACCACTATCAGATTCATCTTTTCAAACAGAACTTAATAACATTAAACAAATTGCTTCATATAATGGATATTCTTTAAAAACTATAAATAAATTATACTATAGATACTACACTGACCTTCAAAAAATTTGGGACACCTCAAAAATTTGTGATAAAACTTTATAATCCTATTTTTTAAACATTCTGGCACTGTAATATCTTAGATCATACATATTGTCTTTATTCTAATTCACTTTATCACCTCCAATTTAATAAATGCCGTTATAAATAAATGTAAACTATACTATAAGGATTTTTTTAATAATCTAGCATAAAAAACAATTAACAAAAAATGAAAAAAATTGAAAAAAAGGTTAACATTTAATAATGAATATGGCCTCCTCGGGCCTCAATTACTTCTGCTAAACGACGTGGCATGGAAGAAATTAGGTCAGACACATATTCTTGTGGAATCGCTGCGTATTCTTCTGCCAATGCTATTCTCAGGTCTTGCAGAGTCTCTGGACTGTTCTGACGACCTCGAACTCGTAACATTAGTTGGTCCCAAAGTTGTTCAATAGGATTGAATCTGGATTACGGGCGGGCCATTCTATTCGTAGAATACCCACTTCATTTAGGTATTGGACTACTGCTTGTGCTATGTGTGGACGAGCATTGTCTTGCATTAGCTCAAAGTCATTTCCTATAAAGTGTAAATAATTAACCACTGCTTCTTCTAAAACCTTCCTCACGTATCGGTCAGCGTTCAGACGGTCGTTATCAATAAAAATAAGTTACGTACGAGCATTCATTGAAATCCCAGCCCACACCATAACTGAACCTCCGCCATATGAGACCCGCTATGACATGGTACAGTCAAAATATCGCTCATTTCTACGTCTCCATACTCTTTCTCGTCCATCGGAAGAATGTAGGCAAAAGCTGAACTCATCCGTGAAAAGTACACTACTCCACTGTTCCAAAATCCGATTAACATTTTCATGAGCAAACTGCGATCGAGCTTGTCTATGATGTAAAAGTAACTTTGGACCAGTGGCGGGTCTGTCAAACCCCAAATCAACTTCCTGAAGTCTTCTCCTAATGGTGCTTTCACTGATCATCACTCCAAGCATATTTCTGAGATGTTGTTATAAATAAGGTGCCATACAACGTCGGTTTCGCAATGTGTTTAACGATATAAACCGATTATCTCTAGCAGTTGTCGCTCTTTTTCGTCCAGAACCTGGTCGTCTGACAAATGCTCCAGTCTCTATAAAACAACTCCAAGCACTCTGTACTCTGGAGCGGGGTATGTTAAGAGTTCTTGAGACGTATCGCCGACTTCTACCATCTTCAATTAAAGAAACGATTTGGCCTACTTGAGCTGTAGCTAAAGGCATTTTTAAGAAATAGAACTCTTTTTAATTACTTTACAGTACCCTAGTGAAACTAAAACATTACAAATCCACAGCAATCTTGATGAAATTTTATAACCGCCATTAATCGGAATGTGATATTTTTACTGTTAAGGCGAATTAACTAAACCAACAAAGAAATCATCAAGACCAAATGTCAAGCACACGTTAGAGAACTGTTTAAACTTAACATAAAAGCGTTTAAACATATCTTTTAGCTAACCAGATTCATTATTTTTGAAAATATTTATGTGTCCCAAATTTTTTGAAGGTCAGTGTATAACAAATTCAAGTACACACACTACTTGGTTAAAAATCCTTCAGAAACAATTTCCTTTTCAAATTCATTAACATACTTTGGCGTCGTCTCAGAGAAATGTTCTAAAATACTTAAGAAAAACGGTTTTAAAGTTTCATTTAAAACAGATAACAACTTATCCAGATTTTTTATTAAAAATAAAGATCCATTAGATTACAAATCATCATCAGGTGTATACAAATTAAACTGCTCTTCTTGTGAGTCATTCTACATAGGTCAGACAGGTCGCAAAATATCAGACCGTATTAAAGAACATTTCAGGCACATCTATAACAACACAGATCTTGATCCTCCACCATCAACACCGTCTTCTTTCGCCAATCATATATTAATAACTAAACATAGTTTTTCACCATCAAATTCCAAATTGATCCATAAATGCAATAAAGGCCGGAAATTAGATTTTCTTGAGACTTTGGAAATAAGGAAAGCCTTGAAACTGGAAAACAGATCTTGTTTAAATGAACAGAATAACTTTAATAATCCCATTATTAATTCACTATTTTAATTTTTCACCACTCAAACAAATTCTCTTTGATCCATTTTTTAATTTTTACATTTTATAAAATGTTGTTTTTACGAAATCTTTTAAAAATCATGTAACCCTTTGAAAACGTCAAATTTAATTCAAAATTACGTCAACGTCATAATTTCTTATATTCTTTAAGGTTAAGAACCCCTCTTGTAATTCATCAATTGTATCATTAATCTCTTGTTAAATTAGGGCTGATGATGGCAGAAGTGTTCTGCCGAAACATGTTCCATTTATAATTTTACGCTGATTAAAGTTTGTGGAGTTCGACTTAGATATATTTAAATTTTTTTATATTTATTTCAGTTTCGGCTGGCTCCAACAATGAACTTTACCATAGGAACGATTTTTTTATGATTGTTAATAAACGTCAGAAAAAAAGTTCCGTAAAAATTTCGCATTTTTTTGTTATATAATCGTAATGAATACCACTCGAGCATTGAAAATAATCTGATTGAACTGTCCTCGTCATTCAACGTATTCCGCGAAATATTTCGTCGGAATACGTCTCATGACTCGGAAGTTTAATCGATATTTTCTATGCTCTTGTGATATTATTACTGAAAATTCAATACACAGTACATTGTCAGAAACAGCTTTTTTTCTAATCTAGGAAACTGTGTAAATTTGTAAACACCAACGTTTTGTGTTATAGTTACAATAAAACATGGCAGATGGCTTCCAAACTGCAATTGGCGCCTTGTGTTTCTACGTAGATGGATTAAGTAAATAGTGTGCCTACGTGTTCCCTACAAATATTTATAATTATTATAACCAATTTTAATGTATTTGAAGTATTCAACAGTGTTATATATGTATCATGTACATATTATTAAGTACCTGGCGACCGAGTATCTCTCGGTACTTTTTTTTTTGTAAAATCGTGTTTTTTCAGAAAAACTATTTAGAGACATGTCATAATGATCCACATAATATACGATACGTCTCATGATTCAGAAGGTTAGGCAACCCTTGAAACCGGGAGGGTTCAAGGGCCCCTTTAAAACAGAGGAGCGCGAGAGGGGCCCCCGAAACAGGCGGGTCCGAGGGGATTTCATCGGTTATTATTACCAACATATAGAAGTCGAAAGTTGAATTTGTTTAGTTCTAAAATAGGAATTATGTACGAGACAAATTTAATTGACTTGTAGTCATCAGACAGGGGGCCCCGAGGAGGCCCCGTTGAGACAGACAGGCTCCCTTGAGACATCCTTGAGTCAGGGGGGCGTAGCTACCATCTGATGCCTACTACGCTAGTCGCAGTCGTTTCATTCACACGCGTTTCCGCTCTCATTCATCACCACCACCAAAGTGTTTGAAATTGTCATTATGACAGCGGATAAAGGGTCTTAAAAAAACGTTTTTTTTTTTTTGTAAAATTGCGTTTCTACAAGAAATACAACTACATAGGTAGACTTATAAAGCAAAACGTTATCTAAATACAAAATTTCATCCAAATCGTTAGAGCCGTTTCCGAGATCCGCGAAATATAGATATACATATATATATACAAGAATTGCTCGTTTAAATATATCAGTACCTGGCGACCGAGTATCACTCGATACTTTTTTTTTAAATCGTGTTTTCTCGGAAAAAGTATTTATGGCCATTTGCACCGTTTTGTTCTTAAACTCAGCTTTGTTAAGGATGCTTAAAAATTTAAACTTAGCTTAAGCCACACTATCTTGCACCGTTGAACATTGATGCTCGCTTAACAAAGGGCAGCTTAAAGTTGCAAGAGGTGATTTGCAACAAACTTGCAACATATCTATAGACATATAGAGTATATTTGAAGGTTCGTACTTTATAGCATCCTTAATAATAATTAAAATTTAAATATATCTAAGTCGAACTCCACAAACTTTAATAACTGTAAAATTACTAATGGAACATGTTTCGGCAGAACACTTCTGCCATCATCAGCCCTTTATTAAAGTTAAAGCCAGTTAAAGTTTGTGGAGTTCGACTTAGATATATTTTAGATATATTTAAATTTTAATTTAAATTTACTCCACCTGGATTTAGAACATTCTTCTGGTTCTTAATAATAATGATTAACTGTTAAATTATCTGCATTGTAAAGACATGGAAGAAAAAACGAAAAGGTCGAGAATGGCAAACTATACGTATAACGAAAAAAACGTGCTTTTCACAATTGTGCTAAGTTATAAACACATTGTGGAAAGTAAGGCAACAGATGCTACCGGTTGTCAAGAAAAATATCGTGCGTGGGAGCAAATTGCAACAAAATTTAACGCACAGACCCCAAACGGAGTTTTCAGACCTGTAGCATCTTTAAAAAAATGCTTCAATTTGCGCAAATTTGAAGAAGAGCAAAAATTAAAATTAGAAATTTTCAACTTTCAACTCAACTTCTGAAGGCAAAAAAAGAACTAAATTTGTAAAAATCTGTACACATTATTATATTTTGTAATTAATTTGTTTTAAATCATAATTCTCATCATTAGCTTCTGCCAAGTTGGGAATTTGATCTGCTTCTATTAAAGCTTGTAATTCATGTTTATTGATGTCATCTGGCAGAGGAGGAACATCTTCTTTGATTTCAATAGCAATGTTCTGTAACACTGCAGTGGCGACAATAACAGTTAAAATTGTGGATTGCTTCAATCTCATTCCATAAGCCAGGATGGGAAATCTTCGTTTCCAGTTGCCATAAAGACGTTCTACCGAGTTTCTAGTTCTAATATGCGATTCATTGTATAACTGTTCTCCTCTTGTTCTTGGAGCCCCCAATGGTATAAGAAAATAACTGCGTATCGGATAACCGCTATCTCCAAGAAGTACTGTATTGCCAAAATCACCACGTTCGAACCTGGCCCTAATGCGGCTATTGTTATAGTTATAAATGGTTGAATCATGTGCGGATCCTGGCCAACGGGCCATGATGTCCATAATTTGTAAATGCGAAGTACCGACAGTTTGGACATTTATTGAAAAATAGCCCTTACGATTCCTAAAGACTTCAGCATCAGGCCCTCCTGGTGATTGCATTTTCACATGGGTGCAATCTATTACACCAGATATACGTGGAAAAGGAGCTATTTCCTAAAGTCATTTTGTATTTTCTTCATCTCTACGTTAGTTTGTGGCATTTTAATATACCTTGGAAGAAGTCGAGCAATGGCTTCTGAAACTTTTACGATACTTCTGGAAGCTGTGGCCACATGCATCCCCATAAAGTCTGCCACCATTTGTAAGTGTCCAGCTGATGTATACAATCTGAGCGCAGTCAGTAATTGATTAATGGGAGGAATGCTATCATTCCTAATAACAATAATATTGATATAATATTTATGATAGGAAACACACTACAAACTTACAAATCAAAATCGTATTTCAGTTAATGTTCAATTTGGATAAGAAGTTGCAATACAGTTGCTTTTGTTAATCGAAACCGTCTAAAAAACCCCAATTCATCCAAATCGTGAAAATGATCCGCATGTAAATATCTTCTACGAGGAAAACCATAGTGTATTATTTCTAAAATATGCAAGTCATCTTCGAAAATATCTCCATTGTGGATTTCAATTTTACTTCCATTCCATTCAAACACAAACAAGTCAAATGTTGTCATGTTTAAATATTTTTAGATTAATTCTCGGCTTAATAAAATTAAGCCACCAAATTTTTGGGCTTAGTGTAAGGGCAGTTTAAGGGAACTTAAGTGTGGCGGTGCAATAGGTCGGCCATATTTAGGGCGAGTTTAATCGCTAAGCCTAGCTTAATTTCAACGGTGCAAATGGGCATTAGATACATGTTTGTGGAGTTCGACTTAAATATATTTAAATTTTAATTTAAATTTACTCCACTTGGATTTTTCAACATTCTTCTGGTTTATAATAATCGTTGTCCGCGCCTCATAACTCGGAAGCTTAGGCAACTCTTAAAACGCGGAAGCCTGAGGTAGCTTCCTTGAAACAGGGCGCCCCAAGGGGTCCCCCTCAAAACAATGGGGACCCTCGGACCCCCTTTGATACAGGGGAGACCGAGGCTGCCTCCCGAAAAGGGTGCCCGAGGGGGACCCCCGAAAAAGAAACCCGAGGGGGGGCCGAAGAGAGAGCCCGAAGGGGCCCCCGAAGAGGGAACCAAGTGGTGTTTTCCCCTGGTATTCAAAGCGGCCAGGTGTGTACCTGATCCGCTATTTCCCTTACAAAGACCGTGGGTCTTGTAGAGAGGACTTCGCGGCCCCGTGAGGCCCCCTTCGCGACAGTTTACGTATACTCCGCATTTCTTGCATTCAAGAATTCCTTCGGTTGACGTGTTAAAGTTTACCTTTAGTATTTAATGTTGTTGGATAGTGTGAATTTGTTTATTATTAAATAAAAGCTAATTTGACGTATTGAAGTTTGTTGTTTTAATAAATTATTTCTATTCCTTTAAAAGAAAACCCCCGATACATAAGCGTGACCCGGCGGCAGTCAAGTGAACCTTTTGTGTCCACTGAGAACTACCTGGTGCAGTGTGCAGCCCCCATATGGTCAAGAGTTTTAATTGTTCTCTTTTATAAAGGAGGGGGCCCCCAAATAAGGGAGCCCAAGGGGGGGGGCGTAAAGGGAGCCCGAGGGGGCTTCCGGAGAGGGGGCCCCCGGAGAGGGGGCTCTTCGGGTATCAACATAATATAGAAGTCAAAAGTTAAATTTAGTTTAGTTTAGTTCTAAAATAGGAATTACGTATGAGACAAATTTAAGTGACTTGAAGTCTTCAGACAGAGGGGCCCGTTGAGACAGACAGCCCCCTTGAGACATTCTTGGGACAGGGACAGTAACTACCATCTGAACTGCCGTAACACCTACTGACACCTACTAAGCTAGTCGCAGTCGTTCATTCCACGCATCCCCACCACCAAAGTGGTCGAAATTGTCAGTATGACAGCTGCCAGGATCTTAAAAACCCGTTTTTTTTGTGTAAAATTGCGTTTCTACAAGAAATCCAACTACATAGGTAGACTTAAAAAGCAAAACTTTATCTAAATACAAAATTTCATCGAAATCGTTAGAGCTGTTTCCGAGATCCGCGAAATATATAAATAAATAAATAAATTTACAAGAATTGCTCGTTTAAATATATTAGATTATAATATGCTCGTTTAAATATATTAGATTAGATAGATTATATAATTGGTATTGTAAATTGATCTGCGTTTTTATTTCTTGTTGTATGATGTATTTAATTTTTTTATATACCGTGGACTGGGAACATCATGAAGTAGCCCTTTTAGAGATCGTAACAGAAGATCGAGTGAAGAACCCCATATTGGCCAGCAGGAAGTGGAACGAATGGTTGAGATAAGCAAGGCATCAGTATGCAGAATTGTGAGGGCCAATAAGTTCCATCCTTACCACATCACCTTGGTTCAAGAATTAAAAGTGACCGATTTTCCCAAAAGATTAGAGTTGTGTGGCTTCTTCAGGGAAAGAAACCAATTCAATGAAATCTTTTTACGAAATGTCTTGTTTAGCGATGAAGCTACTTTTAGCAATAACGGGGGTGTAAAAATAAGCATAAATTGTCATTACTATGCCCCCCGTTAGATTTGGGAAGGCCATTTTCAAAATATTATCTCTGTTAACGTCTAGTGTGGAATTTTGGGAGATACAATAATAATTGGGTAACATTTTCTTCACGAAAGATTGACCGGTTCCTTTTACAAAATACCCTGCCTATTTTATTGGAAGCGGTAAACCTTGATGTGCGAAGAAACATAAGGTTTCAACAAGATGGGTCGCCTCCACATTACCAGTAGATGTACGGGCATATTTAGATGTGGAATTTGAAAATAAGTAGACAGGAAGACTATTTTTTTGTGGGGAATGCTGAAGGATCGCGTATACAAAGAAAGAAGAATATATAAAGAAGATTTGAAGCAACGTATTACACTCGTATGACAATCTGTAATTCCAGAAATTCTTGCTCGGGTACGGAACCCTTTTTGGGCAAGAATTAAGCCTCCTAGAGAATGGAGGGTCGGCTCTTCGAATACGTTCTCAATTAATTTTTACATTTTATTTTTTGAAGTGAAACTTCTTATCCCACGGTATAAGATTTTTGTACGGGGTAAGCCTATGCGCCGCAACTCGACACGAACCAGACACGAAAATGCAATATATAAGTGGGGGGAAATTCTAGATTGGGAGGGGAGCTCAAGCGGCAGCTAGTCGACGGTAAGATTTTGGCACGGGGTAAGCTTAATTCGCGACTATAGCGACACGACACATTTTCACTCAAATAACTACCAAAATAATTTGTAAACTGTTTTCGGACAATTTTTGGAGTAAGTGGGGCCTCCTGTCTCAAGGAGGCCCTGCATCAAGGGGTCCCCTTGGTACAAGGCAACGACAATAACAGAGAACGCTGGCAAACAAAATTTGTCGTACGGCGCATTAAAAATAAAAATCGATTCTTAAGGGATAAACTCCAAAAGTTTCACTTCTGTTGCGCGTGGATACACATTTTTTTTATTTCTAGTTTACCGTTAATAAATTGATTAGTTTCTTGTTATTTATCGTTTATTCATGTTTGAAGTTATTCTTGTTCAATGTGTAGGGACCAATTCATAAGAATAGAACAATCTTAAAACTGATTGCAAATTTAAAATTTTGACACTGACAATATCTAATGTCATCTAATTGTGCACACTATGTGTTAGTATATGTATAGAATAGTAACGTGTTAGAGAACCCCTGAAGAAGTTGACAAAAAAAATGGCCAACGAAACGTTGACAATTTAACCAAGTTTCCGTTACTTCTTGCTCTAATCCTTGAGAAAACAACTAAATAATTTAACAACAATAGGGTGGAAAGAATGGAACTATGTGTTAGTTTTCGAAGAAATTGTTTTTTGAATCCATGTAAACTGTGGAAATGCAATGTTGGTTGCATCGAAAATTTCGTCAGGCTCGTTCTATCGGGAATAACCCTCTCTTAGCAAATCCAAAAATAAATCATTACTGAATCTATTCATAATTATTTTTCGCAGGACTGTCGTCTTCCCCTGGCCAAAATCTTCACTGGAGAACACAATTAATGCTTCAAACACTACGTAATGGAATTTAAAGTTTTTCATTTTGATGTTGATATTGTATAATATTGATTAATGGGGCAATTTCGACGTTTTTTCAATTAGAATAATTACGATGAAATTTTGTAAATCACCAATTAAAAAACTCATCGTTCATAAATGTGTTAAAACGGTGCTAATTGCATTATCAGTTGTTAAGTACATAATTTAATTTATTGATCGCCACAAGATCCGTTTTGAAAATGGCGCCCTAAACGTGGAGACAAAAACAGAAATTATAGAAAAAAGGATGACATTACACGTCCAACATGTCTGACATAAGGCAACGTAAACACGAACAGAATCGGGGATCTTCAGTAGAAGGTAATTAAAGCATTTATTTTATTAATTCTACAAGCAGAATTACACCTGCAACCGTTGATAAGCTTCTGGAATAAGCCTGTGCCGTATCATCAAGTTTTATAAAAGTCTTAGTAATATTTATACAGGTCGCATCTGCGACACAATGAAACTGCAAAAAAAACAGTTAATTGGATCTCGTTTAAGGACTTATTGGCGATTAAGGAGTGTAAAAACATTAAGGGCTAAAGTAAAGTTCATTCCTGGTTTCAAGGGCACCCTCCTTAGCTGTCAAAATACCATTATTAAAATAAAGTGAGAAAAAACGAAGATACCTGACGTCATTCTCATAATGAAACAATTAATATTAATAAACCTTTAACCCTTTTGTTCATTTTTTATGACAGTACCAATGTGAAAATTTTGGTTTTAGATGTTGTTGATTATAATTCGATAAATATGAAGCCACAAGCTGTACCAGTTGTCCTTGCTAACGACGATCACACCTTCACCTTGGATGAAGAAGCCTTAAAAAAGGTTCTCCTAAGAGATGATATAAAGGATAGGTATGTTGTTGTCATCTCTGTGGCAGGAGCTTTTAGACATGGCAAATCCTTCATTTTGGATTTCTTCCTGAGATACTTGAGCTCAAAGGTAAGTGGAATAGTTTAAACAGTTTCTACTTAGCCAAAACAGTATGTACTTAAGCAAAATACACCAGAATGGTTGGGAACAAATGATAGTCCCCTGGAAGGCTTCTCTTGGAGAGGTGGATCAGAAAGGGATACCACTGGGATCCTTATGTGGTCTGATATTTTCTTAACAGAGCTGCTCACAGGAGAGAAGGTATACAATTTTATTTTTTAAGGAAATGTATTTAGTAAAAGTTTTACAGATTGCAATTGTGTTGTTAGACACACAGGGAACTTGGGACAGTAAAAGCACTGTCCGTGAATGTGCCACAATTTTTGCTCTCAGTACAATGCTAAGTTCAGTGCAAATCTACAATTTGTCCAGCAATATTCAAGAGGATGACTTGCAGCATTTACAGGTAAATTTTAATTAAGAGCAGGTCAGAGGTACTGTTTTTTAGTTGTTTACAGAATATGGAAGACTAGCATTAGCTGACTCAGGGAAAACACCATTTCAAAGACTTCAGTTCCTTGTAAGAGACTGGCGTTTTCCTTATGAAGCTCCATATGGTGCTGTGGGAGGTCAACAAATTCTAAAAAAGCGGTTAGAAGTAAACGAAAACTCACATCCAGAACTGGAGTCTCTCAGGAAGCATATCAAGTCATTATTTAGTGAAATTGCTTGTTTCTTAATGCCACATCCTGGTATTAAAGTAGCAACTAGTCCTACATTTGATGGTAGACTAGAAGGTAAGTTTGTACTCATTGTTGATACTTTCTAATTTGTTTATTCTTTAGAAATTGATTCAGAGTTTAAAGAAAATCTCAAAATTTTGGTCCCAATGCTGTTAGCTCCAGAAAATTTGGTTTTGAAGAGGATAAATGGTCAGAAAGTGAAAGCAAGGGATTTAGTTCAATATTTTAAGTCATACATGGCAATATACAAAGGAAATGAATTACCTGAGCCAAAATCAATGCTTGTGGTAAGTGCTGTGTACGTTTTTCAAAAATTGAAAAAATACTGCACAGATTAGTCACTAGTCATTTTCCAAGTAGCGATACCGCGCTCACGGCACGGAACACTATTTACAGGATGAAATTACACTCTTTCAGAATATTGTTACCTTCACATTCTTAAAGATGTGAACTAGACTACTTGTTTTGACAGACGAGCGTCTACCGTTTCGGGAGTAATTTGCTTCTATACGCGTCGTACATTTTTTATGTACAGCATAACTTTGAACATGTCTCACTCCTTAAAACCTTCAATAATTCATAGGAGTCGCGTTTGTGGTCGTTAGGACCCCCGTTTTGGATTAATAAATGGCGCATTTCATTAATAACAACAAAAACGTTCCTAACATATTTTTTGTTTCAAAAGGCGACCGCCGAAGCCAATAATTTAGCAGCAGTCGCTGACGCCAAAGAAACCTACATACAACTTATGGAAGACTGTTGTGGTGGAACCAAACCTTATTTAAATACGGTAACAATAGAAGCAGAACATCGCAGATTCAAAGAGAAGGCCATCCACCAATTCCAGAGTAAGAGAAAAATGGGAGGAGACGAATTTAGTGAAAAATACAGAGATCAGCTTGAAAAAGTAGTAGAAATAAGTAGTCACAGTAATATACTAGAAGATTGTTTTAGGATCTGGAGGAAAGTTTCAATCAGTTTAAAGCACATAATGAAAGTAAAAACATTTTCAAAGCTGCAAGAACTCCGGCGGTGTTTTTCGCGGTCGCTGTCATTTGTTATATAGCTTCAGGGCTTTTTGGTCTTTTTGGAGCATACACTATTGCCAACATATTTAACACAGCCATGGCAGTTTCATTTCTTACATTGGCAATGTGGGCTTACATTAGGTATGTTTTGATGATAACTGCCAAAAATTGATGTTAATTTGCTTTGTTCTATATAGATATAGTGGAGAATTCCGGGAAGTTGGCTTGCACATTGATGAAGTGGCCAATATAATATGGGAGAATGTAAGTTTACTGTTCCTTCTATTCATTGTAGGGTTTGCTATCGCGAGTCTTATCAAATACGATATCGTCACAATTGATCTTTTGTATTATCTGAACTTCACAGTTGGTAAAAATAAACAATCTATTTATGACTATTGGCTTTTCTAAATTGTTATTTCACATTCAATCATGGTTTTTTAGTAACGTTTGTACAAATTAACTAAATGTTTGTTCTTTTTATAGCATGCGTATTTTAGAAAGAGAAAAGAAAGGAAACGTATGTACTTTAACTACTTTTTGTAAAACAAATTGACTTTATAGTTGTGTAATGCTACCCTTTTTTCAGTGTATGAAACCCGTCGTACAAACTTACGTCGAGAACGGTATGCAGCAAATGGCTGTCGAAGTAGCTGAAAGAACCGTTCTTAATGCGACGAACATTACAGTAAATGGGAAGAAGCAGGCGTGATAGTACATAGTCTGTTAATAATAGCGCCCTCAAAGCATTGTTACATATTAGCGTCATCGTTAGATTGGAGTGTTGTTCATTTTGTCTTGCCATAGGTTTCTTATGGAAAATCATTTGGTATGTAACTTTGCTGAACATGTGATATCTTGGCAATGTTGGTATTATTGTAATTTATATTTGTAAATAACACTTCTAAAATAATACAATTTTATCTATTACAGAAATCATTTTTATTATACACTGTTATGTAAAGTTTGCAAAAATTCTATGGCATGTTTCAGTCAACCATCAACTAACCATTTTCTGTTAACTCAACTTGGAGTATAAAACATGAGTACTGACATTGCAATATAATTCAACACGAAGTGCCTTTTATTAAACCAATATTTTATTGTTTATGTTGTGATTTTGTACTTGATATTGTGGTGTCAAAGTTCTCTCAGTACATAATAATACAATTGCATTTTAATTGTTATTAGTGGATAGGTAATATAAGACGCGCTGAGTTGAATGAATCAATCTTTAAGCTGTTTTAGACACATCTCAAGCTATACATGAACAATTTATTTTCTTTACTTTGCTAACTGCTCAAATTTATTTTTATTTAAAATTGTAATAAATTTACTTGTATTTGGTTTTGGTTATAAATAAATTTAAAATTTTTATTTGTCGCTTTTTTTTATTCATAATTTCGGAAGTTCGGCGGCAACACCTAATTTGGTTCGTTACTCTGCTAAAACTACTCGAATCACGTGCGTTGAAATGAGACCACGTGTAACCAACAAGTTGCAATGTCTCGATCGGTAATTGATATTTATGTTTGCAACTAGAGTCAAGGCGTTTTGACAGAAAATCAAAAATTACAATTTTATTTAAATAATGTTATTATTTCTTAAATTTTTAAAGTGAACACAATCAGAAGTAGCATTAGAGCTTCATTTCGGTCGAGTCTAAATTATTTTACACCGACTAAACAATTTTGTGACAAAGAACTGTCAAATAATTTTGACAGCGGTGGGGCTGTAGATGGTCGAGTATTGCGACTATGACAGGTCACGCACGTCGTGCAATACACGACTAGTTTTGCTTGTGTTGTGACATTTTGAGAAAATTAGGTGTAAATGAACTCAAATTTCACCTGAAAAGAGTCGTTTAGTCTTAAAGCACTGTCCTAAGTACAATGAGCGATGATGATCGAGATATTGACGTTGAAAGCGATGTGAGTATTATGTTTATATACATACAAAACATCACATGGATCAATATTAACATTGATTCATCATAAACTTCCATTTTCAGGAAGGAGAAGATTCTGATTCCCGCCAACCTACACCTAGTAGACAGTCCTCTGGAAGCCAGTATTATTCACAGGTAACATAAAGGAGCCAAAAAAATTTGATGGCCTCAAATTGCTCACTTTCCAATGAAAGAATTACATCTTGCAATTTGACTCCCTTTCACCTTTTTCAGCTATCTATTGTCGTCATTTAGTAGTACATTTATGAAGTTTTGAGTCATACAACTACACCAGATGATTTTTTGTAATGAATAGTCAAGTGCATATTGAGGACAGTGTTACAGTTGTTTTAGTACAGGGTCTGTACACTAGGCTTGGTACGTCAAAATTCTCCATAACATGTGAACTTTGTTATTCACAGGCAACATGATGTAGGAATTATTTATTAAGACCTGGTACAAGATGATGTTCCAAAGTCGCTTTTGTCCATGCATTTTCTTTTCATTTGAATAGTTTCTAAATATTTTTAATAAATTTTAAGCTTAACATTTTGGGAAGTGTTCCAAAGTTAATAGCTTACATAAACAAATCAAATGACATTCCGCCAACTTAAAGGCAAAAATAAATCTACACTTTTATGTTGATCCATTAGCAACTGAAATATTAATTATTTTTCAGCCTGTACTATTCCTTTATATATCTATTCATACACTGGAGGGCAATTAGAAGAAACAATATTAATGTATTGTTTCCAAACCATTGCATTAGTTAAAAATTGGAACTTTCATACCACATGTAGATTGGATTTTGAGACAGGAATTTTACATGTAAAAATAAAAATCTGAAAATATTGGCTGACCTAATTATTTTAGAGCAAAACCTTTTAAGATAAAAGTTGTACAGAATAAAGAGCAGTACCTAAATACATAATTATTCATTTTACATCGGTTTCAAGTTTTAAAGTAAAGGTTTCAACAGGTGAATTTGTTGACATTGAGTCTTCACAAAATTTACATTTTGTTTTTTCAAAATGCAGTCAAATTGTTACATACAAACCTGTTTTACTAATTAGTGAAAGTATTAATTTATTTTCTTTCTTTCTCTTCTTGTTTTACTACTCTATCAAAAGCTGTTACTGAGGAACTAACAACGGATTTAGGTAGTATTTTTATAGTCTACAACTTTCATTATTAACGTTTTGCAAATTAAGGGAGCCAATATTCTCAGTTCTTTGTTTTTACATGTAAAAATTCTGTCTCAAAATTAATTGAATAGACTAAAATTCAGTTGTTATTGTAGTGCCACACCACTTCAAAGATTATATTTTTTGTGATAAGAGCAAACTGTTATCTTTTTACTTTTAAAATGAAAGAATTGTCACTATTTTGTCCATTGTCAGATTATCATAATAATATGTTGTAATTATAGTCTTTATAATTGATGCATACATCCAGTAGGCTCTGAACGTTAAAATTCTTCATCTCAGTACATGCAAATTTTGTTTTCCACCAATAACAGTTACCTTCCTAAAACACTGTCATGTCTGTCATGTCATGTATGTCTAACCTGCATACGTAATACGTCATAGTACGTGACATAGCGTCAATAGGTAGCGAGACTTGAGATGCAGCTGTAAGACCTTTAAAAGGGCCAGGATGAAATGTGATTGAGCCTTGTTAAACTCGGCTAATTTTTTATGTTGCTGGCTCCCATATTACATGATAATTAATATCTCCACATTCAAATTATAATCACACCCCTTTACCTAAACAACATCCTCATGAGTCTCTTAATATGCTCTATATGGAACTATCTAAAATATCTTCATTTAGACATATCAGAATTTTGACGTACAAAGCCTACTGGATGTCTTTGACTTTGATCCAGCGCTGAAGCTGAAGCAGCTGGAACTGTGCCGTTACTGTTGAAACATTACATTAATATTGTTACTTTTAATTGCACACCAGGACAAAATAGTGAAATGTCATTTGTAAATGTTCGTGTAAATAAGTTGTATTCATGTAAGCTATTAACTTTGGAACAAAATTTAAATTTCGTGTTTTGATCAGACATGTGATTTTAAATTTTTGTTCTTATTTTTATCTTCACTTTCCACAATGGTAAAATTAAAATTAATTAAAAATATTTTGAATCTGCAAATCAAGAGAAATAGCGTAAATACAATCACTGTGGAATAAATACCACGTGACTATTAATTGTTGTTGTAATTTTTTATAAAGTTGTACACTGCAGTGACAAATATGTAGTCTAATTTTGAACATGTGTCACTGCTTAAACCCAAATTAATTCTTGAAAATTGCATTGGCATAAGGCGCTTATACCAGTTTGCACAAATGTTAACGTTACCTACTGATTCAGGAAGTAAGAACTAATATTTTTCGTTTCTTAAGATTATTATTAGCATTTATTTTGTAAACGAAGGTTTTGCGTATTTTGCATAACCCAGTTGGTAAGTCATTTTTAATGAAGTTTGATAGCAGTGGATTTTTTTATGGGGTCGTTATCTTTTAGAATTAAATAAGATTACATTTTCTTCATCCCCTAGCCGAATGTACGTTCTTCCCGGCCGCATTTCGCTCCGGGAACAGCGGTTTTTGCGGCCTGCTCTAACATTAATATTATTGAACGTACTTTCAGCTCTGGATGAAGAAAAATAGTATATGACACGCTTCGTATACTATTTACGGCAATTTTCGGCTTCGCCTCAGTCTTTATATCACGTACGCCAGGAAATCCACATTTCTGGCCTTGGTCGTAATATAAAATTTAAATGGACCCTTTTCAGCATTCAAAGACCAATTGATTGTCTAGCAAACGTGACAAACGTACACTTTTTGTTGGTTTGCTTGCATATGTATTTTGTTGATTTTGAAATTTAAAGGACCACAATGTCGGGACGTCACAACATCAGAGTTTTACCTTTGATGGTTCTAAATCATCGAGAAGTTGCACCATGGTGACATGAAGGTAATACGTGGACACCATAGATGCGCAGACAAATCAGTGTTTTTATTCGTTACCTTATTTATTAAATCCACCAAGATATAATTTCAATCTCACACAAGTTTCGTCGATATGACCCATTACTTCAACGTCACGTTTGTTTGGAATCTGTAAGCGAAAAGGTTCGATGTTGTGAGGAGACCCTTTTGTGGTCAATTGACCAAAAAGTCGTGAGATCACATCGGAGGTTGATGTTTCCAAATAAGAGTGAAGTTGGCTGTGATCTTTACGTGGATGTGGAAATAAAAAAAAATGTTTATTTTTCACCTGGTTCATTAAACCTACAAAGAAATAATTCGAATCTAACATAAGTTTCAACGAAAAATCACCAAAATCCCGTTTATTTGGATGCGTTATACGTGAAAATCAGATGTTGTGACGTCACACTTTTTTGCTCAATTGAGTCAACATTCAACAAGTGAGTCATTTACCTCACTGCAGTATTTACCTCGGGACGCTCGGGGTGTTATAACCGTACGTGGAAAGAGATCAAGGGTTACAGTAATAAATTATCATAAAAATAAATTACCGAAAAAAGATGTATAACTTTACGGGCATTATGTCTTCAGAAATTTTGCGGTCTTGGCTCCCAAAATAGCTATTTATGTGTTAAAGGCGAAATAATATAGTTTTTGCCCGAAATACATACAATGTTTTTTGCATAATCGGAGTAGTGTAGCACCGTAATTAAAAGTAAAAAGAAGTTCAAAAATAGCTGTAGTCGATTTGCTATACTTTGTCACGGATATAACAAGCGCACATCCAACAAAGTGAAAAAAGCGGTGTCACAAATAAAAAATTATGAAAGTGAATTAAAATCGTGATGAAAATGCTCTCCCAGAAGCAATTGAGATAGCGGCGGAGAATGCAACAGAAATCACGGTTATTGTATGAAAAGGCTTATAATGAATTTGTCAATAAATTGGTGCGTAAAGCAAGCAAGAAATTACTCAGAAAAGATGCTTTTGGCTTATTTTGGTGAAAAATCATGTACCTGCAAAGAAAATTGTATGAATTGTAACATTACTTTACATATTAATAAAAATTAATTAACATGATTTTTTATTAATTGGGCGCGAAAAGTTCTGACTACTTTTTGGTCTTACGGAGAAAAAGAATGTCATTACGCCCTTAAAACTATGCTATTTGTTCAACTTACACCCGGCTGTGCAAAAATGAAGATTTCGCATTTGTTAAAAAAAAAACTACAAATGCCCGGTATAGAGCACGTTTACAGCAGTTGTGATTCGGTTTCCGATTGAGTTTTTAAATTCATTATCTCCCACTGCATTGCCTCCACATAAATTAGTGGTACAAGATTGAGTGTTAAACAATTGCCTCAAAATACAATTGATTGCGAAATTTGATTTGAACCGGACGATCAACTGGGAAACGTATTTTAATACCCAGAATTCATATAACGTATTCTGGTACATGCCATTTTCCTTAAGGCAAACCTAATTTCCAATCATGTTAGCATTCGCTATGACCATTCATAAATCGCAAAGGCAAACCTATAATAAGGTTGGGATTTTGTTATCACAACCTGTCTTCGGACATTGTTTCGACATTGCCGAGCAATTTAATCAGGGGCATCTTAGACCGCACAATAATGAACAAGTACTGTTTACGCAAAATATTTTATATAAAGAAATTATTCCGTCTTATTTTTTTTATTAATCAGGCCTTTTTTATTCAAAATCACAATTAAATAAAACAAATTAAAAATCGTAATATGTAATACCATATTACTAATATTGTTACCAGTCTTTATTCAACACTATTTACGTAAGTATTAATTTTTTTACATTGTTTCGCTTACCAATCCAATACATACCACTCGAATTTCGAGTGACTGGCGATCACTAGTACTTTATAATAACTTTATCAGGGTCTAAAAAACATCAGGTTTAAGATTGAAGTATAGACAACTACTTTTAAGCTGTTTGAAAAATAAAGTGTATTTTGAATTTCTTTGAACGATATACATACATACAGATTATATTCAAAGGAAAAAGTGGCAAATATCTATGAGGTATTTATTCTTTACTTTTTCCACCTATCGAACATGAAACCAGTTAGTGAGCGTGTGACGTCAGCACCGGTCAAGTCATAAAAGTGGCGCCAATCTGACGGCAATTGATTTTTTATCAGCTGAATTCTATGTAAAGCATTTGAGACATAACAACTAGCTGTTTAAAAAAGTCGCTTCATCACTATACATATTATTTGACATTGGTATTATACCGGATATTACCGCGCTGAGAATTTTGTCGGAGTTTTGCAAAGGTGAAGAAGTCGCTTTAAGTAATCGGGTAATCGAGTTGATTATAAAGGTGCGTTTACATCTGATAGTTATATCCGGACATATATGTCAAGTGTCCCACATAAAATCGCTTTGTCTGTTTACATACCGGCAGAAGAAATTTACAAATTACAAGAAATTTATGTCATGGATATGTGTATGACACTTTCCGATATCGTGAAATTTGCAATAAATGTCCTCGTTTACATATACATTTACGTATACAGTACATACAAAATATAGATGTGTCATGTATCGTACACATCTTTCGTTCTAGACAAAGTTCATTTTACCGATTTTTTGTTGCCGCGATGAAAAAGAAGAAAAAACCTTCTATGTGGGTTCTAGAATGGATTTTGCGACGGGGAAGAATTGGGTGTCAATAGTCAATTAATACATTGTATGCAATACATATTTTGTTAGCAACCAAGGGGAAGGAAGTTCCTTGGCAGAACAGATTAATGTTGTAAACAACTAAATTGTATGGAAATATAGTATGGCCTTTTTGATACAAACAATTCATCAGTGCTCTGATCTGATTTTGTCTTTTTTTTTAATTTACTGTTAAATTGATTATGAATTTTTCTTTGAATTTCTTCAACATGCTTCTGCAACTTTACAGAGGTAGATATTAATATCAGTTCTTCTATTTGAAGTTTTAGCCACTCTTTCTTGTCACCCATGTTTATGAACACGCAACTTATTACCCGACAGTGGCACAAAAGTAGATAATAAGACAACTTTTGCGATTTTTCTCAGGCCAGTTGGAATTTGCAAATAATCAGCGTTTATATCTGGTGACATAGTTGTATCGACACATATAGCTGGGAGTTGAAGCGTACATGTCCGACATAAATTCGACACTGTTTACATTAGTCAGGATTTCTGTCTGACATAAATATGATGCAATAATTGGCAGATGTAAACGCACCATAAATAAGATAGATACTTAGAAATAAAAGGTGTAGACTAAAGCGTGTTCTAAACTGTCCATAAAACAGCGATTAATTCCTATTTTCTTTGCAATTCAACAGGCGGAAAAGCGAGCACATCACAACGCGTTGGAAAGGAAACGTCGAGACCACATAAAAGACAGTTTTAGCAGCCTACGAGACTCTGTCCCTGCCCTCAACGGCGAAAAAGTAGTAAGTTTGTCCAATCTTTTACCATTCTAAACTCTTTCCACGAATGTACCAGATCTCCCGACAATTGAATACCTTATTTTAGGCAAGTAGAGCTCAAATCTTGAAAAAGGCCGCTGAGTATATCGTTTTTATGCGAAAGAAGAACCATTCCCACCAGCAAGATATTGAAGATCTCAGAAGACAAAACACCCTTCTAGAAGCTCAGAGTAAGTATTTCCATGTGAAGGTTAATGTCATTCTGTGAGTGGTTTTCAGTTCGTACCTTAGAAAAAGCGAAAACGACAGGGTCCTTTGGAGTAGAATCGTCAGATGGAAAAGACGCAAATTACAATGAAACCGAGTCAGACACGTCAGATATGGAGGGATCTGTCCAGCCAAGAAGGCCAAAGAAGTTGAAAGTCGGATCTTATCATTAACAGATATTGAATTGAAGTAACTATAGTAATTACAGACAATTTTATAAATGTAATTTGTTTATGTTAGCAGGTTAAAGAAGAAGTGAGACTTCTATATTTTGCCTCTTCTTAATGCGGTGGAACCGTCCGCATATTTTTGTCAGTACAATTAGTAGTTTGTAATACTTAGTAAAGGAAAAGTGGAATCTTCAGTCATTTGTAAATGTCAGAAATTTATTGTTTTAAGCTTTAAGTTATTTTTTTTATCTTCTCTGTCAATTATTTCTTTGACAACAAAAGTGTAAAAATATAAATACTTGGTAGTTTAGTTTGCTTATTTATAAATTAGGACATGGGATGATATAAATTAAAAGAATCTGAACATCAAAGAATTAAATTTATTTTCAGTTTTCATTTGTGCAATTATCAATAAAATTAAACTTAATTTTGTTGTAAATGTTAACAATTATATTATGCCCGACCTTTAATATTGTTTATAGTTCACGACAAACTTGTTTGTATGTTTAAATGTAAGTTTATTAAATTAAAAAAAATGTTTATATTCCGTTTTATTATTTATTATATAACATTTATTTGGCGCCAACACGTTTGTAATGTGGATTGGTAGACTTGGAGCAGTACTACCAATCACTAGTTATGTCACTAATTAAAGTTAACAGCTGTTTACTTTTATTTCAGGATGACACATGACTAATGGGGTTATATTTGTTTCTGCTGTCATTTTAAAAGATTCTGTTATCACATTTTGAGTATTACAGTCATGGCAACTAACGAAGAGAGTCAAAATTCAACGAATAATAAAATTATGGAACAATGTTATGAGAATTACATCCTTGTTGATGTGGGAGCCAATTTAACTAACAAGAAGTACAGCCGGGACCTGGAATCAGTGATACAAAGGGCACGAGACTCTGGTAACTATTTTGTCTGCTATTTAGTTATCTCATTACATTTTGTGTAGGTGTCCAGAAAATAATGGTAACAGGTACTTCAGTTAAGTCCAGCAAAGAAGCATTAAGACTAACTAGAATATACCCTGGCACTTTGTATTCAACAGCAGGTTGGTATTCAAATAATATTATTATTGAATTAAATATAAGTATTGTGTTTGTAGGAATACACCCCCATGACGCCAAATCCTACACTGACGAAACTTGGAAAGAATTAAAATTACTAGCGGGAAACCCTGAATGTGTAGCTGTAGGCGAATGCGGCCTAGACTACAATCGAAATTTTTCTGAACCAATCGAACAACGACAAGTTTTTATTAAACATGTAACACTAAATTATGACTTTTGTTTCATCACTGAAGAATTTCTTTACAGATCGAATTAGCTATAGAAATTAACAAACCGATGTTTGTTCACGAACGAGACGCTCATGACGATTTGTTAGAAATATTGGACCAATACAAAGGTCGATTACCTCCAGTTTTGGTACACTGCTTTACTGGAACAGCTGAACAAGCACTAACTTACCTTTCTAGAGGCTTTTACATAGGATTAACAGGTTGTAATTATCTCTGCTTGGGTGGATTGTAATGCTTTGTTATAGGTTACTTATGTAAAGATAAATCTGATGTTGGTGTTCGTAAGTTGTTAGTGGATGGTTCAATACCATTAGATAGACTGGTGGTTGAGACTGATGCTCCATTTATGTACCCCAATACACGCGCTTCAAAACTACCTCTACATGTAAAGGATGGTCTTACTGAGAGGTAAGTTACGCGCGTTATAAGTGTAACTTAACAGAGACGTTTTTTGACGTTTGTCATTAAAAAAAGTTGACAAGTGAATGACAATTCTGATAAAGTGAAAATAAAGCATAGCCTACATCAAAATTTTAACTGAACGTAAAATGACGGTCAAGATTTTCTGTTGACTGTATTTACAAGCCATTAGTGGATCTCTGAAATTCCTTTCCCCAAAGCTGCTGGTCTATTTTTAATAGTTATTTAAAAAACAAGTGTGTTAATGAAGGCGATTAATAATTGAGGCTGTTTAAAGTACGAGCGACCATAGGGAGCGAGTACCTTTAATTGTCGAGTTGATTACAATATTTTTTCGTTGACCCAAAACCTTTTTAATCTGGGGACAAACATCCGTTTCTGAAATTTCAATTCATGAAATAATTGTCACTTATGCCATAAACATAGTTGTCTCTGAAAACAAATGAAGTCACCATATAAAGAACAGCTCGCCATTGTGAAAGTGCTGTTAATTTGTGTAAGTTTATAAATGGAGCTAGAAAATCCTGAATTACTACCGTCAGCAGTATTGGATAATGCATGTTTCAGTTTGTTGTCAGCGAAAAGTCGGCAATCATGTGTAGCGACTGAGATAAGTAGCGCAATTGCAGACAAAACTGACACACGCAAATGGGTATGTGGTGAGAAGCGCGGATTCAAAATCTACAGGATACGGTTTAGAATCTCGTTAAGGCAAAAAAATCTATGAATTAATTATTGCAAAATCGTGCATTAATGAAAAATCGTTCTTTAATGAGGTACCTACATTAACCAGCAATTTGTTAGTCAAAATCAAACGTTAAATTGGCTCTTAATAATCGGTCAACGAAAAATCATTTTTAAACCACATGCGATTGTGCATTACATTCGTTACTGTTTAGTCATTTTTGACACTTTAAGCACGGTGATAAGTGGTTGATAAATCTTATAAACTACAAACCATTTTCAAACGTCAAAGTGGCAAAGCGTATAGACTACATCAAAATTTTCAAAATGACAGAAACAAAGTACCAATGACTTTTATGTAAATAACTATTACCAAAGTAGGTATCAGAGACTTTACCCTCAAAAGCATCGTTGCTCAAACAATATTTCCCACTCATTTAACAACATAAATTTAGTTATCCACAGACAACTTGATGTATGATTCTATGAATCATTTATATTATAACCACCCAATTTTTCCATATTGTTGCATAGTCATATATTCGTCGGCTGGAAAGAATGTTTATAATGAGGACTTTCTGAAGTTTCTAAACGGATGTCTACAAAATTTATGTTTATTATGTATTAGAAAATTCGAGGTCATTGAACATTGTTGAGAAGTATAGTCGAGTGAAATTATTATAGAGTGGAAAATAAAATCTGTGGCCTTATACCGTGCGATCATTTAAATTATAAATTAGAGTAGGCTCTGAAATTTAAATTAGGTTGGCACTACTAACTTTTGTCAATCTGATTCGTACCCTCCGATTTGATTTAAAATTTGAATGTCAAAGTGACAAAATGTTTGAATTAGAGCATACAATTTTTCTTACTGAAAATTATTATAAGAACGCTGAACGGCAACAGAATGGTGAACGGAATTATTCTATAGAACACTGTGCAAATGATTTTCGAAATGCCCACCCCAATTTTCCAGCAGATTATCAAAAATTAGTCAAATTTATAAATGTGTGGCAAGATTTCGTGATCTTGGGACTTGAGTGTTTTGTGGATCAGAGGGAATGATCAGATTGTCAAAAGTTAGTAGTGCCAACCTAATTTAAATGTCTGAGCCTACTCTAATTTATAATTTAAATGATCGCACGGTATTAAAAAAAATCGAACATAACTGAAAATAAAAAATTCGAAGATGAAAATCTTACTCCAAAAGGAACTAAAATTGAGATGCTAAAGAAATAAAAAAATAAGCCGTGCAGATCTCAAACATCGAAATGAATGGTTTTGAAAGAATTTATAATTAAGGAAAACCAATAAATAAATATGGAGTAAAATAATTAACTTAAAAAAAAAAAGAAACCGACTTCAAAAAACCCAAACATAAGTTAACTAAAAAGTAAAAAATAAAAATTTTCAATTTCAGAGTTATTTGTTGTTCCGCTTAATGTAATTATTTATTTTTCCGTTTAATGAAATTCAGAAATTATTGTTGATTATCTAATTATTAATTGTTTTATAATTTTGAAGTCGGTGCCAAGTAAAACATAAAATTATACATTTGAAAGTTATAATTCCCTGATAATTTCAGACTTCTTAATTCACGATTATGATTACTGAATTAAACTTTTCAGAACCCATTTGATACATTAGGTATAGTCTGAATTCTGTAACTTCAACACACCCATAAACCGGCGTAGAAGTAAAATTAGGGACCGGACGGGTCTTATTTTGAATTTCGGCTCTTGCGAGGGGAGGTCGGCGCTTGGCCAGTGGCTCGCATCCTTCTGCTCGCATGCCTCTGCTGTGTCTATTATTGTGTGGTGCGCCACTGGTGCATTTCAAACCAACTCGGTCGCGCAGAAAATGGCGGTTAGACATGTTGAAGTTACAGAATTCAGACTATAATATGTAGTATATTTCAAACGAGTGCGCTGTCATTACACTTTTCAGGGGCGAGGGCGAATTTTTGCAGCCCAAGGCGAATTCCGAGGGCTGCAATGAGCCCGAGCCCCTGAGAAGTGACAGGGCACGAGTATTGAACAGTGTTTTTTGTATTCGTTCCCGCAAAATGAGAAAAAGTACAAATTTACATCAGATTTTGAGGTTAGGTTGACAGCTGCCAAATTAAATACATACATACGATGCAATATTTATGTATGTTGCTATGTATTTCATTACGTATTATGTGTGTCACAAAACGAATACAAAAAAAGCTATATATTCGTAGTAATAATTTTGCATGATTTAGGTTGGATTTACCGAGAGATAAATTATTTATTGTTAGATTTGAAATAAATAAATAATGATTTATTATATAATTACTATGAACTGTTTTTATAATTTTTTTCGTAGTAACTAATTTGTTATTGTAGGAAGGTATATGTTTTTATGGCACCAACTTCAAAATTATAAAACAATTAATAATTAGATAATCAACAATAATTTCTGAATTTCATTAAACGGAAAAATAAATAATTACATTAAGCGGAACAACAAATAACTCTGAAATTGAAAATTTTTATTTTTTACTTTTTAGTTAACTTATGTTACTTTGGGTTTTTTGAAGTCGGTTTCTTTTTTTTAAAGTTAATTATTTTACAATTTTAAGTGATGGGTAGACCTAGTAAGGACGCTTCAAATCCACGCGAGCGCGAAAATAGATTGTCTTTGTGGTTTCTATGGGATACAGCATGAGAAAATGTGGATCATGTTGAAAATAGAAAATTATTGTTTGTACAGTCAAAACTGCAAAAAATTTAAAAGTTGTATAGAGGCCTTCAATACCTTTCAAATGAGGTATCACTCGACCCATAGTGCCATTTAAGATTTTGGGGCTAACAGCCCCCTCGCGAAGAGGACGAAGCGCCGGAACTTGAAAAGAATCTTAAAAGATGTGCCCCTGGCGAATAAAATCGACCTGTTCGAAGATTTTTCAATCACAGTAGGTAATCAATTCGGAGAAATCTGGACTGGGGAGTTTTAAATGGGGCAGCCTGTATATTATAGACATAAATCGATTGGTGCAGAAAGCAACCAAGTACCATAACATGTATGCTAAAATTTACGGCTAATAGTGCTTATATGCCAAGGGCATAGTAAAACACAATTGTAGATGAAATTGCCATAGTCTTTTCGTTTCCTGAAAAGTTTGCAAAATGTTACTTGGCTTGTTTTAACAATAAACGATTCAATTGAAATCGGTTCATAAACAAAGAAATTATATTTGAAGTCGGTTTCGGTAAGACACAATAAATCACATCCTTGATGAGTTTATTTATTCTCGACTTGTCACTCTCGCTCGGGTTGGGTTGCGGCCATAAACCATTCATCTCGAGCAGGTACCTTCATTCGAACACATTTCCATTTGATTTTGAGGAATTTCCTTCTATAACTTCGACATCTTACGTCCAATATGAATCAAATTAAAATGGGAGCATTTTGAAGATATACTAAATACAACGCAAAAAGAATAATTCAAATCGGTTCATAAACAAAGAAGTTATGCTCGCACAAATATATACAATCACCACATTTCCATCTCATTTTCAAGAGTTTCCTGCTATAACTCCGAAGTCTTACGTTCAATATGAATGAAATTAAAATGGGACCACCTTGGAGCCATACTCAACCCAACGCAAAAAGAATAATTGAAATCGGTTCATAAACAAAGAAGTTATGCCCGAACATACATAAAAAAAAAACATATATACAGTCGAATAGAGAACCTCCTTCTTTTTTGAAGTCGGTTAATAAATAAAAACAGTTTCGTTAATAAAATAAATAAGTATATTTATGCCCGACCAACATCTAGATGACTATATTTGCCACGCAAAAGGAAGGTATAATGGAGCATTTCTCTCACAAGTGATAATAATAAAAGGGGCGAATTACTATGGCTACACGATGACAAGACATCAATTATGTTTTGAAACGTCATTTTGACAATTTTATTAATTGTCGTATCTTATCACAGCTCGTGCTATAGCACCCGTGATTCCAAAATCTCACTCGCTGACAATGAAGCATTTCTGTTACTTATAATACATATAATCTAGTATTTTCTTATCTATATATTTAATCGTTGACCATGAATCAATTTGAACCAAATAAAACGATGTACTGCACCGATTTTGATAATTGTTTTTTTAAATGAAAGACTGACAAGTTCTATGTGAAGATTACTTTCCATTTTCAAAAATTTTACAGGTTCATTAATTATTTGCAAATCATTTTAGGAGAAAACCGGTCCATTACAGTCATCGATTTAAATGAGCGTGAATCGTTTTAAGTGAGAAGTTGGACAACTGTAGCTAAATATAGGTATCTTAGCTCCTCCCTTGAGGTTGGGTGAGCAAGTTGTGTAGGGAACTTAAGACATGCTTAGTAAGACATTTATACCTCTGGATGGATGTTTGGGTGCGGGGTGTGAAGAGTGTGAAATAGAGGACGAATGAAGCTGTGCAAAATACAATTCTTTTATCGCATAATTTTTCTTGCCTAAGAATTGGTTTACCAATTCCACAATATTTTCGTTTAACTGACCTGCGACTTTCTCAACAAATCAATCGAGAAGCGGAAGATTTATTGTTTAATCAAATGTATGAAACAGCTAATAACGTGCCGTTATTGATAATATACTTCAAGAGGTTTTTCAACACATTTTTTTTTTTGTAAAAATGCAAAGAAAAAGAAATGTTTTATTTGGCAATAAATGTGCTTGAATCAAATTGCTGTGCATCAGGCACCGATCCAACGCGTACATAAACAAAATTTTTAATTTCAACTAGAAATGTGCCATCGTTTCGGAGCCTGTTCTGTAACCGAAATTGACAAAAATGTTGAGAATCTTACTTAATCTTGAGAAAAATTGGCTACAATAATGAAGGTTTTTGGATTTAACATGAAGAAACGAGATGATATTCAGATTATAAAGAGGAAGTTGTGAAAACTGTGAAATACTGTTTCAAAACTGTTGCAGAAAAAAAGACGTCATTTTTTCGAGTGCTCGACAAGCACGAGACGCGAACTCCAAAAAAAGAAAACGTAGTGCAGCTTGTTGATATGTGGAATGATACGCCAGAGGGGCTATAGAGAAAATTTTACTACATGGCGCCATGCGAACTAGGTTGGCGTGACGGCAAGCTAACTTTCAAGGAGGAAATAAATAATAGTGGCGAGCTAACTGGACGGCTTATCTATGATTCTGTTTTTGGAAAAATCGCCCAAGAAGGAGCCCGAAAAAAAGAGGTTAACAACAGATTTGAGAAATTCTAACCGTTGCCGTTGTCCAGTCAGGTAGGTAAATTGACTGTGTGACGTCTTCAGCAAAGACAGGAGAAAATAAAATAATTAACTACATATAACAGTTGTACTTTTAATTATAATGTGGCTAAAATTGATGATATTGTTCCAAATAATAAGAGTAATTATACACCAAGAATTTTTGGGATTACCTAGATACGCACGCAACACACACAAACATGGGAAAAGGGTGCGCGGGTGGAGAGGGAGCATGACGACATTCTAATCGGTTTTACTCCCATGGCGCGCATATAGATATTTCACAAAAAAGAAGAATAATCATGCAGGCAAAGAAGAAACTAATATGAAGATCGAATAATATAAGACGAATAGAGAAGGACTTCACAGAAGAACATGGGACTTGAAAATTGAAATTCTTAGAAGAAAGATCATATTGTTGCGTTTCTGAGTTTAATTATTTACTTACACACTGTATAATTTATTTTCGACATCTTATTTTACAATATTTACACCATTTACAAATTACTACTTCGTATTATTTATTTACACATCATGTGGCACTCCGGAGCGATCAAGGCAACTGTCCGACTCGACTACAATGTCCTCCAATTGGCTACATGCTTCTAGGCGCTTCAAGATAATTCCAAACAGATCATCGAGTTCTCGCGATACATCAGGAGGAATCTTCTCGACGATGACCCCAGACCATTTGAAGCATGTTGATGACGTCATAATCTAGAGTGTGGGAAATTGATGACGTCATTGGGGGTCCACGTCCTTTACAATATTAAATAAAACGGTAATACACATAAAACAACATTTTCCGAAAGAAATAGAAAAGCGGAGAAAAGAATAAAGCACATGAAAGCAACAAGGGCCTAAACTCATCTCACCATAATATTTGATATTAAATATGTATATGCATCCCACCAAAAATTTAAAATGAACACGTCATGAAAGTCAACGGAATGTCAAATTCACACATTAAAGAGCCCGCAAATTTGTATCAATTTGATAGTTATTCAACAATAATAGGGTGGTCCCCCTCAATTGAATTTGACGAATTCCAGGATAGCATCTCGTAGACTATACAGGGTGTTTCTTACGAAACGGCAATACTTAATACGCTAAGTCGTAGAAGCTAAAGAAACGCTATTCTGCAGTTTTTTCTGAAAATTTTCAAATTTAATTTTTTGCAATTTTTTTCGTAAAATACGACAAGACAAATTTGTAATAATAATAGAACGCCATTGAGTGAACGTCACATTTGACAAATGTCTCGCCATGGTCTAACTTCCATAACTTCATATATTTTTTAGTACAAATTCATTTTCTGTCTTTCTATTGGTCCATTTAAAACCATCGGCATTTTTAAACCAGACGTTTTAGAAAATAAAAAAACTTCCCAATACATTTCTCTTATCGTTGATATTCATAATCTCGGAGATTGCCGTTTACTTATGAAACAGCCTGTATAACATGAAACCCTAAAACAAATTCTGTTGTTTTGTGAGTTAACAGAGCGTTTCAAACATCGCAATTTCGGCTCGCATTTTCAAACGCTGTACATTTACCGCCTCTTGTGATGTCATTTCGAGGAAGGATTCTCATTGGTTCGTGCGTTTCTAATTAGTCCGCGCGTCTAGTAATTTTGAATTTTGCCCCGTGTTGACGTCACAGAAAGGCCCGCGTTTCAAATAAGATAAATGTTTCGGATTTTTTTACCTAGTAAACGCGTGATTTCGAATAAACAAAAAAATAGGGGTACAATATTTTTTCGTTTAGTTTCTATAAATACTGTTTTTGAAAATTGTGGGACAACCCCATTGTAACAATGTAATTCATTGATAATTATGAAATGAACTTGATCTTTTCAAATGAACTTTGTGAGCAAAAATAATTAGAAACCAGAGAAATATTTGTAGCTGCTAGAACACAACCCACACACCTCACACCAGCAAAGCTTACAATTTAATTTGGACTCTTGAAAGTAAACGAACACAAATAAATTAGTATAATTTGACAAAGACACATTTACGATCCATATCCTAAATGGTGTTAAATGCTGTCAATAAATCAAAACAAAACTACAAAGATGAGCTACAATTTGAAAGTCTAAGGATTGTCAATAAATTTAGAAATTTCAGTTGGCAATCTGAACATCATCACTTGTAGTCGTTTTGGTAACCGAGGTACAAGTCAATAATTATGCTGCGGACCGATTTTGCAATACGCTTACAACTGAAAAAAGTAACCTAATGAGAATGTATTGCTCGCAATTACAAGCCAAAGAGATATGTGTACATCTCCTCGTAAGTAAGCAGAGCATAGGCCAGACATTCTTTTAAGATGAAATTTTATTGATTTGATGTCTGCTTCCCAAATACCGCCCACATGTGGGGAACGAGAAGGTATAAAGTATAAAGGTATAACATTGTTCTCAGTACAATCAGTAATAAAATTTTCGTACAGGTCTGACTTTATAACTTGGTGATGAATAAATCTCAAATCTCGATCGCTTCCCTTAGAGTTGTTGCATTATCAGAGTAAGTGCTTGATGGTTTACCTCTGCGGATCATGAACCTTTTAAAGGCTCCTATAAATGATGATGTCGTACAGTCGGTAACCAATTCTAAATGAATTGCTTTGGTAGTCAAACATGAATAAACAAATATACGTTTTTATGGACCTTTTTCCACGACCTTTTCTTGTCTTATTAGAATAGGTCCGGCGTAGTCAATGGCACAATTTCCTAAATGATCTGGTAATTTTTCGTCCCATTCTGATTTGGCTGTCCATAACTTTTGAAGTATGTTAATAATAATACGACTCTTTTGATTAAACCTAAACCATTTAAGTTAATATGATTGAATATGATCTGAATTACAGCTCAGATAAATCCTAATATGTATTTTCGAAATTTATTTTTCTTTTCGAATTTCATTTTTCTTTTCGAATTCGGATTTCAAACATATTCAAATACTGCGTTCTGCAGCTACAGAGCGTGTTACGCACTGGATTTGCACATAATTATTATGATGGTTCTGCAATTCATGTTTATGAGAGCTGAACGCTGATAAGATGTTTAATTTGACTGGCGAACAACTTCGTTTCCTTAAGACGTTCAACAGCAGCAAAATGGATCAGACTGCGGAGTTTTTTCAATTGCATTTGCGGTTTCTATTGCTTTGGATATGAAGAGATGGAAGAATCGACGACAACTTCCCTGGAAGTCTAAGAAAAAGCTTTTAATTTCCACCCCTCTGTGCCATATGAAACAGATTCTGACGTAATTCTGATATGTATTGTTTAACACAGAGCAATAATAGTATATTATTTATCTAGAACGAGAAGTGAAGTTTAAAGTACGAGCAAGTTGTTACTTGTGAGTACCTTTAAAAACACTTCTTTCTTCCCGCATATTTAATTATTCGTAATAATTAAATGTGCGGGAACTAACATTCCCATAGTAACAAGCGTTTGTCAAAAATGACAACGAAAAAACTAGGTCACGGTGAATGGTTTTGGATATTTTATTCGATTATTCTGTTTAAAATGGAGAAAATTGAGGTGCCTCAAGAGATTGTAGATGAAGCAGATCACGTGAAGAACAATTTGATGCCACAAAAATCTCGGGAACAATGTAAGAAATGATTGACGTATAATTTTAAAGTACTAGGACTTAAATTTTTCTTTAAAGTACTAGGACGTGAATGTTCCACTTTTGGTATCAAAAAAATCCGAAAAATGGCACTTTAGATACAAGTATGAAATAAAACAATTTAAAAATTAAATAATGACTAGAAACTTCGGCCTGCATTTGAAGTTAATAATTATGCATTGATTCACTTTAAATAAAGGAATCACCCTACATTCACAAAATAAAAAAAAACTTCATATTATAGTTTTCTGTTTGATAATTATTAATCAAAATAATTATGATTTATTATTATTGACTTCCGGAGCAAGTTGCCAAATATTGCGCAATAAGAAAATTTCCCATTATTCACTCTATTTCGCGATAAAACTCGTTAAAAAACATTACCTAGACTTATCATTTGAGGTTTCTAGAACGTCGCATTGTTAGCTCAAAGTTTAATGATCATGATATGGTCACATGGCTACATTCTACGTTTTACTTTATTTCTTTTTGCGCTAATATTAACTTTACAATTTTCATACGTCATATCCGTGATTCCACAAAATCTATTTTTACTCATAAATGAACTTGGTTTTAATAAACCATGTTTTCCTCAATATGTTGCCAACTTTCATTTGTATAACCTAGATCGAAATTCTAATTTTCCTTGTTTTTTTTTCAGATCCATAACGTTTCTACATCGATATTGTACCTTTCAAAGGAACGAGCCCTGTTCGTTACCAGCGATTGTCGAAATGATTGCAGCTTTTATGAATAAAAAACCTGAAGACGTGGCTCTGGCTACGTCATTTAACGCGTTGAAATTATTTGGACTTTCACAGTAAACAGTTTTATGCTAATTGTATTTTTTGCCCAAATGTTAAGTTAGTGGAGACAAAACTATTTATTTATGTCTGTTAGTAGCTGGATGTTATTTACTGTTATGTAGATGGAAGACAAATGTTTCAGGTCTTATGCAAATAATGAGAAATCAATGACCTCCATCTTTATTATTTTAGTTTATAAATATTTAAATAACGTTAACGTCTATCTTTAAATGCTCTCTGATGGTGTTTTATCCAATGAAAGTTTCAGTCTTTTTCATAAATTATTTTCTTGAGACTTCTCCATCAGAAACTGGTTAGTCTGAAGTGCAAAAGTGCACAATTTTTGTAGCTTTCAAGCTTTGTTTATTTTTAGTGAAAGCCAATAATAATAAGAATGCTATCTATAGTAGAAGATAAAATAGGTGACATGTTATTGAGGATATTGACAGCTGATGCAATATTTTTGTAGATGATGCTATCTCTTTTTTGGTAACAAAAAGTCTGCTGTATATTTTACAATGTTTTCATATTTCAGAGGTCCTTTATGAAGCCATTAATTGCCTCTTTATGTGATATTTGTTTCCATTTTAAGACACAAACAGTGCCTTATCTATTGAAGAATAAATAATGCGAAAAACACTCCCCGAGTTTTATTTAGAATTTTAGCTGTTTATAAATAAAGAAAAACGATGAAATGAAGGTCTAAATTACAATAATGTGAGTTATTTGCCAAACAAAGGAGTTATTTGCGTCGTAGGAACGTAACAAAAATAAGGCCTTTGTTATAATAAATCAATTGTGTTTGTGAAACAGTGAAATGAGTTAATCTCGAGAAACATGAATGATAATTTATTAACATTTATTAATTTCATTAAATTTATATTAAATAAATATGTATAATAAAAACAAATAAAGAAAACAGCTGATCGATAATGACGCTCCCTAAAATCGGTACTACCAACCTAGTGATGTAGAATTCCCCAAGATTGATATTTTCTCCCCAAATGAAAATTCAATTTTCTCGATTATTACAACATGAAGATGAAAAACCTCTTTACAGCTTCTTTTTTATATAAAGGTCTATCAAAATCAATGGTTTCTTTATTCAACATAGGTCGATTTATCATAACGAGTCGAAAATTCTAGAACATGGACATTGGGTTCGAGATTAAAGAGTGGTGGGGGTAAACGTCCTTATAAAAAGATTTTCTCGCTAGTCACGCCATATTGTTTGAAGCAATTTGAGAAAGCAGAGCAAAGAAATAGTGCTGTATTGTGTTGTCTTGTGACGTTGTAAAGGTAAATTTTAGAATTTCCTTGTATTTATTTAACTAGCTACCAATTGAAACGCAAAATTTAATTTAAAAGATTTTGCAAAATTTGTCAAGAAATCATCCTAGTGACGTACTCTTCTTTTGTTTAAATTAACAAAATTAATTTTGTGATTTTTCTAAAATGTCCTAAAACAACTACAAAGTACGTTTATGTGTTTTTTTATCGTTGCGCACGTGTTATTTCCGTTTAATAAGCTCTTTGTTCTGAAAAGTCAATATGGCGACGATAGGAAATTGCTTTGTCATGCTAATTTTTTGTCTCATTCCAGATGCAGATCTTCGTGAAAACTTTAACGGGAAAAACCATCACTTTGGAAGTTGAGCCTTCTGACACGATTGAGAATGTTAAAGCAAAAATTCAAGACAAAGAAGGTATCCCCCCAGACCAACAACGTTTGATTTTCGCTGGCAAACAACTCGAGGACGGACGTACCTTGTCTGATTACAACATCCAGAAGGAGTCTACTCTTCACTTGGTGTTGAGACTGAGAGGAGGCATGCAGATTTTCGTCAAGACTTTGACTGGAAAGACCATCACTTTGGAAGTGGAGCCTTCTGACACCATTGAAAATGTGAAGGCCAAGATCCAAGACAAAGAAGGTATTCCTCCAGATCAACAACGTCTCATCTTTGCTGGAAAGCAGTTGGAAGATGGCCGTACTCTTTCTGACTACAACATCCAGAAGGAATCCACCCTGCACTTGGTACTTCGTCTGAGAGGAGGTATGCAGATTTTCGTTAAGACCTTGACTGGGAAGACAATTACATTGGAAGTGGAACCATCTGATACCATCGAAAATGTGAAAGCTAAAATTCAAGATAAGGAAGGTATTCCTCCAGACCAGCAGCGTTTGATTTTCGCCGGTAAACAACTAGAAGATGGCCGTACCCTTTCTGACTACAACATTCAAAAAGAATCGACACTTCATTTGGTGTTGCGTCTTCGTGGAGGAATGCAGATCTTTGTCAAGACTTTAACTGGAAAGACGATTACTCTGGAAGTCGAACCTTCAGACACAATTGAAAATGTAAAGGCGAAAATCCAAGATAAGGAGGGAATTCCACCAGACCAACAACGATTGATTTTCGCCGGTAAACAGTTGGAGGACGGACGAACATTGTCTGACTACAACATTCAAAAAGAATCCACTCTTCACTTGGTATTGAGGTTGAGAGGAGGTATGCAAATTTTCGTAAAGACCCTTACTGGAAAGACCATTACCCTTGAAGTTGAACCATCTGATACTATTGAAAATGTTAAGGCTAAAATTCAAGACAAGGAAGGAATTCCTCCAGACCAGCAGCGTTTGATCTTCGCCGGTAAACAGTTGGAAGACGGACGCACATTATCAGACTACAACATTCAAAAAGAATCCACCCTTCACTTGGTCTTGAGGTTGAGAGGAGGTATGCAAATTTTTGTAAAGACCCTTACTGGAAAGACCATTACCCTTGAAGTTGAACCGTCTGATACTATTGAAAATGTTAAGGCCAAAATTCAGGATAAAGAAGGAATTCCTCCAGATCAGCAGCGTTTGATCTTCGCTGGTAAACAGTTGGAAGACGGGCGTACATTATCCGACTACAACATTCAAAAAGAATCCACCCTTCACTTGGTATTGAGGCTCCGCGGAGGTATGCAAATTTTTGTTAAGACCCTAACTGGAAAGACCATCACACTTGAGGTAGAACCTTCAGACACTATTGAAAATGTCAAAGCTAAAATACAAGATAAGGAGGGAATTCCACCAGACCAACAACGATTGATTTTCGCCGGTAAACAGTTGGAGGACGGACGAACATTGTCTGACTACAACATTCAAAAAGAATCCACTCTTCACTTGGTATTGAGGTTGAGAGGAGGTATGCAAATTTTCGTAAAAACTCTAACGGGAAAGACCATCACCCTTGAAGTTGAACCATCTGACACTATTGAAAATGTCAAAGCCAAAATCCAAGATAAGGAGGGAATTCCACCAGACCAACAGCGTTTGATCTTCGCCGGTAAACAGTTGGAAGACGGGCGTACATTATCCGACTACAACATTCAAAAAGAATCCACCCTTCACTTGGTCTTGAGGTTGAGAGGAGGTATGCAAATTTTCGTAAAGACCCTAACTGGAAAGACCATCACCCTTGAAGTAGAACCGTCTGATACAATCGAAAATGTGAAAGCTAAAATCCAAGACAAAGAAGGAATCCCCCCAGACCAACAGCGTCTCATTTTCGCCGGAAAACAACTCGAAGACGGCCGTACACTGTCAGACTACAACATCCAAAAGGAATCCACACTCCACTTGGTGCTGAGACTTAGGGGAGGAATGCAAATTTTCGTGAAGACTTTAACCGGAAAAACTATCACCTTGGAAGTAGAACCATCTGATACCATCGAGAACGTGAAAGCTAAAATTCAGGACAAAGAGGGAATCCCCCCCGATCAACAGCGTCTTATTTTCGCTGGAAAGCAACTGGAAGATGGTCGCACTTTATCAGATTACAACATTCAGAAGGAATCAACTCTTCATTTAGTTTTGCGTCTTCGCGGTGGTCAATAGATAAATTGACGAAAGTTATTTTTTACCTTTTGTTACTAAATTAATGCATACTGAATAAAGAATGTGAAGACTTATTTTAGTCTTATTTTCCCCAAACAGAACTACTAATTTTTTAGAATGACCTTATCTTTAGGAATGCAGTTACAATTGAGGAGCAAACATGCAAAACGTGATAAATAACTAACATCGAACCGAGTAAATCGCAAAAATCACCTGGGGTGAAATGCCTTCCATAAATCCATGATTTATTTTCTTTAAAAGTTGAAAAAATTATAAAAATGTGAGAATATATCCAAAACTAAAGTCAAAATTTAAAGATATAATTTGGATTTAGCACGGTTTGCTTGATCACCTTGGATTTAAAACGGTTTGCTTAACTCAAACTGGGATATAACACGGTCTGCTCAAACAAAATTTATTTTTATTCTCATATAATAATAAAACTAACACAAACTTAAGAACTAGGTGAAAATGAATAAAAAAAAACAAATGATTAATCGGAAAATATTAGAATTTAAATGTGGATTCTTCCATCTTCTTCCAGGCAGTCATATACTTTATCGCTTCTGTCATCGTCAATCTCATCTCCATTCTCGTCTTCCTCGTCCAGATTCTCTTGATTCCCTTCACATAACAGATTTTTATACCAGTCTAACGATTCATCATTTTTTCAGTCGTAACTAAATTGCTGTAACAGCAAATGCCGTAAAGACCTTTTTTTTGTTTGGAATCGAACGACCAAATTTTTGCCTTTTCAGACTCAAGAGTTCTGTCGCTTTTGCCCCTCTTCAAGATCGTCTGCGGGGTCTCATGTAAGCCATTAAATCTATAGTTATTATGACATTGAACCTTATTTATTATAGGTTCAATTGGGTTTCTAATGTTTCTGGTTTTAAGTGCATCATTATTATGTTTTTTTTTACAATATAAAACCGATTAACTTTTTTTTTTTACTTATCTACATATTTTATCGTTGAATATGAATCGTTTGAAGCAAATAAAACAGTGGGTAATGCACCGATTTTTATAATCGTTTTTTTTTTTTGGAAAAAAAACAGAAACCTCATTGATTTCATTTTCAAAAATTTCACAGGTTTATTGATTATTTGCATGTAACTTTTCCACGGATGCTAGTCCATTTCAGTCACAAACTTCAATGAGTGAAAATCGTTTTAAGTAACAAGTTGGCAAACTAACAGCTTGGCCCCTCCCCTAAGATTTCTGTGCGTAAGTGGTTCAGAGACTTGGCATTTACCTCGGGACGCTCGGGGTGTTATAAACGTTTGTGGAAAGAGATTAAGGGTTAGAGTAATAAATTATCATAAAAATAAATAACCGAAAAAAGATTTATAACTTTACGGGCCTATTCTGTAATTTTTAGAGGGGCGTTAAAATTTTTGCGTCCTCTAATATTTAAAATTTTAAGCCCTGATTGGTCATTGCCATGACAACTTAGTTTAACGGCCTTTAAAATTTAAAGGAGCAGTTACAGAATACACGCCTTTATGTCTTCAGATATTTTACGGTGTGTTATCTTGGCTCCCAAAAATGAAGATTTCGCATTTATTAAAAAAAAAAAATGCTTTTACAAATGCACGTTTACAGCAGTTGTGATTCGGTTTCCGATTGATTTTTTAAATTCATTATCTCCCACTGCATTGCCTCCACATAAATTGGCGTTGCAAGAAAATGCAATTGTGTTGCTAATACGAAATGTAAATACGAGCAACGCATTAGTGCGTGTTAAACGATTTCATCAAAATACAATTTATTGCGAAATTTGAACCGGACGTTTAACTGGGAAACGTATTTTAATACCCCGAATTCATATAACGTATTCTGGTACACGCCATTTTCCTTAAAGTGAACCTAATTTCCAATCATGTTAGCATTTGTGTTGTGACCATTAATAAATCGCAACGGTAAACCTTTAATAAGGTTGGGATTTTGTTATCACAACTTGTCTTAGGGGCATCTTAGACCGCACTATAATGAACAAGTACTGTTTAAGCAACATATTTTATATAATGAAATTATTCCGTCTTATTTTTTTTTTTTTATTAATCAGACCTTTTTTATACAAAATCACAGCACTATTACATAAATATTCATTTTTTTTTCAATGTTTTGCTTACCAATCCAATACATACCACTCGAAATTCTAGTGACTGGCGATCACTAGTTTTATTTAAGTAGAAAGAACAATAAAGTTGTTTTTAAAAGATTACGAGTTGCCTGCTTGAAGTTTGAAATTTTTGAGCTTACTTTGTTATGCCAGCTACTATAGCAACGTTTTAAATATAAGGCAGCCAAAAATATTAAGCTAAATCTGGATTTATAACGGTTTGCTTGCACATAGAATGTTTAAAGGATTTAATGCGTTTTGTTCAATCGGTACAATTTGGTGCTTGATTTTAGATGGGATTTAATGCAGTTAGCTCAATTCTGATGGCTTCATTGGATTTATTCCATACTTTGGATACAGAAACCATCTTTACCAAATTTTACACCAAAATTGGATTTATCACGTTTTGCATGCTTGCTCCTTAATTATTGGGTAACATTTATGCTTTTTATTGTCAAGGTGGTCGTTCTCTTTACCGACTTCAAAAAAGGAGGAGGTTCTATGTTCGGCTGTATGTTTTTTTTTCCTTCTATGTATGTTCACCTATATCTCCGTTAATTGTGGACCGATTTTGAAAATTCTTTTATTTGAAAGGGTATACTCCAGAGGTGGCCCCATTGTCACCAAGTCCGGATCTGATAAGGGGCTCCCATGGAAATCGAGGGAAATTTTCAAATTTTTCCTATTATATATGTTCACCGATTTCTTCGTCAATTGTGGATCGATTTTGAAAAATCTTTTATTTGAAAGGGTATACTCCGGAGGTAGTCCCATTGTCAGCAAGTCCGGACCCGCCGCATCTACAACTCACCGATTGACTAAGGGTATTGGAATGACAACCATTTCTTAACTTGGAATTTTGAAATTGGATTGAACACGAGAGTGGGTTCTAGTTTTTAAAGGAAAAAAAAAATTCAATAAATGGTTGTCATTTCTCATCCATTAGTCAGTCGATAAGTATAGTGCACAGGGCGTCACTTGACTGTTTGAAGTTTGTAACATTTGTCAATTTATACTTTGCGATAGTAAATGACATTGACGTTAAAGATTTTCTGTTGGCGACTGTACCCTCAATTTATTAAAACCTACTATATTATAATTAGCTTTTTTTTTTAAAAAAAGAAACCGACTTCAAAAAGCGAAAAATAACTGAGTACATGTATTATTACATATGCTACCTACTGATCTGATTGAAGTCGGTGCCAAGCCAAAGAGGTGAACAAATTTGTAACCTATTGTCATTATACAAATATAGCAACAACGTTATAGTACATCAAAAAATCAATCTGTCCGTTTGGGTTGTTTTGCTCAGCGTGAGCCCCCCATCCACGCTCACGCATTCCGGCGCTCGCGCGCGGTGAGACTTGCGATGTGGCGGGAGCGGATAACCTATCTATTTACTACCTATTTGTTTCTAAACTCTAATCAGAGCCGGTAGTGTCGCTAGGCAACAGTTTAATCTTTACGTGATCTTTATATATCAAATCTGACATTAATCTAACATTTTCAAACGTATTAAATTTGTCGGCTACTGATGAAGTTTTACATGTACAACAAAGGTGATGCGATTTTCACAAAATGTGTTTTTTTGATTTTTGAAATGGAATAATGAAGAACAGGCTTACAGTATGAAATAAAATGCATTACGATAGGTATAGTTACTTGTAACTCGTTTAGACATTCTAGACTCGGCTCCTAACGTCGCCTCGTCCATAATGTCTAACTCGTTACAAGTAACCTACCGGACTTGTGACGTTATAGCTATTAACATACCTAGAAATGTTATGACGTTTATTACAGCCGCAGATGTCAGATTGAAATCCGAGCTCGAAGAGCGAGGATTTTAAGACATCTAAGGCTGTTATGGGTCATAACATTCGTGGTTTGTTTAATAGTTTATCGGTTTCAGGTGACCGGCGTCTCATTTATGTAAATTTAGTGAAGATTTTTGCATCATCATACTGAAACCAAAGAAATCAGTAAAGCTTCTATTGCGAGTTGTTCGTATTGTATGGTGAACATAAATAATTACAAATAATTTGTTCAATTTTGTTACTTCAAATTTTGATATAAAAGTTTTGTTAAATTATTACTTTTTTTCCTGTATTGTAAAAATATTACAATACTCTGCTGTCATTATTACATTACCGATACGGTTATAAGGTACATTACAAACCAACTTTTGTGAATGTTAAGGACCTTTTTACATCCTGAAACCGATAAAATACTATAAACGACTACATTTGAGAGAGTTCGTAATAATTATAAAATGTGAGGATTTCGCTCGATTCCCATGGGAACCCCTCATCAGGTCCGGACTTGCTGACAATGGGACTACCTCAGGAGTATACCCTTTCAAAATCGATCCACAATTGACGAAGAAATCGGTGAACCTCCTCCTATTTTGAAATCGGTAAAAAAGGGGGAACACGCAGTGGAGAGAAATAATTAAGAAATTAGATACGTTCCGAAAAAGCAGAGCACGGAAATAAGAGAAAATCGCCAAAGGGAGAAGAGGTAGTTGAAGAAAATAGTTAAAAGAGTGACAAAGGAAGAATAAACAGCTAGATTTATTTATTGGGGTCTAGTAAATAATAATCTAATAACTTACTATCTACTCCTATGAACCTACAATTTAAGTTGGCAGAAATTATTCCCAAAACTGGGGAAAAACAAATTCACTATGTAATTTGACACTTGACACTTCAGCCGTCTTGATACTCATCAATACTTTTGCCTTGGTTAAAAACAAAGTCATAATCATCTTCCGAAGCCCTATTAAGGTTCATCTTGGGAACCTTGTTAAGCGACATCAGTTTAAACAAGTTTCAATTCTACCGTAAATAACTAACTAGAAACAATGAGTGAAGTAGGTGAAGAAAAAAACCAAGAAAGAGTATATGGGGGCTGTGAAGGTCCAGACGCCATGTACGTGAAGTTAATTTCATCAGATGGCCACGAATTTATTGTGAAACGTGAACATGCCTTAACTTCTGGCACCATCAAGGCTATGTTGAGTGGTCCGGGACAATTTGCCGAGAACGAAGCTAACGAAGTGAATTTCAGAGAAATACCGTAAGTTTTCGATTTATGTCATTCTGTTTGGAACACTAACATTATTTACCACAGGTCCCATGTCCTTCAGAAGGTTTGTATGTACTTCACCTACAAAGTTAGATACACTAATAGCTCGACTGAAATCCCAGAGTTTCCAATTGCACCAGAAATAGCGTTGGAATTGTTAATGGCAGCAAATTTCTTGGATTGTTAAATGTGAACTTGCATAAGTCTTAATATTATGTCACTTTCAAATAGGTAACAAAGTTCTGTTTTATTTACAAGTCTTTTGTTTTTGTATTATGGTCTTAGCTGATTAAATTGTAAGGAATGATGAAGTATATTTTTTCACTTCTTGATTGATGCATCCTTCCAGTAGACTTTGAACGTCAAAATTTTCTGTTTCACAGGCGATGTGATGTATGAATCATTTATGTAGACAGAGTATCAGCAGAGTTCAACAGGAAAGGTAAAATGTATTATTTTTCCTTTATTTTTGCGAGGATTGGAGGATTTCCTGGTATTATGGTATTGTATGAACAAAAACATTTGTAACAGTTTTTTTTAATTCTCTACACTTTACTAGAGAAGCATGATAATGAAGTGGCTTAATAAGTCTCTCCTACTATTAGATAATAAAAACAATTGACAATGTTTTATACAAGAATCTTTTGATTTTTTGGGCAACAATTATTTGTCATATTGTACCTGACTGCCTTCTCTGCGGATTTCCGAGGGGGTGCACACACTATTTTCTTCGGAAGTAGACATTTTTCTTTTTAGTTTTTAGATGGAAAAAATAGAAATGATATTGATATAAATGAAATGAAATATAAAAATATGTATAAAGAAAAAGTATTGATTTTAATGTCATTTTCATTCATGTTTTCTCATGCCTCTTGGTTTTCATGGATCTGAGTTAAATTTGTTCTGACCTTTTACATTATCATTGATTGGAGAAAAGTTAAACAAATGTGCTAGTCTAAGAAAAATGTCTTCTAAACCTTGGTGTATAATTACTACCACCAAGACAAAAAAAAGTGTCAGACACTTCTCAATTTTACATAATACCTACTTCATTAATGTGAATCACAGTTGTTGAATTACAGTTGGATGCAAAAAAAGGGAAATTAACAGACACTGATATCACATTGGTGGACAAATAAGTCATTTAAACTGACAACTCAAAACTGCAATTGACAATTGGTGTTAATTTTTGAAGTCAAGATTTCCATTGTATAAATTAGCTTGTCCCATTTATTATGCAACTCCCAGATGTCAATAATTCATTAGTTGAATCAAACCTCTTGACTAATGCATCTCGTCAACTTCGTTAATCCCGCGTTACTCAGCTCAAAACTTTGTTGCTCGTCCTTTCGGCGCTTTACAGTTGGATTTATGATTTCATACACGCTGTAAATCTGTAAAATAAAACACACAACTATGTTCTGTACATTTATTAAGTTTGTCATGCTAGAAACAGTTTTTACGTTACGATTACTAAAATTGTATTATCACAGAATAAGTGAACACCACTCTCTCCTACTTTACAACTAAAGACACCCGTAAAAACAAACATACCAAACAAACATTTTTTAATTCGGTTTAAAAATGTATATTCGAAATTCCTAAAAATAATTACAATGGGTTAAGTTTTGGAAGCTTTTACATAATACTATCCATAATTTAATAGCGATTATTAAAAAGTATAAAAACCCACCGTTTAGTTTTAAATATTCCCATCACAGTCTTTTAAAAATGTAATTTAGCTTCTTGACATTCTAATCACTTAACAATAAAATTACAATGAAGACGCAATAAAAATACAACAAACGAAAAACGAACTTGGTCCGATTAGTCAATAACAATATCTTTTTTAAACAAGATTTAAAACAACAAAAGTAAAACAATTAAGAATAGATTTTATCCACCAAATTGTTTTTAAACCTATGCTACCTAAAAGCATTGACGATATTGTTTAATTGGTCGATATTTTTTTGTAATCGTTTGCGGTCTTGCTCTGTGAGAAACACAGACGAGTGTAGTTCCCTCTGACGTCGTTCCAGATACTTCACCTCAAATTGCTTCATAATTACTTCTTCTTTCAAGCTGTTATACCTTTTTGTTAACTCTTCAATTTCGCCGTCCCGTTCTGCAAGAACAAGTTACTAAATTAAACTAAATAATTATATAAATTTATACCTTTTGCAAACACTTGATAGGACTCCATGATTTCTTGAATTCCTGGCCATTTTCGCGGCTTTTCCAACTCTTCCAGTTTGATTTCCTCTGACTTCAGTTCACTCTGAACAGGCCTGCTGTTGTTTTTAGAACTTTCTAGAACCACCATGGTCAGAGGTAGGTAGCTGTATTCAACACTCTTTGAGTTGTGTAAGGGATCTTCATATTTGATTGGAGTCATAGTTTGACCATACTGATGAACTATGGGGATTTTGAATGCAATGTCTGGGCAAATATTAGTCTTTGTTTGACTTAGGCCATTCGGTTTTAAATTAGTAACCTTCTTGTGTTTCTTGTACGCCTTAACTGTGTACTTCGTTAATGCCGACTCGCAGTTTCTTCGTATTCGTTCTTCTACGATTTTCATCCATGTTTTCTCCAGCTCTACAAATGTAAAAATAAAATTACATGAATTGAGTTGATTATAGTTATTTTTTATATTAATGGGATAGAAGCATCATTACAGCAACGAGTGTGAAGATTATAGATGACGAGATCGTTATACCAAGTTCATCTGTAATCACAGAAGTGGCTGTCAGTATGTTCTAGCCCACGTATGGCATTCAAATTTTTTTCTACAACTGCCTAAAACTGATATTTAATTTAATTTTATTGAGAATGAAGTCACGGAATTACTTGCATTGTTGTTTTGTTATTTGCAATAAACTCAAATTACGTCATACGGGTGGTAAAATGAGACTATACAGTAGTAAGTTGTAGATAAAAAATATTGTAGTGGTTATTTTTAATTTTTACTTTAGATAGTACTAATGGATCCATTATATTATTTTACATTTACAAATCAGAGAAACATTAATATTACATGGGGGTAGAAAGAGGGAAATAACTCCATCGTGTGTTAATCAATTTACGGATCATCCATGTTGCGCGCAATACAATACATACATCTTGGCTTTAAAATTGTTTAATACTAAGAGGAAGCGTCATATTTACCTTGCCTCATTTGAACAGATATGTTTTGCAGCCCCAAAGCTTGCAGGAAATTACTCTTCATCTTAAAGTCTGGCAAAGAATTCAATACCGAGGGAGACTGCAAAGGCACTGGTAAATTCAAAGGATCAATTTCATGCTTGCTATCTAATACGATGTTCCACGTCGGTTGCCACTTTCGTCTTTCTAATTTCTGTACTTCAACATCTGTACAACAGAAAACAATGGAATGTTATTCATAATTGTATAACTGGACAAAAAAGAATTAATTATAATTGTGGTGGTATCTTTACAGAGCGTCACCATCTCTGATTCAACAAAGATGCCGCTCTCGATCCACTTTGTAATTTTAACAAGAAGAGATATCCAAGCAAGAGATTTTTAATATCTGTCTTGTGGTTAAAAATTCCTATGCATTCATGTTCTAATAAAGAAGAAACAAATAGAGTTAAAGGTGCCTAAGACGAACAGCTCCAAGCAGGAATCAAGGAATAAATAAATGTAATATGGATTGCCGCTCGAATTTTGTCGGCATCTTTGGTGAATATTATTGGATTTATACCTGGAAAAGTATAAGTTTCGTCTAGTTTTAGATTCAAGAAAACCTAAAAATCCAAATTATTGTCCTCCAAAAAATCTTTTGCATTTAACCACATGGCTATTTATTATGTTTTTATTTGAAATTGATTATATTTTATCGAACTTACGTTGGCACTTGGCATTTTAAATAAATTAAACATAAAAAATATGAGCTCTCATATTAATAATCATTTCATCCTACCCTAAAAAGGTGTGTCAATTGTATTACGGATGTTATGTTTGCCGGTTTACAACCTTTCTATTGTTATTTAGTACTTTTAAGTACCTATATTGTGGGACTTTCCATTGAGCGGTACCCTTCTTAAATTTGCACTAGATCTGCAATATTTAGATAAAACGAATTAGTACGAGAGCTAACAACATTTTCGAGAAAGAATTTTATGACGTCTTTTTTTTATATTTCCTTTCTTATTGATGTTAGGTAGCGACCTTTGTGGCAGCTATCGCTCTCACGCAACCATCGAATTAGTTGCCGAACTCTTCTAACTCACGTATTCTCCCCGATACTTAAATTGATCTGGCTCCTAATTAAACAACCGAATGTCGATCTGGCAAATTTATATTATAATGTCTGATTATCGAACTGTATCGTATTAAAATTTCAGCTATACTAAAATGGTTTGAAAATGCTTATTTTTTTAATTACTAAAATTACATCTGGCGTGATATTAGAAACGACAAAATTGTTTGGCAACTATAAATATATATTGCTAAAAGGTCATAGCAAATTATAAAAAAACAAATTTTTGTCTTAAAATTATTTCAAAATTCAAAATTTTTACCTGTACAAAGGGGATGCGCACAGATAAACGCACCCGCTTCCAGGTGCCAGATCTATCCCATCGCTACCTATTTGTTTTTTATTTAGAGCAATGCAAATGAGAGGATAAGTAATTTGAGAAATGTGTTTAATAGCCGTTCGTCTTTTGCTTCAGGGTTGGAATATATTTAATTATGGATTTAAAAAAATCCAAAAAAGTGAACGAAGAGAAGAGATTGCTAGTGCCACAAGTAATTAATAGTACATTATTATACGAGTTTAACAAGAGGGTTTATTGTGACATGAGTGCGTCAATAGAACGAATGTCACAATGCCTCGTTAAACGAGTGTAATATAATATTTTTTAACTCTTCGTTTTCTGAAAATTTTAAAATTCTGCTTTTTAAATATTCTAGGGATTTTTAGGATCGGTAGTACTGGTTGTGTTTGTGGTTGTTTTTTATCTGAAAAGTTGACACTTGGCTTGACCTCAACAGGAGTTGGCTAGAAATGTAGTTAAGACGTCGGTTCAAGACCAACGTAATAAGTAATACATACGTATCAAATAAAAAACTAAAAGTAGGGTCACAATAAGTTCCATTTGTGACACTAAAGTAAAAACAGGGATTTATTGCTTGCATACGATAAAACAATCCAAAGAGAAAAAGAAGTAGACTACGCAGAAAGTAGAGACGAGCTACACCAGATTAAACAGCCAAGAGTATTCTTGAATTGAGATGGATGGTATAGGATCTAACATGGTTAATTGATAACAGTATAATATCCTATGTCCCTAAGGGCATAATGGGTCCTGTTATTATATTGTTAGCAGTGAGATGTTCGACTTGATACAGCGCGATAAGACATTAGGTTGACCTGGGATCTTATGTACTGCTCGAGATTAAGTTTACTCATATTATTAATTGATTATTAAAAATTAAATATACCATCGTGAGCAGAAAGTACCTAATTTTGAGTAGATTGATTTGTTCTTCTAAAACTGTCAAAATGACAACTACAAATAACAAATGTCAACAAGTGGTACCACCAAAAGAAAAATACTATGACAGGATCATACTGTAGATATTTGTATTATATGTAGTTTTTGAGATGACTGTATAAAACATACTAGGACATCTGGTATATTGCTCGGTTTTCAAATACATACATCCAAAAATCTGAGCAAAAAAAATCTCACAAAAACCAACATCGACTAATAGGTCTTTCAAAATCTCATGGGCGGTGAGTCATCCTATGCGCTAGACCGATATACCTTCGAAGTTGAATATACTATCGGACTTAAAGATATTGTCATTTCTTTCGCAGCTGTCCGACGTTCCTGTTGTTTCGTATTGTTAATTCCTTCGTTTCGTTCATTCGTGTTTAATTTTATTATATGGAGTTTGCCGCAGAATTATACTAAAAGGCCAAGTTGAGTCGTTTTAATTGTGAAACAGTCAGAAATTTTGAATTACAACAATAATTGTGGAAATGTGTAAAATAATGCAGTGAGTGAATGTTTCCCACTCTTCGCGCAGATTGTTTCGAGGCCACTACCCATGAGGTTTTGGAATACCTATATTTATGTGTTTAAAACCAGTATTTCAAATATACATATACTCACCTTCAAAAAAATTGCAACACCCACTAAATCATAAAAAATTTCCAACTATGTGATATTATTGTTCTCAGCTAGCTTATTAATTGATAAAATTAATATTTATAAGAAAAAAGCTGTATTCAAGAGTTTTTGTCGCCTTCTTCTGACTGACTCTCAACGATCCACCAGACATCAATGGTGAAAGACAAAACTGGGTGGAGGAATGGACTTCAATTTTGTTCTCCAATGAGTTCAAATTATTGTGTTTATGATGAACAGATGGTCGTACAAGGGTGAAAAGACATTGGGGTGAAAGGCAAAACATCTTTAGTTGCTCTTAGGGGCATTGTTACGGCACAACGTTATATCGACATTATGTTTTGTTCCAACAGGACAACGCGCGACCCCATACAGCATTGCAGCTAAATCTTGCTTGGAATGAGGTTCCTCAATCTAATAACGGTAATCTAATTTCGAGTATGCCTCGAGTGTATTAAGAGATAATAATCAATAATCATACGCATTTTTTTTTAAATTTGTAAATAAATTTGGCTGAAACTTTAATCGTTTCGTTGTTGATTGATGACGATTCTTTGCTGCCATTACTGTATTAATTAATTAATTATTTCTTTCATGGTGTTGCTTTTTTAAAGTGAGTATATCAAGAATTCAAACAAACCATTCAAACCATTTATACAGGGTTTTCATAAATGATTCATAGATCCAGTAGGCTTTCGACGTCAAAATTCTCTAACTAAACCACACTTAAATTTTGGTTTCCACAGGCAACCTGATGTATGAGACATTTATGAATAATGAGTCCCGATATAAACGAAAAGTTTAGATATGACTAAATTAAATTAAATAAATAAATATATGTACTTACAATTCTTTTTGCGATGAGTTGTCAGTCCAAAAGTTTCCATGAATCGGATTTTCTGCGCCCCAAAATCAGGCTTGCACGGTGGACCTGACTTGATCCACAAATCCATTTCCGGTTCATCACTATCGGATTCTGAACTCGACAAAGAACTGCAACTGGAGTTGTCGGAATAACCGAAAACGGGTACACCAAAATCAACAGTGACTTTGGTGAAGTTCTCCTTAATAGCTTTCGGTTCTTTCGGTTTGGTTTGGCGTTTTTCTCTCCTCATTTTCCTCCTCATGATAGACACGTCGATTTTACTCAACTTTTGGCGTTTGACTGGAGGCGCTTGAAAGTTTAAATTTGGTATGTTCAGTACTGTAAATGGGGTTTCACTCGTTTTCTGACAGACGATGTTCTCAATGCTGTCAACTTTAGTGGTGTTCCAGAGTTTATTAAAGGGTTTTAATGGCGTCGTTCTAGTGGAATTGGTCGAATTTTCGATCAAATTAGTGGAATGTGTTTCGAAACAGTCTGTTTTACGTAATTCTTTCTGACTAGTAGTATGAGGTGCGTTTATGTAATTATTATTTATCATAGGAACAATTGTATCTGGTAGGACCTGCTTATGGCATTCTTTCGGTTCCATGGGTAAGTTTGGCGATGGTACCGGCAGCTGCGGGCTGTGCGTATGCTGGTTCACTTTGTTAACAGGTGTACTAGCATGCTTCACTTCAGAACTCATATCGGAGTAGACACTGTCGAAAAACCTACCCCTCTCTTTCACGTCATCTTTTAATGTCGTCGTTTCTTTTTGGGACACGACAGCTTGAGCATTCTCTGTATCGTTTTTCGACAGCGACTCGAACAGTTCCGTCGATTTTTTCGGTATTGTTAAATCTTTTACAATGTAGTCTATATTATACGGTGAAGGTTTATGCTTAGGTTTCAGTTCTTGATTACTTGGTTTTGTTAAACTTTTGTTGCTGCTCGATACGAGGGCACTTTGAGGTAAAGCTGGTTCAGCAGGTGGTGTATTAAGTTGATAAAGCTGATTCGGTGCTATGGTAGGCTTCCTGGCTGAAACAAAGACAAAAAACTATGCCAATAAAATAAGACTGTTGAAGAAATATTTCATCCATCACCTTCTGATATCTGAGGCATGTTGAAAAGAATGAGTCACCATCTACACTGTTGGCGTCATGTGTAAATGGTTTAACGTCTAATAATGTTATGAACAATGAATGGATGATCTTTGTTAATATGAGATTTTTGCTGCCACCGAAAATTGAATATGAAACGTTAAACAATACAAAAGTAAAACAAGCAAAGCGCAAATAAGCATAATACAAAGTAACAGGAATAAAGAGCATTTTAAGTACCTAATTTTAAGCTGCAAGTTTAAAATATTGGCAGAACACATTGTTAACACTTGGAAGAGAAATTCGATTTATGAATAAGGCACCCACACTATGTTTCTGGCTCTCAAAATATTGTAGCTAATAAATGCGGAGATACTCATGGCCTAAACCTGGCTAATTTTAGATATTTTTGAATGCAGAAAAAATTACTGAAATTAAGAGAAACAGTGTTGACGTCATGAATTTTTCCCCAACTAAGTTAATTTCTACATTAGGTTCAATATGTATTTATTATTTTTATTCTCTTAATTTGTTGTTAGATTTTTGATTCTTTTAAGTCAAAATTGAAAACAAATAAAGTTAAAACAAATGACAAAAGGTTTTATGTAAGAATTTTAATCATGTATCTGTCGGACCCATCGAGCGAATTCGACCAGTGATTTTGTTCCCAAAACCCGTTGTGATCAAATTCAAATGCGAGCGCAATACCCACAACACAAAGAGTAAAGAAATAGAATGTCTCTTCAAGTTGTGGTTAAATAAAGTGCCCACTATGTAAGAAAAGCTAAATATTAATCTTATACATTATCTGATAACGTCAGTAAATATAGTTACTTTTACTGGTAATACATTACATTTTGGTAAGAAAAACGAAAGTCACATTCTTGAAAAAGAACCGTGAATAAAATATTAGGAAAAAAATTAGATGATAATTGAATTATTTTTTACAAGTCAACATTTTATTATTATTTGAGGTTATGTTGTCTTTTACGCGTTGTGGGTCATTTAAATTTTCCCACAACGCATTGTAGGCAAATCGTCAATTCCACAACGGGTTGCGGGTAAAAAATTCTGTTGCTGGCCGAATTCGCTAGGTGAGTCCAACATATCTAATAAGTGGTTCTTGTAAGGCATAATAAGACAAATAAGCATGACTTTGGTAACATGGAAAAGACGTAAAAGCAGGACATACAGGTGGTTCAAAATTACCCCAAAAAATATACAGAGTAAGCTGGAATCCAGAACTATAGAAAAAGATTTTAAAAAATGTTGTTTATAAATTAATTAAAAAATTATAACGTATGAATAAAGATAATTTACTAATTAAATAACTATATACTCTATTTACAAACATTAAAGTAAGAGATATCACCACCTTTATCAGTATATTAAATTTGAAATTTTTAAGAAAAATTTATAGTCAAACTTTACACGAAAAATCTTTAATCGCAAACTTATTTCCAGTTGTTGAGAGACTATTATTAAAGGTCTGTAATTAGTTAATGATTTATTAACTGTGCTCAGTATTATTCACTTCAGAGAATGGTCACGATGTTGCCCATCTTCTATCCAAAAGACAGATAAAAAAAGCATGAAAAATATCTTTCTGCTGGAATTTTAAGAAATAGTCTAGTTCACATCTTCAACAACGTGTAATGCCGGTGTAATGCCGGCTCCAGACGGCATGCAAGTCTAGGCCAACGTTGGCGCTGGTCAAGGGTTCGCCCAGTAGGCGAACATGCGCCAACGTTGAAACGAAACTAGGTTGGCCTACACTTGTATGCCGTCTGGTGCCGGAATTAATTAAAGCTCATTCGACCCTGAATGAGGCCTAGAAAAATAAAACAAACAAACAAAAAAATTAAAACTAACAAATTTAATAGACTGCAACAAAAAAAGTCTCAAATCTCTGAAGACCCATCTCCACTATTTAAATCGAGATGCGAGCGTGACATCGCTATGCTGTTCGCGTATCCACCGTTTATGATAAAAGAATTATTTTTATCACTTATAAAATAAAAAATCAAAAAATAGAGAACTCAGAAAATAATATCCCACGGAACTTTTTATCAATGTTTATTTTTTAATTACAAATGGGCTAATTGTATTGCAGATTTTTTTTATAGACGTCATTTCAAATCGAATGTTTCTTAAACTGTCCGCTGTTTCCACGAAATGCCTAGTGATTATAATACCATAAACCATAATTTAACTGGCAGGTATATTTATTAAGATCTTATAATGTACAACCTTAAATGAGTTGCTTAATTTATATTTGTTCAGTTTTAACTGTGCATAACTACATAGAAACGTCCACAACAGTTATAAATCATTTTATTGTATCACTAACAGTCAATAAATATATTATGTAGAAGTAATAATCCCTGAAATTGAAATTCATAACTCACTATCAACTGCAAATATTCTGACAACGTATGTATATCGGATTTTTTGTTTGATTAGTCTCCTTAAAAAATCGCTTAAAAATTCGAGTTTTATTAAACTATCAACAATTTAATGAGCAGTCCACATGTAGAACGTTTAGAGCTTTAAAAGGCCATATTATGAAATTGTGTCAATCATAGCAATGCTGCCAATATATTTTGTTTGCAACAACAAATCTTGATACAAATAAAAATGTCGTATTTTATACAGAAGTTGGCAGCAAAAAACATAATTGATTGTTACATTCTAAGCTTACAGATCTAACAGTTGTTCATTCATTGACCTTGATCAAAGAATAAATACTGAATCAACGTGCAAAATAAAAATTAAAAACCTAATAAAAACCACGAATTACCGAAAAATAAATAATCTTGGGGTAGGTCTAGGACAGTTCACAAACCACAAGCATAGATCAGGCATTTTCTCCTTTGTCGCGAATCCCCTCACCTGCGCTTGAAGCAGTCGGCCGATCATCCGTCACAGTTTTGGTCACATCACTTGTCGAATTCGTATTTACCACACTAGTACTAGTTACAGAAGTGGTCACTCCCGAGCCCGCCACACTTATTTTAGGCACTGTATTCAATTTAGGTGTTGGCGCTTTTGGCGATTGACTAGAAGACTGCCCCAACGCGGATGTATTGTTAATAAGCGGCCCAGATGGCTGAATTATAGGCGACTGTCTCTGTTGTTGGCTCAAATTTAACGTATAACCGGTACCCGAATGTAAAGTGGTATGTGGAGAATGCCGTTGTAACGATGGACTCGATCGCGGAACGGGGTAGTTATGAGATAAAGAACTAGGGGTTAGGAATCCTGTACTCAAAGGGGACTGACGGGTTGATGAGGTTAAACTTAGGGGTGTTGAGGGTAACATGGAAGCGGAATGTAGCATCGGAAGCATCATTGGAGATTGAGCCGACAAATGTGAAGGCGGCATGTGGGGAGATATCCGAGCTTGCTGGGCTTTTTCACGATCGCGTTGGGCTCGTTCTTTTTCTCGTTGCTCTCGTTCACGCTGTTGTTGCAATAGTTCACGCTGTTCTAATAATTCGCGTTCGGTGTGGTCATCTTTACGGACTGCTGCTAAACGCTGGCGATGTTCTTCGTCTAATTTTAACCTGCAAGAATATTCATACTATACTGGCATCCAAGTTTATCATAAACTCTATGACTACTCAGCACGAAACGGTTCCCTTCTTCAAACAGAGAAATGTTGTACGAAGATATTACATTGTGTAAACAGTGCTAAACAAAGGTAAAATTTCTCTGTTCCACATGAGTGAGTGAGTCAAAAACATCTGTTAAAAAATTAAAAAATTTAAATATATCTAAGTCGAACTCCACAAGCTTTAATCAGCGTAAAATTATAAATGGTACATGTTTCGGCAGAACACTTTAAATAATTTTTTATATTCTTTAAGGGCTGATGATGGCAGAAGTGTTCTGCCGAAACATGTACCATTTATAATTTTACGCTGATTAAAGCTTGTGGAGTTCGACTTAGATATATTTAAATTTTTTAATTTAAATTTACTCCACTTGGATTTAAGAACATTCTTCTTGTTTAAAAACATCTGTGTTATTTTTTTATGTTTATAAATTATTTGTTATATGTCTAATTATTATTACAACCTCGAGAAGGGGGGAGTTATAGACGGGAACTTCATTCGATAGGATCATGTATACACATTGCCTTGTTCAAAATTTGTCAACAAAGCTAACATAAAAAGGAAAACGCATTAGTGGTCCCTGATCACATTTGTTCGATAATATCGGAACTTTAATGCACTCTCTCGCTTAATCTAATTTGTAACTTACCGTTCATGTAGATACAAGGGCATCGTCGCTCCGGGAATCATATACGGTAAATATGCAGGTCCTATAGGTGGCCAAGGAGGTCTCAACAAACCCACCCTTTCGTAATATAATTGTTCTTCCAGAAGTGGTATCGGCGGATACCCATAGGGCGAATACCCCGACACATCCAGTCCTACAGGAACAGAAGGGATTCTTTCTTCTGGTCGATAAGGTTGAAAACCACTTCGACCTAAATCAGTGAGACACGATTGGGAATATCTATCGCCGGAGTTTCCAAGTGACATCCTCGATTCTGAGGGTCGCATGGACGACGTAGCATACAGCGGTAACTCGGCTGTGACTTTCGGTTTTTCGGAAGGTGGTACAGTGGCTTCATGTTGTAAATAATTAATGAACAAAGAAGTCGAAGTAAGTGCGTTGTGCATACCTGGTTCTCTACGTAATGTCTCTGGTGCTGCAGTAGTTGCAGATTGATGCTCACTTCCTGGAATGGACTGTTGAGCCAGATTTCGTAACGCAGCAGCGAAGGAATGAGAACCCTGTGTTTGGGCCCCTGGACCGGGACCCGGAACTGCGTGACCTGTGGTGACACGCGGTTTTGCACTACCATTGGTTGAGACTACTTTGGGACTGTTGGGTACTGAAAGAAATATGTGTGTCACAGTGAATAGTAATGACAACAAAGTGGACGAATTTTAATGACAGTTACTCCGTAACGAACATATTGATAACCTGTCTCAATTTCTTAACACTGACAACTGAACTTTTTATTCCTTCAAATAGTAACCTGTTTTAACAATTATTTCTTCAAATGGACTTTTTTCTAATATATCTTGTAATTTCGTATTAAAGAAATATTCTCCAAAACTGAATATATGTATAGATATATTATTCCCCCCATATAAATTCAATTGAAGTGCCAGTCCAGTTTTTTGATGGTTAACTAACCACTAGTTAATATTATTAAAAACAATGGTTTCTATAGCTACTAACCAGAAATTCAAGTTAACTATCGATTGAAAAACCAAAAACCGGGCCTCTGTGACGGTGTCCGTTATTCCTAATGACATGCGTATTTTCAATCAACGTGGTGAACATAATGTCTAATAAAATTATTATACTGTCATGACATGAGTGGTATTTATGGTTCTGTAAGATTCTGCTATGGGTGCTTCTGTCTTGGTAATTTTCTACTCTGCATAACGACGTCTTTGAATAAACAAATTTAACGTGTATGTTTTTATAAGTTTCATACTCAGCAGAGGCAGCTGGAAAATTATCACTGCAACCAGCAATCAGGAACTAAATATCAGAAATAGTATAAATTTTATGAGTTAGCAAATAATGTTGAAAAGGACTATTGTCACCAACTTACGTAATTATGAATATTATTCCACACAACTATTTTATGTACTCTAAATGTGTAATAAAGTCAGTCAAGCCTTTTCAACAACAATACAACACGAACCAATTTGGTAAATGGATCATACCAGAATGAACTTTAAGAGTAGCCACAAATATTATTTATTAGTTATGAAGTCAGTTTGAATTGTAATACACATAATTTAACATTTGGAAACTTTTAAGATGGATCCATTGATAATTAACAGTTCAAAAGGCGAACCAGCTAAAGAAAGAACAATTCTAAAAGGTATTAAATTATGTATATCACACTGCTGCTGTGGTCATAGATATACTGAACAAGCAAAAAACCGATTGCAAAGGTGTGCCCTTCCCACTTTTGGAAGTAATTGGGTTTTTAAATAGATATTTTTGTTATAAGTACCTAAAATACAGTTTTTGTGGACGAATCGTTCCTGAATAGAAAACGAGTCTGAAAAACTTTTTAGGTACGTGTAACAAACAATGCTTTTTTGTTATAGCTCTGTTATAGGTTTTTACGGACTCAAATGTTCCTAAAATTGTAATTTTTGGGAGCGTGTACAAAAAAATTTATTTCGAACAAATAAACTGTTCCAAAAGTTAAGGACATAATGAAATTTTTGTACATGGAATATAATTATGCAATGATTTTTTTATGTATTTAAAGGGGTGGTAAAATATTAGTATTGGTCAGTATAAAAGTACAAATTGTTTAATAAAAGATCGTCCCGTAAAAAATTAATAAATATTTGAATCTTTGAAAATCCAATGGTGCAGTAAAATGATTAAATGGGTATTAAGTTGTGTGCAGTTATTAAATCAGAATTGGTGAATTAGAAAACAGGATTGTAATTCTATAAATGCCTGCACAGTAAAAAATATGATGACAGGTCTGTTAAATGATACGTTAGTATATTTCGATACAAATGCGCTGTCCACGAATTTTTCAGGCGAGGGGGAATTTTTGCCGCACGAGGCGACACCCGAGTGTTGCAATGAGCCCGAGCCCCTGAAAAGTGACAGCGCACGAGTATTGAATAGCGTTTTCTATATTCGTTCACGCAAAATGTGAAAAAAAAAAACACGAATTAACATCAAGTTTTGAGGTTAGGTTTGACAGCTGGCAAAATAAATACATAATATGCGCAAATATTTATATACCACTTTTTGCATTATGTATTTCACAAAACGAATACGGTAATGTACAAAAAATGACAATGTTTGTCTTTTCAACAAAAATGATCTTCAATTCTTACCGAAAGCCGAAAACTGGTGAACTATTTATGAAACTGATCATTTATACATTTTACAGCTCATTCAATTATTTCAGCGCTCAAATAATAATTGCACTGGACACTTATTTAATCTACCTGTGCAGTAAGTTTAATACTGCTGCTTTAAGATGAAATAACTGACCAAAATCTTTTATATTACTGGTCACGATTTACTGCCATAATTAATTAATTACTGCTAAAAAAGTTTAATACTGCCCGCGTGAATTTGAAACTGCTCGATGTAACCGCCCGGACGTTTAAAAAACCGCCAAAGTAATTACTTCCCTTTTTTTTAAACCTTAACAAAAACTATTCAAATGACATAATATTTTTAATTTTGGTATACTCTCTTGCATTTTCTCACTATTATTACTGGTTAAGAACAAGAGTATATGCTAGCAATCACACTACTAATCTTAATTTGAAACATTATTTGTGTTTAAGACTTCTTTGAATAGTCACAAGTATAGTAAGCGCCAGAGATATATGTAGTGATATATGGAAAATAAACAAGTGCAAAATAAAAAACCTGCTCTCCGATTTGTACACGTGCTATTCAAAGTTCGGCCGACATCAATCAATGCATCGGCATAATTCTCGATAAGCAGGTTTTATATTTTGCACTCGTTTATTTTCCCTATATCCCCCCCGCGCCTTCTTTAGTTATTTACATACAGGATGTTATGGAAGTCCTAGCAAAAAATTTAACCACAAGTAGAACTCGTCAAAATAAACATTTTTTTGACGCCTTATTTCACCTTCGGCCTATGAGCACATGAACTTGAACGAATGAGAAAGCTTTTCTGTCATGGAGGTAAACACCTCCTAACTTTTTTGGGACAAAAATTTGTCGTTGATAGTAAATTTTAGTTATCAGTTGAGTGTCGCGGTGTGTTATGCCTCTGCTTGATTCTTAACCAATTAATATAATTTGTTCATTTAATTTCCACGAAAATGGGAATCGTCAAATTCCACCAACTAACTTTTGTGAGAACAGTACAACGTTTGTGTATTTAATTTTATTGTTGTGATTAAAGAAGGTAAGCTAGAGAATTTATCCATTTAAACAGTTTTTAATTTCGATTCGTTTATCGGGTAACGTTTTTGTGCATCCTCACCTATTGATAAAAAATAGCAACTTGAAAAATGTGCAAAATGAAATACATACAGAATTAAGTTCAAAAAATGTTCGAAAACAGTTAATAAATGTTAAAAAAATTTCTAAACTTCATTATAATACTATCCTTATAAAAAACAATATAAAATGTAAGATAAAAACAAACTTCATTGCAATATTTATAGCCCAACTACCCTACTTAACCATATCGCTAACTTTGTTGGGCAGTTTAGTTAAAGACAATCCCTAAACCTGAAAACAATGGAGAAAACGAAATAGTAAAAGACAGTCCCTAAAGTCGAGAATAAGAAACGATATATCCAAAGATAGTCTCAAAACCCTAAAATCGCAAAGTTAGGTTTTATTACTTTTTTTTATTACTTATTGATTTTACCACGTAGGCGCTCACTAGGAAACGGTTTTAAAAAATTCCATTCCAAAGGGGGGTAACGGGGCGGGGGAGTAATCTCTAGATCCACTGAACCGATTGGAATGAACTTTTGCATACATACTTATTTGACCACGTAAGCGCCCACTAAGAAAAGGTTTTTCAAAATTCCATCCCAAAGGGGGGTAACGGGGCGGGGGAGTAATCTCAAGATCCACTGAACCAATTGGAATGAAATTTTGCACACTTACTTATTTTACCACGTAGGCGCTTACTGAGAAACGGTTTTTTAAAATTCCATTTTTAAGGGGGATAACGGGGCGGGGGAGTTAATCTCTAGATCCACTGAACCGATTAGAATGAAATTTTGCACACTTACTTATTTTACCACGTAGGCGCTCACTAAGAAACGGTTTTTTAAAATTCCATTTTTAAGGGGGATAACGGGGCGGGGGAGTTAATCTCTAGATCCACTGAACCGATGCAAAAAAATATTTTCAGACCTCAAAAAAGGGGCGTAAACGGGGAGAATAGTTTTCCTGAGAATTCTCATAACTGGATAACAAACAGTGTTACAAACGCGAAAATTGGGATCTAGATTCCCTTTTTAAGAAGACGGGGCCCGTGTTTGATGATTTAAAAAAAAAAAAACCAACTGCGAAAAAAAGGTGAGGGTGGATTTGGGATCTAGATTTTCATTTAAAATTGACTGGGGGCGTGTTTAAGGATTTTACAAAAAAAAAAAAATTACCAACTGGAATAAAAGGAGGGTAGATTTGGGAGTGATTTTTCTCAAAATTTTTATGACTTCAAGACCGACAGGCATGAGAATTGGCACTTGGACTCGTGTTTGATGTTTTTGCAAAAAAAATGTTTTTTTTACTGTTTGTTATTTATTATTAAAACTGCTTTAATTAAGGGGCTGTACCAATTCCAAATATAAGTGCCAGTAAAGCCAAACCCAACTTACGCGGGTAAAGCCGCGGGTAACTGCTAGTTTCTTTATAAATATCTTTTTACTTCAAGATAATCAAGGTGCCAACGTACAGTGGTGGCAGTTATTCAATTGTGTTCTTTCAAGATTTTCCCACTGCATTTGTAAACAATCGTACCACTTTATCAGTTATAACAGGTCATGCCTATATAATTTAAAAAAATGTAAAAGATAATTTTGTTAAAAAAATAAGTTTCGTTTTTTATGGAATATTTGTTTAAACTGAAGCACATTTTTTATTATTACTGTTCTGGATTTATCAACTGTTCGGTCCAAATGTAAATACATAGTTTTGACTTTTGACATGTCTGATCTTTGACAAATGACCCGTGGATTGCTTTTTGCGCACATTATAAATATTATTGTAACGATTAATTCTTTAGTGAATACTTTTGTATACACTTAGGTTATCATATTTTCAGGAAATGCATTACATTTTTTACCTAACTTGCTGTTACATCATTAACCCATGTAGTATAAGTGACATAAATGGTATGTATAAACTGCATGAATTCGTAACGCAACAGCCTGAGATTAAAAATTTACTAGAGATCACACTGTATGTCACACGTGGTATCTTTCAAGACACAGATACGATAGCGTTTATTAAAAAATAATAAAAATCAACCGACGTAGTTATTTGAAATATTCGGATGACCAGACCAACTGATAACCCCTTGTGGAGAAAGTGTGAATTGTTTTGAATGAAAAATAGACCTAGTAACCTTGACAGACATTATCATGATCCTTCGGTTTTCGACACTTGACCTATCCCCCCAGAATGTAATCAAATAGCGTTAATAACTCTAGTGGTCACATTTTAATTTCGGTTGGCACAAAACAATACTACAAAGTAAAAAATGTTATTTGACATCACACCGATTAATTTGGCACTACTGTAGAAACCATTCCTCTGAGAGTTACGGAATAAGGACAGAAAGCCAAGCCACATAAACCAATGAATATTTAATATGGTCTTGGCTAACACACAATTCGATTTGAAAATAAAACATGCAGATACACAGTGCACATTCTCCCAGGCGTCTTACCTCTTACGTCTGGGTAATAATGAGGGTACGGATGTTGTAAATTAGGGAGATAGTGTGAATGTTTAAAGTCCATATTACAAAGACTATATCAGAAAAAATACACGTATCACATCATCAATATATAATATAGTACGAATAGGAAGCGAAATATCTACCAACGCGCATCTAAAACCACATCAACACTTCTCACTGAAAATTCCAAATCCCGAAATCCCCAATTAGTCGCCTAATCACATCTTCGTATATGTCCGATTTAAAAACAATAACAGTAGTAGCCGTGACTCACAACAGCCACAATAATACCAAAATAACAGAAAGAGCGAGCGATATAAGTGTTGTCGTAGCACGATATTTTTGGGCGTGTGATACCTCAAAAAAGGCGTTTATTGACAAACGCGACCCTACTAGTCTGCGATACTTGATTTCAACCCGCCGGCAAGAGCAGACTGGGGGGTGGAATTGACGGTGGCGGAAGTCCCTAGTCTTCGTGTCCCCTCTACCCCCGATTTCACCCCGCGAAACCCTTGACGAAGCGGCGCATGTGTTCCATCCGTCGATCTGTTAACGCGAGGTCTTTATTTACTTCCTGTTGGGGTTGTGTCTAAAACGGATAATATGACAGGCACTATTCCTGATCTATGCAATATGCAAATACGTTTATTTTGCGATGAACCTAAATGGTAATAAAAATTCCCGAGGATGTCAAATTACAATTTTATAAAAATAGGGAGCAAATGAATCTCTGCAAAATGGAGGTATTAAAAAGATGTAATAATCATATTTATATACCAATATAATAATATACCTACATACGTAAATTCAGAGAGAAATATTCATAGAACATATGAATTAATATTCGCATTGGGTGGTAAATTTTCCAGCTGACCCCAGTTTTGATTCTAGCAAAGAACTAGCAGTCATAATAATGACTGAAGGCCGTTACGCATCTGTTTGAAACTCTTCGGTTTGTTGTAATTATTCTATTGATTAAATTTAATGACGCATGTACATACAGTACATTCCATTTAAACTGGCGATAGGGATTCCTATGTTAAATTTATCCCTCAATGTTAACTTTTGTTAGGGGCAGGTCCCATACTAGAAATTTTTACTATATCGCACAAGCAATGATATTTCCACTTTTGAACGAGTTATGAACACAATTTTTTAGACGAATGCGAACATAGTTGTAATAACATAATATGTAGTTACATTATTAATTAACATTAACGAAAAGCTATAATAAGATTACTCTAACTCGCACCTCCAACAAACGTCAAAAAGATTTTTTGCAAAATGTAATTTACCATCAAAATGTAGGACTTTTACTACTGCAATCGTTAGAGACAGTCAGCTTTCGTTTGATGTGCAATTTTTTACGTTTTATTTCAAAACATTTAGCTTATAATAGCCCCACCCTTTTTTTCCCTTACATTTCAACATTACAATTAAACTAAATGCATTTCCATTTAGCATTTCGTCGAAATCCGACGTACCGATATCGTAGAGTCACCTAAATTTAATGCATTCACCACCGGTTTACTCTCCAAGTTTCGAGCTCGCATATTTTTAATTCAATAAGTAAAATGGCGTAAAACATTAAGTTGCAAGTTCTTTTAAAAATTATTGACAGAAAAGCCATCACCAATTTTGACCTAAAATTCCTCACAACTAAAGAACCATCCATAACAAACCTGCAGCACCCCACATCATTTTGCTCAGCATCAACCGCTCCCCCAATTCACCAACCAACACACAGGGCATTCCATTTAAAAAAACATAACGCCGGTACACTACCAACACTAGGACACTACACACTAGGTATATGATTTCCAACAATCCCAAATTGTGAAGGTATCGTGTGGCCATAGTCCCCCGAAAATCCCGCCCTGACACCCCTCAAAACAAGGGCGTAATCGATGGTCCACACACCTCTGGGACACCCGGTATATTTGCCCAACAGAAAAAAATTCCTTCCATAGGACAATACAAACAATTAACTTAAACTAGAAGAATGTTCTTAAATCCAAGTGGAGTAAATTTAAATTAAAAAATTTAAATATATCTAAGTCGAACTCCACAAACACTTCTGCCATCATCAGCCCTTAAAGAATATAAAAAAAAATGTCAAATTACAATTTTATAAAAATAGGGAGCAAATGAATCTCTGCAAAATGGAGGTATTAAAAAGATGTGATAATGTGGCGATGCAATTAACAAAATGGTTAAAAAAAAGCCAAAGAAAAAACTTAAATACACGGCATGACCTGATGCAATTAGTAATGTTTTTGCGAAAAATGCTCGAACAGGTGGATTTTTGTTTTAAATCTTTTGACATAAAAATTTTGTTGATGACGTCATCTGTTTTTGAACTTTGACACTCATCAATTCTCAACTTTTTTTGGGTTTTAGATACACTTTTCAATTCTCTATTCAACAAGAGTAAAAAAGTGATACCTTGCAAAACTTTTTTTTTGAAGTAAGAACAATATGTATATCGTCGCCTAAGATGCAACACCGCATATCAACCATTTTCGAAAATCAGGTTTGTACTTATTCTTCTTCGAATTCTGAAGCCGCATAGGCTGCTTAGCATAAATTATTGTTCTAACTAATGTATAGAAAACATGTTAATTATACACTAGTGATAACAATTTTATGCTAACCATCCTATGTGGCTTGAGAATTCAAAGAATAAGTACAAACCAGATTTTCGAAAATGGTTGATAGGCGGTGTTGCTTCTTAGGAGACGATATAACCCCAAAAAAGTCTAATTTTGTGAGGTCCGATCTTGGTGCCTACGTTCAATTTGGCTATATAGCGGGGTGGCGCCCCATCATTTTGGAACCACAGGAACCACATATTTGCGAGAACGTCTAGTGGCACATCCTCTAAGAGTCCTTCTAATTGATTACTAATAATAATAACTCCCCGTTCACATTCCCTTAAAAAAAAATATCGTCTAACAATTTTTGTCCCTACTATACCTCCCCATACATTTAAGGACCACCGATGTTGGTGATCTACATGTCTTATAAAGTGGAGATTACTATTGTCATAATAATGACAATGATGTTGGTTCACAAATCCGTTTTTATGAAACGTTGCCTCGTCTGTAAACAAGAACTTATTCAGAAAGTCAGGATCTTGATTCAGTTCATTTCTAATCCACAAAGAAAGATCAAGACTTTTTTAAAATACCTTTCGTCCAATTCCTGTGCAAGCTGGATATGGTAAGGATGAAACATATTTTTTTCGCAAAATTCTTGAATCTGACTTATTCCCTACGCATTGTTTAATTTCCAAGTACTGAAATGGGGATCTTCGACAACATTTAGTAGTACCATGAGATCATTTAAATTATAAATTGGAGTAGGCGGGTTATTTTTTACGCAATGGCCCAGCCTGCAAATTGACTGACAGTAAAATTTGAGGTTATGGTCTAAACATTGTGACGTTTATGTTTCTCATGTTAAATTGTTTTAATTTAAAGAAAATAAAACACTAACAAAGAATGTAGGTTTACTGAGAATTACCTACAGCAAATGTTCAAAGTGTTCTCCGCCAGCTTCAATGCAGTTGTTAACTCTCCGTTTTATATTTTCGAATGCATTTGCATGCAATGCCTCTTGCAGTTCTTCCAGATTGTGCGGGTTATTTTTAAATATGGTGTTTTTGAGATACGGAAAATGATGAAATAATCTAGAATTGTCAGGTCCGGACTTCGACGCGGAAATTGAATGACACGACCATCAGAAAACCCGTTGATAAAACCATAAAACACTCGCTATGCTATAACACACTAACATCACGAAATCTTGCCACACATTTATAAATTTGTTGGACTAATTTTTGATAATCTGCAGGAAAGTTAGGGTAGGTAAAACCTTTAACACAGCGTTCTAAAGAATACTTCCATTCACCATTCAGTTCCCGTTTTTTTAAAGTCACTTTAACACCTTTGACATTCAAATATTAAACCAAATTGTCAACAGTTAGTAGTGCCACCCTAATTTAAATTTCACAGCCTACTCTAAATTATAATTTAAATGATCTCGTGGTACTTGGATTTCATTATCTTCGTTAATTACAGGTTTTGCAACACGTCCTGTTCCCTCAAATCTGGCAAATCTTCATCCCGTGAATAGAGTGTTATCCATTTTAATTACAAATTTTGTAACAAACAAGCGACCACTTCTCTTAGATGTTACTTGACACTAATATTCTATAATATAGTGTCTTCTAGTTGACATTTACGAGCCCACTATCAATGGGTAATTAAGTATAGGTAATGCTTAATAAAAAAGAAAGAGGTAAATAAAAGTAACATAATAGCGCAAAAAATACAGGATGTTCCATCTAAAAAAAAAAGCGCTGGAAAGATATCAAAAGTTGGATTTTTTTAGTACTAAGTACTACATTGAAATCAAAAAGTATGGGTCACACACGATGTCTCTAATCTTCTTTGACCTAAGTACAAAATGCTATAATTTTATGGTTAATAGCAAAGCCTTAATAATTTTTTTTTGTAAAGCTGTTTTTAACCATTTTGAAAAAAAAAAAACAACAACATAACTGCATTGTTCTTCAATCAAAATTAAAAAACATACCACAGCAAACAATAATATCAAAAATCTACAGGGGGTTCCATTTAAAAAAAAAAGTTGAATACGGTACTGGAAAATTGGTAACTCCAAGTATTTTTAGGAAATGCAGTTTTTCCTGTATAATTTTCAGGATCTGATCGGGAAATCCCATGGAAATCGAGAAAAATTCTCAAATTTTTCCTTCCTTTTATGTATACAGGGTGTTTTGGAAATGCATGTCAATAAAAAATCAAGGCCATCTAGAGGTTTAAAGAAGCCCCAACAGCCCATTTTTTAATCTCTAAAACGATGGAGATAAATTAACCATTTCCACGCATATTCCACGCCACTGTCAATTGCATTTTCAAGGTAGATACAATAATTACATTTTTGCAGTTGAATCCTAGCAACATAAAGTGACAACCAATGATTAATTGTCAATTAAAGATTGACAAGTGTAATGTCAGAATTTTGATCAAGCCAGGTCTGCACCTCGCGAGCGTGATGAGGAGGGGCTTCATCATGAAGATACCACATATCACGCCGAGTAATCAGAGGTATATCTTCTAATAAGTTTCCTAGCTCCACATTTAAAAAATTAAAGGAGGGGGCAAAATGTATGGACCTATTACAAATTGTTGCCAACCACTCCAGCCCACACGTTGACACTAAATCAGTCCTGAAAATGTCCTGAATTAGGACGAAATTTTCCGTTTTCTCTGAGTCGTGCGTGTAAATGTGCGACGATCCGGAAATCTACGTTCTGGAAACGTCTCATGTTAGAGAAGTTGTGACTCACAAGCATTTCCTAAGGCTCTTCCATACAATAAGACCATGTCGGTCCGGTCAACTCAGCATTTGTATTGACTTCCATGTAGGTAGAACAATAATTATGACGGTAAACTGTGACACTCCAAAAAATTCAAATTTACCTTCTATTATTGTTGCTAAGCAAAGGAGAGTACATTTTTAATCACCTTTAATGCAGTAGCGGACGGCAGATTTTGACCAAATTTTTAATGATTTTGATCTCGAAAACGAAAAGACTTTTATTACAAAAATTTTTGACATTCCTCACATCATGACCAATTACCGATTTTATTTTTGACATGCATTTTAAAAACACCCTGTATGTTCACCGAATTCTTCGTCAATTTTATTATTGGAGAAGCGTCTTTACCAGGTCTATACTTATCCCTTAAAATTGTAAAAAAATTAACTTAAAAAAAGAGAACCGACTTCAAAAAGTGAAAAATAATTTAATACTTGTATTATTACATGTGCTACCTAATGATCTGTTTGAAGTCGGTGTCAAGCCAAATAGGTAGTAGATAGATAGGCAAGTCTATAATATACAAGTGGGCGGCTCGTGCTGAGCAAAACAACCCAAACGGCAGACGTCGTTGACGGTCGTCTAGAATGATATCGATTTTTTTCTGCGTTATAACGTTGTTGATAGTTTTGTATAATTATAATTTGTAACCCATTTGGCTTGGCACCGACGTCAAACAGATCATTAGGTAGCACATGTTAAACACATTAAATTACACCGGTCGACACGATTTTTGGTTTTAAATATCAAATTTCGCTTTCTCTTAATTAATTAATAAAGGGAAATTCTATTTTCTCAGAATATAACTGTAAATTACTATTAAACAACTTCTTACTATATAGTTGAGTTACTTTTTCTTCAAGAATTGTAATTAATAAAACTAAATTTTTTTGTAGGTATTGCATAATGTACATTAAAATTGAAAAACAAGTTGAAAAACGATTTTTTTCCATATTTTTTCATATTTATTGCTAATTAAGAAAAATCATTAAAATTGAGGCCAATTGGCATTAATTCTGATGATTCTTCCGCATAATAACATTCATTTACTGTTCAAGTTACGAAAATAAATAGTATGCTCAAAATTTTAAAGTATTTTTGCAGTTAGCACAGGATAAACGAGCTGTGCATTTTTTATCTTGATTCCCAATACTTACGTAAGTTACAATAGGCTTCATAAGCTTCACAAAGCTTTAAATGTGTTACCAAAGAAAATTTTGTGCTTCTTACTTTGATAAATTCACCGCAAATAAAACAGAATGAATCAACATCATTATTACATTCTATTGACGCCATTTTTTGATTCAGTGACACTCAAAAACGGTTGTTATAGCTGTGATAGACAAGTAAAGAGTCATTACTGTGCACTACGCAAATGATATGCAACTTGCCGCCATTTTGTTTCAATGTGCTACTACTTGTTGCTCATAAAAATCAATGAAAATCTTCAAAACTTACTTATCGACGTAAAACTGACAAAAGCAAACTTTATAAGTCCAAAATGGATATTTTGGTTTTATTTTATGCATAGAATCAGAATTTATGCATTAAAACAGAAATCCAAAAAAAAAAAAATATTTTTTTGTCGACCTGTGTTATTTTTCACTTTTTGAAGTCGGTTCTCTTTTTTTACAATTTTATTATTTTTGGTGTTAGTAAGCGATCCAATGTAGGATTTCCATAAATTAGTGTTGTTAATTCTAGTAATATTACAATAGAATATTAAAAAGATATGGCTTTATTACCGAACGGGAGACAAATTTAATAAAACCCACTCGGTGTACAAACCGGACAAGCGGTAAACGCAAACCCTTGATGATGGACACCGATAAATGTTTGTTGTTAGGGGGCGTTTGGGCTTTTGGTGGAGAGGTGGCTTTAGGCCCAGATATCAATTGCGATCATTTTGCAGACGCTTTGTTAAGCTACATATAGGAAAACAGTTTCCAAGGTTATAATATGATGGAAATTAAAAAACTGTACTGAAAGCTGTCAGGAAAATATCATTAGGATTCCATGGTTACAATTCTATGAATTGTCACAAAATTTCATAAAATATTTACTGAGAAAACATATAAGGGAATCTTGATTGCACTAGAAAATTAAAACTCGCCAACTGTCATTTATAAGGATTGATCCAACGTTCTATAATAGATTTTTATACTCAATTTGGTGTACAAAATTACAGATTAACATGAAGTAGAGCTTTGAAAGTTTAATGATAGGCAGGTAATTTTTTGTACCACTGTATAAAAACTGTTTCATTATTGACATCTAATCGCAATCCATACATATTCGATTTATAGATATCTAAATAAAATGTGCGCAAAAATACAAAAACATTTATTAAAAAAAGAAACAAAAAATACATACAGGGTATTATGGAAGTCCTAGCAAAAAATTTAACCACAAGTAGAACACTGCTGAAATCAGCAATTTTTTTGAACATTTTTCTGACCCCTTATTATTTTACCTCCGCCTATGAGTATATGAACTTGAACGAATGAGAAAGTTTTTATGCGATCGAGGTAAACACCTTCTAACTTTTTTGGGACAAAAAAATTTGAGTGTCGCGCTGTGTTATGCCTCTGCTCGATTCTTAACCAATTAATATAATTTGTTCATTGCAATTTCCACGAAATTAGAAACCGCGAAATTGCAACTTCACTAACTTTTGTGAGAACAGTGCAACGTTTGTGTGATTTAAAATTTGCCAAATTTGAGTATTGTAAGACTCATGTTGTTGACATGTCGGTGTGTCAATTTTTATTGTTTATCGCACATTATACGAACAAGGACTGCGTTGGAGACCCCGCTCGAAGGATTGGCTTTTGCCAATGGCTTATTCAGAAAATTGATGATGTACCAAGTTTTCTGAGGCGTTTATTGACAACTGACGAAGACGGTATGGTACACATGTGTGCTCTAATAAAAATCCCCATACAATCCCGGAACGCAAGTTTCAGGAAAAAAATTGAAATTTTAATTAATGTGTGGACAGGAATAATCGGAGATCATTTAACGGGACCTCATAGTTTACCCCCGCGTTTGACTGGTGCAGCGTATTTAATTTTTGTTTTGATTAAAGAAAGTAAGCTAGACAATTTATTATTACTAACCACCTTCAACATAAATATGCATATTATGGTAGGTTAGTACATGTTTCCATTTAAACAGTTTTTATTTCGATTCGTTTATCGGGTAACGTTTTTGTGCATCCTCACAATCAATGAATGTGGAGTCCATAGGCGGGTATTAGTTTTAGGGGTCAAACCATTCTTAATTTTAACTCCGGCAGGGAGCGTTTGCGAAAAAAATTATAGATAAAAAAAAATATATTGACGAGTTCTACTTGTGGTAATTTTTTTTGCTAGGACTTCCATAATATCCTGTATATTGAAGAATTTCTTGAGAAGAAGAGACTTGTTGGTGCACAACCATTAGACAATTCACTCAAAACCTCCGCTTTTTCCAAATCTCCATCTTTTAGAAGAGTTTTGCATCAATGAGAAATTTTTGTTAGCGTCAACCAAATGATGACATTAACACAGCATAAATACTAACCAGCACGATATCTCTCAATCGCGCATCGATATGCGCAATGTTCTGTTTTGGAATAAAACCTGTCAATTTCTGGCATAACTCGGCCAGAGCCGGACTCGGCGGAATGCTCAGCAGAACTGGTTTAGCGATCGATGTTCGCTTGGAATAGTTTGTAGCGACCAATAACGAAGACTAAATTTTGTTTCTTTTTATAAACAAAAATTAAATGTATAATAAAAATACTGTTGACAGGAGTTTATTGCCCACGATTTTTTTAATACTTAGTTTTTCGGGGAATGTTTAGATAAAATGATGGACCGTTTGAACGATATATGTTTGATAACGTGTTATTAACATTTACAACACTCCACTAAACTAAGCGTACATTTTTATTTAAACTGAAGAATTAAGAGAATTGATGTTTTTTGTAATAAATTTCAATAATTTTTGTTCAACATTATTTTTTCAAAACACAAAACACTAAATGTTGGGTCTCATTTTCCACCAAAAAAAGATATAACTCCCAACCAGCATTATTACAGAAATGATTAAACATGTTAAAGAGTACTAATTATATTCTGCAAACTCGACTACTTCCGTTTATCGTCCCCTGTCGATATTATTCCTAGAAATGCCGCTTTTGACAATGTTGCGCTCATTTCTACAAACAGTTACTTCCAGACTATATCGTTTTCTTTGACTTTCTAAAAATACCGCCCTTTGCACACTTTGATAGGAAATGAGTCCAGTTCTTGTCTCGACTTAGGGAAGTGCGTTTTTTTATAATTAAATCATGGGTAGTAAACCAAAAGGTGGAATTATTTGTTTTTACAAATGTTTTCAAATCCTACCCTGTCTTCTATTCCAAACTGGCGTTCTCAAGGTTAAATTTTCATTTTCAAGAGATCAAAGGCGCCGCCCGAGAGATATCGTGCTGGTTAGTATTTATGCTGTGACATTAATAAATTTCTATGGGTGACAATACTGAATGTATTTTAAACTCAATCTATAAAATAGAATAAAAAACATAAAATAGTCTGGATTCAGGGTGTTACAGTTGGGGACAGGACATCATTTGTGACATTGGCATTTAAGATGTAAAGACAATAAAGTATCTATTACAAATATTTTTTGAAGGAATGTCAAAAAAATGTGATCTTCAAAAACAGTAATCTGGGAAAAATTTAGAAGTTGCTATCGAGTTCAAATTAATATGAACTACTTAGAACATTTCGGTGTTGAAATCAGTACACAATTCTAATCGGACTTCTTTTTTGTGACGTGATAAAACCTCAAGATCCCACACTTTCGATAAACAAAAAACGACACAAATGGCGTTATGGTGTGATTTACATGGGTTAACTCCGAAATACTAGTACTAGACAACACAGTGGGAAACACAATATTAAATGTGATACTTTTTGTAACTTTTTTTTGTTTCAGGTTCAGAAGTCGTCTTCCCGATGGTTCCCTAACAATCAATTATTATTGATATGACGTTCAATACCACCGTAGTTCAACTAGGAACATTTTAGAAAGTTAGAGCATCCTTATGTGATTTGGACATAATAAGGAACAGGTTGTGATGGAGAACAAGTATTGCATGCCAAGTAGCACGAATCGAAGAAGTATGTGTGTAAAAAGAAGAATTATTGTTGTATTGACAGATTAGTCCTTAGAAGATGTTTCATGGTTGTTGGAAGTGTAACAAAAATTAAACAGGACATAATTGAATTCACAAACAAAAAACCAAGCTAAACTATGACGCAGACCGATAAAAGTAAGTATGTATTTCCGTTCTTGGAAAATTAATTATTACGGTATTTTAGGATTGCTCACATCTCACATGTGAAGTCCCAGAAATCAGACTACCAGTAAATCGAGATCTGGGTAAGCCGCGACAGATTCGAAGACCCCAAAGACGTTAAAATATAGATTGAAAACTTTTGTTAAAGACTGTAAGGGCAAAACAATAGCCATGAGAATTATCATATTAAATTTTAGCATAACTTATAGCAACTCAAGTTTGGGTCAAAAATCAGACTTCAGAAAGATTTCTTTAAAAAAAATATAGAATTAAATCTCGTATTGTTACAAATCGCACTAGTTCTTTCTTCGAGCCGTCAAAATCAGCAAGGAGATTTCCAAACATCAGAACAAGAAGTTTGTCCCAAACATAAGTTAAGATCAGGTGAAAAACTTAAAATGAGGATTCACTGTATACATTTTCAGTAGATCTAACTTCATCATAATTAGTGTTACATGCTGCACTTACAACCGCTACGAACATGTCTTGCGTTGACCCTTTGTAAAGCCTGCTAAGGACACAACGCAGTTAGATGTAATATTATTTATAATAAAATTGACTTATTTCAAAAATATTCCTATCTACCATTTTAGGTAAAATGATGAATGTATATTTTAAAACAAGTCAGCCATAATTAGGTATACAGTGAAACCTCTGTCAGTCGAATATCGGGAAACCGGAAAAAGTGCCAGGTATGGATACTTCAACTTGTAGAAAAATAATACGTTTTATATATTGGTTTAATAAACAATTTTACATACGTAAACAAATGTTTCATCAATAAAAAAATCAAATGCACTGTTTAAATACATTCACGTGTGCATTTTTTTACTAAAATTTAGTTAAAAAATGTTTATCAGCTACACATTCAATAAATGGTGTCATAAAGTAACATTTCATCACTAAAAACACATTTTTATATCCCCTTGTACCCTCGAATTTTTGGGCTTTTTCTGTCAAACTCTTGTTATCCATTTTACTGTAGACTCATCAACATGTAAGTAGACCTTTTTAAGAAATTCCTCTCCTCCTTTCTTCACTTTTGTTGTGTAATTTTAATTCAGCCACTTACAAGGAACAATAATAAAGTTGATGAAAGACTTTTTAAACATATTTATATCGACTACTGCCAATTTGTTACTTGGTCGAGTTGTAATATTTGCGTTTGCGATCTAGAAAAATTGGAGATATAAGATCGTTAAATAACATTCGACATATGGGAGTTTCACTGTCAAAAGCTGATCTATGCGCGTAAAAGTTAGTCAAATTTCATTTTAAAATTGTTTAATTTTGTTAAAAAAACTAAACTTTAAGTTTTTTTTTCAATGGTTTATCTATTTTAGCATTTGTCAAAATTTGTATAGATTTTTCCAATAGTGTTGGTGCCTTCCTGAAGTGTTGAACAGTCAATTAAATAATCGGATAAAATAGAAACGGAACTACGATATTTAGTAAACTCCAATCCAGAATCTATCAGCATGATAAATTCTTTTCTTACCTATGATAAACCCAATATTATACATGGACACTAGAGTAAATAAACATTGGTAACAGTAAATGCCCGCTATGGAAACGTCTTATCTAAAGACCAGACAGTAAGGACCAATTTCATGTTTCATTTCACATTAAATTGAGCCTTACTGCCTGGTCTTTAGTTAAGACATCTCCATAGCAACCGGCGTTTAAGACCCGTCGCAACTCAACATGAAATCGGACTTTAAGTCACAATTTTAGCTAACAATAAGATAAAGTGTAATGTAAGATAGACCTTACTTACTTAAACAATAAACATTGTTTATTTTCATAAAGACTATGTTTTTTTTTTTTAATTGGCTGCTAAAACTGGAAACTTTTAAACACTTTTAAATTAATATACATACATATCTGATATATTTTCTTATGGACAAATTTTGACAGATGACAGCCAACTAAATTTTTTAAACTCTGTACTTTTTTGAGCATTTTTCTTGTTTTCATTTATGAAAAAAAAAAAAAAACTAAAAATTTATAAAAAAAATACATACTATGCTATTTAAGTATAATAAAGATTTAATTAATGTATCACTCGTTCGAATCGGGCTAAAATTAAGCAAGAATGTATAACACATTTATAGAAGGCATTTAACTCGGAAACATTTTTCAAAAACGTGTAAATTCTGATCGTCGTTTTCATTAAAAAATGCGAAAGATCTTCCTACGTCACAAGATGACGTAGTTTGATCTCTGTTCTAATTGGTTCTGCTCAATCGCGCTTAGTTGTGATTGGGTAATTTGAATTTAAAATTATAAATCTTTTACTTTTTTCTCAATATAGAAATTAAAAAAATATATACTGGATTATTGTTGTTGTTAAGACTTATGAAATACAAATTAAAAATAGGGTGTAATTCTTTTTGGCAACTCCCATTACACATTTACGTCACCTTTTTTAGATAAATATGTAAAATGCAATTCTAATCTGCTGATAAACGCAGATATTTTGACGTCTAGACATCACACAATCTTGGAATAACATTGTATTGTATCTTTGGATACAAGCAAAGAAATTAAATTACATGTTTGCTTACAGTTACCATTATTTACATTTTTTATTTTTCTTGAGTACCAAGTATTTGTTATTATCATTAGCAATATTTTGTAAATTCGATTATCATTTATGGTGTTGTCATTTTCATTTTTATTATAAGATGTAACTGTAAAAATACTATGTTTAAAGTTTTAACCATAGGCTACAATTTAAAATTCGATGGATAATACATTTAATACTTACCGCTTGGTTCAGACTTTGTGCCGGCTTTTCGTTCTACAAGCTTTGGTGAACAATTCTTTTTCACAGGTTTTGCCAAAAAAGTAGGTGGAACCTATAAGAGACACAAATGCATTTATGCAAAAAAAAACTATAGGCTACTTACAACTTTGTCGCTTCGTTGTCCACTCGGTAACCGTGCTATGGTAGCTTCTGGACTATCTTCTGGAGGTGGAGGTTGTGTTATCCAATTATACTGTCTCTTATCTAAAGGTAAACCCCATCTTTCATACTCCAAGCTCTGTGTTCTTAATGTTTCATAACAATCTAAACAAACCACTGAGTAGTCACCATTTTCTAAAAGCAAGGAGTGTTCTGGTTGGGGATGAAACCTCAAAAATGGAAAATCCTACAATAAGTATACAACATTATTATTATTTATGTTTTTTTGCTATAACCTTACCTTAATCAACAACGCTCTAACTCGTTTCCGGTAAGTGGTAATGCCACAAACGTAACAACAATAATCGTGGGTATTATAATCTCGTTTATCGGCAGGCGGTGCAGATGGTCCTTGGGCCTCGTACCGCCTCCATTGACTTACTAAACTGTGGTAACAGAAAGTACAGACTAGAGCTGAACCATCCTCCCGCAACTGTTCCGTATTTGGAAGACTCACTCTTTTAAGAAGGTAAGGAAAATAAGGAGCGTTTCTTCCTGTAAAGTCCAATTCCTACTTTTACATAAAACAGTTCATGTCCTAATGGTTTACCTTGCGGTCTTCCGTAAATCACTCTAGCTAATGTAAACTCCGAATGTAATGCGCAGAGGAAGCAGTAAATACTGCTTCCTCCGGGATTACTGGCTATTGTCCTTTCACTATTTGTACTAGGAGGAGTAGGAATCCCTCTATCGCCATTTGAGGAGGAGGGGTCAGGCATCGGAATTTCATATCTGAAAGCAAAAGGGAATACTATTGATCTACTTTAAGTAAATTAAATGATATTCTTTTTAGAAGAAATAACACTATGTAAAAAATAAACCAAAGTTTTAAATAGTTTATGTTAGGTATACCTAGTAAACAAAGAAAAAGTTTTGAATGAAAATGTTGTAAATATTTGACACGTTGCTATAATGGTACTAAAAGAATAATATACAATTTCGCGAAACCAATGAGAGAAACGAGGACCGTCTTATTGGTAGGTGTCACTCTTAGGGCCCTATTCTTGAACATGTGAGTGTGTGAGTGACGTCACGTCGAGTAGTCGAGTATTTAATTTAAAATAAACGCACAATCCACGCCACATAGGTACTCAGAAAGAAGTGCTCGTCTACTACGGCTCGAAACTGGACTGATTGTGAAGTGCGTTTACTTTAAATTAAATACTCGACTACTCGACGTGACGTCACAACTCACTCACTCACACACTCACATGTTCAACAATAGAGCCCCCAATGTTACAATTTCGCAAAGCTACAAGAAAAGCCAAAGACGAGTTAGGATAGCAGTACAGTCACGAGGGCCCGGTGCGTCTATCCGGCTATAGAGGTACAGATTATGTATGATGTATGTAGTACACATTATACAGGGTGGCTTTGAATATGTGCCAAATTGTGCTTTAGTTAGAAATGTACCTCAAAAGCTAATATGAATCACACATTGCATTAGTATTGAAAACCAAGTTTATAGTTTTGGGACACCTGATACCTCCATTACTTTATATATGTACTTGAAACTACACACATAGTCAAAAATCGTTAATCCCCTTGTAAAATAAAAGCAATTTTTTTTTATATAAATTGCCGTTTTGAATAAGGTAGTAATAATAATAGTTAGCAATAATAATAGTTAGCACAGCATTTGTGAAATTTTGCCAATGTATGTAAAACTCTGAAAAAGATCATTTGTTTTCGTTTGTTGAAAAAATGCCTGCCAATCCAATTTTATATTTTGCCATAACCAGATCATCAGTTATCAGAATAGTGCGATCGTTACAACAGACTGGAATATCTGTATTGTAAGAACACATTTCAAAGACTTATGGTGGGCTGATTTCTGGACCTACACTTCGATGGCGGCTTACGGCTTCCAATTTTAGATCTAGAAAATGCTTAATGGTACATATACTTAATAAAGAATAAATAGCCTCCCGGTTAGCGTTAGCATAAGAGCATATACATTGGCTTTTACGGCAGTGAAGAATCGTAGTTTTTTTTTCAGACGAATCCAGATTTGTATAAACGGGGTGAAAGCTGACGTGTGAGGGTATGGAGGGAACCATATCAATTATTCAGTCCATACGAGAACTTTGAGAAAATTTTAGTTTTATGGACTATAATATTCCAAAAAGTCGCATGAGAAGTATCCAAAATGTGAATGAAATGGAAATGGATATGAATATGAATCCAATCGAGCGTGTGTGGAATATGGTTGGTAAAGCAATATTAAGAAGACAAAACCCATCCACAACCGTTCAGGAGCTGATCATAGCAAATGCAGAATGAGACAACATTCCACAAAATCACTGCACCATAACAGAGGAAGCCATATTGAGTCTTAAGTCCTTTGAAGTGCATTAATTTGGATATTATATTTCTGCTCCTAATTCTCTTTTAGTTATTTCTTGTTCCATTACGATGGCTTAACTGCAATACCACGTATCTGCATTTTTATAAGATTTCGGGTTTTGATACCATTTTGCTCAGAACTTCATTGCACATGAATACGTGGTATTGCTTCAATGGAGTTTTCGGTCAGAAAGAATTTATTCACAGAACCGTGGTATTGTTCAAACGATGTGCAATGAAATTCTGCCCAAAATGGTATTAAAAAGCGTAAAAACCGAATTCTCCTAAAAATGCAGATACGTGGTATTGCAGTTAAGCCATCGATTATTATTACACTTAAAGAAACAAAATAAATGTATGAAAAGCATCACAACAGACTAACGAATTTCATGAAATCAATCCAAACATGTTTTACTCTTCCATTTTACAAGTTGTCACAAAACCACCATTAAGTTTGGTCTTCTTAACAAAGTTTTTAGAAGAAACTACCACCATAAACATAGAGTTAAGAGTCAAATAAAGGGAATTATATCGTGAGACAATTGACTGAATTTGTGACGTATAAACCGTTAAAAATTAAAATTATAATCTAGAAGATTAATTATGTATTAAATTAAGGTACTTAAATTTATTAACTACCTTCTTCTTTCTAAAGGGAGTCTGTCAGTTTCGTACGTCTCCCATTGATTAGCTAAATAGTTTACACATTTGGTACAGCTGAGCACCCGGCCATGCGAATCCATACAACTATTTTCTGAAGTTCTGGCTACATTCCGGAGACATGGAAAGTGCATCGCATGTGAATTCATGCCCTCTGGAGATGTGCTTATCCATTCCATTTGTGTTCGTGGAAAGAGTCCCGCGCATATGTAACATCTGTAGCTCTGAGTTAAGGGTTGGCCGTTGACATCAGGCGCTGGTGAGGTAGTTCTTGCAGCAATCATCTATAGAAATTAAGTTTGTTAACAGGTGCGAACAAAACAATTGCAATTTCGGTTTAACGCTGACCGGTATTGCAAAAAATACAGAAACCTTCAATTTCGACAAGTCATTGAGCTATGAAATTTCATTGTTGCAATAAAGTGCGGGTAGACTATTGTTAGCAACGACATTATTCAAGAAAAAAAACTTGAGTTTCTTTTTTTATTTTTAAACATTTTATGTAAGAAGAAAAAGCAGCTTGAATTTGTACACAGAAGAAAATCGCAATTTCCTCTAATTCAAATTTCAACGATAATTTTATTTTAGATAGTGTCAATTAGAATAAACATCGCGGTAATATGTTAATTACCTCTAAAATGCAACATTTAAATTATCATTGATTAGTAACTTTACTGGTGGGAGCTCGTGGTAACCTGGTTTATCAAACTTGTCATCAAAATTTATCTTTCAAATTAATAGAGAATACAATTTAAATTTTGATGCATCATCATAACTTTTCTTTTTTCTCAAGTTTGTTTATTTTGACAAATTTGGCTGAGGAATTCTCAAAATTTTGTTGTTTTCAACGGTATGACAGTTTGACTATTCATACTAGTTGAACATTACATTGTATCAAATTTTAATAATACTCTACAGGCAACATGATGTATGAATCATTTATTAAGAAGATTACTGTCATCGGCGCGGACAACGGTTTTGTAATATACAGGCTGGGCGGTCTCAACGAAAATTGTTCACTGAATTTACTCAAGTAGCAAGTATTGTTTGCTTCCTATGGGATAAAAATATTTTTTCTTAAAGATATTCGGAATATCAATTTTGCTCAAATTTACCCGATAAATGGCACTTTTGTAGACAAACACTTCCAATGATGCCATTTTTTTTCACACGCAGCTTTCCAGTGAAGGAAAAAGAATTAAAGAAAATATTTGAATCGTTTATTGTTAGAACAAGCCAAGTAACATTTTTGGCAATTTTGTTTTTTCAGTGGAATATATATTATAGACATAAATCGATTACTCAGTGACATTAGAAGTGTTACATCCAGAAGGAATAATTTCCTGGAATGGTCTTTTTGACAACAAAATGATTATATTTAAAGCTTGTTATGTTAACGTTTGCAATGTTTTATTTATTTTTTTTTTTTGAAAAAAAAAAACAACATTAATCTCTTAGTATTGTGCGAAGAAAGTATCAGAAAGTACAGGTATTTTCAATTGTTAAGAAAATAAAATACTAACACACAATGTAGGTTTATTAAGAATTACAACAAATGTTCAAAGTGTTCTCCACAAGCTTCAATGCAGCTGTTGCATGCATTAAAAATTGCCTCTTGTAGTTCTTCAAGATTGTGCGGGTTATTTTTAAATACGGTAAAATGAAATAATCTACAATTGTCAATAGCACACTAACATCACGAAATCTTGTCACACATTTATAAATTTGTTGGACTAATTTTTAATAATCTGTAGGAAAATTAGGGTAGGTATTTCGAAAAACCTTTAACACAGCGATCTATAGAATACTTCCATTCACCATACTGTCGCCGTTTTTTAAAGTCACTTTGACACCTTTGAGCTTAAAATATTAAACCAAATTGTACAACAGTTAGTATAAGCCGCTTATATTTTAAAAACTCGCCGACGTCGCAATTTCTTCGGAAAATACTATCAGCAACACTGCACCGACTTGGTTTTGGGCAATTTTTTTGACATTTAGATTCTTAAGGTTAAGTAAGTCACGAAATCTTGAAAAATAGTATTACATATTTGATTCAAAATACAATAAAAGTTACGAGTATAATAGAAATAAGAAACAATATCAAGTGACTAATGGTGCATTGTGAACTTGTACCAGTTTGAAAATATTCTACAGAAATTTCCCCGGAATCGTATATTTCATCTACATCTTCGGTTCCGTCCTCATCATCGTCATCAATTATCATTATTGTTAGGTCGATATCAGACAGAGTCTGCCAGAGAAATTATGACAGGTGGAATATCGTCCAAAGGAAAATTACCCATTTCTTTGTGATCATAAAAGAGTACAAGCCGTTCCAACTCAATGTAAATTATGTATTGTAATGTACTACCGAAAAGACGTTCTTCAAGTGTTTCTGTATTTGCGCCCAGTAATGGTTAGTTGGAGTGTTAATAGCAGCTGATATCAGTTGATAAGCGCTATTTCGGTTAGTTCTAAATTAATTAAAACTGAAATTATTTACTGATCATGTGCTGATGTCAAAACTGTCAAGGAATTTCTGAATAAAAATGTATTTCTTTTTTTCTTTGTTCTACCAACAAAATGCAACAGATGGTGAATTTTTAAAATATAAATAGTTTTTAGTGCCAACCTAATTTAAATTTCACAGCCTACTCTAATTTATAATTTAAATGATCGCACGGTACTTGTGTTAAGCATAACAAAATGCCTCGAGTCCGAAGGCATCAACAATATCACCATCTTAGCGATTTTGATAGGGATAGAATTATTATTGCCTTTCGAGAAGTTGGTTTGTCCTGTCGCAAAATTGCCCGCCGTGTTAATTGCACTTCAATGACGGTAATGCGTGTGTGTCGGGTGTGAACAGAAGAAGGTAGAGGAACACGAAACAGACCGACAGGCCAACGGAGGCGTACCACAGAGCGTCAAGATAGGCGCTTCAGACAATTAGCTCTGTGAGACCGTTTTGCTACTACGCGCCAACTATGTGACCAATGGTTTAGAGAAAAAGGCCGACTTGCTAGTATGCGAACATTATATCGCGACATTTGAGCTTTTAATCTTTTTTCCATACCGTTTATATAATAATTATACATAATATCTTATTAAAATTTCTTGCAAATCTTATCGTTTCATTCTTGACAAGCATAACACATTGCCAAAAATCACGTCCGAAAGATTATTCCTTCTGGGTGTAACACTTTTAATGTCACTGAGTATAACAAACTTTACAAAAATAGCCATGTGATACAGTCCTAAAAAAACCGTTAGAATTTAAATCCGTTGACTATTATCACAGTATTTCATACATACTGGTGTGCCAGAAAACAAATGGTCGAAATTATACAATTATGAATACCATAATACGAAAAAGTTGAAATGGCACCAACAAAATTGACAATTTCAAAATCATTTTTCATCATGAAGTCTAAACTTTCATTTACAAACAGATATAGATACTATTAAGACAGTGAATTTTTATAGGACTAGTGTAATAAAAACGTAATTTTTCCACTAGTGTAATAAAAATATACTTTTTGCATAAAATAATACAAAAATTTTCTACAAATTTTATAATCTTGTTATTACGAAAATTGACAGTTTTAGCCAGTACATTTGACATAGTTTCTTGTCATCCAGCTTAATAGTGATTTCCAAGTCCATTATTAATATAACGATATGTAATAATATTTTAATTGCCTCTTAAACAGAAATAAGCGTCTTCAGTGTTAACTTATCTAATGTTTACTGAATAAATATGATATAATAATCAGCTTTGTTGATTCATTTTAGACAGAACCCAGACATGTCTCTTAAAAAAAATGTACAAATTAAATCTAATTTACCTTCAGTTGTCTACTTTCTAATGCTGCTTGTTTCTTCTTGCTGGTGATAATAGCAGGGTTAATATCATATGGTTTATACCTAATATCAGAACCAGCACTGTTTGCAGGCGATTTCACTGTCATAGGCCTTGAAGAAGTACTGTTATGGTACTGCACGTCAGTTACGGACACATGATTATTCACAATAGCACTAGGATCACCCCCAAACACTTGATGTTTCTGTGGTATAGCCTTATAGCAAATATAACACACTTGAATCATTCCTTGTGGACTGATAGGACTGGCACCTGGAGGCGCTTTGAGCGTCTGAATGAATGGATAATACTTTTCCTTTTCAGAATTAGGACAACAGTAGAGCAAACGTATGCTGCTGGAAGGATATTCCAAGGCACAGGTATAACAAATAAAAGTTGTAGTGTCCAGGGTGGACGATTGTCGTTTTCTCAATCTATAATTTCTCTCATTATGGGGCACTCCTTGGGACTGGAACGCTTGCCACTGCTTTATAAGATGTTTCTGGCACTCGTTGCAAGCCTGGACGCGGCCTGTAGAATCTATTGGACGAGACCTGCTTGGTCTGGGATGTTCGATTAGACTGGGAAAAAACGGTTGTATAGGAGAATCAGGGAGTGGTTTAGAGGCGATGACTTCCAGACTGCCTCTTGGAAACCCGTCCCCGCACACATAGCACACTTCCGTCGTTGAATTTTTGTCAGGCATACTGAGGTCAAGGATATCCGTTCCGGTCGAGGAGTTAGAGTTTTGACTGTGGAATACTGGATGCGATTGGAGCGCAGGCTGTGAGTGAGTCAAGTCTAGAGCACTTTCGGGGATCATTTCGGTGTGTTCACGGTCCTCACTAACAATCTGCAAAGAGAAACAACGTTAAAATCAATTCAACTGTCATTTTGGAAGATTGTATTACAATTGAATCGTTTATTGTTAAAACAAGCCAAGTAACATTTTGCAAACTTTACAGGAAACGAAAAGACTATGGCAAATTTATCCACAATTGTGTATTACTATACCTTTGGCACATAAGCACTATGAGTTGCAAATTTTAGCATACAGGATATGGTACTTGGATGCTTTCTGCACCAGTCGATTTATGTCTATAATATATATTCCACTGAAAAACAAAAATGGCCAAAAATATCACTTGGAGTCTTAACAATAAACGATTCAATTATTTCAAAACATTGAGAATATAATTACAGTAGATTTAGATAAAATTACTATTTACATTAGTAGTTAAATTGCTAGAAGATGGAGAAGCTAACTTGTTTTTTTTTTTTTTTTGATAAGTTGATGCTAACAAGGTGATTGAATTGTAAACACTATATTAATGGTTTTTATTACTGATTTTAGTAATTTCAATGAGTTCAAATGTCAATACTAAAGAAACAAAATTATAAAAAGAAAATATTTTCTCAGAATGTGACTCATCATATTTTAATTATTATTTCAACCATATCCTTCTTCGTCAAACCAGATACGTACTGATAAACTTGAAAAACCTTTGACTTGAATCTGTAAAAAGCATCGTCTTCACAACCTAAATTGATCTTTGCACTTCATTAATTTTGATGACCCAATCGATTCTAGTCAAAATCAATACAATACGGACTGTTTCCGTTAGTACAGTTAAAAAACAAAGGTGAAATAAGGTTTCCCATTTATAAAAAAAATTACACCGAGGTTTTAATTTTTTACTGATCAAAGCATCTTGGACATTTTTTAAGTATTATAGAAGATGAATGGAAAAATGGTTTGTACAACAAAAATAATACAACCTTTAGGTACTGAAGATTACAATTCAATCATAATGTCAACTGTCGTACATTGTCAAAAGTTGTTACTTCTGACAGGTCGTATAAATAATTAAACGACCAAATTAGTCAGCTAAAAAGTGTCCGCGGTAGCACTTTCACACTTATTAACTACATAAACATGACATTCAACCAAAATAAAACCTCGTACTGCACTGAAGAAAATTCTGTTACCTTATAGAAAAAAAACAGTCCGCAAATGGTCTATTTTTAATTAGCGTAGTCACAAACTGAATCGAAAATGGCGAACGTGGTTGGGACACTGAATCATTCTAACTGCAAAGCAAACACTAAACGCGAATATAAAAATGTTATGCTTTTACGATAAAACCGATTAAAATCGATTCTGTCACTAACACAATACTTGTGTATTAAACACAATTCAAGTGTATTCATTCAGTTAAACCAAATGATAAACAAGTACCGACAACACGGGAGTTTTCAACATTATTAAATGAAATCGGTTACATAAAAAATCTGGACAAATATGATTGTTTCCATATCCATTTAGTGGAGAAAAAGTAAGCTTGTAATACGTCAGTAAATTTTTGTTAGGTAAACATAGTTTCTCTGTGGAAGTCAAAGTGATGAAAATCACTAAAGCAAACTGCAACTATATTGGGAACAAACTGTAAATTCATTCCTATTATTGGAAAATATGTTATTTTCACAAACAACAAACCGCGCCCAATTTGATTTGATTAGTTGTGACTACTGTGAAGCTACTATGTATTTTAACAATCAATATGGCCAAAATATGGTTTTCCGACTAACCTTGTTGACCTTTATACTGAAAGTTTGGAAAATTTCAAAAACACTTCACGTTTTAGATCCGATAAAAACGAATTTCGCTATAGTGAAATCGCTTTTGTTTATCGATATTTCACTGACTTCGCTAATTAAATGTAACGTCTGTCTATTTCGCAATAGTGTTCATAGTACATACTTGAAAAGCATGCAAAGACCTTTCTGTGTATATTTTTGTGTTCAAATCCATTAAATCCGATAAAACGTTTGGAGCAAATTCCTTTTAGCTCAAGTACAACTTGAACGTATTTCCCTATCTTTGAAATATCACTCACATGTACTTATATTAAAAATCAAAAAACGTGCCGTTCACGAAATAATCATTACTAGTACACCTACTATTGTAGCTCTAGTATACAGTATGTCCCCGGATTGAGTTTACAAGAGGAAAAAAAAAAATATTTTTGACTTTACGCCAAAACCTCAAAGGAATAAGATTTTTTGCTTGTCCTGAAACCAGCAAATCTGTAATTAAAACTTCATTATTTTGACTCAGTGGAAAGAAAACTTAATTTTTCTCTTAATTTTGGACTTATAAAAAATTTTCTCTGCACTTTAAATCCCACCACATTGGCAATTTTATTTTTTTGACAACGATGTCACGTTGACAAATGAGTTTACGCAAGTTAAATAACAAAAATGTTTGTGAAAAAAATTATTTTAAATAAATTAAAATTAATTTAATAAAAAAAATGGCAACTCAAAGAAACACCTTTAACATAAAAAACTAATTTTTAACAAGAACAATCATTATTCAATTAACCCCCCATCCATTTCTGCGCACAATTCTACTCCAAAACGATAGCTTGCCTTCGTGATAAGAAAACTTTAAGATTAAAATTAATCATTACCAAGTCCAAAATCAAGAGAAAAATATACGTTTTTTTCAACTCGGTCAGAATAATGAAGTTTTAATTACAGATTTGATGGTTTCAGGACAAGCAAAAAATCTTATTCCTTTGAGGTTTTGGCGTAAAGTCAAAAATAAAAAATATTTTCCTCTTGTAAACTCAATCCGGCGATTACTAAATATATTGTATATACTGTATATTTCCTACTAAACAAAAAACTTTAAGAGACATTTATATTTTGGACATCTTTGATATTAACAAATTGTACCAATTAAATACGAGATAGAATAGCAAATTAAAATTGGAGAGTTGAAAAGTTAAACAGCCTCGTTCACAAACATCCTTCTCACAAAATAAAATCACTTTTACTCGAATATACATACTTTGTTTTTTTCTACTAGTACTGCTGCAGACGCAGAAAGTTGAAGTAAAAGTGTAACAGTTCTGACTGAGAGTTAATGATTAATTTGATCAGAACGCAGAGAGCACGAAATATTGACCGTCTAGGCTCTAAACCTAAATTATATTACGTCTTCGACGGGAGCTGGTTAAGAGCAAGTGCCCAAATAACGAGGTTTTGTTTCTTTATAACGTTTGTTACTTTTAGTTGCTCGGACTACTCTTAAAATGTTTACTTTTAGTAGGAGTAGTAGAAAAAATCTTAGTTGAACATGTAATAGAAACCATAATAAATTATAAAATAAATAGTCCTCTGAATTTGATTTAATTACTGTTAACGTCACTAGTAATGAAGGCATCAGAATTGAAGGGTAGCAATTGTAAAAGTCCTAAATACCATTATCTCCCATGAATAATAACTCCAACAATATGTGCCAATTTTCAAATATATACAGGTTGTATCAAAAAGTGCGCACTAACTCTTCAGAATTATTTTCCTTGAGCTTTCCGGACCCCCAATTCACTTTTACTTTTTCTTTGGGCGTAACAGCTTTTTTGAACTACATATTCAGAAATTAAACTGGTCAATGAGAACCATTTATAAATTTTCATTATTTTCGTCACGTAGGAACTACAAAATTATTGGGAATTACCTTTGGATCAACATTATTGGAGGCATTTGATTGGTCAACTTTATCGACTTGCTGCTCGTAAACTATTGCGCTTTAGCATGTTATATAAACGCTTTGGGTATTAGTACGATCCCTATTATACCATCTTCAGGAGTTAGTGCGCGCTTTTTGATACACCCTGTATAAATCATAGATCACGAAAGTTCTATGCATGTCCACATTTTCCTTAAAAACTTAGGTAATTTTGGCATTTCCGCTCTTTCTAATTTCCACCCTTCAAATGTGTTCACAAAAAACGCTTTCAGAAAATTTTCCAGCGATTTTATTATCAAGTACTTAGTTTGAATAATCGTAAAAAGATAGAAACGATTAAACCATTTACCTAGGAAGTTACTTCTAAGTATTATTAATATTCTATTGATTACGGTAACTTTCAGACAGCCGTGACGTAATCCATTAGTACTACAGTAAAATCTATCATAACGGACATGACATTTTCCTCGTTCGGAGCCGAAAACATAAAAAAACGGCTTAATTTTGTTTTTATTTTATCGACATTCGTCAATACTATTTCAACAGTGATTTCAGAACTGAAAATTTTACATGAAATAGCAAATTAACTAAATATCAAAATATTGAGCAAATAGCAAAATATCAAATTAACGAAACACCAAAATAACGAAAACTCAAAAAGATCTAATTGATGAAATAAATAAAGAATATAAAAACAAAATTTTAATTGCAAAGAAATAGCAAAATATTCTTGTAGCTTGGAAAGTTCAAATTTAACGAAACATCAAAATACTGATTTAGCGAAACACTAAAAAAGAAAGATTTACTTTTAGTGCCGGTGCACACGAGCGTATTTTGACGGTGCGGTAACACACCGTCAAAATACGCACGTCCAATAAATACATTGGCTGAATTGGAGCATTTCACACGGGACGTCGACGTCGTTTCGACGTTGCGGTAACGCAGCGGCGAAATATCCACCGCAGGTGACGCTTCACCGCAGCGTATACGGGCTGGTGCACACGCGCGACAACAACCGCATGCGTTGGTCGGCGCGGGCGGTGCTGCGATCAAAGATAATATATGCAAGCCGGATGTCCTGGCCAGTCCTTCAAAGAAAGGTGCTTTTAGGTTTAATGCGCTTTTAAGAAATGGCTGGATTTTTAATTTGTCGGGATATCCGACATATTTTCGACCACCGAAGCACTTGCCACTGTTCAAGGTGGTATATAAAATATAATTTTAATTTTAGAAACCAGTATTGTAATATAATTTGTAAGAGTACCAGAAAGTACGTACGACAGCCAACGTGTAAATGATAATAAATTATGAAATAAATAGTCGTTTGAATTTCATTTAATTACTGGTAAGGTCATTTCATTAAAAAAATCATATTAGTGAAACAGAAAAACTTGAAATAAACGTGGTATACAGGGTCCCTGAAAAAAAAACCTTTGATGATGTAGCTTGCTTATTTTGAAACAAATTTAAACGAGTGCTACATAAAATAAAGTCGGTTTAGGAACATCAAAACCATTTTTACGGTTATAATAATAATAGCATTTTTTACAGACATTGATATTAAAAGAATGTTCTGTATTATCGTTGAATAAACGCTGACCAAAAGACCTCCGTCGCTTCTTAAGTATGACACTTCTTAAAATACTTGATCCTCTTGACTCTAAAGGTTAAAAATGTTATTTCATTACAACACTAGCATGCTTTTGACCCTACAATATAATAACTGAAACTGTCTCAACAGTTTAATGAAAAGAATAATAGCCTATGCAATAAATATGCGTAACTCAATTTTAGATAATAGTATATTTATACATAGAGGGAGAGAAATGGATGAATTTTCATGAGGTGCAATTTGCAGCACGGGGGCGAAGTCTGAGGGATGCAAAGCACCGAGGAAAAATAGCATTCTCTCCTGAGGTATATATACTATGTTTTATACAAGCGAAATGACAAAAACCTGACAATTCAAGAGAAGAATTGGTAAATCCGCGAAAAAAAAAATTAGACTTGGTCTAGCCAGTACCATATCACAAACGATCCATCCCCTGCGGGCTCCCTTATTTTGGATACCATAAGCCACTTGTAACATTTGTATCAGAAAATAAAGAAAAATACTCGACCAAGAGGGCCCCCCTGTCCCAAAAGCCATTTGTAACATTCATGACAAGAGACCCCCCTCGTTTGTGATACGATACGGGCTATTCGCATATTAGTAGTACTTCTCTCCCTAGGGAGAGAATATAGCACTTCTGTCACGATTTTGACAACAGAGAAATTGATTTCTACTCCCGCTTGTGTAAAAATAATATTATAAGAATGACAATTCAGTTGACATTCACGTCTTACAAATACGTCATCTATTCAAATTCCAGTCTTGGATTTATATTATAGCAAATTAGTGTATATTACGACCTAAATCCAGAATAGTTGGACTTCCTGGCGTGCGAAGCGAAGCCGAGGCCTTCTATCACGCACGCCTGGGGATTCAACGTTCTGGCCTTGGGTCGTATACTATTTTTCTTCATCCTCTAGCCGAGCAGCAGCCAGCCCCACTTTTGCAAACCCGGCCAAAAAAGCCACTGTCCTGGAGCGCTAACCGGTCCGGAACACCGACTTTCGGCTATGGGATGAAGAAAATATAATTTTGAATCTACATAAAATATTATCTATTTTTTTAATCGGTGACGAATATAAACCCAAGTCTAAAAATTAATAAAGACCGAAGGCTTATTCTGCACGCAAAGATGGCGCATGCGTCATATAAACTAAACTTACTATTTTGCATCTATTTTGGCTGAAATATATGAAACCTGAAATATTTCTTATAGGTTCCATAAAGATGTTTTCAGAATTAAAACCCTGGCACTATTTTATTTGCTGATATAACAGTCTGGTGTACAACACGGTGGTGTATGTGCAGGTCTCACACCAACAACTAAGCGAATTCCAAGTGCACCAATTCTAATTATTTAAAATGTGACATTCATAAAAAAAAATCTGCATAGTCGATAATCCTGAAAACACAAAGTTACAAAAAATACACAAAAATGATAATCAATGGAAATCCGGTAATTAGTTTCAACTGTGTAATATTGCATTCCATGTTCATCTACTCTAACCTCAAAAATCTGACAATTAAGGACACACGTTTTGTAAACATGCGATTTTCAGTAATAATATCACAAGAGCATAGAAAATATCGATTAAACTTCCGAGTCATGAGACGTATTCCGACGAAATATCACGACAGCGCAGCTGGAGTGGTATTTCGCGGAATACGTCGAATGACGAGGATAGTTTAATCAGATTATTTTCAATGCTCGAGTGGTATTTGTTACGATCATATAACGAAAAAATGCGAAATTTTGATGTAACTTTTTTTCTGACGTTTATTAACAATCATAAAAAAATCGTTCCTGTGGCAAAGTTCATTGTTGGAGCCAGCCGAAACACCGAAATGAATATATCCCGTCGTCAAGGGTATCCTCACTTATATACATCGTAACTATGAAAAATCTGTAATTGCTATTGGCTCAATTTATTATGAGGTATATTTTTCCTGACATCATGAAGACAAAAAAATTTGTTAATATGTGCAAAATATCAGCAATAACTATGTACCTTCCATAATATAAAAATTAATGTGTGTGTTCATCCTCTACACCTCAGCAAACCGTTCATCCGACTGCACTGAAACTTCGCCAAGTTAGATAAGTCATAAATATAAAATTACAATGTGTGAATGTATGTGTTAATTTCTTTTGTTTAATCCGCCATTGCATGTCAACCAAACGTCAAAATCAACTAAGCAGACCTTCAGTGTATTGTTTACCTGCTAAACAATAGATGGCGCGCACCTGTCAACCAAACTTCAAATTATTGTTAGAGCAACAAAGGTGTTTAAAATATGTTTATGGCGTTGCAACGCATGCCGGGCTTCGCTACTATACTAAAAAAATTAAAATCCTCAATATGAATTTAAGCTGGATTTATAAAAAATAACAAACAAAACATGAGTTTAAAAGAAATATAAATTAAAAGGCATTAAACGGTGTTGTTATTTACGAATGAAAACTAGGCTTATAATTTTAATAAAGTACATGTAGTTTTACAATCCTATTGTAAGTGGAATTTAAAAATAGTCCATATAAGTATTATGAGTACAGAGATAATATTACAATCCTGTTTAATCCAGATAAGGTGAGTATGGCTACCTTAATTGTAATTCTATAACAACCGTATTTTGTGTAAACCCAACATCACTTTAAAATATGGAAAGATTAGTTCTAGGAAAAGTCATAACGACAGCGATAGGAGGTTCGAGTAATTTCTCGCCGTTAATGACAAACGACAATATTATCCTCAATAATTGGCTACTCTAAAAAATTACCTGTGACGGTCTTGGAGACATTTGCACTTTAATCTCTTCTCTTCGACTTGGGGGCCTAATATTACTTCCTACACTATTTTCATTGTTTAGCCCTAAAACTTGAGCTGCGTATTCTCCCTGGACACCCATGTCAGCACCTGTGTATGGGCCATTATCGACCCTTTTTAACCAATAGAGCCTTTCAGAATGGGGCCGAGCGGTTAATTCATGAGCTTCCCATTGTTGAATAAGTAAAGTATAACACAGAAAACAGGCAGGAACAGCAACATCGCTTTTCGGGACATAACCTGCTGGAGGAGCATGGGAGCTTAAGAAAGGAAAATAAGGTTCTTTTGGTTTGTTAGAAGGATGTACGTTCAACCAGAAGGTCTGCGAGTTACTCTTGTTGCCACAAACGAAACACAGCTCGGAAATGTCAGAAGTTGCTTTTAATGATTGTAGATCTGTGGGCGGGGGTTCTTTCTTCACTTGGATTTTGTCCATTGTTTGCATTTGGAACCTGAAACAACAAAGGGTTCAACGTTAATCCAAATTAAAACAAAAACAAGAAATAAGTAACTTAAACTAAAATCTATTTATCTTTTTTGCAGTAACTGAGTTTGACTTTCAATATCACTGAACTCTTGACAACTACTACATAACAATTCTTTAACCTTAAGCCAGAGATAAAATTTTAGATAAAAATAACCGACACCCACGCTTTGGGGGCTAATTAAAACAGTAGATCTCGGAACCTTAATTATGCAGTATGACACACCAATTCTTTAAAAAATTAACGGAACAACTGTCAATTCCATCGGTAATAAATAACACAAGCTCTTTCCTTGTTATTATATAAGGGAAATAAGAGGTCAATAGGAGATGCAAAATATACGCAATATTGTTGATCATCAAACGGAGAAAAAACTGCTAATAGTTTGACATCTTGAACTCCCGATAATTATATTAATCATAAAATATTATTAACACACAACAAACAAAAGAGATAAACCGAATGTGTACCTTTCCTGGTGAACATAATTGATGTGTTGACATTGTGACCAATACACCTCTATTTAATATTTTATTTAATTTAAATGAGGACGGCGTTTATCTTCGGGTAGATGTTCGTGTTTTAAATTCATGTAGAACCGAACACAAACTTTAAGGCCCGTTTATGCACTCGATTCTTGTCGCTTGTCGCGCGGCGATAAAAATCGGGGCTTTTTGTAAGCACATTGTTATATACAAAGGGCGCGTTTAAGGCTGGTTTTCACTTGTACTACCGTGCTCGTGTCATGCTCGTGTCGTGTTCATGTCACCAGAATCGCATATGCGCAGTTTTACATAAGATTACATTAGAAAACCGCATTAGCGTTTTCACCAGACCTACCGTGTCCCTACTGTGCTCCTACCATGTCATAACCGTCTGCCATCAATCGCTTGTGGAGGCGATTCGCGACACACAACAGGCGCCCGAAACGGGTATGATAGGAACACGGTATGTCTAATGAAAACGGCAGTCAGGGCGCCCACAAGGCGCTTTACGACCACCGATGGACGGTCACAGGAGGTTCGGCTGTCACCGCTCGCTGACGAAAGCAGCCGAAGAATGAGATTTTTGGAGCTTACGGTATAAGCATGGTAACGAGTGAGCAACAAAATTCATGATCGTAGGAGGCTCTGAATCCAAAATTTTGTGTCGATTCTTGATCGATACGATTGTGTAAACAGTCATCGAGCTGTCAAATCTGATTCAAATTTGTGACAAGCAGAGAAAATAGGTCAAAAGTAAAGTAAAAGAACCGATGTACGTTTAGCCAACTGCGATCACGAATTTTGTTGCTCACTCGTTATGAGCGCGGTATGAACACGGTGGTATAGTGAAACTGGAATGCGAAATGACACGACATGAACACGACATGAGCATGACACGAGCGCGGTAGTACAAGTGAAAAACAGCCTTTATGCGTCGACGTCGGTCAGCCGCTGGTCGTCCGTGTCGCGGCGTTTTGAAATTCTGTCGCCTGGAATTACAGAACGCGCCGCGACAAGCGTTTTAAACGTACGTTGATTAAAATTAGTGCTTTTATTCGTGTGCATAAAAGGGACCTAAGAACCATCTTTAAAGTCATATGGCGTATAAAAATTAGTTGCGAATTTCCGAATTATGTGGTTGCCGAGTAAATAATATTAAGTGTTATATTTGCAATATTTTTTCACTACTAGCTCTAAAAACAGTGTTAAATTTGACACTTCAAAAATAATTCCATTGAACTACGACAAACGAATTTTCGTGTATGCCCAACTTTGACTAATTCAGTTATCGATCGCTCTGTATAAAGCATCCATTATGATTATAACCACAACCAGAATTCTTACTGTACTAGAAAATTAAAAGTGTGGTACAAATGTACAATTTTAGATGATTGTACCAATTTTCTATCGGTAGAGAAGATAAACGCCTTGAATCAGTCACTTCTTCCCTAAAGATATCAAAATTAACCAACTTTATATTTTCAGAAAAAAATAGCTTTAAAAAAAAGAGAACCGACTTCAAAAAGTGAAAAATAATTGAATACATGTATTATTACATGTGCTACCTAATTTATAAAAATATCAACAACGTTATAACGCATAAGAAATTCGATATCATTCGAGACGATCGTCAACGACGTCTGCCGTTTGGGTTGTTTTGCTCAGCACGAGCCCCCACCCACGGTAACGCATTCCGGTGCTCTGGCTGGGAGACTTGCGATGTGGCGGGAGCGGGCAGCCTATATCTATCTACTACCTATTTGGCTTGGCACCGACTTCAAACAGATCATTAGGTAGCACATGTGATAATACATGTACTCAATTTTTTCACTTTTTGAAGTCGGTTCTCTTTTTTTAAAAAGCTAATTTTTTTACAATTTTAAGTGATAAGTTAGAGATACCTAGTAAAGACGCTTCTCCAATAATAAGGTCCTCAATAAAATTGACGAAGAAATCGGTGAACAAAAAATTTAAGAATTTCCCTCGATTTCCATGGGATTCCCTGATCAGATCCTGACTTTTTGACAATGAAACCACCTCAAGAGTATACCCTTTCAAATAAAAGAAGAATTTTGTAAATCGGTCCACAATTGACGAAGAAATCGGTGAACATACATGAAGTCGGTTAATAAAAGGGAACGAAAATTTGAGGATTTTTCTCAATTTCTATGAGATCCCTCATAAGATCCTGGAATGGTGACAATGGGACCAATCTGTAAGTATACTCTTTCAAATAAAAGAAGAATTTGACAAATCGGTTATTTGAGTTAAAAACCACCTGATGTAAAGTAGCTCCTAGACGATCAAGCTGGTTCAGTCAATTGATTCAATGAACCTTCAACAAACCTTCAATCCTTTGGCCAAAACTTATTCTCAGTTGAGTCTGTCTGTTTAAGTATATCGTGAAGTGTTTCTGGTGTTTAAAATTCGAGTGATCCAGCTTTTGATCAAAATGATTGACCGTCTAGGGCCTCCTTTATGTATTACATATTTAACTTAAACGAAACCCAGTAACTAATGAAAAGTTAATAAAAAATGTGCAAAATCTTTTCAAAACATCCATGATTATCAAGTAAGTATTTCTAGAGACATTTATACTTGAACCATAATTATGAACAGTAAGTAACAGTTTTGAATAGAAAACCTCCCAAACGAGTTTATGAATTGTAATTTAAGTTTATATCTTAAGTAAACATGGATTAATAATTACTATCAGTTTATGATAAAAATAAATACATTTCCATTCCGGATCGAAACCATTACAGCCAAAGTCAAACAAAGCACACATTCTGACTAAGATAAATACACCAATGTCAATTTGTCTTATATATTTATAAAAAATGCAATTACGTGATATTTTTCGACTCAACCTTTGGCTATCAACATATTAAATTGATCACCAGTTATTAAAAACAAAACTGGTGACGCACAAAATTGAAAACTTCGTCACCAGTACTTCAAACATATGAACGTCCATATTAGGTTCGATCAAACACAGTGGAAACATTTTATTTTTTAATAGAAAAAACCGCAATTGTCTTCTATTTTTCATATTTCACTGTTATGAACAATAACCTACCTAATATTGAATTCAGGAAGTGCGTGAATGAAATCTGAACTGTACATCTAGAGGCAATAAAAAAAAGAAAGCCTTTGGTTTCGGTTTTCGATACTTAAGACAGCATTGTACCTAAGTGCCCCAAAATAAACCTACTGGATCTGGACTGGAAAGTCTAAAAGTTTTTGGGCTGACGTCAAAACCTTTTTATTGAATGCACTGCAATAAACATTCCTTACATTAAAAGTCGTGTTAATAATGGAGTTGGTCAAGGCCTTGCATCGAGAGGAACTTTGTAAGATTACCATCGATAATAATATTATAAAAAAATACACTGACCTTCAAAAAATTTGGGACACATAAATATTTTCAAAAATAATGAATCTGGTTAGCTAAAAGATTTCTTTAAATGCTTTTATGTTAAGTTTAAACAATTATCTAACGTGTGCTTAGCATTTGGTCTTGATAATTTCTTTGTTGGTTGAGGTAATTCGTCTTAACAGTAAAAATAGCACATTCCGATTAATGACGGTTATAAAATTTGATCAAGATTGCTGTGGATTTGTACTGTTTGGTGTCACTAGGGTACTGTTAAGTAGTCAAAAAGAGTTCTCTTTCTTAGAAATACCTTTAGCTACAGCTCAAGTAGACCAAATCGTTTCTTTAATTGAAGATGGTAGAATTCAGCGATACGTCTCAAGAGCTCTCAACATACCCCGCTCCACAGTACAAAATGCTTGGATTCGTTTTATAGACTGGAACATTTGTCAGGCGACTATGTTCTGGACGAAAAAGAGCGGCAACTGCTAGACATGATCTGTTTTTATCGTTAAACACATTGCGAAACCGACGTTCTACGGCACCTTATTTACAACAACATCTCAAAAATGTGCGTGGAGTGGTGATCAGTGAAAGCACCACTAGGAAAAGACTTCAGGGAGTTGGTTTAGGGTCTTACAGATCCGCCACTGGTCCAAAGTTACTTTTACATCATAGACGTAGCCAATTGCAGTTTGCTCTTGAAAATGTGAATCGGACTTTGGAACAGTGGAGTAGTGTAGTTTTCACGGATGAGTCAGGGTTTTGCCTACATTCTTCCGATGGACGAGGAAGAGTATGGAGACGTAGAAATGAGCGATATTTTGACTGTACCATGTCAGAGCGGGTCCCATATGGCGGTGGTTCATGTATGGTGTGGGATGAGATTTCAATGAATGCTCGTATTTAACTTATTTTTATCGGTAACGGCCGTCTGAACGCTGACTAATACGTTAGGGAGGTTCTAGAAGAAGCAGTGGTTCCTTATGCACACTTTATAGGAAATGACTTTGAGCTAATGCAAGATAATGCTCGCCCACAGGTAGCAGAAGCAGTAATCCAAAACCTAAATGAAATGGGTATTCCGCGAATAGAATGGCCCGCCCGTAGTCCGGACTTCAATCCGATTGAACATCTTTGGGACTAACTAATGTAACGAGTTAGAGGCCGTCAGAACAGTCCAGAGACTCTGCAAGACCTGAGAATAGCATTGGCAGAAGAATACGCAGCGATTCCTCAAGAAGATGTGTCTGACCTAATTTCTTCCATGCCACGTCGTTTAGCAGAAGTAATTGAGGCCCCAGGAGGCCATACTCATTATTAGATGTTAACCTTTTTTTCAATTTTTTCATATTTTGTTAATTGTTTTTTATGTTCGATTATTAAAAAAAAACCCTTATAGTATAGTTTAAATTCATTTTTAACGGCATTTATTAAATTGGAGCTGATAAAGTGAACTAGAATAAAGGCAATATGTATGATCCAAGATACTATGGTGCCAGAATGCTTAAAAATTAGAATTATAAAGTTTTATCACAAATTTTTGAGGTGTCCCAAATTTTTTGGAGGTCAGTGTATTTATTCTTGTGAAGATTTTGGGATAAAATATTGATATTCAGTGTCCATTTAAGTACAGGAATTGACGAGACAGTACAATGCGTGAATTAATTCATTTTCAAAAAATCGAGAATTACAGTGTATAGCTCCAGGCTCTTCTAAATGGGGAGATTTCGTAGACCGCCGAAAATTAGAAATCGCTATTTTCGAAAACAATCACTTCTCTCACGAACCTCCTCCTGAGAATTTTCGTGAGAACTGCCGCATCAACGTTCTCATGAGAATATTCAATTCCCCACTTCAAAAATACAAAAATTTTAAAGGAACATTCCTATAGGGAATGCTCCCTGCCAACTCAAAAATAATAAATAATAAACTGGTGGCTAAATGAAAAAAAAAAAAAGTAGTTTAATAAATTTACTGCAGTTTTACTGTCATGAAAGTAGTAGCTAATTAAAAACTGTAAGCAGAAGATCCCGTCAATAAATTATTGTTCAAAAGGTGCTAATAAAATGTTTTACTATTACCACATAATCCATAAAATTGTTCCATCAAGGGTACCTATGAAATTTAATTGTTTAAAAAATGTGTCCTTTCTTATGTGACATTTGGTATGAATTAATACTGTTCCACGTTTCTTAAGCATATTATCCTAGTGATCCTTGATGATCTTTTTTTAATCATGGTATAACGTCCAATGTTTTGATTAAAAATTCATTCACTTCCGGATAATGACCTATTTATGGCGTAAAAAACAACGGTATCGTGTCCCTCAATTGAATTTAACGAATTCACCTATAGCATCTTAGAGTATATAACATGAACCTGTAAACGTGTTCATCGCAAAATTTTCAAACACTGTACATTTTCCGCCTATTGAACGTCATTTCGGGAGAGCATTCTCATTGGTTCGTGCTCGTTTCTCATTGGTCCGCGCGCAACGATGTCTTACTAGTACATAGATACGGTGAAAGGACTACAATGCATAGTGATGGGTGAAGCCAACATCTCAACCCAAAAGTGACGTCAGACGTTGCGTTTGGGTTGCAGCTTTGGTTGCGGAATAATATTTAATATTCCAGAACAGAAAATTAAACATTGTTTACTGTTTTTTCTATATTCCGCTATTAATTAGCATGATAAAAAAATTATTACCGCTCATTTTATTTATTTTGTGGATTTCCTAAATAACTGTTCCTTCTACTGGCATAGTTGGCTTCAAGCATACTGCTTTGCAACGTATTTACGAGTGAGACATCGTTTTCCGTTGTACGCGTTTCAAATACGACAAATATTTCGGATTTTTTGTGTCATTTTTCAGTCAGTATAATAGGTACGTAGTTGTGTTTGATAGCGAAAAGAAAACTAAAGTAGTATATTGTCACACGAGCTGCACAAGACAGTCTATTGTCGAACGAGAGAGTTTGAAAGAAATGAGTTCGACAACGTATCTTGTGAAACGAGTGCAACATGCTATTTTTTCTATTTCGGTTTCAATAATTAATTTTTTATAATAGAAAAATATAAAACATTATCTTGTGACTTTTATTTTCATTGGGTTAGTGTTTAAGAAGGTTTATTAAATCATTTAAATCATTACCTAATCACTATTTTTAACATTTTTTTTAACAACACTGATTGACATTTACAGCAATTCTACTACCAATTCTACCTCATATTAAAAAATCACTAGAACGATGATACAACACTGATGCTCTTTGTGACACTGAAATAGAAAAAACATTCGTGAGTTCAAGAATAATATCTTTGACAACTCTCAATATAGTTTTCTGCTTCACCATCTTGACTTTTTCGGTTCTGCTCCTCTTCTTGGTATGAAACACTTCTTCTGCAAATATTTAGCCAAGCAGGAAAATTACCTTGTAAATCTATAAAATTATGAAATAGGAGAAAAACCACAGATTTCACTATTAAGCCGGGAACACACTTTTCTGATGCGATGCGACGTAATGCAATGCGACGCAACGTTGCATGGATCAGAAAGATATTTATGTAAGTGTAAGTAAATGAGCACCATGCACATTGTTTCTGATGCGTTCTGATGACTTTTGATGCGTTGGTATGCGACAGTGTATACGATCCAGTAAATCCAGATTTTCGTAGCAGTGTATAGATTGCATCAGTCTCGATCAGACAAGTCTGTCGGCAGCAGATGCAAGGCAATTTGAATAGAAAAAGTGCGAGCACGTGAGTGTTTATACAATATGCCCAATGTTTCTCTTGTAAATTGATTTCGTGGATCTATACTTTTCGCCTTTGTGGCAGAGCCTCACATACAATCGCTGCAGCACATTCATCCAACTCTTCTTCGAATTCATCTGACGAATCTGAATTCATGATGGTCTTTGTGGCGCACAGTACAAACTAGAAGACAGACCAGACAAGACCAACAAAACATTCGCATCACTGTGTTCATACGACTTCACAACACAACGCATCAGAACAATGTGATCACGCCATAGGCACAGCATAGGAAACAATGCTGTGCCATAGGGATACAGAGTTGTGTCAGGTACAAATGTCAAAGTGGTAAAATTTTATAACCTCCTCGGTTTCAACAAAACGAGAAATCAACGGAGACAACCAAATACTGTGTGTTTGGCATAAAATTCGTTTCTTTCCTTTGGAGCGTCCCATTTGAATGTGCTTAAGGACTCGTCTGATCACATGGCACTTACATTCACACGCTTTCGCGGGACGCTCCAAACACGTACGATAGAACGCTAGTGTAAAGGGACCTTTTGTTTGTCCGACGTTGGCATGTTGATACACATACGCAATAGTGCGTAGGGGTCAAAGAGGGGATAGTGAAAACATCCCTATTCTGACGACGCATAGCATTGCAAGGTATCGCATGCATTGTATCAGAAAAGTGTGTTCCCAGCTTTAATGCTGTCTTTGATCCCAAAAATTATTAAATATGAGAAAAACCACTTTGAATATAAATTGTAAAAAATATATACAAACTACGGAGCGACTTCCAAAATTAGTGTTATTTTGTCGATTTAATTCCTCATTGGCTGCTTACTTTATTGTTGACTATTGAAAAGGTTACACGTGTTCCAGAGCTTACAGAGCGGTTGCTGGCGATGTCATATCATTTGGCCCATGCCAGGCAAATTTTTAGGATGTTTTGTTTGGGGATGTAGATGTAAAAGCAAGAAAAAGAACAGAACAACTACAGCACATATATTAATTTATTTTGCGGTGAATAATTCTAACTGATCGACACCGGAAAACAACACAAAGAATGTTGGTTTAAAAAATAAATTTTGGAAGCACGAAAATTTAATGATATAACGAACATTATAAAATTTGATTACAGACCACTTATTTGTATTTTTGTGCTGTGTAATTATTTTTGTTGTATTCAAAAAGCGGCATGTTAAATCGACGTTTTCAAATTCTGTTTTTCAGGTTGTTAAATTCTGATGATTTCAGTTTCTGATTTCTTAGATTTCCAAATTCTCAAGTTCTCAAATTTTTACATTTTCAGGTTTTGATGTTTCTACTAACTTCAGATTCTCAAATTCTCATCTTTTTAAAATTTTACGAATTCTTGAAATATGCTGCACAAATGCTGAACCAAAAAGTGTTCAAACAAGAAATGTTATAATATGTGATTTCGAATTTCTCATGCTAAAGGTTGATTGCTGATTGACGATTGTTGAATGGTGAGTACTGATTGCGGGTGATTGTTCAATAGCTTTCGGTAATTATTCAATATACTTAAACAATTTTTGATGTTCGTTGGTTTTCAACTTTTAACGAGTTTCAGATTCCTCATTTCCGGTTAACTTTTATTTTTGGTGTTTCGTATTTTTTACTTATTGGTACTATTTTGAATTCAGTCAATGATAATAATCATTTAATGCCAATGATTATTATCCTTCACACCATCTCGTAGGGCGCAGTCCTCATTTATATTCTACATTTTTTATTCCTCCGTCTTCCTCATTCCTAATTATGTATCCCCAATTTCTAATTCCTTACTAAAATTCTTCATTCCTCCTCATTTCCTCTTATTTTTCATTCCTTATTAATAATTCCCCATTATCTCTTATTCTTTATTATTCTTTAGTATGCCTGTTTATCATTTATTCTTCTTAAATTATTTCTAATTTTTTCTTATACATTTTTCGCTATTCCTCATTATTCTCAATCCATTGTTTACATTGTTCATTCCTCATTTATCATTAAATTGATATTATCTGATTTCACAATTCTTTTTTATTTCTCACTAGCAGAATGCCCGGCGTTGCCCGGGTTAGACCACCGATAATTGCTGTAAATCTTAGACAATACCAGCATTTAGATTTAGGTAATTATTAGGTACACTTTAATGTCGTCTCTGTAGACTTGAACTTGCACTTTAAATGTTGGTATCTAGTTAGCCTCAGATACAATTTTTGTTGCCCCAAATGATAAAAAGCATTGTAATTTATAACTGATGAAAGAAACATATATCTAATATCTGTGCCGATGAGAAGACCTCTGAGTGGTTCTGTTGGATCCCTCATAGGTTCCAGCTTTACTTTGCCATTATTGCAGCATATGCCCGGGCCTTCTGTTTTCTATCGAAAGGATTTACAATAACAACAAATTTTATATATATATATACCCAATAATTACTTCAGGATAGCGTTATAAATTGATGAACGGTACTTGCCGATTGCATGTACTATCCAAGAAGAATTTAAAGTTGGGCCCACATCGAAAGCACTCCTGGGCACCACAATAAATTTTAGCACTTCTCCCTCGACTTCACCACACTGTTCCTCCCTGATTTTGACGAAAACTGATAAGTGTCACTGCGACATTTTTATCTGACAGTTTTCAATTTCGCCTGATTTGAACTTTAAATATGTTTTTTACCAAAAAGGGGAGACACATTGGAGTCGTGAACCCCCCTATGTTACTCCCCATTGCGAATATTATTTGTGGTCAAAATTTCATGACGATCTGTTTACCGGTTTAGGCGAACATAACATACGAACAAACAAACAAATATTGATTTTTATATATTAGACTAGCTGACGCGGCAAACTTTGTACCGTCTCAGAATCAATAAATGTTGTGTTAACTTATTAGCTAAATCAAATTCAGTTTTCAAAGCATAATGCACACAACGCCAACTACTGGCATTACCGGAACCAGCATACAACCATGTTAATTTTTGTTTTTGTCATATATCAAAGACAGCGTTATATACGGTTTCCATACAAAATTTATGAAAAAATGTTTGTTTGTTGCCCTGTACCAAGGGGGCTTTCGTTATTGTCGTTGCCCTGTACCAAGCTCCCCGCCCCCAGTAATTTTTCCGATGTTTTAATAGTTATTCTGCTATTCGGAGCGGAGACAAATCCAACAAATCAAAGCTCATAAAAAACGGTCCAGCCGTTCTTGAGTAATAAATCCAAGGGGGCCCCTTGGCCCCCATGTCCATGTGAATAATACTTTACCACCTATTCTCATACCTACCAAATATTAAAAAAATCATAAAAATCGGTCCAGCTCAAGGGGGCCCCTTGGGCCCCCATGTCCATGTAAAAAGTACTTTACGACCTATTCTCATGCCTACCAAATATACAAAAAAAAAATTGGTCCAGCCGTTCTCGAGTAATAAACCCAACGGGGCCCCCATGTCCATGTTTTAATAGTTATTCTGCTATTCTGGGCGGAGACAAATCCAACAAATCAAAGATCATAAAAATCGGTCCAGCCTTTCTCGAGTTATAAAGCCCAAGGGGGGCCCCTAAGCCTCCTTGTCCATGTTTTAATAGTTATTCTGCTATTCGGGGCGGAGACCAATCCAACAAATCAAAAACCATGAAAATTGGTCCAGCCGTTCTCGAGTAATAAACCCAAGGGGGGGCCCCTGAGTCCCCCTGTCCAAGTTTTAATAGTTATTCTGCTATTCGGGGCGGAGACAAATCCAACAAAACAAAGATTATAAAAATCGGTCCAGCCTTTCTTGGGTTATGAAGCCAATGGGCCCCCCTAAGCCCCCTTGTCCATGTTTTATAGTTATTCTGCTATTCTGGGTGGAGACAAATCCAACACATCAAAAACCTAGAAATTTGTCCAGCCGTTCTCGAGTAATAAATCCATGGAGCCCCATGTTGATAAAAAGTATCCTATGTCCGTCTCCTGGTTCTAAGCTATCTCCCCATCAATTTTTAACCAAATCGGTTCAGCCGTTCTTGAGTTATAAATAGTGTAACTAACACGACTTTCTTTTATACAGGGTGATTCAAAAGGGTCGCACCACCGTTCGGCTGGTGATAGAGAACATTAAGAGAAGCTCAAATTTTGTATTAAATTTTTTTCTACGATGCATGGTTTTCAAGATATAAGTGCTTAAAGTTGGCCCAAATAGGCAACGCTGTGCTTGCACCCGCCCTTGCACCTTACAGGTCCACTTACTAATAATTTGAAACCATAGTGAAGTCACAGATATCCTCCATACCCGTTTTTTGTTGACAAATGCATTGTCAAATTCAAAATTGACAAATTTTTGCAAAAACGAGGTGAACTTGCAAAGAATTTAAATAGTACAGAAAACACTCATTTTAAAATATAATACTTTAATAAAGTAGGTACAGAAAAATTAAAAATTAACTCAACAAAGATCAATAAAATTAAAATCAAACAATGAAACAACTAAAGATTAATCAGCAATATTCGAAATTTCGACCGTTTGCTTCAATACATTTGTGAAGCCTTCTTCTATTGCTTCCTTAAACATTTTGTAGCATCTGACGCGTTACCGATCTCTCACAGGTCTAAAAAAATGCGCAGGGGACCCATCTAATTGCAGCCATACTGGGTTAAGTAAAACCATCAAGGGAAGATTATCTTGTAGCTCTTGAAAATCTCCCCTTAAGAAATTAAAATATTTATGACCATTGAGACGATTTGGTAAAAAGTATGGGCCAATCAATGGGGTCGTCCCACAATTTTCAAAAACAGCTTTTCTAGAAACTAGACGAAAAAATATTATACCCCTATTTTTTTGTTTATTCGAAATCACGCCTTTACTAGGTAGAAAAAAATCCGAAACATTTGTCTTATTTGAAACGCGCGCCTTTTGGTGACGTCAACACGGGACAAAATTCACCAGACAAAAATCAAGTTACTAGACGTGCCGACTAATGAGAAGCGCATGACCCAATGAGAATGCTCCCCCGAAATGACGTCACAAGAGGCGGTAAATTTACAGCATTTGAAACTGCTGCCCGAAATTGCGATTTTTCATGCGCTCTGTTATCTTACAAAATAACTTTATGAAACAACAGAACACGTTTTAGGGCTTCATGGTACATAGTCTATGAGATGCTATAGTTGAGTTGGTCAAATTCAATTGAGAGGGACGACCCCATTGGTCGCCGATGATGCCAGCCCACACATTGACGGAAAAAAGATGTTGGAATCCTCTTCGACGTATTACATGGGGGTTTTCTATTGCCCAATAATGATGATTATGCTTGTAAAATAGCTTCTTCAACTTGGGGCGTTCTAGCTGCGCTTGGCCTACCTACTGTTTCATGGATAGTAAGTTATCAACTGGACCCGTTTCTCTCATCCGCTGATCAGATTTTTATCTGGATGTTCACGTTCATAATAACGTTCAGCATAAGCCGCTGCAGCGTGTCGAAAGTTTCCCCTGCACTCTCCCAGAACAAAATACATATCACAGTATTCGTTTACAGTAAACATTTTGAGTATCCCGAAAAACTTGACATTCAAAATCAAAATGTGACAAAAAATTTTTTTACCACAAATGACAGATTACCGTAACCTAGTGCCAACAAATTTTTGGTGCCCTGTTGCCGACCTTATTTCTTCAGAAAATGTTAATATTTCCAAAGCTTTTTCCTGCTTTATTACTTAAAAATTGTAATGTTTATTAACTAAGAAATCTTTATAATACGACTGTTTTATATCTCACATAATTAAAACATACAATTACTTTATCTAATTAAGAAAAAATGGACATCGAAATCGTATTCTTCAGGGGCTATTATTTACGTAAAGGTGGCTTAGAGAAATTTTTGATTTGAATTTTTGGGAGCAACTAAATGGTTTCAAATACCACCCGAGTGATGGTGCGGTCCTTTTGGATCATACTGTATAATTATTATACATATTATATATACAGGGTAGCGCAAAAGTATGGAAACACCTGAATATCTTAAAAACTGTTAGTCCCATCTAAACCAAAATTGCAGGTAAATAGGGGTCTATAATATCTACTTGGTGTAATTTTTTCATAGTTGCACTGTCATTTGTTTTCGAGATACAAAACCAACTTATATATTTTTTAAATAGCAACATAGGGTGAAAATAACCTTTTTGGAAAAAGCATTTTTTTCTGAATTTAACGATGTGATATAATAATTCTACTTTTTGGCATTTATCTGCAAAAAAAAAATATTTTTTTAATAAATTATTATTATTATTATTAAACTCACGGCTGCAAATATTGTTATTTGTGCTTTAAGAAAATAATATGCCATCAAACCTAACAGTATTACTAAAAAAATTCTCTTTTACAATAAATGTTCAAAATGTTGACCATTAATTTCTTGACAAAAATGAATTCTATTAAGGCGAAACGCTCCGTCGCCTCAACTTTGGAACCGAATTACGGCTTTCATTGTTAGGCTATCAACGTATTGGGCATCAAAATTAGTAAAAAAAAAACTTCATCACGGCAAAACGTTGTTTGTTCAGAAAAAAAATTTATTGCCAAAATGAGAAGCCAAATTATTTTTTTTTTTTAACAAACGTGTTGGTGCTTGATGTTTACTGATCTCTGTATTCGGTAAATGGAAGGTGTTTTTATAAATATTGAAAAATAAATTTGCAAATTGTCCCCAAAGTTCGCTAGTTTCAAGCAATGTTGGCGTGGTTCAAGGTAATACCAGGCCCCGCCCCTCAGCGGCAGGCAGACGTGTCGACGGCTGACCGTATTATATTTCGTGTGTGCCGCAGCTCGTTCTTAAAAAGATAACAAAAAAGTAAAGTAAACAAAAACGGGCCAGTCGCCTTAACAAAACTTTGTAACACATTGCGTAACATGTTGGAAGTGATGCTAGAAATCTCTTCTCTTATTCGTTGCTTTAAATCTTCAAAATCAAGTGGTCTTCTGGCATAATCTCTACTTTTTACATGACCCCACAAAAAAAAATCGAGAGGTGACAAATCAGGAGGCAGATCTGGCCGGCCATTCAATTGCCCCTCTTCTGTCGATCCACCTGCCAGGTGACGGCAGGTACATTTCGTCTGTCATAATTTGGAAGAAGCTGTGTAAGACCAGGAACAATCTTAGATGAGGAGTTTTGTTAATAGAATTCATTTTTGTCTAGAAATTAATGTATCTCGGAAACAAATGACAGTGCAGCTATGAAAAAATTACACCAAGTAGATATTATACACACCTATATACCTGCCAAATTTGGTTTAGATCAGACCACCAGTTTTTGAGATATCCAGGTGTTTCCATACTTTTGCGCTACCCTGTATAGACTAGCAGTTACCCGCGGCTTTGCCCGCGTAAGTTGGGGTTGGCTTTACTGGCGCTTATACAGAGTGATCATAAAGTTCCGCACAAAATTCATAATTTAATTTTCAAAGAATTTTTTTTTTTATGTAAAATGTAATTAAAAAAAAAAGTTTTACAGAATCAATTTTTTACTCTTCTTGAATAGATAATTGAAAAGTGTAGACACCCAAAAAAAAGTTGGGGGTTGCCATTTAAAAAAATTGATGACTATGTCATAGTTCAAAAGCAGATGACGTCATCAACAAAATTTTTATGTCAAAAGATGGGAATTTAAAAACAAAAATCGACCTGTTAAAACGTTTTTGCAAAAACAGTACATAACTAAATTATGAATTTTGTGCGGAACTTTATGATCACTCTGTATTTGGAATTGGTACAACCGCTTAAAGCAGTTTTTAATAATAAATAACAAAAAGTAAAAAAAACACATTTTTTTGCAATAACATCAAAGACGGGTCTAGTTATTTTTAAAGGAGAGGCCCCCAGTCAAATTTAGTCAATTTTAAATAAAAATCTAGATCCCAATATTCACGTATGTAACACCGTTTGTTTTCCAGTTATGAGAATTGTCAAGAAAACGACCCTCCCCATTTACGCCCCTTTTTTGATGTCTGTAAATATTTTTTTGCAAAATCGTCAAACACCGGTCTAGTTATTTTTAAATGAGAGTCCAAGTGCAAATTCTCATGCCTGTAACATTGTCGTTCTTCCAGTTATAAGAATTTTGAGAAAAATCACTCCCAAATTCACCCTCCCCTTTTTTCGCAGTTGGTATTTTTTTTTTTGGAAATTCGTTAAACATGGGTCTGGTCTTTCTTAAAGGAGAATCTAAATCTAAATTTTCACGTATGTAACACTATTTGTTTTCCAGTTATGAGAATTCTCAGGCAAACTACCCTCCCCATTTACGCCCCTTTTTGGAGGGCTGTAAATATTTTTTTTGCATCGGTTCAGTGGATCTAGAGATTACTCCCCGCCCCGTTACCCCCCTTTGGAATGAAATTTTGAAAAACCGTTTCTTAGTGAGCGCCTACGTGGTAAAATGAGCAAGCGTGCAAAATTTCATTCCAATCGGTTCAGTGGATCTAGAGATTACTCCCCCGTCCCGTTCCCCCCTTTGGAATGGAATTTTGAAAAACCATTTCTTAGTGAGCGCCTACGTGGTAAAATAAGTAAGTGTGCAAAATTTCATTCCAATCGGTTCAGTGGATTTAGAGATTAACTCCCCCGCCCCGTTACCCCCCTTAGGGATAGAATTTTGAAAAACCGTTTCTTAGTGGGCGCTTACGTGGTTAAATAAGTATGTGTGCAAAATTTCATTCCAATCGGTTCAGTGGATCTAGATATTAACTCCCCCGCCCCGTTACACCCTTTGGAATGGAATTTTTAAAACCCTTTCTTAGAAAGCGCCTACGTGGTAAAATCAGTAAGTGTGCAAAGTTTCATTGCAATCCCTTCGATGGATCCGGAGATTTCGTGATGAGTCAATCAGTGAGTGGTATTTGGATTTTATATATATATAGATTATAGATATAGATTTATGTATTGTCATTTCAAAATAATCTGTTTAGAGTTTAGGCATTTAACCTTACTTGAACTGAATATAAATTATTGTCCTTAATCTTAACTATACAACAAACACTAAACAAAATTAACTAAAAACACCCTAATTTACCTTATAAAACAATAAGAACACGCCCAAAATCTAAAAAACGAGTTTTACCCAACAATAACGTAAAGTACGAGGCACGATAATCTGACACCTATAAAACCGGGACCCATTGTCTCAAATTAGATGCACAATGAGAAAGGTTCAGGGTTGTAAATCAACAGGAAGCGGCAACGTCTGTGAGTTGCTTGTTTATTGGTGGATGAAACGGACCGGACTCAAAATTTCTGGGCCACAATTTATTTTTATAGCAATACACATTTAACTGAAATTTGACCTGTGCATGTGATTATTATTTTCTCATTTTATAAATTGGATTTTCGTTTCACACTGAATATTATACAGTTACAATTTTATGCTAGTTGTACAATAGTAATTCGTACAACTAGTTTTACTAATAAATAATACACATTTTTGCATTGTAATATCTGCAGCAATATAAAAAATAAAATACATTACTTATTTATGATAGTTTCAGTGTAAAACGTTTTGAACACAATTTTCAAGTACGGTCGTGGCTTCACGCTTTCAAAAAAGCTCTCGGAGTGAGCCACATTTTGGTCTCGGAAATTTATGGCTGGGTTAGTCCTCCATTATTAAAATAATTGTGGGCAATAGAGGCCGTTTTATGGGTGTCAGATTATCTTGCACTTTACTATATACGCCAGCTACCTCCCAAACAGGTGATTGTGGTTCAGTGGAGTTGAGGTAGTGGAAGTCAGCTCAACGAACTAAATCCATGAGTTGGAAGACGTTTACAAAATACGTAAGTTCAAAAAAACAATAAAATTTTAAGAGCGAAGTGTATTTGAAGCTGTAAATCTATTATTTGACGTTAATTTTGACAGGAATAGGACACAATAGGAACAATAATTGAATAGCTTATTATTAAAAGGAACCAAGTCATTTTACCAGGTTTTCAGAAAAACGGAAAAACTTGTAAAGATAATGTTTGATGATTCGTCTTATTTCAAGGTAACTGTTTCGAATTAGAATACAGTCACCAAATGATCCGTCAAAATTTCAAAAAATTACTTAGTCCCTTCTAATAATAATAAGCGATTCAATTGTACACCTCCATAAAGGCACGTGGTTTGAATACAACAGACAATCTCTGGATGGATGGATGAGATGGAAATTGTCTTGTAATAATTTATTATTGCTACTGGGGAAGTTCTTTTGAAGTAATTACCGCTATACATTTCTTATGTGGGTATATTTCCACCTTTTTTGCATTCAAGATTTTATTTTGTACTAGCTGACCCGACAGACGCTGTCCTGTCCATATTTCAATAAATTTGTTTTTAGACAGATCGCGAAAAACACAAAAGTAAAAACAAATTAATGTAATTCTATTTTATTATAGGCTGAGATGCGTTTTTCTAGATTTTTCTCCAGATCTCCCCAATTTTTATTTTCAATTGAAAACATTCAATTGAGTTATATCTCGAGAGCCAAAATAAAAAGGAAACAACCAAATTTATGTCATTCCTATCGTCAGTTATGATCCAGAAAGCATAGAAAAATTACGATGCGATGGTAGGAATCGAGTTTATTTCATTATTATTATTCCCAAGGGAGCCCTTCGGGACAGGGAGGCGTAGCTACCGTAACCCAGTCTACCATGGTCCTACGTAGTAATCGTCGTAATAGGGGAGCCCAAGAAGACATTTTTCTTAGCCAAGCAAAGCGAAGCATCGCGGGCAATTATAATGCGAGGCTAAGAAAAGGCTTCTCAACCGTGGTTTATATACTATTTTTTTCACTACTACTAGCACATTTGTTTAACTTTTCTTCAAATGATAATAATGATAATGCTAAAAGTCGGAAGGAATTTGAGGTCTTGCAGTTTTGCATTAACTACTAACCATTAATGAAGTGATTATTAACTATTAAGAAAGAAAAACAATTTCACACATCTTGTACAAATCGTACATTCTACAGCTAGTAGTGAAAAAAGTCTTTAATCTTAATTTAAAAATGGGAGCCGTTTTATACCGAATCAGGCACCAAACTAAAGTTGTCTCTTTTTAAACTGTTAATTTGTCAAATAAGACTGCAAACTCTACTGATATTAATTTTTTAGATTCATGACTAGACCTCAAAATATTACTGTGTAACTCTTTAACGAATTAAAAAATATCACCAAAATGGTGGTGAATCAGTAAATTCATTCAGTAAATTTTATACACGTGATTTCTCTCATTAATCTGTTTGGTAGAATGATTGTTCCTTTTTGGTACTTACATACATACTAAACAAAACAGAAGGAAGTGAAATAAATAGCTGTTACACAGATGCAACGTAGATCTTCAGAAAACCAACCAATTTTTCATTGGATAAACTACCGCAGATTTTATGTCGTAACAATGTATTTTTTTAACCAGCCGTATTTGCACACACGTCATCAACGATTTTTTAAATGGCATCGCCAACGTTTTCTTTCGGATTCTGGTAGATATTTTTATTAATTAAATTAATGGTCGTAGAAAAAAGCTGGGACCTTACGTAAGCATTTTTCTGGAATTATGATTTTTGGGGAATTTTATCAACACAAAATATTTCAAAGAAACGATTTTGGAATAGTAGCAATATTGCATAAAATAAAATATGAGAATTTACAAAAACAATAACAAGACTTATTGTTGGGAGAAATCTGTAAATCATTTTTCATATGGTTCACCATATAAACATTACCAAAAAATCCGTTCGGTACAAAATATGTAGTGCAAGTTTTAACAGAATTTAATGGTATTCACATAAATGTTTTTCTCTTACTGGTATCTTGTCAGGTAACTTTTATTGATCTAGGCAACTTTATGAAAATGTTATTGACTTAAAAATTAGCAGCATTTACCCAGCATGCAGGTATAATGTTATTGCTAGCAAGCATTTGGATGTAAATCGAGTAAATCATGAGTCCATCACTGATCCACGAATTGAATCAAACACACGTGCCAGAAAACAGATCAAAGTAGCCATAATTTGACATCAACCTACTACTCAGAACAATTGTTTACGAAAAATTTCTTGAAAGTAATTTCAGTCTAAAAGAACAATAATTGTGGTCAAATTGAATATCTAAATATTAATTCATTCCTAGATTAAAACAGTGTTTTCCAAATTTCGTCGATATGGTTTGTTTTTTAAATATGTCTGGTATATTTATATCCTCAATATAGGAAGTGATTTGTGTCACAGTTTTCAAGTTACACTTTCGATTGAGTGAAATTTCTGGATACGCACGTACTTAATACGTCAAACGCATGTTTTTGAGCGAAATGTAAAAAAGGAGGTCACAAAGGTACCGGTATTTGTAATTAAATCCCTAGAAAGTATGATCCAATAAGAAGTTAGTACCCAGCCGATGAACAGCTGTTGAAGGCAGGATATGATAAAAGGCCGGTCAAGGGGCAAAATAAGCTAAACAGGTCTATTCCTTAGATTATAACAATACCATTATGAAAATTAATTTCGAAAAGCAAAGTTTATGCCATCGAGAAACTGAAATTTAGTGTCGAAATAGCTGCGCCATATACCATGTACGCACGTACGGCGTTACAAGGTGTGTTCTGAGGGACTTTTGGCTGGACTTACGTGATTGTAGACTTCGTAGCTCCGTTTTCTGCTATTTATTACACTTATTTCGTCAACTTGTACACAAAAACATTATAGAGTTCTTATCTTTGGACTATGCTATACACTTAAAATTACATTGCACTTCATTAACTCTGATTATGCACATATTTACACACGAATTTTTTACACTACACTGAAGTTATATTGTTAAGGTATTAACTACAATTCGAGTTCACTTAAAAACTGCAAATTTAGAATGGAAACATAGTTTTAAACGTTCATCTTCGCACTGTCTTGCAGAGGGAGGCCATATTGAAATTTTTTCCAATAATGCATTGCGGCGTTGCCAACGTCAAGAAAATGGTGTATTGTAAAAATCCCTAGAATCTTCTTTCAAATTCGAAATCCACTGACTTATTATAAAGTAGAAAATAAAATAGGGTAGATTTTAAGAAACACAATTGCAGTACTTTACTATTAATTGGACACAAAATCGGTATCTACCTACAGTCGCGGACAGACAATATTGGACGGTAATGTCGTTTCACTGTAATCTTTTTTTAGGTTTGTCATTTAGTAGACACGTTGACAAGTTGTGGACGAATCTTATAAACTTCAAACGTCAAAGTAACAATAAAGTATATCAAATCTCAAGATTTTCAGTCCGCGACTGTACTTCGTTTTTGTAACCCAGACTTTAATTTTTACAGTTCAGATATTGTACAGAAATACGGCGCCGGTTTGAGGGTTTCCAGGTAGCTGGGATGAGCTTCCCCACTTCCACTCAGGGTAGCCGTAGTTAGAGACATTTTTCTATTCATATTCATTCCTGTTTTGAATTTACGATGGAATAAACCATAGTCTAAGTAACAGTGAATCATTTCATTCTACAACATACACCTTCGGGTTACAACTTTTTCCACCATACACCTTCGGGTCACAACATGGTCATTCGAGCCGGATCTCGAAATCCCCAAACCGGCGCCGTGTTTCTGTACAGATATTATGTTAAATCCGCGCATAGTGGGCATTAAATTATGCAAATCTACCTGGACAAATTTGTCAAACGATTTTTATAAGAACTACAAACAACGATGTCTTACCTGGTAAGACATCGTTGACTACAAATTATAAAGATTTAATATTTCATTTGGTTTTGCATTCAAATAAAAATGTTGATTTTTGCAGAAAATTTCAAATAATGCAGTCATACTGTACACACTTCATTATATTAGTGCCAATCAGAAATGCAACTGCCAGTTGTCAGTATATTGTCAAAGCCCTGCCATTTTTGACAGTTTGTCTAAATCAACGATGTCTTGCTAGTAAGTTGTCTGGAGGAAATGCGATTAAGGTTGTCATTTAGTGAGAGACAAATTTCTTCCGATGTTGAAGTGAGATAAAATTTTGTACATTCGTCGTGAGATGCTGTAACCTGGTGTAGAATAGTGGAACTAAAGTGTCTCGGTGAGATCTGCTTTGTGATATTACAGTGACCTGTTGCTTTTAGGGACCAAGAAAATACCCAGTTAACCAAAGATTATTTTCTGTGTTATTCCGTACGTTCAAACTGAATATTGACCTGGGTGACCATATCTCTTTACAATAGGGTCCAACCTATTGCTTCTACCTACCCTCAATAAAACTAAGTAATAAATACCTCATTTATTTTAAACGTTGTTGAGCGAATCCTTTTTCGTTCGCTACGGCCATTTAAAAAATAATTAACTTAAAAAAAAGAAACGACTTAAAAAAAAAACAAAGTTAACTAATTGTTCCGCTTAATGTAATTATTTATTGTTCCGTTTAATGAAATTCAGAAATTATTGTTTATTATCAAGTAAAACATAAAATTATACATTTTAAAGTTATAATTCCCTGATAATTTCAGACTTCTTAATTCACGATTATGATTACGGAATTAAACTTTTCAGAACTCATTTCATATATTAGGTAAAAGATATATATTCGTAGTATATCCCAATTTTGCATGGTTTAGGTTGGATATACCGACAGATGAATAAATTATTGTTAGATTTGAAATAAATAAATTATTATTATTTATTATGTAATGTATTATGAATTGTTTTTATAATTTTATTCGTACTAACTAATTTGTTATTGTAGGAAGGTATATAATTTGTTTTATGTTTTTATGGCACCGACTTCAAAATTATAAAACAATTAATAATTAGATAATAAACAATAATTTCTGAATTTCATTAAACGGAACAACAAATAACTCTGAAATTGGACATTTTTATTTTTTACTTTTTAGTTAACTTGTTACTTTGGGTTTTTTGAAGTCGGTTTCCTTTTTTTTAAGTTAATTATTTTACAATTTTAAGTGATTAAACAAAAATTAAATACTATAAAATCTATATAAAAACAAAAATTAAATGCTATAAAATCTATATAAAAACCAAAATTAAATGCCATAAAATCTATGCAATACGTTATCATCAATTTTTTTAAATGACAACCACATTTTTTTTTGTTTTTGGTAGACTTTTTTCCTCCCTAAATAGTGACCTAAAAAATTGATACGTTCACGTAGTTACCCTTATTATCATAATTTTTATTCCTAATTATTTGTAAGATACCTTTATAATTTTTCTATTCCTTTCCACTTTGTTCCATTTTAATTGTTTATTATTCCGTAACCCTTTTTTTAAGTTATTTTTTTCTTCTTTTTTTTCTCCGTTCCCTTTCTTTATCAAGTCTTAATTCTTCTTTATTTTGAATTGCTTTTAAAATATAGGGAAAAAAAATTCATTCATCATACTCCTAAAAATGAAGCAACTTTTCATTTTTTTATGAATAAACAAATGCTGATATGGGGTTTGTAATACCGTCTTACCCTGAAATAAGCTGTTCTTTATCGATTTTTCACAACCGCATATTCAAATAATCAAAACTAAACCCGTGAAGTTCAATAATCGGCTGACCTCTCGGCTACAAACAACAGATGCATCCCAAAAAAGATTACGGCGTCGGTACATACACAAACTACTATAAACATTGTTGAGTGAACCCTTTTTCGCTTGTGGGGCGTAGTATATATTGAATAAGGAAATTATAATAAACATAAAATAACAATATTTTACCTGACCTGAGGATGATACCTCCCTGTAAAATACGAAAAAAAAATTCATTCTTTATATTCCTAAAAATGAAGCAACTTTGGCATTTTATTATGAATAAACAAATGCTAATATGGGGTTTGTAATACCGTCTTACCCTGAAATAAGATGTTCTTTACCGATTTTTCGCAACCGCATATTCAAATAATCATAACTAAACCCGTGAAATTCAATAAATGTCAAGTCCGCTGCAATCAAAACTATCTTGATTTTTGGCGTGGAGACAAGTCGTTACAGATTTCATTCCTATTCATTAGTTATTAATTGCGTTATGTAATGTTTTTAAGCAAATCGCTCGGACAGGTCAATTTTTTTATGCCACCTGCTATGCAATTAAAAAAAAAGATTTTTAATTTCTTGCCAGAGAATTTCATTTCTATAAATTATTTCAATTAATAAATCATTTTGATCGCCCGAATATACAACGAAAAAACAAACATTTTTTCGACAAATTGCTAATTGTCTTTGAATCTGAAAATTTACATAACCAGTTTACAATATAGTTAAGATATTTATTTTAATTTACTTGTATATACACGTACAATAATCATGTCCTTTGTTTATTTGTATTTGCTTGGTCTCATCGTTTATACAGATACAAGCAACTTTTTTTGATAAATACTGCAAAGTATTTTTACTTTAACTGGGTTTGGATCGGTCCGTATTTTGAGAGTTTCCGAATATCGGTATTCCGGAAGCTGGAAAGCATCATAAAAAAAACCTGCTGTGTTTGTGGGCTTTGTCTTCGCCGCACAATTTTATGATTTTATGGCTGAATGGTATGAATGGGTTCTATCTTATACCTGAACGTTCCCCTGACTACTGTAAAATGCGACATCTTTCGTTCCAAGGCCACACCAAATTTTCAATTTTCTACCCAAGTTCCTACCCAATTATACAGCTTTCTGTATTTTTCAAGCTTACTTCAGAAATAATTTTCCCGACAAACATTATTGAATTTTATACACGAACAACAATGCTAAGGCTCGTGAGTTTTTTTCTAACGAAAGTTTAATTCTTGCTACAGGGTAACGTCTATTTGAAATTTACGAATTGTGCGTTGTTTTTCAGGAATAAAATTCCAAAGACATTCATTTATACTTCTGAAAATGAAGCAACTTTGTGATTTTTCTATGAATAAACAAATGCTAATATCGGTTTTGTAATACCGTCTTACCTTAAATTAAGATGTCCTTTATCGATTTTTCATAGCCGCATAGTCAAATAATCAAAAATAAACCCGTAAAATTCATTGAAATGGTGACATGTTTCCCGTGCATTTGGTATAGGATCGATCTATCGCTGGTAAATGACAACCTTAAGAGAATTATTAAGAGAATTCAGCAAAAGCTGCTGAAACACCTGAACATGATAGCGCACGACTCGAAAACGATAATCGAATATGATCTTCAACTTCAAGAGCTGCTGAAACACCTAAACAACATTGCGTCTATCCCCAACGGAAAATGTAATGGGAAGATGTGCTCATCCCACACATACCAATGGTTCGATTTTCCTTTCGATTTCAAACGGCTTCACTTTTCAGTGCGCCTTGCTTTCGCAATTATATGTTGCTTGCTACAGAGAGCGAATACCGAAAAACTTATTTATGTATTCATCAAATGGGAAAACCAAAATAGTACTCCTACATTATTATACGAGTTTAACAAGAGGCTTCATTGTGACATGAGCAGAATGAATGTCACAATGTCAACGCATTTCCATGGAAACGTAACTAATTTTTTTTTTTTGAATGGCAACCTAGTAATTTTTTTGCTGATTTTTGTTTCTTTTTTTTTATTTGAAATGACCTGGTATTTTTTTAATATTTAGTGATGCTTTTTATTCATGTGATGATAATTCTACAAAGAATTATAGTGGCCTCTGATTCTTTAATGGTATTTTTCATGTCATTGTGAAGTACCTTTCAATAAGTTAACAAATCAATTTAATAAGGATAGTTTTATTTTAATTTGTAAACATGGTGAAACTTAGTGAAACTGAAAGAATTGAAATCCTCATGATGGTTGGTTATGGAGATCGACAACGTTCACACCAAGATGTTTGTCATTTATTTAACAACGTTCATCTTTTACTCGATATTGTACAATTATTTCCGGATACAGATCGTCAAAGAATGCCAAACCGAGATATTTAGTTTCAGCAATATTTGGTTTCAGTTATTTCTGGATAACATTTTTCCAGGTCGTTGAATAGGAAGTCGGGGGCCTATTGAATGGCCTGCTAGGTCCCCCGATTTAAACCCCTTAGATTTTTTCCTCTGGGGCCATTTAAAAACTAAAGTTTACAAAGGAAAACAACAAAATTTGGAAGATTTAGAAGTCAAAATCATACATGGAATCGCAGAAATACCACCTAACTGGCTACAAAATTCGTTACGTAATCTTTATGACAGATTAGGTTACTGTTAAGCTGCAGGGGGTCTTCAGTTTGAACATTTAATTTAAGTTAAAGATTATGTGATTGAATAAAGTATTATGGCCATTTTCTCTTAAATTTTGTTATCAAACCACACAAAAAAATACCAGGTCATTTCAATAAAAAAAAGGGAAACAAAAATCTGCAAAAAAAATTACTAGGTTGCTATTCAAAAAACAAAAATCAGTTACGTTTCCATTGAAATGCGTTGACATATAAAAACAACGAGCAGGTTAAGAAATAGAGAATAATTAGTAAAAAAACTTTTATCAAAGACATTTTGTCATAAAATTCATATTTACGGAGATTTACCGCCCATTCCATACTTTTGACTTACTCTGTATATAGTACCTTTTTAGGGAGTGAAATGGAAACTATTGGTTGCAAACAAAAAATGAATTCAACTAAAATTATGCACATTTTTGTTCTCTACATATTTTATTTGAACTTTTTTTCGATAGCACTTACAACAACGGCGCTATAATCCTAAAAGCGTCGCGGTGCATAGTTTTCACCACCCCACCCCCCACGAGCGGTAAGTCCTCGTGGTCGCAAACTCAGGTGTACTATCAGGAGATATGAAAATAGAAAATAAAATTCGAGACAATTACAAAGGAAAGTGAAAATTTGAACAAACTGCAAAAATCGAAATTTTTGTATCCAGTTTCGATCATAACACTGACGATAGGAAAGACATATTTGGTTGATTCTTTTTTTGTTTTGTTTGTTATGTTTCCGGGATGGAAATAACTCGAATGAAAAAAAAATCGTTTTGCAGAAATATCTGGAAAAATGTATCTCACCCTAAATTAAAATAAAATTACATTAAATTTGTTTTACTTTTGTGTTGTTTTGCGATCTGTCCAACAAATGTAAGTAGTTATTTTATTTATATTCCTATTTATTTTGCTACGTGCAAATACTGTCAGATGTACCTACGATCAATGCACAGGTTATCGCTATTTCTTCCCAAATGTTCGCACTAAATTTGCTAATTTTGCCACATTCAAGTGTTAATTATGAAAGAATATTTAGCCAGGCAAAGATTAAGACAAAGCTAAGAAATAGTTTATCTCATGAAACTGTTAACGGCACTTTACTTGCCAAGCAACATATTTTTAACCGACTTCAAAAAAGGAGGAGGTTATCAATTCGGTTGTGTTTTTTTATTTTAATGTTTGTTACCGCAGAACTCCGTCATTTATAAACCGATTTGTAAAATTCTTCTTTTATTTGAAAGAGTATACTTACAGATTGGTCCCATTGTCACCATTTCAGGATCTGATGAGGGGATCTCATGGAAATCGAGAAAAATCCTCAAATTTTCGCTCCCTCTTTAACAGACTTATCATGTATGTTCACCGATTTCTTCGTCAATTGTGGACCGTTTTACAAAATTCTTCTTTTATTTGAAAGGGTATACTAAAAGATGGTTACATTGTTAAAAAATCAGGATCTGATCAGGGAATCCCATGGAAATCGAGAAAAATCGTCAAATTTTCGCTCCCTTTTATTAACCGACTTCATGTATGTACACCGATTTCTTCGTCAATTGTGGACCAATTTACAAAATTCTTCTTTTATTTGAAAGGGCATACTCTAAAGGTGGTTACACTGTTAAAAAATCAGGATCTGATTAGGGAATTTCATGGAAATCGAGAAAAATCCTCAAATTGTCGCTTCCTTTTTAACCGACTTATCATGTATGTTCACCGATTTCTTTGTCAGTTGTGGACCGATTTACAAAATTCTTCTTTTATTTGAAAGGGTATACTCTTGACGTGGTTCCATTGTCAAAAAATCATTATCTGATCAGGGAATCCCATGGAAATCGAGAAAAATCCCCATATTTTTTCTTCATTTTATGTATATAATTATGTTCATACCGATTTCTTCGTCAACTTTATTGAAAACCTCAATATTGGAGAAGCGTCTTTACTAGGTATCACTAACTTATCACTTAAAATTGTAAAAAAAATTGCTTTAAAAAAAAAGAACCGACTTCAAAAAGTGAAAAATAATTTAATACATGTATTATTACATGTACTACCCAATGATCTGTCTGAAGTCGGTGCTAAGCCAAATAGGTAGTAGATAAATAGGCTGCCTGCTCCAGCCACATCGAAGGTCTCCCGGCGAACGCACCGGAATGCGTAAGCGTGGGTGGGGGGCTCGTGTTGAGCAAAACATCCCAAACGGCAGACTTCGTTGACGGTCGTCTCGAATGATATCGAATTTTGTATGCGTTATAACGTTGTTGATATTTTTGTATAATTACAATATGTTACAAATTTGTAACCTATTTGGCTTGGCACCAACTTCAGACAGATCACATGTAATAATACATGTATTCAATTATTTTTCACTTTTTGAAGTCGGTTCTTTTTTTTTAAAGCAAATTTTATGTGTATTATTTTATGTATATTATGTATGTGTTCGTTTATCATTCATTTGTTGAGTATGACGATGTGGGGTACAGGTCCTGTGTTTTGTATCTCAAGTAGAGATGCAGGAGGTATACGGTATCGGTTAAAGGGGCTGGCTGAACTCGCATTTACTCATCTGGATACCAGCTTGACGCAATGCATAAAATTGTCCATTTCGTCTTTTCAAATGTATTCCCAATTTATTAACAACCAAAAAGGACGTTCAAATGGTAACTCATCCTTACAGTTGATTCCTGTATAAAATTTAAATGGGTTCATTATCGTAGATTTCGGGTTGTTAATAAAATTTAATTTGTCGAAAGGAAGGAAACACTCACTGCTGTGATTAAATTGTAACTTTTACTGATGGGGTTGATAATGGGTATGGGGTATTATAATAACTTCACTTTTCTACACTTGTAATTTTGGTAACTCTCTCGCCAAGTACAATTTTGTTCAAATTTATCTTTGTCAGAAATTATTCAAATATTGTATTCACTTAAATTAATAATTGTTATTTTATGAATTAACCAAATTATTGTTAAAAGTCATGAAATCGGCCACATTGTTAAACTAGTTAAATTATCCAAATTGTTACAAGATAAAATGTTCCTTAGGCTTAGCTTAGCTTAGGCTCATCACAATACTATATATCGATATCGTTATTGGTTATGTATCTTTGCAGGGCAGCTAACGCCACGTTGCAGTGATGCATATTTACCTGTAAAGCCCTGAAGATTTCCACGATTTGTTTCATCCCCCTCCGATGACACAAGGTTCCTATTTAAGGGCTTTATACATAAGCTGACCATTTATTGGTACCTATTTAAAATTTTATAACAATAAAATTAATTAAGATTGTATTTTGCCATGGAATATGTATATATAAAAGAATTTTTTCTGTAGGTGTTGTCTCTAAAATGGTTTTTTCGGCGTCTGCCCTTGTGAGCTTCCCTACTACCCTTGCCAGTTTTTTTCTCTAAATACTCATATGAAAACTGAATATGATATGAAACTCGTAAGAAAGGGCTCAACAAAACATAATATGATTACTCAGTACTACCGTCTATGTGTAGAAACTCGCTCATAGAAACGAGACAAATCGATGATGTCTGCCGAAAAATTAAAGAAACAAAGGAAAAGGAGTACAAGTAGTACATTCGAATAAAAAGGGAGTACATTTGCAGTACAACTATCTTCCGGAGGACAGTTCATAAAATATAAGTACAAAACTCCCAAAACGAGTCAGCTTATTATACATCACCCTGGAGAGATTCAGGTATGTCTTACATTGCAGCTCTTCCCGGATTTTTGTCCAGTCCCTTGGGGTCCAGCTTCCGATCCACCACCGAACAGGTCTGTTCAGGCCCCGGAACCCATGTCATCACCCTCACGGGTTTGGGGCACATTTTGGGGACGTCCTTCCCAGAGTACGCTTTATGCCGCCGCCCGCGCCAGCCATTCCTTGGTGGTCTGATCGGCGCAGGAGGCAAGCAGGTAGCCCGCCCTGGAAATTTACGGCGGAGAACCTGGTTCATGCTCCCCTTCCTCTGCCCTATCCAGAGCCTGCATCAGAGCGGTCTTGATCAGATTAGATAGCCTTGTGCGGTGCAAGGGGTTACAGCTGTGGTACATCCAGTGACCGGAAGCATAAGATCACGCACATGTTTTATATACACGCAAAATGATGTATTTACAGCAAAGTCTGCATCCAAAGTCGTCCGTTCCAAGGCTATATCACGAAATCAGGGAGGCCGAGGACTTTTGACTTTGGAGTATCTTCATAACCGTATAATGTTGAGTACAGCCTGCAAAATCATCACTAGTTCGAACCCCTTGTTGCTCCCTGACAAGGAGACAAGCGGGGAATCGGGGCTATATGTCGATAAATACGATTTCTGTGTATTTTGAATTCAGGGACTTCGTCGGAAGTCGTATCTTTACATATATGATCGGGAAATTGGCTTTGTCCTTTGAATCAAGTTGAAAATTGAGAGTTCACAGACTTATGTCGAGTTAAGCCTATTGTACTGTAACGTGTTATAACATAAACCTCTTTGACCAACATCAGCTGACAGCGTTGTTAAGTAACCGGTGTTACAGCCCGATTTTATGTTAATTTGCGACTGGTCGCAAGTGCCGGTTGGTATGGAAACGTCTTAACGAAAACCCAGGCAGTAAGGCTCAATTTCATAGCAACCGGCGTTTAAGACCAGTCGCAACTCAACATGAAATCATGTCCAGTCGAATAAAACGTATATTAGCGATGTGTAGAAACAGATACCTGCTACAAATGTGAGGTGATGAAAATGCAACTTGATGTTATGTATTAACGATGAAGAAGAACGAGGAAATATAAAATTAGCTCAGGAAATACACCATAGAGAAGTTTATTTGGCCTACCTATTTAAGAAGAATGACAAAACTTTCTCAAGAAGTGACACATCTTTAATTTGCTACACATTTGATTTACAGCAATGTCTTCCAACTCCGTATTTAGAAATCATAAAATATTTTTTGAAACAATATTTTTCAGACCTGAAAATTTTTTCCTGAGAATGCTTACTTTCTGACTTAAAAGGGTTCTCCAGTGGAATGTACATTTCTGCCGGTCGAAGTACATTTTCTAGCAATATATATTTTTTAATTGACAAATTTCAAAAAATCGCTCTGTAATCTTCAAAAATAAACAAGTTTCGGGATTCGTTTTGTCGAATAGACGACATCCCGCACAAAAACACAAGGTACCGACAAGAATATGGATATGTGAAGTCTCTTGACACATTATTACAAATTAATACATGAATCATTTATATGTATAAAATGATTTTAGGTTTATGATGTTTAAAAATAAAAACAAAATTTATCAAAATTCTAATCAACAATTTTAAGTAATATTAATATTTATTCATTCGTTTTTTCTAAAATGATTCTCATTGTCACAAATGATGTCAAAGTGTAATGTATTTCCTAGTACCTCAACATCATCATGCAAATTCAACATTTTGAAATTATAAAATATAGATCTTACGGACAAAACACGCAATTTAGACAATTTGCGTTTTATCTAGACAAATCTCGAATTGACCAAGCTTTCCAGTGGTCCAGTCCAAAGTGGATTACAAATTTCATGCCTTTCGGCATTTGTCCAGACAAAACGAGTTCTGTCTAAGTAGAATTATCAGACAAGTCATATTTTTAACACGTTTATTGTAATACGTTCATACAAATAAATAAAGAATTTTAAATTAAAATAATTCTACAACAGGTAGATTTTCAGACAACTATGTCACTTAGGGCCGGTTTCACCAACATCGATAAACTTTAACTGATAAATAACTGCCGTGAAGAATGTTGAGATTTTTTTCTGAAAAGTTTCAATAATTTTATTGGAATGCCAAGTGTACTGGAGTTAAAAAAATGTTCAAGCCGCTAAAGAATCCTGAATAGTGAATCCCTGATTATGAGTCAGAAACCTGAAAATTCGTAGAGCGCTGAAAAGAAATTCAAAGTCCTGAAAAATTAAGGAATAGTGCAGTCCTGTAGTGACCTGAACTTAAAGAATTCTAAAGATTAAGAAGGTTTCAAAAATTGTTTGAAATCCTGAGGAGTCATTTTCAGATATTGTTATTTTCCCAGTTTCTACGTTTTATTTTCTTTGGTTTATATTTTTGAATGTTATTTTATTCTTATTTTAAATAAAGGATTTTCATATAATAATAATCTGCTCTTTATATACTTGTGAAACTAGTTAAACAAGGGTTCCTAAGACTATCAAGATGAAAAAGTGTTAGAAACGATGAAACGCTGCTCCTCTTCAAGTTAAATGTTGTTGCAGATATCAACGATCATGAACTCATCATGAAATTTTACTAATTTTACACTGCACCGCGACGCTTTTCGGAAAATAGCGCCGCTGTTGTAAGTGCTATCGAAAAAAAGTTTAAATAAAATATGTAGAGAACAAAATTGTGGTTGTACAACAAATTTTGGTTGTATTCATTTTTTGTTTGCGACCAACAGTTTCCGTTCTACGGGGCGCCAAATTTGGGGGTTGATTTGCAAATTCCAGCAAATTTTCAGCGCGGATTACAACGAAGATGGATTCGAGTGTATATCTCAACAAACTGAGGTCCGTACTATCCAACTATCAAAATGAGGACCGTATATTTGTTTTTCTTCCTGCGCATAGTGTGAGGACCGCAGTCAGGTGTATATGATCTGGCAAAGCATTTACTGTGGTCCAGCGCTGTTGCCAGATTTAGGTAGTTGGTGGAAACAAGCAATCGTCTAATATCGTTATGAAGGCTGAACAGTTTGCTGTCGACTGGTCAAAAATTCTTCAAAATACTGGCGCTGCTTCAGGCGTTTAGGAATCGACCGTACCCACAAATATTTCCGGGGTAGATCTTTTTTATTTGATATAAATAAATTTGCAAAAAATGGCACAAAAATTAGAACTTATTTGTTGTGTCATTGATAGAAAATGAACAATGTGAAAAGAATCAAACCGTTCGTACGAGATGTCCAAAATCTCTGATATGCGTTTCAACCCAATTCGCTTCAACATTTTCTGGGGTATTCATAGAAACAGGTCTTCCAGCAACTCCAAAATTCCAACCTTCAGGTTAACCTAAAGAAATACCGATTGTTCCAGAAGTCTAGTCAAGTTCTTGGACCATGTAGTTTCGCCTAGAGGAGTACAAACAGATACGGACAAGATCGCGGTCGTCCGCAAAAGGCTTCGACCAAGAGACAAGCACCAGCTCACAAGCTTCTTGGGCCTCTGTACCTATTATCGCAAATTTGTCAAAGAGTACAATTTGCACGGCTGATTATTCACAATAACGTCGGGTTCCGATCTCTAAGCTGACTGACTTCTTGTTCACTACTTTCATTGTCCATCACTGATTTGTCATGTACTTTGCCGTCTTTTTATATCCCTCCAATTGTTCTCGATTTCTTCTGTCTGGGGAACGTTCTGGAATGATGACATCATCCGCTGCGAACAGTCGGGAATGTATTTGTGGCATCTTAGTTTTACTTTTTTTTTAGTCTTTACAACTCTCCACATTGTTGACGTTGGAGTTACTTCTGCAAATTTTATTCAACAGCTGCCTTGCTCCCTCGCTTTAATTTTTTGTAAATATACGAAATAAAATTCTTCTCGTCAATTGACAAAAATTTGCGCTTTCGTTTTGTGGAGTGTTCCCGTACGATCTCTGTCGGCTGCTCCTCATTTTCTGCTTCAATGTTTCATTTATTGTCGTCGTCAACATCACCGATCTCCACAAAAACCTTTTCCCATTATCTGCACATCTCATATTTCTTTTTGTAATTAAATCTCTCATAGGAAGAACTGCAAAGAGTACAAACGTTTCGTCTTACCGACTTTCCCGAAACTTAAATTAAAATTTAAATATATCTATGTCGAACTCCACAAACTTTAATAACTGAAGGATTACTAATGGTACATGTTTCGGCAGAATACTTCTGCCATCATCAGCCCTTAAAGAATATCGATATCGATATTCTTAATAAAGATATTCTTTAAGGGCTGATGATGGCAGAAGTATTCTGCCGAAACATGTACCATTAGTAATCCTTCAGTTATTAAAGTTTGTGGAGTTCGACATAGATATATTTAAATTTTAATTTAAATTTACTCCACTTGGATTTAAGGACATTCTTCTTGTTTCCCGAAACTGACAAATATTTTTTCCCATACCTCAAAGGTAGGCTTTTCAATAATAAAATAATGATAACAAATTGTTTGGGCCTTCTTGTGTTATCGGATGTCGTCAACAGTTTAATCTCTGTTTATCTACCACTAACGAAGGATTAAGAATTGCGAAACAGCACAAAATATACACTGTCTGTGCCAAATTTCATCCAGATTTTTTCAGCCGTTCTGGCGTAATTGAGCAACAAACATCCATCCATCCAAATTTCAATGAATTCGTTTTTGGACAGATTCCGAAACAGCACAAAAATAAAAACAAATGTCAAGGGGGCCCCCTTTGGACAGTGGGGGGTAGCTTCCATCGGGGTTTCCCTTGGAAGATCCCTTCAGACAGAGGAGCGTAGCTACCATCTGAACCAACAGCTCCGTAATACGTACTACTCTCATACATCCGCATTCATTTATAAAAATGTATTTCTAAGGCCTTGGGAGAAATTGGCGTAGCTACCATCGGGGGCCCCTTGGAACAGGGGGGCGTAGCTACCATCTTAACCGCCGGCGCCGTAATATCTACTACTCTCATTCATCGGCATTCATTTATGATACACTATGCAAAAAATCATGTCGATCCATTGCTTAGTGAAAGACAAAAACAAATCTATCTCACGGGAACCGTAGATTTTTCCGGGATAAAAAGTAGCCTATGTGCTATTCCAGACTATACTCTATGTCTGTGCCAAATTTCAGCCAGATCTCTTCAGCCGTTCTGGCGTGATTGAGCAACAAACATCCATCCATCCAAATTTCAATAAATTAGTTTTTGGACAGATTGCGAAACAACACCAAAATAAAAACAAATGTCAAGGGGGCCCCCATTGGACAGTGGGGGGGTAACTTATATCGGGGTTCCTCTTGGAAGCCCCTTCAGACAGAGGGGCGTAGCTACCATCTGAACCGACGGCGCCGCAATACGTACTACTCTCATTCATCCGCATTCATTTATGAAAACGTATTTCAAGGGCCTTGGGAGAAATTGGTGTAGCTACCATCGGAGCCCCCTTGGAACAGGGGGGCGTAACTACCATCTTAACCGCCGGCGCCGTAATATCTACTACTCTCATTCATCGGCATTCTTATGATACACTATGCAAAAAATCATGTCGATCCATTGCTGAGTAAAAAACAATAACAAATCTATCCCACGGGAACCGTACATTTTTCCGTGATAAAAATTAATCTATGTGCTATTCCAGACTATACTCTATGTGTGTGCTAAATTTCATCCAGACCCTTCAGCCGTTCTGGCGTGATTGAGCAACAAACATCCATCCATCCAAATTTCAATAAATTAGTTTTTGGACAGATTGCGAAACAACACCAAAATAAAAACAAATGTCAAGGGGGCCCCCATTGGACAGTGGGGGGTAACTTATATCGGGGTTCCCCTTGGAAGCCCCTTCAGACAGAGGGGCGTAGCTACCATCTGAACCGACGGCGCCGTAATACGTACTACTCTCATTCATCCGCATTCATTTATGAAAATGTATTTCAAGGGCCTTGAGAGAAATTGGCGTAGCTACCATCGGGGCCCCCTTGGAACAGGGGTGCGTAACTACTATCTTAACCGCCGGCGCCGTAATATCTACTACTCTCATTCATCGGCATTCATTTATGATACACTATGCAAAAAATCATGTCGATCCATTGCTCAGTAAAAAACAAGAACAAATCTATCCCACGGGAACCGTACATTTTTCCGGGATAAAAGGTAGCCTATGTGCTATTCCAGACTATACTCTATGTCTGTGCCAAATTTCATACAGATCTCTTCAGCCGTTCTGGCGTGATTGAGCAACAAACATCCATCCATCCAAATTTCAATGAAATCGTTTTTGGACAGATTCCGAAACAGCACAAAAATAAAAGCAAATGTCAAGAGGGCCCCCTTTGGACAGTGGGGGGTAGCTTCCATCGGGGTTCCCCTTGGAAGACCCCTTTAGACAGAGGAGCGTAGCTACCATCTGAACCGACAGCTCCGTAATACGTACTACTCTCATTCATCCGCATTCATTTATGAAAATGTATTTCAAGGGCCTTGGGAGAAATTGGCGTAGCTACCATCGGGGCCCCCTTGGAACAGGGGTGCGTAACTACCATCTTAACCGCCGGCGCCGTAATATCTACTACTCTCATTCATCGGCATTCATTTATGATACACTATGCAAAAAATCATGTCGATCCATTGCTCAGTAAAAAACAAAAACAAATCTATCCCACGGGAACCGTACATTTTTCCGGGATAAAAAGTAGCCTATGTGCTATTCCAGTCTATACTCTATGTCTGTGCCAAATTTCATACAGATCTCTTCAGCCGTTCTGGCGTGATCGAGCAACAAACATTCATCCATCAAAATTTCAAAAAATTCGTTTTTGGACAGATTGCGAAACAACACATTAATAAAAACAAATGCCAAAGGGGGCCCTTTGGACAGTGGGGCGTAGCTTCCATCGGGGTTCCCCTTGGAAGCCCCCTTCTGACAGAGGGGCGTAGCTACCATCTGAATCGACGGCGCCGTATATATATATATATTTGGTGGTGGTGATTTGGTGGCATATTACAAAAGATACGATATTTTTGGAAGAAATAATTTATAAAGTTTAGAAATTTTGGTTATGAACTCCCAGAAGGCACCCAAATAAAAATCCGAAGAGTTCCCACTCTCCTGGTGGGAGCGTCATCCACCTTTGGTCAAAAAACCGCTCCCGAACGTGACGTCATGAAGCCTTTCTGCCTTTTTCTCGTAAACGGTAACTCCGATGAGAAAATGTTATAGGACTTATAATCTCCATTAAATTCTGCATAGAATTGGTCTCATGAAGTTTTTGTCATCTCCCACCCACCGCTCATCAATGAGTTTTCAGCATTCATAAAGAAACTACGCTTTACATACATAAGCCATTTTTGCAAAATAAAAATTTTCCAATAAAAAAATATAAAAATATTTTTATACTTTCATAGTACATTTGTTTATAACATTTATAATAGAAAATATTATTAATTATAGTATTTGTACCTGTTCACTACCAAATTTGTAGAAACCGTCAAATCCTGAATGGGAAATATACATGAAATATATTGGAGACCTGCAAAAGCCAAACGCCTCTTAACAAATAATCCGAATGAACCGTTTTTGTCTGTCCTTATTGTTGTCGGCACATCAAACACATTATGCACGCGTTTAGTGGAGATGTGCTTATAAATAGACCTCCCTAATTACGCCTTTTTATATTCTGCGCGATTTGTCGCAAATCATTAAAAATTACATATTCATAATAGCTTCATTCGGAACGGTGAATATCAGGTACCTAAGTTGACGGTGGTGGCACAGCATAGATGCTGTGGTGGTGGTAAACAGAAAAACATAACAAAGTAATAAAATAGGTATACCTGACAAATTTCAAATCCACAAGATAGTAATATAATAGTTAGAACGATGCAAACAACACATTGTATAATAATCATGAACACGGTAACAATTAAAGGAAGTTGCCTGAATCTCAATAATTTATGGGAATCCCTAATAAATAGTAGGTACCGATAGACGCAGTAAAGACGATTGGTTGACCCAGGGAAATAAGTTCACACCCACGTCTCTATTGGAACAGCCTCTTGATCCTTATTTTTTAGCTCCATTTTAAGTAAAACCACGGGTCAAAATTTATTTTGGTTTTCGGATTCGGAATTACCATAACGGCTTTCATAAATTAAGTCTCAATCTCATCAATTTTTTCCAAACTTGACTGGTTTTCAATTGTTTTTTGCAAAACCACTAGTACTAGGATTTTCAAAATAACAGACTAAAAAGTGTGTCCTGTTCTTTGTTGTGTCAAAATCTCATTGGAATTGCTTCAGTCGTTTTCCTTACATTGGTTCTCATAGTTCTTATGGAAGAATAACATGGAAGGATCCCACCCTTAACTTATGCCCTTTGTGCGCGCACTAGAGATATATCTTAACAAAAACAAAAATTATTAAATCATCATTTTTATTAGAAAATAATAATTGGTATTCCATGTCTACTAAAACATCAGTATCGAGCAAAACAAAGTCTTTCATTTGATAATACTAACAAAATACTCTTGTAGATACACTACACATTCTTACACATTAGTACATCCATAACAAAGTTTCATACAATTAACGGAAAATATATTCAATGCATTAGTTATCACAAAACAAAATTTTTATCACACAATTTCTTTTCATAATACTAACATTAAAGTTCTATAGGATATAGATTCTTACAAATATTTATGAAATTACACTTATAACGTTGCATTGATAAAATGACTAATATTTTTATTATTAAAGTATACCTATTTATATTCTGATTGACTATTGTCAGATTAATAAATTCAATATAGATATTTAGGTCCATGATAATTTACATAGTAAAAATGTAGATAATACAATATCTATAACATAGTTGCAACCTCAATATGAGGTTCGGTAAAGTAAACTTAACATCACAATTACAATAGAAACTTCCAAAATGAAATTTTAAAGATTGTCACTTTTTAGTAACACTTCCACAAAAACTTAAATCTATTTGAGATCAATAAACTCTTGCATTGTTTTGAGTCTTTTACACTGTTTCAGTTAATTTAACCGCTCAACAAATTCTGTAGTTCAATGGGTAAGAAGACTTTCTGTGCTTGAGCAATGTCAGACCGGCAAAGCGGGCACCTATCACACTTCGATGCGCAGGCTGTGCAGGCCACCCCGTGTCCGCATGGTAGAAATACGGCGTCGATTTGATTATCCATGCAAATTTTGCAAGTCATCGCGTCTAAGAATCTCGAAAGTTTTTCTTGGGAACTCTGTAAAAAGTAAGTTAGTTTATGTAAATTGAAATGAATAGAAATCTTACTTTGCATTCGTCCCCGTTGTGGCCCTCATCGAGATTACTTTTTGTGACATCTTGAGTGCTGCTTTCCAAGTACAGTGCTCTTCTAGCATTGTCGTAAACTTCTCTGCAGGTCCGGCGTATGTCAAAAACGTACTTCTTGCCCAAAGTTGAGTCTTCATTGAAAATTGAAACAATGGTCCCTTTCAAATCCCGAATGAACTGTGCCGTTACGGCACTGCGTACAGTTTCGCAACTGTAAAATGCGTGTTTTTCAGTAATGGCTCTGTATAAATTGCTAGCCATGTGACTAGAATCTAATTTTATATTCAAAATTGCGACTTTGTTGTCGATGGTCAGGTATTCCAATTTGAAAGTGCGCTTGTGTGAGGAAGCACTAGTAATGTTTGTAAACGAGATTAATTCTTTCTCTTCGTTTTCCTTGTATATCGTAATTCCATGCGGGCCGATGCCATACACTGTGTTGTTGTTGTTGTTGCCCTTCACCGTGAAGGTCTCTTCACCAAAGTTTTCGAATTCGGACACTTCCTTCAGGAACCAGTACTCGGCGGAAGAACTTTTCATTCCCTTGCACTTTTTGTGCTCATGGACGATCCGCTGAAGTAAATCGTTCGGTCTGTCTTCTTGATTCAGAGGAATGGCAGACGCAGCTAAATTATAGATATTTCGAGGAGGATCCAATTCGTTGAAATTTCCGCATTCCGCCTGCGCCGCAAAAGCAATCAGTCTTGAAATGCTGTCCCAGTCGGGTGCTGTTAATCGTTTTTCCAACAGGTGCAGTCTTGCGTTTAGATAGAACTGATGTCTGTAAGAACAAGATCGATAGAACCACGTTTCATTCTTAAAATCCCGAACAATACCTAGTGCTTTCTTGTTGGAGGATGTGAGGCGGAACCCAGAACTTCACCCGTAGCGACAGGCGTAGGTACGAAGTGTGGCCATGGAAGCTGACCTGTCTGTCGATTGGATTTCTTAGGTTTAACCAAGCTTCTTCGCCTTTATTGTTTTCGTACTTCAAACCGAAGTAATCAGATTCGTACCTTACGTTCACGAATTCGCACACCTGCAACAATACGGGAAATTTAATAATTATGATTCTAGTATTGGATATGAATGTTTGTTTTAGAATCTTGGGGATGTGTTGATCAAAGAGGTCGACGGCCAGAATAGCGACACGTGCAATGTAAAATAATTCCGGAGGTGCGATAGTCTTATTGTAGTGGAGTCAATTACGGCCACAATAGAGCGGTACCTCCGTCATATAATTTAAAAAATTTGGTATTACTCCTCAAGTACTTGCTAAAGTCTTTCGCTCCTTTATGAAAAGGTGCAAAGACAGATTTCACCGCCAAAACTTTGACTATATTGTGGAACCCGTATACGTCCTTCAATGGCAAGGACAGTTTAGGATTACCTTCATAAACATCTGATTCTTAACCTTAATTAAACATTTATGGAACGAAATGGGAAGATTATTCGGAATCGACCATTAAGCTCGTATAATTTACAAATTAATTTTGACATAGAAGAGAGCTTCAGATGATAAAGGTGACACTTGATGAATTACATGTGCTGTCACGTTTTCTGTTAAATCTTAAATAACAGAGTGTGTAATAATTGATTCATGGTCACGATACCAAAAAAATGCATTAAAAGTGTGCCAGATCTGTGGCGAGGAAATTCACTCAGCTATGGAGTCCTCGTCCTCGTGACCATACTTTTTACGTAGCTTTGAATTTCCATAGGGTCATATTTTTACGTTTTTAAAGAAACTCGGTTTTGTCAACATTTATGTTTTTTCTGTTACCAACTACTGAGGAAACCAGTAACAAGCACCAGAAAATATCTCTATGCCCCAACGCATTTCAAGAACAACGTTGTAAATATGTTTCTTGTATTTTTTCCGTGGTGACCGCTCATATTTAGTTTCCACAACCTAGAGTGGTGTATGTTATCTATGGTGCTGATACGAGATGTGCAATCCTATTGAACAGGCAATTCGCTCTATCTTTGATAAGCATCAACCGTTTGCAAAATATTAATTGATTTTGCTTCCTTTATATGGAATAAAATCCAATAAGCTTCCCTTTATGAAGTTTCGCTAAAAATAACTTTCGATCTTTTGATCTTTAACGGCGTCGACTCTAATTATGTTCCGACCCTTGATCAAGCAAAAGGGGGGATTCCACTATTGGCATTCATTCGAACCCGAACAAAGTCCAATCTTTAGTCATACCCGGTTTCCTGCAACTCGCGGCCTCTCTCTCTTTACATTGAGATTCTGCCATTTCTGGTTCCAGCAAGATTGTTGTACTTATGGCATACACATATCCGGTGAAAAGGAAGTAGAAAACACCGCAGTCTTGATAAAGACGGTTACAAAAGCTAGCGAGGTGTCGCGAAGCAGCAATGAAACGTGATGTTACTCACACAAGCTTCAAGGAAACTCGAGGTTCAAAGTCCACTTGAACGGCAATCCCATAATAAATTAGTGACATCATAAGCGTGGCTGGTAGGCTGCAACACGACTTTTAATGAGAGAGCATGCCGCGGATACGAGGTGGAATTGGACTTTGGACTAAACAAAACCGCTTTAACGTAGCGAAATCCTTCAAAATGAAATGTTAGAAAATTTATTGAAAGCAGCTACTTCTTGTCAGCGCATTTTATTGATTGTAATCAAATACCAATTGAAATAGTGTGAAATTTATTAATCGCATCAATAAAATAATCTTTTATCACGGATTTGAAGTCCAATATTAGACATTTTACGTTATTGGTTTCTCCATCATAAATACACCTGAAGACAGGCAAACCACACGAACACGTTTAGAAGCGCTGATCGCGTTGGACTTTGGACTCTGACGTTGCACGGTATTTACTTCCACACACTTTTGTATGGGTATTGCAAATATTGGTACAAATGTAAAACAAAAACTTTAAAAAGTTTATGATTATTGCCGTTTCCAAGTACTTTATTGGTAGAATTTACACATCGGCTAGACGCTTTACAAACAACGAATTAAAAATAAACATTTGCTTTCTTCTAAGAACGGCATAGTAGTTTCCAGAAATTCAAAATTCAAAAAAAAACGTCAAAACACTTATCGTTGAGGTATACACTTATCAATATATATTTGGTGTTTAGTTTAATGTATCTTTAATTTCAACCTAGTTAATTAATGCCGTATTTTCTCTTTGAATTTCCCTGAAGCGGAATAATTACAATAATATTCCACTGTAGATTAAAACCGTATCACCACAATTTCCCGAAGAAAAGCACGAATTACAGGAACTACGCAGTTCACCTACAGAGATAACCAAGTTGTAAAAATAAAAATATACCTACATTATAGTAAACACAGTCCTTATCAACGAGCCAACGTACGGAAACTTAATCAGAATGGACTATTAATTAATTAATGATTTGCAGAAACAACAAAAAATCAGCAACACTTGGAAGAGTTACCAGAAATACCAATTTGATAAATTACAAGTTACGTGGTGAAATTTAACATAACTGTGTAATGTCGTTAAGAAAATTACAGGGAGCACATGTAATTTATTTAAATTACAGCTTTGAGTAATTTGCTTCTATTCAATCAATCCATAGACATTAATCGTCTGTAACGGGGTACTTACAGAAATGTGTTGCCACAGATTTGCCATTTGACTACCTACATCAATTTTTCTTTACACTATTCCGGCAGCACAAAAACCAAAACTTTCTCATTTAATTATTATTAAAGGTGGATAACGTTATCCACTTTCCACATTTTATTACAAATTTTATACCTACGAAAAGAAGCTGCTTTCGAAAATACGTTTCGTTACAAACAAATTGATAAAGAAATAAAACCCAAGATTAAAGATGTCAGGATTCCACAGGTTCATGGATAAATACACCCAAACTCACAACAATTTTCTTTGAGCGGAACTGTGAAAATATGTGGCATCCTCCCACGTTCCTTGAACAACGAATAATTTTACCATTATCACGACCTCCACGCGTGTTCCATTTGTTGCCACGGCTATAGATGCTGCCAACTGGTCAAATTCTTCAATAAAATGTGTGCAAATACGATGAAATCTTCCCATAAAAAATAATCACAAATACAATCTGACCGTTGAAAACGAACATATTTTATTGTGCATTGTTGTAAACAAACAAGGGGCAATCCCACAAAAATTTAGAGGCCGCGAGATAAGAGCACAGGTCGCAGACTGTATGTTGGAAGTGCCAAGAAATAATATTATATAAATAGGATTTTTTAAAATCAAATGAAAATGACCTTCATTTTAAACAGATTCGTTTAGATTAGGAAGCCATTTTTGAAGTAGAAAAAACGGTGGGAGCGATGTTTTCATAATAATTACCTTGCTCAACGCAGCCTGGGAAGGATGTAAATAGTAGAATTTTTTGAATACGAATGTGGATTAGGTAATTAGAATCCTAATGTAAAAGTCACTGGAAGAAAGAACAAAAGGTGGAACAGGAAAAAAGTATTTACGTAATTTAACTTTTGAAGTTCTACTAATTAAATCACTGGGTCTCTCGGAAAAGTAAATGAGGAAAAAACATTTGCCTTCAGTTTCTTGCACAGAAAAAGGGGTTCCCTTATTCTGAAATTTAGTATTTAACTAAGCACTTACAATTTTATTACTTCAGATAAAAATGTTCCAAAACTCGAAAAAAGCTGAAATTATTATAACTTTAATTTAAGCAGAAAAAGATATTTCATGCTCTTGCAGATATTGCATAAACTATACCTATACCAATGACTCCACTGAGAGAGATATTTAAAACGTCTGTTGGCAATGAGATGTGAAATTTTCTATGGAATCACGCAGGACACGAATGCAACTCCAAACTGCTTTGCATGAACCAATTTAATTTGTGCCAGATCTGTCAGATTAATACACCCAAAATACACTGACGGTCGCTTCAATTTGTCCACAGCAAGTGGATAAATTTGCAGATTGAGATTCAAGCATTTGTAAGAAGCCAAATTAGGAAGATCTCCGGATTTTTCAGCTTTACATATTTACTTGTCATCGTTCCGGCCGCAGCAATTTAATTAGCAACCACAGCCAGTGTTGTGGATAAGAGAGGGGTGGGTACTTATTAATAATTGATGCAAACATAAAACTCGATTAAAAAAAGTTTGGAAAATTGGTAATTTTGTGACATCTTGGACACAAGAAGTTTTACAAAAATATAATTGGATATGAATTTCTGAGATATAAAACGACACCCAACTTGATATGTCAACAACGAAATTTTTACATCTGAAAATTTTTGAAAATTCCAAAAATTCCTTATAATTTACACTCGATGTAAACACACAATTTTATGCAAAAAGGAAAAAAGTATTAGCACAAAAGTAAAAAACGACACCCATCAATTTGATGTGAACACACAAGAATTGTTATAATGCAAGCTATTGCATATAATCATCAAAAAGAATTGTCAAATGTTATTTTTTGTATTCGTTTTGTAAAATACATAATCGATAAATTGGTACATTGTTCTTTACTCATGCGACAGCTCGGGCTCATGTGCAACACTCTTGACAGCGCATTTGTATCGGAAATAACTATTTCATGAAATCTACGAAAACAAAAATGTCCTAATTAACACCAAAACTGCATTTCGGAAATTCGAAAACCCATAAAACAACACCCAACTCGTTATGTCAATATATAAAAAAAAAAACAAAAACCTAAAAACTTGAAACTGAAAAATTCGAAATTTTGAGCAACATTAAAATTTAAGAGACTTACGGTTACTTTTAAATTTGAATTGAAAATGAAGTGGAAAATATCTAAGAAGTGATCATGAGACACTGTATATCGAGTTCGGGAAAAATTACAATATTAACCCAACATAGGTACCCTGACAATGTTTATTTTTATTATTATAAAATTAGCGTTATTATGAAAGGAATCACGTCTGTTGAATTCAACAAAAAATTTCAATTAAAAAAAATACAACCTTGCAGTATCCCCAGTGCCATACTGTTAAAAGAGTCCGACCGAATTTCGGTTACATGTCGATAACATGACCACTATTTGATAATCTGCCCCTCGAGAGCCATTAATGTGTTTGTTATAGTTATCTTTATTTATAAACTTTAGTAAATATTTAATGTTCAGTGAATGTAACATTTCTATAAACAAAAGATCATCAAATTTCTGTCGTACGTCTAGCTAACACCCAAATTTCATTTCATTATTATTAGTCCCTGTTATATCGGATCCTCATAAATGATTCGTCCGTCATGGTGCCTCTGGACAACAAAATCTACATGTAGTTAGAGAAATTTGACGTTCAAAGCCTACTGTATGTATGAGTCGTTTAAGAAAACCTTGTATTAGCTCATAATCACCCTTTACCTGGTTACTTTTCAGTCATGTGATACAAATAACACTAATGTATGCATTAATATTTACCACAGCACTATCTTAAAACAAGAAGATATTTAATTGCGGTCAGATCCCTGAACTTGTTTTCGCCCCATCAGACAAATAACTAGGAAGAACACTAGGTAATTTGTGAAAAGATTTAAGACCGTAAACTACGTACTAAAACTTTTATGAACTATGTATGTATTAATTTATCTTTTCACTGCGAAATACTAACGATGCTCAACAAACACTAGTGTTGTCATGTTCTTGAGATTGTGTTATTATTCCGAAATTGTTCAAATCGTGAATCGGTAGGCCTCCACTGTATGCCTAATTGTAGAGCATGATTTGCAGAAGAAGCCCAACAGCGAAGAGCCCCAAGACCAGTGTCCATGCGAACATCCATGGTTACTTACTGTCGACTGTTGGACTGATGGGTATGGGGCTCTATCACTCATGGTAGCCGGTCACGTATCGTGTTCATTCGAGGTAACATGACTTCTGAACGTTATATTGAAGACATCGTAGAGCTAATTTCGCTATCTAACCTACAAATCCACTTTTCCAGCAAGATAGTGCTAGACCTCATGCAGCGTGTGTTACTTTACACCATATGGGCTTAATGTTTACTCCCTTCCATGGCCACCAAGATCGCCAATCGAACATGTCTGGATTTTGTCGGTCTCATGCTAACCGATATGACAAACAGAACTTCAAAGGGAATGCTCAGAAGAACATATCTCAAAACGACATCGTTAAACTCATTCGATCCATGCCCAAAGGACTTAATGAGTGCATATTGAACCGTGGTGCTAAGAATAATAATTTAAGCCCGATTTCATGTTCTGGGTCGTAATTTGCGATTAGGTGCAATGGATTAGGCAGTAAGGCTCAATTTCATGTTTCATTTCATTTACTGGCTTACTGACTGGTATTTAGTTACGACGACGTTTCCATAGCAACCGGCACTTGATGCGACCAGTCGCAAGTCAACATGAAATCGGGCTGTTAGACTAATGTATTGTAACTAGGGGTTTAGGAGTGTTGCAATTTGTCACTAAAAATAGGTATGTAATTAATAACAAGTTGCGGATATTGCATTAGAAATAAAATGATTAATCAATATTAATTTAGAAATAATCTACACTTGTACGAAATAATTAAATAGATAACCGTAGTTGAAAGGTCGTAACATGGCAGCAAAAATAGTACCACTTGAACAGCATCTTAATTTTTATTATTGAAAAAGGAAGGAACTAAATCACGTTGATTTACATTTTGAACATCTTGAAGAAACCAGCTTGGTATAGTACAACGTACTGGTACTATATAGTGAGTACATTTTATCTGGGTGTGGAAGAAACCTAATCTCATCTTATAGTGTTTGCACTTTGTGATAGGAGGTTCAGATGTCAGTAAACAAGAATTTATTGACATAAATGTCGAAAAAGATAAAAAAAACATCTAGGAACTATTAAGTCTGGTCCTGCGACTCGGCTCCGAAATTCCATCGAGATTGACAAAAGAACATGTGCATTTATTATAGAAAATACACCTTCCAAGGACATAACCGAGATCATTTTTTTACTAAAGGTTTATAAAGTAATTTTTCTTCACAAAAAAAATTCACATTCACACTTCAAACTAATTCAATTTTCGTAACGGGATCATGTGTGCATTAGTAAAATTGTATTGTCCTCCTAAAATCATGCTTGTACTGTTATCGCGCCTAAAATGTTTATTACCTGTCTTTGAACATTGGACTTTGACCGTTACCTCTGATTGGACTTTCAACTTTTACAAAACACGTTGTGTGAGATTCGTGATAAAATTCGTTGTACCCAAGAAATCACTTAATATGGGCTATTGTGGTTTGATTTAAAGTTATGATTTTATTTTTAAGTTTGTACTTTAAATCGACTTTCAAGGCAGTAAGATATGTGAAGGAAATAACATGTGGGTGTACAAATTTCCCGTCAACATTCAGTATTTAAAAAAAAAAATTCTTAGTAACTCAGAAAGGTGGTAAAAAGGTAAAAATCGCAAGTTTAGACCTCAACCTCAACCAACACCAACAAAATTATATCAAGACGACTTGATTCTTCTTGGTGTCAATGATAGGGTTAAAAAAAAAGACAGAGTGTCAATTCTGACGGAGGCCGCTTTGAGTGCTCCACTCTGTATATAAAATTTTCTAAAAATATCAAAGAAATGGTGAAAACTTACCTTTTCGAGATATTCCTGACCGATGGCTTTGGGGTCAACTCTGACTTCAAAAACGACCGAATTGGCCTGACTGATGAGACACCACATCTTGGTAAATTTAAATGAAAATGTAAAAATCAAAAGAAGCTAGACGGTCGCTAGCAGAAATCACTGATCATTTGATAAAATCGCAATGTTCTAATATACTGACAGCGTAACGTTTGTTGTATAAACTTCTTGCACATTTTACAACAACGTCCATACTATGCAACAGCTTGGACACTATTAAGATCGAAGTTCCTTGTTCAGTTTTATTTCATGGCATGTTTAAGCTACGACAAACCTGGCTGGAGCGCACGCGAGTCAAACGCACCTGACCTCACCGCGCATGTGTATTCTCAGCTCGGAAGCGGATGGATATAGTCTCCGCCAACGTTCAACAGCTGTGTGCAAAACAACTACAGCTGATCATTGACTTATGTAAAAAAATGTGTATTGGTTCTCCTTTAAAAAGCATTGAATATCTGAAATTGAGACCATCCCCAGAAAATCAGAGTCAATCAAACTCTGATTTAAGTGTGCCACAACATGGAACGTACGTCGGTGCTACACAGCCCGTGAGCAACTCTTTGTCTGCCCGGATTTATTTACGCATGCAGTGGCGTAGGTAGCATCGCCACTTGCGGGTTCACTTTTATGATTAGTTACGTTCCTAATAATAAATTTGTTGGAAACGAACGATTTTAAATATGGATATGAGCCTAGTAGCACATCAGGGATCTTGTACCACTGAGAGCAAAAAAAACTGATTGGGAAATTTTCAGCTGATGATTGATTAAAGAACTGTTTATGACAATCCACAATACTGGACGTCAACATTATTCCACTGTCGCACAGTGTAAAACACCATTTAAGTATTGTGTTGCGGGAATGCTGCTAACGTAAGCTTCTTTGTAGTGCAAACTTAAAAGTTGACAGTTGCATAAATTAAAGTCTGATTCACACTAGTAAATTATGTGAAACTTGGAAGTGTCAAATCAACAGCATCTGAATGGTATAAGGTGCATTAAAACTTAATATGAATTTTATTGAACAAAACATAATTTACATAACCTCATTAAAAACCCATTTTACATTATTTTATTCCCTTGAACGTTATTACGATTGTTAATACTAATTTTAATTTGTCGTTTTGCTTCTTCTTTGAACGCCAACGTGTTGATTTTCTTTTCGATGCGCCGCTCCTTCTTGTAATCCTTCAGTAACTTTTTTCTGTCTCTTCTCTCGTCCGTGGTTTCTCCTTTTGGTCGCAGAGATAATACAGACAGTTGTGACAGCACTGATTGGACTCCGGTTGATTTTGGACCCTGAGCTTTGAAATCTTCGTTTTCGTCATTGAGTCTATCAAGTGCTTTCTTCGTAAGTTTATTCGAGTTTAGAACATCGACTGGAATTCCTGTTTTCTTGTTGATTTTTATTTTTCCATTCTGAAAAAAAAAGCTTTTAATGATATAGTTTTAGATTAGATTTTCGGTTTAGTTATCTCGTACCTACGATAGGTCAGAGATCAAGTACGGTTTTGCGCAGGAAAAAAACAATTATATATCTATCTAATTAGAGTACCTTTGTACCGTGTACTACAAATTTAATTTAAATTGATGGTAGGGTTCAAAATTACTAATTATTTTCGATTTAGTTATATGTAGTTCGTTGGAAACAATAATAATTGATCTATTTAATTAACTAAATAATTTCATCTTGGTGACATAAAGCATAATTTCATATTATGATATAATAATTGTTAAACCCACATACTAGATTAATTTCATTGATTTGTAAAACAATTGTTAAGGTACCATTGGGAACAAAAAAATACTGGGACAACCCCATACTGTAGACGCCTCCAAAATTCACATACATATTCACTAGTGTGAATCAGAAATGTATACAAGTGCCAAAACGCTTAGTTCTTAATAAACAATATAGCTGTCACTTATGACAGTTCCCAAAAGAACAAATTAATCAGCTCAAAATTTCTTTGCCCTAGTATTTTCTGCTGTTGGTAGTACTCATGAGGCCCAACTACCCGCACTACCTTATGGTTCGCATGTACTTAGCTATCACCATGTATAAAGTCCAAATTCTGATTTAACGTACTTGCTGATCTCAGTATTGTTATTGTAAGATAAATTGAACAGGTAAACTCTGAACCTCATTGTAGTAAAAATAAATTGTTACGGAAAATTATTCAGAAATCTGTAATTGAATAATTTGTTATGAAAAAAAAAAAAAAAAAAAAAAACAATGATAGCTTTTATTATAACCTATAACCTTCCATGATGAGAAAAGACACCGGTTTTTTGGAGATTATTATTACAAAAATACCGGATGACTCACGGCTTACCGCATTGTGTACCAAATATTCACATTATCAATGTGGTACAAAGGTTTTTATTTCTACAGCTATTAAATAAATAACAATAGTTATAAACATAGAAATATACAAACATGTTGACATTTTTATTATGTGTACGAGTCTATATTGTAGTTATTCTGAACAATAAAAAGTACGCTGACAGATTTATAATGAAATATGCAAGATCGGGAACTATATTGATAACATTAACAATTTAATCGACGTTCCAATTTAGTAGACAAGATTTTATTATTGCAAAAGAAATTACGTCCACTATGTATAAATTTGCTAATTAAAATAAACCACAACAATCATCATATATAAAAAATAATTAACTTTAAAAAAAAAACGACTTCAAAAAACCCAAAGTAACTAAAACTAAAAAGTAAAAAATAAAAATTTCCAATTTCAGAGTTATTTGTTGTTCCGGTTAATGTAATTATTTATTTTTCCGTTTAATGAAATTCAGAAATTATTGTTTTATAATTTTTAAGTCGGTGCCAAGTAAAACATAAAATTATACATTTTAAAGTTATAATTCCCTGATAATTTCAGACTTCTTAATTCACGATTATGATTACTGAATTAAAGTTTTCAGAACACATTTGATACATTAGGTAAAAGCTATATATTCGTAGTAATAATTTTGCATGATTTAGGTAGGATTTACCGAGAGATGAATTATTGTTAGATTTGAAATATGTAAATAAAAAAATATTTAATTGTTTTTATAATTTTTTTCGTAGTAACTAATTTGTTATTGTAGGAAGGTGTATAATTTGCTTTTATGGCACCAACTTCAAAATTATAAAACAATTAATAATTAGATAATCAACAATAATTTCTGAACTTCATTAAACGGAAAAATAAATAATTACATTAACCGGAACAACAAATAACTCTGAAATTGGAAATTTTTATTTTTTACTTTTTAGTTTTAGTTACTTTGGGTTTTTTGAAGTCGGTTTCCTTTTTTTTAAAAGTTAATTATTTTACAATTTTAAGTGATGGGTAGACCTAGTAAGGACGCTTCAAATCCACGCGAGCGCGAAAATAGATTGTCTTTGTGGTTTCTATGGGATACAGCATGAGAAAATGTGGATTATGTTGAAAATAGAAAATTATTGTTTGTACGGTCAAAACTGCAAAAAATTGTAGATAGGCCTTCAATACCTTTCAAATGAGGTATCACTCGACCCATAGTGCCATTTAAGATTTTGGGGCTAACAGCCCCCTCGCGAAGAGGGCGAAGCGCCGAAACTTGAAAAGAATCTGAAAAGATGTGCCCCTGGCAAATAAAATCGACCTGTTCGAGGATTTTTCAATCAGAGTTATCAATTCGGAGAAATCTGGACTGGGGAGTTTTAAATGAGACAGCCTGTATATTATAGACATAAATCGTTTGGTGCAGAAAGCATCCAAGTACCATATCATGTATGCTAAAATTTGCGACTAATTGATAGTGCTTATATGCCAAGGGCATAGTAAAACGCAATTGTAGATCAATTTTCCATAGTTTTTTCGTTTCCTGAAAAGTTTGCAAAATGTTACTTGGCTTGTTTTAACAATAAACGATTCAATTGAAATCGGCTCATAAACAAAGAAATTATATTTGAAGTCGGTTTCGGTAAGACACAATAAATCACGTCGCTGACCACTGTGTATTTATTCTCGGCTTGTCACTCTGGGGTTGGGTTGAGGCCATAAACCATTCATTTCGAGCAGGTAGCGTCATTCGAACACATTTCCATTTGATTTTGAGGAATTTCCTTCTATAACTTCGAAATCTTACGTCCAATACGAATTAAATTAAAATGGGAGCATCCTGAAGGTATACTGAATATAACGCAAAAAGAATAATTGAAATCGGTTCATAAACAAAGAAGTTATGCGCGCACAAGCATATCCAATCACCACATTTCCATCTGATTTTCAAGAGTTTCCTGCTATAACTCCGAAGTCTTACGTTCAATATGAATGAAATTAAAATGGGACCACCTTGGAGCGATACTCAACCCAACGCAAAAAGAATAATTGAAATCGGTTCATAAACAAAGAAGTTATGCCCGAACATACATAAAAAAAACATATATACAGTCGAATAGAGAACCTCCTCCTTTTTTGAAGTCGGTTAATAAAAACATAAGGTACTATAGAAGAAGAAGGAAGTACAGTACATCTGTTGGTTATCGCCTCCAGTACATTTATTATCCAGCCATACAGCATTCTCAGCCGGAAGTGAAAAAAGCACGATAACACTTGCCATCTGCAGGAACTATCAGTTGGAATTCTTGTCCCAAGAAGCAATGGGCAATGACCAGACGCTGCTGGTGCAGTGGAAATATGGGTGACAGCAAACTAATAAGACACCACGTGCATTTATGATATTTGTTTTGCAGAATCATGATTTAAATAAAAGTAAATATGAACAGCTAACGAAAAATGGTCCGATTTTATGGTATTGTTTTAATTACGTTCAACTTAAAATTGCCGTAAATTTCGGCATTAAAATCTCTGGTGAAAGTGCTTATTTTTAATACATACTGCGTATAGTTTGAGCTCTATGAAAACGAAAACCTAAATTCTAAAAGATTTTACATACAGTGCGAAAATGTGGATTTGGATAAATTATTGCAATAAAAGACTCAAACCTTTTGGTAATGGTAAGGGTGCCATCTTTCATTCTTGAGCACCTTGCCCACTAAAGAGGGATTAGTGGCAATACTTTTCTGTGATTAAATAGTATTACGACCCGAGGCCAGAAAGTTGGATTTCCTGGCGGGCGTAATATAAAGGGTTCGTCTCGACCTTTAAATTACGAACGCCAGGATATCCACCTTGGCCTTTCAGCCGCTTTTGTGGCCTGTGCGCAGTACACAATGTGGTAAGCTTAATTATAAATCTGTCAGCGTATTTTTATTGTTCAGGATAATTGAATCGCTTCTTATTAAAAGAAACTAAGTCACTTTTTTGAAATTTTGAGTTACATATTGTTACCATGGCCACGGATCATTTGGTGTCTGTATTCTAATTCGAAAAAATTACCATGAATGAAATTCAATTTCTGATCTATTTTCATTTTTTTATAGTAGTAGTTTTTTCCAATTTTCTCAAAACCTGGTAAAATGACAGTTCGTTTTAGTAATAAGCGATTCAATTACCATATAGACTCGTACAATGTCTGTAAAAATGTCAACATGTTTTTATATTTCTATGTTTATAAGTATTGTTATTTATTAACAGCTGTAGAAATAAACATCTTTGTACATTGATAACGTTATTATTTGGCACACAATGTAGAAGCAATCATCCGGTATTTTTGTAATAATAATCTCCAAAAAAACGGCGTCTTTTCTCTTTGTTCCATCATAGAAGGTTATAGTTTATAATAAAAATCATCAGTTAAAATTTTTGTTCATAATAAACTAGATTTCTGAATAATTTTACCTGTTCAATTTATACAAAACAATACTGAGATCAGCAAATAGGTTCAATCAGAATTTGGACTTTATACATGGTGATAACTACGTACATGCGAACCATAAGTAGTGCAGGCATTTGTGCCTCATGAGTATCACTGAGAGCAGAAAATACTGGAACAACAAAATTTTTAGATGATTCATTTGTTCTTTTGGGAACTGTCAAGGCATTGTCATGCATCAAGCACATGTCAAGTATGTTACATTTGGACCAACGCGGTCGGGAAGACCGACTTTCGGCTATGGGATGCAGAAATCTTAATTTGAACATGTAAAACACGTTTTAACATTTTTGAGTAAATGACAACGTAAATTGCAATTATTTTACTTTTAGTTTTAGAATCAAGAAGGCATTTCTTTTACAATTTTACTACTTAAAAAAGACGTGCTACGAGACGATCATATTATTATTCAAAAGAAATCAGATAGAGAAAATTGTCTCCTTCCCAAAGTCACGTATCTGCCAAATTACACGTAGACAATATAATAGAGATAGATTTATTACGAAATAAGTTACTAGATACATAGGTATCTAGTATTTTTTAAATGATGTCACTTAAAGGTACCACTTAAAAAGTGGGATACCTAATAATCAGCATCTATTCGATCGGATTAAAACTCTGCTCACACAGCGACGATTCTATTAAACGACGAATCCGTCCAAACGCGACCTCCGGGATGATTTAAGATCACATTTTTCTGTTGTATTTAATACAAAGTTGAATAAGATGGGCAAAATGACGTCCGATGCTATAGTTATTTAAATCAATTCTTTAACACAATTCATCCTTATAGGCGGTGTGCACATTTTAAATTCCGCGCGTTTTACAGCGCCTCCAACGGCCTTTCTGGCATTTTTAGTGGTACGATTTGTTCGGAAAGGTGTAAAATTTCACAGACCGTGAACTGTTATAGTATTTATTACGACAGCCAACCACACAACAACCGATTCTCGATGAAGCATTTTCTCGCACTTCAGAGATTTGTCGAATTGAAGAAATCACTATCTGTTCCGTAGCACTAAAAATGACACGAGATGCCGCGTGGTGGCGCTGAGGTAAAATGTGCACACCGCCTATGACAAACATGCCCACTTGGAGCAAATTTTCCGATTTTGACCCCAATCAGCGAAAATGTACAAGACTGAATAGCCGCATTCTTATCATTTTTGATAATAAGTGACTATTTAATCTTGACAGAAATAAATAAATTGGCACCAATGCATATAATTCTTTTTTATTTGTCCCCTCATGTGGCAACCTCGATCGAAAATACAAGTGACAACATGGCTGAGGAATGGCTGGTGTTTTTTCTGTCTAAACAAAAATTATGTTAGGTACTCCGAGAATGACAGAAAAAATCCTTGAGAGCTTTTCTTCCAATTGTCGATTAGTGAGCGTTCGATCCATGCTTTTAAATTCATTTTATGTATTAGTTAATTCAGTTTATTAAAGCAGTCTTTAATTTGTTTGTTCAACAAATGTTTTTGCTTTCGCGGCATAATTTAATTTATTCACATTTAACAAGTCATCCAAGTTATTACCAACACAATTTTTTATTTGCATTAATATAGGATTTTTTGTTTTAACAAATATAATGCAACAGGTGATGGACAAATAATAAAAAATAGCCTATAATATAAAATAACTAACTTAACAACAAATAACAGAAAATTGTCGGATACGTATGTGAAAATGTTGTGCTCATGTTGTAAATATACCCAGAAGAGGCATTGTTAAATTTTTAACATGTAACGTTGAAATGTTAAGAAATTATATACAGTCCATTTAAAGACCGTTATGCAAACCAGGAAAAGCTGCATTGTATGAAAGATTCGTGAGAAATTGCAAATACATATTATGTATGTCTATATAAAGCTATATGTACCAACAATAAGAAAATTGCGGAATCCACGCCTATTGTTTTCATTCAATACATTTATTTTACTAAGATTTTAATGGTAATATTGTGGTCAACTTACTGCGCAATTTAATTTAAACTAGCTGACCATAACAAACAAAACAAAAAAAAAAGAATTACGCATATCCATCGATCGAATCGTGATGAGTTATGGTCTTGAGTTCATACCGAAATCCCATAGAAAAAAGCACATTTTCTTTCATACAAAACTTGTCCTGACAATTACGAACACAACAAAAAAATACATGCGACAATTCATTTTTATTTATAGATTCGAATCTATTATTTATTTCAGTTTATGCAATTGATTAATCTTGTCTGGAGGTGATCTTGCTCATTGTGCAGCTTCAATTGTAAAGTATCCAGATTTGGTGTTTTATACAGGGCGCCTAAGAAAAAGTTTTTTTTTCACCATATACCCTTAATTCAATTAATGGCAAACTTTTTTTTTTATTTTTATGAACTGGATTCAGCATAGTTGTCACCATAAAAAACTGAAGCAACAGAAACACCTGATGGAAATGCATCTTTGTCAATAAAAATAACATACATTTACAAGATTAGCCATAAATTTTACAATATAAAAGTATCATACGCTCTGGTGAGCTCTTCTGATCCCTTCTTACTTGTTACGTTTGTTACGTCAGAGATGTGTTCCTGTCTGTACGGTTATTCTCCTCCATCCTTTCCTATTTTTTACCATTGTTGTCGTTAATGTTCATTTCCTTCATATCGGCGCAGACCACTGACATCGGTGACTTTATAAGGTTCGTTGTCTTCATTACCGTACTGTATATATTGTAAATAAACTTAGTCTAAAGGGCCTAAACCGTAGATGGTCTAAATTCGAACGTCTTTCAAGTAACAACGAAGTCTCCCGCACTGATAACAACAACATCAAGCTGGCATAACACATTTTAATGACATTTCTCGACTGTGACTCCTGCAAATATCGCTTAATAATCAGTTATAATACGATGAGTAGTCAATGTTATGCCGATAATTTTTGTGGTGGTACTACGAATGTCAACTGCACTGGGATATGAATTTGACGAGTGCTTGCACGAGTCGAATTCGAAAGCGCCGTTGACATGAGTGAAACCACCGCAAAAACGATCTGCATAACATTGACTACGAATCGTATTCGGAGGACTATTTAATAAATCAAATCCCTCAAACCCGTTTTACGCAAATTGAATAATTTATCAATCGAGCCATTCATGATTGCGTTACTATAACAACAATTAATAATATTCGATAACTGTCAGAAGGCGTCCCACACAATTCTCTGAATAAGTTTGTTAAAAGTGTTAAAAATCGAAAATGATGGGGAAATTGATGCAGAGATTACAAAAAATGTGCCCGAAAACACAAAAAGATCTGATGACTCAGTTTGGCGGCAATTTTTAGAAGAGAAAGGTTATAAACTTGAAGAATCTACGTCAACTGTTAAATTAAATACTATTTTAAAAATTTGGGCATGTAATATGAAAAAGAAAGACGGCACAGATTACAAGGAGGGAGTCGTAAAACATATGTGGAATTCAACAGCGAAAATGATTCAGGACAAATATTTCACCACTTGGAATACCCAGATCACTCAATTGGTAAATAACGCAGGGTGACGGCCAATACGTCATTCGCCCGTACCTCAATCGATTCCCAATGTTTAATTTTTTTAGACTGTGAACCTATTTTCACCATCGAATGTGTTTTTCGTTGGAGGAATTATCGTACCGTCGCCTAACGCAGCTTTTATTAAGAAATGTAATGTAAGCATCCGAAGTCGAAGACATGTAATATTTCTCTCGCAAAGTTAAACAACCAAATGCGAGTTCTGTGTTGGCTACGCAGCCTATAATCGACCGGACAAATGGTTTACTTTCTCAGTCGGCAACTTGATGGTGATAGATTAAGTTATTGTAAAACAACCTTTCTCCACACTCCACTATTTCTGTCCAATTATTACACTGCCACTCCTCCAGTAATAGTACTTTTATAAAATGGGTGACAAAATGCCGGTGAATTTTGTCACCTGTGACAAAAGTCAGCGATGTCAGTGGTAGGACCCCAGGTGCGGGAGACTTCGTTGGTACTTGAAAGACGTTCGAGTTTAGACCCTTTAGACTAACTTTGTTTACAATATTTAGACAACTAACTACACTAAGTCAAGGATTCCGGAACTCACCGATGTTAGTGGTAACTCACCGGTCTTCCCATCTTGTTTTACGTCTTCCTCTTAGCCTGTCTCTCGCTGATCTCCATTCAAGTATTCTTTATTAGAATAGTCTTGTTGTCTTCTTTGGATATCTCTTTGCGTAAGGCATCTACCCTTCAGTAACCTTTGGAGCAGATGTTTGTTCTGCTAGTGTTTTCTTGATGTCTGTGTTTCTGATTACCATTTTAGTGCTATGGACAGCGGTGGCTAAACTGTCCCCTTGCCTCTTTCTCGTTTCTGGGGTTGGTACCTCCGTCCCCTGTCAGTACCTCCGCCGTCATCCTCACCAACCTGATTAGTTTTTCTGACAGGTTTATTTATCTCATCTCTTCTTCTAGTTTTCCTCTGTTTATGCTATCAAGAACTTGTCGGAAGTCGATGAAGAGTATATTATTATGTAGGCCTATTCCATGTTCGTAGCTTTTGTCTATGGCCTGTGTGAGTAAGTGTGTGGAATCTATCGTCGATCCTCCCTTTCTGAAACCTTCTTGGTATGGCCATATTGCCCTGTCAGGGTATTTGGTAAGTCTCTTTCTTATTAGTGTCATCAAAATTGGAGATAACATAGTTCTTATGTTCCACGTCCCAAGTTTTATTGCTTGTTTTTTTCTCTCGTGTTTTTTGGGGTTCCCGTGTTTAGTGTTACTTGTTTAGTCATTTTTTCTTATACTGGTTCTTTTTTCTTTTGTTGTTTTTGTATTTCTCTTATTTTTTCCAAGCTGAATATATGTTCATTGATTTTTAATTTGTTGTAAGCAGTTTCGATGTAAAGTTTTTTTGCTTATATTTAATTTCTTTCACAAATTTCAGGAATTATTTCTTTGGTGTATTCCTCGTTAATGTATATTTGATTCGATTCTGCCATTACTGCCTTCTATGTTGTTTAGTGTTTTTTTTTTTTATAATTTCTTGCAATTGGTTTTCCATACTTTTATTATCGGCAACCGTTGGTGCTCACTCGTGTATTCTGTGTTGCCTGGCTTCCCAAAGCCATTTCCTTACCTTTCTAACTTCAAATTTCATTTCTATTTCAGTCTGTTGTTTTCGTGATTATCACCAATTTTTGGCGTTTCCTAGAGGTATCGTTCTTCTGGGATTGCTTTCTATGCATCTGCTGCTTTCTGGCTTTTACTGTTGTGTTTTACTGTCTACTCAAATTTGTGTGAATTGTTCAGACACAATGTGGATGTTACCTAATCAACCTCCACACTCATAATTAGATTACACTCTTCCATGTAGTACTATCAAAAATAAGTCATCTAATATTAAACAACTGTTAAGATTTCTAAAAAAATTAATTTTGTAAAATTCATCTCTTATTTTTTTCGTCGTAAAAAATAGTATTTGCGATTAGAGCGTGAATATTTTTTAAGTAGTTTTAAGAACTGGTATTCTGAATTCAATAATTCATTGCAACTCATAGGTCCTAATAAACACCAAATTATAGTGATTTTATGAGAACTTGAGGCAACAAAGACTGTATACTTTATAATGGGTGTTCAAATGAAAATATGTACATATATTTGGAGTAGGCACTGGATGACATTTTGCTGCACTGTGCTGTTCACACATCAAAATGTCATTAGCCATCAGGTTAGGTAGAACATTCAACACATCTGCACCTAATCACCTAAAGTGCAGTTGTGGTAAAAATAATGTGCATTATGGCCTTCTCCAAATATATTTTCAGTTGAACACCCTTTACACACCCCAATGACAGACAGAGTTTAAAAATGATTTATAAATCAAGTAACCTTTGAAGATAAAAATCACATCCAAATACACAGACAACTTGATGTACTAATCATTTATAAACAACCAATATAATTTCCAAACCTTGTTACTTACACAAGGTTCTCTGATCAGCTTTGGATGATTATAAAGGTTAGAGTAGGTGCTCAATATGGATTCACAATCCCATTTTTCTTTTTCAGGAACCTCTATATAAACCATCTCATCTTCATTTTCTGAATCCTCTACCATCTCAGTAATTTTCGCCAATGTGGCCTCTCTATTCAATTTCTCTTTCTGTAGACTCTTTTCAAACTCCTGTGCATACTGCATTAAAAGATCTGAGTTCTCGGGAACATGACCTTCAATTTCTTCACAATCTAAAGCACCAATTTCATTTTCATCATAGTCAGCATACATCTAAAATATATTGATCAGTAACTTCAATAAAACCATATTCCTACAATTACTTTTTCAAATCTATCATCAAGTAAAGTCAGTTGATCATTTCTTCTAATCACAGAGCTAGTCATAGAATAACTTGTGAATCTAGATTTAGTTTCTTCCTCATTAAATGAACACTCAGAACCAAAACGATCTCCATCTTCACTTCCATAGTCTGATTCCAGATTAAACTCTTCATCAAATTCTTGATCAGAAGCAACTCCTTCTGCTAGATCTATAAAATTATCTTCTAGTTGATTTTCTGGGTCTGAGTAATCAAAATCTTCATCCATAGCGGCAACTAAGTCGGGATCTAGGTACAGTTGTGGGCCTGTAAAATTTATTATTTAAAATTGTATTATCTCATCTTCAGTCACATACCTGAAACAGGGGCTGCCTTGCCCAACATTCCTTCCTTTTCTTCATGTTTTGAAGCAAACACTGTAGCTGGCAGCTGAATTTTCACTTTCCTTTCTTTAAGAGTAGCATCAACTTGTTCAGGCCATTCTACTTTATTATCTTGGGGATCTTTCAGGTGTTCCAAATAGTTAGTATCATCATTAAAGTATATACCATATTTATGTTGTTCCTCTATTTGTTTTTGTCTACTTTGTGTTGATTCTTTGTCGGCCAGAGGCACAAGCACTCTTTGAGGTGCCTCTTCATCTGCAATTAAAGGATCCTGCTGACTTCTGTGGACCAATTGGAAGGTGATAGCCTTCTTTTTGTCGATAAATTTTCGTGTTTTCGGCTAAAGATAATAATAATAATAATGATAACCTCAAAATCATAGAACACTTGATGGTGTAGTTATTGGAAGAAGAAACTTACCATTTTTGTATTACCAATGTAATGACGATATAAGAAGTTGATGCAACCCCGTTTAACTTATTTTCTATGAAACAAATTTTCCAATGAAGAAACACGTTGCTAAACGTCAACAACTAAACGTCAAACATACGTCAACTTTGACATCTGAACTGGAGTTACTGCGCGGAACAAAAGACCCTAGATTTAGTGACCTACATCAATTTACCCTCTTCCTAATCTAAGAAGGGACTTATTAAGGGACCTACAGGTGATTCCAACCTTATTATTAGATTTCAGCCAACTAGCCAACGATGTCTTACCCGTAGATACGGTGCAAAGCAAAATGCGTGAAGCCAACATGACGTCACATTTGGGTTCAATATTATGCAACCAACAATGCAAGTAGAAGGAACAATTTAAATCCACAAAATAAATAAAATAAGGGGTAATATTTTTTATTATCATGATAATTAATAACGGAATATAGAACGGCTCTATAGCATTTGAGGCATTTATTCTCGCAGAGGCCGGGGAAAACTGCACATTAGATGTGCATCTATTCCGAATCCGCTGGTCGAACGGGGTTGCAGTTTTGATGAAAATCATGGAACTAAGATAGAAGAGGAAACTACATTGGCGTTTTTGTTGTGAAGCCATTTAACCAAACGGAAGAATGACCAATATTGCCAGATCGAAAAAGTTATTTGTTGAAATTGCCTCATCAGGGTTTTAAAAATCCTTTTTAAATAATGCATACTAAACTATGTATGAATTATTAACTGTATATAAGGATATCAAACCGTTTACATCAAAATTTTAGTATCATTTCCATACCAAACAGTGCGATATAGCACAAGCTGACAACTCTGTAAATGCTTGGGTCTAAACATTCAATATGGGAACCGGTGGGAGTTTGATTTCACGCAGTGGCGTCGGTACGTGACTTGGTGGAGTTGGAAATCATAATAAATAAATTACAATTAAAAATTTAAGTGAGCACTGGATAATTTGTAAATACGTTTTCCAGACTTGCAAATAATTTAGATAGAGTAAAGATCTGGTTTGAGATTTTCTTTTTAATCTTATTATGCCGAAGAAACCGAAAGTACAGTTTATTATGCTACGCCACTGGAGGCCTGCTTGGGGAAAAATAACAACACTGTCCCCACTCTCCGCTCTTATTCGGCTTCAAAACAAATAATACCAATAGCTTGGCTTTGTTTTCTCCTCTTATATTATACCTCCATGATGAAAACACTGTTTCACAGGTGTGGCACCACCTGGAAACCGTGTAAAGGCACTTTGGAAATTCTCTAGTTACTCTGACACACGGTTCTAGGTATGTAATACCTATCATGAAATGGCTGTCTTTCAGAAATGTTAGAATACACATTTAAATATTTTATTAAACTATTGTTTTTCTATCATTATTATAAACAAAAGTGAAAGAAATTGATATATTTCGGTTTTTCCGAGATGTCTTGCCATTGTGGTCTCTGATTTCCGTTCTCCTTGCTTTCCAAAATTGGGCTAATCTCGCTGTCTCCAAGTTGTTCTCAATCTTTGCATGCTCTCGAATTCTTTGGGTGTGTCCTTCCGACTGCAATGTTTGCAGTCATGCCGGCATGGCCTCCTAGAAAGTGCGTCCGCATTCTGGTGTGATCTGCCTGGTCGATGCTCTTTTTCGAAATCATACTGCTGCAGCCTCTCCAATCATCTGGCTATCTGCCCCTCTGGATAACATCCACCTTAGCGCAGCATGATCCGTTCGGATTTTGAAGTGTTGACCGTACAGGTTCTTGTGAAAATGTTCTACTGCATTTACGATCGCCAGTAACTCCTTCCTCGTAACGCAGTAGTTTCTTTCCGGCTTTGAAAGTACCTTACTATAGTATTCGATGACTTTTTCTTCGCCTTCCTGTACCTGCGAAAGGACTGCCCCCATACCGTTGTTACTGGCGTCTGTATCCAATACCTACAGCCCCTTTACTTTCGGGTAGGACAAAATAGGCCCGTGCACAGCGAGATCTTCAAAGTTCTAAACGCTGCTTCGCTTTCGTTATTCCAGATAAATGGGGTTTTGTCTTCCGTGAGTCTGTGCAGAGGCTTGGCAATGTCAGCAAATCCTTTGACAAATCTGCGATAGTAGGTACAGAGGCCCAAGAAGCTTCTCAGCTGGTGCTTGTCTCTTGGTCGAGGCCACTCGCGGACGGCCGCGATCTTGTCCGGATCTGTTTGTACTCCGCTAGGCGAAACCACATGGCCCAAGAACTTCACTTCTGTCTGGAACAATCGGCATTTCTTGAGGTTGAGCTGAAGGTTGGCATTCCGCAGGCGGCTGAAGATCCCTCCCAAATTTTTCAGATGTCCGATCGTCTGCCCTTTCTGTAGTGTAACACGACTTTCACCTAAATTCGCTACACGGATAGGAATTCGTCTATTAGCCTCAACGAGTGTTCTCAACGTTGTGTCACGTCCGGGTTGGTGGTCATGTTGTTCCGAGTTCTTCTGTACACGGACCGTTTCGAAGACTTCATCACTTTCACTTCGTCGGCGGATGGTATCGCAGAGTGCAGGGAGATTTCTGCGTTGCCAACTAGCAGTATGCGATTCTTGATGTCCAGCACGAATCCGAACTTCTTCATGATGTCAAGACCCAAGATGAAATCGTCCACTATATCAGCCACAATAACATTGTGAACGAACTCGAACCTCCCCAACTCGAGCCTTACCTCAACTTTCCCGAATACTCGTGCTGCTTCTCCCGTTGCTGTTTTTAACACCAGGTCGTTCTCTGCCAATTGGAAATCTCCCAGCGGTTTGAAGATGTCTGGTCTTCTGATCGAGACGGTCGCCCCAGTATCGACGGTCATAGAACAGCCAGCTCCGTAGTTCGACTCTCGAGCAACAGACTGTCGTTCCTTCTTCGTAACTGCGAGACGGTGATGACCCTAGGGATGTAGAGCCTCCATTTTTACGTCCGCTTCTTTAAATCCGACTTCCGACACCAATATAACGTAGCCTGAGCCGGGCGGGTTCGAGGATTTAAAGAAATTCTGGTGCACACCGTTACTAACTTTTATTAAAAAATGAATTAACTTTTTACTATGTACAAACTTTCACGATAACGATGATCGACTTGTTCACGATGCTTTCAGTACACTAGCCCGTTCCGTCGTTCGTTCTCTTCTTATACCCCTACTGGTGTTCTCGATTCCTTCTATTCCGGAAATAATCCGGAATAATCATCCTCTGTGTGTGAGCGTCGTATAGTATGACATCATTCCCAGACGTTCTCACGGTCTGTCCACTATTCTGGATCAGTGCCGTTACCATATTATGTGGTCATTCCAATAATTCGTCTAAGTATCAACGACGGCATCCCTTCAATATGGAAAAGAGAAAGTATCTGTTAAACAATTTTTTGGTCAAGACTTCCTTTATATATCGCTACCTTTACTTTGAAATAAGTTTCCTTGTCTGAGTGGCCGTTCTTGCTACATCTTAAACCTCTTCTACACCTAACGAACGTTTCCGCTCGTTCGCGCTGCCGGTAATCGCGGTCGTTCGCAGTCGCTGCTGGCAAAGAAATCAACGTTCGTGACACCTTCCTACACCTGACGAACGTTCGGCGTAATTTGTTGCATTTTCTCACTCTCCACTCGTTCGCACGGTGGGTATTGAAGTTAAATTCAATTTAAATTTTGTGGGAGGTTTACAAGGTCCTAGAAAAATTTGAAAAAATCTTTTATTATTGATTAATTAATTAATTGAACAATAAAAAAATGTGAAAAATTGTATTACGGTCCTTGACGGGCCCACCTACCTGAGGCACATGTAATGGTTTGCATTTACCTTTTTTTATTTATTTTATGGAGTTTCTTGTTAAATAATCAAAGTTGTAAATTTACTATTTTCGTGGGAATAGTTTAAGTATCTAGCGTCTCCTCTCATCTCCTAACGAACGTTTCCACCCTTTCGCTGCGAAACTAAAAACCTCTCCCACACCTGACGAACGTTTCCACCCGCTCGCTGCGAAAGTTTTTTGATCTTTTTCAATTTACCGACACTGGGTCGAAAACGTTCGTTCGCATTCGTACCCTTTTCTAGGTGATAAATTTGTTGCTCGCTCGCCGCGAAATCCCTCCTACATCTGACGAAAGAAACGACCGCGAATGCTGGCAGCGCGAACGAGCGGAAACGTTCGTCAGGTGTAGGAGAGGCTTTAGAAATCTATAAATCATTCAGTTTTCATAAAATTACTCCTAATAATAATTAATTAGCAATAATATTAAATTGTTAGTATGTATTCAGATAAAAATGAAAGAAAAAAAGAGCCACACAAGGTGGTTCCTTGAGAGAGTCTGCATGAAGACTCAAGCGAGGAAGTGCAGAGTTGTTTTTGCAACTTATTATTCCAATCATTGTAGAATGGAACACGTGGAACTTTTTTGACCACCAGGATCTGCTGAAGTAAGAATAAGAAAAATAATTTTTTCGAAAGGATTTCGTTCTTCCGAACAAAAAATATTTATTTCTCAAATTTACAAAAAAACAAACTTCTTTTTAAACATTGTCTCCCACTCTTGGTGTCCTTTGTTGTTCACCTCGTACTCTGGCAAAACCTCCACTTTTTTTCTCCAAGCTGTTATGTTGGGAAACTTCTTGGGATCGACAGGGACCATTACAGAGATGCTCCCAACGGTGGTAACCAGACTGTAATCCGCTACACTGACGAAATCTCCAGCGACCCATTGCTTTCCTTCCAGACACTTCTCAAAGATGTCGTAGACATCCAGCATCTTATCTTTATCTTCTTGGTAGATGGTGGTCCGTCCCTCGAAGAAAATGGGGCGCTGAGCAAAATTAGTTGTTTGTTAGGCTCGAAGGGCTTATAGGGAGGTGTTTATACTTACACATATTCTTAGAAGTCCGGCAAAAACGACGCCAGAATCAAAATGCAGTCTTTGGTCGACGATGGCACGTTTTTGGAGGTCTTTAGGGTAAAGAGAGTCATCTTTGGCGTATTTTGAAACGAGGTAAGTGATAATGGCGTGGCTGTCCCAGACTGTAAAGCCGTCGTCGTCGATAAGAAGGGGTACGGTGTGTTGAGGGTTCATCTGTGCGCACAAGAACAGTTCATATTATTACACACTTATTGATGAGTCCCAATTCTTTTTTTTTTTTTTTTTAAAGACTATTACATATTTATGTGTTCTTATAAGATACCCACAGCTGATCTTAAGAAGGAGGAAATAACGGGGTTGCGGCTGAGTTGAAAGCAACATTCTCTGGTATTATTTTATTTTCGATTTTCAAACCTGCTATATTTTGATGTCAATTTCATTGAGGTCAGAGGTCTATGAAGGGCCAAAATGTAAATAAATGATAAAGGAAATACAAACAGTTTCGTGCATCTTATTCATTGGAAATCTATACGTCCGCTCTCGGACTATTTGTAAACCAGAGGCAACATGATGTATATAAATCATTAAAAAACGCACACAATAGGTAGTGACTATATTAATTTACATAAGCACCAACAAAAAAATAAAATTTTGGAACCACTGGTACCAACAAGTAAAATCAATTTATTGTCAAGAATCTATAAATGAAAACAAGTTACCTTAAGAAAATCAGATGTTAAATGCTCGTTAGCAAAGGCGTCGATCTCTTTCTCGTTCAAAGTCAGACCTATGGCCTTGGCCGTTATCAGCACAGCTCGCACCGGAGGACTCCGATAGTCTGTGTACAGTGTTGGTGCCATTTTGGAACTGAATGAAAAAATTCTTGGGAGACACTCTTTTATAGTGGGTTAAAAATGATCATTATGCATGCCCATGATAGATACAATTAGGCTTCATTAGTGTGATAAGAATAATAAGATAATGTTGGTGACATTGTCTCTTAGAAATAACTCTCAAAGAGTTTTTTCTATTTATAGAATTTGTTGCTATCAACAAAGTACTTACAGAGGAACTCAGTTTACGTTTTACAAGAAATGAACAGGAATGACAATAACTATTAGAAGCACTTTTTTAACTATTCATTTTAATCATTTAGCTGAATTCTCTATATTTTGGCTGTTTTCTGCCATATTTCTCCTTCCCTCACCAGGTGTTCTTTGGCTATTTGGCAAGATTTCTTCCCCAAAAGCTCTGGCGACCAGATTCGTCTGAGTAGATTTCTGTACTTGTCGCAGATTTTTTTACTTAGTGTGACGCTTGGATGTGGCATTGCTCCACACACAAATACTTGAAAGTTTCTCCGGCGTTCAGATGATGTATCAGAACGCTTCCATCGATGAGTTGAGCATCTTCATCGAAATAATCACATTGTCCTATTTTGAGATGAACCTGAGCACATTTGTCCCAACCTCCTGTAGTATGCGCAATGACTGCGTCAGTTCTTGCTTGCCGCAAGCATATACTTTCAAATCATCCATGTAAAATAAGTGCATCATCTTATGCTTCCGGTGACTGGGTGTACCACAGCCGATAACCCCTTGCACTGCACAAGACTACGAACAGCGGCAACAGTGAGATGCAAAACAGATGAGAACTCAAGGAATCTCCTCGGAATACTCCTCTTATGAATATCAACTCTGTCCGAAATCGGTCCTGTCGGGATGTTATAGAGAACCGAGTCTCCCAGAGTGACATCAGTTGTTTGACGCATCTGACCAGTGCATCGGGTACCGCAACACATTCAAGCAAGTGAATAATCACTCGTGAGATGTGTCGAATGCCTTACGATAATAATCCATCCTCCGTGACGCACCTATTGATAAGCAGGTTTTCCTTGCAGAAACGCCACGCCCCTTTTTCGAATACACAGGGTTAAAAGCCTGGAATACTGGTGGAATACTAGGAAGTACAGGAGTCGGGTAACAAAAAAATAGGCATGTTATTGGCCGGTAGTTCTGAGGCCGAGACAAATCACCCGTTTTAGATAGTAAAACGGTTCGCCCTTCGACAACCCACTCCGGAATGGCCGCTCACCATTAAGCCAGAAATTAAATACCTTGACCAGACGCTTATGCGTACGAAGTTCTCAAATTCTGCAAGGGCTGGAGTGTCTTCACGCAACGGTTTCACCCCTCGTATATTTACCTTCAGAAGATTTCGACATCCTGCACCGTCGGCAATTTCTTTGGGATAGAGTTTACCTGCTGGAATAGCCTCGAAGGATTTGTCTTGAACTTAAACTTCGCCTACTCCTTACCAGGGTCTTTCTTGCAGTCACAAGACTGCGGACCCTATCTATGCAGTGCTGCTTCTCATCAGCAAGCACCGCTGCATTCAGGGTATGATGGGTCCAGCGAAAATGACGCGCGATGCGCGGGATTTTTGGCGTGAAGGGTTTCATCTCTTTGATGAATTCCATCACACACTGAATTTAAGAAATATCCTGACTGGCGGTTCCTATCTTATCTTATCGACGTTCGAATTTCCTCTCAGCCTCAGTGCTCTCACCACATGGAACCGAAGAAGAAAGAAAGTCTCGCCGCCTCTCGATAGACAATCTCGTTTAGGAGCCGGATGTGTGTATCCTCAGGGAGGTTCATATCGAGTGATTCCTCTGCTGCAACTGCAGCGCTGTCTTTAGGTGGTGCAATTTTGTGGAGAACTATTCTGTTCGAAGGCCCCTCTAAATCTACCGGAGCAGCGTTGCGGATCTCCGGCTCGTTCGGCTGTACCTCCACCAACTGCCCTCTCGTATTGAATACGACGAAGATAGGCCACATAGTCGCGGAATTTTTGTGGCGCAAAAAAGTGATGCTCTGGGTGTTTCTCACCCCACAGAGCATGTATCCTTGCCATGTAACCCCTTCGCCGCGCTTGGCTCGTCTCGTAGCAGTCGAGCAAGTCAGCGCTTAGACTGTTGGTCCACTCAAAGCGTCCATGGGCATTGACAGAGTCGTCAACGGGTGAATCGCTTGGCGAGACCCCATAACCTTCACCTTGGTCCCTGTCCGACTGGAAAAGGAACCCCGGCTGGTACTGGGGTCAAGATGGCTTAAACTCCCAGGTTCGCCAAGAGCTACCTGCCCGATTTGCACCTTCAGCTCGGTAAGGTGGTGTCGCTACCACCAAGTTCAAAAATGTTATGGTGGTCTGCCTGCCTAAAGTTTATTATTATTATATTATTTAAAACAATTGTGCAAGTCTACTAATTTACAATTTTCTCGTTTGGAAAACACGTGCAAACCTTCATCTTTACAGAATGTTACACCAATGGCCGAGACAGAACGGGAAGTGAAGTAATGCGCAACAGCATTGAAAACAAGAGTAGTCCAATAGAAACCAAACTTTCATCTCGCGCTCTCGTTAAAGGTTCCCAAAGTGTGACCGAACGATATCATCTGGTTTACATTGCATAGATGGGTAACCTTCCCTCCACATAATTCTCCCACTACGCTCTTATGCACTTAAATGTTGTCTTGCTGACAAATTAAACATTTGATCAAATAACGCTTCTTTCAATTCGATATAAAAAAGTAAGGGTGAAGCAAATAACCAAGGGGTACCGTTATATATGGTCTGAGGAAATAAGCCACGACAATGACTTTGACTTTCAGACAAAATACCGCCACAGAAGGGAGCGTCTTTAGATGCCCGCACTGCCAAATTCTCTGCTGGCTGCCACAGAAGTGAGCTGCATGTAAATCACCAATAACTCAAGTGAATGTCAAAACCTAAATAACAGAATTTTAATATATACCTTTATTTTATTTGTTTATAAATAAAAGGTGACGATTTAATCTTGAAAGAAATAAATAGATTGGCACCATTGAATCCTGCCAAGGAACTACCGCTGCCTTGTTAAACGTAGGTCAGATGTGCCAATGTAAAGTAGCCCCTAGATGGTCAATCATTTTGATCAAAAGTTGGAGTCCATCAAACGGGTTCCTAGACGGTCAATCATGCTTGATTCAATCAGCTTTTGATCAGGATGATTGACCCTCTAGGGGCTACTTAAGAGAATTAACCAACTTTACAAAAAAAGATTAAATAGCCACGTTGTATTTTAAACATTAGGATTGAATTTAATTTAAAATGTTGTTATAATTATTTAAAAGTTATTGTAACAACAAAAGGACACTCTTTGCTATCCATTGCTTGTCGAAACAACTGGGCATGTTGCCAAGCAACATCACCTTTTCCTCCTTCCAAACACACTTGGATAGTGAAGTGCCGGGTGCCCGAAAACTCTTGGGTCTCCAAATTACCATCACCTGGAAGGAAAGTAAGTAGTTTAGACACATAAATGGAAGGACAAAACCTTAGGACAAAACTTACTTGTTGGAAATGGTAGTGAAATATCATCCGACACCAATTTTACGTCCACTTTTCCGTTTTCGTATGTTTGACTATTGAACTTTACTGATATGGAATGGATAACTTTCTTGTTGTCATCGTCTAATTCAAACCTCCAGGACAACCTACCCTGATTTGTTCCCTCTGAAAGAGTACTAACAATCAATAAATTATAATCATAAAAATTATTACCATTGCGTGCTAAGTACACAACCTTCCAGTCAGTTTCTTCCTTTCGAAAAATACTTGTACAGTCATAGACGCCCAAGTTCCACTGGCTGATCTTTACAATACTGTTGTCTCCTTTAATAAACTGATACTCATCCGAGGTTGTAAAATACTTTGTTGTTATTTTATCATTTATTATGTGTTTAGCACCGATTCTCCAAATATACATGTTTTCATTTTTAATTTCGCCACGTGCCTTTCTCCAGTCGGAGGATCCGGATATTCTTCCGTGTTTTTCATTATCGTGGGGTTTCTTTTCAACCATCAACTCTATCAACTCGTTTACTATCCTTCTGTTCAAATAATTTCGTTTGATCACAGACAGCTTCTCTTGCCTGCGATTTCGGAGCGCAATTAAGGCATTCACCAGGTCTTCTTCTGAACAATGAGTTCGGCGACCAAGAATTTCTTTATGGTTGCTGGAATAACGCCAAGTTACATCTTGTACTTCTTCAGGCGAATAGGCTATAACATATGTCAACTTCTTATTCCATCCATTTTCATATATCAAGGGAGTGTCGCAGGCGTTTTCACAAGGGTCACAATGAACCCAGCGTTTCTGAGTAACGGAATAAACCTAGTGAAATAATACATAATAGAGGAAATATTGGCAACAAATCTAGGACGTAATAGAAGAAAATAGCGTGAAGACATTCCTGCAGCAATTTCGAGCGAATTAAAAAGAACTTTCATAATTTGGTTTACTTCTGAGGTGGTTAAAATTATTGCGGCTATTTCTATGACACCCCGTATGTCATAGATGTGTGTAAAAGTTATACGTACTTCTGTCCAGACGTGATCCAGTTCGTCGATGACATAACGAGCATCCCACCCCATGGCACGGCAAATCAAAGTAAAAACTTGGGCCCACTCTCCACACCGACCTCTACGAGTTTCCAGTAAAATATTCAAGTCGTTGTAACGTGGGAAGTTTGTAAGTTGGCTACACGATTTGCATTTGTAGACCTTAAACAAATTAAAGTTTTTTTTCTGTATAGTCTATAGTACAATCTACTAGTAAATCTCTAGGTATAGGAGTTACAAGCTTCTTTGCAAATACAGGTTGTTTAAAAAAAAAAAAACTATAGACCTGTGCCTATTTATAGTTTGATTTTAACGAAATAAAAACCAGACCATCACCACATTAATGGAAGTCTGACAGGTTTCTTACCTCAACTCTGTTAGTGTACACCAAATCTGCAGGATTTGAACTCATGTGTGACGTAACAGTTTCACCTCCACAATGCTCACAAGGTGGCTGGTCAACCCAAGTGAAGAATACCTCCTTAAACCACGTCAACAGTTCTAAAAGTAGCATATCCTGAATTGAAAATTCCGGATCTTGGACTTTTTCTAAAAGTAAAAATTAAATCAATGTGGTAATTTATAGGATTGACAACCTTTTTTAATTCTATCTTGGACATATCTTAAATTTCTTTGTGCGTTGATTTCCAATCTACCTAACGGAACTAGTTTTTTGGCACGCCTTTGACAATCCTTGTCATCAAAAGCCAAGGCCGCATGAAACTGGGTTTCTATTCTCCGTAAGAAAGGGTTGGAGTATTTCTGGAATTTAAAAACTGTTTACAGTTTTAAAAATGTTGCCTTCCAAACTACGATTTAATAATTTTTAATGCCCTTAGGGGTACTGTCCCTGAAGAAATTTCTAAATGAACTTTTGATGTTAGATTAATCTTTTACGGGGTGCAAGGATCCAAGGAGCCAAATATACAGTTACGATCCTAGGAAACGTCTGTATCACGTCAAAAAACGAACACATACAGGGTTTCCAGGTTTTCCACACTATAGCTGACATTTGTCCATCATTATTATTATGATTTCAAAAAAAGTATGATGTAGGTATGTTATATTTACAAAAGCAAATCATTGTGTAACAAAATCCATTATTTTTAAATATGTAATGTCTGGAGGTCTAACGACGCTGTCCGCGCTCATTATTTCAAATTATTCTAGTAAAAAATTACGCACATACCGTAATATGTACTAGAGTATCTGATTCTTTTTTTGATAATTTGTTGAAAATTTTATTCGTAAAAGCGAACCCACCGTTTTTTAATAATGTCTAGATGTTTAACGACAATTTGTTTTTCAAAAGTAGTATTTCTGTGTGAACCATTTATACACACTCTGTACTCCCACGTGTAGCAGGCTTTGGTGATTATGATTACATGAAGTCTAAAAAAGTCCCACAAACATAGTCTTATCGCTACTACAGATCTGTAAATGTGTATCAGAATAATAATCACATGTTTATTGAAACCATTACTCAAAATTGTGTAATTTAGTAAAACGAAGTGCTTAGTTTCAACTCCACCTTGTGAACGTCAGTGTAAAAATGATTCAATTTTTAGATCCAAACCATTTCTATGAGAGCATGTTGCCAATTCTTATATTTTCCAATACTGTAGGGGTCTTCCCTATGTACCCGATTCGAAGAGGAGGCAGCTATACTCTTTATAGTTCGAAAAAAATGCATTTTACAACAATTTTATTTTTAACGATTTATACAATGAGTTTTCTATTCACGATTGTTAATAAATCGAATAATGTAGTGGGTCACACATTTTACAAACAACGCAACAAAGTATCCAACTTCGGTTTAACTTTCTTGTTTATTTTTCAAATAATTATTTTATATACTCTCTATATTATGAGCCTTGTGCAGACAAAGCATGTAAAGAAAGTTATATCAAACTTAAATACAATAGACGCCATGTTGAAAACAATTAGACGAAAAATTAATTACAGATTTATTGTTGGGTATCAAATTGTGATCATTTTAATCGGATTACTGACCTCTGCAGTGATAGCATCTATCCAGGTTCAAAATATAAAAATTGAAAATTTTCCACCACTTACTTCGCACATGTGGTTGCTGTTTCTATATCCTATTGTAGTGTTATACAATATGAACAGTCAATATGCAATTACCGCCATACTTATTTATCAAAGACTAAAAATGGTAAATGAAGAATTAGAAACAATCCGAACCAAATTAAACGGAAATTTCAGAGGTAAATAGTGGGGGTCAAGATAGTAAAAATTTTCAAAATTATATTTTAGCGCATTTGACGATATTGAAAAGAATTGTTACCTTAACAAAAATTCATGAAATTTTGTGTGCTTCTGCAAACAGGACGAACTTAAATTACAACGTTCAGATGATACCAGTGTTGATTCATCAATTTTTTATTTGCATGTTCTCCGTTTTTTATTTCTACTGGACGGTAGCTTATTCTTTATTTATGTTCAATCTAGTTTTATATTTTGTAGTTTTCAACCAAACCATTATCTGCATCTTGTTGGTTATCTTGGGGTGCATATAAGACGTGGGAAATTCTCCATGTTGCAATCGCCTGTCATTTTGCAACTGAAGAGGTATTTTTAGCAGTAGTTATTTATAGTTGTAAAGTTGCTTACATTTTGTTAATCTTACATTGGCAAATTGAACTACATACGTCAAAAAAATTCACTTTCAATATCACAGCCAGGTGTGCCAATTCACTTTATTTGCTTCAGGATTAAGTAGTCACCTGTTATTATAAGATCTTCTAAATAAGTTTAGGTTTCGAAGTTTTGAATAATTCATGAATCAATGTATAGATTTAAGACATAAGTATGTACCGTAAATTTTTTATAATGGGGTCGACTGGTCGTCCCACAATTTTCAAAAACAGCTTTTCTAAGAACTACATATACGAAAAAATATTATACCCCGATTTTTTTGTTTATTCAAAATCACGCGTATACTAGGTATGAAAAATCCAACATTTGTTTTATTTGAGACGCGCAACTTTTTTTGACGTTAAACGGGACAAAGCTTTCCGAGAGGGAAAAAATGCTGTTTTTGAAAGATCAAGTTGGGTGTCGCTTCACAGGTTTTCGTACGCAGAATAGCATTTCTAGTGTTAATTTTGTTATAACATTTTCGCTCTCCCAAGTAAGTTTCGTTTGTTGTTTTTTTACATGTGAAAATTCCCTCTTATCTGCCGCACTATACCACATCCATGTGCTAAACTTGCGTTTATTTAACAGGGAAAAATCGTGGGGCGCAAAGTACATAAAGTGTTGATACAAACCAATAATCAAGAGATTGAGGAGAAATTGCTAATATTTTCTCAACAAGTTAATCACATGCGCATAAAGTTTAGCATGTGTGGTCTCTTCAACATAGATGCTGGTTTGATTTTCAATGTTTGTATTTTAAAAACATATTCTAGTGTTTAAAAATTCTTGTTCTAGATGATCTCGTCTTCTACCACCTTTATTGTTATTATGATACAGTTTCAGGAGGCAATTACACCCACGACGTGTGTAACAAATAAAACGAGTTTGTTATTTTAACATCAAATTTTGTCTTAAAATTATAGTCTGTGTTTGAGTTTTTGACAATTCAATAATAATGTATTATCGTTCGACACTGTCAATTTTCAAATTTTCGCTTGTGTAAACACTCTGTCACGAAATAATGAAAATGACAGATAAACGTCAAACTATTTTTATGAATTTTAAGCAATTTAAAGGCTTTCCGGGGTTGTGTCGAACGATTAAACGTCGTATTACACTCGTTCCTGTGTAGATTGAACGCTTTACGCCACTCGTGGTTCACAAAATCTCTCGTTTCACTGGTGCTTTTATAAACCACTTGTGGCTTAAAGCGTCCAATTTACACAGGAACTTGTATAATAATCTACTATTATTATATTAATATAATATTAATAGTTATATAGTGTAATAAGTAGAACGATCCCGAGTTCAAATCTCGGCTGCACCGAAGACATTTTTTGACGATAGTGGGAGAAATAAAACTGATAATTTAGTCATAATACACTGAGGGTAAAAGGTCAATCAATTTTATTCCATAATCGAGAAACTATTAGGCTTTTGGTCAGTCAAATGATCCAAAGCGCAATTCATTAATATTAAATCGTTGCGGCAATTACTTACTGGTGTGTATGACGGCAAAATAAATCGCCGGACATTTTTTAAATCATCATCATTTTCTTTAACCCTAATGGAATTACTCAGGACAATTTCTCCCTAAAACAAAAACCATTTATGTAAAAATAAGCGGTGATATGAATAAAGCATTTGTACATATAATCCACAGTCCATAAGTTAATGTTTGAGAACATTACATAAATATGTATAAATTAATACCGTGCTTTGGATTTGTAAATGTATTTGAGATGCTTATCTAACCCACATAATGTACAAAAATGTCAAGTAAGAACATGTACTATGCCGTTTATCCTACATTATTTACAACTGCAATATTTGGTTTATCCTCAGTTTTTCCAACAAGCCAGAAAGTCAAAATTCACAATATACTAAAAGTATTAAATATTTCGTACATTCTCATCTTTACACTTTTAATTTATTGTGCATTGTATGATTTCAAGAGCCACCACCTTCAAGTAAATTATGCACATGGAGTGTCAAAACTTGGTATTGTTTTTCAGCTGATATCACAAATTGCATTGACTTATGTATTGTACATAGTAAACATTCTAAAGAGTCCAAGTGTTTTATCATCAATTTTGGACATACAACAAATTGACAAAATTTTTCGGGATTTAGGACAGCACGTGAAATACCACACGCATTTTATGTACGAATTATTAGTGATTGTTACTGGATTTACCACAATTTTAATCCGTGCTGTTCTAACTCATGTCTACATGAGCAAGAGGATATTTTCAGTGGATAATAATCCACATCTTATACTGTCTTTTCCATCATTGCTTTCATATGTGGTTCAAATCAGTTTTGTGTTATTAGTTAAACTCTTGTTGGAAAGATATCGTCTCGCTAATAAACTGCTCCAAAAATTTATGGATGGGAAAGTACAATTTTTGAAAAATATTAATCAACTTTCACCAAAAAATCAATTAAGACATGATCTTAAAAGAATTGAAAGGATAATGGAACTTCATGATGCTTTAACTGATGTTGGAAACAAATTGAATGCCAGTTTCAATATACAAATGCTAAGCTGTTTTACTGTACAGTTTATAACAGTAGTGTTTAGTGTATTTTATGCATATTATGAGAGTCTCGTAGGTATAATCTTAAAATATTGTTACTGAACTAATTGCAAATTTTAGATTCTGGGAAATAAAATTGCTGCTTCAATTTGGTTTGTTTGGACACTCTCTACAGCTTTTGAGATATTCAATGTGACAATCACATGTCATTTAACAAGTGAAGAGGTTCTAATACTTGATGAAAATAATTCTAATAAATAACTAGAATGTGTTTGTAGAGCCAGAATACTGGAATTATGATTCACAAACTTTTGATAAATGACCAAGCACCTTGCATAAAACAAAAAGTATGTACTTATCTGTTTGAAATTTATATTAATGTCTATATTTTTAGCTGATGATATTTTCACAACAAGTTTCACATTTACCTCTACAGTTCAGACCTTGTGGGTTGTTTTACATAGATGCAACCCTTATTTTCACAGTAGGATTATCAACTTTTTCTTCAATAAATTTATGTTACTTTGCAGATTGCTGGAGCTGCAGCCACTTACTTATTAATAATGTTACAGTTTCAAGAAGGAATTGAAGCACAATGTATGAATGCTACTATACATTAAAAGACTTACTTTTACTTTATGTTTGGGAATGGCTCCTTGGTTTGTCATATTTACCAAGAGTTCTTTAACTTCTTCTAGCTTGTCTATGGGACTAGTTGAAGGGAATGTAAAATTAGTCTCATTCTGTAAAATGTAGTTAGTTAGTGTATTAAAATTTAAATGATGATACCTCTTGGAAACCCATTAGTTTAAGACATTCTAGACCGCCTGTAATTGCTAAAATCTTCTTCTGAACTGTGGTGTTGCTTTTTTGAAGGCATCTTATTTTTAGGTTATTAGGGTTTTTTATAATATTGTCTGCAATTTTCACTAAAATACGGACCGCTTCTTCACAAGCACTTCCAGGATTTGCTTTCAACTTTAGAAATGTTTCTTCCGCATTCATCTTCATCAAAAATGAAATCTGTTTTTTAAAATGACACAAAAGTGAATCAGCTGATATGACATGACAATTTGTATTTCACCAGGCAAATTGTATTCCAACAAATCGAATTGTTGTTATTTATAATTGCAAATAAATCATATTTGTGATTCCAAATTTACGATTTCATTAAAATAAACTAAAAAACAAACTTTTGGTGATTTTATGATTAGGAAACATGGTTTAGTTTTAATTAATACTTGTGGTACATATTTTGGTTTCCCTTTCGTTCTTATGGCATTTGTGGACCTTGGGACTTGTCATATTTATCATACCATAAATCATCATGAATTGTCAAAATTAAATCAAATTGGAACCTTCTCGTTCTCAGAATTGGAATCAGGGTGTAAGCGAAATCAGCACAACTTAAGTAACTTGTACCCAATATATCAGTCCAGAAATGGAAAAAGTTGTTATTTTTGGTTCCACGGGGATGACCGGCCTTTGTGCTCTGGAGGCTGCCGTGAATAAAGGTAAATGCCTTCCTTTTTTTTAGATTTTGAAACAGACACAAAGTGCTTTTAGGCCTCACTGTAAGAGCTTTTGTGAGAGACCCTTCAAAGCTCCCAGAAAACTTGAAAAATAAAGTTGAAGTTCTCCAAGGTGATGTTCTAAACTATGAGGATGTTTCTAAAGCTGTACAAGGCGTCAACGGTGTTGCCGTTGTACTTGGCACACGCAACGATTTGAAACCTACAACTGTTTTAAGTGATGGAATAAAAAACATCTTAAAAGCCATGAAAGAGTGGAATGTAGAGATTATCTCAGTGTGTTTATCAGCATTCTTGTTTTATGAACCAGACAAAGTTCCTCCAATGTTTAGAGATTTAAATGCTGATCATCAGCGCCAATTGGATTTGGTCAAAGCTTCAAATTTGAAATATATTGCGATTTTCCCGCCACACATTGCAGGTTAGGTTTTGATTTTTTGAAATTTGTTTCTTGAACCAAGGGTTTTTAGATCAACCAGGAACAGATTATGAGATAACACATGGTGAATCCCCAGCCAGACGAGTGATCTCAAAATATGACTTGGGTAAATTTCTGGTGGAGTCTCTGTCACTGCCGGAACACTATGGCAAAATTTGTGGCATCTGTACAAAATAGTGAATACTAAGAACCAAGAAGTAAATTGGGACTGATATGAGATAGGTTTAAAGGTGATAGTTTGTGCCAATAAAATTTTAAGAAATGTGTAGTGTTTATTGACACTGAAATAAGATGTGTTATTTGAACTTTGTTTATGGCATCAACCCAGTTGAATTGTTATTAAAATGTCAATTATTAGATTAGGTCACAATTCTTTTTTCAAATATATTTTCACCACTTTGTTACTTTGATTTGAGGGCATGGGTGGTGGTTTTGGTCCCCCTTGCCAAGTCTGTTTGTGGTTCTGCACACTACTCTTAATGGTACTGGTTGTTGGTTTATAAATCCCATATATGGATATAGGCTCACATTCCAAATATCCTAATTTACTGTAGAAACCTTCTTGGCCTTTTGTTGATAAATAAATTGTTTTTAGATGAAGAAAATTTCTGCAATAATCTTCTGCCTTTTCCATTAAGATAGTCCCAAAACCTTTTCCTCTAAGCTGTTTTTGTATTACCACTGATTCCACAAAACAGCAGTTATTTATGCTTGGAATGGGAGAAAGCTTTACATGGCCAATAACAACACCACTTTTTAATAGTATTAAACTGGTGGGTAATGTATCACAGGAGCTCTCCAAGCTGTGCATTCTGGCAGTCTCACTACGTTTCCATTCGTCGTTTATTAATTTGCAACAATCAAGCATATATTTCTTATGGAGGTGCAAAGGGACCACTGTTAACTCCATCTGAAACTTGTAATTTTTATATAATACCCGTTCGTTTTTGTCGGACATATGATTCCTAACTGATCAAATTATTTATAGAATCCAAAATTCTTATTTGTATTTAATTTTTTTGAGGTTAGAAAATCATTTATATACAAAAAGGTCTTAATCCTTTTAACTAACCTGCTAAACATTGTGGTACGGACGCTGTAAGTTTTCTAAAGTATATTTCTATAAAATATCAATAACTTCATCTAAGTGTACAAAAACGAGTTTAAAAGTAAAAAGTGAGGTTAGGAGTTAACAAACAAACAGGTTAAGGTCTAGTGTTAGTGAAGTGATTAAGGTAATAACATAATTATTTGTTAATTTATAATGATAATACTAATCACCCAAGACTTACATCAACATTTTTTCCGAAAATACAATTTTTAGCAACTTCAGAAATGGCTATGATGCCTGGAAGACTGGGCATGGTACCTGCTATTCCAGAAAACCTTTTGAGTCTTTCATGGCATGATTCAACATGGATACCAATATTGAATACTTCAAACGTGATGGATTACTTTTCAGAACGTTCCAACCCATTCTTTGACAAAACTTGCAACAATGAAATAATAAAAATGCAGCGGTTAACCCCTGACCAACTCCAGTATGTACCTACCAATCAAAATTATATTTAATGTTGTTTTTGCAGAAATATGACTGGTCTGGAATATGTGTTACTGCATGTCCAAGAACCTATTCTGTATGTGATCAGGAAACAGCACAGACACAGTCCTCAACAAGTAACACCTTTAACTGACTACTACATCATAGCTGGAGTCGTGTACCAAGCTCCAGACTTAGCTAGTGTTCTAAATTCAAGATTGGTATTGATCATTTTCATAAATATTTTGTCTTCAAACCTTTTTTGTAGTTATCTGCAGTCCATCACCTTCAATCCTCATTTGATGAAGTTGCTAGTTTTGCTAGATACCACCCAAGCAAAGGCTACTCATGGGATTTTAAATCACAGAAGTCTACAACTGACAAAATTAAAACTAAGGATGAAAAACCCAGAGAAGAGCCCAGCTCTTTGTTTCAAAGACAGAGAGTTGATATGCTGTTAGGAGAACTCATTAAAAAATTTCCATTACCCACACTTCTTCAACCAAAAACAGCTCTTGCTCCACCTGCAAAGACTGGGCTGGAAAATGGTACCACAGAAGGAAAGGAGATTAAAACAGAAGGAACACAAGAGAAAATTAAACCACCTCCAGAGAAAAAGCCCAGACTAAATTAAATGATCTGTGAATATACATATTTTTATTTATAAGATAGAATAATCAAGGCATAAATGTATCACAAAAGAATATTTAATGCTAGAACATTTATTAATAAATTCTAGACCCCTCATGTAAACATCTTCTTCACCATCAAATTAAACTTAGTCTCAGCTTTGTACTGTTCCCTTTTTATTTGTTTTTCCAACTCAATAGCAGCCTTATTGCTTGGCTCATTAGCTAACACAATGTTTACCTCATGGCCAGCAAGTTCCAAATTTCGATCTTTAAGATATGCTACTGCAAGCTTATAGTGTGCCTTAATACTGTCCTCATAAGTAAGAACTTTCTTGCAGCTATCAATAGTTAGTAACCAGGCTTCTTTCTTTAAATAATAAGAAGCTAAATTATTATATATATTTGCCTTAACTTTGTTAATTTCACTCAAAGGAATGGTTTCAATTTCTTCAGGTGGATCCTCAGAGCTTATAGGTATGGAATGAATTATTTTCAAGGCTTTAATAAATCTGTAAGCAGCATCTTTGAATTTATTTTCCTTGTAGAGTGCAACGCCTCTTTCTTTGTGGTTGTGGGCTATTTCCAATTTCTGTTTTGCACTCCACTCATGAATGTAGCCATTAAATTTGATATGCAATAATTGAAGTGTGAAGGTGGTGCCTTCAGACAATTTAAATTTTGCAGTTTCTTGTTCATTCATTGTACGTAAACATATATCTAAGTTACGCCTTATATAAATATCACTATCTCCTACTACTAAAGTAGAATTATTGTATTCCAATAATGAGTCTGGACAATCTGTTATTAATATCTTGCATTCAGTCTGTTCAGATGGCTTCTTACCCCATTCTCCTTCTTCTAACACTAATTTGTGGATTTTACCATCAGGTGAGACCCACATTTTGTTAACACTCAGACTCAGTGTTAAATTTGTTATCAAGGATTTCCAAAGTCAATTGGTAGTAATCTTTGGCCAATTTATCATCAGATGCCAAAGCACTTGGTAAAGCCAATTTGCAATCAACATAAAATTGACCTGTTGATCTGTTTGAAGTCAGTAAACAATGTAAAAGTGTTTGTGCACCTTGACGCGGACTCTTTACTACAAGAACTCTTAACGGCCACTGTAAAGCATAAAGATATTTATTGTTAAGATAAGGGAAGTAGCGGTAAATATCAGTTTCGACGTTTCCAGGATCGACAGCGTTGACAATTATGTTTGTACCTAAAATAATTACTTTAGACTGCATTATTTAATGAAATGAGAATACTTACTGAACAATTTTTGGGATAAATAACGGGTAAACAAAATTAAAGCTAACTTTGTAACACCATAAGCCACAGTGTGAGATCTGAATTCAGTTTGACATTTAGAGATTGCATTCAGATCATATGAGTTCACCAGTTTGTGGGCCTGTGAAGACACGTTAATAATTCGAGCATGATCTGATTTTTGCAGTAAGTTTAGTAGTTTGTGGGTCAAAATGAAGTGTCCTGGAATAAGAATAAAACGTTAGTCACAGAGTTAACACAATTTGGATATCCAGTTGAAAGCAGTACTAATTTTACATGTGTAATAAACTACGGAAAACAGAAAATTATATACAGGGTGATTTTGAATCTGTATCATTCTTTTTAGCCACGGTCACTAATATTAAAAAATAACTTCCTTAATACGAGCCACTAAATGAATGAATTCCACAATCAGAATAAAAAACAAAACAATAAACAAAAACTAAAAGTAATGTAATGTTCGACTGGCCGTGTTAAAGCATTGGCGGAGTTATTAAATATTAAAATTATAAAGGGAGGTTTGAATGAACGTGTTAGAAATAAAAATAGCGAAATAGAAGAATTTTGAACAGTCATTAGGTGTATACAAATTGAACTGCTCTTCTTGTGAGTCATTCTACATAGGTCAGATAGGTCGCAAAATATCAGACCGTATTAATGAACATTTCAGGCACATCTATAACAACACAGATCTTGGTCCTCCTCCATCAACACCTTCTTCTTTCGCCAATCATATATTAATAACGAAACAAGAGTTTTTCACCATCAAATTCCAAATTGATTCATAGATGCAATTAGATTTTCTTGAGACTTTGGAAATAAGGAAAGCCTTGAAACTGGAAAACAGATCTTGTTTAAACGAACAAAATAACTTCAATAATCCCATTATTAATTCACCATTTGAATTTTTTACCACTCAAACAAACTTATACCAGATTCTCCTTGATCCATTTTTAATTTTTACATTTTATAAAATGTTGTTTTTACGAAATCTTTTAAAAATCATGTAACCTTTTCAAAACGTCAAATTTAATTCAAAATATGTAACGTCATAATTTTAAATATTCTTTAAGGTAAGAACCCCTCTGTAATTCATCAATTTTTTAAATATATTTAAATTTTAATTTGAATTTACTACACCTGGATTTATCGACATTCTTCTGGTTTTTAAAATTGGTAAAAAACGGTCAATTTTTTGTTTCAAAACGGCAAAAAAAAACATTAAAAATTAGAATAAATGCTCAAAATGTGGACATTACTGAACAATACATATCAGTTTTCAGCCTTTAAAAGCGTCTAAAGAATAATGGTGTACAATAAAACTGAAGAAATAATTAAATGGCAAGGGCCTATATGGAGGTATTTTGTTTCTTCATAATTTGCTATGACCTTTTAGCAATATAAATTTATAGTTGCCAGACAATTTTGTACTTGCTAACATCGCGGTAGATGTAATTTTAGTTATAATTATTTTCAAACCATTTTAGTATAGCTGAAATTTTAAGACAATACAGTTCGATAATCAAAGAATATAATATAAATTTGCCAAATCGTAAATCGGTTGTTGAATTAGGAGCCAGATCAATTTAACTATTGGGGAGAATACGTAAGTTAGAGTACGTTAACTAATTTGTTGGATGCGTGAGATAGCTGCCACAAAGGGGATGCGCACAGGTAAACGCACCCGCTCCCAGGTGCTAGACCTGCCCCATCGCTACCAAACTTCGATAAGAAAGACAATATCAAAAAACCAGATGACCTAAAATTCTTTCTCGAGAAGGTTGCTAGCTCTCATACTATTATATAGACCCTGGATAGTTTCAGGAGTGACACATGTTCAAATGCACCCTGTCATTACTCTAAACTTTTTGTATTTCATAATAAAATATTTTGCTTATTCTTGCAGTTTGGATATAAGGAAATAAAATTCTTATATTAATGTACCCACTGCACCAATAATCTGCATTTATTAACAGCCACAAGCTTGTATACCTACCTAAATAATTTGTTTGAAAAGTTATTTCATATTCATCCTCTGTAACAGTGTGGGGATGGTAAAATATTCCAGCATTATTTACCAAACCATAAATTTCTTGGAACTCTGACTCTAGAGATTCTGTAAACTTGAAGATGCTTGCCAATGAAGCAAGGTCCAGTTGTTTAACAAAAATCTTAATATTCTTATTGCTCACTTTAGTTAAAATCTCTTTCTTAGCATGTATTCCCTTTGTGACATCTCTACAGGCAAGGACTATATTTGCACCTATAATTTATTTGTTTGATTAGAAAGATTAGTTTTTGTTAGATTTTTACCTCTCTGAGCAAGCTCTAGAGCTAAGGCTTTCCCAATGCCAGAATTGCCACCTGTGATGACAACAACTAGACCATCTAATCTTGTGGAGCATTTACAAACACCTCCGGCAAAATAACGACTTAAAATTTAAAATTTAAGGAAATATATTAAACGATGGATTTGTGGTTGAAAATACTCACTATAAACTGTATGTTACTGAACCTACGATTATTGTGCCGGTGATGTATTTCCACATAACGATGTAACCTTTTACTAAATTAAGGTAGGTGATAAAGTAACACGATTTATCACGCTTATTTGCCTTTGCAACGGATTACTAATTTATTGTCGTCAGTTTTATTGCCAGTATGTGAACATCTGCAAGGTTTAGTACAAGTAGTTCATATGTTCCAATAGAAGTTCAAATATTTTGCACTTGGTCTGAAAATTTATAAATTTATAAATACAAACAGTATTTTAAAACAACGCCTAAAATTACATCAATTTTTATCTCGTTACTTCTTTAATTAATTAAGCCATTTTTTCATTTTTGCATGTAACACATTAGACAAAATGTGTTGTTTGTATTCATTGGAGCTACAGTTCGATAACCGTCAAATTTGAGGTTAGTTTCCAAAACTTTTTCAGTCGTTTTATACCTTTTTACATGAGAATGTGTGATTTTTTATTGGTTTAGGTAATATTTACCCATAATTATATTACAATTTACTTTTAATACAATATTTGCTTTTCAGCACTTCCCTTAAAATGCAGGCATTTGGTTCAAAAAAAGAAAAGTATCACCTTCATAACTACCTCACTCTTCTCGTCAAAGCTATAGAAAATAAATGCACAATAGTTGATTTAAGAAATGAGAGTTGTGTGGTAGGATTAGTAAAACATGTTGATGGCCTTATGAACATTGAAATGGAATCTGTTACATTTTATGACCCACAAGGAGGTGTATATTATTTTAACGAATTTTATGTAAGTAAAAGAAACATCAGATATGTGCATATACCAGAAGGTTTGTCAGCTACAGAGGCAATGAAGAATCAATTAAATGAGTTCCATCACAAGAAAGTTAGAGAACCTAAAAAAGAAAGTTTTAAAACCTTGAGAGCAAAAAGATATAATGCAGAAATATTGCAAAGTATGTACCAGTCACAACAAGGACCTTCAAAAATGGAGTAACATCTGTTATATTTTTTGTATGTAAAAAGAAAATTGTAAAGGGTTATATTTATTAAATTTCTTTTAAAACGGAGTTCCGTTATTGTGATTGGTTCAGAAATGTTAAGTTGTATTGTGTGTTGCATAGTCAGGTAAGAGTTGTTGAATAGGGTCGGTGTAATAGTAGAGTGCTCACGGGCATTTATTTTCACCCCCGTGTGACCCTCGAGGTTAAAAGCAACGAATTAGCCAGAATGCAAGCTTGTACCCTTGTGACTCAAAATCCTAAAGCTGTCAAAAATCGTCCTGTGCAGAAGGGCACTAGAAACAAATTGCGAGTTACGCATATGGGGGGAAACTAGATTTTGGATTGTGATTTTTTGGTAGTAGTTTCATAAAAAAGTCCGGGTTATATTTTTTTAATTCTTTGAAATTCGCAAAACCCGTAAGAGCTTTATGCGAGCGATAACTTCGGAGGCCGATTACTCGAAATGATACCCGCTAAAAATTAATTAAATGTTTCGCTTTTTCTCGTTTCCACTGGATTATCTCAAAAATAAAAGCCTAACTTAAAAAAATTGTCTTTTGAAAAAAGTTTGCCTCGAGTATTTGGATGCCAACCGTCTTCGACGAGTTGTGAGTGAGAGTATGGTAACTGGCCGGCAATTAATAATGTACTTCGATGTCTTATTCCTCCCGCTCCGGCTTCGACGCTGGTCGCGCTCACCCTCGCATCCCCACTACCGTTTCCATTGCCCCCGGCACCGCGCTCCTGCTGCATTTCGCCCATGGCCAGGGAGAATTTTATTTAATTACTGATTAAATTAATATTAATTTGAAATACAATTTGATCTTATAGATATTAAACATGGTTACAATTATGATTATAAATGTATATAGTGGTTCCATCCAATCAACCGATTCACGTCATCAATTATGACGTCACAATAAAGCCGCGTTTACACATTTTGAAACAAGTTGGCGGGAATTTCAAAAATATTGTTATATAGGCCTGAGTACAAATTAACTATTTCTGGGTATTTAAAAGAAGAATACCCAATTAAATAAAGAGTAAATTGGATGGTCTGGTCCTAAGAGTTAAAAAAAAATATTAAAAAGCAATTACAGTCAACATGTTATTTATTAAATTACATCAATACAAAAAACTATTATTCGAATTCGTCTTCTGAATCTAAAAATAACTCATCTGAATCAGAGTCATCATTATCAATATTTATTATCAATGGAGCTACTTCGTCTCTGTCAAAAAGCAACTCCCTTTCCCACCATTGTGTGATTATATTTTCAGTGTGCTTAATAGTTTTCGCCCATATATCTGGAGTGTTAAGAGCTTCTTCCCACATGGCCAAAGCTTGATCGACACTTGTTCCATCCCTACCAGCATGTTTATTATAATAAGTTTTGGTTAAGCCCCAAACTAATTTTATAGGGTTAAATATACAATGATAGGGAGGAAGCCGAAGAACTTCATGCCCATATTGAGAAGCCAACTCATCTGTTTTGTATCTTTTCACTGGTTTGTTCCTACAAGCTTCACAGTTTAGCTTCATTATAGAAAATATAAATTAAATACTTACTGTGAAACTATTTGTAATAATTGCACTTTCAGGTGATCTGCTTCAAAGGCAATATTATGGGTTTGTAGCCAATCCTGTATGTCGTGTTTTCGCCAACTACTATTTGGGTTTTTTTCCGCCAATGTTGAGTGGTAGCTGGCATTGTCCATCACTATTATGGATGGCTTATATATTATAAATTATTGTACTGAATAAACAAAATATGTATTGTGTACCTGATAGGTATATTTTTACAAACAGTAATTTGACAAAAAATGTGCATTATCTGTAAATTTTGCTCAATCTTTATCATCAGAGTCACTATCGATAATCTTGACGGTGGTGGTGGTGGTGGTGAAGACAGAGGCAAGAATATTTTTGCAAGACTTTTTCCCCATACATGTCCAAGAACCTATGCAGCACAACTATTTTTTTTTGCAACTGCACACTTCACTTACAATCTGGAAGGAAATTGATATTATGTAGTTTAAAAAAATGATGTACTTTAAAAGAATTTAAAAAAATACTTATTTTTGCACCTACATGTTGCTAATGCAGTACGGTTTTCTGGGATCGCTGGAAGAATATTTAAGACAGGAATGATTCCTTTTTCGTCATTCTTCCATCCAAAGTAGTAATTGCAGACAGACTGTTTAACCACACTTTGATTTGGAAATATGCTCTAAACAAAGACAAAAGAACTAGAACTAGAAAAAGGGAGCACCTAAAACACAAAAACGACAAAAATAAAGCTAAGAAGTAGAAACTAAACACAAAGAAAATTTAAAGAAATATGTATGTACCTACTTTAGAACTACTTTACAACCGAGGAAATACAAAAACACGGGTAGAAATAAAAGGATAAAAGATACAAATTTAGAGCTGGTTATTATTGACATACCTATTGAGTGGGAGATGGTGAGTTGAGTTGGACAAAGTATTAAAAAGTTCGCAAAAAAGGAAACAAAATTCACTAAGGAAACGTTCCAAAACTAAAAAAAAATAATTGAGATAAAAACACTGAAATCACCAGAGAACTAAAGAAATAAGAGTGAATAATTAAAACGTGGGTGAAAATTTTAAAGGAGGTAACTTTTCAGACTTTACTTAGAGTATTTTTTTTTCCTTCTAATACTATTATAACACATTTTACCCTTGGAGTAAACTTAGTAGGTTAACACATTTGACCGACGAAAAGTTTCTCGGTGTCAGTTTCTCAATTTCAAGTCCCTCGGTTCTGCCAATATGAATTTCTCAAATCTCTGGTCTCCTTTTCAACTAACTTTGTTAGTGCCCCATTTTTTGTCTCACAGGTGGTCTCACAATCTCCCAATCTCTAGATGTGCCAGTTTCCTGTTCTCTTACCTTCTAGTCTCTTAGTTCATCAGCCTCTCTGTCAGTTTATCGACATTTTAGGACTCTTCGACTCTCGATAACCACTAATTCACTAAACTACGAAATAATGAGACTGTGAGACATGTGTTTAAATTATGAAAGTGATTGAGTGAAAAGCCTATGAAAATCATATTAGACTGTAAGATTCGAGACTATAAGATTTTGAGATTTAGAACCTCCTAACGAATTAAGAGTATTTTATGTAGATTTGGAAAATAACAAATTCATGCTTTGTTTCTGAAGAAACGAATCGATAAAATTAGGTCTGAATAGAGAATTGAATAAGTTTTAAAATGATGTATCACAAGACCCCCCCCATGCTATTTAAATTTTTTAAGGGGGTGGCTCCCCTGGCTTAAGGGGTGAGATCTAAGACTTGAAAGATTGATATAATTTGGTCCCCCTTGAAACAAAATTGACCTGTGCGAGCGTTTTCTCCTGAGTCTTTCAAAATTGGAATTGTTGGAGGGTACAAATTTTAGTTGGGACACCCGGTATATCTCGGTTCACAGAAAAAGCGTCCAAGTCGTGAGAACATTTTTTGGTATCTTTTGTATTTGTAAAATTGTCTGACATCTGTTATTAAACAACTGTATTTTACTGCTCTACATAATAGTTGCCTTATAATCTGCAATTAATTGCATATTAATTCTCAGTAACTACGTCAAATTGACTCCTATACAATGTAGGCGTACGCTTTTTCATTTAACTGCGGTCTACATGCACAAAAAGCGTTTATTTAAGCGGGGTTTTTAATTTAGAAATCGTTGATTACAAATCTAAATAAGCTAAATGGGCGGCTTTATTTGGAACCAACTCAGAATGTTACTCAGTTACCGATAAACAAATTATTGAAAAACATTAGACGGTTCTTAGTCCGCCTATCTGATAAAGTTTTTCTCTTATCTAAGGTTTTTCTGCAGCAAACTTTATAACAGAAAAAACCATGGGCTCACAACGAATTTCAGACCATTGGCGTGCAGGTTTTTTTTTTTCGAAATTTCAACAAATATTTCTCGCGTTTGGTTCAATTGTTCATGAAGTTTTTAGCAGTCACATAATATAATATTTAAGTTTTTTTTAAATAGAAAATTGATAATAATTATGTATTTTTTCTTGGCATACCGAGGCCTTTGGCAGTATCCCAATTTTTGTCGACTTGGTTATTGAGATGCAAGAGTGTAAAAATTGGTGCCGATGACATTATACCCAGATTGCTATTCTCGTAGTGAATGTTCACTTTTCTATCTATACCATTCACTTTAAATCACTAAAATGGACCGCTAAGAGGGTGAGACCTGTCAACTAAAAACCTATTTCAAAATATGTCCCCCTCTGTATAAAGCTTGACCTGTTTTTGGAAATTTTCAAATTGCGCTTCTGTTCATAGTTATTGACGGTGTTCACTTTTCAAAAAATCATCCTGTATGTATTGACATAGATATTTTCTTTATTTTTCAACGTGAGAAATCCTTAGAGATGCATTTTCCATTTAAAGCAGTATACCTTTTTTACATTAATGAAAATTGTAGTTTATTCTCCATTAGGCCATGAAGGACATTTTAAAAAATGCATTGATTCCCAAGAGCGTTCCTCAGAAAAGACATAACAGTACCTAGCACACTTTTTGCACTTTGGTTACGCTCGAGTGATAAACAATCTGGAGCATTTCACGGTAAAGACGATTTTCGGTTGTTATTGTGTCAAGCATATCTTGTGGCATTTAAAGGTGAAAAAATCTGCAATTTACCACTACTGTTAGTAAAAACTATCAAATTACAGTTTTCAACTGGGTAATTACATGTTTAGAATAATTACATATAAAAGTTTAATTAGAAGAAAACTAAAATAAAACGGTCTATGGGGCAGAGTGAACTTGCACCAACGTTTCTCTTTTTCCGAGCCAGCGATCCTGCAATGTCAAGCGCAAATCGTTGAACTTGACTGTGGCGTGGTATAAATGAGGAAGTTGATGAAAGTTGGAGGAGATTATGAAGAATGTTTGCCACGCATCGTTGGCCCCCTCACTACACGTCCCTAGAACGACTAGAAGTGCCAATGGTGAAAGTTGATGGGCAATTTTAGTTTATAATTAGTATTCGATAGGAAAACCACTCGCACTCTTCACACCGGATCATCAGATGCATTTACAAAAAATCATTTTTGTTTGAAACTGGTATCGCTTTTCGATTTAGAAATCACTATCGACTTCATGATCAAATTGTCTGATAGTGACTGTACAATAGTTTATTTATTGAATACAGGTTGCACAAATCAACGTTGCACATTACTCTTGCTGCTTTTTGACGATTGATATGTAGGCTTCGATTTTTACTGGAGGCAGTTGTTATTTATTACATTAGACATAAAAACCAATGATTTGTTTTACCGAAGGTGAAAGAAACTGTTAAAAAGTTTTTCGAATGTATTATAATTTTTATTTTCACTTTCACATCAAAACAACTTTATTTGACACATCTTCGCTGTAATATTTATTATGTTTCTATTATTACAGCTAATATATTCTGTGGAAAAATGTGAATGCCAAAGTGTGAGAACTTTGAAATGACGATTTTATAAAATTAATACAGTTTTCAAAATTGCTGATTTTCATCGTGTACTGATTAAAGTAGCGAGTGAGAAAGGAGGTCAATCTCGGAATCTAGTAGAAAACGAATGTGTGTGTGGCAGAGTTTATAATGGATATATTTGTAGGAGTTACCTACTTCGTGTGTTTAATTTTTACAATCCTTGTTATCTTTATTACATGTTATTTTATTTTTTAAGGTAGCAGATAAAATATAAATAGCATTATTTGTATCAAAATGGAACTGCGATAATGGATTGAGAAACCAAACGAGAAATTAAAAATAATACAGACTGAACAAAATATGTTTTGTATATTTAGCTACGAATCCCTGTATACATAGTTACATCTTTATCAAGTATGTAGTACGTATTTTTTAAATATAATTTTCTTTGTTTGCAACGCCAGTTTTTATTTTCAAATTTCAAAATAACAAAGTAAAGCAATTTGTCTAATTTGTGTATTTTTTACTATCTATAAACTTTGTGTTGCATTTGATGAGCCACTTTTTAAAACATTGAATATTTTGTACTTATTACATATTGGTTTGTATACATATTTGTATACCTGGGGTTCTTCTCTTTTTCGTAAACGTTTTTTAGCCAGTTTTTCTTATTCAATTTTTGATTGGTGTTAGGTAATAATACAAAAATAATTTTTAATGTTAATTAAAAAGTTATGTTTCTGTATGGATTTATTTTTATATAGAACTGTCTAACCCGACAGGCGTTGTCCTGTCCAAACTTCAATAAATTTGTTTTAGGAGAGATTGCGAAACAACACAAAAGTAAAAACAAATGTAATTTTATTTTAATTTATGCTGGAATGCGTTTTTCTAGATTTTTCTTCAGATCTTCTCTATTATTTTAAAGTGAAAACATTCAACTGAGTTATTTCTATCCCGGGAGCATAACGAATAAAAGAATGAACCAATTAATTAGTGCATACAAATATTATGATTTCAGCACTTTCTAAGAATTTTCCGACTTTCCTTTGTACATAATGGTCTTGAATTTTATTTTCCTGAAAACTTTCCAGTACCATAACGAACAAAACACATATCCATCGTTGAAATCGTGAAAAAAGCACTTTCAGTTTTTTCCGAATTTTCCAATTTTCCGGGCAACTTTTTCAATTTGTATTGCTAAAAACCTTATCTGGACTATTACGAATTTAAAAAAAATATAGCCAAATCGGTCTAACCGTTCTCGAGTGATGCGCTTACCAACAAACCGCATTTCATTTTTATTATTATTTATTATTTATTGTATAATAGATTCGTTGATATCCGCATAACTTGTGAACGGCTGGACCGATTTGTATTTTTTTTTAGAATATGTATTCGTAATGGTCCAGGTAAGGTTTTTACGGAAAGAAAGATTTGAAAAGTTGTTATGAATATGAGAAAAATAGGAGGAGAAGAATTATGAACACGCACAGCGGAATTTTTTAACAATTATAAATTTAAATTATAAATTCATAATAATTATAAAGATGACAACAAAAATTTCTGGATCTCGACAACCGCGCCACCTACCGGGTCTCCCTGCAGCTAAAAACCATCCAGGTGACCCAATAAATATAAAACAAATCATCAAGATCCTTTCAGAAAAAAAAACTGGATTTCGACAACAGCGCCACCTACCGAGTCCAACTGTAGCTAAGAACCATGCGGGCACCCCCTCAAACACACACACAAAATTTCATCAAAATTTAAGAGCCATTTAGGAGGAGAAGAATTACGAACACACGTACAAAGATATGGAAATACTGATAATAGTTTTGAATACTCCTAAACAAAGCAACATTTGTACTTAGTTTGAGAGGTTGTTCTAGAGTGTTTAGTTCACTATTACTAATTTAATCGAGCAAACGATATTGCATTTTGAAGTTTATATATTAACTAGATAGCCCGTCCCGGCTTCGCACGCTGATTTTATTTTATTATTTTTTTATATATTGGTCAGCAAGTTGAAACTATTAGTATGTACAGGGTGAAACAGAAATAGGTATCAAAATTTTCCCCAGTAACAGAACTTGACAAGGGCAACAATTTTTCTCAATACACTTTTGTCATAAACTCTATGGTTGTAGAATTAAAAAAATTCAAAATATAGCACAAAAATCACCGCACGCCACTGGTTCGACTGCGAACGTTTTTCTTTATCAGCAAAGGTCAATCACCGTAACGGGAGGTCATTAAATTTATTAATCTGATCAAATTAAAATGTGGGGGAAAGTGATTTTACCTTAATTTTAAGGTATTTCGCAGACTGTTCTAGATGTTAGGGAAAATAAAGTTGTATTTAACAAAAACAAACAAACAATGTTAAAACACTTGTTTAACAAGATGGAATTTTTAGAAGCCACAAAATCTTATAAATAAACTCACACTATTGTCCAATGAAAATTTTGTGTTTGTTAACCAATGAGATGTTTCAATTTCAAAATAAACAACCAATAGGACAATTATTTTAGTGGCTTTTTCGAGAAGCTTTATTCCAGTGACGATTCAAGTTCTTCAAATACCAAAAAATATCAGATAATCGGTACCTGTAAAATCACCCTTATGCCCCCTTTCACGCCCTGGTTGTGTTCCCAGTCCAAGATCTTTGTTAATTAATGTGTGTGTCTCATAAAGTCATTATATTCTCTTTCTAAATATAATTCGTTGTACGCTAAAGAATCGATAATTTTTTTGAAATGCCAACTCATCCAACCCCAATCTTAAGAAAATACAACTCGTGCTGCACACTCGTTGTATTTTCGTCGTTGGGACTGATTCGTGGCATTTAAAAAAAAAATCGTTAATAAGCGCACCACTGATTATATTACCATTGACAATACTATCATACATTCTTTTTTTTTGTTAATGTCGTTAGACCATAAGAGAGAGTTGAGTTTTGTATGGCCTGATTTGCTTGTAGAATGGGTCTCCATTCTCTTTTCTTTTTGCTGTTGCTTTCCTCTGATATAACATTCTTTTCTAGGTCCCTTTTTGTGTATAGGACTTATATGGGGTGAAATTGAAATAAACTCATGGACAGAATTAAGGCACCACCTCATATATTTTGTGTTATTAATGTTATAAATTGCAAATTAATGATGATTTTTAGTTTTCTAGCTATCTAACAAGTAGGCTGTACCTACTTTGACAGTTCAAGTAAATGCTGTCAACAAGGGTTTTGTTTTAAAAGTGCAATAATTGCAAATAAAAGCATATTTGGCAAAAATTGAAATAAAATCTGATCGGAAATTTTTACTTATTAAGTCTAGTCGTCTTTAGCCACCAAGTTTTTTTTGTGTCAGTCCGAGTGTAATACGTTTTAGTAATGAATCGCAGAACAAATTTGTCAGCGGAGGAAGCAGTAAAAGCATCAACTTTGCTGGATGAAGGATATTCGATGTGTCATGTTTCTAATGTGATAGGAAGAAACCATTACAGCGTAAGTCGCATGGTTAAACGATTTAACGAGACGGGTTCTTACTTAGGAAGGCCGGGACAAGGGCGAAAACGGTGTACTAATCCAATGAGTGTTTTCTTAGACAATCGGCTGCAATAATCAGGAGAACGACTAGTACCATTCTAAAAAACGAGCTCTTAGCTGTTCGCAATCTCCTCGTATCTTCCCGAACGATTAGAAGGCGTTTAAATGAAAACCGTCCAAGAAACCCTTGCTCACCAGAGAGTACAAAATTCAAATATTGCGTTTTGCGAGAAATCATCAAGAGTCCCGTATGGTGGTGGCTCTGTAAAGTTTTGGGGAGGCATCTGTTTTGATGGTCGCAGAGAGTTGGTCCCTATACATACGTGTTAGGTTAATGAATGCGGATTATTATCTTGAACACATTCTTGTTGCTCATGTAATGCCATTTGCTCCTTTTGTTGGGCCGAATTTTTTGTTTATGCAGGCTAATGCTCATCCTCATGTGGCTAGGCAAGTTATTCGCTACTTAAATGCTATTGCTATTCTGTTCATGGAATCGCCAGCCATTAGTCCTGATATGAACCCAATAGAGCATGTGTGGGACGATATTAAAAAAATAACGCCATGTTCCGCTGATTTCATTCACAAGCTACTAAACTGTACCTAACAATAAGCCTTCATGAAAATTTTATTGCAGTAGTGTAATTATACAAGTTTAATTGAGTATTGCGTTAATTTTGTCCACGAGTTTATATGTAAAAATTTGGTGCACCATAAGGTCCAGTAAAACATATCTGTGGAAATTTGAGTGAAACATTTTAATAGGGCATAAACTCTGAACCATCCTAGATGTGGCGCTCAGGAAGCAATTTTAAAAGTTGACATGACAAAAAACTTATCTGCTTGAGTTCGACCGATAAAATTTAAGTTGGAACTTGACATCAAAGTTGATATACCTGCCTCAACTAATTGTGTAGTGCTTATTGTTGTACGCAAACAATAATATGCCAGATTTACAATAAAACGGTTTATTAATCGGTAATTAATCAGGACATTCAACGAAAACGAACATAAAGCGAGTCGTCACTAAATAGCAGGTGAAGAACTTACCTCCGTTGCGAAAGCTATTCAATGTAATTCGTGTTACATACAAGCAAATCACTTAAAGGAAACACACTAACAGCCTGTTTTCATGTGAAATGAAACATGAAATTGGTCCTTATTGCCTGGTCTTTAGATAAGACCAGGCAATAAGTATTCAAGATAGCATCCAGCGTTTAAGACCACTCGCAACTCAACATGAAATCAGGCTGTAATTCTGTAAATCACATAGCAGCCAACCACAGATCAGTCAGTCTTTTGTACATTTTTATTTTCGAGAAAAGGAAGCACACACGCTGGACTCGGAAACACGTACAAATCTCAAGTATGGTAACTGAGGTGATTCTCCAAAGTTTTTGTCTATTATTTATGAACTAAAGATATGTGAATTTTACCTCGATACAGGGGCGGAGTGGAAAACCCAAACCACGGGGGGTTGCACTCTACAAGGTATTACCAGATTCTTTTTACACACATTTTGATTTCACCCTGTATATTATGCCAACTTGCATTCCGTCAGAGTATCGTCTTGTTCACCCAGGCATTTATTGAATATGCTCGTTAGGGTTTCTAAAACTTGCTGGGGGGCATGTTTTATTAACTCAGCAGGAATACCTCCTGGGCCCGCGGCTTTCCCAGTTTACTTTGCCTTTCTTGGTTGTATTAATTTGTTCTTCCATTTTGTATTCGGGTCTGGTTTCCGTAGTTAACGTCGTCTCCATTCTGTCATCTTTATCATCTGTATGTTGGTTTTATTATTATTATTTTCTTGTCTTATGTATTTGATGAAGTTCCATGCTTCCCTTATTTTCTTTCGGCCCATGTAACTATTTATCCATTTCGTCACACTTTTTATTAAAATAATCGCTCTTTGTTTTTTTTTATTTGTCTTTTCACTGCTTTGTTAATTCTATAGTATTCTCTTCTATCTCCGGGGTCTTGTGTCGCTAACCATTTTTTATAGCTGTTTTTTTTTTCTTGTATTAATTTGTCAACTTCTGTATTCCACCATTGCTTAGTTAGTTTCAGATGCTTGTTCCCCTATGGCTTCATTATGCTGCTTGATGAATTAGTTATTTGAATTTTTAGTACATTTCTTCAAAATCTCTACCAAACCTCATTTCATTTTTCGATTGCTTTAGGACTTTTAGCGGTTTAATTTTTGTGTATGAGGGCCAGAGGTGCTAACCCTATTCGCCTCAACCCCCTACCTGGAGGACAGGTTATTTTTTGTTGATTGAACCTGGTCTTCTTTATATAGACTGACAGTTTTGTGTTTGTCTTTTGTTCTGACAAAAATAGTTTCGTTCACATGTCTTTGACGTGATTCAAATCTCGAAAGGTTTAGTTGATCTGTTCTCTTTTGTTTCTCGGTCTGTATAAATTTTCTCTAATTTATCGATTCATTGATTTGTTGTTGCAGTCTGATAAAATCCGAGTACATATTATGATAATAGTCTGATCGTCATGCATAAGGGTTTGAAATATCTACATTCGCCCGCATTATTTGCATAGGGGTAAATTTTGTAAAACTGCAGTATTATTGTAGCTCATTATCGCTCTCTTTACAAGACTACCTAGAAGTACAGCTTTGGGCATGTGAGCATTGTCCCTATTTTGGGAAGTCGGACGAGAATTCCTTCAGCTGGATGACCTCAGCTTCGCCCTTCGCCGGCGCCTGTACGCTTAATTTTAATTATTGTATCGGTAACATATAAGTTTGGTTGTAAAGGAGGGTGACACACTCGGTGTGGACGACGAATATATCCAACGTTCCATCATTCGAGTTTTAATTACTGACTTTTCTTTTAAATTTCTTCTTTACATGGATATGAGGATGATCGAGTATATTATATTGGTGTTTCATCTGTAGTTTTAATTTTCTATTTATTTGGTGAGTAAAAGTGGGTTGCTCATTTTCATTGTACAGGATATCGGAATAGTATATTGTGCAACTAGTGCGGCAAGTTGTCGATTGCCCACGAAAGCGAAGTTGAGCGCACGAACGAAGTGAGTGCGCTCATTCGCTTGAGGGGGCAATCGACAACGCCGCACGAGTTGGACATACTATTTTTTATTGCGAATGCGGAATAAATCCCAATATAAAATTGGACTCCAGGAGCAGATTCAGTTTTCAGTAGTTTGTTTATCTGAATTTGCGTGTGCAAAGAATAATTTGCGTGCGAAAAGTAAACTTTGCGCACCCAAATTAATAAATGGGCAAACAGTTACTTTGCAACCGTAACCGAGGTTGCAAAGATATTGTTTGTCTACATGAGCAATAAAATAGTTATTTTCCTAATTTGCTGTTGTAACAAAGCTATTAACGCACTCATTTTAGTGTGTTAATATTTCATTAACGCACCTAAAATCTAGAATTTTTGTTTCCATTGGTTAGACACACTGAACCTTGTGAACGAAATGTCAGTGTGATTTTGTGGTTAAGGTTCCATGTAAGTCATCTCAAGTATACTTCAGGTACAGAAAAATCAAAATTTGACAAAATTTCCTAAATTACCAAAATTGATTTTATTTGTAAAAAAATGAAATTAATATGCAAATTAGGAAAAATAACATGAAAAACTCGTTTTGTAAAACTTAAGAGCACTCGTTCTACGGCAGTCGTGCTGCAAACCTGAACTCGTGTCTTAATATAAGTTTTACAAAACTAGTGTTTCAATATACTATTTTCTAATTTGCTGTTGTAACAAAGCTATTAACGCATCCATTTTGAGTGCGTTAATATGCTATTAACGCACCCAAAATCTAGAATTTCTTTTTTCAATGGTAACACACACTGAACCCTGGACTGAACGAAATCTCAGTGTGATTTTGAGATTATGGTTCCATGTCAAGTCAAATCAAGTATACGTCAGGTACAAAAAATCAAAATTTAGTTAAATTCCCTAAATTACCAAAATTGATTTTATTTGGAAAAATAATGAAATTAATATGCAAATTAGAAAAAATAACATGAAAAACTCGTTTAGTAAAACTTAAGAGCACTCGTTCTTTACAGGCACGCCTGCCTACGGCAGTCGTGCTGCAAACCTGAACTCGTGTCTTAATAAAAGTTTTACAAAACTAGTGTTTCAATATACTATTACAAAACAAGTGTCTTAATAAACCAGTGTGTTAATAAAGGCGATTAATAATCGCGGCTGTTTAAAGCACGAGCGACCGTAGGGAGCGAGTGCCTTTAATTGTCGAGATTTTTAATCGTCCATTAACATACGAGTTGATTACAATATTTTTTCTTAACCTTTTTAATCTGGGAAAAAAATCCGTTTCTGAAATTTCAATTTATGAAATAATTGTCACTTATGCCATAAACATAGTTGTCTGAAAACAATTGAAGTTGCCATATAAAGAAGAGTTCGCCATTGTGAAAGTGCTGTTAATTTGATTAAGTTTATAAATGCAGCTAGAAAATCCTGAATTACTACCGTCTGGAGTATTGGATAATGCATATTTCAGTTTGTTGTCAGCGAAAAGTCGGCAAAAGATCCACAGGATACGGGTTCGAATCCTGTTAAGGCAAATAATTTTTCTATGAATTAATTATTGCAAAATCGTGCGTTAATGAAAAATCATGCATTAATGTGAAATCGTGCATTAATGAGGTACATTAACGATCGATTTGTTAGTCAAAATCAAACGTTAAATTGGCTCTTAATAATCGGTCAACGAAAAACTTGTGAAAGGGCATCACACGAAAGATCAAATCAGTTTTGATTTTAAATTCTGGAAATGCAGGTATCTGAATTTTCTTATTTACCGTGTGACCTTTTAACGCTGTGGTAATCCGAAAATTCAGTTTGTTCGTAATTTTAAAACATTTTTCCACGATGCGAGGATGCATGAGCGAAACTGATGCTCCCGTGTCAACTAACAGCTTAAACGGCGGAGTCCTCAGCTCTAGATGAGGAAATTTGTTAACACTAACACAGTTTAATTCATACTAGTGGTCGCCTAGTGGTCGAAATTCATTAGTTTTAAGTTTGAACGTTATTGAGTATTGAGGTTCTCATGTCAAACACCTATAATCATTGCATATAATTTTTTTGAATTTTGTTCTATTACGTTAGCTGCAAGCGTGTACAAATACGTGATTACCGTGTGTTATTTGCCTTTATTCCCTTCAATACCTATGAAAAACAAACATTTGAACTCACAAACTTCACAGCTCGAAACTCATTCGGTCAATCTAACATGGTCTAGATCTGTGTTGTTATAGATGTGTCTGAAATGTCATAATTTAAACATTCTTTTAGGTAAGAACCCCACTCTAATTCATGAATTGAACTAGATTAAAATAAAAAGAAATTTTGAGTTTTTATTTTGCAGATATTATTCGTAAAAATTAAATATTATGCGTACTAGATATTAAAGTACTAGATTCTACTTTAAAGTACTAGGACGTTAATGTTCCACTTTTGGTATCATAAATAATCCGAAAAATATCACTTTAGACAGTTTAATTATTGCGACCTTCTGGCGTCCACTCTTGGACCGATCCCTACCATTCCCTTATTCCCAGAACTTGATTTCAATTTTGTTGACTGCTGTTGAGATTTTCTTGACGTTTTCAGGTAAATATTGCTGTATTCCAGTTCTATTACAGTGTTAAATTCCCAAAAATTACTTTGTGAGGAAGAATTTTCGAGTGTCAATAAAATATAAGATACAGGATATGACTTCTTTCCTTCCTTCCCCCCAGTAACCCTTACGCATTGGAAACGGTTGCAAATTGTAATAAAAACATCAAAAATTACTGGTCTCGCAATACTATCGCCTTCCGTGGCTGTATTTAAAGAGGAGGGGTTACACTGAGAATTTAACACACATATTATTTTAAGAGCCAATGAAATACGAAATTTTATTTGAAAATGTCCAATCACAATAACACTCTTCTGATAGTGTTCATGCGGTTCAAAATAAATCGACGATTATTTTTTAATGCAACTCTATGGAAACCAATTAATAATTTTTCAAAATGAAACGAATTCTGTCAATTTGTTCCAAAAATGCATCCATCGATATGGGGAATTGCATCAACTTTAGAAATCAATCATAAAATCGAAAAAAACAACCCCTACGAATACAAAAAAAGCAGAGGAATGATTATAAATTATGAAATGGTCATTCGCTTTATGAAGCAAGTTAGTACGGCGGCGGAGAGAGCGAAATCGTTCATATTAAAGTGTAACCCACTACTTTGGTATAACTCAATAAGACATATATAGATTTGTTTGTTAAAAAATTCTGCATTTAGAATGGAAATTTACGACAGTGTGGGTTAGTCACGAGAAAAGTTATTCCAAGAAAACCGTGAAAATTGGCAAAAATTATTCCAATAAAATTAATGCTCATATCTTTGGCTAAATAAAAGGTAAAAATATGTGGTTCGTTTCATTATGAAGCCCAAAATATTTACTTTAAAATGGCTAATTGGAAAATTGCGCGAACTTATGCTTTTCGACCAAATTCTATTATTTAATGCTACGGCGCATGATTTATTCAGAAATTTTCTATATTCAAGTTGCTATAACTCGTATAGTGTAGTCTTTGTAGTAAAAATTTTCACATCAAAAACTGCAGAATTTTGTTGTCTCTAATTCACTTCAACTGTATCTAATGTATCAATGTATCTTCAAATGTATCTATCTACAATAATACATTCGCTACAATCGTGTTTTTGGGAAAATGTAACTTGCTCAGGCTACACTCTCGATCACCCGCCCGCGCCCCTCTCCCACCGCAAACGCCTATATGCTATACACTATACTACCACCGAGCGCAATGAATTAAACTAAAATTAATTTTTATTTTTAATCAAATACATAAAGTTTTTAAAATTAACAATAATTTTTCTTCGTCACTTATGTCTCTAACTATATCCTTATTTATACACTTCATTTGATATTTACACTATATGTAGAACAAAACATAACCCTCACGTTCACATGCACATTTGCTCGAAGAACAATTCTTCTCATTGCAAAATAATTCTATTGCTTGTCTAATCGCATGCGGTATAGGTGTTTCATTAATTAATTTTGGGGATAAATTGGAACCATCTTTGATCCAGCCAAATTCCAAAGGATTCAATGGTTCAATGTGTTGAATCTTACTGTTTATCCATATCTGGACTTGATAATAGCATCTGGAAACAAAATTTTAAGCGATAAGTATAGACCTACTAAGGACGCTTCTCCAATAATGAGGTCCACAATAAAATTGACGAAGAAATCGGTGAATATACACATAAAAGGAAGGAAAAATTTGAGAATTTCCTTCGATTTCCATGGAATTCCCTCATCAGACCCTGACTTTTTGACAATGGAACCACCTCAAGAGTATACCCTTTCAAATAAAAAAAGAATTTTGTAAATCGGTCCACAATTGACGAAGAAATCGGTGAACATACATGAAGTCGGTTAATAAAAGGGAGCAAAAATTTGAGGATTTTTCTCGATTTCCATGGGATTCCCTTATCAGATCCTAACTTTTTGACAATGGAACCACCTCAAGAGTATACCCTTTCAAATAAAAGAAGAGTTTTGTAAATCGGTCCACAATTGACGAAGAAATCGATGAACATACATGAAGTCGGTTAATAAAAGGGAGCGAAAATTTGAGGATTTTTCTCGATTTTCATGAGATGCCCTCATCATATCCTGAAATGGTGACAATGGTGACAATCTGTAAGTATACTCTTTCAAATAAAAGAAGAATTTTACAAATCGGTTTATAAATGACGGAGTTCTGAGGTAACAAACACTAAAAAAAACAAAAAAAAAATATACAGCTGAATTAATAACCTCCTCATTTTTTGAAGTCGGTTAAAAAGGCCATGATTCAGTTTCCACAAATAAAAGAAGACTTTGTTGTTGTTTTAGTTGAGGATTTCTGCAGAAGCTTACCAGCGTTTCATATTTTAACAGAAGGTGATACAACTAATGCTTTATTCAAAATTGGTAAAAAATCTGCACTAAGCACTTTGTTGCAAAAGGGTGATGACATCCAGTTGACTAATTTTGCAGCAACCTCTATTTTGAACAGCAGAGGCACGTAAGCATATTTGCTTTTATATAAACAAGAAAAATCAAAGAATCTGAATGAGGCTAGGTTAATGTTAACACTAAACACTAAAAAGAAATTCCTCCAACCGAAGATGCATTTCAATTGCATGCACTAAGGGACTAAGAAGAATTATTGTTCATTTTTAAAACTTTATGTATTTGGTTAAAAATAAAAATTAATTTCAGTTTAATTCATTGCGCTCGGTGGTAGTATAGCGTATAGCATATAGGCGTTTGGGGTGAGAGAGGGGCGCGGGCGGATGATCGAGAGCGTAGCCTGAGCAAGTTACATTTTCCCAGAAATACGATTGTAGCGAATTTATTATTGTAGATGGATACGTTATTAGTTGAGGTGAATTGCAGACAACAAAATTCTGCAGTTTTTGATGTGAAGATTTTGAAACTTGAACTTGAATATAGAAAATTTATGAATAAACCATGCGCCGTCGCATTGAATAATAGAATTTGGTCGAAAAGCATAAGTCCGCGCAATTTTCCAATTAGCCATTTTAAAGTAAATATTCTGAGCTTCATAATGAAACAAACAGCATATTTTTACCTTTTATTTAGCCAAAGATATGAGCATTTATTTTATTGGAATAATTTTTGCCAATTTTCACGGTTTTCTTGGAATAACTCTTCTCGTGACTAACCCACACTGTCGTCAATTTCCATTCTAAATGCAGAATTTCTTAACGAACAAATCTATGTATGTCTCATTGAGTTATACCAAAGTAGTGGGTGGTTGAACGAATTTGACCCACCGGCCGCCGCACTAAGTGTAATGACCATGAATAAAAATATTGTACAATTTTTGACTACGAATTGTATTCAACATACTATTCAATGAACCAAATTAATGATAAAATAAAATTTTTCAAAAGCTAGCTCGCAAATTTGCGTTACACATGCTTTCATTTCTATAGCAACCGGTAAATAAATTTTAGATAATTGAAGTTTTTTCTGAAAGCAGTTTCACGAGTTAATTTATAGGTAATAATCTAATAATAATTATTACCATTCTGCTATTTACGTGTTATTCGCAATGGAAAGTGTGTGAAAAAGATTTGGAAAGACATCTGATGGAGAAATCAATGTGCTATTAGAAGAAACGTACCGGAAAACACTCGGAAAAACACGGAAGTCACGAGAGTCGGTATGGCGTCAGTTTTTTCAGTTTTTGGAAGAAAAGGCTACAGGCGCTTCTAGAAAAAAAAAAAAAAAAAAAACAACAGCAACGCAGTGTTGTATGGAGTGAATTCGCGACCGGATTCTCGTTAGTGTAGTGTTTAATTTTAAGTTTTAGCATTAGTTAAATAAGTTTAGATTTAAACACCACGCTTTCTGTTGCGGCATAGCATGAGGTTGCTACAGGGAGCGAGCGTGCGATAGTAGCGGAAGTCGAGCGGTAAATGGCGCCAGCCGCTGAAGGTTTACCTTTATACTGTCTACCGCTTGGCCCTCCCACTTCCGCGCTCTCGCGATAAAGCGTTTTTTACGCTTTGAGTCGCGAGTGGTTAGTTATAAGTAGTGTAATAGTATAGTTTAGCGCTCGCGCTATAGATTAAGTATAGTTTTAAGTAGATTTAAGTTCATTTAATGTAAGTTTTAACTAAGAATAGACTGCAGCCAATCAGAAAGCCGGACGCCACCTGCGATCGGGTTTTACCCCGTCGCAGGTATAAAGGCATGCCACTTTCTGGTTGGAGGGCAGTTCTATTCGGACCTTGTGTCTGAATAAAGTGCATACAAAATCCAAACTGATGTCTTCTCTTTAACAACTCGTCGACCCCAAACCCTGCTGGTCCGGTGGACCACTACGTCGAGGCGCAGAGCACCAGGTCGAGCATCCGCTCTGACCGACAACCCCCTTCGACGTCGGTCGATGTCTCCGGCAACGTTTTCACCACCGAGAAGTCGCGGACCCCATCCGTCACCTGGTTGAAACCGTGTTCCTGCGACAGCAGCAGCTCTGTCTGAAAAAGAAAATAAAAAAAATTGTTGAAATTAAAAAAAAGGAACTTCAAAAGAAATTTTCCTTGATTGCTTCCTATGAATTACCTTGGCGAGGTGGAGAAGGGGTTCAATGTCAAACTTACTTCTTCAAGGAAGAAATTAACAATGATGGTCTTCCTTCAGGACGTGTAGATTATAATTTAATTCTATTTTTTTCTAAAACTGCGGTGCAAAGCGTTTAACTAAAAGTAAATGGTTGATACCCAATGAAAATGCGGAACTTTGTTCTGTAAGATAAGTCCATAGTTCCTTCTTTGTAATTGATTTGTAAATATCAGATAATTATAGACTGTATACAACAAGCTGTTGTCGAAGACAGGCAGCAATGTCAAGACCCGGAGTATGATTTTAACGCGTAATCCATTTTGGAATTCTAATGGAAAGAACAATTGGTACAAAAATTTCCCTATGGGAGTAAATGAAATTGGAAAATGGCAGAAAAATAGGGTTGGATACTAAAAAAAGAAAAATATACAATCATTCGATTAGATCCAGTATAGCGTTTCGTCATTGGCTTTGGCAGGTGTTGGCGAGCATCAGTTAATAAAAATCACAGATCACAATAATATTAATTCGATCAACTCTTATTTGCAAATACACAAGGAACATCACAGGACAATTATTGTTGAAATAATGAGAACTACTACATCGACAACGATTGACCAACACCAGGGAGGGTGAAAATTATGACGTTGAACATTCGTTCAAAGAAACCAGTTTGAAACATAGTCTACATAACTTGGACTACGAGTAGTATAGTGGAATAGTCGATACAATTTCCACGAGTGGAATATGCGGTCGAATTCTTTGAAACCCTAGTAATAAATATGAAGAATTGCATTTTTATTAGTCTATTACAAGATATGACAGGTGAATGGAATAGTCAAGTCAACTACAACTCATAGCATAAACAATGCCAGATTATAATTCTCCAAAATTTTAACTCGTTGCTATGATAAGGAAATGCAACGAGTGTAACGATATACATATTATTCAAATCGAATTTGTAATCGGCAATGTTTATGCCATTTGTTGTATTATAAGTGAGCATCCCTGCGATGGTGGCGACTGCAACGCTAGTCTGTCGGGCGCTCGGAGTACTATCTTATTACAACAATAAATATTAATTTAATGTATTTGTAACACATATTAAATATAAATTTTAGCTTTCTGCACTTTTACTCCATTTAAACTTTAACTATGTTTAAGGGGTACAAAGTTTTCTCTTCACGTATTAATTATAGATTGTTTTTTGAGGTCGGGAACCGAAATTGGCAATTTCTATTGTTCGTACGGATCATTATTATTGTAAATTGGTTCTTCGTCGTGTACAATGAGTTTGGTCTCATTGAAATAAGGAGAATTGTTAGCATTTGAGATGTTCTATATTTGGTTCCGTGTTTTGGAAAAGCTCTTCGGAAATAAATTCTGAGAATTATTTCGACGAAAGCTTTGCCTAATTGAACGCATTTGTTGGGTGTTTCTGTAGAGTAGGCGGGTTATTTTTTATGCAATGGCCCACCCTGCAAATTGACTGACAGTAAACAGTTTTTTAATAAAGTCACTTTGACATTCAAATATTAAACCAAATTGTCAACAGTTAGTAGTGCCAACCTAATTTAATTTTCATAATTAGAGCATACTCTAATTTATAATTTAAATGATGGCACGGTACTATTTTTGCCGTAAAAATTATAGAATCAAATGTAAAAAAAAATCCCAATCATACCGACTCGACTGCCGCAAATAAATTTTTAGAACTTCACAACTTAGATTTTTAATTCAACACCCGTTTATTATACAGTCATAATAATTATGCTGATTTTGAATGTATTACACAGAGAAAAATAATTACTTGATTCAATAAAATGGGTTTCTTTGAAAGGTATTTATTTGTAACGAAAAGATTGTTGAACTAAAACCAATATTCTTGTTTTAATTAAATTAACAGTTTTGAACGTCAAAATTTTTGGGGTTTTCATGAATGTTTTAAGAAATGTTACAGAAGGAGGTGTTGGATATAATTATGTTTTACCCAAATAAGTCACTTGTCTAATAAATAGCTATTAAAGCTGTTTATTAAACCTATTACAAAAGCAGGAGCCAATATTGTCTATATGAAGCTTACAAAGATTATATTTTATTACATATCAAAGAAGCAGAACAGGGGGAATCCTTTCATGTCATGACCCACTTTTTAAAACAATGGTACCTACTTGGTTACATACTTGTATACCTGGGGTTTTTCTCTTTTTCGTAAACATTTCTTAACCAATTTTCTAGTTTTTCTTTCTCATTTTTTTTAACTGTTAGGTCATAATAAAAAAAATATTTTTGATGCTAATTAACAAAAGTTATGTTTTTGTGGAATTATCGAGTGATCGAATCAAAATATTTTCTTTAACGATTTTGTTTTTATAGGAATAGGGCTTTATAATGTGCAAAATAACGATAATCGAACTATTAAAAGGTGATTCAATAAAAAAACGCGTTCTCCCAAAAGTTTAATGAAATTACAGTTGACAACAAATAAATAAATACGACAATCGTAATCAAAACAATATCGATATGAAAATAAAAAGTAGATAATCAGAATAAATAAGAAAATAATAAATACGCTTATATACAAGGTGAAATTTACACAGCTAGAAATTACACATTTTCCGTACAGATCGTATGCACCGCATAATCAGTATTAAAGCAAACAATCAATTCATATAAAAATGTACACAAGGTCGGCATATACCACGACATTTAAAAATACATCATTTACAATCTATACAGATATCTCCAAACAGCGTCACACTTACATTAATGTTTTTAAAACAAAACAATAGAATGAGAAAATTAAGTGTATGATCTATAATTAACTTAATTAGCACGTGTAGATAGAAAGTAAGTGGTAGTGATTAAAAGTATGCTAACTACAATATAATAACTATATATAAGAAAAATGAACCAATGATACAGTTTCGTGCTTTTTGTAGAATTTAATGATTTTTTACGAGGTAAAAAGCGTAACAAATTAGTTCCAATTAAATAGAAATTTCTAAATCTTTCCCTAATAAAAATCGCAAACCGCATTTGGGTGAAAGTTGAAGCTAAGGCTCGATAAAAGTAAGTGGGTCGTGTTCTGAATTATGCATTCGCGAATTAAATTTCATTCTTTTTCAAGGTTCAAAATCAAGAAGATGTAAACATAGCAAAAAAATTAAATAAAAAACAACTCCACACTTCGTTTTTTGCCGATAGGCAAGTAAAAGTTCAGCATCAAGGTTCTCCTTGTCATGAATTTTACCCTCCTCATTGAGCTATAGCCGTTAAAGGTCTTTGTCGGAATCCTTTGGAACCATCAGGACCACGCGGCATTCGGACTACATTCTCGCCGTTCTGGAAAGCGGTGCTGTTGCTTCGAGATCTGGGACTGCTACAGTCGGAGGATTGGCTAGCAGAAGAAAGACGCCTGTTATAACTATTCTCAGAACCTGATAAACTACAAGCGCTCATTCTTCGAGAAAGAAACAAACTTGATTCACTAGAGTCGCGGCTACTGTAACTTAGACGTCTTGGCATGTAGATGAAGTTGGCTTCAGTGCTGGAGGCAGAAAGGCGACGTTGCAACCATGCTGCAGGTTCTATGTACCTTGAGGGAAAGTGAGCAGAAGAACCTCTTCGTAGTCTGGTTGCTTTTTTCAAATCTTCCGTCTCTGAACTGCTTGGACAGGAGCTGATGTAATCGGTATCTGAGTAGTTCTTATTGTTATTGTTAGCGTTGTTATTGTTGGATTTTTTGTTGACTTTCTTCTTGCGTTCAGGATGAGGAACATTATTGAGTTCGTATACTTTCATAGGTTCTCCGAGAGTTTGTTGCAACTGGATGGCATTTCTAGCTGATTCGGAAGTCACAAATTCGACTAAAGCACATACGACTCCGGCTAAAGAAGGATTTTTGTTGATAAATTGTCGTACGTCTGCTGGAATTGGATTACCGGGACGCAAAATTCGGATTAACGCAATCTCACCGCAAATCTTGAAAAGTTCTGCAACGTTTTCGATTGTTGCCTTATCGATGGGCATGTGGACAGCGACCACGGTACGTGAAGGGGTGGTTTCGTCGTACTGAGGCAGAGGATCGAGGCGTCTCAATTTGGTTCCTGCTTCATTAATTTCTAGTTTAGTGGAACGAGATAAAGCGTGCGCTACTACTCTCCAATCTTTGGTCAAATGCTTGACCCTTTTAAAGCTAGAAATCAGTTTCAAACTGACGTACCCTTCCTTATTCCTCTTGACGTGTTTGAGCAAGAATGCATCTTTAGTTATGTTTGCATCTGAAAAATAAAACTCCACTTGTTGGACGATCTTGTCCGCAAGCTCCTCGGAGGGTGGTTGGAAAGGTGGTTCCGTCACTTCCGGGGTGACTTCACATCCCGAGTCTTTGCCACCTCCTGCAGAACCCGTGTCAGATGCGCTATCAGAGAGATCGGCCATGTGCGCTCCTTCATCTTCCGCCTCTGCAGGATTTTCTTCGGTTACAGTACTGCGGTCAAACGACAACGAAACATCACTATCAATGGAAGAAATGCTGTCTCTCGTCTCCAGAAGCTTCGAGGGCGGTGGTGAGAAAGATAAAGAGCCAACTTCGTCCAACTCCAACTCTTGGTTGTTGAAGGTTTCTTCGACTGGTGCCGGCATTTTTATTTTATTCACTTAGTAAACTATTATCACAATTTATCACTGAATGTATTTTTACACGAGAATTCAGCTCGATTAGTCAGTCTTCTTTTTTTAAGGCACTTTCACATCGAAATCGTACACTGCGTTAGTATGTCGTGTGAATGTAGGTCACACGTGGTGATCGGGTTTGCTACTGCCACAACACACCTGTTTGATGACCTAGCTTTAGCGTACTACTAGAGTCGCGCCGGTGTGATGCTGGCTTTATAGGCGATTCCGCCCCACCTCGCCGAGCATGGTCAGTTGTATGAGAGGTGAAACCTCTTCTTGTGTCATGGCCGAGAACCTGACCTATCATAACAAGTAGGGTCTCTATACTTCATAAAGGTGGAACGGTGGTCATTGAAAGAAAAAATCCAGGTACTTCATGGTGACAGTAAAATTGATCAATTTAATTTGACTCTACTCGAATTAGTCATCATTTAGTTGACTTAAAGTTTTTCGGTCTGGTAGACAAGACACTTTAATATTTATAATTTCATTATAGGTAGATGAGTATTTTATACTCAAATTGAATTTTTAATACCATTTATTTCATTTAATTTTTAAATGATTAAACGTAAATTCTAACATCGAAATGATCGAAACATGAAACATCGAAACTAGATTAAAAAAAAATCTGTTGTAGTCGGTTTGGTACACTTAATTCATGGTTTTCTAAAAAAAATTCTTATGGAACAGTATACATCAAATACATTGTTGAATTCATAAAAATACGCTTTTAAATGCATAATGAAATGAATAACATTAAATTAAAATATGAAAGTCGACTATGATTTGTCCTTAAAATTGAAATACATATATTTAAAACATAAAAGTTGACTATTATTTGACTTTGAAATTGAAATACATACATATGTCAAATCATATCTTTGTAGCAGTTTTTATTTTATTATGTATTATTTTTATTTTATTTTTTAAAAACCACCTGTTGCATTTAGTTGGTAGAATAAAAAAACTTTTATTCAAAAATGCCTAGGCTTTTTGACAGTTTTGACATGATCAACGTGTCAGTAAATAATTTAAAAAAGTTTTCAAAAATGAATCGAAAAAGAGAAATCTATTAATAGATAAAATGAACATAGCGGTTATCAACTGTTATCAGCTAATATTAACACTCCATCCAACCATAATTGGGCGAAAAATAAAAATTCTGTGAACAAGTATTTTGTCAATTTTCGGCTTGTGTTTGTTTTGTTAAAAAACTACCTACAAAACATTAATAGTTATGTTTTGTACCAGAATATATTATGAAGAAGAATTTTACATAATAATGTAGTATAATTAGCAGATAGATAATAAACTATTCTGACAGTCCCTGATAGTGTAGTGATAATAAATTTAATTATTTTTCCAAAATCGTCGTGTTCAAAATCGTTACTAAAGTAGTTTTTATTCTACGATTTTAAATGGGGATTTAAGACCACTCATCAAACACTAAGATCTCCTCACACTACACATAGGTTTCTTTTTCGTGTTTTTTTTTTACTATAAATTTTTGCTTCAATGATAATAATAACCTCCACAAATAATTTTCGCACAAATTTTGTCCGAATTTGCGATTTCGGGTAAAATTTAATATGCACTAAACTCATTTTTCATTAGTCTGTGTTTTATTTGCATCGGCTATCACCTCGGCAACTAAACACACATCCATAATGAAAAAATAACACTTTAGTGCCTTGATGCATTGAATAGATAGTAGCAAGGAGTACCTACCCCACTTGGTCGTTTGTGGTTGGTGTGGTTTTATTTAAATTTTAGTTGTAATTCTTACTGCTTTCCACCAAGACAGTACCTACTAATAATTCGATGTATTAGTCTTGAAGAAAAGAGGGGGTAGTCGTTAAATGGCTACTTTTATCCTTGTGAAAAATAAACATCAATTAAATCCATTTTTATCTAACAACCTCATGGTCTCTCCTCCTGTTACATATTCCATGAATTACTCATACATTTACCTCAATAAAAATCCTTGACATCAGATTTTGGAAGATGTTTACCTGCTATTCGACTGACGTATTCCGGTTTAGGCTTGATAACATTGTCGTTTGACGTTCACGGTTATAAAGGGATTTTCTGATAATCCTCTATTTGTTCACAGATAAGGATATTTTGCATTTTAAAATTATCCGTTTGAATAAATTAAAAAGTATGATTAAATAACACGAGTGAACGAACTTCATTCTATGATTAATCTAGAATACATAATAATAATTGCTTTTTGGACTTTTCCCAAATTTCCGATGATTCGCCGTTATGATACATAATGTTGAATAACACTTTCAAATGTACTGTTTTCATTCTGGAGAAAATTGCGAAGTCGGGAATGGTGACAATTTTACTATTACAGTATTATAATTTGCTTCAGTGTTTGCAAATTGCAATGTAACAACAAAATAACAGTAAAAGTGACTTTCAACTGTAGTTATATTAAAAACTATAAAATCGTAATTGATACAGTTACATTTACATTGTTACACAGATTGCAGCTGACAAGGTAGATATATTTTATTTGTTCGAAAAATAACTGTAAAATGACAGTGTATATGGGTATTTCTCATCAAATTCCGAAATTTAAGTCCCAATGTTATTAGTGCTAAGCTACATTAACTAATTATGATATAATATTTTCATTAAAATACAAGATAGCTGTACAACTATTATAAAAAAAATGAGACATTGATAATAAAAAATATATAATATATGTTAAATCTAATGTCATGAAGATCATTCCCTCACCCTGCCCCTCCGTCCAAGTAAATTGATAGTAAGACTGTTTTCTCAAATTTAACAACATTCTTCCTAATTAAATGTTGCTAAAGTATATTGGAAAGATAGTGTTTATTGTATGTCAAATCTTTCATTACGCTACGACGAATACATAAATCATAAAAGGATTTTAAATATATGTCCCTGAAAATAAAATCATTCCCTCACCGTTTTACGAATATTCGATTCATGATCGTACCGAACGAGATCTGTGACCGCAACCTTAAGTTTTTGAAACCTGGCAACACTCTTATATGTCAAATATGGCGGTTTCTTTTCAACGCTGCAGCGAGTTTGTGCAAGAAAGATTTTCGTTGAAATTATTTCAAAATTACAATTATTTGTATCATTACCTCACCGAACGTATATAAATGATAAAGTTAGTATATATACATATGTTGCAATTCTTTTCATACGTTTTGGGGAGTAAAATGTATAGTTAAAAAAAGGTTAATAAAATTGAGGTTATGTGTGTGTGTTTTCTGTAGCTTTTGTGCGAATTCGTCATTCCCTCACTATCATTCCCTCATAATACTTAGAAATGAGGGAATGACGACTATGTGAGGGAATGATTTATGCAGTGTTACATCATTATAATTATGTTTTTGGACTTCTTTATTGTTCTTATTCTTGTATTGCATGGCTTTTGATTTTACACAGGTGAAAAATGGCGCGACAAAAAAAGTTGAGTGACGAAGAAAAAAAATTAAAGTACGACAGGAAAAGACGAGAAAAAATAAAAAGTAATGCGGAATCCTTGGAAATACCTACTGCGGGAAAAGGAAAAGTTAAAATATTTAAAAAAGAAAGAAAGGTCAGGTAAAATCAATCAATACTATGGGTGCCAGAAAATAGAGACACCAAAGTTAGTTAAAAGGGGGAACTACAATATTACAGACTTACAGTCAATGACCTAAGTTACTTCTTCTATTTTAAGTACAAAGTTAAAGATTAATAAGTTTAATTACTAAAACTAATAATGTTAAAACTACAAAGATATCCTAAGTTTAAATATTCTTTAAGGGCTGATGATGGCAGTAGTGTTCTGCCGAAACATGTTCCCATTGTAATTTATTAAAGTTTGTGGAGTTCGACTTAAATATATTTAAATTTTAATATCCTAAGTTTGTTTTGTATAAAGTATAAAGTTTTGAGTTATGTTTTGCTAGAATATGATGTTACAGGTTATAAGTGTTCCTTTAGAATTATAATAAAAAATACCCACATATTTTCATACATAACTTCCAGTTTTTTATTAGAAATCATTCCCTCATTTTGAATTTTTTTAAACCTATTTTCTAAATATTCTAAACAAAAATATGGAAGACCATAACTTATATATAAACCTTACATATAATTAAACTTTGGATTTTTGTTATAAAAAAATATTTTCTTTACACAAAATTTTAGATATAATCCAAACTGAAATTTCGTAACTTGGTGAGAAATACCCATATCATGAAAGGCATCCACCGGTGCCCAACCGGTGGTTCGAAACCCCTTGGGATTCGCATATTACACAGGTCGACAAAAAAATATTTTTTCTTTGGGTTTCTGTTTTAATGTATAAATTCAGATTCTACGCATGAAATAAAACCAAAATATCCATTTTCGACTTATAAAGTTTGCTTTTGTCAGTTTTACGTCGACAAGTAAGTTTTGAAGATTTTAATTGATTTTATGAGCAACAAGTAACAGCATAATATGAAATGAAATGGCGGCAAGTTGCATATCATTTGCGTAGTGCACAGTAATGAGTGTTTACTTCTCTATCAGAGCTGTAACAAGCGTTTTTGAGTGTCACTGAATCAAAAAATGGGGTCTAGAAAATGTAATAATGATGTTCATTCATTCTTTTTTATTTGAGGTGAATTTATCAAAGTAAGAAGCACAAAATTTTCTTTGGTAACAAATTGAAAGCTTTGTGAAGCTTATGAAACCTAGTTTAACTTACGAATTTGGAATCAAGATAAAAAATGCACGTCTCATTTCTCCTGTGTTAACTGCAAAAATACTTTATAAGGGAAATTTTTTTAGTATACTATTTATTTTCGTAACATGAACAGTAAATGAATGTTATTATTCTGAAGAATCATCAGAATTAACGCCAAATGGTCTCGATTCTAATGATTTTTAATATTACAATTAAAAAAATTAACAATAAATTCCCGATATTTGCAAAAAAAAAATTACAAAAAATATTCATTTTTGAACTTGTTTATGAATTTGAATATACATTGTGCAATACCAAAAATTTTTTTTAGTCTTATTAATTATAATTCTTAAATAAAAGTGACTCATATGTATAGTAAAAATTTTTTTAATAGTAATTCAGAATAATATTCTGAGAAAATAGGTAATTTTCCTTAAAATTCGAAATATCGCCCTGGTTTCTACAAAAGCAAAGTTTGAAAAAAAAACCTATTTTTCCCTTTATTAATTACGTAACTCAAACCCAAAAATCGTGTCGACCGGTGTTATGTATCTACTTCTACAAAATTGGACCCTATACCTTAATGGTGTAATTTTTTTTTTGTTATGATGCGAATGAGCCTGTATTCAAACGGTCCACGTCACCATATCCACCTTCCCTCGAAGATGTTGTCAAGAAACACTCTGACTTCGAAGCCAAAATGCTCTATCTTGCTGGAACTAAATTTGTTCGTCAACGTCATAATTTTTTATATTCTTTAAGGGCTGATGATGGCAGTAGTGTTCTGCCGAAACATGTTCCATTTGTAATTTTACACTTATTAAAGTTTGTGGAGTTTGACTTAGATATATTTAAATTTTAATATATGGCTTCTGTTCATTTTCATGGCTCCTTAATTTTAGTTGGTATATTGTTTGTATATTTCTCTTGATTCTACAAGGATCTGATTTTCTTGATCTTCGCTTTTTATTTTAACAAATTTTATTTTATTCTTTTATTTAAGTTGGCTCTTGATTCTGTCGATTCTCGTAATTCCCCCATATACTGAAAAAGCCTAATAATTAATTGGTTTAGGAAGACGTTTAATCTTGACAGCCTTCCTGGCGTGCGTGAAATAAAGGCCGAGCCGAAGCCTAAGCTATATCACGAACGCCAGGGAATCCAGTTTTCTGGCCGCGTGGTCGCTTTCATATTAATATAACTTTTTCTACTTTGGTGTCATAATTGAGTTTTTGTGAAACTAAAAGTAGTGTCACAAAGGAACTTTTTGTGAAACTGCTTTTGGTTTTTTTATTTGATACGTAATACGTTGGTATTGAGCATTTCTAACCAACTCCATTCGAAGTCAAGCCAAGTGTCAACTTTTCAGATAAAAAACATAACCAGAAACACAACCGTTCCTAATCCAACTACCTAATCCTAAAAATCCCTAGATTATTTAAAAAACAGAATTTTAACATTTTTATAAAACGAAGAGCTCCAAAGTAGAAAAAATAGTATATTACACTCGTTTAACGAGGCAAAATAGTATATTACACTCGCTGCGCTCGTCGTGCCCCAAAACCACTCATGTCACAATGAAGCCTCTTGTTAAACTCGTATAATAATGTACTATTTTGCTCTAAACTAATTGGGGGAACCAATATTCTCAGATTTACGTTTTTACATGTAAAATTCCTGTCTCAAAATCCAAGTCAATAGTTTCTTTAGAGTTATATTGATTTTCTTTATTCTCTGATTCTCTCAATTCTATTTTTATAGATTTTTCTGATTTGTTTGTTTAATGTGTTTATAAAGTTGCTCTTGAACCTCAAGTTTTCCAGATTTTTTTAATTCTGCTATTTTGTATTAAATCTTCTGAATTTATTTTTAATTTTCCTAAATTTTTTGTTAATTATTCATTTTTCGATTTTATATAAGTTTATGGTTTCTTTGATTCTCCCGATTCCAATGCTTGTGCTCATTATCACAGTTGTATGGTATAATTTTATTAATTATTTGACTCCATTATGTCGACTCTCCTTAGTATATTATATAATTGCCCGGCTTGTATTGGTTTTCTTGATTACCCCAATTAACTTTACTAATTCTCTTTATTTTCGTCTTGATCTGATTCTTATAATTATGATTCTACCGATTCTATAGAATATCTTGTTTATTATATTATTTATTTTTATTTATTATTATATTATATTCACCTAATTTTATCCATCCTGTTCATTCCTGTTTTTCTATATTGTTGTGAATTTGAATCTCGCGAGCCCGCGTGCTGACTTGTATACACTTGTATAAACGGCGTGGACGAGCAGCCGTTGGTGTGAACTGCCCCATCGCAACACATACACATGTTTGTAAATCGTTCTACTCAATATACGTTTTGGACGTTATGGGCTTTCATTGTCCTAACAATAGTTTTAAATGTTGTTCTTGATTTTGTTAATGTTTCTAGTTTCCCTAGTTTCTATTGAGATTGATCTTTTATTTCTTCCAAAACTATTGTATTTTATTTTTATTCAGAGGGAATTCGTATGGTATAATATAAATTCGTAAATGATAAAAAAGTATAAAAAAACAATTGCAGAAGTTTAATTTAATTTATTCTATCAATCCCTTTATTTTTTTATTCTCCCGATTTTACTGATCGTTTTGTTGGTTTTTCTAATTCCTCTTAATTTTCCCGATCCTTATTTTTTTTGTTTATTCGAAATCACGCGTTTACCAGGTAAAAAAAAAACCGAAACATTTGTCTTATTTTAAACGTGCGCCTTTCTGTGACGAACACGGGAAAAAAATTACCAGACAAAATTCAAAGTTAGTAGATGGGCGGACTAATGAGAAGCGCACGAACCAATGAGAAGGCTCCCCTGAAATTACGTCACAAGAGGTGCCGATTCTCTACATTATCTTAATTCTCTCATTTTATGGATTCACCTATCCTATAAGTTCTCTGATTCTTTTGACTATCTTGTTTGTGTCGACTATTTGGTATCTGTTTATTGTATTAATATCTCCAATTCTTATTAGTGCTTCTGCTCCTACATAATATAGTATGTATCACCATTTTTTTAGTTAGGTGTTAGTGTTGTTTTTTTTGTTAAGAAAATTAGTTTTAGGTATTATATCACTCTGTCTGGAGCACAACCGTTCATACATTTTTGCAGGTAGAGAGACTGGTTCGCGGATTGTGCCATAGAAGCAGCATCCCACGATATTTTCTACGGTATTTTGCGGTCAATATTGTGGGACGCGTGCGATTCGCTTAAAATCGGCTGTGCTGATGAGAAAAATAAATAAATAATAATAAGTTTAATAATAAATTTGTGACTTTACTTTTGGTACAATTTTTTTATCTATGAAAAGTGTCGAAGTGAGACATATCATGCGAGTGTGAAGTTTGACGAACGAGGCGGAGCAGAGTGAGGAAAATCACACGAGCAATGATGTTTCCACTTTTGAATGACTTATGAACACTATTTTTTAGACGACTTCGAACATTATGAAACATAGATATAGTTACATTATTAATTAACATGAACTAAAAGCAACAAACGTCAAAAGATTTTTATCAGTATTTTTGCAAAATTTCAGTAACTATTATTACTGAAAAATGACGTTAAAGATTAATTTGAATAAAAAATTAGATTCTTTTATCACATCGACAAATTTTGATTCAAGGTGCAATGAATATTCTTTTATTAATTTATTACATTTACTTTATAAAAGCTTTTGTTAGGTGAAATCGGAACTATTGTGATATAGAACCTGAAGGGCTGCGATATCGACACGGAAGTGTTGCGATATATTTCATATTGTAACTGTGGCGGTAATGTCAACTTTCGACAAGTAGGTTGCTTCGTAGATATGGTTATTTCATATGCCATCTAAAAAACAGTTTTCTATGTATTCTTAGTAATTTAAAATTAATTTAGTCTGGCAAAAAACAAAATTTGAATATATTACTTTTTGATGTTGAAATTAATAAATAATTTATTCGAGATTGTGAAGAATGGTTTGGAATTAATAGTTATTAACGTCATGAGGCCGAAAAGTGGCAAATAACAGACAAGAGTCTGTTTAGCATAGGTAATTTTTAGACAATTCATTAATCAATTTGTTTGTGTTGCTCTAGAAACAATTATCAAAACTTCCTGCTGTGCTGAGCCGTGACTGAGTGAGTTTTCACTCAAGCTGACAGTTTTGATATTATGAAATAACAAGTAGGTATTATGAAAACATATGTACTTTTTTAAATGGGTTTCAGTTTATACATTCGGGGTTGAAAAAAGGTGGAGAAATTGAGCTTATTTTGAACAAAATTTTATCTGATACACATTTAATCCCCAAAAGTCTTTGGATAGACAAGCACTCTATTGGAGGAACTCAAACTCAACAACGTACTTCTTTGTAATTTAATTTTAAATCAGTTTTTAGTTTTTTCGTTAACAATTCATTTTTAACATGTTTTATTTGTAAATGAAAAATGAATTGAATCTTCTTGCATGACGAAATATAAACAAATAATTTTATAACAGAAAAGATCTTTCTAGCCTACATTAACAGACCAAACCTGTAATTTAATGCCCACAACGTCTGTTATTACGTTAATTGGAGAGATAATATACTAATCAAGTACTTATCTCTTTTACATATTTACGGCTACTATAGCTTCATGATAAATATTGTAATATGTACTTATAAAAATAACCTCTACTACATGCTATAATTTTATTGTTTTAATAGTAGACAAATATTAATTCGACCATTAGTCTTTCTAGTTTATACAGAAAGTCCCCAAATTCTAAAAGGTCATTGACATCAAGCGAGGAAAAGATATGCAAAGGCTTTGTAGATGACTTGTGGTAATAATAATAATTTGATGATACATAATATAATTCCGCCATACAAAACTTGGCTACTTTTTCTAGTAAACAAAAATCAGTTTCTCGCTGGAGTGTCTTCGTCTTCACTTATCTAGTTGACCTGTCACAAACTGACGATGGTCTTGACTTTCCCCGATCACACTATGTGAAATTCTCCATTAGAGCATGCCCAGAATAATACTTTCAAATACGTTCTCTAGTAAAATTAAAATTTGTCATTAAACAAAAACGATAAAAAAGTAGAGCACATGAAAAACTATTGTAACAATTAAAAACAGTTCTGCAACTAAATTACAATGCTAGAGCACACTGAGTAGGTCACAGAAATTTTCTCCATAATTTTCCGCTATGAAAACCTGAAATTTGTAATAAAATACAACTTTCGACTATTTTTTATATGCATGGGATAATCTGTATTCAGAAACTGATGTTTAGTATGTATTTGCATTATGCAGTTTGGTCAGGGGTTAATTGGCAATCTAATTAGAATCAGTTGATAAGGCAAGGTACAAGGTGTTGATAAAGTTCCGCACAAAATTTATAATTCAAATTATAAAAAACGGCTGGTTACAAAAATACATTGTTACGTCAAAAAGTGTCTTTTTGAAAACTAAAATTGACCTGTCCGAGAATTTTTCAAGAAAACGTCAATTAACGGAATTATGAATTTTATGCGGATCTTTATCAACACTATAAATACATCAACTGAAACATTTAGAAGATAAATTGATTTATCCTTGAATGAAATTTTAGGAAATCTTTTGAAATGATTGACTTGTTAAACTGCGAGTGTTTAATTCATCAATACTAATTGCGATACAATTAAACAAGCTAATTTATTGCTGCATTGAAACTTTACAATTGATACTAAATTCAGGTTAACCCGATATAGTGTCTTATAAATATGGATTTGTATGTAGCAGCTCTACAACTGCTAATAATTTATTTAAATGGGGCAAAAATTATATTACTTATACTGTCTGCTAATACCGCATATTCCATCATGAGTGAATAATACTAATAACAATAAGGTGTGGAATTTGCATTAATATTGGTACTTAGTAGTAGTTTCTTCCTGTAGGTATACCTTAATTTTATTTTATCTAAAATGTAAAAATCGATATTTGTTCGTATTTTATGCGCTCCTAGCGGTCAACAGATCGTTATGAAATTACGATACCACAAATAATATTCTTGGAGTAACATAACGACTTTTCTCGTAAAAAAAATATTTAAAGTTCAAAACGGGCGAAATAGAGTAATATGTCAGATAACAATGTCACTGTGACCAGGTCAAATCGGATGAGATGTAATTTACTTTATTTTTGGGGTGCAGTACAATCAATAAAATCACCATTTGCATAAAAATACAACGGATATTTGAAACTCTCCAGATTGATGCTTTTATTATTGCTGGTATCTTTTTTGAAGTGAAAACTTCTTTAGCGGCGGTGAGCACTTTTTGGGATGGGTAAAAAATGTTAAACTCGCGTCAGGACACGTGACACTGATCGAAAATTCGTAAGACGGAGGGAGGGTAGACCGCCGCGCCGGCGCGGCGTAGGAGAGGAGGTAATATCCCCCTCTCTTTGTTGCGAGTTCCAGAAGAAATAATCGTCCAGCGGGAGGAGTAGCTATTTATCAAAATATGAACACAATTCATTAATGCACAAATTATATGGATGTGCATGTGAAATACACCAGCATGTTTAATGCTACTGTTTCTGATATCGGCGATATGTGTATAAGTCGTTGCCACTCTGGTGATCAGTTCATTATTATGGTTGCCGCTTACATTTCTCCAGATAAGTCATTGCGTGCTACACGAGACTTCTTGTATGAAAATTTATTCATTTATTCTCATGACGCATCTGCATTGCCTCAAAAAAAAAAAAATAAATTGGGAAAAGCTTTGATGATTTGCCAATGATTTTGAGTGGAGGTTTCAACATAAACTTTGCAGACGATAAAAATCAACAATTAATTGAATTTTTAAATAATGAATTTGGTTTAACGATGTCAAATGATCGCAATCTTAGCACAACGAAATACAAAACTACTATTGATGCGGTCTTTATTAGACATTTAAATAGATTCGAATCAAAATTGTTCGTTTCTTACTTTAGCTACCATAAACCTATTGTATCAGTTTTAGAGATTGATGATGATGATGCTGGTAATGATAATGATGATAGAAAGAGTCGTTGAAATTATCGATGAAAGTTGATTTTTCTGAGAGATAAACTTTTTATGTAAAATAATTGTAATACATAGTTCTGAAGTGTTAAATTTTTAATGTAATATAAATTGTCATGTTTGTGTACGATAGCACAATAAATGAATATTGTATTTTACCACATAAATGATAGTACTTTTATACTGATAAATAAAGCAATTCGTGCGAAATTATTCCCTAACCATTCCAAAATATTCAAAAATGCACAACGTTAATGTTCAAATTTTTACTTCTGCCGGCACTCCTGGAGTGCAACCCGTTGTTTTTTTTTTCACATCGCAAGTTTGTGAAGCTATTCCCTAAAAAACGTTTGAATATCAAAAAACCAAGTACTAAAAAATTAATCAAATATCGTAACACAAAATCAAAGAACATCTTTTTGTCAAACAGCAGCGTAAAAACTTACAATTCAAAAAACGAATTTTAATATTGTACGAACGCAAATAGTATATTAAAGTATGAGTAGATAACAAGGACTTTAAAACACGCGCGAGTTTTCGAGCACGACGGCGTAGCCGGGAGTGCTCGAAATAGAGCAAGTGTTTTAAAGACCAGTTATCCACGAATACTTTACGCTATTTTTTATTATACCAGCAATACTGAAAACAAATTAAGCACTAAAAACTTCGAAATATTTTTTGTCGTGATAAATCGAAATGGCGTAATAATATTGCCATTAGTTACGACAATTATTGTTTACGTTTTTCTCGCGTCCACGTCTGTCATTGCATTCAGTCGTGTCAGCAAAAATCGAGGAAAAATGAGTTAAAACGAGATTTCACCCGATATAGAAGCATTGGCCGAACAAGCGGAATCCAAAATACTACCATCGAAGTCAAAAGACCCATACCTGAAGGAATATGAAAAGTTTTCAAATTTGATGAAGTTATAATGATACCTATATTTCCTTGACAACCTTTAAAGCTCGCCGTGCTTTAATCGCCTGTATTCGCACGCTCAGGCGTGCTTTAAACGGCGATTCTGATGCAGGTATAATAAAAAAAATATTATCACAGTTCAATTCAACTATAGGTGTTATGTGGGTGGGCTCACCGAGCCGTAGTGAGGATTTTTATTATACCGGGTGTTATGGAAATTGATACAAATATTTTAGCCGTAAATTTGAGCAACTTTTTCAAATAACATTTTGAAATCGCACATTTTTCCGCTCCTCATTAGAGTTGCTCACAAATATCACTTTCATTGACCGAGGAAATCTTGGTAATAAAAACTTACCGAGCGTTTTTGTCGCAAAAAAGTACGTGTGGTTATTTGACATTGAGGGTGAAGTGAAGGGCGTTATAGGGTTATGTTATAAGATCGCTTAAATTATATTCTCTTCATTCTGTTGATTCAAATGATTCTTTTCGCTCTACTGATTTTGTATATTTTCGCGATTTTTCTCATTTTCCCATTTTCCCGATTTTATCGATTATATCGAGCCTATCAAATTTCTACCAAATTTATTTTATTATTTTAGTATTATTGGGAGAAAGAGACCATAAATGAGAATGAATGAATCCGGAGGATTAGGAGAACCGACAGAATCTAGAGAATTCTAATAGAATCGACCCAAGCAATGGTCAACCAAATGAACAATATCAATAGAATAAGGAGAATCATAAAATAAGAAATCTAAAAGAATCAGAAGAAGCAGACTAGTCAGAACGATGAAAAGATTCAGGAAATCGAAGAAAATTAAGAGAATCTATGTAAGAAAAATCAGAGATTCAAGAGAAGGACAAAATGAGGAAATTCTGGGAACAAATAGAATCACAAAAAAAGAAAAAAGCAGAATGTGTGGAGAGAAGAGAATCAATGGAAACAAAAGAATCTCTAGAATGAAAAGAAGTGAGAGGATCTAATGAGTCGAAAGGATCAAGAGACCACAATTTGAATAGAATAAACAGAATCTATCGAATCAAGAAAGTCAAGCGAATAGGATTTGTGGGATTGCAGAGTTGATAGTGTCAATATAATCAATAGAATGAGGAAAATAAAATAAGAAAATAAATAGAATTAAAAGCGTGAAAATCAACAGAAGGAAAATCTGGAGTATATAAGGAATGAATCTAGATGAATCTAATTCTGAAGGATCCAAAGAATCAAAAGATTAAAATAAAATTTCAATGGAATAATCTGTGTTAAACAAAACGGCAAAAGCTATTTCTGACGACTGTCAAATGTTTCCAGAGAGCTCTTTGATTTCTTTTAGTTTCCTACTAAATCGCGAGTTCACACCTCACTTGTTTTCCGGCACAAGCCAAATTGTTGCGCAAAATTCGAAACGTGGGAGGCCAACTAGATCAAGAGAGAACTGAACAACAGCACCGATTTTGCGAAAACTTTTAAAAATATTATAAACTGCGGATTTGTAGTGGCCGAAAGATTTTGTAATAAAACTATGTAGCTGTCTAAAAAATTATAAATTGTAATATATTTTGGAGGTGTCAAAAAATTAAGAAATATGATCAATTTTGATGAAACTGGTTCAGACTTAAAAATCCGTTTTAGGTTATCTAAGAATTGAAGGATTATGTTTCTTACATTTTATGGTTAGATTTTAGATAACTGTCACAATTAAATAATTATTGTTTTACTAAAAACCTATTTTTCTATATTAGTCAATTATGAAACCAGATTGATCTAGAATTTTAGCTCTAAATAGATTATAATTTGCTCAATATCGTAGTACTGTGTAGTAATTCGTCATAACACTTTTTTTAGCCTCAATTTTGATAAAAAATGTATATTGTTTTCGTCGAAAATGTTATATTTGATTTTTCTTTGTTAGAGAGAAATTTTATAAGAACTTCCCATCGCATATTTACAACTCACCGATTGACTAAGGGTATTGGAATGACAACCATATTTTGACTTGAAAATTTTGAAATTGGACTGAACACGAGAATGAATTTTAGTTAAAAAGGAAATCTACAAATGGTTGTTACTTCTCGTCCATTTAGTCAGTTGATGAGTACAGTGGACAGGCCGGACCACCCGCCCACCGCACTCACTAACGATGCCAGAACCATACGCTTTTTAGTCACAAAACAGACCTTATACCAGTAATGAGAATCAATCCAAATTGAGATTATGAAAAGGCTCCAGTTTAGAAGTTCTAGTAAATATTCTGGGAAAAATATTCCTTCGGCTCGAAATTCCTGGTAGCCTCCTTCTTCCGTCTCCAGTTCAACAGGAAGCCGTCGTTATTCCCAGTGCCCCAGAAGATCCTCCGTCGCCTCAAATCTCTGGGAACGCCTCAGCAACGTGTTTTCTGTACCGCCACTTGGTCCCTATAGTCGTTACTAAAGGCCCCGGGCTGAGCGTCGCTGCCCCCATGTTCACTGGTGCCGCCGGGTTCAAAGACGACTGTACCAACTGTTTCACATCTGTTTACGCTTTCTTGAAATTTTTTGGCCTACTTTTTCCCTTAAATTACTGAAGACGTCTTATCTACTTATCCATATTGTGTAGTAGGTTAAAGTAACCTATCATCATTGTGTAAAACTAATGTAAATGACAACAAAATGATATGCGAAAGAAATATATCTCAGTCAAAGATTATAGGTTGTTAAACGAAAGAGAAATGAAAGTTCAGGAGAATGGTCAGTACAACGACACAGTGGGTATTATAAATGGATTATTTAGAATAGTTACTAGAAAATTTAAGCATCATTTACTTTAAAATTATTGATGTAAAGTAGCAATACTTGCAGCTTGCAGTATACCGCTATTATGTACCTGTTCAGACAAAACAATAAATTTTAAGTAAAATGAGTAACATAAAATCAATAGTTTTCATAATTATTATTTAATCCAACACCTGTTTATTATGAAGTCATGATAATGCCGATTTTGTATACAGGCTGTCCCATTTAAAACTCCCCAGTCCAGATTTCTCCGAATTGATTATTGTGATTGAAAAATCCTCGAACAGGTCGATTTTGTTTGCCAGGGGCACATCTTTTCAGGTTCCTTTCAAGTTCCGGCATTTCGCCCTCTTCGCGAGGGGGCTTTTAGCCCCAAAATCTTAAATGGCACTATGGGTTGAGTGATACCTCATTGGTATTGGAGACCTCTTTACAACTAACCACTTACTTTTCAATCTTTTGGTGATTTGACCGCAAAAAAACGATAATTTTCTATTTTCAAGATAATCCACATCTTCTGATGCTGTGTTCCACAGCAACCACAAAGACAAACATGTTATTGCTGAAATTAGGCTTATTGAAATTATAGCATCACGAACAGTTTTGAAAATCGTCTCTATTTTTGCATGGAAATGAATGGTGGCCATATCCAACATTTATTACGTTTATTAGATCATTTTATTGAAAAATAATCGTGTCGCATACTCTACATTCAGTTTTAACTCCTTCGCGCTATTTAGCGATCAAAATCAACAACCTAATGACCCAAAAATTTCAATAAATTTAATTTCAAAATTACATGTTGGTCTTTGTGGTTTCTGTGGGACATAGCATGAGAAAATGTGCATTATCTTAAAAATTAGAAATTATTGTTTTTACGGTCAAAACTGCAAGATATTGAAAAGTAAGTAGTTAGTTGTAGAGAGGCCTTCAATACCTTTCAAATGACGCATCACTCGACCTACAGTGCCATTTGAGATTTTGGGGTTAACAGCCCCCTCGCGAAGAGGGCGAAATGCCGGGAGTTGAAAGGAGCCTGAAAAGATGTGCCCCTGGCAAACAAAATCGACCTGTCCGAGGATTTTTCAATCACATTAATCAATTCGGAGAAATCTGGACTGGGGACTTATTATGAACCCACAATTAAACTGTATTTGTATTTGTATTTGTCATGGCAACCAGGCTTTTATTAAGAGCCTTGGGTAAGCAGGCTAACAGGCATCGAAAAGGGGGTTCCGAATATTTGGCATACATCATTTAGTTACAGTCCTAATGGATTATTTTTTTTTAGTCATTAGAAAAATAATAGAGCTATGCTTCGTCAGTCGTAGATTTCTAAAAAAAAAGAAGTTTTAGCGGCATAAAATCATTGTTAAAGTAAGGGAACTTTAGAGCCAAATTCCAAAGAAAAGTACTGGATATTTTAAAATTCTACAACTGAGGAAGCATAGTTTGATATTTTTTCTATCAAGGCTTAAAATTTTGAGATGATTAAACTTTTTTAAATACGTTAAAAACTTTGTATTCGTTCAGGCGTTCGCGAACGTTTGGATGATTTTAGCCAGTAACGGAGCGGCTTCACTCTTTCGTTAATTTAGCTAACAATAAGTTAGCTCTATTCTTTTTCTGGTCATATATTAAAAAATAATTGTACAAAAATATTTTTTAAATTAAATTACGGAAATGACCGAATAAGTGAGCCATGAATATTTATCATTCAGTTTGTGTAATAATGTTTTACTGCATCGATTTGTAATATTCCACCAGTTTGATACAAACTTATTTTGGCGGGAAAGTAACCTCAAATATTTTATTGGACGCAACGATAAAAGACTTTACAATGTCTGCTACAACATGGAAGTATTTTTCGAACTAGAATATATGTTATATTGCTTTATTAGGTTACTTGTTTATTTATTTTTATGACCAAAATACTTTATTATTTTTTCTTTTAATGTCTTATTAAAAAAATATTGTATGAATATAAAAATGCAATTTGAAAGAATAAAGTTGAATGTCGTCTGTGAAAAATTAAACTGTATATAGTTCGGTTCATGTATTCTCATTTTCTATTTCTAGCCCTGTTCTGTCAGTTCTTGCACCATTACAGTTTTTTTTGTGGTGATGGTGTAACCACTTAAAGGTATCAAAATACAGACCATATGAACATAGTTCAAAATAACTTATTCTTCTGTAAACTGTTGATTTATCATTAAATTTTGATTAAACCAAAGATTGTATATCGATTTGGAAGTTGCAAAACAATCTCTTAAAAGCAAGAAACCAAAACGGCCATCTTAACGGTTTTTTATTTTGCTGTTGTCCTTCATTTCCTTTTGATTCTATAGAAGAATTACGTTATATTCTATATATACTAAATGACATAGAAAAAAGAACACCCAGTAATATTGAATATTTTACAGCAATTTTCTAGCAATATGTTTGTTTAAGTTAAGATGACAAACGATCAATTTTTCAGCCAAATTGATCCACTGGTTTTTGTGGTATCGTATCTTTCCAAAAGAAATCCAATAGACGATAATGGTCTTTTCTAGCTACATTTCTCATTTAGGCGTTGTGCAGTACATTTTGAGGAGCTTCTTTATTTTGTTCATTATGCCTAGAGCTAGAAGACGCCAAAATTTTCGCCAACTTTGCGAGTTAAATAGAGGGGGAATAGTGAGCTTGCGAGTGGCTCGGTTGTACTTTAGAGAAATAGCCACTAGGACGCAAAGGAGTTTACACATGGTGGCAGTTTGTTGTCGGGCATGGAACCAGGAAGGCCGTATAGGAAGAGCGAGAGGTACAGGACGTGTCAGAAGAACCACACAACGGGATTATCGCCGCCTTAGACTTTTGGCTCTACGGGACCGTTTCACTTCCACAAGGGCTATTGCGGACCAGTGGTTTGAAGAATGTAGAAGGCCTATTGGGATGCAAACTGTTTATCACCGAATCAGAAGTTTTGGACTTTTTCCATACCTACTCAATTTCTGTTACCTCTCACTGTATTCCCAAACGTGTTGATGAGTGCATAAGACATCGTGGAGGCACAACACATTATTCAGTTTTCTCTTGATCTAACTGTTTAATTTTTCTCAAATATTGATCGATTACTTAGCTAACCCTAATGCACATGTATACCAAAAATTACGGCAAAATATTCATTATTACTGGGTGTCACTTAGTATATTATAACATTACGTTTCCAAAAATATTCCTTTATAAAAATTATTCTCATTGTACAAAAATTTAGGAGAGTGATTAACAGGTGAAACAGGAATTATTTTAAAAACTATTATTAACGACCCAAGATATATGTCTTTTCTCAAACTAACACGTCATATTTAAATCTAATGGGAAAAGAGGCCTGTTTTTGAGGTGTAGCTTTATTCATTGACTTTTTAAAAGGGTAAGGTACAAAAGGGGTACAAAAAGTACAAGTTTGAAGCAGAGCCCTGTGTTTGGAAATTTAAGATGTATCTTGTAAGCGAAGAAAGGGAAGCTTAATTTTTGATAAATTCTTTTGTGAAAATTGTAACAGGAACTCGACAACGAATGTGAGTCATCTGTTTTCTCTCGGACGGTCGTTCGATGCAAACATGTTTTCCATTATTATTATTTCATTGTCTTAAATAATGTTAGTTGACACATGGTCAAAAAATTAAGTTTCAAGGATCAATATTTGTTTACCTGTAAAATTGTTTTTGGGCGTTCTGAGAAACCGTAAGTATTTGTACGACAGATTAACATTGTTACCTGAGAGGCGCCCGTTATGAAAATTCGTGGAATTCCGAGGTATTTCTGGGGGTTAGGGATATGTACCTGATGAAGTTTCTTATCAGAGAGAATATTCAATAGGTGCTAATAAAAACGAACAGACAACCCTAATACATACTTGCATTCACGACCCCATATTGTACCTGTCTCAATTTTAATTTATGCAAATGAGTTTGTCTACCCTTTGCAGACATATTACCTCGAAGGATTTGACTTAGACCAATAAAACTGCTTCTTTAAATTTCGGATAAGGTAATTGCATTTTTCGTCTTTTTTTCAGGAAATACTGCCTTGTCTGACTTGGAAGATTTGCAGTTATTTTTGTAATCTGAAGAATAAACGAAAAATTTTACTTGATAGTAGAATCACACAATCGAAATAAAATTAACCCAAATTATTATAATTTTTCCTACGACCTACACGTAAAATACCAAAAATCGCGCTAATCTTTGCTATCGAAGTCACGACAGCTAACGTCAAAGAACAACTTCTTGTAGTGATTGTGAACTAAAACTAATGATAATGGTAATATATATAAAGGAAAGAAGCTTAATTTTTATGTTTTATTCATTGTAATTACGAACTTACCTGAGGAACTGCTCGACGCCGTTGAATATTGTAGGATCGGCTGCGAAAGTTACAGACTCATTTACAGCATAGAAGAATTAAAATGAATTGTACCGAACACTTTAACACAGAAATTGGTGTTTTTTTTTTCAAATGATTCAGTAAAGGTGATTTTTCAGATATTAGAATGTGTTATGATTACAATAGAATGCAGGTACATGTACTTTTTCTTCTTCTCTTGAATCAAAGAAAAAGCATAGTGCTGACGGATAGTTCAAACTCGTGTGACTGTCAAAACTCATTCGAAATATCCGTTTTTCAGCACTTGTTGTACAATATACTATTTCCTAATTTTTATTCTTTACGTAAAAACATGTTGCTTGTAAAAATGCCAAAAAAAGAAGTGTCTGTATTTTAATTGATAACCAACAACGTTTTTCCTAGACACATTATTTATATACCTTTATAAACGGTCGAGTCATAGTTACCCTAATTACAGTCCTAGTAACCTTGCAGTTTCCTTAGAAGTTAACAATGCAAAAAAGTTCTTATATACCTATTGCGGTTGACATTATTTTAAATTTAGATTAATTGAAATTTACTGTTAATTGGCAGGTATTAGATCTAGGTAATATTGGCTCTCGTAATTAGTTGCTATTGACAGCATAAGCATTTTTTATACAGTGTGTTCATTTAAAAACTTACCACCCTAATAACTTTTGAACCAAAAATAATATGTAGGTCGGATAAAATCTGACTGAATGAAATCTGAATCTTGCCGGACCGCAAGGGGAAACTATTATATAAATTGGTATCAGAATTATAGTAGCATGGTAATGCGTAGTGAGGAGGTGCGCCATCTTGTTGAAAATACAGAAGTTCGTCATTTAAAACCCTATATTGTCTCTTTGATTTTCCCGAGCTTGTCTTATCAGTGGATCTATTATGTTTTCAAGCATATTTTGATAAATATTACTGATCCCATTATTTGGTTTCCCAAAATACCGACCCAAACATCTTTTTTTTTACCATCGGGTGCGCCCTTCCCTGAATAAATGAGGATCTTCGTCACTTCAATAATAACAGTTATGCTTATTAACAAAACCCTTTATATAAAAGTGCATTCATCAGTGAAACAAATAGTTTTTATATGTTTCAGCTGCTACACGTCGAATAGTCTTCCTAGGATCTGCAAAAAAACTGACCCAAAATTTCTATTTGAGTTTCTTCATTTAAGAGTCTTCGTTCGGTACGTTTTTTATTTGCAACAGACCCAGTTTCTATCAATTTTGTCCAAATATATACATATAAAAATGTAAAAAAAAATCTAAGACATCGCTCATTAAATGTCATCGCAGTTCGTCTGGCATACTGATTTTCTGCTCCATATATAAAAATGATTTCTTCTCTTGCATTCAGAGTGTAAACCATTTTGAAAATTTTTCACTGTCCAATAACAGTATTAGCGTATCAAAAATGCTCAATTTCAGCTAGCATTTCCAAACGCTGTAAATTTACCGTCCCTTTGGGTAGCATTTTCATTTGTTCGTTCGTTTCTCATTGGTACGCGCATCTAGTAACTTTGAATTTTGTCTGGGAAATTTTGTCCAGTGTTGACGTCACAGCCGTGCGTTTCAAATAAGACAAACGCGTGATTTCAAATAAACAAAGAAAATAAGGGTATAATGTTCGTGCCAAAAAGTGGTAAAGCTGCTCAAGCAGAGTCAGAAAACCAAATGTTGCTAAAAATCATGGCCAAACTTGATCAACAAGAAAAGACCAACAAAATAATTCTTGACAGAACACTATTCGAATAGTTAGTAGCCTGGAATACCAATGGGCTAATACAACGAGCTCATGAACTAGAAGCGTTCCTACGGAATGACCAGAACAAATTATTGCAAAATTCCGGAGAAAGGGGGACTAGCACTAATAATCCAAGAATATATTAAAGCACTACAAAGATGCTAAAGATGAAACTGTAGAGATCCAAGCGACAACAGTGACAGTCCAAATGAAATTCAATGACATTACTATTGCTACAATATATTGCTCAGCAGTATAAAATTGCAAGAAGAGGAACATTTTAATCACTACAAGACTCTAGGAGATCGCTTCATTATATGACAACGGCTACGGCGACCAACATACTTATTGGGATTCCGCCAACATAACGCCGAAAGTAAGACAACTATACAAAGCTGCAAAAGCAATGGCCTGTTACTTCCAATAAACCCGCAAACCAACGTACTGCCTACAGACAGAAGTGCCAGGCTTAGTCGACTTCTTTGTGTTGCGCAACATCCCACCCTTGTACTTTTACATTACTTTGAGGTCGACTGGCTCTTTCCAGTCTTACCGGACTGCGATAATGCTTGATCTTTTGTTCCAAAACGCTACGTAATTATTTTCTCAGAAACTCCAGCCTTTTTGCAAACTCAAGAATGTTTCTTAGAAGCTAGTGAAAGAATACACTTTGTCAGGCGTCAGTCGCGCACTTCCCAAGTGGTTTAGCTTTAGTCGCGCCAGAGTGTCACACTTGCAGTGTATGTGGTTTCGACGTCTGATTCACAAATCTTGCACAATTCACTTTCTACCAGGCCCAAATTGTTTAGGTAATACCTTACTGAGCAGTCTTCGATGACCAGGCCCGTAATGAGCCTTATTTCGTTCTTTGACAAAAGAAGAAACTTCTTAATCTTCCTTGGAAAATACTCGCCTGCCTTTATCCTGGGATATTGTTCCAGCAGGTCTTCTTGGTTTTTGTTTCCCACCTTTGGATCTCCGTCTTTTTATGTGTCTTGGTAACTCCACAGAACGGTTCGGATCTTATGAGAGAAGCCTTTGCACCTGTTTTTGCAAGGTCGTCGTCTATTTCATTTCCTTTTCTTGAGAGACTGTCTGCATTCCCAGATCGATACCGACTCGGTGCATCGAGGTTTGAGTGTCTTTAAGAATATAGACTTTTCCTGCCTAGGCACATCTGGGCACAAAGCTCTATAGCAAGTGTTTCAGCCTGCATGATTGTTGGGGTGTTACCTATGCCTTGTGGTTCGGGATATGTATGCCTATTCCAGTCCCCTGCTCTGTTTTTGATCCATCTATATACCAGATGGAGGAGTTTTGACCTAATTGTGTTACCTGGCTTCGAATTGCGTGGCGGTCATTTATGATCACTTCATACGGTGTTTCGAAGTCGAACACGTTCGGCATTCCATTCAATGGTTTTTCCAACACTCCAAGTTTTACAAGATCTAGGTCACATGGTTTTAATTTCCTAGTCTGGGAACCCTTTCGTCTTCACGAGTGGAGGGGTAGCAGGTCCAGCAACACTTCCAGGGCTGCCGTGGGGGCTGTATTCATAGCCCCTGTTATTTCCAGACACGCTAACCGCTGTAGTTTCTGCAGCTTGCCTTGCGTCGTCTTCTCTGTTGTTTTCGTTCACCATACCAGAGATGAATAATATGTGACGATGGATCTTATTACCATTGTATATGACCAGTAGATTATTTTTGGTTTTAGTCCTCATGTCTTACCAAAGAGTTTGCGGCATGCCCAAAAAGATGCCGTTGCTTTAGCAAGAGTCCTGTCCACTTGTAGTTTCTAGTTCAGCTTACTATCCAGAGTTACTCCTAGATATTTCACGTCCTTAGGACACTTACAATGGTCTTTATATGGTTTATTCTGAGTTCCTCCTTGTCGCACGATCTGCTCATTATATTCAGAGCATTCTGCATCCGGGTTGCGTTCGAGAACAATACTTTATCAGTAATTGTTACAGTTGGTAGTAGGAGTACGAAGTAAAGTCAAGTGATCCTTTTCGAACGAGGTTTTTGTGTGATTAAAGAAAAACAAATGTCATTTGCGGTATAACCTAAAAGTTTGATTTTAATCAATTTCCATTTCCCGTTTTTATAAAAAGACATTTAATTTTATCACCGACGCCGAGAAATTAGTCCCTACCAAAGGTTGTTTATCGATGGAAATAAATAAAAAAGTTTCATTAATAGTTAGTGTTATACTACCTGGGGGTTGCGCTACCTACCAGGCGCGTCTCCAGGGGGCGGATAGGTAAATGGCCGAAATCTTCACGGGCTCTAGATAGTGGGGGGTTAGTAGGGAGGCCGGAGGTCTAAACCCCTCACTGTGCTGAACCAAAGCCTCTCGTCGCGGACCAGCTCGCGACGCATACCGTAAACCATCTGGGGGACACGGGGCTCGGTTTAAGTGTCTGGCCGCGTGGATAAAGTACCACCATAAAAATTTCCCCATGCAACATGGTGACTGGTGTTTGCGCCGTGCGTGGATGAAGGGATTCTGGTGGTTGACCCAGATCTTGGCTTCGGCCTTAAGAGGGCAACACGCCACTTTGGCCAGGACTTCACCCTGGAATGGACGGGCGGTTGAGACTAACCCACCTCGATCAATCGGCTGGGTCTTCCCGTCAGAGGGCCGACGGGGTGAGCCTTTGGGGAGCATTGGAGTATGCGACTGCGTGGGCGGCCTCGGAGAGACTGTGCAACTACCAAATAAGGGATGGGGTGCTAAGGTCCAAACCATTACACCCCAACCAACATGCATATGTTCCGGGGAAATCTACCGAGTCCGCTCTATACGAGGTGGTGGGGCAGATTGAGGGAGCCCTGGAGCACAAACTATCCTCCTCCTAAGGAGTATTCATCGACATCGAGAGGGCATTTGACAAGACCACCTTCGATAGTATCGGGCGAGCACTTCAGGACCGCGATGTCTCAGGAACAGTACATGACTGTATTCAGCGGGTGCTGGAGTGCAGAACCGTACAGGTCAGTGTAGCGAACGCAACTACTTGATAGGTGCTTAAGAAGGACTCTCCCCATTGCTATTGGACATAATAGTGGATGACCTTCTATGCACACTAAACGAAGCGGGATTCTACACTATCGGATACGCAGATGACCTGGTCATACTGCTTACTGGTAAGTACGAAAATGTTCTATGCGACCTTATGCAGACAGCACTTTGCCTGGTATAAAAATGGTGTAAGAAGAAGGCTCTAGCTGTGAATCCACAAAAGATAGAGTTAGTCTTCTTCACGAACAGAAGGAAGATGGGACAGCTAAGGCTGCCGTCCCTCAACGTCAAGCAGAAACTCTCGCAGGATCTGAAGTACCTGGGCGTTATATTGGATCATAAGCTGTCTTGGAAAAAGCACCGGGAGAGCAAAATAGACAAAGCGAGCGTCGCGCTGTGGCAATGTAGGAGGGCGGTGGGAAGGTCTTAGGGTTTAACACCCAGGATTACCCTCTGGTTCTACACGGCCGTCATCAGACCGATGCTGAGCTACGGAGCAATTGTCTGGTGGCAAGGAGTCAGACAAAAAACAACGATGGCACGCCTTGGACGCATTCATCAGATGGCATGTGTCGCTGTGATTGGTGCCATAAGAACCACCCCGACCGCAGCTCTGGAGGCTATCCTGTGTCTTCCTCCCATCGATCTCTTCGTGGAGGACATGGCGCTTGCCTCCGCTCGCAGGCTGCGGGAAGGTAACCTTTGGAAAGCTGGGAAATCAGAACGTGGGCACGCCCACATCCTGAGCGAGAGACTCCCCAGAGTACCTCTCCTGGGTGCGGGGTCGAACCGTATCTGTCCTCAATATGCTTTCGAGAAATCCTATGCAGTGCATACGGATACAGGAGAACATCCGAAGTTTGACATTTCAATCTTCACTGATGGATCAAAGACGAAACCAGGCTCGAGAATTCACATCCCCGAAATTAACTGCAATCTCAGCGTAACCCTAATGGAATGTGCCAATATTTTTCAGACGGAGATCACGGCCATTCTTAGGGGTGCCACAGAAATCACTGGGTGCAATGTCAGTGAAAAAATGATGTGCTTGTGAAATGTGAAATTTCATTATTGGCGACAAAGCTTATCCATTGCTTACCTCGCCTTATGTGGCGAGGCAGAGATTGAATCATGGCAAGTCATTGAGCGCAGCTTTGCGCTTTTATTTGGAAGATTTAGGCGTCTAAAATTTTTGGACATGAATCGTTTGGATGTAATTCCTCCCACTGCAATTGCTTGTTGTATATTATACAATATTTGTTTAAACTTCGACGATCTCTTAATAGAAGATTGAAGAAGGCCAACAATTGGTTCAGGATAATGACAACGCAGAAAGAGATGATGATGGTTATTTCAATTGCGAAAATCTACTTTAAGCGAGACACTTTAGAAACCAATTAGCCCAAAGATTTTTATAATAGAAGGCGACATGAACAGCAACAGGGGAACCCATTACCACTTTTCTACATATTTTTTATAATTTTAATACATCTTAGCAGTAGGTATACACATTAGAGTGGAGCGAAACTGGCAAAAATTCTTTTTTTAGTCGATGATTACGAAAATGATGATTTTACGGCCTCTTTTGGAGCCGTAAAGTTTTACTTTTTTGTACGCATCTGTCAAGCTCTACTTTTTTGGGACTGATCTATCAAACTGCACTTTTTTGGGACAAAATTGTCAGAATTTGACAGATGTGTACAAAAAAGTAAAACTTTACGGCTCCAAAAAAGAAGCCATACAAACACCTTTTTGGTAATCATCGCCTAATGACCAAATTTTTGAATTATTTTGTGATCATCGCCTAAATAACGTCGTGTGCACCTCGGCCAAAAGTGCTTTCTTGGCCTTATCTGCATTGTGTCCTCGGCTCACGCCTCGGCCACAAAAAGCAGATGCGTCCAGAGCTAACTTTTACAGCCTAGGTACACAAATTACTATTTTAAATCTCCTGTATCTTTATCGATGACCCGATAGGTAAGTTTCATTCGTACAAAAAAACAAAAATCTATGACTTTATTTTCAAGTGGCGCACCGTGACAGAAAACTGTAATTTTCAATTCGTTGTACGTGCAAAATTGAAGTTTCCTAACTTTGATTTCATTCGCTCAAGGATAAAATCCAGGAAAGATATACCAGTTTTCGAAACGAAATCTCAGTATTTTCGTCAAAAAGATGGCGCTGCAACTTCCGATTTTGGGACAATAAATGTATTTTTTGTGGGGTTTGTACATATTTTCATAGTAATTCTTTTATTTACTAATATTATGGATGTACATTGTAGTAGTAATATACATAGTAATATACCGTTATAAATAAAGTTCAGTTGTTAAGCTTAAAATTGCATTTTTTCAAAAATAAAGCTCACGACTGAACTACATCAAAAAAAATTCGAGAGCTGGTTCACGCAAAGAGAAAATCCTGCAAAAATTTTCAGGAAACTCGTTCGGAGCATAAGCGAGAGGTAAATATAATCTATGTTAACAGCTTAAAAATGAAATTAAAGCCATGACGAATGAAGAAGTTTTGAGAATTTCCTTATGGACTTAACTGCTGACGAAAGCACAGACTACTCCCTGTGGAAGGCAACTAAATCCTTGAATAGGCCAAAAAATCATAACCCTCCCATCAACAAGAAGAGATAAAGAAAAAGCGGAAATATTTGTTGACCAATACCATGAGCCGACTAGCTCAGAAAAAATACCGCAAATTGCTAATAGATATGACACGATAATTAACCCAATAACATTGGCTGAGATTACAAACACCATCAAAAACAATCTGAGCAGAAAGAAACACCAGATTTTCTTTCTAATCTTACCAACATAAATACGAAAGTTTGGATGGATGGATGGATGGATGTTGTTGCTCAATCACGTCAGGTCAGGTCAGAAATTTGGCACAGAGATAGAGTATAGTCTGGAATAGCATTAGGCTACTTTTGATCCCGGAAAAATGTACGGTTTCAGAGTAAGGGATCGACATAATTTTTTACAAAGTGTATCATAAATGAATGCGGATGAATGAGAGTAGTAGGTATTACGGCGTCAGCGGTTCAGATGGTAGCTACGCTCCTCTGTGCCAAGCGGGACCCGATGGTAGCTACGCCTCCGGTTCCAAGGGGGCCCGATGGTAGCTACGCCTCCGGTTCCAAGGGGGCCACAAAGGTAGCAACGCCCCCCTATTCCAAGGGGGCTCTCCTTTTTGGTTATACTTTTGTGTTGTTGCGCAATCTGTGCAAAAACAAATTTATTTAAAATTGAACAGGACAACGTCTGTCGGGTCAGCTACCTAATAATAAATACCCAAATCTAAATGCTGGTATTGTCTAAGATTTACAGCAATTATTGGTGGTCTAACCCGGACAACGCCGGGCATTCTGTTAGTGATATAATAACTGCACAAATACTCAAGGAGGTATCATGAAGCTGACGCATCTCTTCAACGTAGCACTACGACTCCGATACGTGTCAATGCAGTGGATGATTGCTGAAGTAATTATAGTAATGTTTGCAAAACCTGGAAAACCACTTGGACATAAAACATCACGCCGCCCAATATTATTGTTGCCGATTATATCTAAATCGTTCGAAAAGCTCCTTTTACAGAGACTCAAATCCATTATTCAGAAAAAGCAGCCTATTCCGTCTCCTCATTTTGGATTTCGTGACAAGCGCTCGACCATAATAGATCAAGTGCATCGAATCACCGATTTAATTAAGAGAGCACTAGAAGAGAAAAAGAGCTGCACAACGATATTCCTGTGATCCAAGCATTCGACATGGCATCAAGGCTTGGAATACAAGCTAGAAAAATATTCGCCACAGCAAATGAGCTAAATTCTTCGCTCATACATCACTGACCGCCACTTCAGAGTCAAAAATGGATCAGAATACTAGAACCTCAAAAATATTCCTGTTGGGGTACCTCAGGGCAGCGTCCTTGAACCTGTTCTCTATCTGTTTCTATCTGTACACCAACGACCGACGACAACGTTCTGCTTGCTACCGACCATAACATTCAGTTCGCTACGAACAAACTTCAAGCAACAATCAACAATGACACCAACTGGACAAAGAAATGGCGCATCCAGGTAAATGAGGCGAAGTCGATTCATGTCAATTTCACCAACAAAAAATACCACACACCTGCAAATAATTCCGCATGTCAACGAAGCAAAGTATCTGAAACCACGGAAGCGTCGAAGTAATATCCTACTCGACAGTGACAGGGATTTCTAAGTGTTTATTATCTATCACAAGAACAAAGTGATTAATGTTATGTGGAGTGTGTCGCTGTACGCTCATCTACTGGACAGTTAATTATTCTCGATATAAGGAAAAATTGTTAAATAGATTTAATCTAGTTACAATACTTAACATCCTTGGGGCGTTTCAATAAAAAAAAAACAATAATATACGAGGGAAGATTTTTATATTATCTACCTAACCATGTAGGAAAAGAGTTCGAAGAAAAGTAATATTTTATTTTTCGATATAAGATCCACTAATGGTCACACACTTATTCTAACGTTTTTCCAATAAGGAGAAAATTCTTTCGGAAGGTTTTTCAAAAATCACCACGACCGCTTCTTTCAGGCATTCACTTACGAAAAACGACGTCCGCGCAACTGATTTTTTAATTTAGGAAAGAGGTAATATTCACACGGTGCCAAGTCCGGACTGTAAGGTGGATGTTCCATCTCTATAGAGTTGCACTCGTTTATTACTTCTCCAACTTGGCGAGCTTAATGGACTCGGCAATTTTGAATGGGAATCTAACGCGCAGACACCTTATCCATTCCTAAATCTTCGTGTAGAATTTTTAACACTGTGGATTCTGATATCCCCACTTCAGCGGCAATTATTGAAATCCTTGTTCTTTGATCGGACCAATTCCTCAACTTTCTTGATTTTCCTTGACCTTGACTTTCTGGTTTTCCTTCAACAGGCCTTCCGCATCTTGGGTCTACTCGAATTGATTCCCTATCCCATCGCAATTACAAGACCAAAATTTAACCGTAAATTTAACCATGCAAGTTATCCTCTAATGAATATCTTTGGGTCCACTTTCTTCTTTCGTCAAGAACTTGATCACGCTTCTATGTTCTAATTGAATTTTACTCATTTTTTTTTTACTTAAAGCTTTGGATTTGGACCAAACTTTTGGTCAGAATGCATTAAAATGTCACAAGAAATTTGTGATCATACCTTGTTTTCTTCATGGCTAGGTAGATAATATAAAACCCCCCCCTCGTAAGTTATTATTACTAAAATCATTTAAAATGTGCATATCCTATTTTTTTGATATGACAGCTATATATAGGCAGATCGTAAACTAAATTAGTTAACGGTGGACATGCGCGAAAAGCCTCTGCTTGTCGTAGTTTAATAAAATTATTAACATACATTTGGACATATCAAACTTAATATTCAAGAATATTAAATGACTTTCAGTAATGCTCGAAGGTGGATAAGGCATTAGTATAAAAATTGAGCTGGAATATTTTTCCTGTTTTTAGGCGTTTATTTATTAACAATAAAGTCACAGATTTATATGGAGAATATAATTTCGACAAAAATCAACAATGTAAATTCATTGTTGTTGTTTGTTATTAATAAGTGACAAGACAGTACTGTGCCATGACTATTTCAAATACAAAAAAAATATCAGATAATAATCAGTACCTGTAAAATCACCCTTGCTGGCTTAAAAGCCCTGCTGCCCCTTTCCACGCCCTGGTTGTACCTCGTTGTATTTTCGTCGTTGGGACTGATATTCGTGGCATTTCAAAAAAAATTCAATAATAAGCGTATCACTTATTATATTACCCTTGATAATACACCTTGGGAAAATTTCTTCTAAACACCCACTTACAAAAATGTTCTTAGACTGTATTAAATTTTGCTGGCTAGCGTAGTCAAAAAAACGGCTTATGTCGCATATTATTTACTGGTTACAGATTAATTAGAATACTATTTATCTTCTAGACAGCATTAAACAAATTAGTGTTTCTTCTCGAATCTTATGGAAAAATTATAAACGCGCAGTGACGAGGTCATTGCTGGTGCTTCAAGTTCAATAGATAACCTCGCTAAAAGTTCCTCCAACGCATCCGAAGTACTTATTAATTCCGATTTTCGTTGATTCTTAATAATTAAGGGATACGAATATGACTATGTGCGCTTATGTAATTAGTACAGACTTTAGTTTATTTCCTGTACATTTTTCGTATGTCAAAATATGAACTAAAATGCGAAGATATTAAGGTGTACGTTTCCAGGATCATATTTTTTTATAATTCCACAACAGTTCCATGACTGAAAACGAATGAAACGATGTTATTCAATTAGCATAGACCCCTGTAATTTATAGCAAAAGCTTATTATATAATTTATTGATATCAATCGACTAGAACGAGACTACTGTGAGTTAATCTTTCATTCAGATCAATCAACAACGAATAATGGAACTACATCGAACGCGACTGCCTCCCAAAACCATTAAATTTGGATTTTCTTTTTTAATTTAAATATTACCCAAGAAGTAGAAACAAAGCAATGTCAAGTGCAAGAGTGATATTTACGGAAACCAGGCAAGAAATATGACAGTGCTATAGAGGTGTTAGTGTGGAATTTTGCCTCGAACTTGATTCCTCGGTTGGACGCATTTCGCTTGAAGATTTAATTATGCGTCTCGGTAAACTGACCACAGTAGGTCGTTACTCGGCCGCATCTAATAAATCTAGACAATAATTACCAAATGAAGACACCCCGTGAACTGAAACATTCAGACATCCGGCCTCCTTAGCGCAGAACATTTTTCTGATGCAATTATTGATTGTCGTAGGTATTTTACGCGACGAAATGAAAACCAATTAATGTTTAATATCTGTAATGTCACTCATGTTGGTGAACCTACTCTTGTGTTGCAATTTTGAAACATTTGGAACGCAGTCCTTGAATTTTAAACTAATGGTGTATCCTGCAACAATTACTTTTTATTTGTGATCGCATGCCAATTTCTAATTTGTCATCAGTCATAATTACTTTGATGAATGACCACAAGTCAATAATAAAATCTACAAAGCCAATTATCTTGCATCACGTAGCTAATAGTTATTATAAAATATAGTGCGGATACACCACTTGTTGATTGATAACAGGGACAAGAACCTATTGGGAGCCTGTGTTTAATACAAGATTAAGATTCTAACGCTGGAGCGTGACAGACAGTCAGCAGCTGGTCGAACCTATGCTGCACTGTTAATTACAAAATTGCCAGCCAAGACTAATTTTAGGTAAATAATTCTTTCTGCAATAGAGGTAGTTTATCTTAAAAGCACAAGAAGTACTGATAAAAAAAAAGACTGAAAAAGAAACATCAAACTATAAAAAAATTAACAACATGATTGTGTACCCATAGAATAAAGCTAACTTGTTTGCAGAGACGTAGCATATTTGTCAGTTGAAACGTTCTAACAATATGTAAATACCCTACAACCCTCTGATCTCATTTGTAGATTCGCCTCACTTCCACTTATGAATTAATTTGTTCCGTTTCTCAATCATATGCATCACAAATTTGAACCTCGCGTCGTCCCAACCGATTTTGATTTGAGTCTTCGATAACGATGATGGCATTGTGGTGTGTCATCCTTGGCGGAGGTGCCAGTCCCTTCTAGGTCTCCTTGATCTGGTTGGCCCCGGAGTAGACGGCGCGGCACACTGGTGTTCAAACTGCTACAATCGCTGTTCTGACCCGTCTTGGGTTGGGCTCTTGTCGATTTCAACCTCGCTCTCAAATTAGACCCACACCTCAAACCAAGTCATTGACACTCGTGCAAAAGTTGCGTCTCAATTTTGCTAAAATTAATGTGTGCGTGCGTGTGTGCTTGTGTAGGGTAATATTGTTTGATGGCCTTGACAGAATTTTTAGCAAAAGCATTTCGGTTGGGATTGCCAAATAGCTTTGTTCTAGTGTATATTTGCATAGCCTTTTTTTGTACGGTTTTCAAACTCTTATATTTATTCTTCGTCATATCTTATTGTTGTAGATTATTTCAATGAGGAGCTGAAGGAAAACAAAAGCAAATTTAATAAAAAGAAAAATTAAGGTTAAGGAGATGAGATGAGTTAAGGAAAATTGAGAAAAATAAAAATAATTAAGACAATTGGACGGCTTAATGCAGAAACGGATCAACCCACAACAAATATAAAATGGAGTTATCATTACCATTGAATTAAGGAAGGCCTATTTTATTTTTGCAGAATTGATCCATACCACACTGACTTCTCCTGTTGATGTGAAACAAGAAAAGTCCAAACCAAACATGAGCGGTTGAATCTGAATTTGAAACTTTAAACACGAATATCTAGGAATCGGCTTCATGGGGTTGGTCCTTTTCTGCATAAAGCCGTCCGATTTAATTTGTGTTTTTGTCAACCAAAAAGATGTTTCAATTTCAAAATCAACAACCAATAGGACAATAATTATTTTAGTGGCAATTTTGTATTTGACATTACAATTTACAAGTTAAATTGTCAAACCAAATAGGATTCTAGGTATAAATATTGCCGCCAATTTTTGCTCTTCAGATTGACTCGTTGCTTCAGGAAATAATGACTCCTGCAAGCACTCATCATTATTTTCGTCTCAACAGAAACTCGTATCGGAATCTAAAAAATTATTGTCGGCAATATTTTGACCTCTCGTCCTATTGTTATATTGACAAGAAGAAAAATAGAGGCAGCGAGAACAGGTAGAATAAAATGCTCATAGAAGATTGGAATAGATATGTAGAGGAGGAGCCCATCTTGACTGCCCTCACATCCGAAGAGTAAAATAGGCTAAATAAATAATTAAATGTGTATCTTATGATTATAAATTTTTTGATTAAATATACGTCGTCTGAACCAATTCGTCTGAAAAAAAATGGAATCAGAATATATATATATATATATATATATATATATATATATATATATATATATATATATATATATATATATATATATATATATATATATATATATATATATATATATATATATATATATATATATATATATATATATATATATATATATATATGTTTTTGTACAAGTCGAGATCATTTTGTGAGATTTTGTATACAAGCCGGGCTCCGTTTTAGCAAGGCGAGATCCGAAACGGACCTCAACTTGTTTCTACGTGTATATCGTGCCCAAAACGTTTAAAACAGTGTAAACAATGTTTCTGCCAATTTTAGCCCGGATCTCATTTTGACCATTTTTATGAATTTTTATACAAATTCAGTTAGTAAACGTCTGCTGCAGAGGGCGCTGCAGTAGTATACACGGAGTTTATATATTATGCACAAAATGAGATCCAGTAGACATGGCAACGTCGACTGGTAGCCGAACAAAGATTAAGTAGAATTAAATCACAATACAACGCGCTGAACTGTAATATTCACTCTTCGAATAACACTAATATATTTTGCAGAATAAAATTATGACTATAATTATTACCAGTTTAGAAAAAATACAACCGTATGCACAAAAAATTGACTGTTTAGCAACTACCCAATTTAAAGACAAAATTGTTAGTAATTATTGTAAGAATTTTATTATTATTGACACATGAATGGAAGCTATTTATCTGAAACAATAAAAAATACGTAAAGGCGCAGTTGGGGTCCGCGCCGTAGATTTTGTCGTGAAAACATCGGCGGGGACAAATTCTCACTTTTTTGTCCTAGTAAAGCTTCGCAAGCTCTTTACAATGACACCTGAATTAACCTCCTAGCTAAACACATTTTCACGCTACACTAATTTATCTACAGATGACAAATTCAGCACGACAGATATACGTACAGACATGCCCTACCCGTTGTGGGCTAAACCGTTGTTAAATAGTTATATTATTAAGTTAAATTATTAAATAGTCTCGTAGTTATTAGTGATTAAAATCTGACGATATTTGTAACGCAAGAAAGTTTGACGGGTTATCACTGTATTTGGCGAGCGAATAGACGTCTTGATTTGATTTGATTTATTTATGGTTCAGATCTACAGTGGATATAGCACAAACACAGGCACAGTTACAAATACAGTTCACGTCAAAATATTTTTTCGGCTTTCAAAATTTCGAAATTTCAACTTGCCAAATGGTCGTGTGAGACCGACGAGTTTCAATATTTTGTTCTAAAGTTCTAAAGAGAAAATTGTTACTTACTTTTTCGCGAAAATTTCATTCAAGGTGGTATTTCGTAAACGAAGAAAGATAAAGAAAAATAGACAACGCAAATCAATTTCTGGGGTTCGAAAATATATAAAACGAGGCCAAAATCAATAGTTCAAAAAAATACGTAAAGGCGCAGTGCGGGTCCGCGCCGTAGATTTTGATGTGAAAACGTCGTGGGGATAAGATTTCACTTTGGATTCTAGTAAAACTTGAGGGGACCCAAGACAGCGGGACCGTTGAGGCATAAACCTACTACCCTAGCCGTTTCATTCACACGCGTCCCCACTATCACTACTAAAGTGTTTCACTTTTATTTCCGTTTCAGTTTTTCGGATTCACTACAGCGCTAAAAAAAGTTTCAATTTCAAAAAGAACAAAATAATTAGCTTTTTTATAAAAAAGAAACCGACTTTAAAAAGCTAGAAATAAGTCAGTACATGTATTATTACATGTGCTACCTACTGATCTGTTTGAAATCGGTGCCAAGCCAAAGAGGTTAACAAATTTATAACCTATTGTCATTATACAAATATATCAACAACGTTATAGCGCATTAAAAATTCAATATCAGGCCATCAACGACGTCTGCCCCGCACATGTCTGCCCGTTTGGGATGTTTTGCTCAGCGCGAGCCCCCCACCCACGCTCACGCATTCCGGCGCGCGCGCGGTGGGAGTTGCGATGTGACGGGAGCGGACAGCCTATCTATCTATTACCTTTTTTTTTTGGCTTGGCATCGACTTCAACCAGATCAGTAGGTAGCACAAGTAATAATACATGTACTGACTTATTTCTCGCTTTTTGAAGTCGGTTTCTTTTTTTTAAAAAAGCTAATTATTTTACAATTTTAAGTGATGGGTGGACCTAGTAAGGACGCTGCTCGAATGAGGAAACCACGGCTGGTTGAACATGAAGATAAAAGACGCAAACGATAAAAAATTAGAACCAAAAATGCTGAAACAATGATGAATTAATATTACAACCTGAAAAATCTAAGGCAATGATGACTCCCAGACGCAAAGACCTGCATAATTATTAAACGACTGCATTTGAGAGAGTTCATAATAATTATAAAATGTTAGGATTTCGCCCGATTCCCATGCGATCCCCTCCTCAGGTCCGGACTTGCTGACAATGGGACTACCTCCGAAGTATACCCTTTCCAATAAAAGAAGAATTTTCAAAATCGATCCACAAATGACGAAGAAATCGGTGAACATACATAAAAGGAAAAATTTGAGAATTTCCCTCGATTTCCATGGGATCCCCTCATCAGATCCGGACTTGCTGACAGTGGGACTACCTCCGGAGCATACACTTTCAAATAAAAGAAGAATTTTCAAAATCGGTCCACAATTAATGGAGATATCGGTGAATATACATAAAAGGGAAAAAAAAAACATACATACAACCGAACATAGATCCTCCTCCTTTTTTGAAGTCGGTAAAAAAACGGTACATACATAAAACGAAGGAAAAATTTGAGGATTTCCCTAGATTTTCATGAGATCTTCTCATCAGCTCCTGACTTGGTGACAATGGGATCATCTCGACCCTTTTAAATATTCAAAATAGATCTACAATTGACTAAGAGATCGGTGAACATACATAAAAGGAAAAAAACATACATAAAGCCGAACATAGAACCCCTCCATTTTTGTAGTCGGTAAAAATTAGAAAATATTTGGTTTGGAAATGTCAAATAGCTCATTAGAGGACCTAAATAAATAAAATATGGTGTAATTTCGAGATGTTCAAATTTTGTATCCAATTTATGGTAAAGGCTTCTTTATTAAGTTACTTTTTAAGTCAGGTCAGGTCGGGTCAGGTCAGGTCAGGTCAGGTCAGGTCAGGTCAGGTCAGGTCAGATAAGGTAAGGTAAGGTAAGGTCAGGTCAGGTCCTTTATTAAGTTACTTTTTAAGTCAGGTACTGTTCAAATTTACACAAGATCTCAAAAACAAAATTGTTAAAAATTTAAAACTGAGGTTTACAGGTTTTTAGGTTTAAATATATCGTTGTTTTATAATGCCTACTAGATGACCAGTCCCGGCTTCGCACGGTAATTTTTTATTTTTATTTAGTACTTTAATAATATTGAAAAACCATTTCTTAGTGAGCGCCTACATGGTAAAATAAGTAAGTGTTCATTGCAATCGGTTCAGTAGATTTGGAGATTAACCCCCTCACCCCGTTAATCCCCCTTAGGAATGGAATTTTGAAAACTACTTCTTAGTGAACGCCTACGTGGTAAACTGAGTAAGTGTGTAAAATTTTATTGCAATGGGTTCAGTAGATCTAGAAATTAACCCCCTCACCTCGTAATCCCGCTTAGGAGTGGAATTTTGAAAGACCACTTCTTAGTGAGCGCCTACGTGGTAAAATAAGTAAGTGTGCAAAATTTCATTGCAATCGTTTGAGGGGATCCAAAGCTTAACCCCCCCTCACGCCGTTACCCCCCTCTGGAATGAATTTTGAAAAACCGTTTCTTAGTGAGCGCTTATGTGGTGAAATAAGTAAGTGTGCAAAATTTCATTGCAATCGGTTCAGTGGATCCAGAGATTGACGGGGCGGAGAGCCCCGTTACCCCCTTTGGAATAGAATTTTGAAAAACCGTGTCTTAGTGAGCGCCCACGTGATAAAATACGTAAGTATGCAAAAATTTCATTGCAATCGGTTCAGTGGATGCAGACATTAACCCCCACCACCACCGTCACCACGAAGTTACCCCCCATTGGAATGTAATTTTGAAAAACCTTTCTTATTGAGCACCTAAGTGGTATAATAAGTAAGTGTGCAAAGTTTCATTGCAATCGGTTCAGTGGATCCAGAGATTCTCCACACCCCACCCCGTTTCCCCCTTTGGAATTTAAAAAAAATCGTGTTAAAATACTTTTAAGACATTTTAACATGTTATTGCTCAATTAAAATTCAAGGTCGTTTTCAATGTCTAACCATACCTCAAATTCTCAAATTAATAGAACATGCGTATAATAATTCTCCTCCGCTTATTTCTGCTGAAATCAAGTTAAACTTTTGTTCGTACAAAAAAATTATACAAACAAGCGCTTTATAGACAATTTACTGTAACTTAAAATAGTTTGTGTGTAAAATATCGTTGAAAGTTTAACCAAAAAGTCCTTAATCATCAAAAGATTAAAAGAAATAAAAATTCGGAACTGAAGCGTTTGGCTGAAATTTGGATTATTATTTATTTATTTATTTTAAAGACGTGTATTTATTCAAATATTATTTATAGTGGAACTGGGACATTTGCAATAGCTTACAATGTCAATTGCAAATTCGTAGCCAATTTATTTATTACAAATGCGCCCCATGTGCCTACGTGTTTCTTTGACAATATTTTCCAAGTTAAAAACTTTTCCGATTTTAAGAGGTTATCAGGGCTCTGAGAATCTGCAGAAATACGAAATATCTTGTGCCTCTTACATTATTTACAATATCCCCTTTTGTTCCTGCTGTTCTTGAGGATGTTATTTCTGCATTTCCTCATGCCATTTCAGTAATTTTTCGTACGAAATATTGCGTCTATTACAGTCTTAGAATGATTATTATTTATATCACATGTGGCAACCCGTAAATAATTCCGGTAACAAAGTTACAGGACAAAATATTGAGGAATGTCAGGGCAAACTATTTAACATCAAATTATTTGCAAGATTAAAATATTATTTTTGTATTCGTTTTGTGAAACACATAATGCGTAATGAAATACATAGCAACATACATAAATATTGCATCATATGTATTTAATTTGGCAGTTGTCAACCTAACCTCAAAATCTGATGTAAATTTGTACTTTTTCTCATTTCGCAGGAACGAATACAAAAAACACTGTTCAAAACTCGTGCCCTGTCACTTTTCAGGGGCTCGGGATCATTGCGGCCCTCGGCATTCGCCTCGGGCTTCAAAAATTCGCCCTCGACCCTAAAAAGTGTAATGACAGCGCACTCGTAGGAAATATACTATTTTGTATTCGTTTTGTGAAACACATAATGCTTATAATGCTTAATGAAATACATAACAACATACATAAATATTACATCCTATGTATTTAATTTGGCAGCTATCAACCTAACCTCAAAATCTGATGTAAATTTGTAACTTTTTCTCATTTTGCGGGAACAAATACAAAAAACGCTGTTCAATACTCGTGTCCTGTCACTTTTCAGGGGCTCGGGCTGCAAAAATTCACCCTCGCCCCTGAAAAGTGTCATGACAGCGCACTCGTTTGAAATATACTATTGACATGGAAATGTATTTTTAAAAGATTGAAAGGTACATAGGACCTCAGAAAGAAAGTGCTGTGATTTTTTCATCGAAATTCAACTTGCATAAAGAACAAAAATACGTTCCACGTGTTGTTTTACTAAACAAAACAATGGCAACGTCGCCGGACCTCACCTTATCTTATACACCTTTAATTATACATTGTCGGATCTCGGGTTGTATTGCATTTATGACGGATCTGGTTTTGTTCGACCTTTATCACAAAATTCAAAGTGTGAAAAAGTTTCCCCTCTCTAGTTATTTGAACTCTAGATATCGCTTATAATGTTTTTATACAATATGTACTTGAAAAATCCTTTCCCTTCTGGTGGATCTCGGGTTGTCCAAGTTTTGTTCGGATCTCGACTTGATAGGAAAACGTATATATATATATATATATATATATATATATATATATATATATATATATATATATATATATATATATATATACATCCATAGGTACTTTTGGGAACGTCCGTTATTTCAATACATATCACCTTCAAAATTTAAAGGTACAATTCTAATTTTTACTTTTCGGGATTTTTGAAGAAAAAAAAGGAAAAGCAATTCTGGGGAAAAAGTTATTATGGAGAGATACTTTTGGGCACTTAATCTCTTCTTTAAATGGTTCAATTCTTAGCTAACCCGCTAAAATTAAACTAAAATTAAATCGCAAACAAACGTTTGCAAATATGAATTTTGATTGGTATTAAACGCTTACCTGTTATAATTAATCATGCTCTGCCGTTAGCTATCCCCAAAAAGCTTTTTTAGGTATTTTTGTCCAAACTATCGGAAAATTATAAGGATTTCTTAAAAAGAAACTTTTGGGAACATATCCTAATATGTGTAAAAAGGGTTTAAATATGTAACAACCGTTATATTTGAGGTGTATATTAGTTATGCGGCTTTCTGTTTTTGTATTTTCGATAAAGGCTTCATAAAACTAGTGGATTTTAACTCGAAACAAAGTACAACAAATTGAGGTTATGTTATCTCACTTGGAAATTATAAACAATTCCTTGCAATGATTGAAAATTATTTACTTCCATCAATTATAATCATGTTAGGTACATAAAATAGACATTCTTGTTTATCTCGATAAATTGTTGCATTTTACCTGTACTGATTTTACGCAAAGATACTTTTGAGCCTTTATACGTTGTGAGAATTTTACTTTTGAGCATTTTTTTGTTTTCTGAGGATCTATTAATTTCTTTTAGAGGAAGTATGTCATAAAACAACAAAAACCACACCTCATGAAAAGTTATACCTATCTTTAAGAAAGGAAGATATGATGTAAATAATAGGTAAATATCTTGAAAGGGAACTTTTGGGAAGATATTCTGCCAAGTGTATAAAATGGTGTTAATAATATTCAAATAAAGAAACTGTTATATTTAAACTGCTCATTGATTATTAAACCTTCTGTTATAGTATTTTGCATGTTTCCACAAAATTGGTGGATTTTAACTTAAAACTAGGAAGCACAATTGAGGTTATGTTGTCTGGAATTTGTAAACTATTCGTTGCAATGAAACAATACTTTAGTCCAATGATGCTTAATTATATGTAAAATCTTGCATCAAATATAAAGTACATAGTCTCATATAAAGTAGAAATTCTAATTTATCTTTATAAATTCTTGCATTCTGCTTGTGCTGATCTTACGAAAAGATACTTTTGAGCATAGAATACAATTAAATGAGACAATATAATGTAAAAAACTAAATTGTTGTGAGGGAGTTGAATGATTGACTTCTTTAATATTTTTGTCCAAGGTCATAGAAAAATAGAAAATTGTGACCAAAAACTAATATTAAAGGCAGGTCAAAGTTATATTACATTTACAGGGAAATTTTGTGCAATTTCATGCAATCAGCAAAAATAATATTTTAGTTCGACTATGATAAATGCTAAATAATAATATTTCCTTCCAAATTACGATTGGGTACATATTAGATTTCGACTAGAAACTTTGACTTGCTTCTTAAATAAATCCTTTCATTTAAAATCTGCTGATAATTATAGGTAACGGTACATTTGAGCATTTTTTTTTCTGAGAATCTATTGATTCCTTTTAGAGGAAGCTAGCTGACCCGACAGACGTTATCCTGTCCAAATTGAAATAAATTTGTGTTTAGACAGATCGCAAAACAACACAAAAATAAAAACAAATTTAATTTTATTTTAATTTAGGCTAGAATGCGTTTTTCCAGATTTTTCCCCAGATCTTCCCATTTTCTTTTTTATCAATTGAAAACATTCAATCGAGTTATTTACATACCGGGAGCATAACGAACAAAACAAAGAAACAACCAAATATGTCGTTAATATAGCCAGTTATAATCGAGAATGCATACAAACATTATGATTGTTTACGTAAAGATACTTTTGAGCCTTTCTATGTTGTGGGAATTTTACTTTTGAGCATTTTTTTTGTTTTCTGAGGATCTGTTAATTTCGTTTAGGAAGTAGGCCATAAGACAACAAAAACCACACCTCATGAAAAGTTATATCTAGTTCTATTCAATAACTTTTTTAGAAAGGAAGATATGATGTAAATAGTAAATATCTTGAAAGGAAACTTTTGAGAAGATATATATTCTGTCAAGTGTATAAAATGGTGTAAATAATATTCAAATAAAGAAACTGTTATATTTAAACTGCTTTTTTATTGCATATGATATAAAAGCTTGTCGCGAAAATGTATATTTCTTGAAAGTAATCCTCTAAATAGAAATTGTATTTTTCTATAAAAGTAATTTACACGCGAAATTTTGCGACAAGCTTTTATATCATATTATGCAATTGTATGATGTAACAAAACGATGGGTTTGATTTATTTCAAATTTTATTTTCTTTTTTTCAGAGCATTTGAATAAAAGCTTGTTTTTAAAAAAATTGTTTTAGTATTTTTTGGTTTTTGCTGAACATGTTTCTAAGTCTACTCTTCAATGCCTTTCATTTCATACCCATATTAAGGGCGTTGAAAAGAAGACATAATTCGCCATCTTGGAACGGCGGCTATATTGAATTTAGTGTGATGTCACTAACTTTATCGTTTTCTACTCTTCAAGCTCTTTCATTTGTTACCCATATTAAGAGGGTTGAAAAGAAGATCTAATCCGCCATAATGGAGCGGCGGCCATATTGAATTTAGTGTGATGTCACAAACTTTATCGTTTTCTACTCTTCAAGCTCTTTCATTTGTTACCCATGTGAAGGGGGTTGAAAAGAAGATGTAATCCGCCATAATGGAGCGGCGGCCATATTGAATTTGGTGTGATGTCACTAACTTTATCGTTTTCTACTCTTCAAGCCCTTTCATTTCATACCCATATTATTGGTGTTGACTCAAAATACATCAATCTGATGTCGAGAAGTGGTTCTACTTAATTTAGCTCGCAAGATTTGACCCACACATACTAACAGGGCAAGTCATTCGAATCGATAGTTATGACCTTGAATTCATACAAAAATCCCATAGAAAAAAGCAATCCGTTTTTTTTTTCGAATTACCCCATTTTCCGAGAGTATTCTACATTTACCCTTAAAATTTCATCGAAACAGGTCGAGCCGTTTTGGAGTCTTTTATATAATAATACCGGCTTTGATATATAATATATAGGTAGATAATCCATGAAAGAACCAAAATCACACCCCATCAAAAGTTATGTCTGGTCCTGTTCCACAACTTTTTCAGATTAAGGAATATAACATGCAAAGAAGAAGAAATTTTGGGAAGAAATTATGCCAAGTATAAGATATGGTGGAAATAATGTCCAAATAAAGAAACTGTTATATTTAAGGAGCATACATACCTATCTGTTATTCGACCCTGTGTTAGCATTTTCTAGAAAACTGGTGGATTTAAACTCAAAACTAAGTACAACAAATTGGGATTATGTTATCTCACGAGGAACTTTCTAACAATATCATGCAATCAAAAACAAAACATTTGTCGGATCACTTTTGGTGGTAGATAACTACTTTTAATCAGTTTTTTCCCTAAAACACCAAAAATGAGTTTACTCATCGCCCTGTTGATGCCAACATTGTTGGCGAAACGTGCGTTGGCATTTGTAAAAATTGTTTTTGGTGTTTTAAGGAAAAAACTGATTAAAAGTAAATATCATGCAATGACGGATAATAATTGACTCCAACGGTGTTTGATCATTAGAATTAGTACTAGAATTAGATGTACTATAATAATCCACCAATTTGGATCATGTTATATAAAGTAGATTCATTTTGCTTGTGGTAACTTGAGTATACTGTTTTACTTTTTGGAGGTTTGTTAATTTGTTTTCAAAGCACCCGACTTCAAACTTTACAAAAATTAAATTGTGATGTAACTATAAAATAAATTAAACATTTGTTGGCAAGATACTTTCAGGATACGTAGATATATAAAAAATCGGATTAATTATAAGGACAAAAAAGTATTGTTATAACAAAAAACCTTCCTTATATAGGTTTAAAGAAATATCTTTATGAACATTTCAACTCTGCAACCATCAGGTAAGAAATGAAAAGATTTTCAACTTCAAATACACATATTTTTACGTGAAATCTGTTAAAGGTATTTCTCTAACCGTAGTCAGCAAGTGAAGCCTAAAATGTGGAGTTAGTTTGGGATTTTTAAAAAGCCGATCCTATGGTAGAGAATTAACTGCAAATGATGGTAAGTAAAACAATTTTTTATTTTATTTTATTTTTATAAGTAAACAAATGTGTTACATTAATCAATTTTAATCAGGCTAAAAATAAAATTCTATTCAAGTTAATAACCTATCTATTTAAAATATAAACTTAAAAACCTTTTCTGCAGGTATAATCAATAAAAAATAACAAAAAAATATTTATGCAAATAAAACAGTACACAAAGTAAATTTTATTTTAAATAAATAACTTTTTTTTGGATCTGTTTATTTCATTGTTGACTTTAGCTTTTATTACTGCTACATTTCTGCGTCGCAGGACTGAATATCTTGCCCTCGCTTCTTCACACTCTGCAAAACTAGGGAGCTTATGGTTCTGGATGTGTTTGTGAAACACCTTTCTAACTGCGTGCCTTTCTGGGGTGCACCATGTAGTTTTTTGACCTAGAAAATATTGTTTTTATATCCTGAGGAATATTCACTTCTGTAAGTGTCGCCTACGATGAGCTAGCAAAAGTAAATTAATAAATTCGGTTGGATTTAAAATTCGTCACATTTAGTGTTTACAATGGGATATTATACTCTATGGAAATTAACCACGGCCTCTTGATCAATATTGTTCTTAATAAATAATAATAATTATTATAGAAAATATAAAATGTGATGGAGGTTGACATTAGTATGTAAATTTTTTGTACACGCAAAGGTTAGGTACACTCAAAATAAGTTTCATTTAAAATTATGAAAAAATAGCAGGTAAAAAGAGATAACCCAACAATACCTACTGATTTTAACATTTGGTTTTGCACAATGATTACGAGTTTCATAGGAATGTCTATACAGAGTGTAACAGAAATAAGTATCAAAATTGTAACCAGTAACAGAACTTGACAAGAGCAACAGAACTTCTATCTACCATTTTTGCGAAACCCCACAATTAGTGATCTGTAAAATCCCGTTCTCCCAAATCTTAATTTGATGACAATAATAAATAAACCCGTTAGGGTGATAACTTTGCTGATAACGAAAAACTTTCGCTTGTGCCGATGCTTTGGTCAATAATTTTATTGTTTTCGCGGCTTTTTTGTCCGTGCGATAAACCAGCCGAACCACCTACAGTGATTTTTGTGCTACATTTGGAAACATTTATTTAACCAGAAAGTTTATAACAAAAGCGTATTGAAAAAAATGGTTGCCCTTGCCAAGTTTTTTTTGATACCTTCTTCTGTTACATGCTATATACAGGAAGAGATCACGCGTTATCATTAATAATTTATGCATCCTCTAAAAACAGAAAGAAACATGCAAAATACATTTACATTACATTACGCTCCCTTTAGTATACGCGTCAAAATTAAGTGATAAAGATATTGTTTAAATAAAGCGTTTATGAGTTCCAAATAAGTAAGATATTTTTTAGAGTGTGCATAAAATGTAAAACATTGCCGGAATTCTAAAAAAGTATTTGTTAAATTAAAATATAAAGACGAAGCTCATGTTCTTGACTCATTTTTCCACTCACCAGGCTTCTTGATAGGGGTCCTATTTTCCAAATTCAACTTTTTCTGATTGTTAATCCATGCTTTAAGTTGTTTACAAGTTCTATTCCTCAAAACTGGATTATTATTTATAAGAGTTTGGCAGGCCTGTAACGATGGAAGACCAGTATTTTTAATTAGTGTTCGAGCCAATTTTTTTTCGGGGGTAGTCCAAGTAATTTTTTTTTTTAGCTTAATATTTTGAATTTCTACAATTAATTAAGCGTTTTATTAAATTGTTTTAAATGTATTACTCTAAAGAAAACATACCCTTCTGTTTGAAACTTCGTTTGGCTATCCCATCACCATCAGACAACTCAGAATCGGATGATTCTAAACGGGATTCATAATCGGGATCAGCAGCACTACAGTCGCTGTCTTCTTCAAATGGATAGTTTTGATGGTTATCTACAAAAATATATTTATAGAGCAGGTACCTAAATAAACTTTGAATGAGAACAATGCAGACGTTTAAAGCTCTTGTTAATGAAATAACAGGAATCCTCTTAATAGCATTGTGGTACGGCATGATAGTTCTCAAATTTCAGTTTGATTCTGCAACTTCGTTAAAGAATATTTTTTTAATTGCAACTGTTGAACACTTTTAGTACACAAAAGCACATTGTGTATGCCAGTTGCAACCATCTTTTCATTTTCATATTTAGCAGATAGTATGCAAACACGGACAATACAACAATGAAACTAACAAAAAGTTTTGAAAATTAATATATCGTTATAAACAAAATTTTACTGTTTTGCAAATGCCTACTCACCAATTCTTTCACAGAGGACTTTGCAGGGAACAATAATATCTTTATAAGAGTCTGATTTTTCTTTTATATTTTCTTGTAAATTAAATTCTGTCTTTCCGGAATCGAAAGTTATTTGGTTTTCCGTTGTGTTCGTATAAATTGCTGTATCCGAGGCCTCTTCACATTCGCGATCAATTGTTTGGCCTTCCATATTATAAGTTTCCATTTGTAGTAAATCTTCATGTTGCTGGTATTGCCCTAAAATTATTAATTACGTTTTACCCGATTGAAAATGATTATAGTACACATCTTGTTAACTATTTTTTGAACTAGGTACTACCAAAAAGTTAATTACCTTGTACTGTCTGTGACTGGATATTTGTATTTTCTCTGTTATAAGCAGGGTTCAACGCTTTTTCAAGTAATTTTGACATCAGGGTGATGTCACGCGTCACGATGGGCAGACGATAGTGATCACGGTGTATCTTTTCCGAATGTCCCAAATGATTGGCAAGATCTCCGACTTCTGTTTCTTTCAGATCCATGAGGTGGCAGTGTGTGGCGACATGTTTTCTTAGAGATGTGCCACGCAGAGAATTCGGAATTGACGCCCCACATGCGGTTGAGTACTTTCTCATGAGAACACAAGCATCTAAAAACGTATGCTTGTCCCCAGGCATCCCAAATACGTATTCGTTTTGAGTATGTACTCCCGCTCTATGTCTGTTTTCCAAAATATATTCTATATACTCCACCAGTTCTTTATGCAGCAAAACAGGAACTCCTCTCACTTTCTTCCCTCTGATTTCGAAACGAACATAATTTTTGGCTGCTTCTTGGGAGGTTTTTGTGAGAGAGTTCCAAATGTCAGCATCCGTGTCTGCGTTGACACTTTGATAGTTGCGAAAATCTTCTACTTTTGTTCTCTCCACTTCACCAGATCGTCTGCGATTAAAGACTTGAATAGAAGTCAACGTCAGAGATGCTAATTTCCTCCAATTTGCCACTGTGAAACGATGCTGTAAATTGGAAAAGGACACTCTACGACTCTTTGTTAAATACGCATTTAGTTTTTGTAGATCCGTCAATGATGGCAATACATTTTTTTTTCTGCGTCGTTTTTCTTGTTGGTTTTCTGTAACTGTTTTATTCACAGATGTTTCCACATCTTCTTTTAACAATTTGAGAAAATCCTTTGCTTTATCTTTTCTCTCCTTATCGCATTGTTTAATGCAACAGGATATAAACAAAACAGTACACTGCTTTATGTGTATACCCAATCCAAAAGCTGTGGAAGGAGCTTTGTAGATTCCTGTGTTTTCATCAAAACCGGCAGTAGCGTTTATAGCCCTAATTATATCATCGTAACATTCGGGGGTAAAAATTTGCGAAAATTCTGTTATAGCAGGACGTATTGCTAATAGTTCTAAAAAGAATTTTCCCAATCCTCTCAATTTTGCACGAATCATTTTATGTAAATGATGAGACTTATATTTATTTGCCAACTTATTTGCCCAAGTAATCAAAAATTCGTCATTTCTGATCAAACTAGCAATATTATCGTCCCTAAGGACTGGAAGAATCTCCGTTCTTACCACTTTCGTGGCTTTGGGATGAACATCGATGTCAATTTTCCTGCTCATGACAAGAACCCCCTTTTTCCTATTTCTTTTTGATGAACAATGCCTAAAATGCTTCCTCAAAGCCGTTTTAGTAAAATATCCTTGGCAGTTTGGACACACTTTGTAATTATGTTTGGTATTAGCTTTGAATTTCTTTCTTCGGCATACTATCAAATTATCGGGATTATTTTTATTGTGGAGAAAACTCCCCTTTTTCCTTATAATATCAATGATCTTTTTTCTTTCCGAATTTCCTAATAAACATATGAACACATTATAATATGTTTGGAAACAGATAATTTCAAAAGAAGGGGACTTTTTGCCAAATAAAGAAAATTATTGTCAACATCGTGATCCTCAGATCAATGGTTATAAATTACTTGTGGATATAAATTACTTAAATTACTTGTAGTAACTATGAGAGAAAAAAGTAAGGTGAGTTAAGGTAAATGTACCCCCAAAATGATTAAAATGGATTTAGGGTGCGAATAATTTATTTTAATTTAAAGCAAATATTATTGTTTGGGTGTCAAAAGTAAATTTGAAGTCTTTTTACGGTGTTAAATTTTACTATTTACTATGAATGCAAAAAAATTTCTTTCCGGTGTTGCAATTACCACACCCCGCCAATTTGTAGTAAATGCGCCATGAATTGTTAAGACGTATGTTTTGCTTCAAGTTTGTGTGTGTATTTGTACGTGCATGAATCTAAAATATTTATTATTATTATTATTATTATTGCGCTTGAAATATTATTTGTTAAAAATTGTTATACAGGGTAAGTTTTTTTCTCAAAACTTAGTACTGTTGTTTTTTGTTAAATTTGAACAAAACAGGTATTAAATGAAATAAGCTTAAAACGGCTATAAACTGATCCATAATAATAATATTTTATCTTACAGTTTTTTAGGTACCTTATACCATTGTTTTCGGTGACAGAAATGAAATTTTAATCACAAGAGAGATAAAGCTGTCAGTTCTACTCACAAGTGAGTAAATCTGACATCTGTCAGTTGTAATTAAAAATTGTAATTATTAATTGTAATGTAATTCTCTGTCTTTCTCGTACATGTGTCTCGACATTATCGGAAGCAAACTGGAAACAGCGGCTTCCACGTCTAGTTGAATATCTTTCGGTAATCAATTTTTATTACTTTAGTGAAAATTGTGAAAAACAACGAGACTGTTTATTTCATAACTATAACAATCACAGGTCACTACGGAAACTGATTAGAACCATGCTAATGTTACAGGCGGATATTTACTCGAATAAATATTTCTTGGATTTTTATACAATGCACCTGTAAGATAAAACGTCGTATATCACACGTGATCGAAATGTCATTATAAAGCTCGTGAGAAGTGCCACACTCGTGCGCAAGCGCACTTGTGGGTCAAAATTCTCACACGCTAATAATGATGCATTTCTTATAATATAATGTACTATTTTATAATAAGTAGATCTTACGTTGGGGCAATTTATAGTCCTTTTTTGTTTGAAATTGTAATAGATATTTGATTGTTTTATTTATTTTCAAATAACATTTTTCTAAATATTGCTGTAAAAAATTGTGACATGAAAACTTTTCAAAGGATACGCTTTTTCAATTAAGCAGCAGACAGTATCTTGTCTGTTATGGCAGAGAAATGGCAATTTGTTTTTGCCTATTGACGTATACAATGTCACGTTTTTCTGACGTTTGAGGAAAAAATACATTTTAAATAGATGCCTCCACTGTTTTCATAAAATTTTAGAAAAAACTTCACAAATGCGATAAGTTAATAAAAAAAATTACCCAGCTTACTATTCAACTCTTAAAAAGTTCGTTTTAGCCGCCTACTTTGTTTGTCAGAAATATAAACAATTTTTTTTGACTTTTTTACAAGGAAGTTGTGTCGGTAGAGAAAATAATAGTATTCAAACATTGTTAAGAAAGTGACCGCGGTTTGCAAGAGAGCACTTTCTTTGATTTGAAATATACTATTCTTGTCCTTTGTAAAAATAAAAAAAATATATTAAAAAGCTAATTCAATCAAGTTGCTTTACATAAAATTGAAGAAATAAAATTTAAAATTTAAAACACCAACAAGCTTCAAACCTAATTGATTATAGCAATAGCGTACTTTATTGTTCATTTCAAGTCAATTGTTCCATATTATACAAACCGAGTTGTTTTTTTTTTTGTAAAAGTTTCAATTCTAATTTCCACAAAAAATGTTAACATAAAAATAAATATGTCGCAATTTAAGCCAAAAAAATAGTTTATAAAGTTTATAAAAAAATGATTATTGCATGTCAGTTTATGGCCGTTATAAACCCATTTCAATTGATACGGTTTGTTAAAATTGGAGAATAAACAAAGGTTAAAAAACACTCTGTATAAATTATTTCACATTAGGTGCGTACATAGTGATGCAAAATTTAATTTTAATATTTGTAGCAAAAATATCACGGAAGAACCCATTTACCCCTAAACCGCATTCAATGCCCAATTCACTTTACCCTACTTCAATTTACCCCTAAACCCAATTCACCCTACTTCACAAATTAAAATTTCACCAATTTTATTGAGTTTTTTTGAAAAATCTACAAATTAATATGCAAAAATAGCTAAAATATTATATAAAAAAAAAATAATAAGTGTCTGGACCCGTCAAAAATAATGGAAATTCATGATGTTTACCTTTGGGTAATATTGAAAACTTCTTAACATCTTTTTCGTTGTCATGGGCTTTTTCCAAATGGGGAGTTAATTTTACGTACAAATTTGAGCAATAGGGACAAGCATATTTCTTCTTTTCTCCAGGCATTCTGAAAAATTATTTAAGAATATGTCATAATTTACAGTATTGGGGATTCGTAGATTTAGAGCATGTTTAACTAAGTTATGCGATTTAATTTCCCTGAATATGAGTTACACCCAAATTTATTTACTAGTCATAAAGAACAGTCAAAATAAAATACAAATTAATGTTCTTAATCCTTGTTTTAGGCAAATAATTTTTGTTTAGATTTGTGTCATCTTACCCGACTCTTTCCTACCTATGTATGTACAAACCAAATAGCTATACCTATTTATGGAAAAACTGTTCAGAATTCATTACAATCTAGAAAATTTGTTATTTAAGCTGTGCCAATTTTGATGATTATTATTCGCAATTTGAAAACTAACGGTAATTCTTTCCAATTATGTTAAAGAAAACTTACAGAAGAGATTCGAATTTCGCGACGTAGTTCTAGATTCAGAACAAAACATGTATGATAATATACTACTTACCTAATTCAATGTTTTTCTTGTTTACAGGTGCACAATACACAAATTACTTTTTACAATTAATAAACCACACAGTCCGTAACCTCTGCCAAATAAACAAGAGATGCTGCTGTTGCCGGGTGCATCTAGTCTGCTATTATGTGCACCAATTTTAATAGAACAAAAGGAAGTCGAAGGAAAGGGAAAATGAATACCAGGAAAATAAGCGTCCATGGTTTCTGCGCTCGTCACGTGCGTCCTGGATCTACTCAATCTAGGGGAACGTGGGTACGAATAGATCACAGTGGAGAGGTCAAGCCCTTTCTTTTATAAAAAAAAAAAAACGATTTGGAAGAGTCATTAAGTGACCAATGTGCACAAAAATGTAGCCACACCAATCATTAACATTTTTGTGACATATCGACAGTTTTGAACTTTTATAGTAGTTATTATCTACCTGTTTGTCAACTCTTTTTCCCATTTAAAATTTTCAAGGAGGACATCCTCACCCTACTATGTTGCAGTTAGAAGTGTGCTCAGGCGTCGTCCTTAAAAATAAAAATAGATTTTCTCAAACTTGTGTTTTAATATTTGAAGTGTTCGATTTCGTTGAAACATCCTGATGTATATGTCGCAGCCAACTAGCTTAATAAGCCGCTCAACTAACTGCCTATCGCCGTTCAACTAACGTACTGAATGATATTTAGTCAATAATTCACATTTCGAGTTTCACGCACAGGTAAATATGACCTTCTTAGAGTACTCTTCTTTAAGGGGTCGGGCGCGAAGCGCGAGACACGAATTTAAATGAATACCATTAGGCCGTTAGTTGAACGACGCCGTGGCTAGGCAGTTTAGGCCAGGCGACAGAGAGTTCAATAAGGAAATAATTAGTGGAAAGCTGGAAATGGACTTAATCTCTTTATTTGAACCCACTTATTACTGTCCTAAGTTTTCGCCCTCGAGCGAAGTCGGCGTTGGCCCTTATGGCCCCAAGAAGGTACAATTTTTCAGTTTTTTGCAAATATCTCTTAAAGCATTAACTTTATCAACAAAATACTTATTAGCAAAAATAATCTAGAGTAAATTTGCAACCAAAAAGTTCTTTACCGTTTGTTTCTAAACTTAACCGTTACGATGCTACGGCTATTCAAAGTGGAGCCCTTCTTGGTCCTTGCGGAAAAGTTATAAAAATCACATGCTATATCCAAGTTTCTACATGTTATAAATAATTTTGAACATCCCACCTATACAAGCTGTTAACTTGTTACAATTATAACTGCGATATAAGACTAACAGTTGGGGCTAACTATAGTAAAAGCAAATTAGACGAAAAAACGACGAATAGAAGAAATAATTTATAAAGTTTTGAAATTTTGGTTATTTGGTCCTAGTAGGAACCCAAATAAAGATTCGAAGACTTCCCACCTCCCCGGGGGTAGCTTCATCCCTTTTGTCACAAAAAACCGCCCCCGAGCGTGACCTCATTAAGCTTTTCTGAACTTTTCTCGTAAACAGTAACTCGGACGAGAAAGTGTTATCTGACTTTTTTGTTCTTTATTAAATTCTGCAAAAAATTGGTCTCAGTTTTTGTCTCCCACCCAACGCTCATAAATGACGTTCGAAAATGAGTATAGTTTTCAGCGCAGAGGCAAAAATTAATCAATCCCCGTTTTTTGACCAATAACAATATGGACTTTGTGCAGAAAAAACTGCTTTACAATTTAGTTTGTATAGATTTTTTGCTCAAACTAATGGTCTTCGAGATAATCACCGCAAAAAAGGGCGGTTGCCTTCGCGGTGAAAACTATACTCATTTTATAACGACAGTTAGGAGCATTGAGTGGGAGATAGACAAAAACTTCATAAGACTAATTTTATGCAGAATTTAATGAAGAACATAAGTAATATAACATTTTCTCGTCGGAGTTACCGTTTACGAGAAAAATGCAGAAAAGCTTAATGAGGTCACGCTATGGGGCGGTTTTTTGCGCCAAAGGGGATGAAGCTCCCCCCGGGAGGGTGGGAACTCTTCGGATCTTTATTTGGGTCCTTGCTGGGAGTTCATAACCAAAAGTTCAAAACTTTATAAATTATTAGTTATATTCGTCGTTTTTTTTTGGACTATAATTAGCCCCAACTGTTTGTCGTATATCGCAGTTGTAATTATAACAAGTTAACAGCTTATATACGTGCTACGTTTAAAATTATTTATGACATGTAGAAACTTTGATATAGCACGTGATTTTTATAACTTTTCCGCAAGAACCAAAAAGGGCTCCACTTTGAATGGCCGTAGCATCGTAACGGGTAACTTTAGAAACAAACGGTACAGAACTTTTTTGTTGAAAATTTACTATAAATTATTTTTGCTAATAAGTATTTTGTTGATACAGTTGATGCTTTAAGAGATATACGCAAAAAACTGAAAAATGGTACCATCTTAGGGCCATAAAGGCCAACGCCGACTTCACTCGAGGGGGAAAACTTAGGACAGTAATAAGTGGGTCCAAATAAAGAGATTAAGGCCATTTTCAGCTTTCCACTAATTATTTCCTTATTGAGGCTTTTTTTTCGCTCTGTCGCCTGGCCTAGTTAGTTAAGCGGCTAATTAAGCTAGTTGGCTGCGACATATATAGCATTGAGTATGTTTTTCTCTTACTTTTGGGAATTTGTTTATTGTACAAGAAATATTTTGAGCAGATCCTTTTCGAGACATATACATAAAAAAATGTTATTAAAAAGTACAAAAATGTAAAAAAGAAATTATCTACTAAGCTGTTGTATGATTTATTTTATATTTTTGTCAAGGGCCATTGAAAAATACAAAAGTTATTAGCAAAAATTCAATTTACGGACATGTCAAAGTTACATTACATTCCTGGGAAATTTTATGCAATCTCATGGAATGAGAGATTTCTCAGCGAATTATGATGACATTCTTTATTTATTATTAAAGTACTTATTATTTTATTTCAATAATTTATTATAAGTAGGTTATTATAGATATGTAAAGGAGTAAAGGTATTGTCTTTATTTGTTTGTCTGGGAGTATGTTGGTCATAAAAAAAGAAAACCACACTTCATAAAAGGTTGTGTTTGATTCTGTTCTATAATTTTTTCAGCAATTAATATACGTAGGTACATATATTTATTATCTTGAATACAAGAACTTTTGAGGACCTATCCTGCTATGTATAAAAAAGAATATAAAATATAGTATACGGCGGCGGAGAGAGCTAAATCGTTCATATTACAGAGTAACCCACTACTTTGGTATAACTCAATGAGACCAATTATTATATAAACTTGTTCGTTAAAAAATTTTGCATTTATAGTGGAAATTGGCCTCAGTGTGGGTTAGTCACCAGAAGTTATTCCGAGAAAACCGTGAAAATCTTCAAAAACTATTCCAATAAAATAAATGCCCATGATATCTAAATAAAAGGTAAAAATATGCAGTTTATTTCATTAGGAAGCTCTGAATATATTTTACTTTACAATGGATAATTGGAAAATTGCGCGAATTTGTTTTTAGGCCAAATTCTATTATTTGATGCGACGGCGCATGATTTATTCATAAATTTTCTATATTCAAGTTGCTAAAACCCGTAGTGTAGTCTTTGTAGTAAAAATTTTTACACCAAAAACTCCGCAATTTTGTTGGCTATAATTCATCGCAACTAATAACGAGTCTCTACAATAATAAATTCGTTACAATCGTGTTTCTGGGAAAATTAAACTTGCTTGCGCTATTATAGTCTCGATCCGATCACTCGCCCGCGTCCTCCTCCCGTCGCAAGCGCCTAATATGCCCTAGGCTGTAATAATAATAATATTACCAATCGAGCGCAATATTAATCGAAAAGAAATTAATTTTTATTTATAACCAAATACATAAAATTTTAAAATATACTTATATTTATAATCACTTATATCTCTAACTATATCCTTATTTATACACCCCATTTAACACTACAGAACAAAACATACCCTCGTTTACATGTACATTTTCTAGAAGAACAATTATTCTTCTCATTACAAAATAACTATTGCTTATCTAATCGCATGAAAGAAAACAAATTTATTTAAACATTTATTACCACGGTTTTAAAGAATTCAACCAATTATATACCTCATAATAAATTGAGCCAATAGCAATTACAGATTTTTCATAGATACGATGTATATAAGTGAGGATACCCTTGACGACGGGATATATTCATTTCGGTGTTTCGGCTGGCTCCAACAATGAACTTTGCCATAGGAACGATTGTTAATAAACGTCAGAAAAAAAGTTCCGTCAAAATTTCGCCTTTTTTCGTTATACATAATGTATAATCGTAACAAATACCACTCGAGCATTGAAAATAATCTGATTAAACTATCCTCGTCATTCGACGTATGCCGCGAAATACCACTCCAGCTGCGCTGTCGTGGTGATATTTCGTCGGAATACGTCTCATGACTCGGAAGTTTAATCGATATTTTCTATGCTCTTGTGATATTATTACTGAATATTCCACTCCTGAAAATTATATCTATGTAGGAGTGATCCCAGCAAATATTTTTAACAAATAATTGTTTTTAAAATAAACAACAATCTATTTATTAAATAGATGGGCATGCATTCCTCATTGCATCCTATACACTGTATCTCTGTAATCACTAAAAGTTGGTTCATGGAATAGTCCTCTGAATACTACTCGTAGTTCAAGTTATGTAGACTATTTTTCAAACTAGTTTCACTAAATTCAATTGTGTTTGAGAATCTCACTCGTGATAACAATTGATATTCGTGACCAGTTTGAAAAATAATCGACTTTACTTGGACGAGTCTTGCTATTACATAATATATAATATACAAATTTCAGCCAAATGCTTCAGTTCCGATGTTTTTTTTTTAACTATTCTGATGTTTGAGGAGTTTTTGGTTAAAATATTAACAGTATTTTACTGAAAAAGTAATATAAGTTACAGTAAATTGTCAATAAAACGCTTGTTTGTATTGTTTTTTTGTACGAGCGGCTATTTCCAAGCTGGCGGAGAACGTGTACGTGGATATGGATCCACCGGAATCTCAAAGTTGACATTTTGTGACATACGACCTATTGCCATATCCACGCCGTTATGCTAAAGACTACTTTTTGGGTCAAATACTGTTATGTTCAAAATTCTTAAAAACAAAATATGTAATAATTGTTAAAATTTCGGAACTGAGGCGTTTTGGTTGAAGTTTTTAAACGTATCAGGTTTTTATCATGTCTATTTGCCAATTTACAGCCCAAATGTGTTAAAATACTTATGAAGACATTCCTTAGATGTTATTGCTCAATTAAAAGTCAAGGTCGTTTTTAATGTCTCCAAAAATTCTAAAATTAATGGAATATGGATTTAATAAATCCACTGCGCTTATTTCTGTTGAAAACAAGTTAAGCTTTTGTTCGTACAAAAAAACAATACAAAAAAGCGTTTTATAGACAACTGTAACTTAAATTACTTTCTTAGTAAAAAACTGTTGATATTTTAATCAAAAGTCCTTAACTGTCAAAAGAGTAAAAAAAATCAAAATTCGGAACTGAAGCGTTTAGACGAAATTTTCATGTAATACCATATCCAAGTTATGTCGATTATTTTTCTGGTCACAAATGAATGAATCCACGAGTGCTTAGCACGAGTGAGATTCTCAAGCACGATTGAATGAGTTATTTACCTTTTTTATTTAGATTTTTGTTTTGTTTATATCCCCAGAAGTTATAGTTTCAAGAAATTTAGTGTTTATTTTGGCCACAATTTGGGCTTTTGTGAGGTGTGATTTTTGTTGCTTTGGTATCACGATTTGCTTCAAAAAGAAATTAACCAACTCACACTATGTTGAATAAAATAAATGCTCAAAAGTATCTTTTCGTAAAATTAGCTCAGGCGAAATGTAAAAATTGATCAAAATAAACTAAAATGTCTGCTCTATAAAACACGATCATAATTAATCCAAGATTCTACGTATGATTAAGGCCGAGAAGCCTCATTGAAGTCAATTATTGTTTTTTTTTTTTTTTAATTGAATTGGTCATAATTTCCAAGTCAGTTAACATAACCTCAATTTGCTGTGGCACTTAATTATTATGGGTTAAAAACATAAGATCCACCAGTCTTCTGAAATCTTTATCGAAAATACAAAAGCAGAGAGTCAAATAACTAATATCCAGCTTAAATATAACACTTTCCTACTGTCAGCAAAAATGACAGAGTTTCTTGTCAAAGTGCAAAAGTCTAATTACATTTTCCATAAGAGCCCCCTCGGGCTAGGGTACCCGTGGGCAGTAGCCTCCTCGGGTATAGCCCCCATGGGTGGGAGCCCCTCAAGCTGGGGCCCCAGTGGTTAGGAGGCTCCTTGGGTAGGAGCTCCCTCTGTCTGGGGTCCCCGTGTGTAGGAGCCCCCTTGGTAGCAGCCCTCTCGGGCTGGGGCCTCCGTGTGTAGGAGCCCCCTCGGGCTGAAGCTCTTGTGGGTAGGAGCCCCCTTGGTAGCAGCCCTCTCGGGCTGGGGCCCCCGTAGAGAGAAGCCCCCTCGGGCTGGGCATGCTGAAAGCCACAAATGCAACACAACTAAAAAGTTGTCCCACATTTATTTGAGCAAATAGAATTGATAGAGTTGTCCCAGATTTATTTGAACAGAACTGTACGTAGGTACACAATAAATTAATTAAAAAGAGCAAAAACTGGGAAAAAGTGAATTACCTAGTGGTGTGTTTGTTGTATAATTGACCTGTACAACTCATGTTCAAATAGAAACTTATTCAAAATAAGCTAATAAGTTGCTAATAAATAATGGAAAAATTAGCTTAATGCGGGTCAGTCTTCAGAAAATCTCATAATCTTAATTTCGGAACTGCTGTAGTTTTTGTACAATTAATAACCCAAATCTGTCCTCCTAGACGTGATAAAATTTGCAAGAAAGATTGTATGTGCTAATACCCATGAATGAATTTGGACATATTAAGTGTGGTCGAGTCTATGTAAATTATAACTTTTTTTACCAAATTTGTATCTGTTTTTCTCTAAAAGGTACATTTGGGGACATTACCGACTGAGAATTTAGTTCTCCAGGTGGCAGCACTTCCCGAACAGTGAAAATGTGCCCAAAAGTTCCATTCGGGGACGTGGAATTTTGAGCATATGCTCAAAAGTACCATCATGTGCTCAAAAGTAGCAATGCAGGAAGAAAATGTTCCTAAAAGTACCTTTGGACGTATATATATATATATATATATATATATATATATATATATATATATATATATATATATATATATATATATATATATATATATATATATATATATATATATATATATATATATATATATATATATATATAAGAAAAATAGAGGCAGCGAGAACAGGTAGAATAAAATGCTCATAGAAGATTGGAATAGATATGTAGAGGAGGAGCCCATCTTGACTGCCCTCACATCCGAAGAGTAAAATAGGCTAAATAAATAATTAAATGTGTATCTTATGATTATAAATTTTTTGATTAAATATACGTCGTCTGAACCAATTCGTCTGAAAAAAAAATGGAATCAGAATATATATATATATATATATATATATATATATATATATATATATATATATATATATATATATATATATACGTTTTCCTATCAAGTCGAGATCCGAACAAAACTTGGACAACCCGAGATCCACCAGAAGGGAAAGGATTTTTCAAGTACATATTGTATAAAAACATTATAAGCGATATCTAGAGTTCAAATAACTAGAGAGGGGAAACTTTTTCACACTTTGAATTTTGTGATAAAGATCGAACAAAACCAGATCCGTCATAAATGCAATACAACCCGAGATCCGACAATGTATAATTAAAGGCGTATAAGATAAGGTGAGGTCCGGCGACGTTGCCATTGTTTTGTTTAGTAAAACAACACGTGGAACGTATTTTTGTTCCTTATGCAAGTTGAATTTCGATGAAAAAATCACAGCACTTTCTTTCTGAGGTCCTATGTACCTTTGAATCTTTTAAAAATACATCTCCACGTCAATAGTATATTTCAAACGAATGCGCTGTCATGACACTTTTCAGGGGCGAGGGCTGCAATGAGCCCGAGCCCCTTAAAAGTGACACGACACGAGTTTTGAACAGCGTTTTTGTATTCGTTCCCGCAAAATGAGAAAAAGTTACAAATTTACAGATTTTGAGGTTACAAAATACAAAAATAATATTTAAATCTTTCAAATAATTTGATGTTAAATAGTTTGCCCTGACAGGCCTCAAAATTTTGTCCTGTAACTTTATGTTACCGGAATTATTTACGGGATGCCACATGTGATATAAATAATAATCATTCTAAGACTGTAATAGACCCAAGATTTCCTACGAAAAATTACTGAAATGGCATGAGGAAATGCAGACATAACATCCTCAAGAACAGCAGGAACAAAAGGGGATATTGTAAATAATGATTGTAAGAGGCACAAAACTAGATATTTCGTATTTCTGCAGATTCTCAGAGCCCTGATAACCTCTTAAAGTCGGAAAAGTTTTTAACTTGGAAAATATTGTTAAAGAAACTCGTAGGCACATGGGGCGCATTTGTAATAAATAAATTGGCTACGAATTTGCAATTGACATTGTGAGCTACTGCAAATGTACCAGTTCCACTATAAATAATATTTGAATAAATACACGTCTTTAAAATAAATAAATAAATAATAATCCAAATTTCAGCCAAACGCTTCAGTTCCGAATTTTTATTTCTTCTACTCTTTTGATGATTAAGGACTTTTTGGTTAAAATTTCAAAGATATTTTACACACAAACTATTTTAAGTTACAGTAAAATGTCTATAAAGCGCTTGTTTGTATTATTTTTTTGTACGAACAAAAGTTTAACCTGATTTCAACAGAAATAAGCGGAGGAGAATTATTAAACGCATATTCTATTAATTTGAGAATTTGAGGTATTGTTAGACATTGAAAACGACCTTGAATTTTAATTGAGCAATAACATGTTAAAATCTCTTAAAAGTATTTTAACACGTTTTTTTTTAAAACTCCAAAGGGGGGTAACGGGGTGGGGGGTGGAGAATCTCTGGATCCACTGAACCGATTGCAATGAAACTTTGCACACTTACGTATTTTATCACGTGGGCGCTCACTAAGACACGGTTGTTCAAAATTCATTCCAGAGAGGGGTAACGGCGTGAGGGGGGGTTAAGCTTTGGATCCCCTCAAACGATTGCAATGAAATTTTGCACACTTACTTATTTTACCACAAAGACGCTCACTAAGAAGTGGTTTTTCAAAATTTCACTCCTAAGGGGGATTACGAGGTGAGGGGGTTTAATCTCTAGATCTATTGAACCGATTGCAATAAAATTTATACACTTACTTAGTTTACCACGTAGGGGTTCACTAAGAAGTGGTTTTTCAAAATTCCATTCCTAAGGGGCATAACGAGATCGGGGGGTTAATTTCTAGATTTACTGAACCCATTGCAATGAAATTTTACACACTTACTCAGTTTACCACGTAGGCGTTCACTAAGAAGTAGTTTTTAAAAATTCCATTCCTAAGGGGGATTAACGGGGTGAGGGGGTTAATCTCTAAATTTACTGAACCGATTGCAATGAACACTTTCTTATTTTACCATGTAGGCGCTCACTAAGAAATGGTTTTTCAATATTATTAAAGTACTAAATAATAAAAAAAAAAATTACCGTGCGAAGCCGAGACTGGTCATCTAGTAGGCGTTATAAAACAACGATATATTTAAACCTAAAAACCTATAAACCTCAGTTTTAAATTTTTAACAATTTTGTTTTAGAGATCTTGTGTAAATTTGAACAGTACCTGACTTAAAAAGTAACTTAATAAAGGACCTGACCTGACCCGACCTGACCTGACTTAAAAAGTAACTTGATAAAGAAGCCTTTACCATAAATTGGATACAAAATTTGAACGTCTCGAAATTACACCATATTTTATTTATTTAGGTCCTCTAATGAGCTGTTTGACATTTCCAAACCAAATATTTTCTAATTTTTACCGACTTCAAAAAAGGAGGAGGTTCTATGTTCGGCTTTATGTATGTTTTTTTTTCCTTTTATGTGTGTTCACCGATCTCTTAGTCAATTGTAGATCTATTTTGAATATTTGAAAGGGTCGAGATGATCCCATTGTCACCAAGGAGCTGACGAGGAGATCTCATGGAAATCTAGGGAAATTTTTCCTTAGTTTTATGTATGTTCAGCGATTTTTTCGTTAATTGTTACCTTTTTTTAGCGCTGTAGCGAGTCCGAAAAACTGAAACGGAAATCAAAGTGAAACACTTTAGTAGTGATAGTGGGGACGCGTGTGAATGAAACGACTAGGGTAGTAGGTTTCTGTCTCAAGGGTCCCGCTGTCTTGGGTCCCCTCAAGTTTTACTAGAACCCAAAGTGAAATTTTATCCCCACGACGTTTTCACATCAAAATCTACGGCGCGGACCCGCACTACGCCTTTACGTATTTTTTTGAACTATTGATTTTGGCCTCGTTTTATATATTTTCGAACCCCAGAAATTGATTTACGTTGTCTATTTTTCTTTATATTTCTTCGTTTACGAAATACCACCTTGAAAACAAAGAAATTTTCGCGAAAAAGTAAGTAACAATTTTCTCTTTAGAACTTTAGAACAAAATATTGAAATTCGTCGGTCTCACACGACCATTTGGCAAGTTGAAATTTCGAAAGCCGAAAAAATATTTTGACGTGAACTGTGCCTGTGTTTGTGCTATATCCACTGTAGATCTGAACCATAAATAAATCAAATCAAATCAAGACGTCTATTCGCTCGCCAAATACAGTGATAACCCGTCAAACTTTCTTGCGTTACAAATATCGTCAGATTTTAATCCCTAATAACTACGAGACTATTTAATAATTCGTTAACAACGGTTTAGCCCACAACGGGTAGGGCATGTCTGTACGTATATCTGTCGTGCTAAATTTTTTTTTTACGTCATCTGTAGATAAATTAGTGTAGCGTGAAGATGTGTTTAGCTAGGAGGTTAACTCAGGTGTCATTGTAAAGAGCTTGCGAAGCTTTACTAGGATCTAAAGTGAGAATTTGTCCCCGGCGACGTTTTCACGACAAAATGTACGGCGCGGACCCCAACTGCGCCTTTACGTATTTTTTATTGTTTCAGATGAATAGCTTCCATTTATGTGTTAATAATAATAAAATTCTTACAATACTTTTACCTAACAATTTCGTCTTTAAATTGGGTAGTTGCTAAACAGTCAATTTTTTGTGCGGACGGTTACATTTTTTCTAAACTGGTAATAATTATAGTCATAATTTTATTCTGCAAAATATATTAGTGTTATTCGATGAGTGAATATTCCAGTTCAGCGCTTTGTATTGTGATTTAATTCTACTTAATCTTTGTTCGGCTACCAGTCGACGTTGCCATGTCTACTGGATCTCATTTTGTGCATAATATATAAACTCCGTGTATACTACTGCAGCGCCCTCTGCAGAAGACGTTTACTAACTAAATTTGTATAAAAATTCATAAAAATGGTCAAGATGAGATCCGGGCTAAAATTGGCAGAAACATTGTTTACACTGTTTTAAACGTTTTGGACACGATATACACGTAGAAACAAGTTGAGGTCCGTTTCGGATCTCGCCTTGCTAAAACGGAGCCCGGCTTGTATTCAAAATCTCACAAAATGATCTCGACTTGTACAAAAACATATATATATATATATATATATATATATATATATATATATATATATATATATATATATATATATATATATATATATATATATATATATATATATATATATATATATATATATATATATATATATATATATATATATATATATATATATATATATATATATATATATATATATATATATATATATATATATATATATATATATATATATGTATATATATATATATATATATATATATATATATATATATATATATATATATATATATATATATATATATATATATATATATATATATATATATATATATAGACATATACGGCGGCAATGTCAAGCCCAAAATGCTATGTTGGAAAGTAATACCAAGCCCGACACCTACTTACGAAGCCCGACTTTGGGCTTCGTAAAATTCACGTGTATATCCGAGTTATTTCTCGTTAATACGACTAAAGCCATCTACTGGCAAAATTTTCATTTGGCGGGTAAAGTCACCATATATCGTAAAATACACACGTTTAGTTTTTGAAGTTCACTGTAGGGGGCGCACGACAGATTTGTATAAAACTGTATATTTACTGCAGATACTTTGTCGATGATGCCCGACCTTAAGATGTTTAATGCATAATAGGAATCCCGTTCATGTGACAACAGCGCATTCACTCGATTATTCATTTAATGTAATATTGGAGATATTTAACGCTACGAGCGAAAAGATGATTTAGCGGTAACAATTCAGAAAGCTGTTATCTGAGAATTTTAAATTATATTTTAATGTCAAACCACCCTAAAAAAATTTTTTTTCAACTCTTAAATACTCCGTTTTTTGATTACAACCAAATTTTAAAAACGTTTTTTATAGAACAATTTAAAAATTATAAACAGTGTCAGATATTTAAAAACGCCCTTAAAACGGTTTTTGAACCCATCATTCCAGTCACAAAAGGTTTTAGGTGTCCTGCTTAACAAATTTTCTACTAGTTTTGGGTTTTTGATACTTTATGTTTTTTGAGGTGGAATACGAATTGGGTCTAACAGGTCTAACCTACCATATTTTTTTGTCGGGTGAACCGTTTAGGCGCAACAGTGCGTTGAAATGGGATATTATTGCCAGATTTTTATTTTTCCGGAGGCGGATTATGTTAATTTTGTGTTTTTTTTTTATTTAAAATGTTGGTACCCTTTTACCCTTTTAAATTATGTTTAATATTTGATTGTAATAAAAGCAAGGGTGTATTTATGGTTGAAAATAATTGTTTTAGGGGTGTGTTTTACACACACTGTTTTAAATTGTGTTGTGTTTTTAATTTGATTGTAAAGCAAAGGTGTATTTATGGATTAAAAACTTTAAAAAAAGGTGTTTTTTCAATATTTGACACTGTTTATAATTTTTAAATTGTTTTAAACAAGGCCAAATTTTAAAAGCATCCTTAAAACTATTTTTTAACCCTTCAATACACCATTGCTTTAATTACAACTAAATTTTGGAGACATTTTTTATGACAACTTAAAACTTATAAAAAAAGCTCACATCCCGGGAGCAGAACGAACAAAACAAAATTTCCAATTTTCCAATTTTTCGGGCAACTTTTACAATTTTTATTTCCGTAGGAACCTTATCTGGACTATGACGAATATGAGGAAAAAATTATTAGCGAAATGGGTTCATCCGTTCTCAAGTGATACGCCTACAAATACACCATTTCAACATTTACGCACGTGCAGTGTATTTCTGTTTTTCCCGAATTTTCGAATTTTCCGGGTAAATTTTCCATTTTTGCTTTTCGTAAAAATCTTATTTGGACTATATTACAAATATTAACAAAGACATTAGCCAATTCTGGCCAGCCATTCTCAAGTGATGCGCTTACCAACGAACAGCATTACATTTTTATAGTCACTGGTGGGGGAACCAAAACCTTTCCAAACCTTTCCTTTCCATTTCATGCTTTGAGCATTTGAGGTTATGTAAAAGTGGTTTAAATCAACGTTCATTTTCTGGGTTTAAGAACACATTTTGTAGTCATGGTTAAACGTGGGTTAACCCAGGGAGGTTAAAGCTAACCACACTTGGATGAAACGTAAAGTAAATGAAAACAAAAATTACAGCGAATGACAGTAACCTCACTATTTCCAGCCAGCTGTTGACACGTCACTAGCACGTGCGTTTGTTTTGAGAAGTCCCCACTCTCACTGACGTCACGACTTCTCCAGTCTATTATATAAAAATGAAACGCTATTCGTTGGTAAACGCATCACTTGAGAACAGGTGGACCGATTTGGCAATTTTTTTTTGAGTACCTATTCGTAATAGTCTAGGTAATGTTTTTAAGGAAATAAAGATTTTCCAATTTTCCGGCAAATCTTTCCCAATTTTTATTTCCGTAAGAACCTGACCTGGACCATTACGGGGATTCTAAAAAAATAGCCAAATCGGTCCAGCCGTTCTCAAGTGTTGCGCTTACCAACGTAGGTACAGCATTTCATTTTTAGGGTTCCGTACCCCAAGAGTACTATTACTAAGGCTCAGCTGTCCGGCTGTCGGTCCTTCCGTCTGTCACAGGGCTGTATCTTTTGAACCGTAATAGTTAGACACTTGTAATTTTCACAGAATGCGGACAACTATGGCCGCAATAACAACAGATAATAAAAATAATTTAAAAATGTAGTGTTAAATAAGTAGTACCTGGCGACCGAGCTTCTCTCGGTACTTATTTTTTTGGACAATTGTGTTTTTTTCCGAAAAAGTATTGAGATACGTCATAATATACGATACGTCTCATGACTCCGAAGTTTAGGCAACCCTTGAAACCGGAGGGCCCGAGGTAGCTTCCTTGAAACAAGGCGACCGGAGGGGCCCCCCTTGAAACACGGCGTCTCGAGGGCCCCCCGTTTAAACATGGGGGCCCGAGGGCACCTTTGAAACAGGGAAACTCGATCCCCCCCAAAAGGGGAGTCCGAGAGGGGGCCCATCGAAACAGGCGAGCCCGAGGAGCGGCCCCTCGCACCAGGCGGGCCCGAGGGGGCCTCATCGGTTATCAACATAATTATAGAAGTCGAAAGTTGAATTTGTTTAGTTCTAAAATAGGATTTATGTATGAGACAAATTTAATTGACTTGAAATCTTTAGAAAGGAGGGCCCATGGGGGGCCCGTTGAGACAGACAAGCCTCCTTGGGACAGGGGGGCGTAGCCACCATCTGAACTGCCGTAATACCTCCTACTACGCTAGTCGCAGTCGTTTCATTCACACGCGTTCCCGCTCTCATTCATCACCATCACCAAGGTGTTTGAAATTGTCAGATGATTGTCAGTATGACAGCGGATAAAGGATCTTAAAAAACCGTATTTTTGTGTAAAATTGCGTTTCTACAAGAAATCCAACTACATAGGTAGACTTAAAAAGCAAAACTTTATCTGAATACAAAATTTCATCCAAATCGTTAGAGCCGTTTCCGAGATCCGCGAAATATATAAATAAATAAATAAATTTACAAGAATTGCTCGTTTAAATATATTAGATTAGATAGATTGTACGGTGGTACGAAACCCTTCGTGTGCGAGTCCGACTTGCACTAACACGACTTTTATTATATAGATATGTAAACTACCAAGTCCCTACAAATTTAATGAGGTATAAATAACCATTCTGGGACTGTAATAAACACTGTTGTCAAATGTGCAAATACGTGTCTTTAAAATAAATAAATAGAAATTTCAGCCAAACGCTTCAGTTCCGATTTTTTTTCTGTTTCGACAGTTGAGGATTTTTAGTTAAAATATCAATAGTATTTTACTAAATAAATAGCTTAAGTCACAGTAAATTTTCTATAAAACGCTTGTTTGTACTGTTTTCTTTGTACGGACAAAAGCTTGACTTGATTTCCACGCCAATAAGCGCAGGAGAGTTGTTAAAAACATCCTCTATTAATTTTAGAATTTAGGGTATTGTTGGAGACATCAAACCATCTTGAATTTAATTGAGCAATAACATGTAAAAAATGTCTTTGTAAGTATTTTAGCACAATTTGGCTGTAAATAGGCGTTATAAAACGCCGATATATAAAAATTTTACCGAAACGCTTCAGTTCCGAAATTTTAGCAATAATTTTGTTTTTAAGAGTTTGTTGTCTAAACTTGACTTAGAAAGTAGTTTAAAGTAGTATTTAGCATAAATCTCAAAATTAAACAAATTATTTTGTTCTTACAGGCCTCACCCGTGCGACAAAGTAACTTGTTTGCACCAAAATTATTCCCTCTTAAAGCCTTTATTGAAGCTTCATTTTACCCTAAATTATCGTAATTATTTTTAATAAATAACAGTTCTTGGACGGTAGTAATAGTATATTTCATACGAGTGCGCTGTCATTACACTTTTCAGGGGCGAGGGCGAATTTTTGCAGACCGAGGCGAATGCCGGGGGCCGCAATGAGGCCGAGCCCCTGAAAAGTGACAGGGCACGAGTATTGAATAGTGTTTTTTTTTGTATTCGTTCCCGCAAAATGAGAAAAAGTACAAATTTACATCAGATTTTGAGGTTAGGTTGACAGCTGCCAAATTAAATACATACGATGCAAAATTTATGTATGTTGCTATGTATTTCATTACGCATTATGTGTTTCACAAAACGAATACAATAGTATATTTTATTACAAGGCCAGAAAATGTCATTTTGCAAGTGCGAGCACAGTTTGTGGAGGCGAGGCGTAGTTGAGACTTCACAAGTGCAAGCACTTGCAAAACAGTTTCGGGTCGTGTGATAAACGAAACTTTTTCGGCCGACAAAAGATTTTCATTGTTCACTTTTGTAGGGGGGCCTCATGCCTCATGGTGGCCCACGTGTCGCAAAGAGCCCCCTTGGTCCCCCATATCACAAGGCCTCCCACAAGTCTAAGGGGGGGCTTATAACGCATGGGGGCCCTCGTGTCTCAAATAGCCCCTTTGGGCCCTCCTGTTTCAAGGGCTCCACATGTCAAAAGGACCCCCCCCATGTCTTAAAGGGCCCCCTTGGGCCCCCCTGTTGAAGGGGGTTTTGTTATTGTCGTTGTCCTATACCAAGGCCCCCCCTGTAATTTTTCCGATGTTTTAATGGTAGTTATTCTGCTATTCGGGGCGGTGACAAATCCAACAAACATAAAAGCTTGCATTGAAAATCCATAGTTTCCATTTTCTAGCCTAGGCAGGCAAATATCGTTTTCCAGCCGATTTGGACGACTGGAAAATAACTAAATTGAGACGGAGGCCGAAAAAAACACAATATTTGCTCCGAAAAATTCGTGAGATGGTATGAGGGGAGGCAGAAATAGAATTCCCTCAAGAACAGCAGAAACAAAAGGGGATGTTGTAAATAATGTAAGAGCACAAAACTTTGGACTTTAGTAAGTTGTTAGTTTTATAAACAGTACTTTTATAGTTTATAAATGACAAAGGCCTAAATTGTTTACCCAGTTAAATATTATAGCAATAAATAATTTGTACTTGATAGGCCTCACCAGTTGGCTCCTGTTATTCTGCACCTACCTGTGGGACGTCGGGTAAATAAAACAAATTGGAACTACCTTTATGAATAATTTTGCTGTCATTATCATTCATTATTATTATTCATTATCAATATATTGCCAAGAAAATACAGGTGCCCGATTCCAAACAAATAATTTAAGAAAAATACAATTTTGTTTATTGTATTTGAAGAACACGGAATAATAAGTCAGCATACAATATTAATTTAGTCTACATTTGTGGTGGAAATGCTGGCAACACCGCTTGGCTTCGTATAATACGTGATATACATTTTTTTATACAAACGGGATTGTTATAGTAAGCAGAGCATGTGTGGTTTCGTAAAATCTGAGAAACATAGAATCATTTGTATATCAACAAAAAGTTACCCCTCTCAGGTTGCGCTGATTAATGTGGTCATATAAAACCTATATATCCAGCAAATATATCTGTAACTATAAAGGAAAGGGCGGGCTTCTGAGTGCCTGTGGTGTTTGTCGGGCTTGGTATGGATAGCTGGGTATGTATATATATATATATATATATATATATATATATATATATATATATATATATATATATACAGAGTGACTGATAAAAATCGTTGATGCTGTATCTTGCTTACCTTTAACCCGATTTGAACAGATGATGAAATGAAATCGGTTTAGAAACATTTCATTACTTTCTGCTTTAAAAGATTTCTTGACATTTGCTTTTTGACATAATTTTGTCAATATTTTCTTTTTCAAATTCCACTGTATATATTTTTCTATTAATTCTTATAGAGAATATTTTTTAAAATATGAAGACGGGAAAAACGGAAAAAAAATAATGTTGAACAAAAAAAAACAAGTAACCCAAGGAGAAAATCTTACGTCACTTTTCGTTCCGTCCAATAAAATATATGTGGGTATGTCGGGTAAAAATAACTTTATATCATCCACACATTCGTAATCAAAACATTATATTTTGATAAACTGCATAATGGGCAACTATTCATGGCTTGCTTGATAAAATAAAATATAATATAATAAATAAAACTAAATAAAACAATAATTCAACACAATAACTAGCAGCTTTTTATCCCTCCCCACATGTTGTCCCTCTTCTTCACTCAACCTTCTTCATCCATTCGATCCCTCTTTCGTCCTAATTCAAAATTTCTTCTCTACTCTCATCTCTCTCTCTCTCTCTCAATTCTACGCATTCCTTCAACAAATGCTCTATCGTCTCCTTTTTTTCTCCACACATCCTGCATACTCTATTGCTATCCTCACTCCAATATTTATTCTCCCTCTCCTCATTTCCACATCTAAATCTTGCTATTATCACTCTCTCTATTCTACTCTTTCTTCATAGAAGAGAGGCTAGCTTGATATATACAGTGCAATTTGAAAAAAGTTAATTGTCATTTTTCAAAAATTGACAGCAAGAAAAAATATAACACATATTCTTTATTTTATGTATCATGTGTTCATATCGGGTACCCAAAATGTATGGAATGTATACTTTCTATTAGATACAAAATTTTCAAGACAAAATTCTTTGACGAAATAGTGCGCCCATTGTGCATCTGTCAGAAAAAAAATTTTAATTGTCAATTTTGGAAAACGGCGAAACATATTATTTTTCTCGATTTTTATACCTCTTTCAATTGTCAATAATTTTTTTCTCAAATATTTGCTTATGCAAGGTATCAAATTTTTTAAACTGTCATTTTGACGATTGAAAGAGGAATACAAATAGTAAAAAAAATGAGGTTACGATTTAAAAAAACGGCCGATAACGTCATATCTCAAAATTGACAACCACCAAAATATCTTTTCTGACCTGTGTAAATTGGGCGAGTGAAACGATGCTCTGTTGAGCCCCGAGTGCCGCAAAGCGCCCAATTTACACATGACCGAGTGTACTACCCCGTTTTATCGTTCGACACAACTCTGGAAAACCTTTACATTGCTTAAAATTCATAAAAATGTTGTGACGTTTATCTGACATTTTCATTGCTTTATGACATTACTTCAAGTATTTACATAAGCGAAAATTTGAAAATTCTTACAGTGTAAAAAAAATTAAAATGCATTAAAGCTATATATCATTATATTTAAAAGTTGATTATTGTTTGACCTTGAAATTCATGGCACAAAATATCACAGTTTGTGGCCACTAAAGGACCATGTCACTTGTTTTTTTTTGTTCTGTTTTGTTAAAATAACAATAAGAAAGATATAGAATAACAATAAAAAAGATATAGAAACAGCTGTATACATTTATAAGAATGAAGGTATCTTTGTTTATCCCGTATGCGTTCTTATACCATTCATCCGATTACGATTATTTTGGTGAGTTGTGCGCACGCCTGCGTTGGTTTTTGAATTAATACAACTATTTTATAGTAGTTTGTGGGTAATTTAGCGACAGTTCGTGTGTTTTCGGCGAATTGAATTGAATTGAATCGAATCCAAGTACGCACCAGCCGGAAAATGAAAAAGTATTGTGCATAAAAGCATTTCAATAAACAGAATTAAAACACCAACACTTTTTTTCTTTGGATAAATTGACCACGTGAATGAAGTCGCGGACAACAGCTAGCATCTTATAAAAGTCACAGTATCAGTGTCGTAGTCATTATAATGTAGGTAATTATTTATTATCAAACACAATCTTGCAGTTGCAACATAATTTGTATTCTTACTTACTAGAAATAATTACTTTGAAACGCGTTACTGAAAAGTGTTAAAAACCATAAGAATAATTCTTATTAGGTTGAAAATACTGATCTAACCCAGATACCAACTTTGACACACATTGAGTTGTCTTTTAATGAGCATATAGTTAATGTAGGTATTGTAAAGTTAATAATTTGAAATTCACAGTAAATTAATCCAGTAAGAATGAAAGTGAAAGCAAATTAAGCGATATCAAGAAATCTAGAAGACATTGATTGATCGACTAATCACATAATAGTAATCTTACTATTTTTATCATTCTCCGAAAAAAAAAAATTGTAAAAACAATTGAACAAGGTTTGCTTGGCCTACTTTGTTTGGTGATGAGTGATGCTTTCAAGGAAACTAATCAGTTAAGTATCATTAAAGTTTTCGGCTTGAATAACAATCACCGTTTACTTTGTTACGGTCAATACACTTATTAGTGTTGTAAAAACGGATTCACCGTCTGGGAGTAACAAGTAGAAAATTTATTCTTCAAGTTTTAGGAATAGCAGAATTAAAATCGTTATGGTTTTAAAATTAGAAGTTAATGTAAATATAAATTTATGTGCCTTAATTAGAACCAACAGGAAATATATGCTAATGTTTGGAAATATGGAAGGATAAACCATAAATAGACTTATTTCTGCCGACACTTGTTTAATAAAAACTTATGCCTGAACGTTACGGCAAGATATCTGAAAATATTACAATTATAATAAAATTATAAAGATTACAAATATCTGATGCTGTATCTTAGAAAAATGTCTTAATGAAATTGATTCTGATACTTTAAAAACGCTTTCATCTTCAGGAGAGAGATGAGCACCGTAACTCAATATGTGAACCATATCAGTGGTGATCTCGAAGAATAAAAGAAGTGGTTGCAAAATCACTTGCAGGACACACGGACAAGAGGTTCTACATGCCCCAAATGAAAATATCGGCTCTCGAGGCCCAATCGCCATTGTGTCTGGGCACTTTCTAAACCTCTCAGAAGAAACCGGAGGACAAAATGATCCGCCTCCACAGTAGACGTAGCCGGTACCCACCAGCAACAGGTTCGCTGTTCTAGTGGACAGCGAAACCGAGAGGAATCAAATAAATCTGGCCGCCCCTCCGAAAAGGTGCAAGCTAGAATCTCCAGCCATCATCCCTCCAGGACCAACACCCTCCAAACCAAACACTCGAAGAAGGGTAAGAAGGAAACCCGATCCCCGGAGTAACTGGTCTTCATCCACCTTTCAAACCACCCGGAGGAGGCAACCGCCTCAACCAACGGGGAGACAGCAGTCACCGCCCCAGTCTCCGCCCCCGACATCCCTCCCCCCAAAAGAAGGGAAATATTCCACCAATTAATTTGGCGAATTCTATCCGATGGACGGCAATCTCCTCAGAAAAGAGAATGCGGTGGATCTGGTACTCAAAGGCAAGGTCAATCCGAAATGAAGGGATCAGGGTGTATACAAATACACACGCAGATTTTAGAAGTCACAAAGAAAGAGGGAATGACCATCCGCGACATGCCCAAGAGCATCACTTCCCAGGAGGTCATTGACGGCTTTCAAGAACAGGGAATCGTGCACGCTTTTAAAACTCGCGAAAATTTTGCTGGGAGGTTTCGGTGAAAATCGAGAACCAACATAAGAAGAAGGGGATCAACCAGTGCCACCACTGGCCGAAATTTCACCATTCACAACAATTCTGCACACCCAGCTACAAATGCGTCAAATGTGGCGCACCCCACAAGACGGAGGACTCCGCTCCGTCCCAGAAAAATGCGCTAACTGTGGCTACAGAAGTTGTCCACACTTCCCTAAGCTCAGAAAAAGCAGCACAGAGAAACCAAAAAGGACACCACTCCCAACAGCCTTCCCGAGCACAACGTCGTGGGGGCAAATCGTTGGGGACCCCACAAAGTCCCAAGCGAAAACATCTTTACAGTCGTCCTCGCAACCAAGGACAAGAAAGAGCTGGCAGAAGCCCTGCTCAAACTTGCCAATTAATTACTAATTTAATTTTCTTTTTTAGATGGCTATAGTTCCCTAATCCCGAAACCCCTTCAGATTGCCTTCTGGAACGCCACTGGGCTCCAAGCAGCTCGGAATGAGCGTTAGGATTTCATTGTCTCCTTCTGGAAGAACGGTAACGACTGCAAACAGACCTCTCCGTCTGTCCACAATGGACGGACACTCGATAACTACCAGACAGGAGTCCCCGAAGTCCTCAACATCGCAATCGCCAAGAACGTCGTCGAACAAATTGAGCTCTCATCAGTGGTTGCAAAACTCAGCTGGGACTATAGCCCAGTAATGATGCACATCGGGACCGAGCGCAATGACACAGAAAAAAATACGAACTAGCAGAGTGAATTGCACGTAATTCGCCGCCCACTGCGAAATCAAGAATAGAGGAAGCCAAACAGATCGACATCGCTATCAACGCCTTCAAGCACAAGATCTCCAGAGCAATCACGGATGCCACCGAAGATCTCTTACCGATGCCATACGAAAAGCGCACGATTCCATAATTATCTGATCAGACAAAAAATAGAGCAAGAAGAAGAGCTCGATGAAGCGGCCTCGCAGCAGACACAACAGACTTTCTTGGGAAGTCAAACCAGCTCTTCTAGAGTTAAAAAGCTAAAATCGCTGTCCACAGAGGACACCTCGATCTGGAAGATGTCAAAGGCCCTCCAGAACGATCGCAAACCCCTCCCCCGGATCCAACAGCCAAAAGTCTGGAACTGCAACGCAGAAACAACTTCCAGAACGCTGACGAGACGACCTAGAAGAGGTGGAAGAAAACGTCCAGGAACTCGTCAACGAAGTCCTTGAAACCGAGACCTCAGCCGAAGGACTCCGCGGCATCCTCCGCGGTCTCAAGCCGAGAAAAGCCCCAGGTCCAGATAACATCCCCAACAGAGTAGTGAAGTAACTCACGGACAACGCACTGGTTTGTATTTGTAACGGGACTTTAAAGCATAGATGTTTTCCAGATAGATGGAAGCGTGCGATGGTCACCTTCATTCCAAAACTCGGTACAGACCCGAAATTCCCGCATAACCATCGTCCCATCAGTCTCCTGTCGACTGTGAGGAAGGTTGCGGAAAAAGTCATCCAAGTCATACAGACTCTCACACTGTATCAAGAGCCACAACGCCATCCTAGAAATTTAAAATTCAACCACAGACCAGCTCCTCGGAGTTGTCCAATACACCGCCACCAGGGCCCGAGCACAAGCACGTGACCGGCGCGGTGTTCCTCGACGTGGCCAAAGCCGCCGTCTGGCACGATGGACTTGTTCACAAGCTCCACACGTGCGGATTGCCGTTGGAGATGGTCTACTGATCCACTCTTTCATCCAGAACAGAACCTTTTGAGCCCACATCGGAAACACTTTATCTCACCCCCACGACCTCCACCGCGGACATTCCAAGGACATAGCACACGACAATCGCCATCTACGCAGAGGACACAGCGATCCTCACTATGATAGATAATGTGAAATCTATTTGTTGGACCGGGTCATCATCGACAAGAAACTCGAATTCCGTCACCACCTCCAGTACTCTTTGGGGAAAGAAAAAATGGCATTTGGAATGCTTTCGGCACTGGTCTGCAGGCGCAAATGTCGGTAAAAAACAAATCGTTAATTTATGGCACAATTGTTGGTTAGACAATCAGTCGACCACGATATTGACTGACTTCAAGCAAAAGTCAGAAAACCAAATGTTATGGTTATGTTATTTTTAAAAATTTAAAGACTATCTCAAACAAATAAAATTTTACGATTGCATGACTGACTGATATTTTTATCAAACACTTTCTACTAGGAGACCAATATTTTGTAAAAATTTCAACTCTTCTTCACAATCTTTCTAGCGCCTTATCTACGAGTGCAACACTTATTATTATTATATGTACACAGGGTGTCTCAAAATTAAGACATTCCGAGTTTGGAAGATTGTAGGGTATACCCCTTGAAGTATGTAAAACCTACAAAACATTTTTGTTTAAATTAGGCTCTACAAGATATTCGCCTTTTAACTTTGTTCAAGACGGCAACATTGCGCAAACTGCTAAGATTGCTAAGATATGCTATAAATCAGGTTTTCAAACTTTGGATTTGAGATAATGTCGATTTTGATAAATTATTTAAATAAAAAACTCAAACCTTTTGGTAATGGTAAGGGTGTCATCTTTAATTCTTGGAAGCACCCATCAGCAGATACATATCAACGTACTCGATATTCGAAAAATGAGCCATCATTACCAAAAAACTTTATTGTTGGCGGTCTTCTGCCGAAAAACGAAGAAATATTCCACCCATGCCGTCTCCACACTCCACATCAACAAAATAAGATTCTAGCCTTGTTGCCGTTCCTTTTTGACCAAAATTTGGGAAAATCGAATATTTTTTTACTCCGCGTTAAATCCATTTTTTCAAGAATTTTTTTTAGAGTGTTATTACACATATTCATGCTCATAGTAAACAAAAATAAACGCCAACATTCATAGCCTTGATTTGAAGATAACTTGATGTAAAGTCTGCATCCTCTAATTCTTTGTAAGGTAAGGTCTTCCACAACTCTCTGAACTCGGAATGCCGTAATGTTGATACAGCCTGTATTATGACACTGCATTTTCCCGTTTTTGACGTGGCAACAACGAATTACACGAATTAACGCCCTACTTACTGTTCAAAAAGTGAGCGTCACGAAAATTCAAATCTTCCCTCTTCTTTTTGCTAGAATTTGACCTATAGGCTGTAACAGCAGATTTACATTTTTCAGAGCTGATGGTATACATATTCCTTATTTTCGTCGACCATATTTAATTGTATGACATAGGATTTCCAACTTTCTAATTTTATTCAGATTAACCATGTAAGTAATATTTTTGTATCACTGATGGAATTTTCTAAAGGTCTAAAAATCAGTCGTTTGAATCATATTAAATGGAGATAGATTTACCGATTGTGATTATCTGGCAAAGTACTTGTTTCGGCGTTTGAATTACATTATGCAACCATGTAAATTAAAATATGGAATTAATTAGATTACTCAGGGATAAATTACTAACTATTCAAGGTGCAAAAAATACTTAATTAAAATACTGGTCAAATTAGACAAACTGAAATTCCAAGACAATAATTATCTACAATTATTATTATATTTTATGTTCATCTTCGTTTCTGACCAACATTATTACCTACTTATAATTTGAATTTGAGAATAGCTTCTTACATTATTGGTAGCTTTAACGTTAAAATTTATATTTAGCCGTTAGCATTTAATAATAACTTAACAAAGATAATAATAATAATAATTAGTGCCTTACATTTTTAGAAAAATAAAATTTCAGTCATTATCATGAAGACACTTTGACTATGCCATTAGGATTAAATCCCATGTTTGCGTTTTATGACCAGTTTATCTGTGCACGAAGTTGCGTAATTCATTGACATAGTACGCATTTGTTAAAAGTCGAATGTACGACAGAAAAAAAATGTAGTGATAAATATGAAACGAATCAGACAAAGTGGATAATCTTGACCTTATTTCTAGCAAAATTTTAATTGGGATGCGGTTCAGTATTCCATTTGCTGAACGGGTACACTTCTGTACAAATACCTACTTGAAAGGTTGTTTGTGCTCATGGTATAGAAATAACTTTCTTTCTAAGATTTGACTTTGGCTCATTAATTGTCTGTTAATGATTCCGCGTCTTTTAAATTGACAAAAAAAAAACTGAATAAATCAATCCTATGTGAATTCAATTAATAAGATTCCATAATTTAAGCTTTTATAAAAATTTTAATTAAAACGCATGTACGTCATTTTTAATAGAAAGCCAATAAAGTTCCTTTCGCACCATGTAGAGCGGCAACATAGGTATCAATTAGCATATTTTGACACATTGTCATGTTTCGATACACAATCTATTTACTATGTACACCTATTTTAAGTAGAAACAACCCTTCGATTTCAAAAATTAACTAACCCGTACCGTGAAATCACAAATTCACAAAAAATCTAATATTCTAAACATCCAACGAATTCTTCTCGATATTCAAGAAGAACAGTCTCATTTACTACCCCTCTTAAGTGTTGTCGAATGAAGAACGAATAATGCTTTTACGGCCGGAACCACTTTTATCTTCCGGTCATTCCAGTTTTGCCCCTAGTGTGATTAACATACTGAGTTAACTGTGCTCCTCTTTATGTCCTGAAGATTAAATTTATCATTACATTAACTGTAGATTTTTAACCTTTTGCATTTTCTGAGAAATACATATCCTTGCTCGTCTTGACTTCTTACATATTTATTTAATGTTTTCTTACATTATTAGGTATATTTATTTATTATTTAACATATTCGCAATCATGATCTGCAAATGCTACAATGCAAATTATATTGCAATTTATTAATACATTATTGTTATTATGAATGTCTACTAACTGCGACATAAAAGTTCACATCTATCACGGGCAATATTTTATCTTTGTGCCCCTCGGGTGATTTACAAACATTCAGGCCGTAGGCCTCGACTTGTAATATTGTTGCACTCAGAACGATATAAATATTTATCAACAACTGCATATCACTCACATGACGCAGTTTGAGTTGAGTAATAAACTTCACTGGTGGAGTAATGAAAAATCGTCATAGCAACTTTGAGTGGTTACTATAACAATTTAAAATTTTCTTGATTCTTGATTTTCGTAAGTTATAGGCAGTAGGTAGATAAAATCTTGAATTCCATATATAGAGTATAATTACAGCAACTCGTGTGACTAAAGATGAAGTTGATTAGGTCACAAATACATTTTGTTTTGAGTTTTTTCAAACCTAAGATTTAATTCCACTCTACTTATACAAGATGAGTTAATAATGCCACAAATCAAAGGAAATCAAAACTTTGGTTGACACTTCTCGTATATTGCTATAAAAATATTTTCAAAATCTTCTTTTTATGGATGCAATTTCGAAATAGGTCTAATTATCTACATAAGTACACGTATTGGATATATACCATATTATGTTTAACAAAATTGAATGATATAATTAATAGGGCTATCCAAAGCCTTATAAAAATAACAAAGTTATGGATCTCCAAATATCACCAATAACATCCAATTGTATTAAGAGCGTCCGAGAGACCCAAACTTTGTTTATCGACATCTTCAATATTTAATAATAAAACTGATACAGAATTTTAAATGATAACATAACTTTTTGAACATTTGCACAAAAAAAATAATAACTTGGCAAGCTTGCATTCCATTCCATTCATTTGTAGCATTTAAAACAACAGATCAGAATTTGAAAAAAAAATATAAGGTTCGATTGCCCACGAAAGCGAAGTTGTTTAAGGGGGCAATCGACAACGCCGCACGAGTTGGACATACTATTTTTTATTGCGAATGCGGAATAAATCCCAATAGAAAATTGGAGTCTAGGGGCAAATTCAGTTTTTAAAAGTTTATTTATTTGAATTTGCGTGTGCAAAGAATAATTTGCGTGCGACAAGTAAACTTAGCGCACCCAAATTATCAAATGGGCAACAGTTACTTTGCAACCGTAACCAAGGTTGCAAAGATACTATTTGTCTGCATGAGCAATAAAAAAAATTAAAACCAATATTAATAAGTACAGGTTGCTTAGAAATTGGATTCACAATACGATAGCTATTTTCGTTTCCTACTTGCGCATTGAAATCACCTACCAGATATCACATTTCGTCCGTGGTGGGAATATAATGGTAACATAAACATAACATAGCTAAAAATTGTTTTCTAGAACCGAGTTAATAATAATTAAGATTGCAAATAATCTTCTGGCTAGCTGAGTAATGCGCCGATTTTGAGTTACCGATTGCCGCAAGGAGAGTTTGTGTTAGACAGAGATCTAGCAACGTGGGAATTGGCTCTGTGTTGTCCTAAATACAAGAAGGACCAAAGTGTGTCATTGTTTTTTTTAGTAACACCTCTTTCAAGCTAGAACGAAATTATTATGTTTCTAGACGTGAACTGTTGGCAAACGTGAGGTCCATGGAGCACTTCTTTAAAGAGCTCTTCGGAAGAAAATTCTTGTTGAGAACGAATAATGTAGTGCTACTACGTCTGGCACGCACTTGGCAGAATTCAAGAAGAAACATTTTCTATCTAGTCGCGACACAGTTCACGTTCGAGAAGACTACCTACTAAATTGGGAATCCTTATGTATATTAAGAGAAACCGTCCTCCCCCAGGGTAGCAGGAAATTGGCAGTCCAAAAGATCGCCTGTGGATTCGATTGCTTGGATTGGAAATAGTAAGAAGTATGTTGGAAGTGGTCTTCCATTTCACGGGAGTGGAGACAATGTATTGCTGCGACCCTCGTAAATAGTTTTTGAACCCATAAAGGCAACATATTATGCAAAAAGAGATACATATACATAGTTATGTAATTATAGTATATTATGTATAGTTCGGTAGTGCGCCAGCGGACAGTATAGTAATCGCTGTTTTCTATAATTAAATATATCTTCCAGAACGTAAAGGAAAAGTGATGGCCTTAATTACATTCGATTACAAAATAGAACACTTAGAAGTTACTACGTCTAAACCTTGAAAAACAATTTTGGCACTAGAATTAAGAAGCTTTAGATAGTCTAATTTGCTAATCCATTTTCCTTGAGCTGACTTGAAAATGAGTGAAAAGGACACATTTTAATCTGAAGTTGACGATTAAAGATAATATTGCTTTGGATTAAATTATTCCATATTTTATTTTGTATATTATGTAAAGAAAATTTAAGTGACAATATTTAAAAAAATGATTCTATAATTTTAATACACGGTTCTGCGAATTTTTTACTTTAATTAAATCGGAAATGAAGTTGATGGCCTCCGGAAATCGAACAAGGCTGTCAATTTATTAAAATAGAGTGACCGTCAGTTCCAACATAGTGTGAGCAGTGTAATACGCGGATCGTATTAGTAAAACCTTCAGAATTTTTCACAACGAAACAATGAGAAAAATGATGCCGATAATGCCAGTAGTACACTTTTTTTCAACCATTGACATTTTATTTTTCCTATTAAAGTCTAGAGGTGATTAATTTATGGTGGTATTGATGATATGATGTGATCTGTGATTTTTTCGCAAGGTCTCCGATAATATAGCGAATATAATCTATTTATATGGGCGTTATATAACACACAGGCGGTTTTATTAGGTCAAGTGCGACCAGGTTTTATTGATGCCTTTGTATTATTCATTGAAGTTTTCCTAAATGCCGATGAAACCATATAAGGGTGAATAAAACCTGCGGCTGAATTAATTTGGATGGGTTTTTTCCAACAAAGGTAAATTAAATGGTGAGTTTTTGGGGAGGGGATTATGTCGTACATTTATTAGTTATTCTCTTTACGTAAAATATGATTTTGGTTTTACAGCTTAGTGTGCAATAATACACTATACATCATACAATATGTACTTGAGATACGATTATATCATAAACACCTCTTTATTACCTTCACAGTTTTAAACCAATAAAGTGGCACGGTTAATCATACAAAAAATGCCTATAAACAACTAGAATCTTATGGTCCTTCACGCCCAGTCGAAGTTATGTGGTCATACCGATTTGAGGAAAAAATGCAACACTTAGAAATTGTGCTCCGATTTTAATGAAATTATGATACAGAAGTTATATTACATGGAATCAATGAAGCGATTAAAATTTCATTAAAAAAATAAACGAAATATTTAATAATGCGTGGGTGCTCCACGATTTCTTATGCATTCGTTTACTCTGTTGGACAATGAGATGGTTTATGGAGGGTTGTGGTATCTCATCCCAAGTTTCTTGGATAAGAATTTGAAGTTCATTTAAATTGTTTGGAGGATGAGATAAATTACTAAGTCTAAATCCATACATGTTTGATGGGCGACAAATCCGGAGACCGTGAGGGCCAAGGAAGAATCTCCACGTTAGCTTCTTCAAGTAAGTCTCTAGTTACCCGTGTGAGGACGCGCGTTATCTTGCAGGAAGATAGGGTTTTGCAGTTGCTGAAGGTAAGGCAAAAGAACTGGCTGCTGTGCGTTAGCAATATAACGAACAGCATTCATACTACCAAGGATAAAAACTTTCATAAGTAATGCCACCCCAAACCATAAACCCAGTGTGACGTTCTACAGAAAATGCTAAATTCTGTCTTTCACCACGGTGACGTCTGACTCCTCTGCGTCGATCATGGGTCCACAAACAATAGTGCGATTCATCCGTGAACACTATATATGTTGCCATTCATGCGCACGATGACGTGGAGTAAGTGGTATATACGGATGCCATTGATAGCCTGTGATCAAAAACTTGTCTCCAATCGTTTCCAATGGTCCTTGTCCTAGACAACCGATCTCCCAGCCAAAGCTCTCAAGTGGCGTTCTTTTCTACCTGTCGTACTCCTTATGGCCTTCCAGATCCTCGTTGACGTTGATGGCGATCTTCTTCAGAGTATACCCTCCAAAATCGTACATAGTACTTGCATGATAGCCAACAGGATTGGCAATTTCTCGAAACGAAAGTCCACAATCTCACATGTCAATAAAACGACCTTTTTCAAACTGACAGTGAGATAACTGGTTAAAATGGGGATGCTGACGCACTCTAGGCATTTTTAGTAAAATTCTCACATAGTTGACAAAGCGTGCGTTGGCAGTTGTAATAAAAATGTTTTTTTGTTGTACTTCAGTTTTACTAACTGTGTCTTCAAAAACAAAACAATTGTCTGGATCACTTGTCCCGTGATCCCAGCTGAACTTACTATAAAAAATCACCTCATCGACACGCCCATCCAGTATAAGCAACTTACAGAATTTATTCCAATTAAAGCTTCCAGGACATTCTTAAAAAGAAATGTAATTTATGAAAGGCCTTATAAATTTTAATTTATCGTTCGACACTGTCAAATTTTCGCTTGTGTAAACACTCTCTGTCATGAAATAATGAAAATTTGTGACAGACAAACGTCACACTATTTTTTATATTATCAAATTATAATAGTATATTATGATAGGAGTTTTATAAGAAGCATTTTGTCGCACGCACGGGTTTAAAAGAGTAAGTGCGACAAAATGCCTTATAAACGAGTTATCATACAGTATTTTTTCTACTTTGCCACTTTTTATACAAAATAATCAAATTTCACAATCTAGGTTATTTGGCGGCGGTTGGCACGCTTGCGAGCTGCATTAACGGCGCCTATGAAAAATAATTAATTTGAAACGTCAACACTCGTATTTTTGTTCTTCCAAAAATGAGTTCTGAAGTTCTTCAATGTACGCCCCCAGAAATACGGGCTTTGGCGATTTGATAGGATAGGATAGGCAATTTGCTACCTTCAAAGTCCCGCGAGGTATATGGAAAAACATACGCCCAATTTGAAAATTGGCAGAAGGAGAACACGTTCTCTACGATCTCCAAAAACATTTTCCTACCGTATGTATTTTGAGCTGCAACGCCACAATGTTATACTATTAAAAACCTTCCTGACGGCGTCCACACACAAAGTCAAGGCGAGCCATCCAGGACATGTAAAACCTACAGACGCCGTCCTACACCAATGCGCCAAGAAGGCGACAAGTGTTACCAGCTTCTTGGACACCTCCCCCAACAAAATCGCTTGCCCTAAATGCACGTGAAGTTCCAATACAAGTGGCAAAAATAGTAATGCCAATTCACATTCATACATCATTGACAGCGTTGAAGTGGCTTCTAAACTTTAAGAACCCCAAAGGACAGACTGTAAGAGTTCGACTTTGATACGGTACATCGTGCTGGTATGATCCATCAGAACGTCGATGCACTATCACGAAGCCCGTGCTTAGAAGACTGCAGTCACGTACTGAGGATAAGGACCTCTCCGTTCGAAGGAAGAGAGTTATAAACAAGGATTCGGGAAGACCAAGAATACGACCCGGATTTGCTATTGGTGCTTGGTGGAAGAATGAAGACAGGAGACCGACGTGGGAACAAATTGCCCATACTCACCCAAATAGAGAGGAAGCAACTTACTGTTGATCCCCAAATACAGAAGTTCTGGAGGAGCTCCACTGCGTAGTCACAGCTGGACACTTGGGAGTGTCAAAAGCCCTTGGGAAGCTGCGGGAAAGGTTTTACCGGGTGAACTGCAAGAAGTATGTTAAGAAGGTGCAACAATATAACGTGGGGAGCCCATTCGAAAGAATCGCTGTGGACATTGCTGATCCGTTTCCCCAGACAGAAGACGGGAATAAGTACATTTCAGCAATTGGAGTGCTTTGACGTTTCGGGACGCAACATCTTTAAGGAGAGGGCAGTGTTACGTTCTGGAAGAAACGCGTGATGATATTATTGCCAACTCATATGAGGTTGTTTTGGAGTAATGCAATCGACGGATCGAGAAGCTTCCCTCTTCAAAAACGACTCGTCCGAGTCAGTCTGAAGTGAAACTACTGAGCGACACAATTCGTGTGATTCATGCGAACTGTTTAAATAAATAACTGTGCCGTTATCGTTGAGATCTGTACATAGGAAAATGCTGTAATACTTCTTTTAAATAAATACTTTTCTGAATCCGCAAACGCTACAATATATAGAACTGTAATTAGAGCCACAGCCACTCGTATCTAGGCATGTGAAACCTGGGTTCTGAATAAGAGGGAAAAAGAAAGATTAGAGCAGTGGAAGAAAAAAATACTAAGAGCGATATATGGAGGAGTAAATAAGAAAGACGACTGGAGAAGGAGGACAAATAAAGAAATAGAAGAGCTATCCAAAGAATCCAAAATACCAACAGTGGTAAAAGCACAACGGATTGGATGGTTGTGACACGTACAAATGTTGGCGAATGATAGAATGACAGAAATGGTGCTGTAGGTATAGAAAGCTAATCGGGAAAAAGAAAAAAGGGAGACCACGGAAGAGATGGATACCCAGTGTCCAGGAGGATATGCGAAAGACGAACATCATCTAGTGGAAAAATAAAGCGACGGATAGGATAATCTGGAAAAGGATAGTCAAAGAAAGTCTAGAAAAACTGTGTAAATAAGACCTAAATATAGCGTAATTAAAATAAATTAAAATATTATTTTATAAAAAAAGTATATGTTTATTCACTTTACGCTAATCTATAATCTGGAATGTAAAAAAAAATCATAAATAATAATTTTATTTTCAAAATTGATTAAAAACGTCTAAAATAAACCAAAGATATATTATACCAAAATTAATTTTTGCAAAAAAATATCTTCTTAAAAATCAATTAAGGAGGAGTTTTATCGTTCGGCGAATTCATGCGAGTTCCGCAGAGTTAAATCTGTGAGATGTTTTTTTATAATTTAGAATTTAGCTATTGAAAAAGAAGCAAAGGTTTTAGAAAAATCTGAGGTTAGTGCGATTTGGATTTGGAAATCTTTTTAATGAGGCAATGAGTGATCTATCAATTTGACTTAAATACATTAAGAATTCCAAAAATTAATCAATGTACACAGTATATTTCTTGGAATAAATTAAATAGGCTTGCATAATAACCAGATAATCGCTTCATTAATGTACGATAAAGAGCATGAAAACGACACGCCTCAACCAACATCTAGAGATTTTTATTAAAACCTACATAAATCTTCTCACAGCATAACCTGAGATAAAATTAAAACGGTAAAAGTCTTATTAAATTATTTCAATATATTCTACCGTAAAACCCAGATTGTAAGCAGATTTTGGAGATCCAATTTTTATATATAAGAATTTTATGCCGTTTAACTTGTTCTTATTAAAGTAAGATGAAAAATAAAACAAAATTACCCGTTTTTAATTAATTATTACATTTCTAGAAATTCTTAACACTACCTTCAATGGTGTAAGTATTAGCATTTTTTGTACAATACCTACTGTTACATAATAACCATTAATTACTACATAAACCATACTGATAAGCTGACATTGTAACATGAGTAACGTTTATTTCCTACAAGAGATATTGCTTATTCCAGTCGAGTGGCCACAAGGATTTCTAGAACTCAACATTGTTATTTTGGAAGTGTACCTACCTATAGAAGCAATAACCTTGTCTTCTCGTCGACCCTACTTCCTTAGCGGGAAGTTATCTGAAGGAAATGAGACATTGTTATTTAAAATTGGGTCACACCAGATCCAGATCGGATTGACACTTTTCCAGTAAATCTAAATTGAAGATTCAGTTCCACGAAACATTTTTATTGTCTCCTCTAACAATGTAGTACTCCCGAATAAGGACTTGTAAAAAGTAAACCGATCTGAGAGCATTTAAGAATACGAACACGTTCTGAATTGCATATCATTATTATTTAGTTCGTACTTGTCTTGTCAGTCTTCAGGAAGGATATCCGGCGGCCACCTTTCATGTAGACATTATTAAAGGTTAGTTTATGACCCTCAAACCAATGCCATCAGATTTAATTTAACATATTCCACCATAACCTATGTCAAGCTGCGATAAAATTTTCATAAGGATTCTTAACAAACAAAATCAAGGAAATTTCCTCCTGAAGTAATAATAAGGAATGGACTCAGTGCGAGGCTATATCCGGCAACTCACGTCATTTTATTCCTATTTATTGTTTACAACGCATTGGTGTCAAGTGCATTAATTGAGATTCAGGTGATCGGTTTTTAAAACGTAATTAAGGCTTTACAATATATCATTTAAAATTAATAATATCTATGTCAGTTAATTTTGGGAAAAGATTACACGGATTATTTCATTATAGTGATAATTCGTCCTGTATATTCCTTTTTCATGTTTTTATTTCCAGGGCAACGCTAAATACTAGTGTCCTATTTTTTACTTTTACGTGAAATTTCATAAGTATAGTCGTAGATGATGCCAACATTTCGTGAAACGTGCGTCGGTAATTTTAATAAAAAATATTTTTGGTGTTTTAGGAAAAAAACTGATTAAAAAAGTATAGTAGAACCTACCATTTTCTTGCTGTCCGCGATTTATGACACACCCGATATACAGTCGATTTTGAAGTGTTAAATAGGCTTTTTTGGCCTCGTGAACTGTAAACATAAAAATCAACGTGAACTGTAACTATGGAGGTGATGGTTTTTACTCTTCACAGTGCGGTAAAATTCAAACAAATTTTCGTTCTTACAATACGCTTATAAAAAAGAAACTGCTTGTACAACAAAAGCATACTTATTAACACGCCATTTACACAAGTTTTTAATTGTTGAGTGTTTGAAAAACATACGAAAATACACAAAGACAATTTCAATGTTTCCACGTTTTGACGTTTCAAACGAATGGATCGGATTCATGGCCTGAACTGTCAACATGACATTGCAATTTTTTTCAAATTTCGTTGAATTAAAACTTGTCGTCGACCAAAAAGTCTAATACAAATCTTGCGCGTTAACCATTTTACAGGGCTCAATCATTTTAAGTCGATTTCGCCCTGTAAAATGTAAGTTACCGCAAACGAATGTAAATAACTATTTTCTACTTTGCGTTCGTACTGAGGCTATTACGATACGCTTTTGCGTGTTATAATAGACAAAAGCGGTGTTATAATAATTATACTAGAAATAGTAAAATTTATTTTGTTAATATTGGTAATCTCTCTGATCTTGACAATCCTAACCTATACATTCATTTTTAATGCGTTAATAAGCCATTAACGCACCCAAAATCTAGATTTTTTCCATTGGTAACACACACTGAACCCTGCACTGAACGAAATATCGAAATCTCATTGTGATTTTGATGTTATGGTTTTATGTCAAGTCATGTCAAGTATATGTCAGGTACAGAAAAATCAAAAATTTAACAAACGTCCCCTAAATTACCAAAATTGATTTTATTTGTAAAAATATGAAATTAATATGCAAATTAGAAAAACTCGTTTTGTAAAACTTAAGAGCACTCGTTCTTTAAAGGCACTCCCTGCCTACGGCAGTCGTGCTGCAAACCTCAACTCGTGTCTTAATTTAAATTTTACAAAACCAGTGTTTCAATATACTATTGTAGCGTTTACGGGTTTACAAAACTATTTTTTTGAACGAACTATGTACAATTTATTTAAACACTAGACTATTTACAGATCACAGTTATAACGGCACAATTATTTATTTTAACAGCTCGCACGAGTCACACGGATTATGTCGCTCAGTAGCTTATTCAGACTTCGACTAGTTGGACGGCCCTCTCGCATCGTATTTAAAGAGGGAAGCGGCTTTCTAGAATTGCGGTCGCGATTCTCCTTGATCATTGGAGTCTACGATGAAATCATCACACCGCGATTCTTCCAGAACGTCACACTATTTTCTACTTTACGTTCCTACTGAGGCTATTAAGATACGCTTTTACGTGTCATAATAAACGAAAATAGTATAATTTATCTTTTTAATATTGGCAATCTCAGGGTAATCCTAACCTATACTTCGCTGTCAAGTCCAACTGGCTGGTCAACAGCTGTCAATGTAAATTGGCATTACTATTGTTGGCACTTGTTTGGGGGGTGGCTTCACGTGCATTTGAGGCACGCGATTTTGTTGCAGCATTCTGACTGATGGTGGAGTAGGGCGTGGGATGGCGGTTCGAGCCATCCAAACAAGTGCATGGAGGTCACAGGAGAACAGACACTGGACAATTGCAAAGTTAGTTAGAGTGAACAATTTTATTGCAATCGGTTCAGTGGATCCAAAGATTAATCTCTCCACCCCGTTACTATCCCCTTTGAAATGGAATTTTGAAAAACCTTTTCTTACTGAGCGCCTATGTGGTAAAATAAGTAAGCGTGCAATGTAGATCCAGAGACTTCTCCACCTCGTTACTCCTCTTATAAATGGAATTTTGAAAAACTGTTTCTTGATGAGCGCCTATGTGGTAAAATAACCAAGTGTGCAAAATTTCATTGCAATCGGTTTAGTGGATCCGGAGATTTCGTGATGAGTGAGCCAGTGAATGGTATTTGGATTTTATACAAGGTGTTACAAAATGATTTTCATCTACACTTGCGAGCAAAGAAATCGGCCCACCTCACACTTTTGAGTTTGAATGAATTTCTTTCAGCTGCCAGAATTCAGATTTAAAAAACAATGAAAGAAAAAGCAGAACCCTAAGATGTGTTATTTTTTTGACAAGACAAGCAATGGCGGGACATTCAAACTTACCCAAAAGAAACAAAATCCCAGATTCTTTGGATACATGCCGAGAGCTAATCAGGAGTGGAGCGTAAATTGATAACACAAAAATTAAATGTTTTAAATGTTTATTAAGTTTTAGTCATTTTGTGCATTTGAGTTTTGTGATCTCGTACTGTGGTTAACGATTTCTATTGTCTTCGTATTAAGTTGGTAACAATGCAAATTTGATGATTTTAACAATGACGATTCGAGTAATAACATCTTTTCGGCGCGCGCAATACCTTAAGATTGGGGAGGTTTTTATAGTGGTACCTCATCCACGCGGCCAGACAACGAAGCCAAGCCCCTGTGCCCCCTGCCTGCACTACCCTCACCATGTGTGGAGGGTCGTTGCAGAGGTCAGGCGGTTTACGGTGTGTGTCGCGAGCTGGTCCGCGGCGAGAGGCTTTCGTTCGGCGCAGCAAGGGTTTTAGACCTTGGTCCTCCCTACTAACCCCCCACTAACTAGATTCGGTGAAGACTCTAGCCATTCTCCTATCCGCCACCTGGAGACGCGCCTGGTAGGTAGCTCAACCCCCAGGCAGCGGGCGTAACACGTAACGAGGCGCAATTAAGCTACCAACATACACAAGCAAACAACACTAAATACCGAAATTTGGCCGGTGTCGAAAATAGCTAGATGTCAGTTACAAGCGAATGACGAGATCGGAAATCGCAAAGGAGCCCAAAACATAACGATAAGGCACCTTTCAGAACCCCGACATTCGGCGTGGCGCTTTGCCCTTTTGTGCCCTTTAGTCTTCAGTTCATACTCAGTTAATTCAAGTCAACAGAGACAAAATAGCTTTTTAAATGACCGCAAGCTGCTGTCGGCCTTATAACGAAAGACAGGTAGTTATTAAAGGATTTATCTGACTGGCAATCTAGTTATGTTAAGTTAGATAATCACTTTGTTTCAAATTGAACGCGCCTGTGGTTCGGGCTCTGTAACTAGAACTCAACAACACATTTGAACTTTCTGAAATTGAAATTTCTGAGTTCACGCGAGGTCCACGGAATACTTCGAGTTGCAATAGTAAACATTATTTTAAACAAAGGCTAGAATTCTTAACAAGACATGTAGATACACGGTAGGACGGTAGACGGCGTGGTCGGAATGAGTCACGAATAAGTCGTAACGCAACCACAAATCCACAAAACCTCTCCTGTGTGCATTTGGCTTTCACTAATATGCGCTCTTTTCGAATCAACCAATCACAATATGTTATTTGAAAAATGCGGGCAATGTGGGCGTTTTTATTACTATATCTCTTGGCCGACCACGGTATAGGAGTTTCTAGTATGGAACAAACGGCGGTCAATTTCAGGGCCATCTCATTATGTTGATTATGGCAAAAAGAAACAGATAGAATAAACGTTACATGTAAATACGTCGGGCGGCACCACACACGATTGTTAATTTAAATTCAACCGATCCTTCTGGTAACCTGAAATTTCGACAATGCAATTTAAAACAGGAGAACTCATCGTGGAATAAAATCAGATAAAAACAAAGAATTAAGCGTTAGTTACGACTTGATTCTTCTAATGGGAAAGTCTGAATGAATGTAACAATGGCCGCCGGTCCTCCTTCCACCTTCTAGAAGGGACGCCAACCATCCTTTTTGCTACGTCAACCGTCCTTTTTGCTAAGCCAACTTCAGAGCAACATGCCGGTTGAGACATATACTGGTCTCGTCGGAGAACAGAAGAGACCTTCACTGCTCCAGTTGCAGGTCTGCGAGGTGGCAGATTCGTCTCTTGCAGTCTTCGCCTCACTGTCCACTCACTAACAGCCATCCCTCGGACACCATGGAGCTGCTGTTACATTTGAACCGCAAGTCAACCGCAAGTCAATGGTTCATCAATCATGTTGATGCAATGAAGCGATTATCTCTTGCCGATGTACACCGACGTCTACCTGTTCCTGGTCTCCGATTGAAGGAAGCAGTCGTACGCTGAGCATGTGTGCTCAATTCTTTGTGACCGGAAGGTTGGAGGAATAATATTTTTCTCACTCCATCAAAAGAAGCTCCCTTTTACAATGTCGCCTCTTTAACGGTTTATTAGGACGAAATGAAGACTCATAAACCGCGTGCCCGGAAGCACATTTGCATTCCATTTGCGGGAATGATTGCTATTGTATTGCTCTTGAGAAGGGTCGACCAAGTCATAAAAATTACTGAACGTTAATCACAATTACAGTAGAGTCGGATTAATAAGTCGGAAATTAATGACACTAGTTTTATTACCATCACATCTAAAACCAAAAATACAATAGTACATATATTGAAACACTAGTTTTGTAACTTAATTAAGACACGAGACTGTCGTAGGCAGGAGTGCCTGTAAAGAAGTTTTACAAAACGAGTTTTTCATGTTATTTTTTCTTATGTTCTAATGAGGTTCATACTTACATATGAATTTCATTTTTTTACAAATAAAATAAATTTTGGTAATTTAGTGAAACCATAACCTCAAAATTACACTGACGTTTGGTTCAGTGCAGGGTTCAGTGTGTTTTACCAATGGAAACAAAAATTCTAGATTCTAGACTCTAGATCAATCCGTTAATAGCTTTGTTACAAAAACAAATTAGAGAATATTTATTTACATTAGAGTGCGGCAAAATTGATTTTACAACGCGACAGCTCATTTGGGGTAATTGTTAGATAACCCAAAAGCTTGTACGGGTCATTGTTCTCGTCGCTCTTCTGCTACTTTGTTAGTCAAAAAAGGTGGCGACCTTCTGTCGTTAAAAAGACATGGGACGTGGAAGTCTTCCAGTGTTGCCGAAGGTTATATTGCCGAGTCTGTCAAAAGGAAAATTGATGTTGCAAATATGTTGACGAAGCAAACATCGTCCTCTTCAAAGAGACTACCAGTTCCAACGAAAATACACATTTAGCATCACATCATGGGCACGTTGAATTAGAAAATCCTAATTTATCCTCAACTTTAAATACTCGGGCCAACCAACTAATTCCTGGTCTATTTTCACATGTTGACAATATCACAATCAACATTAATATTTATAATAGTTGCGTTTTTAAAAAAGATACGCGAATGGATAGATTATTTGGTTAAAAGTTACAAGTTATTAAAATAATTTCTTCCAAATATGCGGCTTCTTTTCAATTAATTCATGCTGGAGTTTTGGGAACAAAAATGAATTACAGAGGAGATTGGATCTTGAAACCTTCAATAACACGTGCAGTACACCTGGTACACCCGTCGAACCGCTGATCGACTCAGATTCAGTTGTTGAGCAACAAATCGCTCACTATGCGCAAGTTGTATTCAAACAACGACCTGAGCAGCTACCTCAGGTGCCGTATTCATTATATTCACGGATAATGTGGCTAATACGTGGTTGAGCAAATGTCAACAAACATAATAGGATTTTCCAGTGCAGACTTGATTTTATAGACGGAGAAGTTTTAGCTTGCACATGTCCGCTAAAGGGTGAGATTTCTTTGCTCGCAAGTGGGCATTTTTCATGTAAAATAAAAAATACCGCTTTATGAAAACAAGGAGGAACAATCCGACGAAGAATCCTCTGTAGTCGTGTTTTCCGGGCGTGGTCAGGTTTAGCATGACAATAAAGTGTAAGGTACTCATTAAGATTACGGAGCCTCGGATAAGTTTATCATTTTTGACAACCAATGCGTTACTGACAGAATTAGCAAATGTAAAAAGAATAGAGCGGCATAGAAAAACTTATATTATGTAAAAAAAATCCAAAGTTATCTAGATGAAAATCACTTTGTAACAACCCGTACATAGATTATGAAACTTAGAAGTGTTGAGTGTCGGAACACGTATATAGAGTCCATGATGTTAATTTTTACACCTACATCGAGCTGGGCCGCAAGCTGTATTTACATAAAATTTAAACAATCTGTAAGCAAGAAATTTTATTCCAATAATGAAATACTAGTAAATTATAATATGGCTCGTAAATGAACGTGCAAATGCATTCATTGTGAATGAAGATGAAATCTTTAATGATAGGGGTGTAATAAGAGTTGAGAATAATTATTATATACAAGTTTGGCTTTTGAATAAATAATAAGTACCTAAACTACACATTAATATATTCTATTAATTAAAAAGGTTGGCCTTTGAATCGGCCTTGAAAGGCATAATACGTTGATGCGCCAGGTTGATTCGGTCTGTATGTCGCAGGCAAATAGTCATTTTAGAAAAATAGCTTTTGCCTAGGCAAATGCCAACTGCCTGGGCAAAGAGCGTTTTTATAATTAATTGCTAAATGAATGAATCCGTCTTATCCATCATCTCCCCGGGAAATTTCGATCAAGCCAGGTCCGCACCTCGCGACGAGCGTGATGAGAAGGGGCTCCATCATGAAGGTACCACGTATCACGCCGAATAATCCGAAATACAGTTCTGTTCAAATAAATCTGGGATAATTCTTGTAACGTAAATGTCAATTCCAGTGGCGGCTCGTGGTTCATTTTACAGGAGGGTCATTTCGAATTTTAGTTGTATGTTTATAAGGATACGTCAAAAAAATAATGCGTTTAAAAAATAAAAATTTAACAATATTATTTTACTTTAAACATATTGATTTTTTGTTACCTTTTCGTTGAAATCTGTTATGCATTTTCTATACGCACCGTCCAATTGTGATCGAATATCAACACGTCCTATTGTAGCATAATTCATGGAACACTTCACGTGCTCTGCCGATAATGAGTGTTTTCTTATTTTTTCTTTTAAATGTTTCAAGTCTGACACCGTTCTTACACCACAGCGAATCATTCCCATTTGAAAAAATAAAACATACGAAACAATAAAAGGCATTTGTCACTTCACATCCACAAATCCAATACGACAAATCATACATCGTCGGTGAAATGTGTTAACCTGCTAACTCCATTTGGCAAAATTTTGGAGGAGACTATCAAAACGCTTGAATTTCGGAGTTTATATTAAACCATTTGGAGACAGCAGGTATTATTGAGAAAAAACATAAAACATTTTGTCTGAATAATACCTGATATCTCCAAATAGTTTAATATAAACTCCGAAATACAAGCGTTTTAATAGTCTCCTCCAAAATTTGTCAAATGGAGTTAGCAGGTTAACACATTTCACCGACGATCATGCCTTTACGACAATTACGGTGAACTTCTTTATTTTTGTCCTTGCTTGTCTGTCTAATTTGCATTTCTGGTAGTGGACAACCATTTGTTTTAAGCTCCAACCGTTTCTCAAAACTTAAATTATGATTACTATTATTTTGCAGTTTTTTAATTGTTTGAAGTACCGACATGATGAAATTTGAAACACTAGTAGCTAGTCAGCTGACTGCAGTGAACTAAAGAGGAACACCATCCTACAACGTACCTCCTACCAGTAACAATTATTAGTCGGACGTCAGACTTTCTATCTTTATCTCAACGTCGCTTACATAATTCGATTCTACAATGAGACACTCTTGGGCTGTTGACCGTGAGAGCGGAGTCTTGTTTCCTTGTTTGGTACAATGTAGAAATGCAATAACTTTGTTTCTGTCGCACTCGTTACAATTGGCTAATGCCAGCATTCGCTTAACGAGGGCATGAGTCGGCTTTGACCCAGTGCGAACTCGAAAAACTCCGCGCTCCGCCGTGGATAAAATTCTTTGCGACAACCACAGAACTAAACTCAATAGATAACTTATACGAAAATTCAAACATCATAATTTAATTGCAATATATATAAACAGCTTTTTTCACTTCTTTCTTTTGGGAGATCATTGACCGAATGACCTCCAACGAGCCGCCCCTGGCACTCAATTCCACTTGTTTAAATAAATCTGGGACAATTTGTTTAGTTGTGTTGTATTTGTGGCTTTCAAGATGTTAGTTTTAACTGGATTAAATATTTTGGTGATAATTAACAAAAGGAAAAATTTATTATAAGTAAGAATTAGAGAAACTAAGTGAACACTAGGTCTGATTTGACAAAAGAAAATTAATAATAAAGGAATAACTTAAAAATAAGAAAATTAATATTTTGTTTGACCATCAATTTTTTCCAGTATTCTTGGCATGGAATTAATTAAAGAACCCCCGAAATCTTCGTTATTTGTCAGTTCTTCCCATGCTTCTTCAATCCATTGCCACAGTTCTTCCGTGCTTTGTGGTTGAGCATTTCGTTTTTCGAGAATCTCAACCAAAAGTCCCCAAACATTCTTTATAGGATTTAACTCCGGACGGTTGGAAGGCCACTGCAAAACCTCGATGTTGTTAGTTATAAACCAGTCATTTATAATTCTAGCAATATGGACCGGCCAATTATCCTGCTGAAACATAAAATCGGGATTGGCATGATGGGCAGTTGGAACCATGATACATTGCAGAATGTCTAAACCTTTTGAAACGAATATATTCCTCACGGAGACGAGTTCCCCGTGGTCTATTTTACCATTGTAATTAAGTCGACTGAAAAGTCTTCTCATCATTAAAAATAATCCGGTTCCAAAGGTCCAAATCATTTTTAATATCATTTAAAGCAAATAACAATCGTAATTGTTTCTGTGCTCATTAGTAAAGTACGACTTCCTTGCAGCAACACGACACTTAAATCAGATTTTAATATTCTTCTGCAAGCCATAACTCTGGAGGCAGAAAAATTTGTGTGTATCACGGCATTTCTTGTAGTTTCAAATGGACGACCTGTGATATAATCTAAAAGTTCCATATCTTCTTCAACAGTTGACCTTTTGTTGAACAGACCTGTACCAATCTTCCTTTTTAAAGTCATTTCGTTTTCCCATCGTTTCTTAATTTCAAACACTGTATTTTTATTCACGTTAAAATGTCTTGAAGTCATTCTGATCGACCAACCGTCTTCAATGTTTGAAACAATCCGCGCTTTTTCAATGACTGTAAGTTTTCGAGGCATTTTTATAAATGTCTTTGGAAAATGTAATTAGACTTTTGCACTGTGACAAGTATTAAATAAACTCTGTCATTTTAGCTGATTTTGTCCGTTTTTGCGGAAACTTCAGAATAGATATAGCATAGTAACTCAGAAGCAAAAACTAATCTGACGTGAATTTAATACATATAATTGACTCCGGTATTATTAAATTTAATTACAACTTCAAAACGAAAGAATAGTAAATTATACACCAAGGTTGAGAAGCATAAATTGAGAAGCCATTTTTCTTAGCCGAGCTATTTTATTTCCGAGGCTAAGAAAAGGCTTTTCAATTTATGCTTCTCAATTGCAGTAATTAATGCCAAATATTTACAACTGGTGCAATTTGTAAAAATCGAAGGGCGCTGTTGTTAAGTCGGTAGATAAAATAATATACGATATTTATGCATTTTGCATGAAATCTGGTCTTTTCATTTATTAACTACTAGTCAATAATGAAATGGTTATTAACTACTAGAAAAGAAAAACTACATATTTCACAAATCTTCTACAAACTAACTATATAATCGTAAATTCTACAGCTAGTAGTGAAAAATAAAACTATTAATAATTACTGTGAATTAATGAAAACTAAATCCTTCTGTTTAAATATCATCTGTCAATGTCATGATTTGTCGCAGAGACAAGTGCAATAAGGATAAATGAACTAGTTTAACCTAGATGTAGAATGTCAATTCAATTTAATTGCTCTTTGTGCATAAGAGATTCTCAAGAAAACCTTTACTATTCATGGATATTAATTTTGTACCTTTCAAGTTCAAGACATCCGTGAGATACCAGAGGTGTAAGTTGTAAGAATTACCTAAAGTACTAACATTTGGCGAAGCAACCCATATATTGACAAAAAGCTTATTAAAAATTCTATTTGGTGCAGTGGCATAATGGAATATAGGGTGTTCCATTTGAAAAAAAAAAAAGTTATTATACACTTTGCGAAACCGTACATCCTGTATAGAAATATCCATTTAGATGACTTTCAATCAGAGTGAATTTTGGGTCTATAAAAAATTATTGATTCAGTTATCTCTGTTGGAATGGTCTGAAATTTAAAAAAAAAGCGCTCATTTTGACCTAAAATTCTTCAAAACTCCAGAACCATTCATAATAAGCATGTAAGACCTTATATCATTTTGTCCAGCATTAATTAATATACCGGGCATTCCATTAAAAAAAAAAACGCATTTGCGATTGAGCCGTCAGGATTTATTCTCGCAGCTTTCGGGAAAACTGCACATTAGATGTGCATCTGTTCCGAATCCGCTGGTCGAACGGCGTTGCACTTTTGCACTTTTGATGAAAACACTGTTTCACAGGTGTGGCACCACCTGGAAGCCGTGAAAAAGCACTTTGAAAATTCTCTAGTCACTTTGACACCTTTGACCTTCAAATATTAAACCAAATTGTCAAGAGTTAGTAGTGCCAACCTAATTTAAATTTCACAGCCTACTCTAATTTATAATTTAAATGATCGCACTGTAGAGAGTGTCATGGATAGGCCAGGCGACAGAGCGAAAAAAACTCAATAAGGAAATAATTAGTGGAAAGCTGGAAATGGCCTTAATCTCTTTATTTGGACCCACTTATTACTGTCCTAAGTTTTCCCCCTCGAGCGAAGTCGGCGTTGGCCCTTATGGCCCCAAGAAGGTACAATTTTTCAGTTTCTTGCAAATATCTCTTAAAGCATCAACTTTATCAACAAAATACTTCTTAGCAAAAATAATCTAGAGTAAATTTGCAACAAAAAAGTTCTTTACCGTTTGTTTCTAAAGTTAACCGTTTCGATACTACAACCATTCAAAGTGGAGCCCTTTTTGGTCCTTGCGGAAAAGTTATAAAAATCACATGCTATATCAAAGTTTCTACATGTTATAAATAATTTTTTTCACTACTAGCTTCAGAAAACATCATTATATATCGTGTTTGAAGCTTCAGAAATTGAGTTTCTGTACCTTACCTAATAATGGATTTTTCTCTCCTACTATAGTAGATAATAAAAACAATACATATTGACAATGTTGGCATGGTTACTGCCGTACTTGATGTTTTGACTTGACATTTGCTGTCATTATTAATGATAGCTGACAGCTCAACAATGTAGAACTGGGGAGTTGGAATTTCTGGCCAAATGTTAAATTTGTCAGCTAAACCACACTAGCAATATTCCAACAAAAATAGAAATGACAGGTATTGATTTAATTTCATATGCTACTTGCTTTTCATGGATAGCTTAGTCAAATTCGTTCTAACATTTCGCATTATCGTGATTATAATTTGAAGAAAAGTTAAACAAATGTGCTAGAAGTGAAAAAAATAGTATATAAACCACGGTTGAGAAGCCTTTTCTTAGCCTCGCATTATTATTGGGCAATAAAATAAGCTCGGCTAAGAAAAATTGCTTCTCAACCTTGGTGTATAATTACTATTGAACATCCCACAAGCTATTAATTTGTTACAATTATAACTGCGATATAAGACAAACAGTTGGGGCTAATTATAGTAAAAATCCGATTATGTATACGAAAAAACGACGAATAGAATAAATAATTTATAAACTTTTGAAATTTTGGTTATGAAAAGGTTTGGTTTGCGCTGAAAAGTATACTCATTTTCCAACGTCATTTATGAGCGTTGGGTGGGAGATTGACAAAAACTTCATGAAACCAATTTTATGCAGAATTTAATGAAGAACATAAGTCAGATAACATTTTCTCGTCGGAGTTACCGTTTACGAGAAAAATGCAGAAGAGCTTAATGAGGTCACGCTCGGGGGCGGTTTTTTGTGCCAAAGGGGATGAAACTCCCCCTCGGGGGGTTGGAACTCTTCAGATCTTTATTTGGGCCCCTGCTGGGACCAAATAACCAAAATTTCAAAACTAATAAATTATTTCTTCTATTCGTCGTTTTTTCGATGTCAAGCAAATGTCAAGTCAAAACATCAAGTACGGCAGTAACCATGCCAACATTGTCAATACAGTTGACCCGCGGTAATCGGGCCCCTGTCTAATCCGGCACCCCCTATAATCGGACAAGCCTATAACAGTATGTACATATCTTAGAAATACTTACATACATATTATGTTGTATGTACCTAATTGATTGACATCAATATGTATGTTTAGTTATTTTTTGATAAACCCTATGCTATCTACTGTGTTGTTTAATTCCTATATTGTTGTATCATGTATGTATGTATACATAATGTACATACATAGTACATAAATATAGATTTGATCTGATCATCTTTATATGTAGTGTACATAAATGTATGTAGTTTGTCGGATTAGAAGGTATTTCGTTTCAAAAAGTTTCGGAATACAAGGAGTTGGTGGTAGTAAATTCGGTCATCCGACACCGACTTGCAAAACGTTTGTCGGATTACCGCGGGTCAACTGTATTGTTTTATTATCTACTAGTAGGAGAGAAAAATCCATTATTAGGTAAGGTACAGAAAATCAATTTCTGAAGCTTCAAACACGATATATAATGATGTTTTCTGAAGCTAGTAGTGAAAAAAATTATTTATAACATGTAGAAACTTTGATATAGCATGTGATTTTTATAATTTTTCTGCAAGGACCAAAAAGGGCTCCACTTTGAATGGTTGTAGTATCGAAACGGTTAACTTTAGAAACAAACGGTAAAGAACTTTTTTGTTGCAAATTTACTATAGATTATTTTTGCTAAGAAGTATTTTGTTGATAAAGTTGATGCTTTAAGAGATATTTGCAAGAAACTGAAAAATTGTACCTTCTTGGGGCCATAAGGGCCAACGCCGACTTCGCTCGAGGGGGAAAACTTAGGACAGTAATAAGTGGGTCCAAATAAAGAGATTAAGGCCATTTCCAGATTTCCACTACTTATTTCCTTATTGAACTCTCTATCGCTACCTGCAATAAATTTAAGGTGTAATAAGAGAAAAATAGGGTGAACCCATTCCTAAAATTTTTATCTAGCAGCACGTCTCCATTTTCGAAAAAAAAAAAACTTTAAACCTGACCCCGTTTACCGCACACGCCACTGTTATGAACCCAGATTTCACGTCCATTCTTCTTTTCAAGAATATGTTCAATAGATTCGAGGGTGAAAAAAGTTGGGCACCGCTTATAAGATAATTATGTATAAAATAGAATTCTTGATTTTAAGCCCCTGCCAATTCATAGTCCGTGCTTAAGCACTTGTTTGACCAAGATCGTCTTATATCTCATTTTGAGATTACGTTTTTGACTAATATTCCCAAAATGAGGTTCATTTATCCGCTTATTTGTCAAGATCATCATCCTAAGAAAGTTTTTGTTCTTATAAATTCATTTTTCCTTCAAACATGAGAGACAAACAGCCTGATTTCATGTTGAGTTGCGACGGGTGTTACGTCTTATCTAAAGACCAGGCAGTAAGAAACAATTTCTTGTTTCATATCACATGAAATTGAGCCTTATTGACTGGTCTTTAGTTAAGACGTTTCCAAATCAACCGGCTTTTAAGACCCGTCGCAACTCAACTTGAAATGGCTGAGCGGCGCATAGTCAGCTGGCGGCACTTAAATAGTAACCTTCAAATTACTTTTTGCGCCGCTGATGGTCAGTGAAATCAAATAAATTGTAGGTTAGGTGAATAGAAATTCTATTAATTTAAGGAAATTAAACTTGAAATACAGAACGATAATCACACTCAAGGTAATGCTCAAAATGCCCCCACAAACTGCTGCCCATTCGGTCTAATTTCACGTTTTAATTTCAAATTTGAAGTTGTGAATAACAGCTTTCAGTGTCAAGACGTCAACAACCGGAAGTTGTTACAATTCTACAATAATTTAAAAATTAAATTCAGTATTACCAACTCAAACAGTCCTTCTTGATCACGCTGTATTTATTCTTGGGTGTTTTGTGGTATGTGGCTTGGCTATACTGGTATTTGTTGGCAACTTATGTGTTTTGTAGTTGGCAACAAAAGTAAGTACGCCATTTTTCCCCAAGCCAACTTTTGGATTTGCCGGTTTGGTAAAGGTTATTGGATGGTGTCATATAGTGCCATTTTTAGCAAAAAGTACAAACGAAGAACTAAACTATACATGCAATAGCGCGTAAAAAGTAAGTACAGTCTCTTTTTGGACATCTGAATGTTTTCGGTGATAATAAAAGAACCACATTCGCAAATGGTTTCTGTAAGATTTCACGCAGATTTTAAGATTACGCCCCACAGACTACGAACACTGAACAAACTCAGGAGCAAGTTCCTGGAATACTGCAAACAACAATTTGTAGTTTTATTTAATTGCATCAAAAGTGAGGTTATGTTTTTCCAGATATGGCAGATAATGAAGATCTCGGATTAGGTTCAGAGGACCACTTGGATTCCTTAGACGAAACAAATGGCATGCATGACGATGCTCTCTTAAACGACACAGACATAGACGGAGCTGGAGGAGACGACCCAGAGCTTGAAGCCATTAAAGCTCGAGTTCGGGAAATGGAAGAAGAAGCTGAAAAATTAAAACAACTTCAAAGTGAAGTTGATAAACAAATGAATATGGGAAGTCCTCCAGGTCTCAGTAAGCAACTACGAGATTTTCCATTCTATTGGCTAACAACTTTATTACAGCAAGCCCCTTGAACATGTCTCTTGAAGAAAAGATGGAAGTTGATAATCGTAGTATTTATGTTGGTAATGTTGATTATGGTGCCACTGCTGAAGAGCTTGAGCAACATTTCCATGGTTGTGGGTCCATCAATCGTGTGACCATTCTTTGTAATAAATATGATGGACATCCTAAAGGTTTTGCTTACATTGAATTTGGGGACAGGGATTCTGTACAGACTGCTATGGCCATGGATGAATCTCTGTTTAGAGGAAGACAGATTAAAGTGAGTGTTGTCTTGAGAACTGTTTTGAAATTTCACATCATTATCATTACCTAGGTAATGCCCAAGAGGACCAACAGACCCGGACTGTCTACTACAAATCGACCGCCAAGAGGAAGAGGTTCCTTCCGCGGATCACGTGGCGTTGGACGAGGATACTATGCTGGATACAGGCCCATGCGTAGGCCAAGGTATTTTTCCCCATATTTACTCTTTAATTCAAACAAGAAACAATATATACTTTTGTTTACTTTTTATTTTCAGTATTGTTTCTGTTTTATTTTTTAAAAACAAAATTTCAAGTGTCTTAATGAACTGATGTCTACATTTTTAGGAGTTACAGACGAGGTGGATATTTTTCACCATACTAAAGGGCCTGGTAAATATAAGGAACATCATTTTACATTTTTGTTTATGTAACACCTCTCATTATTCTCACACTATTTTGGAAAAAGAAAAAATATCACAAAAAAAGAAACAAGAAAAAAAAAGAAGTGATGATCAAAGTGTAAATTTCTTTAAAAAAAGATTTAAATTCGTCATAATTAGATTTAAGCTAACATGTATGGATTTAATGGAGTGTGTGTGAAATTCTGGTATGGGTGTGTGGGAAGTTCATTTTGCAATGAAAGGTTATAGTGTCAACTAAAAGCAATTAGAGAAAGTCACAAATTTAATTGTGATTTTCCCTAGTTAGAAAAAAGTTTGTAACAAACGGAGATTTTTTGTTAAAAAAGAGTGTTAATGTTTTTATTTTCTGCATGATCTTAATGTTGCAACATTACAGGTCCCTTCAGCCTGTTTTTCAGGAGTTCCATTTTTTAAAACTTAGATTAGAAAATAACAAAGATGTAAAAAAATTAATGTACATGTCACAATGAATAAAAATGGTGAAGTATAATAGGCAAAAAGTGTGAAATGAATTATTGAAATGTTATCCCATAAAAGTTGAAGCTTCAGAATCAGACATACTGTCTGAAAGGTACTGTCATGTCTGCTTAGTTTTCTGTTTAATTGCGATGACGTAACGTTGGGCAACATACAGAGGAGGGCTGTATCCTTCAGGATATGTGGGATCTTCAAACAGAATTTCATACTCATCTGTGTGAGTAGCTGGTGGCTTGTTCACAATTCCTTTATAGAAGCAACTTGTAGTTGGGTAAAGTGCCATAACTAAAAGGTTAATTAAAACTCAGCATGAGTAAAAGTATGAAGTAACAATACTCACCAACTGTCCCTTGTGGAAACAAAGCCAAAGGATCTGTTTCAGGATTTGCCCGCATCAGCGGCAATGCCACCACACCTCTCTTACCAAGGGTATGCCTTCTTTTTTGGTTTTGTTCAGCCAAAATATCATCAACTTCATACTTGTTGGTTGCATGATTATAACTGAACACTTCAGCCAAAATCCAGTTCTCTCCGTCCCCATCCGGAATTTTAACTAGAGCTGCTACCATATCACCCACTTTTGCGATATAGCCGGGATCTGCGGGGATGGCTCCGCAAAGGGGTGGTGGTTTTTCGTCGATTTTACCCACAAACAGGGGTAGTGTTTGAGCCGAACTCAACAGCATTTTCATCCAAGTTCCTCTACGAATTGACTCTTTGTTCCCCGCGTTTCGGGCCTAACATTTGGAAATCACATTTAGTGGAAGAACGTTTCAAAACATATTTTGAATAGTACAGTGACTTTATAAATGATTCATACGTAAAGTGGGGTTTGGACGTCAAAATTTTCCTTCAGCAACAAGATGTATGTATCATTTACAAAAACTGATTTTTTATCTAAGATGCGGCCCCTGACAAATATCAAGCGACAACCCATATTATGGTATCACAAATCAAATTGTAATAGAAAAACGTAATTGGGGTGTCTGTAACGCGCGGCATCTCAGCTAAATCACCCTGTATATATATAATTATAATTGTTTATTATTATAGTTAATGCATACCTGAATTCTCCTTTCATTTTTAATGTTGCGAATTTCAGCAATTTTTTGTAAAGCATGTCTCAATAGTTCTTCTTCTTGTTCTGCTTGGGCTATTGCTGATTTGTACAAGCTTTTCAACTTCACCTGTCCCGAAAAGTGACCATTAGAATACAATTGTAACGTGCGTTCAACAAAAATCGACGACGAAGCAAGCCTTGGAATCTTCAAGTCATGTCTGCATTTAGATCACATGCATGCAATGCTTATTACGGGTAAACAGTGACCTTATCAAATGTGGATAGAACAACGGCAGGAGCCTTCACAAGCTCTGGCTAGTGGGGGCACGGGGACTTAGCTTCAGTGTCGGGCCGCGTGGATGAGTCAGATGTCAGTTGACAAATTTGTCACCATCTACGCCATACGTTTTTTTATTCAATGACCCACTTGACGTCGTTTTCTGTTGAACGCACGATAGTTACATCATATAATAAGCACTTATTGTTCAGAGGAAATATGGTTCGCCACATTTTTGTTACTAACGCGTTGCTTGAAATATGTCAGCATTTTTTTGCAGCACTGTATGTCCAATATAATTTACTGCGAAAAAATAAATTACGTATGTCATAAACAAATATGAAAAAAATAAAACAATCTATAAATGAACTAGGAGTAAAATGTGTGAAGGAAGTTTTAGGAAAAAACCTGTTGTGCTTTGGACATCTGGAGAGAACTGTGAAAGAAAGACCAGAAGGTTAAATTAATAGGAAAGAACAAAAGAGGAAGCTCCAAAATAAGATAGTGCTGCCAACCTGACCTTTTACGAATTATTGCATGCCAAGAAAGGACTTATTACACCTACGAGGGTTGTCTGAAAAGTTTCCGATCTCAACATGTATACGGCAACATTCACATCTTTTGTTAATCGTCCAGTATGATTTCGGGCATTTTCGACGGCGCAGTTGCTGTTTGACAACCGACTGTTATAATGAAAATGGAGAAAATCGAGTATCGAGCAGTCATCAAATATTTGGTTTTGAAAGGCAATACGCCTACACAAATGAAAGACGTTGGACGTGAAAAACATGACCGTACCAGCTTGAAAGACGAAGATCGTTCGGGACGTCCAAAAACTGCTCGCTCAAGTTCACCAAATGGTGCTGGACAACCGTCGAATTAAAATGAGATTGCAGAGGCCATGAACATGTCCAAAGAATGTGTTTGTCACAGGCTTAACCAAAATTTGGGCATGAGAAAGCTCTCCGTTGGATGCCGCATTCGTTCACTCTGGACCAAAAACGTGTTCAAATGAACATTTCCAACATTTCCATTTGGCGCAGTTTAGGCATAATAAATTTTGGCGCCGATTAAACACTGTAGACGAAACTAAGGCTAAGGCTAAGGCGAAATGGCAACAAAGAAATCGAAAACTCTTTTTTCGGCTGGAAAAGTGATGGCGACTGTTTTTTGGGATAGTCGTGGAGACATTTTAATCGACTATCTTCAAAAAGGGAAAACCATTGCAAGAGCACTGTTTTTTGGGATAGTCGTGGAGACATTTTAATCGACTATCTTCAAAAAGGGAAAACCATTGCAAGAGCATACTACGCATTATTACTTGACAAGCTGAAGGCAGAAATTGCAGTAAAACAATCTCATCTGCAGAAGAAAAAAAATTGTTTCAACAATGCACCGTCACACACCTTAGCGGTTGCGAAAATCAACGAGTTAGGGTTGGGACTGTTGGACCACCCTCCGTATTCGCTAGATTCCCCAACCTGAAAGTTGCGCTCGGGGGATAGAGATTTTCGACGAACGAGGAGGCCAACAACATCGTGAACAACTATTTTGCTGACAAAGACACAAAACTATTATTTGGGCGGGTTGATGACGTGGGAACACTGCTGGGAGAAGTGTGTGGCTTTGCAAGGAGATTAATTATGTTGAAAAATAAAAATAAATTTTGAAAGAAAATGTTTTGTATCTGAGGTCGGAAACTTTTCAGACCACCCTCGTATAAATATATATATTTTTACCGATGACAGTATCTTAATCAACAGAATTTCAGAAAATTTTAATTGAGAAAAAATTGAATATGGTATTTTTAGCGATGGCAGTATTTTTGATAAAAGATTGAGGTTGCTCAAGATAAAATGGACATACAAAGTTTGCTAGTGTAAAACTGTGTTGGTGCATTTCATATTTTATGATTTATGACAATTGACCTAAAATTAAATTAAATTAAAATAAAAATCACTTGAGAACGGCTGGATGGATTTGGTCATTTTTTTTTACATAAATTCGTAATAATTTCGGGCAACTTTTCCAATCTTTCTTTCCGTAAAAACCTTACCTGGGCCATCACGAATATTAAAAAAAAGTCAAATGAATACTAGTGTCATATTTATTAGTTTTATGTCAAATTTCAACATGAAACGTTTTGGTGTAGCCCTACAGGTTTTTGGTTGAAAGTGTTTTATTACGGCCACGTGTATATATATACAGTATACAGCACTGTATTTCGTGAATTTTACACTTTGCTAATTTGATATATCTGATTTTCCACGAGTTCGAAATTCTGATATTTTTCTAGTTGTCTATTTGAATATTTCATTAAACCGGTATTTTCCTTTTTCCATTATTTCATATATCGTTATTTGCTATTGCATTATTTCGTTAATTTGAAATTTCGTTATTCGTGATAATTATGTATTCTGTTCTTTCGTCAATATTCGTTAATTAATATTTCGATGAATTGATGTTTTACGTTAATTTGATATTAGCATTGTTTAAGGCTGTTTTCTCACTGCCGTAAATTTATTTTCTAAACTGTGGCCACAATTTTAAAGATACCGTTATATAACAAATTCTATTGTTTTTAAAAATAAATTAGAATTACAGGGACACGTCCTTATTTTTCTTAAGTGCCATAGGGCCTTAGAAAAAAATAAAAGATTAAAGAAAACAGATTTTTCTTTGTGTACATGTAATTATTACAAGCTTTACAATAAAAGTTCTCTAATGCATATTTTGCTGTTTTTAATCGTAAAGCGAGAATTTAGAAAATAATTTCCAGATTTCTATTGTAAGTGCTCGGAAATCCGAAACAGAACCGTGAAGTTATAGCTCCGCCCAATGTATCGGCACGGCCGGCATATCTTAAAGAGACATTAAATTACAGAAACTGCTTGCTTTTCGGCTGGAAAAGTGATGGCGACTGTTTTTTGGGATAGTCGTGGAGACATTTTAATCGACTATCTTCAAAAAGGGAAAACCATTGCAAGAGCACTGTTTTTTGGGATAGTCGTGGAGACATTTTAATCGACTATCTTCAAAAAGGGAAAACCATTGCAAGAGCATACTACGCATTATTACTTGACAAGCTGAAGGCAGAAATTGCAGTAAAACAATCTCATCTGCAGAAGAAAAAAAATTGTTTCAACAATGCACCGTCACACACCTTAGCGGTTGCGAAAATCAACGAGTTAGGGTTGGGACTGTTGGACCACCCTCCGTATTCGCTAGATTCCCCAACCTGAAAGTTGCGCTCGGGGGATAGAGATTTTCGACGAACGAGGAGGCCAACAACATCGTGAACAACTATTTTGCTGACAAAGACACAAAACTATTATTTGGGCGGGTTGATGACGTGGGAACACTGCTGGGAGAAGTGTGTGGCTTTGCAAGGAGATTAATTATGTTGAAAAATAAAAATAAATTTTGAAAGAAAATGTTTTGTATCTGAGGTCGGAAACTTTTCAGACCACCCTCGTATAAATATATATATTTTTACCGATGACAGTATCTTAATCAACAGAATTTCAGAAAATTTTAATTGAGAAAAAATTGAATATGGTATTTTTAGCGATGGCAGTATTTTTGATAAAAGATTGAGGTTGCTCAAGATAAAATGGACATACAAAGTTTGCTAGTGTAAAACTGTGTTGGTGCATTTCATATTTTATGATTTATGACAATTGACCTAAAATTAAATTAAATTAAAATAAAAATCACTTGAGAACGGCTGGATGGATTTGGTCATTTTTTTTTACATAAATTCGTAATAATTTCGGGCAACTTTTCCAATCTTTCTTTCCGTAAAAACCTTACCTGGGCCATCACGAATATTAAAAAAAAGTCAAATGAATACTAGTGTCATATTTATTAGTTTTATGTCAAATTTCAACATGAAACGTTTTGGTGTAGCCCTACAGGTTTTTGGTTGAAAGTGTTTTATTACGGCCACGTGTATATATATACAGTATACAGCACTGTATTTCGTGAATTTTACACTTTGCTAATTTGATATATCTGATTTTCCACGAGTTCGAAATTCTGATATTTTTCTAGTTGTCTATTTGAATATTTCATTAAACCGGTATTTTCCTTTTTCCATTATTTCATATATCGTTATTTGCTATTGCATTATTTCGTTAATTTGAAATTTCGTTATTCGTGATAATTATGTATTCTGTTCTTTCGTCAATATTCGTTAATTAATATTTCGATGAATTGATGTTTTACGTTAATTTGATATTAGCATTGTTTAAGGCTGTTTTCTCACTGCCGTAAATTTATTTTCTAAACTGTGGCCACAATTTTAAAGATACCGTTATATAACAAATTCTATTGTTTTTAAAAATAAATTAGAATTACAGGGACACGTCCTTATTTTTCTTAAGTGCCATAGGGCCTTAGAAAAAAATAAAAGATTAAAGAAAACAGATTTTTCTTTGTGTACATGTAATTATTACAAGCTTTACAATAAAAGTTCTCTAATGCATATTTTGCTGTTTTTAATCGTAAAGCGAGAATTTAGAAAATAATTTCCAGATTTCTATTGTAAGTGCTCGGAAATCCGAAACAGAACCGTGAAGTTATAGCTCCGCCCAATGTATCGGCACGGCCGGCATATCTTAAAGAGACATTAAATTACAGAAACTGCTTGCTACCTGGAAGAGTAGGGTATTAATGAATTTGCCGGCTGCTGACTTTACCAGTTATGATGTAACTTATTGTGTGGAAGCTCGACAATTTTTTGTTTTTTAAACAGTGACATGTTAGACATTATTCATTCTTGTTGATTGTACGTAAGAGTTTATATTGTATGTAATTATACATAGACCATCGAACTATACATAGTACAATAAGTGTTTTTCTAGTTAGCATTTAGTGGTTTAATTTCAAAAATAAATCGGTGTTGATTTATTGTCAAAGATGCGTGACAAAAGTGGAGTGCTTTATAAGAGAATAAGTATGAAAAGAAGAATGCAGAGGTAAACATGCATTGTAAGAGCTTGATGGATAAATGCTGATCAAATTGATTACACCTTATTAGGCTATGAAAAAAAAAAGGTAAATTGTACCCAGGGCAACTGACGAAATTGTTGATTCAGCCCTGTAAATGTACATCAAATTGTCAAACCATGGTTTATTCTTGGAAAAAATTACAACTAAATTGTATTTTGTTGTAGAAATAAATGTATTAATAATGACTGTCTAAATAGAAAAGATTGATTATTTGTATTCTTTTGGATGACATGTTAAAATTTGTTTTTCGTATTAAATAATTTTTTATCAACAATAATTGTTTTTTTTTTAATTGACTGGCTTTAAATATCTTTAATCATAAGAAACAATTGGATATTGTCACTAAAACAGTAATTATAAAATGTTTCCAAGGCATTTGTTCAGTCCATTTACTTGATATCTAAGGGGATGTGCTATAAAAAATAAATTCTGAGTTCACATTTTGAACACTCAACTTCCTTTGGCGCCTGCACTATATTATAAGGAGACGCACCTGCATGGATGAAGGCATCAGACAGGTTTTTGCGACGCAAAACCAGTTTCGTATTCAGATGTTTTTCAATTCTGATGCCATCACAAATTAACTGGTCTACTTTGAACGCGTGGCACAAGTACAAATAAAACAAAACATTGTAGCCTCAGGTGCGTCTTCGAGATCTTACCGATACTTTTTTTTACGATGCTGCTTTGTATATTGCCGCTCAATGTAATCTGAATATCCCAAGCAGCCGCAAAAAACAACATAATTTAGCTCCACGTGGACTTGACACGATATGTCATAATCCAAAGGCCCAATCACTTCCAGGATTTATACTTCCACTAAACCCATCTTTGTTTACATCATTGTTGAGAGAAATAGATATATTTCACAATAAGATTACAGTAACCGCCCAGTCGAAATCGGCAGAAGGTGTCAGCGAGAAAGCAGCCTTAAGTAATATACTTAAACAATGATATTAGGTATGTATATATGCATGCATTATTTCAGTTTTTGATAACTTCATATTTCGTTAACGTCATGTTTTTTTACATTTGATCTGCTTGCTCTTTGCTTAATGTTAATATTTTTGTAATTCGTTAATGTGATGTTTTACTATTCCGTTAGTCATTATGTCATTTCGTTAAGTTCACGTTTTTCTATTTTGCTAAGTTGATATTTGCTATTTCGTTTATCTGGTTAGATATTTTTCCATTTCCTTAAATTTAATACTTCACTATTTCATTAACTTCACGTTTTTTTGTTGATATATCATGTTATAATACACATTAATTAATAAATTTTATTTTTCGTTTTTCTTGCCATATCTTCTATGTTTAGTCATTTGTGTGCATCATTTTAGGTATAAACAGTGTTTTATTCTTACACTACAGCAAAAGTTCTCAATTATTGCAGTAGTGCAATAAAAGATTATTATGAATTGATAATCTGCAAATTTTTCTTTTTCACCAGTATCTCTTTCATTCGGAAATGCCTATTGCAGCTTAAGTAACAGTAATGTGTGTATTTTATATAAAAAATTTGCTTTAAAAAAAAAGAGAACCGACTTCAAAAAGTGAAAAATAATTGAATACATGTATTATTACATGTACTACCCAATGATCTGTCTGAAGTCGGTGCCAAGCCAAATAGGTTACAAATTTGTAACATATTGTAATTATACAAAAATATCAACAACGTTATAACGCATACAAAATTCGATATCATTCGAGACCGTCAACGAAGTCTGCTGTTTGGGATGTTTTGCTCAGCACGAGCCCCCCACCCACGCTTACGCATTACATTACGGTGCGTTCGCCGGGAGACCTTCGATGTGGCTGGAGCAAGCAGCCTATCTATCTACTACCTATTTGGCTTAGCACCGACTTCAGACAGATCATTGGGTAGTACATGTAATAATACATGTATTCAATTATTTTTCACTTTTTGAAGTCGGTTCTCTTTTTTTTTTAAAGCAAATTTTTTTACAATTTTAAGTGATAAGTTGGTGATGCCTAGTAAAGACGCTTCTCCAATATTGAGGTCCTCAATAAAGTTGACGAAGAAATCGGTATGAACATAATTATATACATAAAATGAAGAAAAAATATGGGGATTTTTCTCGATTTCCATGGGATTCCCTGATCAGATAATGATTTTTTGACAATGGAACCACCGTCAAGAGTATACCCTTTCAAATAAAAGAAGAATTTTGTAAATCGGTCCACAACTGACAAAGAAATCGGTGAACATACATGATAAGTCGGTTAAAAAGGGAGCGAGAATTTGAGGATTTTTCTCGATTTCCATGAGATTCCCTAATCAGATCCTGGATTTTTTAACAGTGTAACCACCTTTAGAGTATGCCCTTTCAAATAAAAGAAGAATTTTGTAAATCGGTCCACAATTGACGAAGAAATCGGTGAATATACATGATAAGTCTGTGAAAGAGGGAGCGAAAATTTGAGGATTTTTCTCGATTTCCATGGGATTCCCTGATCAGATCCTGATTTTTTAACAACGTAACCACCTTTAGAGTATACTCTTTCAAATAAAAGAAGAATTTTGTAAATTGGTCCACAATTGACGAAGAAATCGGTGTAGATACCTGGAGTCGGTTAATAAAAGGGAGCGAAAATTTGACGATTTTTCTCGATTTCCATGAGATTCCCTGATCAGATCCGGATTTTTTAACAATGTAACCATCTTTAGAGTATACCCTTTCAAATAAAAGAAGAATTTTGTAAATCGGTCCACAATTGACGAAGAAATCGGTGAACATACATTATAAGTCTGTTAAAGAGGGAGCGAAAATTTGAGGATTTTTCTCGATTTCCATGGGATCCCCTCAACAGATCCTGAAATGGTGACAATGGGACCAATCTGTAAGTATACTCTTTCATATAAAAGAAGAATTTTACAAATCGGTTTATAAATGACGGAGTTCTGCGGTAACAAACATTTAAAAAAAAAAAAAAAACACAACGGAATTGATAACCTCCTCCTTTTTTGAAGTCGGTTAAAAAGTAAGGTCTGTGACGATCGTAACCGGTCTTTACGTGTTATGCAACTCGGCTTTATAGGATAAATTTCACGTCACATAAATAACTATAGAAAGATACGGAGCCCGCCCATTTTTTACATGTTTCTTACTAATTTGTGTTTTTAATTTCTGACATTGAAAAACATACACAAAATGGTGTAGTAACAACCTTACAGCAATAACTCAAATTGAAATAGAGCTTACAAAATAACAAAAACAAACAACCATAGTAACAAACAAAACTATTCTATCACTTCAATTTCAATTTTCTAAAAACAATGAAAGTCACTTATTTGTTCATTTTACTAACACTATTAATAATCCCAAAGGTATTACCCCCACACCTAATAATTACTTAAAAAAAAGAATATTTTTTAGATAGTGAGAGCATCAAATTTTACCTATACTCCAAAACCTCCAAGTTACTGTTTCTTTTTTGGAATGTGCTTAAACATCTTTTGTGAATGTTCAAGAATTGAATAATAATGCATACCTGATAATGTGAGCTTGACTTCTCATCTTGTGTATTTGGAAACTTATGAATAATAATATTATTTATCCCATGTTCACTTTGTTGACGCTTTTTCTCTATATCGTGGACCATTGAATAGAGTGACTTTAGATGTTCTTGCACTTTTTGTGCAGCAATTGTATCTGCACTAAACGGCATTTTTAGTCACAAGTGTTGGGGTCTCGGAAGTAGTTGTCCAATAAAATGGCTTGGTACCAAGACAGTAGCACTAACGTTGTCAAAATCTGAAAAAGTAAACGTAAGTGAAATACATTCACGACGTGGTGTACTCACAATTCTACACACTGTCCTTGTGGAGAGATTTATTTGAATTAAATTGAAAAACATCAATATTATTATGAACTGCCAAATCAGATCACAATGGGTTTTGTTAATTTCCCATCAATTATTGATTTTTCCATCAATGTGTACTAGTTTGGATATTTATATTGTTATACACTGTTATATGTATATGGATTTAATTAATTATAACATTGATCAATTGATAGAATTATAAACAAACTCTCTAACCTAAAATACTTGGTAAACGAATATAGCTCTTATAATGCATCAACATATCGGCTGCACCACAATGCGCATGCGCAATCATTGTGGCTTTGTGGAAAATAAAATCATTAATCTCTTCCTGTTTTAAATATTCCTTGTTATGTCCCCAACTGAACCTTATCGGCCACAAAGAAGTTATCTTCCCACTTTCTTTTCTTAGAAGTAAAGAAATTTGTTCATTTGTCATCCTCTTTTCAAATTTGGCGGTCAGCATGCGCAGTGTCACATGTTTTGTGGACGTTTTGGAAGTTGACAGATAGTGTTTTTATCTGTTAAGAATCGAAGTGTCCGTTCTTCCCTTGTGTTATAAAAACTTTGGATCTTCGTGATTATGTCAGAAAACCGTGAAGAAATTCTTGCAGATTTTCAGGTAATTTTTTCTTCTTTACTTCCCCGAAATTTATTGTAAAATACGAGTTAAAACTGGGGTCAGGTTAGAAGAATGACAATCATAATTTTTTACTATAATTTTCCATTGTTTTAAGGCCTGCACTGGAATTGAAGACGTTGCGGAAGCAATTTACCATTTAGATGAAACTAACTGGGATTTACTGGTAAGTCTTTGTTCTATGTGAATTTTTTATGATCAATTTTTTATATGATAGCGTGCAGTCAGTCGGGTTATGCCACCTGACAGTCAGTCTTTTCAACCACCTACTGACCCCGACGTAATGGTAGTAGATGACTACATAAATGTACCATCAAGTCCTATTGAAACTGCTACCGATATGATGGAGGTTGGGAACAATGTTCGTCAGGTTAGATTTTCCGTCGATGAAGCTGCTGACCAACCCTCTACTTCTACTGTAAGAAATAGTTCAGCCAAGATGCTCAAGTTTAATGTACAATATTTGGATAGAATAATTACAATAGAATTGCCAGAAACATCCACAATTTGTAAGTACTACATATTTATTTGATAATTTTTTTAATCACCTAAACTTGTCATTTACAGCTGATTTGAGATTGAAATTGTTTAATGAACTGAAAATAACGCCCTGTCGTCAGTTGCTCTCAGGATGGGCTAGAATGAGTCAATATGGAAATACACCCTTTGCTGCTTTACAACTGCCACAAGAAAATGCATTGCACTTAACTGTTACACCAACAGAAGGGGGGATAACTGCAGAGGATGAGTAAGTGAACACATGTGCTTTATTTGTTATTAATATTAGAACTTGTTTTTTGTAATTTATCACAAAAACAAAGTAAGGGTTGATGATGCAACTTCCTGAAGGTGTCAATTAAATTACAGGAGGGACAGTTTTTCTTTCTGTTTTACAAAATTTTCTAAATTCTAGTACATATTTGGACTATAATTACAAATATTAGATGCAGTAGATCATGGTGAAAAAACAAATTTCAGCATTACTGAAAACCAGATTTTTTTCCTCAAGTATTCAAGTACCTACAAATGAAAACTCTAATGTTTGGGAAGTAAAGGAAAGCCTCTGCACAACATTGCTTAAGTTCCATCCGGCAAAATAAATTCTGGGGAGAACACTGATTTCTAATTACAATGTGATCAATTGGATTTTTCATTTAGCAGGCAGTTACTATCGCCTCGTCCAGGTTATCCCATAAAGATCTTCTGGACCTTCCCCTTTTTCTCTTTCTAGTCGCGTCAATGAAGTCTTTTTCTCGGAAGTCCTCAGAAACAGCTCCGATTTTGATGTTTTTTTTTTTTAATATTTGCTTTTTTTATATTATTTATAATCAGAAACCTTTTGGAGCGGGGACATAACTATTAATATTATTTAAACAATATGTATGATATTTATCTAAAAAAAACTAGTTTTGCGTTTTTTTTTAACAGACTTTAAAACGGGAGGAACTTATCAATTCGGTTGTGTTATTTTTTTTAATGCTTGTTACCTCAGAACATTTATATATTTATATTTCATTTATGTTCACCAATTTCTTCGTCAATTGTGGACCGATTTACAAAATTCTTCTTTTATTTGAAAGGGTATACTCTTAAGGTGATTCCATTATCAAAAAATCAGGATCTGACCAGGGAATCCCATGGAAATCGAGAAAAATACTCAAATTTTCGCTCCCTTTTATTAACCGACTTCATGTATGTTCACCGATTTCTTCGTCAATTGTAGACCGATTTTTAAAATTCTTTTTTTATTTGAAAGGGTATACTCTTGAGGTGGTTCCATAATCAAAAAATCAGGATCTGACAAGGGAATCCCATGGAAATCGAGAAAAATACTAAAATTTTCGTTCCCTTTTATTAACCGATTTCATGTATGTTCACCGATTTATTCGTCAATTGTGGGCCGATTTTCAAAATTCTTCTTTTATTTGAAAGGGTATACTCTTAAGGTGGTTCCATTATCAAGAAATTAAAATCGGACCAGGGAATTCCATGGAAATCGAGAAAAATACTAAAATTTTCGCTCCCTTTTCTTAACCGACTTCATGTATGTTCACCGATTTATTCGTCAATTGTGGGCCGATTTTCAAAATTCTTCTTTTATTTGAAAGGGTATACTCTTTCTCAAATTCTCAAATTTTTCCTTCCTACAAGTATTGATGAACAATTTTTAATTATTTTATTTATAAATGTCTGAAATAAATAATCCACAATTCATAATAATTTTATAATTTACTTTCGTATATTATTTGTAGAATAATTATTGAAAAACTAATTTTTTTATATAAATATAATAAATAGTGTTTAAACAATATAAATAATTATTTCCCCACTTCAAAAGGTTTCTGATTTTGAATAATATATAAAAACACACATTCACAAAAAAAATATATTAAAATCGAAGCTGTTTTTGAGGACTTCCGAAGATTGCCTGTTTTATGTATTTATTGACGCGACTATTCATTATCCATCAGCTGAAACTCCTTATGTGTTCATACTAGACGTTTTTCCTCTGTGTACACTGAAAGAAATAATTATTTTATTAATTTTTAATAAATTAATTATTTTTTAATTTCTTTTGCATGATAAATAATAGTAGATTATATTACATGTGACAGAAATGCTTGATTGTCTGCGAGTGAGATTTTTGAATCACGAGTGCGATAGCACGATGACTTGGCACCGACTTCAAGCAGATCATTAGGTAGCACATGTAATAATACATGTATTCAATTATTTTTTACTTTTTGAAGTCGGTTCTCTTTTTTTTAAGTTAATTTTTTGTTCAGTTTAGTACATAGAATATCAAACCAAACGTTTGTGGACTCTACTGTTTTTGTTTTTCTATCTTGTTTTTTATTGTTCTTCCCATAGTAGGCAATATACTTGTCCCTATAATTTTCACACTTTCTTCTGTCTCTTTTTTTATAAATAGATACGACACTCTTATGGTATATCGTTTTAATTAAGGGCCTTCCACGTCATGCGGTGAATCATTCTCTTACTATAGCTTTTGTGTGACGTTTGTATTGTTAATCAATTTCTTTGATTTTGTCTCATTTTACTTTTCCTTGTCTCGAATTAGTTTTTCACTTGTGTTTAGGTATGTTCTTTTGTGTTTCATTAATCTGTATAATCCCACCACGAATAATAAATAATTCACGACAAATGGATACGATTTGGATTAATGGCCACCATAGTATGTATCTTTTTAATATTTTGTGTGGGAGCAGCAGTAATAATCAGAACAATTTGTTCAGATTTTTTTTCTGAATCGAGAGTGCATGCGAGTCGCCAGTCGTTCTCAGCTCTCCAACCGACAAACGCTTGACATTCCTTTGTGGTTTCATTTCCTAAACGCGAACACACCCATCTTCGACGTCGGTGGTGTCCATTGTTCCGGTTCCACCATTGAGGAGTCGCGACCTAGAGGAACTGCGACTTTGTAACACTTGGCGCCCAACGTGGGGCTCTTCTCCAGCAAGGCAGGAACACTTTTAAAAAGCCGAGTCAAATTAGCAGGAAGACAGAACGACTTCGTCAGGTGTCAGACAACGCTACGATGTACGAACCTCAATGCCTGGACTCGCTGACTACCCCGAGCTCTTTATCGAGGACTGCAAGAGCTATGTGAGTCGGGTCGATCCATACTCGAAGAATCCAAGGGGGTGCATCGCCCTCGTTCTCCGATCCCAAAGGGGTTTAGGCGACACCTGGAGCGACTGGGTACAACGGCTACGACTATGGTCTCAGGGACGCTACAGCTTGCCGCTGCGATGGCCACAAGTACCCCGTACTAGAAGCACATAGCGCAACTGAAGTCATCACGGCCGCTGTATCACCACCAGCAGCAGTCATAACAACACCTGGAAATCCCACTCCAACGGCCCCGGAACCGGAAGAAGTCACCGCCGCCCAGAATCCACGGCTGGAGCTGTATGATACCTGGCCGACCGTTGTCGAGCCGCGGGTTAACCTCGAACATAGGACGGTGGACGAAGTATTCGACCTGTACGTTACCTGTAGCCTCCAGCCGACTTCGACGATCTCCCGGAACACCTGGAGATAGTACCACCACCGGACACCGTCTTTCCGGACGAGCTCGAGCAGGATGTCGACCTCAAATTCGAGATCCACGCCAACGCAGTGATTGTTAATTATTGTCCGATAATATGTGGTTCTGCCTCAGATCCGGGAGAAAGTTTGGCTAGCATCCATAAACTCCATCAATCCACTCGGGTGGGAAATCATGGCGGACATCTTGGGGGTTTGTCTCGGAGACGGGGGGAGCGTTCGGCTGTCCCAGTATGTGGTGGGTCGGTGATGCGTGCTGTGGTGTACGCATTTGTCGCCATAGTCGACAGTGGCCCGACACGACCGGAGCCACGGGTCGTCCGGTGAAGAGGTCCGGGACGGCCCGGAACTCGATGTCTCGGTAGATTTCTCCACCGATTTCCAGGCCGACCTTCGCCCGTTTCCGTGGGATGGGACGGGGCGGTTATGCCGCCAACCGCGAGTTGGATGGTAACCAGTGCTCGTGTCCAGGCATAGGCCTAGTCAGGGTGGATGAAGTTCGCGGGTGTCGATGGCGGCGCGAACTTCACAGTCCCGGATGAGTACGGTTACCGCGGGGAGGTGGCCTTCTTGAGGGTTCAAGCCGAAACATTGATGGGTTGTGGCGGAGACATCTCCACAGCCCGACGCCAGTTTCAGCAGGCCTCGAGCTCCAGCAGGCACTTGCCAATGCGCACCAGGTCATCCAGCGACTTTGGGTCCGCCGCGATCAGATGGAACTGGATTTCGGTGGGCATCTTCTTATCAATATGGAGGATCAGGTTCTCGTCCGGGGTTCCTGCTTGTTGACGAACACTTCCAGCTGTTCATGGCTCTTTTAAGTGGCCTCGCTGAAGACCCGGTATATGGCGGTGTAGTTGCCGAACGTCCCATAGTCGACGCGGATTTTCTCGAATATTTCTGGGTGGGTGCTTCAGTCGTCCGCTGAAGTATTTGTACTTCCGAGCGGCGTCGCTCTGGAACTGGCGGAAGACAAAAGCGACCTTTTAACGGTCCGTAATGCGGGGACCGAGTGCTCCAAATATCCTTCCAGGCTGTCAATGAAGTCCTTCGGGTCGCCGTTAAACTTTTCGTACTCCTCTTCTGGTTTGCTGGGAGGAGGGAGTACGTTATGTGTCTCGGACGGGAGCTGGCCTCGGGGGGGCTGAATGTAAGTTGGCCATTTGAGTCGCCAGACCTAGGATTATGGGTTCTACCCTGTCCATTGCTGACAGTTCGTTTGCAGTTGTGGAAGTAGACGACCCGCTGCTATTGAACCAGGGCGACTTCGGACGTCTCCATCTTCTGCCTTGACCTGGTGATCTGCTGAAGAAGGCCCCATGTCGGGCGTCAACTGTCACAAAGTGCGTTCTTCTTTCGTCCACGACGGTGGACGAAACAATAACACAATAACAACTATAATAGAAAGTGGCGTGGATGCCGTACAATTACTTTACAATAATTAAACCTAACCACTCGCGGTCGTATATAAATACATCACATTAACCGCCAGAGCTTGCGCGGCGAAGAACGGAGTCGGGAACGTATAAATGCTTGATAAATGCGTGATTCACTTAAAGCTGCGCGCAGTAAAATTTGGGGTTATGGTAAACATTCTGACCTTTCTGTTTCTCATGTCAAATTGTTTTAATTTAAAAAAGATATAACACTACCAAATGATGTAGGTTTATTAAGAATTACAGCAAATATTCAAAGTGTTCTCCCCCAGCTCTGTTTCATATTTTCAAATGCATTTTCCAACATCAGAAAGGTTATAGCGTTGCATGCATTAAAAATTGCTTCTTACAGTTCTTCAAGATTGCGCGGGTTACTTTTAAATACGGTGTTTTTGAGATACGTGAAAATGAAATCATCTAGAATTGTCAGGTCCGGACTTCGAGGCGGAAATTGAATGACACGATCATCATAAAACTAACACTCGCTCCGCTATAAAACACTAACATTACGAAATCTTGCCACACATTTATAAATTTATTGGCATTTCGAAAAACCTTTAACACAGCGTTCTATAGAAAACTTTCACCATTCTGTTGCCGTTTTTTTGAAGTCACTGATATTAAAATTTTAAATCAAATTTTCAAAAGTTAGTAGTGCCAACCTAATTTAAATTTCACAGCCTACTCTAATTTATAATTTAAATGATCTTATGGTAATAAAAGTCCTGTCTGCGTTTCTATCTGATCACAATAACGCAACAAACCCCAAATGTTACTTACCCACTTAGTTCAGTTGCTTCATTCAATATCAAGCATTTCCCGTTCTTCGCATCTCAAATTCAGACGCGAAAAGATATCACATAACATGTCAAGCATTAATGTCAACTTCCCCACACAAAAATCTCGACCACGTACAACACATCACATAATAATTAAAATTATTTAATATGCGAGAAGACAAATTCTTAAAGAAAACCAACACGGTAGTGTACCTATAAAATTGTCTTTAAGATAATAAAATATTTCTGCGGGAAGCTTTGTGTTTAGCAAAAACGGTGGGTTCAAAGTCAATGTCGGTTCATTGGCGTGCGCTATTATCTTTCTCATTTCCAAAAATTTTTATCTCGAAAATTAAGAGGCTTTTGTTAATGTTTTTGCTAGTCGTCTCTACTTTTCATGAAGTATTTAGGGTTTCAAGGAATGACTTGTTCAAAGTCACCCTGTATAGCGTTTAAAAACGGACAGCGCTGTATATTTTTTATTTATTGTTTGATAAAAACTAAATTGATGCAATTTTATCTTACATTTCAGTGGTGAAGTACAAGAGAAGTTAACAGGAAAATACACTCTTAACATCAAATGTGACGACAAGACCTATAATCTTAAATATACAGGTACCCAGAATATTCTGAAAGTTAAAGCAGACGTTTATACATTGACGAACATTCATGTTCGCAATCAAATATGGAGTGGTTGGCCTCCTAATATAGACGATCAAACAATGTTAGCGTTGTCTGGGATAAAGTATGATGCTCATAAGTTTTATTAACCACTGAAATTTATGTTAAACATTGTAGTTACCCTGAACACGATTTAACAGTAAAACGTATGAGTCCTGCTAATCATAATAAAGAAAAGAAACAGAACAGTTCCAGTATTGTACAAATTGACAGTGATGATGATGAATTTGAGGACGCTTCTGAAAGTTTTAATGTTGATGATGATTATTTTGTTGATAATCCTCCTGTCAAGCGTACTGAACCTTTGAGTAAGTGAGAAGTTATTAAAAAAAGGTTAATTACGATTTGATGACAGTTCCAGAAAATATCGAAGACGAGATTGTTGGTAGTATTAGTTTTTCGGAACAGTTTACCAATAGATATGGACCAGTTCATCCCGCATTTTACCAAAGTACTTTGGAGGATGCAATTAAAGAAGCCTGTTCTAAACCTGCAGCAGAAGTATGTCGTGAATTACCAAAAAATTAAAAACTGAAAATTCACTTTCAGAGAAAAATCTTGGCGATTTATCTTCACCATGATTCGAGCGTTCTAACAAATGTTTTTTGTACTCAACTTTTAGGATATGAAAGCGTCATGCAAATGTTTGAAACAAATTTTATCTTGTGGGGTTGGGACCTCACTTTTGAATCAAACCGTGCTCGATTACACACTTATGTAATTAACACTTTAGGACCAACAGCAGCAATGAGTTTAAGAAATATTCCAGTTGACAGATTACCAGCATTAGTTCTTATCATGAAGATCAGATCTTCGACGGATATTTACAACGTTATTCATGGTAATACCTTGTGGTAAGTTAGCTGTAGACTATAGATTCGTATTTTGTAGGCAACGTGGGCGTCAACGAGTTGTTATCAAATTTAATTGAAACTGTAGAGGTCTTTACTCAACACCAAAGGGTTGAGATTGTTGAAGAAAAAGAAAGGGCTGAACGAGAGTTAGTGAAGTGGGAACAAGATGAGGCATATCGTGAAAGTTTAGAAGCTGACAGGTAAGACTGTAGTACATATTTTGTTTGTGTTCAGAATAAAAGCATCCTAAACAAAAAATTGCTGGTGGGATTAAACCTGGCTGCAGCCAAGAATCATTTCTGATGTGGGACAAATTTAAGTGGATGTACGGAAATAAAAATAGCGGTAAATTTCGGGTTTTTATTTTACACACACATTATTAAAAAACGAATTTTAATATATTACTCACGCCATGTATTTTCGCCGGATTACATCTTCTGCTGACACTTTTTAGGGTGTGTTAAGACATGCAATCGAACCGTAACCCCGTCGTGTAACATCTCTTGGTATGCGACGGAGTTGCGGAGTGCAACAACCTCGTCGCATATCATCCGCGCGTCAAATTTTGCCGTTACGTCAGTCGTAAAACGCAGGTATTGGTACCAGAGGTTCGCCTGTTCGTCTAAACTGGTCGACAACTCTCGCGCGTCGATTTTTTTGTTGTAACGGCGAAAGACCGACAACTCTTGGAACGCTGTGATGTTGCGGTGCGCGGTCTACACACCTTACGCGACGAAGTTGCGTTACGAGGTTCGGTTGCATCTCTAAACGCACCTTTAGGTGACTTGACTACACTGTGTTTTATTGTAGAGCCAAAGAAGAAGCCCGAAGACAACAAGCTAAAGCCGAATCAGAAGCTCGTCAAAAGGTAGAAACCGAGAAAGCCCAAGAATTAGCCAGGAAAGAGGCCTATCGTCGAGAAGTTGAAGCTAGTTTACCTCCGGAGCCACCCTTAAGCCAAGGGGATGGTATCACAAAAATCCGTTTTCGACTACCTAATGGCGACAGTATAGAACGTAGATTTCAAGCGACTACGCCTCTTAAAGTTTTATTTGACTTTTTAACTGTTAAGGGTTTTCCCAAAGAAGAATACAAAGTTATATCTAGTTGGCCTAGAAAGGATGTAAGTGACTTGCAATGTTAGTTTTTAGTTTTACAAATTTTGTTTCAGCTGACACAATTAGATATGAGCCAGACACTCAAGGAATTAAAACTATGTCCTCAAGAAACTGTGATATTAGAAGAACGATAAATTCAGTCACATTCCCTATAAAGGGTATAAGTTAGTAGCAGCATTTAGGATTATGTTGGCAGAGATAAATATTTACACGAAAGCAAGGAGTTCATTTAACTTTTTTAATTTGTATAGCAATACTGTAAATACAGTTTCAACCTGTCTCACTTTTTCAGGAACAAGAATTTATTTCCTTTACTTCAAATAAAGAAATGTAATGTTTTGTGGGGGAACAAAAAATCTCCATGTTTCAACAACTTTTTACTGCATGGTATGGGCCTCACCCCCCTAACCATATCAACTTGCATGGTTTGTGAAAAGCGTCATTCATATTCCTGGAAAAAAGGACAATGTGATATAAATTTGGGCTGATCTTTTATTACAAATATCACTATAGTTGATAATCATGGTAATTTTTTTGATCTAGAATAAGAACGTTGTATATACAGCTGTAATTTTTAGTAGTTGTAATTCGTCTTTATTTATTAATTAATTTTAAAACACTGTAAAACAAATAGTATTGTAGTTTTTGTATGACAATGTAATAATTGCCTAAGAGCTTCAAATATTTGTAAAATAATTCGTGTACTATTTATTTCAAATACAATTACGTCTTTAAATAAATCAATGAAGTAACAATTTGATGTCAATCACAAAAATTGCTTCCAAATTGCGCATATTATGGGGTTATTTTTTTCTTTGGTGAAATTCCAGTTCAAATGTTGAGTATGAGTTGGACAGTATTCATACTAAAATGTTTTGTGGTATTGGCGACACACGCTTTCTTACATGAAGATCTTGTTGTAAAGTATTGTAATTTTAAAAGTCTAAATATGGGAACTATTTTTTCTTGTGAAGGCACCAAAGGTAAAAAGATTAATAAATATCGCATGTGGTAGTTTGTAGAGATGTAAAAAGTGGGCATCCCATTTGGGTGGAATTCATATAACCTATTATTTTCCAAATTTATTGAAATGGTTTTTAAATTTAGAAGAAACTGTCGTTTTATGATTTTTAAGTTTTATTGAGTGATTACTTGACATGTCTGCATTTACTTTGACACCCTTAAATTAATATAAGTTTGGCTACTACCAATGAACAACAGATTAATTGTTACACATAGTACCTATCTTCTAAAACGAATTTACTTATAATTAGTTTATATAAAAAATTGTTAAAACGTAAATAAAAAAAGTATATACAGAAATGAAACTATTTAACCAATCCTCGCCTCATGTGAAAAACAGTTAATTTTAGACAGTATCTTTAGTACCGTCCTCTCTGGTATACAGGGTGTTATGGAAGTCCTAGCAGAAAATTTAAACACACGTAGAACTCATTCAAATTAAATTCTATTTACTACTTTGCCGAAATCCGCAATTTTTTTGAACATTTTTCTGACCCTTGTCTTATTTCACCCTCCGCCTATGAACTTGAACGCATCAGAAAGTTTTTGTCGAACAAGGTAAACATCTATTTTTTTTTTGTCGTTGATAGTAAATTTTAGTTATCAGTTGAGCGTCGCACCGGCCGCTATGTTATGACCTGTGCTTGATTCTTAAGCAAATACTTTGAATTTATTCATTGCAAATTCCACGAAAATGTTTTTTTCTATGGTGCAGTTGTACGGGAAGTGTTAGGTACTGCAAACGAGGCCCGCCGCTTGTCTGTGCATGGAAGTTAGAGAGTTTATTATTACATACTAACCTACTTCAATATTATGCATATTATGGTAGGTTAGTACGTTTCCATTTAAACACCTTTTATTTCGATTCGTTTATCGGGTAAGTTTTTGTGCATCCTTATAATCAATGAAGGTGGATCCATAGGCGGGTATTGGTTTTTTGGGGGTCAACAATTCTTAATTTTAACTCCGTAAGGGAGCGTTTGCGGAAAAAATGTTCATTTTGACGAGTTCTACTTGTGGTTAAATTTTCTGCAAGGACTTCCATAACACCCTGTATACTGATGTCCCCGAGGTGTGCAGTACATCATTTACGCCCTTCATATACGATACCTTCACAATTATTTAATATTATTGGCAATCATATACAGAGTGTTCTAATATTAGTAATATATCAAAATTGTTTTTTAATGGAATTGCCTGTATATTAGTGGGTGAATTGAAAGAACAATTAATGTTGAGCAAAATGATATCAGGTACTACAGGTTTATTATGAACGGTTCTTGAGTTGTGAAGAATTTTAGGTCAAAATTAGTCCTTTTTTTTTAAATTTGCAGACCTTCCAAGCAGAGTGACTATTATGACTGAACACTTTTTTGTCTAATTTTTTATAGACCCAAACTTTAATACACATTAATTAAAAGTCATCTAAATGGATATTTCTATACAGGATGTATAAAAATAGTTCGCAAAATGTATAACTTTTTTTTCAAATGGAATAGAATTTTTATATGTATTACGGCCATACACAAAGGTACTGTTTTAAAGAACCGAGGTGTGCAAGATGCAAACCTAGAAATGCACCACCTAAATGCGTGCATTGCTGAGAAGACCATCCAGCACACTATTGTGGGTGTATGGTGGTCAAAGAAATTCAGAACAGATAAACCATAACGAAGCCCAAAAATTGAGTCCACTCTTGAGTAGATTTTAAAAAAATTAGAGAAACTAGAAAAGATGGAAGAACGCATAACCAAATTGGAATATTTCTGAAATCCATTTCACCAAGGAGTCATATACGTCAGATTCAAAGGATATAAGGTCCATACTATCCACCCAAATAACACAGCAAGAGGCGGAAGTGCAGTCATCATAACGAGATCCAATCTCATCACCAAACTGATATAATACAAACCACAACTGTTTGCGTCCAAACTAAAATTTATGAATTCAATATCACGGCAATATACTGTCCTCCAAGACACGCTATCAAGAAAGAAATATATTGACTTTCTAAATAGCTAAGGGCGTAGATTCACAATGGGAGGTGATTTCAGTGCGAAACACGCCCAAAGACTCGCGACAACCAAAGCAAAAGAGCTTCTTGCATCAATCAGCTAAAATGTGAAACAGTGTCAAGTGGTAAACCTAGCTACTGGCCTTCAGATCCAAATAAAATACCTGATCTTATAGACTTTTTTGTGATCCAAACCATTTCTTCGAATTACCTGCATATTGAGGAGGCATTGGACATGAGCTCGGATCATTCTCCCATTCTAACATTAAGTGAAATGTAATTTCTCCAAAACTAGTCAACAAACTCACTGATTGGCAAAGCTTCAAAATGAAACTTGAAGAATACGGGGTGTTACAAAATGATTTTCTTCTAGTTAACTTTGGAATTTTTTTACATGTAATTTTTTCTATGCCGCTCTATGCTTTTCGCATTTGCTAATTCTGTCAATAACGCATTGGTTGTCAAATGATTCCTCATTTAATTAAATTAATTCAAGGGAGATACGGTACTCATCCGAGGCCCCGTAATCGGAATGAGTACACTTCATTGTCATGGCAAACCTGACCAGGCCCGGAAAACACGGATTCTTCGTTAAAGAGTATTGTAACTATTATTTTCATAAAGCGTAAATTCATAAATCCTCAAATTTTTCCTTCCTTACCGACTTCTTTTATATGTATGTTCACCGATTTCTTCGTGAATTTATTGTGAACCAATTTTGAAAATTAGTTTTATATTTGAAAGGGTATACACCTGAGGTAGTCCCATTGTCACCAAGTCAGGATCTGATGAGGGGATCCCATGGGAATAGAGCGAAATCCTCAAATTTTATAATTATTATGAACTCTCACAAATGTAGTCGTTTAATAATTATTATTATTTGCGTCTGGGAGTCATCATTAAAGGCACAGTTGCCTTAGATTTTTCAGGTAGTAATTAATTAATCATTGTTATATTTCTGGTTCTCGCCGGAATGCGTGCTCGTGGGTGGAGGGCTCGTGCTGAGCAAAACAACTCAAACGGACAGACGTGTGCGGGGCAGACGCCGTTATTGAATTTTTGATGCGCTATAACGTTGTTGATATATGTATTTGTATAATGACAATAGGTTACAAAATTGTTCACATTTGTAGCTTGGCACCGACTTCAAACAGATCAGTAGGTAGCACATAGAAGGCTTCATAACAGAGGGGTGTATGAACCAAATCATAAATTTTACAGGAGACACGAAAAACGTTTACTAAGAAATCATTTCAATAATTGCTTTAAAGTTTACTTACTAATAGTATATTACATACCGAGTAAGGAAGTGCTTGATTACAGCCAAGCGAATTGTTATTTAAACGAGACGCGAAGCGTCGAGGTTAGATAATTCCGCGAGGCTGGAATCGAGCCTTTCTTCGAGGTTTGTATATTATTTTATTCACATTTGTCCAATTTTTACAAAAAATTATGATTTTTTCACATATTTGTAATTTTTGTTTGTTGAAAGTTTATAGCAACCAAGTGGGATATGAAAACAAAACCTAAATTATAATGTCAATTCCTAAATGTCATTTCAAAGCGACAAGGTTTATTGTAAAGTTTATTAAGTAAAAAACTGAGTAAAAAATGATTGACGAAGAGAATATAGCGTGTTCACTACCCGACTTGTGGGCCATGGCCGAAAATGTGGCGGGGAAATATGGTTATGCAACCCTCGACGCGGTTAACAGGTAAGTAATTTTTTTGGTAGCCGGGAAAAAAAAATCCCGGCTAGTTGGAATAAACGCTTACTTCCTAAGCGTTCATCAATCAGGTAATTGATGAATTACACTGTGAATGTGAATAATAGTAACGAGTGAGCAACAAAATTCGTGATTGCAGTTGGCTAAACGTATATCGCTTCTTTTACTTTACTGTGTACCTTTGCGTCAAAACTGTTCTCCCTTTCAAGCCCCGTTTCCATTGAAAAACATGGAGGAACTTTGTGTTTCCCTTTGTCGCGTGTTTAGGAAATGTTTGTCAACTACGGAGGAATTGGCAACATACATAAACTTTGTGTTTCAGTGACTAATTCAAATTTATTCCCCCCTTAAAATGCTCAAGATACTCTATTTCAAGGGGATGTAATACAGGTCCAGCAATAATGAGAGAAAGTAAGGGTTCCCCCAATGCACAATCTAATATACCTACAGTGTGCAAATTAAGTAAGGAATAAATTCAGTAACTTCGTTAGCATTTGCACTAGAAATAGAACTTAAAAAGGATGTGATAGGGCTAATTATAGTGCATCCTAGGAACGTATACTATTTTTTTTTCATTAGTTTTTTTTTGACAGTTATGACGTTATCAATATATTTTTTTAATGGCAACCTATGTTTTTTATTTTACATTTGAATAGAGTTTTTTATTTTACATTTGAATAGAGTTTTTTATTCTGTTTTCAAGGTTGTCAAATACTTAATAGGTTAGATAAGGAAAAAAGGAATTAAAACGGCGCTAAAGCTCAAATTAGTAAAATTTCAAAAAATTAACAGAACTGTCTAATGTTATCGGAATTTCAGAAAAAAAAACAGAGATACCAATACAATGTTGACAAGATATGAATTGGTATAAAATAATTATGTCTGAACTGCTTTTCTCTATTAAATAATATATGAACTTCTAAATAATAATATCTGGTTGCAACAGGATGGTGCTCCAACACACTAAGCTCGGTGCGGCGTTATTTGGACGAACTGTTCCCAAGAAGATGGAAGAAGAGGTCCAATAGAATGGCAGGCTAGGTCCCCAGATCGAATCCTTTTAGATTTTTTTCTATGGGGGCACTTAAAAAGTAAGGTGTATTAAAACCAAGCCAACAATTTGGATGATCTTGAAAGGAGAATTTGACATGAGTGCATTTTAAACTCCCCAAACCATTCAAAACGTATTGGCTGCTTTTTATGATCGTCTTGGATTTTGTCAGATGATGCAGGGTCATCAGTTTGAACATTTGGTGTAATATCTTTAATTTATAACTCTCACATCAATAGTCTTTTTGTTAATTTGTTAGCCTTACTTTGAAATTTAGGATTGTTTTCTTATTTTTTCTCATTGATTGCTTTTGGGAACTGTTTTGTTTGGATTTCTATAGTTTTTTCCTTAAATTCTGATAAAATTAAACAGCTCTGTTATTTTTTTGAAATTTTACTAATTTTGTGCCGTATTTATTTATTTTTTTCTTATGTAACCTATTGACTATTTGATAACGTTGAAATCAGAATAAAAAACTATGCAAATGTAAAATTAAAAACATAGATTGCCATTAAAAAAAAAATGATATTGATGAAAAAAAATTAGTATACGTTCGTCGGATGCGCTATAATTAGCTCTACTACATACTTTTAAAGTTTTATTTCTACCGCAAATACTAACGGAGTTACTGAATTTATTCCTTACTTAATTTCCACACTGTATAAAAATCTCGTGTCACGGTGTTTGTGGTCGAACTCCTCCGAAACGGCTCGACCGATTTTTCAGTTTTTTTTTTTGTATATTTGGCAGGTATGAGAATAGGTGGTAAACTATTTTGCACTTGGATATGGGGGCCCAGGGGCCCCCCTTGGGATGGACCGATTTTTCGGCTTGGCCGATTATTATGATTTTTTTTTTGGATATTTGGTAGATATGAGAATAGGTGGTAAACTATTTTTCACATGGACATTGGGCTGGACCGATTTTTATGATTTTTTTTTTGTATATTCATGAGAATAAGAAGAACAAGAACAGCTTTTATGATCTTTGATTTGTTGGATTTGTCTCCGCCCCGAATAGCAGAAGAACTATTAAAACATGCACATGGGGCCAGCCCCCCCCCTGGGGTTTATAACTCAAGAACGGCTTTTATGATCTTTGATCTGTTGGATTTGTCTCCGCCCCGAATAGCAGAATAACTATTAGAACATGGATATGGGCCCCTGTGTTATTGATTCTGAGGCGGTACAAAGTTTGCCGGGTCAGCTAGTGAAATTATAAAAATTATAATTTATAACCAATTATTATAAACCTAATATACTCACCCCAGACCATTTCAGTGGGGTGACGTGGAACCAGACTACCCCAAAAGCCAGACTGTTTGGGTGGTGTTAAAAAACTGCCAGACGCGATAAAAAACATTCCATGGGCTAGAGTAAGAAAGGCCACGGGAAAGAACGAATGTGAGAGAGAGAGAGCGTTTATCTGCAGCTTCTTAGGGCACTAACCGTCCTGACCCATCAGGCCCGAAAATTTTGGAGCAAAATTAGTTGCTGCGTAGGGGACATTCATTAATTACGTTAGGATGATTTTGGCCATTTCTGACCCCCATACCCCCCTTCTTACGTAAGATTTTTTTTTTACAAATAATAATTTAAGTAAGATTAATACCTACGAAAAGATGTATACTATAATCTTCTTTCATAAGCTGCGAAATGTGTAAATATGAACACATTTAAGATTTTGAAAACTTAATAAACAATAAACATTTTTAGCATGAGAATATGTAAATGAAATTGTTCATTAATAAAATGAAAAAATTAAAAAATAGATCTCATAATAATTGCTTCGCCTAACGCTTTGCTCTCAAGTGTCCATCACTCTACATTGCAAAACACACATTCTACTTATCGCAAAATATTACGCAAGAATGGCTTAACAGTTATTTTATTGCAGTGAAAACATTGAACAATTTAACAGAAATGAAAAAACCTATAAAATAACGAACATCCTTAAACATAAATCACACTTATAACAAAGAAAAAACAAAACAAAAATTGGTCATATATTTTTTAGGGGATGCTTACCAAAAGGTATAGCAATTACAAATTTCACATAGCCACCGTGTATATATATAGATAAGCGATTATGCCCTTGACGTCGTGGTTTTTCGGCTGGGTCCAACTGAATATAAATAATAAAATTAGGATTGGTTGCAAATTACATATTTCTCATCTTCATAATCGTAATTATACTCATTAGTACTACTTTTCTTAACCCTTCACATTCTTCACAATCGGATGCTCAGAAACATACATATTTATGTTAACAGAAAATTGGTAAAAATTAAGATGTTAAAGCGGATATGATATTGGCGGTCCAATCGGAACTGATATCGACTTTTTTCATTTCAGAAAATGTGAGATATTTAAGAACATTTGGCAAAATTGGATTGAGATTTCTAGTGAGTAATATTCGTCATGCGGATTTTACCATTCACGACCCATTGGAACGTAAAGATTTTAATTTAGCTGTTATAGTTGATGGGGATTGCATAGAGTTTCTTGATGAGAAACTACCTAAAGTAAGTATATAGACAATACAGTTTTTTACAGTTTTCTACTAATACAATTTTCTACTAACCCTTCTGATGCTGTTAATATGGTGCAATTTATTAATATAATTATTAATTAATATATTATTAATATAATTATAATTTTTAAGTTAACTTGATGGAAAATCATTTATAATCACCCTGTAGATTACTTTTAATGGAATTTATATACATTTTCAAAATTTCATTTTCACTTTCGTTGTATGTATTTAAATATCATTTAATGATCTGTTGTTGTAATATTTTAGGACAAGAAATACTTCTATGAGTTTTATCACTGGCTAATAATAAGAACAATAGATTCCAATATTTCCTTACCAATATTAGTAAATTTACCACTGAACATCAATTCTGACGTAAATTTAGCAGTACTCAACAATCTGACCAAAGAATGGAGAATCTTAGATGTCTATAATCCAGCTTTCGACCACGGCGGAAATCTAGTAGTGGTCAATCTAGGCTACTATAACCAACAAGATGGTTTTCAAGCAAAATTTAAAGACAACAAATATTGGGTAAGAAAGAATATGACTGGAGTTCATTTTAAATCGGCTGTGGTCCTACCGGATGACCAAATAAAGTTGAAAGATTTACTAACAAGCGAAAAGAATCGACAAATCCATTCCATGCACAGATTTCAAAGTGTTACCGTTTGCTACTGCCAAGACATGTACAATTTTAGTCTACAAATTCAACAAACAAACTCTTGGGGATATTTAACTCCAAATGGACACTTCGACGGTCTGGTTGGACTTTTGGAACGACGACTTGTCGATTTTGGAAGTTCGCCGCTAATTTACAAGTTGGACCGAATGCCAGTTGTCGATTACAGTTTTGGAAATTGGATATTAAGATCTGCATTTATTTACAGACGACCGAAAAGTATCGAAGTATCGTATAAAATTTTCATGAGACCGTTGTCTACTTCTGTATGGATCAGTGTGGCTTTAATGATGGCCGTATTGATGTTGTTCTTGAAATTAATTTTCAGCAGGGAAACAAGAATTATACGTACACGCAACCAGGTCGATAGCAGCTGGAGCTTTTTGTTTCTTTTTACGTTAGGGGCTTTTTGTCAACAAGGCGCTACATGTTATCCTAAATTAATAAGTAGTAGAACGCTTTCAATTTTTGTGTTCTTATTCTGCATATTGATTTATCAGTTTTATTCGGCTAGTATTGTCTCTTATTTATTGATGGACCCACCAAGGAAGATTAATAATTTAAAAGATCTCAGTGACAGTAATTTGAAGGTTGGGATAGAAGACATTTTGATTGACAGAAATTACTTTGTGGTAAGGACTAAACCATCAATCAATAATTGTAATAATTCAGTGTTTCTAGCAAACGACAGATCCGGTTGCCATTGAATTGTTCGATAAAAAAATTGATAAAACAACAAATAATTCAGGATTTTATGAACCAACGGAAGGTTTGGAACTTATGAGAAAAGGTGGATTTGCGTTCCACGTTGAAACTAGCACTGCTTATCCTATAATAGAAGACACCTTTACGAATCAAGAAATATGTGAACTTGAAGAAGTGCAGATGTATAGAACACAGCCCATGCACACAAACTTGCAAAAAAATTCACCTTTACGAGAAATGATGAATTATTGGTAAACACTGAAAATAGTTAAATCGAAGACAGTTAATGATCATATTTTAGCATGTTACATTTAGTTGAAAATGGATTGATGTTTCGGTTAAGGAAACACTGGTCTGCGCGAAAACCAGTTTGTATAGAATCTGCCAAAGTTGTGACGATACATGTTGGCCTGAAAGAATTTTCCTTTGGATTGATTGTCCTGATCTATGGGGTTTGTTCATCATTGGTAATGCTTTCGATAGAACTTCTGGTGCACAGAAAAGATTTAGTAAATTTCTTTTTGAAGAGACAAGTAATTAAACCCTACACTGATTAAATACATAGATATAATTTTTTGCCTTGTGTAATTTTATTTATTAACAACAATACAAATGTTCGTTTTATTGTAGTTTAATAAGTGTAATTTTGTTTAACGCAATTTGGTGAATAAATTTCAAATCTACACTGTGCCTGAAGAATTCTAGCTTCAAGTGCATAATATTGTTGCGTTTTCGAGTTCACTCTATTTATTTACACAGGGTATATACAGTTTATTTGTAGTGTTTTGCATTAACTCAGTGTATCATGTGTGTTCATTTAAAAAAGTCATCAAGTCGTCTATGAATTTGACATAACATTTTAACGTATGTTTCGGACTTTCAACTTGTAGATGACGCGATAAATCACAAGCGTTTTTCAATTCGTCTTCGTCACTCAAAAACTCATAAGTAATGATGACTTTTTTAAATAAACACCTTATACAATTTAGAAATTCAGACTTTTCGAGCATTCCTCGTAGAAGAAACCTGCCTATGATGGCATACTTAACTTTGACACCTTACTATAACCTCATGTATAACATTAAGTTTTTTGTTGGTAATTAAATAAGCAATAAATTATATTGATAATGATAGTAATAATTATTATTGACGCTTGTTACGGACGGGTTGCCTCAAGCGCCAGTTTTTTTAACGTAGTATGCTCCACACTTGTCCACGGGTAGCTTAGCTTAGTTTAGTAAGCTTAGTAAGCCGGGGGTCAGCTGTCAAGTTTGGCAGGAGGGAAGCAAAAAAAATACGGTGCCGAGGTTGTGGTCTTTATTTACAATAATATATATAAGGGCAATATATACACGCTCTCAATATGTACACTGTGACGGGAAGAACAAGCAGGAATATGGAACGTTTATACAGGGTGTCTCACGAAGTATGGTAGATATTCAAACCCACCATTCTGCGAGCCACGAAGACGTATTAAGCGTATTAAAAAAAAATTAACCGAGAAAAAAAATATACGAGTGTGCTTTAGACCACACGACTGAAGTAAAACTTCAGTTCGCCATTCTGAAAGTGCTCTTAATTTATGCAAGTTTATAAATGGAGCTAGAGAATCCTTAAATTAATACCGTCTGCAGTATTGGATAATGCATGTTTCAGTTTGTCGTCAGCGAAAAGTCGTCAATCATGTGTAGCGATTATGATAAGTAGCGCAATTGCATACAAAACTAACACACGCAAATAGGTGTATTGTGAGAAGTGCGGATTCACAACGGATAAGACGCGGGTTCGAATCCCGTTAAGGCAAAAGTTTTTTCTATGAATTAATTATTAAATGAACTTCCGTTCGCTTCGCCCGATCACACTTTTCGTAACGCTCTCGTCACGCATTCACCAGCTTACTCCCCAAGTCAAGTGTCCGTAAAGAATTTTTACTCCAAAAAAACACATTTAGGGCACTATTGAGAACGTTTGGCATCGGTTTTAAAAGCAATGAATGAAAACCGGAAAAGAAATACACAAATAACGTGTAATCTACACGCAAACACAAAGGTCTTTTTTGTTGGACTTAAAAATGATATGCTTACCTTATTCAGAAAAATTAAAATTACTTACCCTTGACTTTATTAATAGAGATTGTTCAAAATGTTCACCATTGTCGATGCACGCCCGAATACGACGTAACCAGGATTCTTGCACTCTGCGGAAAACGCCGGGCATTGTTTTAGCAGCGTCTATATTGGACTTCTTGTACATGATATGGATGTAGGCCCTGTTCATGCAAAATATTCCAAATCATGGAGCGCGAAAGACCTGTTTGCACTGCCAAGCGTCGCGTGCTTACTCCTGTATTCGCTTCTATTCTTTCTAGACATCTTCGGCGTCACTCTGTGTAGCCATTCTCTTTAAATACAATTTGACAAATGATAGCATTGATAGCAGTAATGAAAAGACAAAAAACGGACAAAAGGCTACCTTGGACACAAATTGTAGTTGTTCAAAAAAAAAAAACACCATAAATTAATTCAATATAGCGGTTCTCAAACTTTTCTGGAGAAATTTTCAAATTGTTCTTGTACCCACACAGTTCAACTTAGGGCACTTATTAACCCGGTCTGTCTCCTGTTAAACTTTAGGGGAAACGGAGCCCGCTGCCTTTATTTATTAAACCTTCTGTCTATCTTTATTGCGAAGTTTTACGGCGGGTCGTTCTCCGGAGTGGATTTGCGGCGGCCGTCGGCGACGATGGGTTCGAGGTGAAGTGCGAAACCAACCAGTCGACACCGTGGATAAACGGGTAAACCTTTTCTTCAGGCTGGTCGGCTCCTCTTCAACGTCTCTCTCTCTCTCTCTCTTCGGGTCGGTTCTCTCTCTTCTTCTTCTTCCCAGGTTGGCCGGAGGACTAGATCTGAAAGAGGCTCCAAAAGAGGCCGTAATATCACCTTTTTCGTAATCATCGCCTAAAAAATATATTTAAGATAAAGAAGTACAACTTGTATCAAAACAAATCAATAAACGAATAAACAAATAATAATAATAATCAAATAACGAAACATTAAGACAAAACTTAACAAAAAGAGTTATTTACAAAGTTCGCAGAGGAATTGCTGGATTCTTTTTTCAACACCTGCACACTCACTGCTTTATTAGACCTAGTTTTAGACCTAGAGAACATATCATTGCAATATAAAGATGCAGCATCGGCTTCATCGCCATCAATGTCTTCATCGTCACTGACGTCGTCTTTTCCTTCTTCAACCAAAAGCTCGTTTTTACTTTTCTTGACAATTTTTCCCTTTGCTTTCTTGCCTTTTTTTTATTTCCCTTTTCAATTATTCATCAATGTCTGGCGTGAAATCAATGTTCTTTTTGCTAGGTTTGCTTAATCTTTTCTTTGAAGCTCCATGTAAAGTTTTCTGGGTGAAGAAAATCTTTCTGTCGTGGATTTAACTTTAGGAAATCCTGATGTTAAAGGTTCTACTTCAGTTGGTTCTGGTATTCTACAGCCTGATTTAGGCAGTTCAACGTCTACGACTCTTTGTTATGGTTGTTCTTGATCATTTTGGCATTGGTCAGTTGTGAAAGAGGATTAGAACGTCCACTCTGGAAAGATTTTGTCGTCAAAGGGATATATTCTTGTTTTGGCAAAAGCGTATACTGCATTTGTGGGTATAGGAGTTTTCAAAAAAGCTTTATTGAAAAGACCAGCTACTTGGAAATGTGTTACGATTCTGCCAGGATTTTGCTTAAGCCGTTAAGGCCACCATCAGTTTGAAGAGGTGATAAAAAACTACATCCAGGGGCCGTAGACGGTGGGTCAGCATAACCCTAAACTGGCACCTGTATTAAATGCTGCACATGTATTACAGAAAGCATGAATTAAATGGGTGCCCCTGGGTTTAGGATGTGGCGGCTTAAATGTCGCGCCAAAATGTTTTGGCACAGAGGACACGGTGACCGGGGAATCAACCCTGGACGACTGTTAAAATACAAAGCTCTCTTTCCTTCGGGTCGCGGTTGGTTTCAGACGTCTACGATCTAAGTATTTTGTCAAAGCCCAGAAATTAAAAGAACCAATGTCAGGCCTAGAAATAGGGAGTAGGAAGCCGTCGGCTATAGCGTGCAGTCGTCTTTAGTAGCCCTGACCATATTGACAACAGACCAGATGGCTGACGTCGCTGACAGAATAGTGGATAAGACACCAACAGCCGCCATTTCAGCGGTGACAGAGAGCCGAAAGTCACTAAATCCAAACCCTACCAAAAAGGATAAACCAAATTCCGACGTGATGGTACAAATCTTTGTGGGGATGAAAAATTTTTGAGAAGACTGGACAGAAACGATCGAGACCAGGCACGAAGAAGGTATAGGAACCGCTAAAGCAGCAAAAGTGGTACGCGAGGGGACACCGGGTTGTGCAGACTCCTTGTTGTGGATACGAACGAGAAAACACACTTTTTAATAGACTCAGGTGCGAATTTAAGTGTTCTGTCCGCGAGTGCTAGTGATCGCAACACCAAAATTATTAAATTTTTAATTATAATCCGCAGATGGCTGAAAAATTCAAGTGTACTGCAAAAAGCTATAAACGAAATCTCGGGTTGCGACGAGTTTTCCAATGCACTTTTGTTGTGGCAAATGTCACAGATGTCACTTTAGGGACTAACTTCCTCCATCACTTTGAACTCCAAGTGGATGAGAGAAACCGTAGACTTATGGACCCCTAAACTGCAGTCAGTCTCAAGTGTCGTACCAGGAAATCTAACTATGTCGATAGCCGTGCTATTTTTGAGAACGTCGAACAGTTACTGCGAAAGTACCCAGACATTATTCGGCCAACAACGAAAGTCTGCGAATCAAAACATGGTGTGGTCCATCACATCTAAACCACTGGATTGTCCGTACACTGCAAACCCCACAGACTAGCCCCAGAGAAATACACAAAATAGCAAAACAGGAATTGAGGCAAATTATGGACGCTGGCCTTATTCAAGCTTCCTCATCGCAATGATCTAGGCTCCTTCATTTAGTGCCAAAAGCCGACAAATCCTGGAGACCGCGACGCTTTTCGGAAAATAGCGCCATTGTTGTAAGGGGTCGTCCATTAATTACATCAAATCTCATCTAAAGGGAGCAGGGGGTCATTGAAAATCTCACGTCAACTTTTTAATTCAAAAAATATACATTATTATAACATTTTTTCGTGGAAATCCCCGCCCGGTTAAAAAATCGTTCAACGAACAATACAGAACGCCCATGCCAGTGGAGTGAGTGAAGAATTAGGGAAGGTAGTCTGTTTTTATTGTTATGTAATTTAAATAAATTTGTTGTTGTGTCCCTTAAACGCGCTATTATTTTTCCCTTTATATTCCAGCACTATTAACGTTTATGTATTTAGTGGTATTTCGCAAAATACATGAACATACATGAAAATTAATTATTCAAAAATTGTAAGGGATAAATCTCACGTGAGAGGGAGAGGGGGTTTCACCAAATCTCATCAAGGGGGAGGAGGGGTCCAAATTAACAGAAAAACACCTCACGTAATTAATGACTAAGTGCTATGGAAAAAAACTTCAAATAAATATGTAGGGAACAAAATTGTGCATAATTTTGGTTCTATTTAATTTTTGTTTGCGACCAAGACCAAGTTCTACGGGGCGCCAAAATTGGGGGTTGATTTTCAAATTCCAAAAAATCAAATTTTCAGCGCGGCTTACAAAGAAGATCGACTTCAAATAATTCTGCAATATTTTTTTCTGAAAGAGCAATTTCTTCCAAGTCTGTGGATGTCTCATTTGATGGATTTGGTTGCATATTACAAAAGATATGATACTCAAAACAGGTTCAAAGTCGAAAAATTCTGATTTGGATCGATTTTTCGCGTATAACATGTGTCCTACGTAAAAAAACTGAAACAAAAATTAAAGCTGATATAATGTCCTACAAAGAACACTCCCTAAAAAGGTACTAGGTTGAATCGTTCTCGAGATATATGCTGAAAAAAAAGTTACTTTCGTCACTCGTTGAACAATATACTATTTTAAGATTCTTTGTGGTTGAAAAAATGCAATTGTTGAACAAAACGTCGTATATCAAACGTGACTATTATTGTGACGTCATTATAAAAACAATTAATAATTACATAATAAATAATAATTTACTGATGTTACTTTTGTGGTTTTTGAAGTCGATTTCTTTTTTTTTAATGTTAATTATTTACGTAGTGTTACAATTTGAATTTTTGCCGTGCATTCACCATCCAGATTCAGGAACAAATCAGCGTTTTGGAGATAACCGGCATGTACAAAAAAAGGCACGAGATTTCTTGCAATGCCGCGCGACGAACCTACAGCCTTCTTTTTCGATCGCCATCTGACCGAGGTAACATCTCATCGTAATTTTTGTCCTGGACAAGAGTAGGTCTAGAGAATTGCGTAAAATACGGATAATACGACTGGGATGTTCAGTTATTTCTATAACGAAATTGCGTTAGCGGATAAAATCGATTAGGTGTCGATTCGGGGAAAAAGAGGTCAGAAAAACTACTTTATTGTGTGCAGGCCTTGACTGTTCTCTTTCAATCAAATAGGCAGATTCACCAGCATTCATCGCAAGATTTGTTTCTTGTACCATTTGCTTATGGAATAGGTGGTAAGTATTTCCACTCGAGATTCTTTCCCGGACTTCACGTGAATTCACGTTAATCTCCCAGGAATAGCAAAATAGCAGGATCGCAGGAAAGTAAAGCTCCAAAACCAGCAGGAAACCGTAGTATCGCTCAGAAGATAAGTAGGAGATCATTTTTTTAAATTTCTTTTGAGTTATCATTTCGTTTAGTTTTTTTATTAGCGTGTCATTTAAACATTGTAAACTTCAATCATCTTTTTAATGTAATTTAACCTTTCAGAGTAGTGCAATAGTCATAATTTAATTTAATTTAGTTTTTGTTTAACCAACTTGTTACCAGTCAATATAATTTCAATCTTCACAACGTTGTTTTTAATATTGTTTTATTGTAGAAAGTTCCTGTATTTATTTTATTTGATCATTATATTTATGACTTTTGGGGACATAACGGTAACTTCGCCCTCTTCACGAGGGGGCTGTTAGCCCCAAAATCTCAAATGGCACTAGGGGTCGAGTGATACCTCATTTGAAAGGTATTGAAGGCCTCTTTACAACTAATCGCTTATCTTTCATTTTTTTTTCAGTTTTGACCGTAAAACCAATAATTTTCTATTTTCAATATAATCCACATTTCCTCATGCTGTGTGCCAAATAAACCACATAGACAAACATATAGTTGCTGAAATTAAACTTTTGTGTCATACGTTGTTGCGACACGATTATTTTTCATTAAATGATCTAATTAACGTAATAAATGTTGGATATGGCCAACATTCATTTTCATGCAAAAATTCAAACGATTTTCAAAACTGTTCCTGTTCCTCCAATTTCAATAAGTCTAATTTCAGCAATTACATGTTTGTTTTTGTGGTTTCTGTGGAACACAGCATGAGAAGATGTGGATTATCTTGAAAATAGAAAATTATCGTTTTTACTTTCAGAAGTGCGAAACATTGAAAAGTAAGCGGTTAGTTGTAGAGAGGCCTCCCAGTATGGACTTCTGGTCGAGGCGAGAGCCGGACATTCCCGTAGGATGTCTTCGACAGTCTCGTCCTCCTTGTCCACCCCCTGCACGTTGGGTCGTTTACCACCCCCATCACTTGGAGGTGTTTATTTAGCCTGCAGTGTCCGGTCCTGATGCCCACCAAAAGGCGAAGTCTGTCCCTTGACAAATGCAGACAGGACTTTTAAGCAGGATTTTTGATAAAAAAGATGGCAGTCGTATACCACTTGGGAGGTAATCCTGCCACTGGCCAGAGCCCGCAGAGCTACTCGACTGTCGCTGAAGAAGCACCCCTTAGAATGGCCGCGATCTCCGTCTGGAAAATATTGGCACATTCCTCTTGGGTGGATCTGAGATTGCAGTTCATTTCGGGGATGTGAATTCCTGCTCCAGAGCCTGCTTTCGTTTTTGATCCATCCGTGAAGATTGAAATCTCAAACTTCGGATGTTCTTCTGTATCCATATGCACTGCATAGGATTTGTCGAAAGCATATTGAGGATAGATACGGTCTGACCCCGCACCCAAGAGAGGTAATCTGTGAAGTCCCTCGATCAGGATGCGGGAGTGCCCGCGTTCTGATTTCCTAGCTTTCCAAAAGTTACCCTCCCGCAGCCTGCGAGCGGAGGTAAGTGCCATGTCCTCCACGAAGAGATCAATAGGAGGTAGACACAGGATAGCCTCCAGAGCTGCGGTCAGGGTGGTTCTCATGCCATCCGTTGGATGCGTTCGAGACGTCTCATCGTTGTTCTTTGTCTGACTCTTTGCCACCAGACAACTGTTGGATTATCTCAACTATGCAATCTGTAGTTTTTTCTTTACGCTTTTTAAGTTCATTTAATTTCCATAATTTTTCAAATGTTAAGAGACAAAAGTCAATTGATCAGTTTATTTTGACTTCAGGCTACATCCTATTCTAGAGACAAGATAATTAGTGATTAATGTGAAAATAAAAGTTTTACATAATTATACTACATCTAACAGCTAGAAAAATATTAAGTGAAGGTGAATAGGATGTGTGAGAACGCTCCACATGTGTACAAAAATTTATTTAACAAATGGAAGATATGGTTTTTCATTCAACACTACCATTGATTTATTCTTTAACATCGTAACTTGCATTTCAAAAAAGAGAATAATTAAGCTGCTAAGTACTCCAGTCAAAAGTATAATTAAAGCTGGGTAAATTTCATCCAGACCCACACTAAAAATAGTAGATTTAGACGACTGGATACATTCTGGCTTTCGTGGATGCCAATGTCTTCGTTCTCTAAATAGAATTCCATTTTCGGCCAGCCGCTGGTAACTATAAATCCGTTAAATTATATTAAATTATATTTAGGTCTTACCAGCAATTAAACATTTCCCTGAAAGGTGATCCTTTTTGATAATTTGCATGCATTGGTTGTGTGTTGAATAACGGGACTTCTCGAAGCTCACAGATAGATTTCTCATCAAAAGTTGCTTCAATTATTGGATAAGCTCTTGCTGTTTCGACGTGAAAGGCAAAACCTCCAGCTTGTACTAATTTTAAACCACGTTCAGGATTGAAGAAATTAGAAGTGTTTTTGGTGGTTAAGATCTTTTTGTGGTATAGTTCGATTGCTACCTCATCAGTTGTTCGCTGTAAGTATTATGGACTAAGAAATAGAAATTCTATTCAGCCGTCTACAACCTTAAAATAATCTTTATCATATAAAATGTCTTCACATCCGGCCTTAAGAGAAGATTGCAAAATATTTTTGAGAGTGGTAATCTTAGTAGCAGGTTTCATTAGCAAATGGGACACCAAGCTAGCTGAATAGAACTGGTAAATTAAAATTGAAAGTAGGAAGATTGAAACAGTCGTAATTCTACCACATGTCATACTGGGAGTCGTTGGGGCACCTACAATAAATTGAATAAACTTTTTGCTTATTTGATTAAAATACACACCTTGTTGGCATAAAGCTCCGAATGTGTAAATGATTGAAATACCCCAAGATGTTTCACTATGACTATGATATTTTCTACACTCAAAACTTGTCACAATCTTCAAAATTATTACAGAAACAATTGCCAAAACGCCCGTTACGAGCCATGCAGACGTAGGAAGCGGTCGCAAAAATATTTCCAGAGATGTGGGAGCTTTTGGACTTTTAAACAAAAACGCCGCTCTATAATTTATAAAGGTATAGTGGGCAAGGTTAATAAAAACGAAACCTCAAAATCCAAGTGTTTCGACCGTAGTCAATAAATTTTGCCCGGTCTAATCGAAAAAATAAGGGAGAACTACCAAAATCTATGACTTTTCGTTCCAAAGCACCAACCATTCCGTCAAAACTACCGTTTGAGCTTGCATAACCCCACGAGTTCACTAATTGGATTTTAACTCTAAAATAAATGGGTTCTTAAATTTTAACGACAAACTACTATTTGGTGATATACACGGTGAAAGCTTTAGCTGGAATAAAGTCTGTAGCTTGCTTATATAACATGTCACTGAAAATTTCAAAAACAGGTCCATTTTAATTATTTAGGTTCTACATAGGGGCATTAGTATTTTGTGTTTAACTCTATCCTAAGGGATTAAAATTACCCCTATTTTTTTTATTTTTAAAGCTTAATTCAAGTGGATTACAATCGACCTGTTAGTTTATAATTTGCAAAGGATACTTGTTAGAATAAAATTAAAAATTAATTTTTTTAGATAACGTTCTTTAATGGAACACATGTTCAATATGTTGACCGTTTCGTTCTTGACACAGCCAGTCATTTGTAGAACGCCTATCTTGTATTCCTCAACATTTCTGGCGTGATTTGTCTGATTTCATACCGGGTTCGCTGCTGTAAATTTTCAAGATCATCTGGTTTTGTTAAGTAACCCCACGAAAAGTAATCGAGTGGAGTCAGCTCAGGTGATCTTGCCGGCCACTCGATTTGGCCTCTTTTATCTATCCACTTATTGACAAACATTTCGTCTAAATATCCACGACCAACTGCAGCATAATGCGGTGGAGCTCCGCCCTGTTGACATCAGAGCCTTTCGTCGGGTATATCCGGATCTAACTCTTTTGGGAATAAAGCGGCCAAAGTGGAAACAAGTTATTTTAGAAGTGAATAAAAAATACTAATTCTAGTATGTAACCCGTAAAAAACTAGATTTACCTGTTTTTGCAATTTGTTCAAGTTAAAGTTTCCACCATGTATTTAATTGTAACTAAATAGATAAGAAAATTTAAGAAATTACGAGTAATTGTAATACTCCCTGCAAATGCTTGTTAGTCTACTGTGGAACCTATTGAAAGTGTTAATTTGTCTATCAGCATCACTATTGAGGTAATCTTCCAATGTCCCATTAAATGGATCCGGCAACTACAATTTAACTAAAAATTCAGCTAAAAGAACTAGAAAGATTTTGTTTATTCACCACAACCATCGACCTGAAAGTAACGCCAGTAACATTTCTTCTTGTCCAATATTTTGCTTCAACTTTTTTATATTTATAGCCGGAATTTTTATGATAAAAACCAATTTCGGTATATTTTAACACCCCGCCGTGCGAAGAAGCAGGGTTGTATAGTTCGTAAATAATCAAGGTTTTGGATGTTATATTCCATGCACCGATATGAATGTCAGAATTAATATTTAAGTTAATGTTTTGAAATTTTTTGAACACCGCATTAGTTGAAGTTAATACGAGCCAGTGATGTTTTTCATCAAAGAAATTTAATTGGCCATTCTGAAAAATACAGTCGTAGTATTCTGGAAAATGCCGACGGTACTTACAGCAATTAAAAACTTTCTGGTATTTGGACAATCGCCATCTAGGATAATACCAATGTGACCATATTTACTTTCCAACTTCTTATGTAGATTGTACTGATTAATAGAGAAGAGTGACGTTGGTTTGTGTCCTGTCATAAGAACTCTAGCTAAGGTAGATTTTTCTATTAAAATAGGTATTTTCATATATTTGGGCAGATACTCAAGAATAAACACAAACCTGTTTTGTTGTAACAACCAAAAATTGTGGAATATGTGATAGATTTTTCCTCAAAATAGTTTCTAATTAGATTTAAATCCTTAGAAACTGCTGTATTTAAGGTCGTCTTAAAGATTGTAAAAATTAAAAACAATGTTATGCCTATCATAATGCTGAAGAGTTATTTTTAAATCAATTCGATTTGATCTGAACACAATAATTACTGAAAATTACTGAGATACACATAATGTACCACATTTCTGGCAATAACAATTTTCTTTGTATTATTATTTTGATCCGAATGGTAGAAAAAACCGAAACAGATTAGTTCAGCTTTGAGAGCTGCAGAAAGAAAAACCACGGGCGCTTGAATTATTTCACTCTAGGTCGATTGTCCTACAACTGCCTCGACAGATTTGTCGTTTACCGTGTTGAAAATTTATAATGCTTCAGAAGTGGTGAGCAATTTTTAAGAATTTGGAGGAGAAATAATCAACGGTGATTTGGTATTATGTATGTTCATTTATATGCTTTTGTAAAATGGCACACGCCTCAACCAACTTCAGGTAAAATTGTTTGAATTAAGTATTGACCCACAAAATTATTAAAATTAACATAATAGTATATTATTTATCTAGAACGAGAAGTGAAGTTTAAAGTACGAGCAAGTTGTTTACGGCCGATGCCGGAATTACTTGAGTACCTTTAAAAACACTTCTTCGTTCGAGGTAAATACAACGTTTTATTTCATACTGCAAGTTTAATGAACTAAGTCAAAATAAAAAGAAATGTGTGTTTATCTCGCACAAATTATTCGTAATAATTAAATATGCGGGAACTAACATTCCCATAGTAACAAACGTTTGTCAAAAATGACGAAAAGACATTGTAGATGAAGCAGATCACGTGAAGAACAATTTGATGCCACAAAAATCTCGGGAACAATGTAAGAAATGATTGACGTATAATTTTAAAGTACTAGGACTTTAAAATTTTTCTTTAAAGTACTAGGACGTTAATGTTCCACTTTTGGTATCAAAATAATCCGAAGAATGCCACTTTAGATACAAGTATGAAATAAACATAATTAATAAGAATAGATATTAATAAATGTATAAATATGAAATAACCACAAGTGTATTGTAGCGTTTCTGGGTTCGATTATTTATTTCAACATTATGTACAATTTATTTATACTTCTAATATTACACTCTTTTACATTATTTACAATTTACTACTTCACCGGCACGTCTCGTATTATTTCTTTACACATCGCCCGGCAAATAAAAGCAACTGCCCGACTCGACCCACTAATCTTCGACTTCGATGCGACTGACTAGACTCGATATACGACTGACTCACTAGACTGGTTTCCGCTGGAACGTCCTCTAATAAATATACCGGCGCCTAAATGCTTCTATGCGCCTCCAAATAGTTCCATCGCGCTCTCGATGCGTAACGGATATTCCAAAAGATGATGTCATACTCGAGTACGTTGTAGCATAAATCCAGCACATTCTGGTAATTGATGACACCGCTACAGCGATGAGTCATCTCGGGTCCACGTCCGTTACACTGCCCCCTCCTTAAAGATTTTTCGTCCCGAAACGTCGCAAGACATTCTGCCGATGTCTACATCTCTACATCTTCCTTCCGATGTCCTTTCTGGTGTATTTATTTATATCTCTTCTCTTAGAAAATGGACATCACACCTATTTATGGACTCTTGCTTGGAGCGCAAGTTACACACTTTCTGCTCTACTTCTTAGTATCCTGCAATTCTCCAAGGAAAACTTCACCCGCGGTTTCTCAAACTTCTGCGACACTTCCAAATTTCAACGAGGTACTCCGCAATCAAGCGCCTCCAGAATTTCCAGAATTCTATCCATTAACCATGTGACCCAAATAAAACCTCTCACGCAGGTCCCAAACATCGTCGACACCTCCAGGTGTGCACTAGGTACTCCTTCATGGAGTTCCTCCAGAACTTCCGGAATTCTAACCATGGGATCCATCAGCTGCTCACTTTCCAAATGAACCCACACGCTTCTCCAGCACACCTGTTTAGACTCCATCTTCCACATCCATGGAATCCCATTGGGCCCAGCAGGATTTTCCTCAAGGTCATTACCGTGCAACTTGCATTCCCGTCCGCCCGTGGTCTGCATTCTTCCATCCAAGCACCAATCGCAAGTCCGGGTCGTTCTTCGGGTCTCTCCAACTTCCAGTTCATTTCTCGTCCTTCAGAATGATGATAGTGGCTGCAGTCTTCCAGTTAAGATCTTCCGGGCACAGTCTCCGAGTTTCATACCAGCATGATTTCTACGTCGATGAAAAAAAAACTTTTCCTACAATTTTCATTCTATTGGAACCTCTTTTCTGCCTCAGTGAGTCAATTTCAGTCTGCACGATTATTTAATCCGAAAGTGAGTGACACCAGCCTCCTGTCTTCTTTCCAGGTCCTTAAGCAGCCTTTTCTGGAGCCCCGATTTTATTCCAGTTATTTATATAACTCACGTTGCTCCAACTATCTCTCAAGTAACCTTACACTCTTTCTTCTTTATTCGTGCCTAGCTTCGTATTTCTCCTTTTCTTCTTAACCTTCATATCGATTTATTTATTTCTTACAAATCTTTGTATTCCACTCCTGACACCAATGTAGCGTTTCTGGGTTCGATTTATTTATTTATTTGAACACTATGTTCAATTTATTTATATTTCTAAAATTACACTATTTTACATTATTTACACTATTTACAATTTACACACTGTCCGACTCGACCCACTAATCTTCGACTTCGATGCGACTGACTAGACTCGATGATACGACTGACTCACTAGACTGGTTTCCGCTGGAACGTCCTCTAATAAATATACCGGCGCCTAAATGCTCCAGATAGATCCATCGCGCTCTCGATGTGTAACGGATATTCCAAAAGATGATGTCATACTCGAGTACGTTGTAGCATAAATCCAGCACATTCTCGTAATTGATGACACCGCTACAGCGATGAGTCATCTCGGGTCCACGTTCGTTACAGTATACACATGAAAAGACAAAAAAATGCGAATGTCTTCAACGGCTGAATTTTGAAGGCCGGTCTAGTGCTAGGGACTCAATTAGGCACTGATCGTTTTTTGCTCGGACTGATAGTTCGTTTTTTACCATCGCGTCCAGGATGCACTGTCTCGATGCGACCGAGGGGTATGTTGTCTTCTGTTTGAAGGTGTTTATGTTCAGCACGTCCTTACTTCTTTATCAGCCGTTTTAAAACTTTTAAGTAAGACGCTTTATGGCACTGGCTCGAGAGGTACCTAAATTGGAGATTTCCTGCTTAAATGGTAAAAGGATCACGTATTTACGACTTTTAGAACGTTTATGTCCGTCATTAAATATTCGCTCACATCTTGAGTTATTACTGTTTCGTTTTTAAAAGAGTCCAATTCCCAGAATTCGGGTGGGGTTTTGTGCCAAGGATTCGCGATTAGGTTTCAAAAGTTGACAGAAAACTTGAGCATTGATTAATATACCAATTGCTCCTTTTATATGAAAAATAAGATCCGATAAATAAATATAATTTGGAAACTCCAAATTAGTTGGGAGTCTCTATCTAGAAGAGCTCTAAATACAAGGTGGCTTTTTAAAGGGGTGACAAAGTTTGACTGGTGATAGGTCCCCCGCAAATAATACTTAACTTTAATAGCAGCTTTTAGAAATTTTCCTTAACGTCCGAGAAAAAGAAAATATAAATAACAAACATGTTGTAAGGGCCCTAAGCTCTGAGGCCAAGTGTGTTGCCTACGTCCGCCTCCATCCCGAAAGCACGGGATCCCAGGTACCAAAAACACGAACGGAAGGGTCGAGGGAGGCTGGAAGAGTTTTGCTAAACATTACTGTTTCTTCCTTTGTTCTGGCCACAAGCGTTAGAGAGTTTCGAAAAGTTCCCTAGATTGTTGTTTAACAAAGTGTACATTCAGTTTCCTTTTCTCAAATTGTTGAATTGTTTTAGTGTTGTGAGTGTTTAGTGTAATTGTTACAAATTTTAATTATTTCCGTTAGTTAGTTGTTCTCGCACGTGTAGAAATTATTGTCGACCGACCCAGTCTTTTCGGAACAAAGGTAAACTTTTAAATATTTAATAAGTCGAGGAGGGACGTCATCGCCTAGGGGAACTACCTGTGTCAGGTAGTTCAAACTAATTGATTTGATAACGGACTACCGATTTAAATTCAAATTAAAGAGAGAAGGGGTTAAGAGAGGACGCCGCTTGGGTAACGGTCATTTTGTTTTGTTTGGAAAAGGAAAAGATGGCGGCGCTTGGGTTGTTTTGTTTGTAGTCGAAGTGATAAAAATTTCATTTTAAACAGTAGTTGCGATGTTTTACAGTTTGAATCCTTTTTTTTTAAATTTGCTTAATAATAATAAAAGATTCATAGTCTGGTATTCAAGTCACTCCAAAAGCTAACTTTGCTTAATTGTTCTATCCAATGTAATGTATTTTATCAGTGTAAAGTTTTGGTAAACCGAAACGGCTGAATTTGACATGAAATTTTGTGTAGTTGTGTATCTTTAGTATCTGTGTATTAATCAATGTGTGTAACAGTTTGTTACACAGCACCGTACTGTGCCCCACGCTAAGTGGGTTGCATGCCCTTTGTTAATGCGGTAGCCAAGGGTGAGAGCGAGAAAGGTGCAGTGGTGTGCTTTGAAAAATGTGTCTGTTTATTTTGGATTGTGTTTTCAAAATTTGATGTGCATGACGAGTTCCACACTAACCCCCCTCGTGGAGCGGGCGCGTGCCACTTACGGGCGGTGACAGAATGTGAAGCGAGCTGGGAAAGTTCTTGACTTAATTACGCATCCCAATACCAGTATTTTTTCAACTCTAATACAAAAATTATTGATAATCTGGAAAGGGGTTCAAACTGTATAACTTAGCTGTGTACCTGTTTGAATTCATACAAAAGTTAAAAAAAGGGGTTTATTTCTTGTAGAACACTCACTGCTTTGATTAAATTGTAACTTTTATTGATTGGGTTATTAATGGGTATGGGATGTTATAATAATCACGTCACTTTCAATACTTGTAATCTTGGGAACTCTCTCGCCAGATACTGTTGTTCAAATTAATATTTGTCATAAATTATTCAAATATTGTATTTACTAAAATTAATTGTTATTGTATGAATTAACCAAATTATTGTTAAAAGTCATGAAATCAGCCACCATTGTTAAACGAGTTAAATTATCCAAAAATTGTTACTAGATGAAATGTTTTTAAAATTCAATTATGTATTAATCAAAAGTTCGACCATAAGACCTCTAAAGCAAATACATTGATAAATCCATAATTTTGTGTTATTATTCTACGCTCCGCCCCCCATACGCTACGCCCCTGCATTAAAAGAACCTGGTTCTGTGTCTGGTAAGTTTTAATTTGAATTTACCGCCACTGAGGTCTTGTCAAAAAAAAAACACAACGTAGGTCCGCTCTTCTGTCTCTGTCTCTAGACGATCACGATTCACTGGCCAACCTTTTTAAATTTCGCGGTTTGTTTCAAATTTTCAAATTTGACGTTTGGTGACGTCATTGACATTTCATTTGACGTTTAAATTCAAATTGTTGGCGGGAAGAGCCTAGGCTCATCTCAATGTAGAGGAGCACTGGAACGTTGTGTATAATAGTGTATCATCAAACCTCGCGAGAGAAACTGACGAGTTGCAGAAACTTAATACATGTTTATCCCTTAGGTGCAACAGAAGTTAAGCAGGTCAATGTGCGCCAAGCAACGAACCGGGATACTCCAATCTGAAGGGCAAGTCTGCGGGTGCTAACTGTGGGATTTTCTTCGACAGTATCCAAAATGTGCTCCTCGGTATGAAGACTCCTATCAGTCCTTGCAGCACCTACGTCATGTGTGCGTCGCTTGAAGCTGTCACTGTCGCGTAATCGTTGTAATCGTTGCGGCCCCAACCAAGGCTGATTTTAAAATTTTTAGAACATCATAAGTTAACAATAATGATACTTTACAAAATTACAAAATCTGTCGCCTCGACATGACCATAATGGTCATGTCGCTCGGCGGAAATGCTAATCGATCATTTAAGCAATCGCAATATTTCAGGTCAACAAACTGCTGAAACTGCTGCTTCTACAGTTCGCTAACCTGTGCCTATTTCGTAAGAACATAATAAATTATTCTTATGCTACAAGGCGGCATCGACATGAATCCACGAAAAGAGCTAATCATACGTACGTACTTAACCGTTCTTTACTACATTTAGCACAAGTACCTTTACCCATCAATTCCGCGGTCTCCAATAGTGATTTGTTGGAATCGTTGTTTTAATTAAAAAAAAAACACATTTTTTGGAAAAATGAAAATGTAGTCGAGGTCTAATAAGTCTAATATAATCTTATCACCAGTCAAATTTTGTCATTTTGTGTTTTTTACCTAAATGATCGTAAACTTGAACTTGTGCTGTAGGAAGTATAATATTGCTAAAATATACTTGATGAGAACTAATTTTTAAAACTTGATTACTTGTCCTTACTAATTCATTTGACTGTGAGTAATTTAAAAAAAAAAACTGTCATGCACTTCCTTGTTACATAGGTTTTTTTGATTGTACAAAATTGATTCTGTCTCTCACCATTAAATTAAGAAATTTTGAGCAATGAAATACTTAAATTATGATTTTGTGAACATGCAAGTGTTTAGTTATTGTTTAATTTTTTGTTCTTGGTAGTGGACAAATTCACTAATGCTCTAGGGTCCCCTTTTTTGAATTGTTCACATAATTATGATTAATGGATAATTTATTAGACATTAGATGTATTGTTTCTAATGTTTGTGACGCTTTCTACGGTCGGGCCAGTTTTTTTACGTGGTATGTGAGTACGGTACGCCAGGGGTCAGCAGTCTAGTTTTCGGGAGGGAAAATAATTATGTAAATGCGGCACGGTGTTACAGTTATTATTATTTATACTATGTACGATTATTTACACGGATCGGTACACAGAAATTCACACTGGTTTCGGGGAATCGTCTCGTCGGTTACCGCGGTGGTCGGGGTGTCCGGATGATGCAGACGGGTATACCAGCAGAAAGACCGGTCCGGATGCTTCCGGTGCACAGTCGGTTGAACAGCTCTGGAGCAGAGCTCCCAGGACAGCCGATATCACCCTTCCGTGCGACCAGCTTTTATTGAAAAGGAATGTAAATAAGGACTTTAGTGACTTTATTCAGGAGCTATTGGTACCAATTTTATGCTTTACCAATCTACTTCACTTTTGCACTAGGTTGGAAGCATTGAACATTTTAAGTTGGTACTCCTGAATTTTTCAAATTATTCATCTTTTATTGTTACAATAAGTCGGTCGAGAGTTACCAGTTTTGTTAAGGAACACAAATTAAAAATTTCATACTTTGTTTATCAAATGAAAGGTAAACTTGTTATTTAACTTTAACATTGAATGTTGTAACACAGTTACTAAATTTTCCGAGAATTAGCACACAGTCAGCAACGTTCATCGCACGATTAACACCGATACCGAGCACCGTTAACATCGAGAAAAAATACTTTCCGGCATGGCAGAGGAGTACTTCTTTCTTTCCCGGAATCACAAAAATAGAGCGCAGCGAATGAGACTATCACGGAACCGCTACGACCACCCCCCAGTGCCGCCCCTTGTCACAGCGGTCCACACCTTTTGCATTGAATAAATTACAAACTGATATAAATTTCTTCCTGGTGTCGCATCGTGATGATTCTGGCATCATTGCAACCAGTATAGAAGAGGTCATCGTATCCCCTCCAGCATCTCTATAAAAGAAGCTCCGCTCCGCCGCAGAAGTGCGTGTCAGATGCGTGTCGTGCCCTTTCCCGACCAACGGCCATTATTGACCGCAAGGCTGGTTAAGAATTTGTCGCTAATATTTTCTGTCCTTGACTTTTTACTAACAGCATTAAATTGTCTGTGGTAATTCTTCACACCTGAACCTGAAACTAGCGGTAACCTGAACCGAGGGAAAACAAAACACCCCTGAAAGACATTACAAAAATTTCCATTTTGCAGCGTGTATATTAATAAATCCTACTTCAAGAGTGAATCCTAATGCAGTTGTACCTTCCACGTCAAACAATGGAATCTTGGAGGATAATTATGATGGATGTGTCGACGCAACGCCTGTTTTGGCCGAAACCGACTTCAAGTAAGAAACCAAAGAGCAAAAGATAAAGTTCCCTCTTTAGCCACCACTGAACAATGGCGGTCTTATCATAGGAAGAAACAAGAAGACACAGAAAGCAAACATAGAGAAAAGGAAGAGTTGAAGCAAAACTAAAAAAGGAAAAAGAAAAGAGAAAAACTTGTAGAGAAGAAAACCTAAGGGAAAACAACTAAAAGAAGAAATATCTTCCGATTCAAGTTTTAAAGAATGTGTTGAATCTGATGGAGAAGGTAACAATTGGGCGGGAAAATCTTCTGATACGGACGAGGATTATTTCTATTGCGGAAATAAAGAAACGAAGAATTATTATAAGAACGACAGCAAGAGAGCAAGAGTAAAACTTGAGAAGGAAAGTAAGTTGTCCAAAAAAGGAGTGAAAGGGAAACCCAGTGTGAAGTCGCAACCTGAAACTCTGATGCAAACAATGAGAAAGCTTGCGATTACTGTTGGTGCTGTTGGTCCAGAAACGTCACTTAATTTATGAAAAAGTTGTTGCCACGAACAATATCCCTAATTAATTTCTAAAAGGAAAATTATTATTATCCCGATTTAACAGTGATTGCTTTGAATGAAAATATCTCTCCCCAAGAAAAATAAGAAAGCTTATGATCATTCCAATCAAAAGAACCAGTAAAGCAGGATAAAACTGCCCTAATCCAACATGAAAACTAGACAAAGACTGTGATGTCTTTATGCACTCAGGTTTTCGAGGATGCCAATGTTTTACTTCTTTGAAAAGTAATCCATTTTCTGCCAGTCTTTGAATGCTACAAACGTCTTTTTAATAATGTCCTTACAATACATTTTTTTTACTTACCACGTTTCTAACATATTATAAAAAGGGGAGTGTTTTTGATATGCGGTATACAAATCTGTAAATCTTATAAGTCTAATTTCTCGAAGCTCACATACTGCTTCAGCAGAAAAGGTCTTTTCTATTATTGGGTAAGCTCTTTGAGCTTCTACATGGAATGCGTAATCTCCGTTATTGACTAATTTTAGCCCATATTCTGTAGTGAAATAATGTGAAGTATTTTCTTTACCATAGACTTTTTTATAATATAGATCTTTAATCACTTGGTCCGTTGTATGCTTGAATTAAGTAAGTTATTTAAATATGTGTAAATCAGAAAAATCTACAAACCGCAAATAAGTCTCTAATATAAACCATATCTTCACATCCGACTTTTAGGGACGATTCTAGAAGTGATTTAATATCATTTATTTGATATCTTGGTTTCATTAACAAATTGGAAACAATGCTTGCTGAATAAAACTGGTATATCAAAACTGAAAGAAGAAATATTGAAATTGCGGCAATTCGACCGCATGCCATTTTTGGAACTGATGCCGCCCCTGCAAATTGTTAATTTTATTTTAAGATGTTAAAAACTCTTTTTACCTTGTTGGCAAAGAGCCCCTAAAATAAATATCAGCCATAAACTCCAGGACGTATCAATATTATCACGACTTCGCCGTTTCTCAAAATTCGTAACTAATTTCAAAATAATTATTGAAACAACAGCTAGTATTCCAGTGGTCAACCAAATTGAAGTTGAAAGTGGTTTTAAAAAGATGTCAATAGAAGTTCTGGACTTTGGCATTCTGAATAAAAACCCAGCACTAAAATAAAATAATGTTTCCATTCAAATAGTTTTGATAAAAAAATACCTCCAACTCCAAGTTTTGCGTCCAAAAGTCACTGCTTTGATACGATCCGGGCGTATAAATATTGGCGAACTACCAAACTGTATTGTTTTTTTCTCCATGGCGCCGACCATACCATCAAAAGATTCATTTGGATATGGATAGCCCCATGAGTGAGTCACATCAGTGATCAACCTGGAAGTTATAAGTTAGAACTGACAAAAAAGTCGAAAATTAAAACTACTTGAAATTGTAGTAATTTGCGCAAATGTGAAGTAAAGTATACTGAAATCGATTAAAAGTGTTCATTGATTTATTTGTTTCACTCTGTAAATAGTGATCTACGGGTTCTTCATAAGGTTCTAGAAGCTAAAAAATTATAATCAAAATCCACATTACTTTTTGAAGTCTACACTATACTCCTATCAATGTATGGAAAGTAACACCCGTCATATTTCGTCTTGTCCAATATTTCGGTTCTCTATTTGTAATATTGTAGCCTTCTTCCAGATTGTGATATCCTATTTGTTTGACATTTAGTTCACCGCCAAGACCAAATGCAGGATTATAAAGATCTAATATATGCCAATCATTTGTGGCGTTTCTAATTGCAATATGAATATCTGCATCAATGTTGAGAGAAACATTTTCGAATTTTTCAACCACAGAATGAGAAGCAGACAAAACCAACCAATAATGTCTTACATCAAAACGTTTTAAATGACCGCACTAAAAATAATATCAAATATACTAAATATTCAGCCCCAACTTTCTTAAATACTCACGTTAATTAAAAAATGCTCAAGCCCTGAGCAATCACCGTCTAGAATCACCCCAATCGGTTCATTACGACTTTTTATATCTTCCTCAAATCCAAAACGATGTAGATTTAAAACAGAGGCAAGATAATTTTGAGCCATTAAATTCTTTGTCAACGCTACTCGTTCTGTGAATTTTAAATTAAATACGATTTTAATATCGCAGAAAATTACTAACCTCGCTTGCTGAAGCAGCCAAACACAGTCACGGCTTTAACATATTTCGCATTTAAGTAATTTGCAATTAAATTATGGTCAATTTGGCAGAATATGACAAATTGACATAATTTTGTTAAGATGAGTAATAGTAAATATATCGAATGCATCGTTTTGTACTATGAACGATGCATGACCATTTCTAAATGTGTTAAAAATCTTTATAAACTCCGTACATGCACATCAAGTAAATTATTTACAGTTTCCTTACACGAAACTAAAACATGCAAAGGGAAGATTTTGTTATTTGAATTATTAATGTGATGTACAGAAATGCCATGCATATCATAAATCAAGTTTGGATATATGTCAAAAGATGGCAATTTGACAACAAAAATCGACCTGTTCGAGCGTTTTTCTTTCGGAACTTTATGACCAGTCTGTACATAATTGTGTATATTTAATAAACAATAAGGTAAATGCAAGATAATATTTACTCGGTTTCTGAAGAAGAAAATAAAGAATTGTGTTAAACGTCACAAAGATCGTTTTTTTGCAAATATCTTCAAACGGGCTTCACACTGCAAAATAAACGTAGTTGCATAAAAAGGATCTTCTTGACATTTAACATTTCATATTATAGCTTTTACGTGTTCACAAACTATATATTTATTTAAACAGTTGGCACGAATCAGACGGATTGTGTCGCCCATTAATTTCCACTTCTGACTGCCTCAGACGGAGGTTTCGAGTCCAATTTGTAGGGAAGCGGTTTCTGGAACTTTCGCTAGTAGAATTAATTACTCCAGAACGATCTTGGTAGTATGAGTTGACAATGAAATAATTACGAGTTTCTTCCAGAACGCTCCTATCCCCTTTTTTTCGTCCCGAAACGTCACGGCACTCCCATCGTGGCAGAATCTACACTTTGCTTCTTTTCTGCATCCAGACGTGCAAAGTAAGAGGCGACAATCTCCCCTTCGTTGGCCTTCTTGGAATGTAGCAATACACTACTATCTCCACTCCCGTTGTAACGAAGTACAGTATTCCCGGTGACATAAATACCGAAATAAAATGCTTCCCGGAGCAGTATCGAAACCATTTCTGCTCCCAGTCACTTAGTGAAATACACACGATCTTAGGATTATTAATTTATTGATACCCTGGGATAGGCCAGCTTCGCGCATAATGTATTCCAAACACTTTGGTAGGTAGGTAGCCTTCTTAAATGTGAACTGTTTCGTGACTAGATGGAATCCTGTCAAGTGCCTACCAGATGTAGTAGCCCTCCCAATCTCTTTGATGGTCAGAGACGACTTTCGAAGTATCGATTTATCGTTCTGTTCATTCGTTCCACCATTCCGTCCGATGAGGGTGTAACGGTGTGGTTCTTGTCTTTCCAATACTCAAGATGTTGCAAATCACCTGGAACAAGGCAGCTTCAAAGTTTCTACCTTGGTCGGGATGTAGTTGGAACAGTCTACCAAATCGACAGAAGATGAGCTCTTTCACAATTTTATTACATCGGCAACTTTCTACAGCAATTTTTTCGAATGGGCTACCCATGTTGTATTGGCGCATCGGAGCCTTACGACGTTCTTGTGGACCGTTACTTGCTGCACAGTAGAACTTTTCCTTCCTAAGGGTCTTTGAAACTCTGAAGACCGGAGACCCACAAGGGAACAAATTGGGCAATACTCACACAGTGTAAAATCATACAGGGCTCATTGAGACTCGATTGTCGTATAAGATGGAGTCTTGAAACGTGTGCTATAAAGACCTAACCTAACCTAGCTAATAAAGATAGAACAAAAGCAACTGTTGATCCCCAAAAACAGAATTTCTGACAGGTCCTAGAGTCTCCATTGTGAAGTAACAGGTGAACACTTGGGACTCAGATAGTCTAGTCAACGGTTTAGCAATTTTTGCGAATCCTGGCACGTTTATTTGTAGGCGTTGGATATTTCTTCACATCCTGGACCTTCTGCTCGTCGACGGCGATACCCTGGCTTGAAACTAAATGCCCTAGATATTGCACTTCTTTTCTAAATAAGTAGCATTTCTTCGGCCTAAACTTCAGTTCAGAAATTCAAAGACGTTGAAACACTTCTAGATTCTTCACGTGCTTTTCGAATGATTTCCCAACCGCAATGATGTTATCCAGATACACTAGGTAAGTTTTCCAAGATAATCTATTCAGCACCGTCTCCATTAATCTTTCAAAAACGGACCTGTGCCAACGGTGAATGCTGTGTTCTCTGTGTCCCCAGGTGCCAATTCAGTATGCCAGTAACCACTTTTTAAGCGCAAAGGTATCGAGGATTACTGATGATTACATTTAACTACATTTACTACTAATATGCGAACTAAAATATGTATAGACAGCCACTTAAATGGTAATTGACAAAATTTAGTAAAATGTAACTTCGCTTTTAAGCTACTCGCTTCAGCTACCATCCCGGTGTAAATTGTGCTTTGCGAATTGAGACAGGGATAGTAGGGATAGCTGCGCGCATCAAAATACGTCGCCAAAACCAACCACACACAATCGGTGACAATCTTGGACGCCATTTTAGCTCTGATAGGGATACCAACCTGTTTTTTGCGCGTTATCTACAGAAAATTTGGTATCGAATGGCATAGGTTTCGGTCCTGCCAGAAGGACGCAAAGTACCCAAAAATCGAACTAAAGTTGGTAGGACGAGTAGTACGATCCGTACTGCCGGCAGGACGCTGTACGAATTATCCACCAGAAACACTTCATGACAGACTCAAAGTTTTGACCAAAAAATTGAAGGGTTGATTGAAGGTTTGTTGAAGATTGATTGAAGCGCGCTTGATGGTCTAGGGGCTACTTTGTATACTCTTCCACAAATTTCAATGTGGTGTTTTCGTTCCAACGTGATGAAGTCATTTTATTTGAATGCTTTTTATGAATCCTCACTTCGAACTACAAACTAGACTAAACGTAAATAGAATCTCGTTCTATTCACTGGACTAAACTATTTACTAAATTTTTTACTAGCGGCTGAACTAAATCAAACGCTCACATGACGCCAGTAGATAAATTTAGTTACTGTATTTAGCTACTATCCTTGTGTACCTAAAGTCGCCTTATGTCGCATTTGCACGGGGATAGTAGCTAAAGACAGTTACTAAATTTAGTTACTGGCATTGTGTGAACGTGTGAAAGGAGAAAAATTACCGGAATAATCTCGCGGTTACCACGGAAACGTCTTAAAATCTCATTGTGTCCATTGGTTCATATAAACGTCATGGTATTCTCAACTAAATTGCGGACTGAACACGTGTAGACAGGATTGTTTAGTGTGTTTATAGTTTGCAGAGAAAAGTGCCTAAAATTTGTTAAAATAAAATGGCAGTCTCTCGTTGGAATGCGAACACCTCACTGAAATTTGTCCCAAGAGTATCGCTCGCGGGAATGTTTATGGAATACAAAATCCGCCATCTACAAAAACCGCGATGCTCGTGAAGCAGCACTCCACGAGATTCCGGAAGCAATAGGGATGGAAGACTTTGGTCCAGACGAAATTAAAAACAAGATAATTAATTAATTAATTCCGCTCATCGTATTCGCAGGAATAAACATAAAAACTTTATTCAGGAAATAAAACAAAATTAATAAAAAAATGAAAAATACTAAATAATGAGTAATTGACTGCGTGCTTCTACGTCTTGTTTCTTACTCTTCCTTTCGACTCTTTTCTGCTCCCTACTCTCATATTTCGGGCGCGATCGGCAACTGCGAGTCATCTTATAGACTCCCCCTCTGGATCGGAAACTCGTCCTCGTGGACGATCCAGCACTGGGATGAAGAGTTTGCTTTGGTGACCTCCCTCTTCTTCGAACAGCACGAACCGGATCGGGCAGCTCTTGCCCCTGATGAATAAACGGCTTCAAGTCGAAAACGTGGTAAAGACCTAGCGATACATCAGTGTTGTCGGGCGAACAGATTTCGAAGGAAACTGGCGAATGCTGGCGTAGAATCTGGTACGTTCCGTCTCTTCGTGGCAAAAACTTTGCGGCAACACCCTTGTTCGCATTGCTGAGGTGATAGGACCTGACTAGAACGAGGTCACCTTCTTTAAACGGAGGTGCTGGCCTTCTGGATTGATCGGCAATTTGGTTCCTCTTGTCTTGTTCGTTCTCATGTACATTTTCATGACGCCAGAAATCAATCTCAGAGGAAAAGTTCTCGTTTACTACGATACTTCGTAAGTCGTAATTCACATCGTCTGCAGTTCTCAAATCTCTGGCGAACGTCAGGTAAGCCGGAGTGTGACCTGCGATTGACATCTGGTGGTGTTCATGGCGAATAGTATTGACGGAAGTCTTGATACCCAAGAGTCGTATGCTTCGGCGACGAGTATAGCCAACTGCGTCTTCATATCCCTGTTTTTACGCTCAACCGGGTTCGCCTCAGAATGATGAACGGGGATCAACGTTTGATGGATACCAAAACAATGAGTGACGTATTGCATCAGCTCGCTGACGAACTGCGTGCCGTTGTCTGAAATTAATTTTCTGGGAACGCCGTATCTCAGAAATATTTCGTCGATTAGCTTTCTTGCACAATTTTCGGAAGTTGCATCTTCTAATGGGAACATTTCTACCCACTTACTGGCGATGTCTTCAACGATTAGGATCCATTTCGCTCCGGTTGGAGCTAGCAGCAAGAGTCCAAATAGATCCACAGCAATAACTTCAAATCGTTGAGTAGAAGTAGTCGATTTTAAAAGTCTGGCGGGTTTTATATTTTCTACTTTATATCGTTGACATTCTCTTCGCATCGTAGGCCAGAAATATTTTGCGGCAATCTTTTGTAGAATACTTTTGGCACCATAATGACCTGCCGTAGGAGCATCGTGGTACCCTTGTAAAACGCTTGCTCTCTCGGTATCTGGGAACACTAACTGAAGAGTGTCGCCTTCATGATCGGGAATATGGCGATAGAGAACTAAATTGGCCATGACGTAGCCACGCTCCATCCAGGTGGAGGTTTCTTGACTCGGGCAAGGAGTCTCAAAGGGTCATCTAACTGGTTTTGGCGGATCTGTCGAGCTCCCAATCTCGGGGTCTCGATGTGGACGGAACATAGCGAACAAGAGCAATCGACGGTCTCTTGATGGGGTAGCCGCGAAAGGAAATCGGCTACAACGTTATTTTTACATGGAACATAAGAAATTTTCAGGTTATACTGCTGGAGAGCCAACGCCCATCTGGCAATCTTAGCGGCTGGTGGTCGGTTCCAATAATCACTTCGTTTCCATGGAAACGTTATGTAGCCCAAACAACAGCAAGGGATTCCCTCTGGGTGGTGTCGTAATTCCTCTCCGCTGGGGTTAACAAACGACTGGCATACTCGATGGGTTGTTCGCGAACTCCCTCCCCCTGCAGTAAAGCTGAACCCAACGCATAACCACTAGCGTCGGTCCTGATGAAGGGTAGGTTTTTTGTCAGCCTGTCGGAGTATTGGGGCATTAGTAAGAGCATGTTTAAGATCAACAAAAGCTTTCTGTTGCAAATCACCCCTGTCCCATATGGCGTTTTTCTTACTTAAGTCCGTGAGCAGGCGCGCGATGTTTGAAAAGTTCGGCACGAACAGGTTTGTATGAAGGTGCGTAAATGTTTCAGGTTGCGCGGGGGCTTCATTTCGATGATCGCGGTCACCTTCTGGGGGTTAACTCGTATATCTTCAAGCGTGATAACATGTCCGAGATACGAAACACTATTTCGAGCAAAAAAACACTTTTTCCTATTCGCGCGGAGCCAGAACACCTTTAACGTTCAAATCCGAAACAGAAGTGGACAACCAGAAGCGAAAGTAATGGCTCCGATTTTACCACAGAAGAGCTTTCTGAAGCTACAAAAAAAGCTGCTGGGCCGGATGGAATACCGCCAGAGGTCGTGAAGGCAGCCTCAAATGCGATTCCGCAAGAAATGCTACAAGCGATGAACGGCCTTATAAAAGCAAAAACTTTTCCGGCGGTGTGGAAAATTGGGAGATTAGTGTTAATAGCCAAAGAACTGGGGGCAGACGGAAACAGAAAATTTCGCCCCATATGCTTGCTCAATGGAATTGAAAGCTATATGAACAATTGCTTAAAGGAAGGCTCACAAAAAGAACTAGGCGAAAAAGGGGGCTTGTCAGATTCCAGTATGGATTCAGAAAAGAACTCTCGACATCGGATGACATAAAGGAGGTGTCCAAGATCGCCAAATTTGCAAACGAGGGTACATGGGGGAAGAAAGACCTCTGTTCCTTGACAACGTTAAACGTACAAAACTCTTTCAACACCGCGTCGTGGACTGAAATTGTGAGAGCTGGAAAGCAAAGATATTTCCGGATACCTGATAGACGTGATCAAGAGCTACCTATCAGAAAGAAAACTTCTAGTAAGCGAGCATCGGATGATGGACATCACCTGCGGCGTTCCACAGCGATCGGTCTTAGGCCCGACCATGTGGAACGTTATGTACTATGCAGTGCTCAACGTCGAGCTACCTGTAGGAGTGAAAACGGCGACCTTTGCTGATGATCTCGCCTTGGTCACTATGCCGAGAAACGAAGCCGAACTTGTCCAAATTACTAATAACGTACTAGAAAGAATACGACAGTGGATGATAAAGGTCGGCCTCAAATTGGCCGCGCACAAGACTGAGTCGGTGCTTCTCGTTGGACGTAGGAGACCGGCAAAAATTAAATTCCGTATGGAAGAACAAACCATCACTCCTTCGAGCTGCATTAGATACCTTGGGGTTTGGATCGACAAAGGTATGACGTTTAGGTCATACGTGCTAAGAGCAACCAAAAAAGCAGAAAAAAGAGCAGCGGCATTAGACCGGCATATGTCAAACATAAAAGGTGCGTCTAGTTCAAAGAGAAAAATACTTGGAATCGTCGTTTACTCCACGATCTTGTACGCTTCGGACGTGTGGGAGAGTGCCCTAAAACAAAAAAACGACATTCAGTCATTAATAAAAATGCAAAGGCGAATATCCCTGCGCTTTGTCAGTGCCTACAGGACGGTGTCTGCGGAAGCTCTGCAGGTTTTGTCCTCTAGTCCGCCAATCGACCTCCTAGTGACAGAGCGAGCCCAGATTCTTAACGACCTTGACGCGACTAACGAGATCAAGAGTAGAACAATCAGGAAATGGCAGAATAGATGGGACAACTCTAGGAATGGTAGGTGGACTAGAACATTGATTCCTGACATCAAACGATGGATTGAGAGAGACCACGGAGAGCTGGATTATCACGTCACACAAACTCTGACAGGGCAGGGCTCTGGCTGTTTTTCGGCCTATCTTTGCAGAATCGGTAGACTCACGACACCAGCCTGCTGGTTCTGCCCGGAGGAAAATGACGATATGGAGCACACTCTCTTCTGGTGTGAAAAATGGAGAGAAGAAAGGGGGATGTATCCGGAAGGGGTGTCTGAAGATCCCGAAAGCCTGGTCACGGCTCGCTGAACGACGACGCAACCTGGAAACACATCGCGGAAGTGATACGCAAAATTTTGATAGCATAAGAGACGACAGAACGTGAAAGCCAAACGAAATGGAAATTAAAAAAACGGAAGCTTCCCGAAAGGAATGCCCCACGGCGAATTCTCGGGCTGCTCTCCCGACAGGAAAAAACAGGAGGGGTTTTTAGTGGGTAGGGCCGACCCGAACGCAACAATATTTTCCCCTCCTCCCGGGAAAAAAAGATCCTAAGGCAATAGTTGACATGAAAAAATTCTGTTTGATCGAATGTAATAATTCTTAAATTCTTGGAAGCGGGTATTTATCTGCTGTCGTAATGGCATTGAGCTTCATGAAATCGATACAGACACGCCAGCTCTTATCACTTTTCGGTACAAGTACGACCGGCGCGGCCCATGGCGTCTCGCACGATTCAATAATACCATCTTCTAGTACTGCATCTATCTCGCGTCGAAGAATTTCTTTTTTATGTTTGGGAAGCGCGTACGGCGGTACGGCGATTGGAGGATGATCCTGGGTTTCAATCCGATGAGTAGCAAAGAGAGTTGGTTCGGTTATCGGTCCGAAAATTTCATCAAATTTATTAAGGAGTTCGCTCATTTCCTCTCTTTGGGGTTCGTTAAGCATGGGGCCTTCATCACTTCTCAACAGGTCGACGGAGGACAAACTAATTTCCGTATTTTCCGCGTTACTTTCAAACTCGAGCTGAAACCAATTTTCTAAATCTCCAACATGACACCAGGAACGTTCGGGTGCATTTTTGATCATCTTAGCGTCTTCAACAAACTCAACTCCTAAAGGTGTCCGGTTTTCTTTCGCATCCGGAAGTACTATAAACGTTGTCGGAATTATCTTATCGCGAACCGTTACGTCGGCACGTGTGTAAAGGCCATTTTGTTTTTTTTGTTTTGCCATCGGCAAGCGTAACCTCCATAAAAACTTCTTGGAATTCTTGTTTGCGAGAAATCATTATCTGGTACAGACTGTAGCTGGCGACGCCTTGTTTTGCTGCGATATCAATAAGACCATAATCTTGGATACTGAGTATTTCCACTCATAAATTGGGCGACTGCGGGGTTTGATTGATATTTTCTGGTTGTTAGTGCTCAAGGAACAACAGTGGACCGACTTGGCAGACGTCGAGGGCGTCGATTTGCATTTGGGTCACTTACTTACTTCTAAAGACGCCTGGTGCGCCACATTCATTTTCGATTCGTCTTTTATCTGCATTTTTCTGTGAACGTAATTTCCGGCAAACTTCGATCACGTGACCGGGTAATTTACAAAAACTACACCGAGGTTTTGCCGTTTTATCTTCTTGGGTTTTTGTTTCGGCTTTTATCGTTTTTATCGTTTCTGCGAACGTTTCTTCGGCTAATCTGGTTGCTTTTAAAAGTTCTGAAAATGTTGTAACCGAATCTCTGGGTACTTTTTCCCCTCATTCATAAGTTGAGTAACCCATAGACCATGTCTAATTGTGTCGCTTCCGATATGCTATCTTTGGGTAAATGGGCCAAAATCGAGCGTGATTTACAAACAAAAACGTCGGTCGGAGTCTAGTCGTCTTGTTCTTTCGAGAACAGCTCGCGGTAGACGCGAAAAGCTAGTTTTTTGGGACCGAAAGTAAGGCGCAACAGTTCAATAGCGTCCTTCCAATTCTCGAGGGTATCTTTTACTCCATGGAACCAAGATGCCGCAATGTCGCGCAATCTTTATAAATCTCAATCCCGTCGATAAAAGCGTTTACGTCCGTTTCCGGTTTACCATCGAAACGTGCAAAACATTTGATAAAACTGCCTGGTTTAGCAGCAGGCGGGGGTTGAGCCCCTGGTGCTGGCTGCGTGGAGCGTACGGTCTCCAATAATTGGCGGAATTGCTCGTTTGAAAGGGTGGTCATGTTTGCGTTGTCGACGGAGTCGTCTAAGCTATGCCTTCTTCTTCTTAGGTTGTAGGAGGTCGACATCACTGCTTGCCCTTAAGGGTGGACGAGAAAATTTTTAAAAAGAGGCATAATATGGCAAAACAGGTCTGAGTTTGGAGGGACTTGTAGAAAATATATCGATTTTAGAATCAGCTTTTGTTGAGAAGGTGTTAACCATTTGGTATAACGAGGACATCCGTAGAACATTTGTTCTTGCAGGTCTTAATTCAAAAATTTCACATCTTCTACAATTAAAAGCAGGGACCTTAATAAGAAGCTTTGACAAAAGATAGGGGCATTCAACAGAATAGCTGAGGACATCCGAGAGAAATTTGATTCTAGCAAAATTCCGTCTACTCGTCAATGAATGAAGTTGACCATATTCTAAAAGAGTTTCATACTGAAATCCCCTAGGTCGGTATTGGCCAGTTTCTATCAATACCAAAAATTTAGCAAAACGCCTTTGAACTTTCTCCAAGGCCCAGGTGTGGTTATCGTATATTGGTGACCAAACAATACCAGCATACCTACTCCAATTTGCATCGCACAAAAGCCTTATAAAGCAATACATTTACCTCTGTACCGTGACATGTGCGGGTTGGAACGAAAAGGCTACTGTCTGACGGACAGACACTCTTGTGTTGATAATAATAGCCAGGGGAAGGTCTGACAAACAGACGCTTCGCTGACGATGGGGTAACTTTTCACTCGCGATTCCACACTTTTACCAAAGATTAAATAACTATATAAAGATACGACACTTAGCGCGGCCCCTTTGATGTGACGTCATAGACTTCAGTGACCTTCAAACACTTTCCCTTTAACTGAAAGTTTGCACAGGGAGTGATCAATAATTAACTCCCTAAAATTCACTTATACGGGGATCTATCAATAAAACAGACAGTGTGTTCTAAGCAAAGCAAATTCTAAAAGCAATATTTTTATTTTGTTTTCATAGAATAGATCTATTTCGATAGATTATTGTATTTTATTATGTCGTTAATTATTACGTTATTAATGAGGAACACTGCTTTGTTGTACTTCTAATATTTTTTTCACGTCAATATCAAACCGTCTTTATACAGGACAAATTGAAAACGGGAAGCTGGCCACGTATATGTAAAAGTTCATGTGTTCATGGACGAAAGTTTTTTCGGAGAAAATAATAAGGCTGTTAAAGCTTGGAATAGAATTACATGCATATGAAAATTTATTGGTTCATTGAAAATTGTCCAACAGTTGCATATCTTGTCCTGTGCTATCGTTCAACGAGAATACCGACGACAAGCAAAAAAAAATTTGCGTCAACTCCCAATTTGCCGTCCGAGCGAGAATAAACTTTTGACACGGAACGTGTGAATTTCTCTAATCGGAAATCACTCAACACCGTCGCTTTCAATCTAGCGAAGAGTTTCGGAGAATGTTTGAATTTTTTTATCGGTAAAATATTTTTTCTCTTCACGAGAAAAATTAATTTTTTATTGATGTCGAACTACCTACAGTTACCGCCTTCGGCGCTGCGGGAGAAGGGGTCTCCTCCTCCTCCCGCGTACACGATGCGTAACGACGGTATCAATGAAAGAAACCAATCCGAACGAAGTTGGCCCTTTAAATGAGAGTTTGGTGGCATCTCTCTCTAAATTTAGTTTCTCTTTTCGACTGTCGCATCTTTATATAGTTATTTAATCTTTGCTTTTACATACAACTTTTTGGTCGTTTCCGGCCACTTGTTTCTTACTCTTCCTTTCGACTCTTTTCCGCTCGGACGCTCCCTACTCCAGCTGGTCAGACTTCGGGCGCGATCGGCAACTGCGAGTCATCTTACAGACTAAAGAATTAGGAGCGGGAACAGACAGCAATTTATTTTCCACATGTAAAGTGGTTGCAAGAAATGCACGTATTTTTGCATTTTATGGAAAATAAAAGACCTACGCAGGATAATTTAACAGTAAGTTTATTTTGATATTATATGTCGATGGTTTTTAAATTCTTAGACACATACACCTTTTTTGCTAATATATCATTCGCTCCTGCCACGGAACGGCTCCTTCCCCTACAAAATACTGACAAATGTTGTCGTGCTGTTGCCTAGCGTGCCTTGATGCATGATTACTGCCAATTCTGGAGCGAGGAATATTTCTTATTTCGTTCCTCCATGATCCTTGTATAACAGTTCCACTGTCGATGACTTCTTCATCTATACATCCTCGTGGCATATAATTGGTTGTAGCAGTAATTCGCAACCAGTTGTGTATACCACAACATGTTTTAATAATTTTGTCAACGGTGGTCGGCAATCATCCAATGGGCTTCTCAAAAACACGGAATCTGCTAACCAGAATACCGAACGCATTTTCAACGATACGTCGAGCGCCGGACAACCGATAATTAAAAATGACGTATCTACAGGTAACCTTTTTTTATTCTATCTATAGATTTTGTCATACTCAACATAATGAAATGGCCCTGAAATTGACCGGCGTTTGTTCCATACTAGAAACTCCTAGATTAAAACCATTTCAAATTTTACCGTTAGTTGTCTGCCATTTTGTCTGCTAGGGACGTAATAAAACCCGCCATGATGAAAACGAAGTCGTTCAGATTTTGTATCTACATGCCTTGTTAAGAATTCTAGCCTTTGTTTAAAATAATGTTCACTATTGTTACTCGAAGAATTCCGTGGACCTCGCGTGAACTCAGAAATTTCGTATCAGTTGCATTCAGTCCTCCTTTCTCTGCAGTAGCATAAATTACCAAACTTATGAGTCACAGGCACCGCAAATAACTTGCTAAAGTCGTTGTTTTAATTTGTTTTTAGATATTGTTGTCAATTTCAGAAAGTTCAAATGTGTTGTTGACTTCTAGTTACAGAGTCCGAACCACAGGCGCGTTCAATTTTAACATAACTAGACTGCCGCTCAGATAAATCCTTTAAAAACTACCTGTCTTTCGTTATAAGGCCCACAGCAGCTTGCGCTTATTTAAAAGCTATTTTGTCTCTGTTGACTTGAATTAACCAACACTCAGTAAGAACTGAAGACTAAAGGGCACAAAGCGGCAAAGAGCCACGTCGAATGTCGGAGTTCTGAAAAAGTGCCTTGTGCCCCCTTGAGATTTCTCGTCGTTCGCTTGTAACTGACATCTAGCGATTATTCGACACCGGGGAAGCCAAATATAGGTATTTAGTGTTTTGTTGCTTTGCATGTTGGTAGTTTCGTTGCGCCTCGTTACCTGTCCTCTCATCGCGATCGTTTCAAAATGGCTTTCAAATAAAACGTTGCGTTACTGTATATTTGATTATTTTATTGTTTGTCCATATATGTTTCGAATCAACAGATAGACCAAATAGTATTAATTTTTGTAGTTCTTGTTGCAATACTGCTTTCGAGATTTTATACGGTCACAATCGTTCAAACCTGATCTCTGGGGTCATTTGTCAAACGGGGGTCGATTTCGAACTCGCTTGAACTTCCTCCCGGGGCTGCAGGGTACCACGAAGTGGAGTTACTGTTAACTTCTGAGTCAAACTTAGGTTGGAGTTTGCGGCGTGGATTCGGGCTATTAATAAATTGCTTGCTTCACAAATATTTAAAATATTAAATAACCAAAAGAATAGTCCCCGGGGGAAGTGCCGCTAACTTGGACTTGGTTTGGACAAGCTATAAGGCTTGTTGTCAGTTGTAATTTATTACTTGAATCATTATTGTTAACATTACAAAATCGCATTGTTACTTGTGAACCACAGTACGTAATCACCAAACTCAAGACACTCCAAGTTGTTCAAACTGAATAAACGTTTAAAACCATATTTTTTGTTAAAAATTTAAATATATCTAAGTCGAACTCCACAAACTTTAATGAGCGTAAAATTACAAATGGAACATGTTTCGGCAGAACACTTCTGCCATCATCAGCCCTTAAATTTTTAATTTAAATTTACTCCACCTGGATTTAAGAACATTCTTCTGGTTCATAATTTTTGTGTTATCAATTTACGCTCCACTCCTGATTAGCTCTCGTCATGTATCCAAAGAATTTTTGTTTTGTTTCTTTTGGGTAAGTTTCAATGTCCCGCCATTACTTTGTCACTTTGACACCTTTGACATTTAAATATTAAACCAAATTCTCAACAGTTAGTAGTGCCAACTTAATTTAAATTTCACAGCCTATACCCTAATTTATAATTTAAATTATCGCAGGGTATAAATACAAAGTGTTTATTAATTTTTACATTTTATAAAATGTTGTTTTTACGAAATCTCTTAAAAATCATGTAACCCTTTGAAAACGTCAAATTTAATTCAAAATTACGTCAACGTCATAATTTTTTATATTCTTTAAGGTAAGAACCCCTCTTGTAATTCATCAATTGTATCATTAATCTCTTGTTAAATTAGGGCTGATGACGGCAGAAGTGTTCTGCCGAAACATGTTCCATTTGTAATTTTACGCTCATTAAAGTTTGTGGAGTTCGACTTAGATATATTTAAATTTTTAATTTAAATTTACTCTACCTGGATTTAAGAACATTCTTCTGGTTTATGAATAAAGCTGTTTAAACATCAAAGAATGTTCCCCAAAACTATTCATGTTGAAATTTGACATCTATATATTTAATCGTTGAACATGAATCGGTTGGTGACAAATAAAACAGTCTGTACTGCACCAATTTATAATTGTTTTTTTTTTAATGAAGGACATACGCCAGTCAGATTACTTTTCATTTTCAAAAATTTCACAGGTTCATTAATTATTTGCAATTTGTTTTTGGCGGCCAACCGTCCATTACAGTCCCGACGTGAACGAGCTTTGGTCATTTCCTTAGAGTCATTTCGTTCGTCAAGCTGGCGAACTCTACAGCTTGAAAAACTTGCGCAGTGGATTATGTAGTTTCAGAGTGGGGATCAGAGCTCTGTCACGCCTGGTCACGCTCAGTTTGGTTTGGACCTGGGGTTTAAACAAACATCTGGAGTCGTATGGATCGGTACACTTTTTGACCTCAAAAAACTATCGGGCAAAACTCGGGAAGTTTCATTAAGAACGATGCTCGGCAGGGATGGGCCGATAATAATTGAAATCATCAAAGTGCATAAACTTCCGCAGGAGTTAGTCTTACTTTATTAAAAAGAATTGCCAAAGAAAGAAAACAAATAAATACCGGCCAAAAAATCAGAGAGAAATCAGGAGAATTCACAGAAAATGCTGTGAAGATACAGGATATGCAGGGTGTCGCGAAACTTTACGGAGGGAATTCCAAAAAATTGGATTTAGGTGGTGAAAAACTAAAAGAAATCGAAAAATATGTGAAAAACATTATATACGTCAGCTTCGTGTAAACTATTTGCGGCAAATTAAAAAGTACCGTCAACAAAATTGGACAATTTTCTACATGTCACATTTTAAATTTTTACATTGATTCGATTACCAATAAAATATAATATACCACTCGAATTTCGAGATGGGCGATCACTAGTAAAAGTGAACATGTGACACTAGTTGAGCGTTGCCCTGAAAATTAAAAATAAAAGGATTTGAAAAATTATCACCATGTATCAAAAAATAAAGTCTTCCGATTGGTCGAAAACGATGATGAATGAAATAATCTTTCTAAAATGTATTTTTGGTAGCAACACTAATAAATTAAAAATGAAAAATATTATTATTATTATTCTCAACTTTTCAAATCATGAGGTACTCGGGGAAAGAATAAAAAGCCAATATGGAGTTAAATGATATTGTCAATTGCAACGTTTCGGTAGCACATTGCCACCTTCTTCAGGCTATAAAAGAGAAATTGTCTGATTTTTACATCTTATTACAATACTAGATCTTACCTAGACAAATACAATAATTATTACAAATTAAAATTAAACAATACACAATTAAAAATTTTATGAAAGGACAGTGTCGCCATTTTGTGAAAAGTGTCAATAATTGATAATAATTAATGGGCAATTTCAATATTTAGTGTATAATAATATTTTTCTATTATCCTTACATAGTGGCTACTCAATCTACTCGTATCAGTTCTAACGTTAACGGCGCAGTTATGACATTTGATGTGGAACATCTCACTGATGTTACGTTTGATTTTGTTAGTTTCTGTATCAAGAATTTTATAATCTTCAAAATTGAAAACATATCCCTCTTTGAATCTATGTTCTTCTGATGCTATCACACCGCTGCAGGTACCTTTCTCATTTCTGTCTTTTAAGTTGTTAAAAAAAAATTATTTGTACATGGCAAATGTGGTTGATTTTGTTTTCAGGGATCTCGTCAATTTTTTGGTAAGATGGTCTACATATGGGATTTTGAAGTATTGTATAGGTGTATGGTCATCTTTGCCTTGCGATTTTTCTCTCGAGTCTGGTTTGTTGCCCCTTTCGTTGATAATTCTATTTACTAGTTTCAAAGGGTAGTTATTCTTCTGTAGAATGTTCTTTATTTTGATGGTAAGCACGGGTTATTTTTGGTTCTTTGTTGCAGCCGACTTAACTACTTTTTCCCCTGTCTGACGTACTGAAACTCCTTGGACCTTGGACGGGCTACAATCAATCTGCGCGCAATAACTCAAAACTTGCATTTGATTAACTTAGCCGGTTTTTCCCCTGTGCTCTTCAGTTGTATTACTGTAGCGTTGACAGGTTCACAAAACTATTTTTATTTAAACGAAGTTTGTACTATTTAAACACTAGAGTATGTACAGAACTCGTTATAGCGGCAAAGTTATTTAATTCAACAGTTCGCACCAGTCATAAGGATTATGTCGCTCAGTAGTTTATTCACTTCAGACGGCGGTTCTCGCGTTCTATTTAAAGAGGGAAGCCGCTTTCTCAATTCGTCGAGAATTGCAGAAGTCCAGAGTCTTCTCGGTCGCACGAGTTTACAATGAAATACAATGAAGCCGCGATTTTGCCAGAACGTCACACTACCTCCTCCTTAAAGATGTTTCGTCCCGAAACGTCAAAGCAGCCTCTCGTGGCGAAATCTGCATTTTGCTCCTTTGCTGCATCCAGACGTGCCATGGAAGTAACAATCGACAGTCTTAGAGTTCGTTGACCTTTTTGGGTTGTAGCAATGTACTAAAATCTCCACTCCCGTGAAACAAAAGAACACTTCTAACATACTTCCGACTAGTCTCCAATCCAAGCAATCAAATCCACAGGCAATCTTCGGGATTGCTAATTTCCTGATACCCTCGGAGAGAACGGTTTCTCCCAACACACATAAGGTATCCCAAACATTTTGGTTTTCGAAAGTGAATTGGTTCGTGACTAGATAGAAAATGTTTCTTCTTGAATTCTGCCAAGTGCCGGCCAGACGTAGTAACCCTCCAACTTGTGGGTTTTGCTTTCGAAGCTCCTTTTGAACACAGTGGCGATCTGTTTTGACATGTCCAGATCTTGGGACACACAATGGACTAGTGAATAGTCTCCTGGAGCTTTAAAAATGTCTTGATGTACAGTGCCGAGCAAATTAAAGTATACACCCTTATTTGCCTATTGTAATTACGAAAAATATCAGGAGCGCACTGATTTATTTACTGTCAAAACGGTTGTCACAAAGACAGTTTTGCTTACCAAAATGCCCCGAATTTTTTTAACTGAGGCTTAGGAAACAAGAGTGGTCACCAAACTGGAAGATGGCTTTTCTATAATAAAGAGAAGTGGCCGCCGATTTAAATGTAAGCCATGGATGCATTTGGAAGATAAAGCGAAAGTGGGAAGAGCGAATGACAGTAGAACGTCAACAACGTTCGGGAAGGCCGAGGATCTCAACCGAACATGAAGACGAAGCTCTCGTCAACTATGTGAGAGAAGCATCTTCTGGTGGAGCGGTCCAAGCTCGTGCAGGGACGGGATTTCCTGGTAGCGTCTGGACGGCGCACCGTAGGATTAGGGCAACAAGGTTAACACTTTCACTGCCCATGCTCCAGGGTGTATGACTCTTAAGTACCAAATTGATTTTTTTAATATTTTTTTAACACAGCTGGTAAAATGTACAAACGAACTGCAACCAATGGGTACACAATACTATTTACTGCTTCAATGAAGTGCTCGTATAATATAAAGATCCCAACTACAGTGCCAACCTTGCAATATAGTAACTAAGGGGCCCACTCACACAGAGGGAAACTATAAGACTTGAATGCACGGGAAACGGGGTACAGTTAAAACTTCTCGTCTATGGGGCCAAGATTGTGGAATGCGCATTCAAGTCCGCTGGAATCAAAACTGTCTTGATTTTTGGTGTGTGCAGTTAAACCCGCGCGGGGAAGATTCACTGTGTGTGGATACAAGTCGTTGCAGGTTTCATTCCGATTTCATTAGCGGCGTGTTCAATTTTAACAATTACGAAATTAAGGTAGAAAACTTTAGGTCTTCGGTTGCCAGGAAACTTAAAAATGCACGCCACTGTCGCACAGTAAATGTCTTTTTTGGTTAACATCTCCATGTACAATTGCCGCGCCACTAACGTGGAAGACGCTGTGTGTGTGTGTACGCCGAGAGGGTGCCCCTTAAGATTTGCTTTCGCCGCCTATGGCTTATGAGTCATCTGCTTCGTCCCTAGACTTCCTTTCCCTTTCCCACCGCTCAACTTTGGGTCGAAGGTGGCACCACTTCGCAGGTCGCACTGTACCACCGGACGGAAGTGGAAGAACAAAAGGCTGTGACGTCACTCGTTTAAGGCGCCAAGGCGCCAACATCGACAATATAGACTACAAAAATGACCGTGACCTGCTACCACCAACTTTGCTACAAAATGAAAGAGCACATTTGACAACAGTGTAATCGCTGTTGAATTATTCAATCGATGATATCATCCAGTGCCGATTCAAGCACATGTTCCATTCTTTGATTCGTGATGTCTGGGTTAACATAACCAAACAAAATCTAAAATTAGTTTCATGTTCTAGCCGTCTTTTATAGCCAAACATGTCTGCTTCCGGGTTTAAGGACTATGGAATTATTCTTATTATGATTCTTATAATAATAATTTTGGTAATTAGGTGTTGTATCGGTATGTTTCTCCTAAGTTTTTTATTTTATTTTATTTTTAAAGCCATGTTTTTAAAGCTAACCGCAGAACCACCAAAGTCACAAGAAGACGAAGGACGTATAGTAATGAGTATGATTACCAAAATATCCAAGAGACGATACCAAATGTTGCAACATCCCCACCTCAAAGTACAAGAGTATTTCCTGATGATTCTTTAGGTGTTGACGGTTTTGTTATTATTCCAGATGCAAATCAAGGTTTGTTTTGTAATAATTTTTATAAAATTGAATGTAAAAGAGAGTGAATGCGATCAACCGTTACTGTTGTCTTTTACAATAACATTATATACGTACGTTTATTTACAAATTCCGGCATCATAACAATATTTATTTTTGGTTGTTGGGGTGTATGAATTATTTAGATGCACGATTCGTAACACACATTTGATTGAAAATAACTGACAAAATACTTTGATTATGCGAGTACGTCTGTAATCAACCGCGGCCCCAATGGAACAGAAAGTTTTGTATTATTTTTTTAAAAGCAAAGCCGACAACATTTAATATGATTTAAAATCAATAGGTGGCGGGCGAAACAGACCAAAAGTCACTAGATAGATAGATAAAGTAACGTAACGCAAAGGCGGTAAATTTGAATAGGTTTAAAACTACGTACGAATTGTTTCACTCCATTTATGTAATCGTAAAAAAAAACAATTATTGGTAATGCAATAGTGCTCCAATTATGCGACTGCGTAACTAACTAAATGTGTCAAATTACGGTGAGTGTAATCACCTATTAAAATAAAAAGTGAGAAAGAATAAAGATTAAAATTTTAGGATTTTTAAGTGTCAGTGAAAATATTATAGGACGTTACTGGGTGAACTCCCGATACAATTTAATCCTAAGAATTTAACCAGTGATTAAATTTGACCAGTTATAATAGTTAAGGCATTAAGTTATATTAAGCTTTTTAAAAAAATATTGTACATCTATTTTACATTTTTGAGTAAATCACGCATAACTACGCCTCTAGAAATCTTATCTACTCTGTTGGCTTGGCTTTCGTATTAGCTGACACTCATATTGAGACAGAGTCAGCAATCTCAATGACACCTTAAATTCATGAGGACCAGGGATGTACAGGCGTTCGGCTTCTTTGTGTCACCTTTCTAACCACCCACTAAATTCCCCAAAAAACACCAAATATCCGCCATTTTGGCGCCCATATATTAGCATTAGCATGGGACAAATCATTTGCGTTACTTTATCTATCTAGGGACTGTTTTTTGAACTGCTCTTCTTGTGAGTCATTCTACATAGGTCAGACAGGTCGCAAAATATCAGACCGTATAAAAGAACATTTCCGGCACATCTATAACAACACAGATCTTGATCATCCTCCATCAACACCTTCTTCTTTCGCCAATCATATATTAATAACGAAACATAGTTTTTCACCATCAAATTCCAAATTGATTCATAAATGCAATAAAGGCCGGAAATTAGATTTTCTTGAGACTTTATAAATAAGGAAAGCCTTGAAACTGGAAAACAGATCTTGTTTAAACGAACAGAATAACTTCAATAATCCCATTATTAATTCACTATTTTAATTTTTTACCACTCAAACAAACTTACCAGATTCTCCTTGATCCATTTTTAATTTTTACATTTTATAAAATGTTGTTTTTACGAAATCTTTTAAAAATCATGTAACCTTTTCAAAACGTCAAATTTAATTCAAAATAACGTCAACGTCATAATTTTTAATATTCTTTAAGGTAATAACCCCTCTGTAATTCATCAATTGTATCATTAATCTTTTGTTAAATTAGGGCTGATTATGGCAGTAGTGTTCTGCCGAAACATGTTCGTTCCATTTGTAATTCTACGCTTATTAAAGTTTGTGGAGTTCGACTTAGATATGTTTAAATTTTAATATAAAAAATTAAGTATTTAATAGTTAAATAAATTGTGGCGGCTTAAATGTCGCGCCAAAATGTTTTGGCACAGAGGACGCTGTGAGCGGGGAATCAATAAGGTCACGAGATGAAAAAAGGTACCCCCATCAGTTATTTTTCATCTCTTAATATGATTCAAAATCAATAGATGGCGGACCAAATAGACCAAAAGCTTTAATTTTTTAGAAGGGTTTCCCTTGTTCGGTTTTTTTTGTATCGCTTATTATTAAAAGGGTCTAAGTCACTTTTTCGGCATTTTGAGTTACATATTGCTATATACTAAAATGGCCAAGACGGATCATTTGATGACCGTGTTCTAACTCGAAAATGTTGAAATAAGACGAATCATCAAACAGTAACTTAAATTTCTGATTAATTTTCATTATTTTGTAGTAAGTTTTTACTTCTTCAATTACTTATTTTTGGAGCTCTACAAAATGTATCCTTAATTATTACAAATTTAAATTTTTAAAATGCTTTTCTTGCAGTATTTCTTTATTTCATATTAAGAGATGAACAATAACTGATGGGGGTACCTTTTTTCATGTAGTGACCTTATTGATTCCCCGCTCACAGCGTCCTCTGTGCCAAAACATTTTGGCGCGACATTTAAGCCGCCACAATTTATTTAACTATTAAATACGTAATTTTTTATATTTAGATACTTAAATGAACGTTTAATAAGAGTAAATTTTCTAGAGAGTTTTACACAACACCAGGTTATATCAGAATATACTTGTCGATCTTATGCTTATTATGCAGACAGCGCTACATTTTGTCTGTCTCGTGTGATCCAAAGCGGCATTCAGCAGGAGGTACGTTTGTCAATTCGAGCGGGAGTAGTCACGTTTGACACAACTTGGTCTGTCGTTAAACGGTGTAAGGGTACGTTTATGTTGGAGCTACGATAAACGATAAAATCAATGTTAAATTTTTAGACGCTAGGTTCTTATCGGCGCTCTTATCGTTTATCGTAGCTCGAACACAACCTTCCCTAAGGCAGTCACGGGCGGAATATGGGGATTCAGCCCATCAGCATCCAACAGGGAAACCCAGAGTACACCCCACAGACCTAGTGCGAGATCACAACATTAATGTGGAAACAAACGATGCCATTCGTATAGTCTGAATTCTGTAACTTCAACACACCCATAAACTGGCGCAGAAGTAAAATTAGGGACCGGACGGGTCTTATTTTGAATTTCGGCTCTTGCGAGGGGAGGTCGGCGCTTGGCCAGTGGCTCGCATCCTTCTGCTTGCATGACTCTGCTGCATGATACTAAGACTAATAAGATCTGATCAGTTGCCGAACGAATTTTAAACCGGTGCGCGCATGACGTCATCGCGTGACAAAAATGTACTGCGATATCAGAAGAAACCCGCTTTTAAAGTATTATTATTTGAAATTTTCGTTGTTTTTACTGTTTTGGATAAATATTATGTAAGTATACTCAATAAAAAACAGACTCTTTACGCAACATGGTATTTTTATTTATTTTTTACCTTTTAAAATATAAATATTTAAAATTTATTTTGCATCTAATGAAAAGACCTTTTTTAAAATTTCAGATTCTTCTTGTAAACTGAAAGATTGTTAAATTTAGTAATATTGAAAATAAAATACTGGCAAGAAATAAATATTAATTTTTTTACCATAAGTCGCCAAAAACATAATATAATTTCTACCTTAAAGTTTGTGTTGCAATATGTTTATTATTGGAGTTACCTACTTATAAAGTTTCAAGCCCATTTGTGCCCATCACCAATACTTCAAGTTCACTACTCTTATTTGTGCAATCGTGCTTTTCTTGGCTATAAATAAATTTTAGTAGAGCCAAAATTGTTTCCACAGTCTTAAGCGCAAAATTGCGATTGAATATTTTTACAAGCCTGCATTAATAAAACAAAAAAAAAACATAGGTAACAAAATTAATTAAAGAAGTACATACAAGTTAGGTAAATTTTTAACCTCTTTTTTTATCCTTTCATCACGATTTTTCTGTTCAGATGTTTGGGATTTTGGAGATTTGGCTAGATAAAGTGAATGTATAGAATCATCTTTTAACTTTCACTTATTTTTGGGCAATTGAAATTCCATTAGTTTTTCCTTAGCACAAAAATCATCATCCGAAAAATGTTTCGAACATATTGTAACAGTTTTAATATTAAATTCATGCTTTTGATAGCAATTTTGCACATTTCCTTAACAGTTGGAAAACTAAAGTATGAATAGTTTTTTTTTTTTGAAAAGATGAATAGTTTTTACATTTCTTGTTGTTACTGGTACAACCCATCACTGCACAATAAACCATTGTTTGTAATATTATTACAAAGTACAATGGAAAAATAATTAAATAACTTATTCACCAAAAATTAAAACAGTGTATACAAACTAAATGAACCAAAACACCTGCAATTAGCATGTAGCAGTAGCTATTAGCTCCGTGCAGTTTTGTCACGCGATGACGTCCGAGAATGAAGAGAGATAGACATAAAGATGCGCGTGAACATATCTTATTAGTCTTAGTATCATGACTCTGCTGTGTCTATTATTGTGTGGTGCGCCACTGGTGCATTTCAAACCGACTCGATCGCGCAGAAAATGGCGGTTAGACATGTTGAAGTTACAGAATTCAGACTATACCCCATTTTGGCTGTGTCCCTGATACCTACATCCTGTCCGCCTTATTTTTTAATCCAACCAATTACGATTAATATAATTATTTGTGGTAAAACAACTGACGTAGACGTAGCACGTACGGCGTGCGTTTTACGGTTCATGTAAAACGAAACTTTTAACATAACCAAAGAAGACCCAAGTTTAGGTTTCTCAAACCTCTTTCTGGCGAAACATGTCAGATTTCCAATTTGACGGCAGTTATAAGCGTTTAAAATCGTTTTATATTAAGGCGTGCTTTTAAAGGTAGTGGATCAATGACGAAAATCACAAGAAAACCAATAAGGATGCTTGACCAAAATATGCCGCAGACAATACCAAACGTTGCAGCCGCTCGACCTCAAAATACAAGAGTATTTCTCGATCTTGAGGACTTTGTTAATATTCCAGATAGAAATCGAGGTTTGTTTAATAAGCATGCCTGTTTATTTATGAAATTATATAAACTTGCATGAATTTATTCAAAAAAGCTCAATATTTTGAGTAATAATAATTTGGTATACAAGAATATTCGATTTCTTCCAAACTGGCGATTGATTTCCTTCTGTATATCGGAATGAAAGTGGGAAAGTCGAAAATTTGCATAGACCTTGAACACCATGAAGGAAATAATTAATTACGAAAATAATGGTCGCAAAGAAATTATCATCAATCCGGTGAAAAGTCCGAGGAACGTGATGGCCAGGGCAAGATGATGTTACATGGATTTCTTCTATAAATGTCTTTGTCTTATATAAATGTCAATGCTGAACGTCACACAATTTCGATATATAAAGTTATATTGTGTGCCGTAACAGTGCCCCTCTGAGCAACTAAACATGTCGGTTTCTATGTAAGATGCCTTCCCCATTAGTCGAGAAGTTATTCCGGTGTATGACGCCGATGAATAAAGTCAGGACTTTGACTTTTATTCCTACCACTTCTCTCTCACCTTTGTCCAACCATCTGATGATCATAAACACAATTCGAACTCATTCATGAACAAAATCGAAGTCTTGCCACTCAGTTTTGTCTTGCAATGCACCATCGATGTCTGGTGGATCGTTGAGCATCAGTCAGAAAAAGGCGATATCAAGGACGTCTAAACGAAATGATTCTGCGGTAAAACCCATCTAATGCGCTCCAACCGAACGTGTTGTTCTTAAGTCTAAAATCGTATATTGACATATTGTCAATCTTCTTGTACAACCTTAGAGTTTTTCTTTCATGATATTAGCTGATCCTTGCGGTCAACTCCTCTCATATATATTGGTAACATTCATAAATCTGTTCGGGTTTTTCCTTTTCCCTGCCCAATCTAACCCTATACGTCACCATCTCGCCTGTAAATTCGATTGTGACATAGGACACCTCTCGTTTATCGCTCCATTTGCCCACCAACACTGTAGTGCGATGTACAGCGTGGAAACTACTGAGGGAATAAATTCAGTAATTTCGAAACGAAAGATATTTTTGTAAAACGCTAAAACAGGTCAACTTTTATTTTGAGTTGCGCTGGTTTTAAAGTACTGCACCTATTTGTGACTTCATCTCCTAGTTGTGACGTCACATATATTTTTTTAAATGGAATACTATATTGTGATAACCCCCCTTTACATTACCGCCACATTTTGAATTTGAACATGAAATGAAATGTCAATGACGTCACCAGACGTCAAATTTGAAAATTTGAAACAAACCGCGAAATAGAAAAGGTTGGCCAATGATCGTCAGACAATGAAAGAAAAAGCAGAACCTACGTTGTGTTATTTTCTACAAGACAAGCAATGGCGGGACATTCAAACTTACCCAACAAAACAAACCCCAAATTCTTTAAATTATGCTTTTAAATGTTTATTCAGTTTGAACAACTTTGAGTGTCTTGAGTTTAGTGATTGCGTACTGTGGTTAACAATTTCTGGTGTCTTCGAATTAAGTTGGTACACATGCGATTTCATAATGTTAACAATAATGATTCCAAATAATAAATAACGACGGACAATTTAACATGGTTTCAACAGAGTAACAATTGAAGGAAAATAATAAACAATAATACAATTTAACAATCCTGCGGTACATGATGAGTGAGGTTAGATCAGCTAAATACATTCCACCCTTGAGATTTTGTAGTTTACAGGACTTTACTACTGACTGATACGATGAAACATCTGAGAAGGAAACACAAGAATATTGAAACGCGTGGAGTTATCTAAGTGGGGTGCATGTAAGCCGGAGAGTGGTGGACCACAGGTAGATCCAATGGAAAGACTAAAGTGACGTGAACAAGATAATTGTCTGTCAGTGGGACCAGATTATAGAAAGTTTACTATCATGGGGGCAAACTTGTACATCCAACGGACCAAGAGAAATGAGTTTATTACGGAATTTTCCTAGACATAGTTATGTTGGTCTTTCTTAGGCTTGTCCAAACCCAGTCCAAGTTAGCGGCACTTCCCTCGGGGACCATTTATGAAGCAAGCAATTGGTTTAGTAGCCCGAATCCATACCGCAAACTCCAACCTAAGTTTGACTCAGAAGTTAACAGTGACTCCACTTCGCTTTACCCTGCAATCCCCAGGAGTACATGTCAAGCAAGTTCGAAACCAACCCCCGTTTGACAAATGACCCCAGAAAGCAGGTATTCGCGACTAGGACCGTATAAAATCTCGACAGCAGTATTGCACAACAACTACAACAATGTATGCTATTTGGTCGGTCTGTTGATTCGAAACATGTACGGACACACAACATAATAATAAAATATACAGGACGCAACGATTTCTTTGAAAGGCATTTGAAAGCAGGACGCAACGCGATGACACCCAGAGGCGCAACAAGCAACGAGACTAAGCTACGAACATGCATCAATAAACTACACTAAGTACCGAATTTTGGCCGGTGTCGAAAATAGCTAGATGTCCGCTACAAGCGAATGACGAGACCTTACAAGTGGGCGCAAAACAACGATAAGGCACCGTTCAGACTCCCGACATTCAGGTGTGACGTTTTGCCAGCTTTTACCTTTTGTCTTCAGGTCTTACGGAGCGTTGGTTAATTCAAGTCAACAGAGACAAAAAAGCTTTTCAACAACCGCAAACTGCTGTCGGCTTCATGACGAAAGACAGGTAGTTATTAAAGGATTTATTTCCGATATGCACATGGAATAAAAGTCGGTCAATTCCCTGGCCTCTCCGGACGGCGAGTCGGAAGAAAAATATAGAGCAAATGGTTACCTTATTCCCAGGAATACAATCACCTCACTTGGCTTGGGGACGCGACGGTGGAAATTTAACTAACTCAAACTAAACAAAAGCTGGAACCTGCGCGACATGGATCTCCCTTTCGAAGTCGAACGAACGCGTACAACTTTTTTAAAACCAAAAGAAGCTCAACGGTGGAGATATTACTATGCTTTAACAAAATGACAAATTTAGCGAACAAAATAACGTGGTGTAACTTCCACGGAAGCAGAACACCCACTGCCGCCCTTTCAAGCGTGGTTCCTGGTTCCCACCGAAACTTCCGCCAACTCCCTCTAGCGTATCCATCTCGGGCGGTAACGGTCGCTAAAGGCTAGGCTTCCAGGGCATTTGTCATACTTTGGCGGTGAACGGGTTGCAGCTCTCTTGGATCGTATTAATTTTGAATCTGGATATCTCAATATTTTTTATATAATTTGAAAATAATGTACTACTATTATAAACCTTTTTAATGACCCACCACTACTTAACTCTATTTTCAACAGTTCTTGAGATTTTGAGGTTTTTACATTACATCACCACAACAATATTATAAAAAACGTCGAAGTTTACTGATTATATGTATTTTGATCAAAGCAAAATTTACTACTTTTCTGTATTCTACAGAGTGATCAAGAAGGACTGTTTGAGTTAATATTACATTTAAGATACTTGTTTTGTTCGGCAATTTGTAACACTGCAGCCGGATACACATATTTGACGTAACGTCAACTGAGAGAAAATTGTAGGTTAGGTGAACGATAATCACATTAAAGGTAATGCTCAGAATGTCCCCACAAACTGCTGCCCATTTAGTATAATTTCAAAACATTTTAATTCCAAATTTCGAATGTCAGTAAGTTGTGAATGACGGCTTTCAGCGTCAAGACGTCAACAACCGGAAGTTCAGTATTACCAACTCAAACAGTCCTTGATCACGCTGTAATATCGGCAGGTATATCTATTTTTATACAGTTTTTTCCTCTTTTTTTAAATAATTTATATACCACGATTAAGTTAGTCATTCGATGTCATCAGTGACAATCCTTGATTTCATAAAAAGCGATATTTTGAAAAATTGAAATTTTGCAACAAATGTGAAATACTTAACGGAATTTGTTCCTGACGACAGAAAAATAAACGTTCTCCTAAGTATTGAAGAAAATCCGACATCTACGTGACGCCAAATTGCTTTATAGTTCGACACTGTCAGAATTTTCAAATTTTCGCTTATGCAAACACTCTCTGTCATGCAATAATAAAATGTCAGATAAACGTCACACTATTTTTTATGGATTTTAAGCAATTTAAAGACTTGCCAGGGTTGTGTCAAACTATAATACGTTGTATTACACTTGTTCCTGTGTAAATTGTTCAAGGGAACATTAGAAAAGGGCTTTTTTCAACTTTTTATCAAGTTTACGCGACATAATTGAAATTAGAATTTTGGTTTGAATGTTTGAAAGTTGACACTGACAGCAAAAATGACGCGAGTCCCTAGTAGTGCGGGTATGTGTACCGCATGAAAGTAACTATGAAATAGCGATTTTTATATTAGCCAACATAAAGCAACAGGTGGTGGATCTTTAAAAAGTACACAAACTTTAAAATTTCTTTGGACACCATAATTTTTTCTCACGAATCTGTGAATTCCACCCTAGTTTTGGCTCATAAGTTAGCAGTAACTCCATTTCTGGATACCACTGCAGACCAAGAGACAACCCTAAGTCGAAACGACTTTGACCCCAACTCCCGGGTACACGTTTGCCAGGTAGGGCTGCATAATTCCCCAGCAGCAGCAACGCGAACCACGAAATTAAGGACGCGCTGGCAAAGTGGTGGGGATTCGCAGTTGAAAACAAATCTAAACAAGCGTTGGGCGTTTGTACAAATCTTAACAGATAGATATGATATGCACTCCTTTTTGTTTTTATTTGAAACAAAAAGGATGGCTCAAGGCAAAAACCAATTTTAGTGGCTTAATTCGCTTGTTTAATATGCAAAAAAGAAATATTGAAATAAATGAAAATTTAAAATTTTTAGTTATGAAATGGATTGAAAATATCAAATTGCCGTCTCCATACTTTTTTATAATTACCAACAAAATTTGAAACCAATCGGCACTAGGTAAAAAAGGATATTTAAAAAAAATGGGTAATTTTAACATGCGTTCGTGAAGACTCGGACCCTTCCATCGCCATGTTATTGCTTGAAACTTCAAGACTTTTCACATAGGTGGTGCATCCGACGATTGTCATTAAAGTTACTAGATTCTGGTAACTTTAATTGTCATATTGTCATTTGTGTATGTTTAAAATCTGTAGGTCTGGAGCAAAATAGCCGAAAAGTGTGTTTACTTACGAATAACAAATCAACATTTGTATTGGTTGCAATACTTAGATCATAAAAATTGGTTCAGCCCAAAGGGGCCCCGTGAGCCCCCATGAAACCCAAGAGGGCCCCCATGTCCATGTTTTAATAGTTATTTTGCTATTCGGGGCGGAGACAAATCCAACAAATCAAAAAACATAAAAAGCCGTTCTTGAGTTATAAACCCAAGAGGGGCCCCTAGGCCCCATATCTGTGTTTTAATATGTAGTTATTTTGCTGTTCGGGGCGGAAACAAATCCAACAAATCAAAGATCATAAAAATTGGCTCAGCCCAAGGGGGTCCCCTGAGCCCCCATGAAACCCAAGAGGGCCCCCATGTTCATGTTTTAATAGTTATTTTGCTATTCGGGACGGAGACAAATCCAACAGATCAAAGATCATAAAAAGCCGTTCTTGAGTTATAAACCCAAGGGGGGCTCCTGGGCCCCACGTCTATGTTTTAATATGTTGTTATTCTGCTGTTCTGGACGGAGACAAATCCAACAAATCAAAGATCATAAAAATTGGTTCATCCCAAGGGGACCCCTTGAGCCCCCATGAAACCCAAGAGGGCCCCCATGTCCATGTTTTAATAGTTATTTTGCTATTCGGGGCGGAGACAAATCCAACAGATCAAAGATTATAAAAAGCCGTTCTTGAGTTATAAACCCAAGGGGGGGGCCTGGGCCCCTTGTCTATGTTTTAATATGTACTTATTCAGCTGTTCGGGGCGGAGACAAATCCAACAAATCAAAGATCATAAAAATCGGTTCAGCCAAGGGGGCTCCCTGAGCCCCCATGAAACCCAAGAGAACAAACTTTCTTTACTTTTTTAATTTCTAAAATATTTGCTAATAACACCGAAACTAGCCGACTCTCTCTGAAGGTGGTCACCGTAAATGGCCGACACTGCGACACTCAAAAATCTGCTCAACAAACAAATTGCAACAAATACCTAACCGATACCACGGCTTTAATTTATGCACGGCCATGCACGGGCTTTATGGTGGACTTCCATGGTTTTCTTATTTATTTTCATACCATTACTACCCTCTATGCCTTTTTATGCAAACCTTCAAATGAACGTTGTCCATGCACCCCCCACCACTTTGTCGGCGCGTCCTTAATGCTATTTGGTCTATCTGTTGATTCGATACATGTATGGACAAACATAAAATAAAATATAGAGAAACGAAATGTAATGACGGAGACGCAATTGTTTTCGGACGCCATTTCGAAACGAGCGCGACGCAACGATATCTAGGGCTCACACCCAAGCGAGGCGGAACTACCCCTAGGCTACAACATGCACAAAAAACCAACTTGATACAGAAATTTGGCTTCCCGGTACCTAAACTAGCTAGAAATCGTAACATCCAAAATGACGACGCGACGGACACAACATAGCATAAAAAACAAACAAACACACAAACAAGAACCAGAACATTGGGTATTTCGCTGTGCCGCTTTTTTCCCTTTTCTTGTTCTTGGTGGTTAATTTAAGTTAACAGAGACAAAATAGCTTTTTTAAATGACCGCAAGCTGCTTTCGACCTCATACAGAAAAACAGGTACCTACTTATTTAACGATTTATCCTGGTTGGAATAGCAATATTGGATATTATTTAAAAAAAGGCTAGTGATTTATCAATATCTGGCTAATCAAAAGACGGACGACTCGCTTCACACAATGGCGGTGGTTTTAGTGACGCTACCAAGATGGCCGGACAACGGTAAAATTTAAAAAATTTTACCTAAGAATGTCTGGTATGCACGTGAAAAGAGCGCAACATATTCGTTAATTTCCTTGGCAAATAAAAATGTTCGTTTACCAATAGATTGAAAAAATCAATCGGTCTAACTCCTAAAAAAAAAAAATATATTGAGTGATAATAATAGATACATAGGTACTGTTGAGGTTAACACAATAATAACAATACTTACCATCGGGCTATCTTAGCCGCTCCCTGTTATTTACCAAAAACATGTTTTTTCATGACGCATCATCACTGGTCCATTTGTGGGTTCCTCCTCCTCGAGTTCCTCATCTGAAGAGTCAGCTGATGTGACACAATCATCGTCCAAATCGGCGATCGCTTCGGTCTCCCAGCAAGACCTCTAGGCCCCCTGCCTAAAAATCATATTGCAAAGAAAGATTAATAAAACCCAGTTAGGGGAAAACCAACATTTCTGAGGTGTAGATAGATGGTGTTACAAAAAGGGTGTATGATGGAAGCGTTAAATTATGTTCAAAGTGATCTATATGACTATGGAGGTAGTGCACTTTTATGTTCCTTTTACAGCCTAAATTTTGGAAGTTAAGCTTAAGAGGGCGTATACAAGTGTCGGTTATTTTAAATTTGGGGCAGTTCAATGTAATATCCTGTGGGGCGCTAGTTGTCCATAAAGTGAATAATTAGCGTGGTTACACTCCCTTGTGCATCTGTAATAGCTACTACCCACAAGATGTCGCAACGCAATAAGCGAATCCTGTAATCATAAGACAGTCTATCTATCCCATGTCACACGTAACCATCCTATGGTCGACGTAGCATAAAAAGCCATAAATTCTCAATATTTGTAAACATACCACACAACATTATACTGAACAAAATCCTCAAAAGAAGAGACAAAAACATTTGTAGGGGACGAAGACCAGCATATTATGTAGTTACTGAGTAACTTTTTATACATTCAGTTTAACAATAAAAATCATTTCCTTTGATATCGAACATTTATCACAAATTATGTTGTAGAAAACTGCACTTAGAAAACGTTTTACCCTGTATGACTCAAACACGTGATCAGACCTACTAGATACATATTGGGTAAATAGTCATGTATAAATGCTAATTAAATAGTTTTATCTGCTGAACCCTCATAATAATATGGTTCAACAGAAATGCCATTTTCGATCAAACAATAGTAATTTATTTTCAGAACAAACTAAACATTCGGTCTTAATTTTCCTGTACGATACGTTTTTTAGATGTAATATTATGTAGTTTGTAGGGTATTTTTTTGATTGATAAAAGTGGCGAATGTTATAAAACTAAGCGTAAGATAAAAAAGATTAACGTTTGATATAATCACTAAAGGTAAGGTAAAAAGGGTAACTGTTCGATATAAAAACTCTAACGTCAGATGAAAAATATAACTACGATATAAATAGTAAATCTATATACAGTGTGGAAACTAACGCATAAATTCAGTAATTCCATTGATATTTTTTCGACTATTTTTTTTATTATTGATTTTTGTAGTATGTACTCTTCATTCCATTTCTAACCGTCTAAAATTTTCAGTATGTTATATTAGAAAAAAAAATCAAGATAAACAGTTCAAGTATTAAAAATTAAGGAAAATAAATGTAGCCACCTAAAAGTTATTATCCGATTAACCGAACCGAACTGAAATTTTAGATCCGCCTTTTTAACCGAAACAAGTCTAGACAAAACTCCGTATTATCCGAAATTTGCAGGTGAACTTTCCAGAATTAATAAAAAAAAACTGTTTTTTTTTTAATGAGAAGTGACTTCCGAATTCCATTTCAATTCTAACAGATATGTATTTTAAGGTTTATTTATGCAGTTGAAAGTTGGCATTATCATTAGCAACATTATAAAAGCCAAAAAGCATAAACGTATGTTACGTATGTATGTAATTATACTTAGGTAGTGTATTTAGGCACATACCTATGTACATAACTTTTTTTACAGAAATTTTCAATTGATTTAATATAATATTTGTTCTATATGGTACTTTTGCTTTTTTTACAAAGAATCCGTATTAACCGAACTTTCGATTATCCGAAAAGGCTCCGGTCCCGCCTGTTTGGGATAATCGGGAGTCTACTGTACTTGAAATATCGAACTAGAACTTTATTATCTGCTCAATTCAGTTAGCATTCCCAATTTAATAAATTTTTAATACATGAACTTTACGACTGTTATTCTTGCTATACCCATTCGAGATTTCTTCCAAAAAATTAATATCAACGGAATTACTGAATTTATGCGTTACTTAGTTTCCACAGTGTATGTATATAAAAATCGACGTGTGTATGTATGTATCGCGGTCGGAATAAAAACCAAAAAAAAATCGAGTTTTTTCGAAAGTGACAGTTTCAGTTTCTGCTAGGACTTTGATAACACCCTGTATATGTGTACATAATATATACACATATGCATTATTTAATATAAATGCAGAAAACAAACATACATATACTACAAGCTATAAAAATAAACTTCTTAACACTTAATCTGGACCTGATGAGTATTAAAAGGGCCAATCTCAATTTTCAATCTTTGTAGATACATAATTGTGATTTAGTTTATAACATACCAGGAGATAGTAAGGATCTCCAAATATGTATTGCATAAATTAATCTTAAATTTCTCTCACATTCCAATTTTTCTTTTTTTATTTACCTTTTGAGAGATTGAAATTTTTAATAGAAAATAACTAAATATTTTTTTGCATTACATTTTTCCTAAAAAAAGTCTCATTTGATCAATGTCGTTTGTAAATACTGCTTCTTTCGGACCGGCTATTAAATAAGCTGCTTCGCACAATATATCCCATTTGGGTCTATTTCTAAGTAAAATCTCTAGTCGTGATTTATAGGGGTAGCTGCTGTCAACGACGGGACGCTTGAACTCTGGGTTATGTTTGGCAAAGCTGTTATTATTCTGTCTCTTTCTATTCCAAAATCGTTGACTATTTCATGTTAGGAACGTATTTCTGTACCTTTATCGGTTTGAAAAACGGTGACTCGCCCACTTCAAAACTGCAGATTGTCCGAGTGCGACAACAGTCTACGCTACATTTGTTTTGATTTTTGTGATCGCCTTGGGTGCCCTCTCTTATAGAGGTGCCAAACTGCTTTGACTCAGATTCGGCGGCGAACCAAGGGACGATGCTCTTGTAAAAATGGCGCCTAAGAACTCGCATTGCCCCATCCAAACATTTAATTTTGTTGGCAGGTTATCTCCATAACGAGGTAATTCCATGTTATGCGCTTCTGTACTAAGTTACAAGAAACATTAAACCAGAGTATGACATACTTTATATTGGGCACAAATGTTAGATGTAACCAAACAATTTTTTTTATGTTTTTAATAAACCTTAATTCATTTAAATTTGATGCCAAATATAACAATAAAAAATAGGCCATACCTTAGTTTAAACTCATTACCATGCTTCTCTAAAAAAGTTTTACGATTGCTTAACAAATGTGATAGATAACCTGCCCACAAAATTTGCACTCTTTTTGTATGCGCCCTCTTAAGCGGCAGTTCACCAACTAATTCTAGATAGTTGTCAGCCTTGCAACCGCTACAAAATATTTCCACGAAAATCGTTCTACTTCAGTCATGGAAGCCTCAAAATTAGTGGAGTCTAATTAATTGAGGTATTTGAGGTCCACCAAAAATGCCTGCTTTTAATTTCTCAGTACTTAATCCAGGAAAATTCTGAGAAATGAACTGAAAACATTGACCATTTCTGTACAGAGCTAGGGTGGAAGAATGATTTTTTCTGGGGGAACCAAAAGGCTCATTTATTATTTATTTCGCCAACAACAAGACCATTTCTCATAGGCCAATTTTTTGTGTCCAATGATTTGATTTGGCACTCTCCCAGAGAGAAATAAAACAAGGGTACTATTGCAACCTATAATAGTTGTAATGTTCTGACAAATATTTGAGGTATGGTTATGACACAGAAAATACAGTTATGTCCCCAAAAGTCATATAATGAACAAATAAATAAACAGAAAATTTCTTACAATTAAACAATATTAAATTAACCTTGTGATGATTGAAATTAAATTGACAAGTTCGTTAAATAAAAAACTATATGAATGTTGAAATGAAAATGTAACGAATTAAATTATGACTATTGTACTACTCTTAAAAAGGTTAAATTACATTGAAATGATTAAATACAAGATTAAGAAATGTGTTAGTTGAAAATTTACAATTTACGTGTGGATTACGTCAGTCCAGAATCCTACATGGGGAAACTACTCCAAGAACGTTCTTACACTTAAAAGTGAAGCATGAAACAATACTACGGTGACTGCTGGTGTTCTCCTATTTGATTGCGAGAGAGAATAGTCTATGTCTGCACGCAATAAAATACTTTATCTTACCTCTTTTCCCCCCAATCTCAACACGTATCGATATATCCGCGAAGCGATTTAATTAATTAAGTTTTGTCGCGTTGAATGCTATAGAAGTTTTTACCGTGCTTTTTGTGCGTGCAGTTATCTCTAATTGCTGATTCGTTCTTGAATTTCTCGATGGCCAATACGCGGCAAAATCAAGTTGTAACAGTACCCAACAAAAAATTAACCATCTTGAAGTCGACACAGATCACCCAATTATTTTCAACATATTTTATTTTCTGTAAAAGAACTGAAATTACACCATACTCTTCTTTCATACATGTAGAGTGAGCAATTGGAATAGAAGCATGTTTATTGTCATTATGTAAAAGGACTGTTTTTTACTACTGTCAATGAAGAGGTCTCCAAGCCCATGAATGTCAGCAAGCCGCTCAGATCACTACAATATACAAAACTTTCATCAGAAGAAAAATTTTAATAAATTTTGTTCTCTCGGGGATATGAAGTAATCCGTACACCAGAGGAAAGGCAATTTTTTTCTTTTCTTCTCGATGCTAGCAACTCAACACGCTCTTTTGAAAGAATTAAGTCTCTGATGAGACCATTAAGCTCACTTCGTGAAACTGTTTTAGGATTTGATGTTTCTCCACAGTATATTCAGTCATCATCTACTTGAGCAACACTAGGTACTTCAATTTGATCCTTCTGAGATTGCTGATGAAAAACTGGTATTGGAACATTTTCTGAATGAGGAATGGGTTTGTTTGTTGAAGAAGTGTTGGGATATTTCCATTTGTGACGATTGTTTTTGTTGATGCCCACTATAGTAGGGGAGCCCTGGATGCTAAATTTGCAGTTACTAAAGCGTCATGGGGACCCATTGTATTGTGAAGATTAGGTTCTAAAACGAAAAACAGTTTATGTTAAGTTTTCCGTTTTAGTGGGGGGAAAAGCGTGTACAAATTTTCAAAAATGTAAAAAAAAAACAGTCACTTGGAAATACTCGAGCGCGTCAGACATTCATAGTGTACACGCGCTTTGTCTTTCTGATAACCGGGAGATATTAATCTGACGATTAACTAGTAGCAGTAAAAAGGGTTTAAAAAAATAAATTAAAAAAAAGTTATTCGAGCGTGTCAGATATTCAGAGGGAATGTTAAGTGAACTCAAAAAAGTGTCCTATTCAAATGACTGACGATTTGGACGTGACCAAAAGTCATGACCGATTTTTAAAAATGTAAAAAAAAATTTGACCTTCAAATACTCGAGCGCGTCATATTTGTATACAGACGGTTCAACTTGATGCCCTAGTCGTCCTAAATGATAATCTGACAATTATATGGAGGGATATTGTAAATCTGACAATTTGAAAAAAAAAACGTTTTTCTTATTACTGGGTGTGATAAAAATAATATGTACATAGAAAATTTAATCATTTATTTGAAAAAAAAATCGTTTTTTTTTATTACTGGGTGTGATAAAAATTATATGTACATAGAAAATTTAATCATTTATTGATATAAAATAGATAAAAAAAAATAAAAACAAGTATTTTAATCTTCATCCTCACTGGATTCGTCTTCGAAGTTGATTTCCACTTGTTCAACTTCCTCGTCATGTCGTGTTGTATAAAAATTAAATTTATTGTAATTATTTATATGTAAGCCCAAATTCAGTGAAAATCTATCAAAGTAAGGAAACTGTAAGTGCAAGAAATATTTGAGACCAGTTTTTAGACCTCTGGATCTGGTCAAGTATAAACACAACAATGACTGTTTTTCATACAATGGAAATATTGCATATTTCATAGAATGTCAGTAGTTTCATATGCATATTATTCATTGATTTACGAGGTACCGTCGCCCGACTCCATAATCTAAGATATTATTACTTGAAATGTTTTTTGGACCTCGTGAGAGTGCAGCAAGCATGTTGGACAATTCTACTTAACCTTTTTGATGATATTATTTTTTCAATACCAAATTAAACAAGACCCCGATGTCAATGTGAAAGGCAGGAACTGATTCGAACTGGCGCGGAGTGGGAAGGATAAAAAAAAATAATCGCGCCCGAGTATTTCGAGGTGACGTTTTTTTTACAACTTTGTGACTCGCCCATTTCCTTATGTCACGCACAAATTGTCAGATTATTGAAATATACACTTTTCTACACGTACTTAACTTACCTTGTCTTAATCTGATGCGCTCGAGTTTTTCTGAGGATCGATTTTTTTTCTAATCTGACGGGCTGCCCTCAACGAGCCCCTCTATATTAAGGGTTCATATTTGATAGGGGTACATTACAGGGTGCAAGGTTTCTCCCCATATGATTTTCTGACGCGCTCGAGTAACGCGCAAAATCCCCACTTGGGCTCCCCTACTACAAAAGTAACAGTCATGATGATTTTTTTGTTCTCGCTAAATCATAGATATTCCAAACTTCAAAGACTTACGTGTTCCTTTCTCCTATTGTCGCAAATGTTCAATGCACATTCTACATGCACTATGAGACACCCACGCTTTATCTTGATCGCGAATTTCAATTCCGAAGTAAGCAAAATACAAACGGATCACAGTGTCTATAATCGATTTTCGCTGATCTTTCAATTAGTATTCACTACAAACGTAACAAAACATATCAGGGTCATTAACACAACATCTGAACTTACTAGCCATAATTAAATAATAAGATAAATTTTATCTGTTATTGTAAGATTGACTGTTTACGAATAAGACCGGAAAAAACGAGGGTAGTAGGTACACTAGAGCTTATTGTTGAAATCACTAATATCAATATGTTGTATACTACCTTCTTTAACTACCACAGATACAAACAGAGCTGCACGTTTTTTTTTTTTTTTTTGTAGGCCTGTGAATCTATAGCTATGAGAACAATGATCACAATCATAGAGCACGATTTCATGTTGGATTAAAGGCCGGCTGCTATGGAGACGTCTTAACTAAAGACCAGGCAGTAATAACCAATTTCATGTGAAATTAAACTTGAAATTCGTCCTGCGTGGTTTTTAGATAAGACGTCTTCATAGCAACCGGCGTTAATACCGGTGCAATCCAACATGAAATCGGGCTGTTAGTTAGCTTCTAGTTTATAATTTAGCTACTTGTTTCCTGTTTATGACTTTCGTTCTTCCTACCGTAAAATGATGTCAACATTTTAAATCTAAACTACATTTAAAACCAAACTGCTGTGTGTGGTTAGTAGAATTAATAATTAATTATTGTATAACGATTTTTTTAAAGTAACAAAATATTTTTTTAACGTAAACACCACCATTTTTGAAAATTTTATCGTATATACCCTGCACATCAATTTCAGGGTGTCATTGCCACTTCTTACAAGACGACTGAAAAGCTCCAGCTGCAGTTTACCCTTTGATTACATCTTGTTGTGACCGGAACATGTGAACTCGTATCATGTGATTCACGTATTAGCTTCTCAATTACAACCGATAAACTCCAATATTTATTACATTACTCAAATGATAAACGTTGAAATTTAGTAGTTCCGTTCATGTTTAATCACGACGACGCCAAACAGTAAACTAGTGTCGATGCGGGCGTCGTTACTGCTTAAAAATAGATTTTCAGTTCGCCTGCTTTACTTCAGATTGTTTTTCCTCATTTTACCTTCATTGTTCATGGTGAAATTTACGAAGAATTCGAAATGGACAATTACTTCTTGCCAGCGATTGGTCCATTCCTTGTTGTTTCCGCTATAGTAATTTTTATAGTAATACTCAAATGGTGTATTGGTATGTTAAATTTATATTGTATAATTGATACGTATATACATACAATTGAAGATAGTCGGCGGACAACTAAAATCACCAGGCGGCAACATTTTCAAGATATTTCTCAGCATGTAGGACCCTATACATCAGCCCCTCTGGAACACGTTGAAATCGCTGCCACTTCAGGGACTAATCTATCAAACTCAGGTGAAGCAGCACAAAAATGACCAAAATTTCTATATTTCCAAATCAAATGTGGCGAAAGCATGTCACATTTTATTTCTTTATATTTTTCCATCCGTACCACACGCGACTGAACTCATATAACTCATATGAATTTGGTGAACTTCTTTTAAGATTCTGAATGAACTCTTGGAGAATTGGTAAATTCAAAGCATTCTCTTGACCTTCGTTTCATCATTCGATGCGTTTCTCTATAAAAAAGCATGCATAAGCACATTCTTGATTCGTATTCAGTCTGATTTATAAAACTCGTGAAAAAGTAGTGCTTTACATACTAATGAGGTAAGTTTCTTTTTAGTTGTAATTCTTTACTATCAACAATTTATTTAAAATTTTATACATAGTTTATACAGGGTCGGCATAAATGATTCGTATAGGCAATATTAATTGAACGTCAGAATTCTCTACTTTCATTATATCATGGGTTCATTAATTATTTAGATACATTCCCTATATGCCAAAGTGACGTTGGGTTGATAAGTGTAAAAATACCTATGTTTGTATTTGGTTGCTGATAACTTTTACATAAAATGTTGGTAACGTTTACTATATTAATTTAAAGATTTTATCATAATTATTAAACAGTTATTATTTTTGAACTAAATTATACTAGAACCTGTAAATTTCATCAATTTTTCTTTCGATAATGAGGACACAAGTACAGTCAGATTACAAAATAGATAGTTACCATAGATAAAGTACACTCAAAAAATACTCAGTGGTTCTAACAGGGCTGCAAAAATTTGGCACTTTTATTTGACGTTTCAAATATCACAAATACCACACGGCTTAGCTTATCAAAGACAATCAAAATCTGTCAATTTAACTGTCACAGCCGCCACTGATCAAATAATAATTCATGAACTCACGGTATATCTCTCACGGCGTAGAAATCGCGCACTATGTTGTTGCATACATGTTTTCTAAAATCGTCCTAGAATCCACTTTTCTGGACAATATACTTTACTCGTTACTGTTCCGTAAGCTACATTCGGCATTTCCAAACGTAATAGATACTACTGGCAAAGAAAAATTGTTACATATATGATATAATAATATATCACGTACGCCAGGGCATCCAACGTTCTGGCCGCGTGTCCTATACTATTTTTCTTCATTTAGCTGAAAGGCGGTCGTCCTGGTGGCGTAGCGCTCGAGGAACAGCCTCTTTTGTGGCCGGCGAGCAGTAGCCCGCCCTACTTTTGTAAAACCGAGCCGAAGCCGAGGGAACACTGACTTTTGGCTATGGGAGGTAGAAAAATTTATTGCACAAAAACAATAAAGAAGTACTTTTTGCAATAACAGTGAACCATTTTTTTACACTGAAAATGGTGAACGGTGATTCAGCGTGTTTCGCAAAAACGTTACATAATTATCCCTCCAAGTGTTCTTGATTTCTTCTGTCTGGGAAAGTTCTGGAATGATTACATCATCCGCTGCGAACATTCGGGAAGGTAGTTGATCCTAACCCAATACGACTTTCGGCGCGAGCGTCGATCAACTTCTCAAGTTTATCCAAAACTTTGTTGTGTACACAAAGTTAGGGCTTCTTTTCATAATATTTTAAAACAATGGTGATACCTTGTTTCATATCGACTGAGAATTTGCTCCTTTTAATAGTTTTATTAGCCATTAAAGTAGGTGCTACATAATAAAAATAAACATTTTCTTATTTCCGTATATTGGAATAATTATTGTTATTCATCCCACCAGTGGGATAGAAGCACCATTACAGCAGCGAGTCTGAAGATTGCAGATGACGAGGTCGTTGGACCGAATTCATCTATAATCACACGATTTGCTGTAATTATGCTCTAGCCCACGTAGGGATGAATTCAAAATTTTATCTACAACTTCCTGAAACTTAAAAAAATACATATATTGGAAATGAAGAAAAAAAATTCTTATGGTAACCACTCGAAAGTTGTTATGGCAATATTTCGTTACTCCCCTAGTGGAGTAATGAGGTTCATTACTCAACTCAAATTAAGCCATCTGAGTGCGGTAATAAGATTATACCACTAGTTCATTAGTCAACTGAAATAATCCCTAGATTTTAGTATCCTTATGTAGAGGAAAGAAGCAAGCAATTTATTATGCAACAATCGCGTACACATACTACGCGCTACGCGCGACGAAAATCGGGCTATATTTTGACAATTTCGCGGCAATATGTTTTGTTATTTCGGTAGCGGTCGCATGACACGATGGCAAGGCAGCCTCTGGCGGCATCATACGTGTTCTGATGAGAACAACAGCAACAACAACAGCCTGAACGAGTGTTTAAATTTTAAACTTGAACTAATTTAACGACGTTTCACCTATCCCACTTTGCGTTCCCGATACAGCCTAGTCGATGATTTTGAAATGTGGACAGATTCAAATATAGATTCAGACATTGGATGAATAGCTAAATGTGTTACCAATATTTAATACACATTTAGACATTACATTTTCTTCTAAAAAATATCAGAAAATGGAAAAACGGCTTTCTGTGGATTCAGAAGATCTCCCAAAAAACATGCTGTCCCAGCCACACCTTCATATAAGCTAAAAGGATAATCTGGTGTCCTTGCTGCACTCAAAAACTGGTCATCCTGCAAAAATTTGGCGAAACTAATAGCTCTATACAAATGTTTTGGCTGTTGTGTGAGTCTGTATAGCAATAAGAAGGCATAGCCATTTCCTGCTACACCATGACAGATTCCAGGTCCCTTTTTCAGTAAACCTTTCGACCAGATTAAATCTCCCATTTTCTCACATGACTTTAGATATTTATCATGATTCCATACTAAATATGCCTTGGCCATTAGGTAAATTACACCACCAGCACCATGGCACCAATGTACTAACTCATTCTGTTCCCCTATTTCATCACAAGCACAAGGAAAATTTCCTTCTTTATCTTGAAGAGACAATAGATAATCAACTGATGCTTGAACATCTACAGCCTGTACAGGGTTGGATTCTAAATATCCAGGGACACTTAATATTGCTTGGAGTATTGTACAAAGACCATGTGCAGCACCTAAATACTCAACATCATAATATGAGTACATGAGTGGACAAGGGCAGCGGCGCCTCTTTGCATATTCACGGCCTGAGTTTAACATAATATTACACAAATTGTGGAGATCATTTAATGGTAGCTCTGTATCTGTTTCTTTAGCTAACCAGAGTGTTCCTAATACATAACCTGTAAAAATGCTTATAAAGAAATGTCTTGTTCTTATTCATTATAAATACCAGCTCTTCCAACGAACAATTCATCTGAACCACAATTCAAGAAATTAATATTCTTACAGATGTTGCCAGCTTCTTGAAACATATTCTTAAACTTGTTACTCTGATCACAATTACCTGTGGCTTTAAAAATAGCAGAAGCAACAGCATATATCCCAGAATTTCCCAAAATAAAAGAGGGTACATCGTTTGACGAACTGCGGCGTATTGCATTAAATGCTGGAGTCAGATATTCCAATGATTTCGACAAAAACTTATCTTTCTGTGGGGACAGTATTGGTATTTTACTTAGGTGATAGTACATGTATGAAATTCCACCCGTACCCAAGTATAAACCGTCGCGTCCGTTGCGATCAGTGGGTGGTACTGCCTTTTCTATGTCTGTTACTATTTTGTCAATAAAAGTTGTGACAAACTTTTGTGGAATCTGTGTATCAAGATCTTGACCTGTATAATCCTGCATTCGGTTGGGAAAATAGCGCGTTGGTGCCATTTTTCGTTTTAGTTGGTCGTCGTAATGAATATGTGAAAAGTAGCGTCGACAAACTCTTAACATCAATAACAAAGTATATCTCGGAAACACATGATGTTGTTTATTTTCGAAATTGTCGAATTGATCAGCTGTGGTGTCAGATGACAGTGTTCTCAACGTAGAGAAGTGAAACCACTACGTAAATACGCAAAATGAAAGAAATAACCTTCTTGTTATTATAAATAAGGTTTCAAATTTATATTTTATGTCGATTTAAAGCAGAATTGGCTTTTACTTAATAAATTGAACTGCATTGTTTACCATTGTTTATTTCCAATATGTTGGTATTAGAGGAATTTTTTGACAGTCGATTTCTGATCTGTTATTTAATTATCTGATCGATGTGATTTTTGATTTTAAACCAATTTGATTTAGTAGGTTAGGAATAAGATTAATTATGCAGTAAACAGTTTTGTTTAGATTTGGAATATCCATGAACATTATGTGGATTTTTACCTTATCAAGTGATACGAATTAGTGCTATTACTCATCTTACCTCATCTATTGTGCTAATAAGTCATGGATGTATTTATTCCTATTGTAATTTTTGTGCTAGTATTTATATTATTCTCAATTTGCGGTTTTTGTTGCAAAAGAAAACGTGAGGGCACTGTCTATGGACGTAAGTGCACGGAGTATCTCAATAAAACTTTTAATTGACATCTTCCAGTATCTGGTATAAACGTTGCTGTAAATGGTCAACCTATTTCAGCGTCTCCAGTGGTAGTGCCCCCTTACCCAGTGGAGCCTCGACATCCTACACCCCAGGCAGTACCGCCAGGACCAGGGTTTGCAACACACAATCCTCCATATCCTACACACACACCACATCCAGTACCTGGTTAGTATTACTTGTGATTAGTTTATTTCATGTCATAATTGAATTAATGTTTTCATAGTTCCATTCCACTATCCTCCAGTTGTGGGTATGTAAAATATTCTACAAGTTTGTTTGATTAATTTTTATTATTTGTGTGTGATGTTAACTCTACTGGGTATCTCAAGGTTAGCTTCCTGAAAATCAGAATATTTTATAGGTGTTTTTAAAATGCAATTTGTTGTAAGACCTTTGTGGCCCTTATACTGTATACCTAATTCTTTCATGTTGAAGGAGGATAACCATTTGTGAGACACTCTATATGTATATGTGTGATCATTTCTAGTAAAAGTACTTTGTTTTTCAGGTTCAACACCATTTCCTCCAGTTACCAGCCATGTACCTTATCCCCCAGCTTCAGGATCAGGCCCATATCCTCCAACAGGTCCTCCAATTGGTAGCACAGCTCCATACCCAGGTTATTCTACTCAACCTCCATCTTACTCAGAGGCTGTTGCTCAACCTCCTGTACAACCACTACCTGCTAAAGAAGGCTATGTGAAACAAGCACCATATAACCCTAACTATTAATTTTCCTTTATGTGGAAGTATGTATAGAATAATAAATTTTGTAATTGTGTAAATTTTTTCCTGTTGTATTTACAGGTTTATTGGAATATGATGTTATAAGATCTGAACACTGTTTTTTTGTTGTGAAATGAAATTTGAAGGCACTTTGTGTTTTTTTAAGCATCTGTCCAAGAGTTTACTCGTTATTTTATTGTGATAACAAGTGCTTATGTATTTAAGTTCTTAATTTTTATGGAATATATATTTTTTGTGTAATGATTTATTTAATCCTTGGAAATGAGTATGTGGTAAAGTGGTCATAGCTTGTATACTTTATTCGCAATCCATATAACATGTCAAATCACATAAGTTATATAACATGTTTTTACAACGTGCGTTCAACAAACATCGACGACGAAGCAAGCCTTGGAATCTTCAAAGTCATATCTGCAGTTAGATCACACACATGCAATGCTGATTACAGGTAAACAGTGACATTATTAAATGCGCATAGAAGAATGGCAGGAGCCTTCACAAGTTCTGGCTAGTGGGCGCACGGGTGCATGGCTTCAGTGTCTGGCCGCGTGGATGAGGCACCGCCATAAAAACCTCCCCAATCTAACATGTAAGGTGTCAGGTGACAAATTTGTCACCATCTACGCCATACGTTTTTTAATCCATGGCCCACTTGGCTTCGTTTTTTGTTGAACGCACTATATTTCTTATGATTAATTTATGTATCTTGTAAATTAAGTTTTGTCCATCAAAACCGAAAAATAAACTTTTCTTCATGTCAGCCACAATCAACTCGGTTGGCATCATCGTTGGAGTTCTGTTTTAGGGTTCTGTTTTGGTTCCGAACGTGCTAGAATAAAGTCAGAGAAAACGTTATCTATGATAAAATTAAAGTAAAATAAACTGGCGTATTAGTGAAAGACCAAAACGAAAGCACCCATAAGATGAATACGTTTAATATTAAAGGGGTAATACACCCAGAAATACCAGTATTAATTCGTTTTTAACAAAGAAATTAATGTCGGTGCCAGTATAGTGTACGGTTTTGTCACCATAAAAAAAACTAATTGCAAAAATCTTTCATCGTTGTGTTGTCCTTTCTTAGAATCAAACTGGATAATTATACATATGTATTATATTTTTGCCCTGGTTATATCGCTGGCTGATTGTAACAACTAGGTAACTTATATTTCGTTGTTTTGGAGAAATGGCTAAAACAGTTTATTGAGGTTGTGAAAACAGATCGAGATACCGTCAATTTAACAACAATTCCTCAAGCCGGTATGTTTTATTTGAACTCATGCTTTTTGCATTAAATTCTGCCCTCTAGTTTAACACACAGTAAATAACTCAAAATGCCTAAATTTCGGCTTACCTACTTCTTATATTCAGCCGGCGATATTATACAGGGTGCTATGGAAGTCCTAGCACTTAACATTTTTCCGACCCCTTATTTCACCCTCCGCCTATTCCGATTTGAACTTGAACGCGTCAGAACGTTTTTTCCGAACGAGATAAACACCTTCTAAGTTTCTTGGGACAAAAAATTTGTCGTTGAGACCCCCAAGATACATCAACTGCATGCGACACACAGCAGAACTTTGAGTTGCCTATCCGGCAAGTTCCTCTGAAGTTAGCAACACCCATGAGGTTGGCAACACAAAGTGGACTTGTTGGGCTTAAAACCTCGGTTGGCATCCCTGCCTCCCTGCTAGGTGGAAGGGGAACCAACTAGCCGCCATTGCACAGGGAGATTTCATTCCATTTTTAACCAGCAAGACGTAACTAACGCTTGATTCTCTGTTTGTATCTGATTTTGTTCCACTGTGAGTTTTCCTGTTTTAAAGTTGGGTGTGCTCAATGTTTAAACTGCATTGTCGAAATTTTACGTTACCAGAAGGATCGGTTGAATTTCAATTAACGATTGTGTGTGTAGTGTCGACCAACTTAATCACCAGGTAACCTTTATTCTATCTATTTCTGTTTGTCATACTCAATAACGAGAATGCCATGAAATTGACCGGCGTTTGTTCCACGTGCATACCAGAAACTCCTAGATAAAAGACAGTGCATATTTTACCGTTAGTTCGCCATTTTGTACGCTAGGACGTCATAAAACTCGCCATCTTGAAAAAGGAGTCGTTCCTACTTTGCACCTACATGTCTTGTAAAGAATGCTAGCCTTTGTTTAAAATAATGTTCACTGTTGCTGCTGGAAGTATTCCGTGGACCCAGGAAATTCGTATCAGTGGCATTCAGCCCTCTTTTCTCTGCAGTAGCCTAAATTACCAAACTTATGAGTCACAGGCGCCGCGAGTAACTTGCTAAAGTCGTTGTTGTAATTTGTTTTTAGTTATTGTTGTCAATTTCACAAAGTTCAGATGTGTTGTTGGTTTCTAGTTACCGAGTCCGAACCACAGGCGCGTTCAATTTGAAACAAAGTTATTCTCTAACTTAACATAACTAGATTGCCACTCAGATAAATTTGTTAATAACTACCTGTCTTTCGCTATGAGGCCGACAGCAGCTTGCGGTTGTAACAAAACTATTTTGGTCTCTATTGACTTGAATTAACCAACACTGAGTAAGAACCGATGAATAAAGGGCAGAAAGCGGCAAAAAGCCACGCCGAATGTCAGGAGTTCTGAAAAGGTGCCTTATCGTTGTTTTGCGCCCCCTTGCGATTTCTCGTCATTCGCTCGTAACTGACATCCAGTGACATCCACCGTCGTGGAAGCCAAAGATCGGTTTTTAGTGTAGTTTGTGCATGTTTGTAATGTTTGTAGTTACGTTGCGCCCGCTGATGTCATCGCATTGTATCCGTGTCAAAATGGCTTCCAAACCAAACGTTGTGTTACAGTATATTTTATTATTATGTTGTGTGTTCGTACATGTTTCGAGACAACAGACCGACCAAATAGTGTTCAGTTCGTGGTCCGCGTTGCAGGCTGCTGTTAGGGGGAGTTAGGTGGCCCTACTTTCAGCGATACCTATGCCCGGGAGGTGGGAGACAAAGTCGTTGTCTCTTTGGGTATAGAGACCCAGAAAAAGGGAGTTGCTACTAATTCCTCGAACCTACGAAGTCAAAGTTGCAGCACTGTTTTCGGGCTACTAAACAAATTGCTTGCTTTATAAATATTTAAAATACTAGATAACTAAAAGAATGGTCCCCGAGGGAAGTGCCGTTAACTTGGACTTGGTATGGACAAGCCTTAAAGAAAGACCAACATAACTATGTCTAGGACAATTCCGTAATAAACTCATTTCTCCTGGTCCGTTGGATGTGCAAGTTTTGCCCCCATGATAGTACACTCTTTACAATCTGGCCTCACTGACAGACAATTGTCTTGTTCATTTCGCTTTAGTCTTTCCATTGGATCTACCTGTGGTCCATCACTCTCCGACTTACATGCACCCAACTTAGATCACTCTACGCGTTTCAATATTCTTGTGTTTCCCTCTCTGATGTGAAGATACTCGCTTTGGGTATAGATATTTCATTGTATCTGTCTGTTGTAAATTTCTGTAAACTACAAAAGCTCATAGTGGAATGAAATTAGCTGACTTAACCTCACTCATCATGTAGCCAAGCATTGTTAAATTATATTATTGTTTATTATTTTCTGAAGAACTAAATTGTTAATTGCTACAATCGAATTACTTGAAGCATTATTGTTAAAACCATCAAATTTGTATTGTTACCAACTTTTATACGAAGACACTAGAAATTGTTAACCACATTACGCAATCACTAAACTCAAGACACTCCAAGTTGTTCAAACTGAATAAACATTTAAAACCATAATTTTTGTGTTATCAATTTACGCTCCACTCCTGATTAGCTCTCGCCATGTATCCAAAGAATTTGGGGTTTGTTTCGTTTGGGTAAGTTTGAATGTCCCGCCATTGCTTGCCTTGTCAAAAAAATAACACAACGTAGGTTTCTGCTTTTTCTTTCAGTGTCTGACGATCACTGGCCAACCTTTTCAATTTCGCGGTTTGTTTCAAATTTTCAAATTTGACGTTTGGTGACGTCATTGACATTTCATTTCATGTTCAAACTCAAAATGTGGCGGTAATGTAAAGGGGGGTTATCACATCGTTGATAGTATTTTAGTCATCAGTTGAGTGTCGCGCCGCTATCTATTGCTATGTACTGATTATTTTATTATGATTTCGGACGTCCCAGATGTAATCGCGTTTTGGAAATTGAACCTGATATTTTAAGTATTCGAAGATATGTTTCGAAGTGTATTCGAACTGTCAGTGTGTCAACATTTATCCTTGATCAAAGTTAGAGAGTTTATTATTACATGCTAACTACTATTAGTCCCCCTATAGCACACAGCCATTTTTTAAGGAAAACACCCCGTTTTTCAAGGGTAAACAAACAAGCAGAAAAAATTGGTTTCTCAACAAATTTTAAGAAAAACACCCCGATTTTCAACGGTAAAGAAAAAGCAGAAAAAAATGTGAAAAAAAAACCGATATCAAAGGTAAACAAAAAAGTAGAAATTCTAATGATCCCCCTATATCACACAGCCATTATTTGAGGAAAACACCCTGATTTTCAAGGGTAAACAAAAAGCAGAAAAAATTGTTATTCCCCCTAAAGCACACAGCCATTTTCAAGGGTAATCAAGAAAGCAGAAAAACCCCCGATTTCAAGCGTAAACAAAAAGTAGCCTTATTTTTTAAGGGTAATATAAATAAAGAAATAATTATACAGAAAACTTGACTAACATATAAAAAAAAGGAGTACTTAATAGATATAAGGATTGTTGTGGGATTAAAACCACCTAGATTTTCATCCGTATTTACCTTTTCTTTTTTTATTCTAAAAGATAGAAGATCAGATTCTCTAACAATAAAGGGTTTTGAAAGATCTATTGTTTCTTTATTAGTATTGTTAACTCAAGAGATATATCGTACGAAGGTGGAGTTTCGAGGTACGTAAAAAAGTTGCTCAAAGGTAGCCGCACCGGTTTCGTCGCGTGTCAGAATTGGGTCGACAGAGACGAACTACAGAATTTAAGGTTTCGGTAAAAGACATGCTCGATTCTACTAATAACACTTTCGATTTATGCAGTGCGATTAAACGTTGTTCTATTAAGTCTTAATTTGGGCGATACTTAACTTAAAGTGTAGGTGTAAAACTGCATATTTGATCAAAATTGTAATAACACAAAAAATCGAAGACGGGCCTGTACATCATCTTACACCTGCATACGTTCGACAAGTTTTTTATGTCCCTCGAAACTCCACCTCCGTACGATATATCTCTTGAGCCTACAATACTAATATCCAAATCATTTAAATTAGCCGTTGAGTAGAATTTTATAACTTCCACATTCATTGGTAATCTAATAAATACTTCACCATTGACGGGAATTGGGGATAGACGGACCAAAGTAAAACTATTTTATTTAGACCAACACGATACACAAATTGTATTTTATTAATTAGACATTCGATTTGCTAGGCGCACACTATGCTAATCTATAGCTCATTTCGATATTCTAACACCCTTTCTATCGAAATGCGCTCTTCTAAATCAGTTTCTAACATTAACTAAACATAATATCTCTACTCATCGATTGTACACAATTTCTTTATCTTCTACCAATTCGCGAGTAAATTTACGAAATAGATTCTGGATCGGAACTTTTCTCTTTGGTTTGATAAACTTTCTTTGGACGTCCAGGTTTACCCGTTCTTTCAATTCTTGGACGACCCGGTCCTCGTTGTGGCTCATTAACTTGTTTTTCTTCTTCAATTTGCTGGTCTTGGTCGTCTTCGAAATGTACAACTTCTTGACCATCATGTTCGAGATTTCTGTCTTCTTGGTGTTGATTTTGTGATCTATCAATATCGGGATTTGACAATTCAAAAATTCCTTCCGATAGTTTTTGGGGTTTTTCAATTCTTTCAAAAAAATTTACATCTCGAGCTTTAATTACTGTTTTTGTTCCTGGTTTCCATAGTCGATACGCTTTCGATTCATCCGAGTAACCCACCAGCACATATTCATCTCCTTTCGGTTGAAATTTACCTCTTCTTTGTCTTTTATTCAAAGCGATGGTCTTGCTGCCTATTGTTCTGAAGAAACCAACGTAAGGTTTACGTTTTGACCATACTTCATAAGGAGTAATTTCATTTAGACATTTTGTTGCACATCTATTTCTTAAATATGTCGCCGTATTAATTGCTTCGGCCCACAACGAAGCAGGAAGATTTGCTTGCACCATAATACAACGTGCCATTTCCACGAGCGTACGATTGGCTCGTTCTGCCACTCCGTTTTGTTGAGGTGTGTATTCAATAGTCAGCTGCCGCGAAATGCCTTCTTCTCTGATGAAATTTTTGAATTCGTTTGACAGATACTCTGTCCCGTTGTCTGTACGTAGTTTTTTGATTTGTTGACCAGTCTGTTTTTCTACTCTTCGTTTGTAATCTTTGAAAGCCTGAAGAACGTCAGAACGATGTCGTAGCATAACAGTTTCTGTATACCTAGAACAGTCGTCTATAAAGGTTACAAAATATCTTGCACCACCAAGCGATTGGGTGCTCATTGGTCCACAAATGTCCGAATGTACCAACCCTAAAAGTTCGCTTGCACGATTGTCAGATTTTTTAAATGGTTGAACAGTGATTTTACATTTCGCACATATTTCACACTTTATGTCATTGCCATTGTCACAAAACTTCATACCCGACACCATATGTTCTTTCTTCATTTTCTTCAAATCACTTACATTTAAGTGTCCATACCTCTGATGCCATTTTCGTAATTCTTCATCTCCATTTCTACCTGCCAAAGCTGCATATTCTTCTTTTTCGTTGACAACGTACAGCTGATCACGTTTTATCGCTGTGAGAACTACCGTACCGTCTTTCCGATTGATTGTTGCCCGATTTTTGTTAAATGTAACAGTGTAGCCGTTATCAGTAACGCTTGATACAGACAAAAGATTGTTACGAAGATCTGGAACACACAATGTATCTTTTAGTTTTACAGTGTTTACTGCGTGATGTCCATTTAATTTCGCATCTAAATAAATATCACCAACGCCGATTGATCCTACAAAATGTTCTGCTGCCATATACACTTTAGATTGTTCATTTTCATCTAAACTTGCAAAATTACTTTTATTGTTGCACCACTGTCGAGGTACCACGTTTTCTTCCCGAAACTTCTTAATTCCGTATTGCATGCAACTACTGTCATAGCGTCGTCGGTTGATTTCTTGAATTCACTACGCTTCGATCTGCAAAATCGACTTTTGTGTCCTAATTTTCCACAATTGTAACATTTTAGTTTCCATTTTTGCGTGTTTGTTTTTGAATTTGCAAATGGTCTTTTCGTCAGTAACGCGTCGTTTGTATCTTCGTTATCTTTGATCATGGCGTTCTTTTCGTTCAGCCGTGCTTCTTCTTCAATTAATTTTAATTTCAAATTTTCGAACGAAGGTATTTCATCAAGGGTCTCAATTGCTACGCTGAAATTTTCGAATTCGGCCGGTAAAGAACCTAGCAACATTATTGATAATAAATCTTCAGGAATTACAATTCCAGCTTCTTCAAGTTGTTCCGCTTTCCGTTTAAATTCTATTACATACTGCGTCATGGTAACATTGGACTTCTTCTCCATACGAAGCAACTGTTTGTACAAAACAGCCTTTCTAACCGGACCTTTCGATTCGAAAACTTGTTTAAGTCCGTCCCACGCTTCCTTTGAAGACGATGCTTTCTTTACATGATTCAATTGACTCTGTGTGATGCTTAAATTTATTAACGCCAGTGCTTTAGAGTCCTTCTTGGTCCATTCTTGTTTGTTTTCTTCCGTTTTTACTTCGATACCGTCAACGTATCCCCACAAATGATTGATTATTAATACACTTTTCATCTGAACCTTCCATAATTCGAAATTGTTTTCATTTAATTTCTCAATATTTGCAAAACTGGTAGTTGAAGCCATATTTTGTTTTTCGTTATTCGAATTCTGGGAGTTTTGGGACTTCTGGGCGTTCTGGGACTTTTTGGACCATTTTGGCGCTAATTTATTAATGTTATAATGTTCTTTTTCATCGGCTTTAATAAAATGAATAGGTAAAAATGTATTCATTTATTTAACATAAATACCGCATGCGCATGCGAAGCACTAGTCCACCTCGTGGACGCTTATCGCTAAACCGCTCAGAAGATAAAGCGTTGAGTTCTCAAACGTGCACGAATCCCGATACCGTGCGAATTATATCAGAATATTTTCTAAAATAAAAATCAAGTTGTAAAAATAAAATTTCAAAACGAATGAAAAAATTGAAAACGAGTCCAAAAATTCAAAAAAATTCTGAAGGACTTTACGTTTAGTCGCAGACAGGATTCTACAAATAGTTGATCCAAATGATCCTAGATGGCAGGTTGTTATTAACTTATATTGACAATATGCAACAGATAAGATAAAACCATTGTTTAAGTATATTAAAATTAAGCAATGATAAAACCTTTATAGCACAGTTAAAATGTCGTCTACTTCTGGTGATCGTGTTACAATTTTCTTCAAGAAATTCATCAAGCTTCAGATAATAATGAAATTAACCTTCAAATTATGCGAATAAAATTGAGAATAAGTAAATTACAAGATAACAAAATAAAGCCTCTGAAAAAACGTACAAGACAATTAATTGAAAAGTTGGTATGGATTGATAAAAAAGGGGTGAAGGATTCGTAATCTCAGCGAAGCCCCCCCAAAAAAAAACAAAAACTTTTTGATCAGTTCAAGGTTCGAATCCCTATCTGGAAATTTTTTTTTCACTGTATATAAATGACTAACACTGATAGTAAAACTGAAATAATTGACGCTATTTTAAAAAATCGTAAAATAATAAAAAAATAGGATCCATTTAAAACAATTTAAAGAACATTTAACGAAGGAAGAAATTAAGAAACTACAGAAGCCTATAACTGACAAACTTGATAATATTACTGAATTTACGCAAAAAATTCTAATGAACGAGGCGAATCCAAAAAATGTTTTAGCAATCGAGGAGAATGTTTCAAAGAATGCAGAAGAAGGAGTCGAATCATATCATTTATTGCCATTACCAAAATCAACTTCGGCCTCGCCTCTGGCCACAATAAATTTAGATCCGAATAAAGATTTAAATTTTGATATTATTGAAAAACTATTTAAATTTGAAAAATCTTCACATTTATTATCGTTGCCCGTTAAAAATCGAAATGCAAAAATTGGTACAACGATACCCGAAATATCAACTAAATTAAAATCATTAAATGCACACATTACAAACGCAAAGAGATCACAAGAAGAAGTAAAAATTGATAATTCACAATATGTGTATTCACAGTTGAAAAAATATAAAAGTGTTTTAGAAGATATTCGCAAAATTCCTTTCTATGAAAAGGATAGTAGCAGTCAAACAGGAAGCGGTATTTTTTCAGATCCGAATGAAATGGTAGAACGTCTTAATCTATTAATTGCGTCAAAAAATGCTGGAAATGATTCAATTGGGGTATATAATGAATGCGTAGAAATACTTGATAAATTGTTAAAAATGAAAAGTCAGATCACGAAAAGATATTCTCGGCGCTTTTTTAAACTGAATAAATGAGCCTAATACACATTACATCTAAAGAAAATGATTTTGAAATAAGTTATTCTGAAAATCCTATTAATTTGCTTTAAAAACAGCAAGTGAAGAGTATAAAAATAACGAAATAAAATACAAGTCTGGTAAGCGCACCGAACTCAAAAATAACGAAATCAAGACGACGTTAGAAATAAATCGGAGTGGAAAATATTAAAATTACCAAATAATTATCTCCAAGAATATTTTGGAACGTTTAAAACACCTCCGTTTTATTTTGATGTAAATTATGCAACTAATCGTTTTATGCTAATTATACGCGACATAGATTATGAAATTGACTTTTCCCACGGTAAGATATAGGAGCTTTTAGGATTTGATAAAAAAATATATAAAGAAGGAATAACCTATGCCACAGAAATTGGTAATATCACCAAAGATATTGATCAAATCTTGATTCACTGCTCCTTAGTTTCATCTAGTTATCAAAATAATCTCAAAAGTGATGTTATATACGCTTTTACTCCAGATATTTCACCTAGATCTTTAATCTTTAAAAAATCAAATCATAGCATTAAAAATCTGCTGAAGGCGCCTACACAGTCTGAGGTTTCGCCTCTGGACTGAAGGCTTCTTTTTATTTAAATAAATGGAAAACGTTGTAGACAATTTATGGCGTATTGATGAAATACCTGTAATAGATGAATCAACAAACAGTTATACTTACAATGAAATAAAAGAAAGTAAGTAGTAAAAGAGGCACTTTCTTTAGACCCGGGCACTTTTGTGGCGGGCACTTTTGCATCGGGTACTTTTGCATCGGGCACTTTTGCATCGGGTACTTTAGGCTCCGGCACTTTTGTCGCGGGCACTTCTGCATCGGCTACTTTAGGCCCCGGCACTTTTGTTCCCGGTACTTTTGATTGGAATCTTTTGACATCGACATGTTAAGACTTGATTTTAAATATTTATGAGAAATCATTAATTTAAGCCCCCATTTACATAAAAGCGGATAATTTTCTACAATCAAGTTGTAACCTGCACGGTTTTATCAAGGTGTAACCTGTATGAATTTATAAAATATCAAACTTTGATTTTTAAATATCTGATGAGAAATCATAACTTTCAGCCCATATTTACACATAAATGATTGTTTTTAAAAGAGAGCGTGGGAATCTGCAAGGGTGTTATTATCGAGGGTGTGAAAAAATGCTCCTCTTAGCAAGTTGTTACCAGATGGCTTATAAATTTATCAAAAGTCGTCATCCGTTCAGCCCTTGATAAGCTAAGAGTTGACGGTTGCTATCCAAAACTTGAGATTAAATAATATATCTCGAGAATTTATTGCCGCCCCGTTTATGGGAAAATGGTTATTTCTATGCGTGAGAATTTAATGCTGATAAATAAGGAGACCCGACTTGTATAAAAGCGAGTGGTTGACATTTACGAAACATCAGTTCCAAATACACTCTTGAACAGTTCTAAGTGACAAGTGTTTATCGGCGTAGTATTTACAATGGCTTCTTTTCTTTTAATAATAATGTTTATTAACGGTATTATACCTTTTTACAATAAAAAATAATAAATAGATAGATAAAAAACAAAAAACAAATTACACTTACAAAAGAACATGGAACAATTCATTTCTAAATTTGGATAGGCTTACATCAAATAAATCAATTTTGTCACCATAAACATTACCCAATTGAATCATTCGATTCAAGGGGGAGTGTAGGGAATAATTAGTATGGTTTATTTTACCATTAAATAAAATTGGTGTTCTAGTAATATAGACTGGAATAACAAAATTAATTTCTTCAAGTAAGCCATTACAATTGATGTGACCATTAATTAACTTAAAAAGAAAACACAGATTTAAATAGAGTCTACGTCTTTCAAGGGTCATAATACCCAAAAATGCATGAATTTTATCTGGGCTTATAAATATTTTATTTAAACTAAGTTTATACATTAGATATTTAAGGAACTTATTCAGAATTTTTTCAATACGTAAAATGTGGCAGGAATAAAAGGGGGACCAGATAACTGCACAATATTCTAGAACAGATCTTACTAAAGAGTTAAACAAGATAATAAGCGATCTCACATTAGAAAAATCAATTGTCCACCTTTTAATACAGCCCAACATTTTGTTGGCTTGAGCAATAATATGGTCAAAATGAACCGTAAAAGTAAGTTTGGAGTCGAGATAAACTCCTAAATCCCTAATAAAATTAACTACTTTTAGTTTGTGATTATTAATACTAATAATTTTGACGACTCTTTAAAGAAATTACCTCTGTCTAACATTTTTGAATTATTCCGATCGAATATGTTTACCGAGCTAGCGGTTTTGCGCGACGTTTTAGATTACATAGACATTCAAGTTGTTTTTGAAAATGCCGAAATGACTTGCAGCGATCGTGAATGTTATGGTCAGATTGTGGCAAGAACTAGGCAGCTGGGTAAGCTAATATTATCATTATTATCGTTTTACTATTTATATTATATTAAGATATTAAGTAATTTACATTTTACTCATATAGAAATGCAAACAAACAACGACAATGTTGATGTTACCTCTGAAAAGTCCGACTTCCCAGATTATCTACCCAAAAAAGCTGGTAACATGTCTCAGGTGGCCCAATATGAAAATGCGTCGTGCTCGACGACAGGCGGTACGTTTTTTATTTTATTTTACATGTTTATAATATATTATACACATTATAAATAAATTTAATTAAATTAATCAATTGATTAAATAATTTTTACGTCACAGTAATGAGGTGAGAATGTCGTCGATGTCGTAATGTAAGTAATGCGTCGTTTTTCACCAATTACAAAATGGTAATTTATGTAGACGTTGTAAAACCTGCCCTCGGGAACGGTTACTCATGGGTGGGTGGTAAATGTGTGCCGTTTAATCAACATTGCCTTTCCAAAAACAGCATATTTGTGGTCGAAACTGAACAATATTGTCTAGCCGCTGCTCTAGTAGCTGCTATTGAATATTACTCAGGGGGTTATAACATAAAAAAATTAAAACAATTCAAAGGGGTCCGAGGTGCCGGGACGTTGACAACCAGGGCTATACAATTTTGCGAACAGGCTGGTGTTGATATTACTCAGGGTGCTAGCTACGAGCATGTGCAGCGTTTCCAAGAGTGGATGAAAAACGAATATGTAATTGTTGTGTACGACAGACGTAATGGCTCATCCACACATATGCGGTTTAACATATTGTCAAACCTGCTGTGCTGATAAGCTGAAACGTCATCGTTGTTATATGCAACCTAACACGGTCAATAACACTCGCGCTTCAAACAAACGGCCTTGTCTCTTCGTGTTCTATGATATCGAGACAACCCAAGACACTCAGATTAACGATTCCATACACTTACATGTACCCAATCTATGTATCACACAGAATGTCTGTACAGATTGCGTTCACGATAAAGATATCACGAATAACTGTGCCAAGTGTGGCGTAAGACAGCATATATACCGAGACAACTGTGTTGATGCATTGTTGGAGTACATCAGCAAAAAATCCAAAATTTTTGACATCACAGCCATCGTTCACAACATGAAAGGTTTCGACGGTTGTTTCATACTGAGGTACCAAATTGATGTCAATTAATTGTAGTAAATCAATCCGTTTTATTGATAGTTTGAATTTCCTTCAGATGCCTTTATCGCAGCTTCCTAAAGCATTTAGCCTAGATGAAGTTAAAGGCTATTTTCCGCATTATTTTAACACTTCAATTAACCAAAACTACGTGGGACCTTTACCTGGTGTTGAATTTTATGGCGCTGATGCTATGAAATCAACGGCTCGCGAAAATTTTATGAAGTGGTACAACGAACTAGTGAGAAGTGAGTATGTTATTAACATGTCTGTGGAAATCGTAAAATACTGTAAAGCAGATGTTGACATCTTAAGGTTGGGTTGTCTGAAGTTTCGCGAGTGTTTTATGCTGGCAACGGTCGTGAGATAAGGCTCAGGTAAAATCTTTTAGTGGACGGTTTCTGCCGCGCGACCAACACCGTATTTGAATTTGACGGTTGCTTTTGGCACGGGTGTCAACGGTGTTTCCCTTGTAACGGCAGCGAACTGGCCGAGAAAAATGAAACTAAACTACTAAAATGAACGTACAATGTTCAAGCATGATCGCATAAGAAGGGCTGGTTACAACCTAGTAACATCGTGGGAGTGTGAATTCCAAAAAATGATATCCGAAAATGACGATGCAAAAAATTTTGTCGATGAAATTTTAAATTCGGTGAGTACGCCTCTGAGTCCTCGTGACAGTTTTTACGGGGGTCGCACCAACGCCTCGAAATTGTACCACAAATGCAAACCGGGCGAGCGAATCTTGTACTACGACGTCTGTTAGCTCTACCCGTTTGTTAACAAGTACGGTAAATATCCTGTTGGTCATCTCACGAATATTTTTGTAGGTCCCGAGAGTGTCGCAATGTTAATATGGATACTGTTGACGGTTTTATAAAATGCACTATACTACCACCTCAGAATCTCTATCATCCGGTGTTACCGCATAGATGTAACGGTAAATTGACGTTTCCACTGTGTCGCTTATGTGCTGAACAATGTAACGTTGAAGCATGTCAACACACCAACGAGGAACGTCAATTCGCCGGTACTTTTGTTGCTGACGAACTACGTAAAGCCATACAGCTCAATTATGAAATAGTCCAATATTTGGAGATATGGGAATATGAAACCGTACAATATGACAAACTTAAAAAAAGCAGGCGGTTTGTTCTCAGAATATGTTAACAGGTTTCTGAAAATAAAGCAAGAATGTAGTGGATGGCCAACGTGGTGTCATACAGAGGATGATAAGGACCGTTACATTAAGGAGTATTTTGAGCGCGAGGGTATTCACTTAGATCGTGAGAAAATATGCAAAAATCCCGGGTTACGTTTCCTAGCCAAAATTATGCTCAACTCGTTTTGGGGTAAATTTGGCCAAAAGGATAATTTACAGCAAACCTCTATATTTGATCAGGCTTTTAAATTGTTTGAACTTTTGACATCAGCGTCGTCTGCCGTACACAGCATAACGCCCGTTAATACTGAAACTGTTCTCGTTACGTGGGATTGCATATCGGAGGATATTCAACCATCGCGAACTGTAAACGTGGCAATAGCAAGTTATACAACGGCAGCTGCAAGACTGGAATTGTATAAGTATTTAGAACGGTTAGGTCGTAGGGTGTTGTATTACGACACCGACAGCGTATTTTTTACAGCGAACGATGGCGAATGGATTCCTCCGATAGGCGATTTCTTGGGGGATTTGACAGACGAGTTAGCCGATTATGGGACCGGGAGCTATATTACAGAGTTTGTTTCTGGTGGCCCCAAAAATTATGCATATAAAATATGGAATGCTGTTAAAAACCAGTACGAGACAGTGTGTAAGGTAAAAGGGGTTACGTTAAACCATTTTCCAAACCACAACTCAAAAACTATTAACTTTGATAGAATTAAAGCTTTGGTATGTGACGAGGACCCTGAGTTAAATGTACACACTGTCGATAAGATGATAACCCGAGACAAGGTTTACAACGTCTTGACCAGAACAATGACCAAAAAATACAGTGTAAATTATACAAAGAGACGTAGGTTAAACGATTCTTACGATACCGTACCGTTCGGTTATCGTGATTGAGCGATACCACCCCTTATACATGTGCCATTTTGACGAATAGATAGGTTTATAATAATTTAATAATAAAATGTGACTTGTAAATTTGTAATAATTTAAAATGTTTTGTATGTTAAATTAAAATATATTTTTCTTTAGAAAAAATACATTTCAAATATTTCATCGCATATCCAATCATTTATATTAGTATTACTTGTAAACATTTTCATAAAATCATCTATGCTGTAACGTAAAGCAAAGTTTAGGAGAAATAACACACAATAGTTTCCACATAGTGTTGACGCCATGTCCTGCAGCTGTAACGTGTTGTAGCTCCAATATCTGCAGTTATTTCTTAAAAAGCGCACATGGTTTTTACGTGGTGGTCGTCCGAAGCTGTCGAAAAAATACCCCAATCTGTTTTCATCGACGTAAATTGCACACCAATGGCTTCCTCGCATGTAATCGGGGTCATCGTTGACTATGAAAAATGTAGGTGTAGGTGCACGTAATGGGATTTTATTATTAGCAAAAACAGCCGCATGTATCGGTGCCTTCGTCGTCGTCATCGTTGCTATCTTGATCAGACAACGCTCTAGCTCTCTGGTGTTTATTGTACCAGCACATCATGTTCTTAGCGTTTTGAAGAGCGCACGCATGATTTTTATCGCTGTGTAAAGCACACATCTCATTGGACATGCTTCGATGGTTTTGAAAATTGACACATTCATAACTTTCCAGGTCCAAAATAAAATTTGATTGATAAACTTTGATAATAGTCTTTCTTTTGACATTCATTTAACAATTATTATGTCTGCCCAACTAGTTGATTCTTGCAAAATCTCCGACAATTTATCATACGGCGTGTTGCCTTCACACCAGTCTAAGTTTCTCGTCAGCCACTTGACAGTCACTCTATCGCAAATTTCTAGTTTTGAAAATGCGTATGGCTCTTTAAACACGATGTGTCTACATAGCGATTCGCTGTCGTTCGATACGATTACCAATTCTTTGAAAATAAAATCAGAGTTAACATAAAACCCTTGGAAATCAATAAATATTTTGAGCATTGTTGAGGTGAAATAAATACGATTGCTCTCACACTAATAAAAAAACTAGTAAACATTGTAATATATATATGCTTTGAGCGCACTCCATCCCTACCATGTGCTATGTAGTGAAGGCGGCGGGGCGACAGGCGGTGCGGAACCCGGACCCCGGTCGCGGCTCGGAACCCGGCGGCGCGGAACCCGAACGCGGCACGAAACCCGGCGGCTCGGAACCCCGGACGCGGCGGCGGCGGCGGCGGCTGCGGACGATTTTTAACTGGAATAAACGTGCGAAGGAAAAAATTAATGGAAAGAATTAATACATTTTTATTTTTATTCAACTACCATAATCTATAATAATGTTTCTATTTTTATCAATTTCAATTACATTATCAAATTCTGCATATACGATACAGTTAATTGTTTCTGTTAATGATTCACTAAATCCTATGTCTATACGCAAACTACCGCTTTTAACTAAATTCCAATGAGTCAAACAATTGGCCGATAAATCAGGTGTAAGGTCGAAGGCTAGCAGACAGTAGCCATTGGGAAAACTTTCTCTGGTTACATCGTTGCCTTCGTTGGAAAAATGTATTCCAGTACCTGCATACAGCGTCTGGTACAAGTTGACAAAGAGAGTGAAATCAGGCTGAAGAGGTTTTGACGGTATTTGAATGCCATCTACGTACAATGCGAAAAAGTTCATTTTAAAATGTTCGAAATTAAACGGGTTAGATCCATAATGGCCGTTAAACGCCTTATTTGTTACAAAGCCTACTACGATTCTTTTCGGCTGCTGTCCTAGAAATACATTATCCAACGATTTCGACTGCACTCCTGATGGTAATGTGAGCACTTTAATTTCGGTTCTCGTAATCGAACATTTTGCCGTTGTATTTTCAAGTGCATTGGAAATAGAAAGTAGAACTGTTGGATTTATTTTGACTCTTCTCACTAGTAACGTTGCATGCATAATTTTTAATTTTCCTGTAGAAGACGACATCAAGACGAAACTGTCTCTGGAGCGTACAAGTTTTATTCTTAAATCAATGCCGTTTAACAAAAACTTTTCTTGATTAAAAATATCGCCGTGTAAACGACCGATGAGATCAATTTGTTTGCTCGCAAGCGCATACTGCTTACGCTTTTTGAATCCCTGATTTGCGTCTGTCAAGTCGTTGAATTTCGAGTGTGTATCGCTATACCTACCATAAAGCAGCTGTTAGATGTGAGTTTTTAGCTTCGTGCCCATAGTTGAGTAATGTTTCAATGTAAGATTTATAACCGTGAGTATTGTTGGGTGGCGAAATCAATTTTTCGTTCATATAAACGTCTACCTGACTAAACATCGAATGTAACAGATTATTAATAGGTGCTACATTATCATCTTCTTCATCAATGACGGCCCCATTGTCTTTAGTCACTTTAACGATCACCTGTAGTAACGTGTGCGAAAGGTTGATAAATTCGTCACCACGACCGTTAATCACAAATTCTAGAGGACCTTCGTCTGATAAAGATGACACATTTTAAAGGGAACCCAATGACCATATTCAATTGTTGTCTGTGTGGGTGGTAAAGCAAAGAAATCCAATTCCGATTTAGCGTACTCACAAGAACGCATATGCAGGAACGACATTGTGTAAGTGTAATTTTCTTATTTAAAAATATCGGATGAGCGACTCTTCTTCTGTCGACTGGCTGTGGCTTTGTGATTTTTCTTCTGTACTCGCCGTCTTTTTATACAACCCGAGCCTGTCAAGGTTTTAATTTTATCATTTGGTTTTCGTTTTAGGTTTTGCACCTCCAATACCGCTGCCTGCCTGGTCCTTATAATATTGGTGATAGGGACAGATATACACCATTATGATTTTCTCTTAAAATGCAGTTTAACACACGAAGTTCCGAATTGAAATGGTACCAGATCAACTGTAGACGTTCTTATATCCACTAATATATTTTCAAATTCACGCTTCATCACGGGTATGTAGTGCGGTTGATTGTATGTTTGTACTTGATGAGAGCCATACACATAGTTCCTGCTGTCAATTACTGCTACACGTACTACTTTAGCGTACACGTCGCCTTTGCCTGAGGCTCTATTATGTCTGTATAAAGATATATCTGCGAGGGTAAACCGACAAATATATTTGAAATATATCTCGAAATTTTATTCAAAATATTTTCATCAGGCTCGAATCCCAACATCAATCCGAGTTTTGGATTTAAATAAAGTCCAGCTAGATGAGGACTACTGCAAGCAACCATGGTTCTTAGCGTTCGAGCTTGAACACTAAAAGTTACGTTTTCACGAATAAGTCTGGCATGTGAGCTTAATACAGTCACAATGTCGTCGACATTTCCATAGTTTCCCGAATCGATTTTTTCTTTATGCATTATCTCGACCTCTTTGAATTTATGCTTGTTGGCGATCAAGTCATCTACGGTTTTATATTTCCCAGTTTTTAATTTAGTCTCCACCCAATGTTGCAAACGTTCATCGTTAAAGAATGAATCTGGTGCTGTAGTTAGATCGAACACGTATTTAAAATATACAATGTTCTCGCCTTCACAAAGTGTGATTATGGAACACGGGAATATTACTTCCGATACTCCCACGACCCATGTTCCTTCTAGATGTACAGCCTTTGGTAATTGAGTGCAGAATGTGCTTGTCTTATTTTCCGGAAAATACGTCATGGAACTGTTACTAGGTAGCGTCAAATAAAATTCTGTTCCTTCACCATTCATAACTGCAATAAATTCTCTGCTGCGATCCAGGAGTTAAATTTTGCAGGGTAACCTAGCCACTGAACCAATACTTCGTTACGTCTCTTGTTATATCTTTTGCGCAACACTCTCTCGATTTGAAAGCTGTCATCTGGTGAGTACTTGATACGTTGTAGTTCTTGGTGATAAAATACGCCCTCTATTAGTTCACCTTGTAAGTCTGTGATTCTATAAACTACTGGTTTCCTCGGTATAACTTGAACGATTTTAAAAATCTCTTGGCTCCAATTACTTTCATATCCTCTTTCAAAATTGTGCTTATATTTTGAGATACTAACGTAATCATCGAGTTTATACGTATTTTTAAGTGAACTGATAATTTTGTCTTTATAAGTGTGACGGTAAACTTGTAATACATTATCTTGATTAACATCAACAGGAGCCATTTTTATTGTTCTGTGTACCGAGTTATTGTATGCCTTTAGAAAATCCTGTAGAACGTCAATATATCGATACGTATTTTTATATGTAAAATATTTAAACATTTTGGATTTGTGGGTCCTATTGAATCTTTCAACTACTGCTGCTTTAACATCGGGGTTTTGAGCGAAGTAAAAATTTATATCATACTTTTTAAAAAGAGTTTGAACTTTGCCAGCTAGAAATTCTCCTCCTTTATCACTCTGTATGTTAACAGGTATGCGTTTTTCTGTTGAGAAAATTTCTTCAAAAGCCGCTGCAACATCGGACCCGTTTTGGTCTTTAACGGTTTTACCCAGGCATATTTACTAAACACGTCGATGAGGGTCAGTAAGTAATTGATGCCGTTGTTGTATCTGTTTACGCTTCGTAAATCAATGAGATCGACTTGAAAAAGATCGTCAATGTTTGTGACATGATATCTGTTACGATGAAATTTGCGGGTAATTTGCTTATGTAGTGTATATGTATTTTGCGATTGAAGCCAATCATCCACATCAGAACGTGGTAAATTTTTCTTCACTTTTTCATACAGTTTTTGTTTACTAGAAAAAGCTGCGCTGTTTGACGGATCGTAATAATATTCCTTTAAGCGATTCATTTTTCAAAAACTTAGTTTAGACCACTTTATTTTTTTTTCCATTGCCGCTACCACGTGGCGTTGTTTGATCACCTTGAACCGACGTTTTACTATCATTTTTCTGACGCTGTTTTAGTTTATATCTCAAATTTGTATCATCACTATCTTGAGAATTCGACGTTGCTGCTGAACTATTCCCGCCTTTTTCAACTAACTGTTGGTTGTTAGTCATAAATGCTCGACGTTTCCAATTTCCCATTAGCTCAAAAGGCATATTTATAGATTTCAACGCTTCGGTAAACAGTTGCCACCCTTGAGGGTCCGGCGCTGACAGATTGATGAAATTAAAAAGTGTAAAAAGGAGAACAAAAGATGTTGTGATATTAAATTTTATCCAACACAGATAGGTGGATTTTTACCTGATTTAATTCCTGCAGCATTAGCTGTAGCCAAAGCATTGGGATTAGGTGCAGCTGGTTATGTAGGTACTAAATTAACACAAAAAGCCTTTGGAGATGGTATAAAAAAGAATAAAAAAAACAGAGAAGTCGATGACAGGCACATATGGAGAAGGAATAAAATTGATAGGAAAAAGCGGTTAAGTAATATAGAAATATCTGATATTATGAAAAATGAGCATGAAGCTACGCGAAATTTTCGAGGAGTTTTTGCAATTGACATGTGACCAAAAAAATTAGAAACGATGAATCAGGTATAATTAATTTTCAACCCTCTAATTGTTATGGTTCACACTGGGTATGTTACATAAACAAACCATATTTAAGAAATATTTTATATTTTGACAGTTTTGGTATTTCTCCACCAGAAAAATTAAAACATATTTATTAAGTAGCGCAAGATTTTTTACGACTAAACTTAACTAAATGGTTTCTTAAAAACTACCCTCGGCGGCCTGCTTGCCCTTTATCCATTCACACTTCTATCGCTCTCGCACTCACACTCATGTCTTAAAGTCTATTTAAATCTCCTTCTTTGAATTTTGTTATTTTTCTTTTACTATTTTAATCATTTCATTTAATCCCTCTCTAATGACAATAATTTTTTTCATAATTTTGTCTGAAAGATCAGACTCGGGTGATTCTTCTTCTTTCACTAATATAACCTTATAGAAAACTTTATGTTTCATCCATTTTTTGGTGTATACAGCTTTTGTTTCTATTATTTTAATTGTAGGTTTTTTTGAAAACTCTGTAAAATAACTGTCTTCGAATGCAAAAGATTGCTCACCAATTTTTTGTAATAATTCTGAGTAACCTTTAATATTCTTTTCTTTGGCTATTTTTCTTAATTCTTTTAGAGTACACTCGTTTTTTGACATCGATTCCTCTAATAATTCCTTTAATCTTTCCGATGCAATTTCTTTGAAGAGTGTATTTAAATTTTCATTGTTTACATCATTCTTATTTAGATTCACTAGATCTGGTTTTTTACTATTTCGCTTTATCTTTAGGCCTAGTTTTTCAGCAGTTGATTTTGAGTCTATTTAATTTATTAAACCAGTCGTCCTCGAGCTCTTCTTTTAGAATTAATTCTATGAGATCTGATCTAGTCTTCGAGTTGTATTGCGAATAGTTTTTTAAGCCAAACCTTTCTGCAATGGTTTTTAATTTTTTTAAACTTAGTTTATTTAGCACAATCTCATTATTTGATGGTGGTGTTAAAAAAAAATATTCATCCAAGACAATTCATGGTGAGGCTTCGCTGAACTCGAGGACGGGTTATCTTTAATTTGTTCAATTATGTCGCCCACTTTTTTAAAATCACCTTTAGTAAGTTTTAAACTTCCTCGAGGCTCATTTTAAGAAGTTCATCTTTCTGTATCTCCATTTATTAGAGAAAAAATTATAAGGATTTGTTAAAATATTTTTTATTATATGTAGTATTTTATTTTTCATAGACTGTTTTCAGAATATGAAATGGTGTTGATTTATAATATTCATAACCATTTTTACAAATAGTTTTTTAACAATCACAAATTATATTTAATTTACTTTTTAAATTACTATCTATTATTGAAATAAACTTTCATACAATCTCTACAAATGCTCTGAACACCATATTTGCCTCTTCTTGCTAGAGAGTAATTATCTAAAATTTTTCAGTTTTGCATTTTGTACATTCCTTTGTTTGTTGCATGCAAAGCACTAGTCCATTTTATGGACGCTCCATTTATTATAAATCAAATTTTATAAGTTTTGAAAAATTATTTTTAATAGACTACTAAAAAAGTGCAATTTTTGTTTACCCTTGAAAATCAGGGTGTTTTCCTTAAATAATGGCTGTGTGATATAGAGGGATCATTAGAATTTTATAGTTCGACACTGTCAGAATTTTCAAATTTTCGCTTGTGTGAACACTCTTCTGTCATTTAAAAATAAAATGTCAGATAAACGTCACACTATTTTTATGAATTTAAAGACTTGCCAAGGTGGTGTCGAACTATAAAACGTTGTATTACACTCGTTCCTGTGTAAATTAGGGGCTTTCCGGCACTCGTTTCACTCGTGCTTTTTTAAAACTCTAGTGCCGGAAAGCACCCAATTTACACAGGAACTCCTATAATAATATACTATTTCTGCTTTTTTGTTTACCCTTGAAATCGTTTTTTTTTTTCACAATTTTTTCTGCTTTTTGTTTACCCTTGAAAATCTGGGTGTTTTTCTTAAAATTTGTTGAGAAACCATTTTTTTCTGCTTTTTTGTTTACCCTTGAAAAACGGGGTGTTTTTATTAAAAAATGACTGTGTGCTATAGGGGGACGAATAGTAGTATGCTATTACTTGAATATTATGCATATATTATGGTAGGTGAGTACATGTTTCCATTTAAACAGTTTTTATTTCGGTTCGTTTATCGGGTAAAGTTTTTGTGCTTTCCTGATAATTAATGAACGTCAATCCATAGGCGGGTATTGGTTTTAGGGGTCAAACTATTCTTAATTTTAACTCCGTAAGGGAGCGTTTGCAAAAAAAAGTATAAATAAAAAATTGTTTATTTTGACGAGTTCTATACTTGTAGACCAGGGCTGAATGGTAAAAAGTGAAAAAAAAAAATAGTAGCATGAAACCCATTGAAAAAGGAAGAGAATATAACAAAAATGAAAGGAATAGTTATTTATTATACGAATGTGGAATGTACTTTATTAGGCACGCAAGAAAAAGTTTACAGTTGAATTTTCTTAAGTGCGTAATATAGTATTCCCCACGAGTGTAATATTAAGTTTTATCCCAATAATTAAATCCTTTGTGTTTTTTATCCATTTCCCATTGAAAGCAGAGACCTATAGAATGGTTGCTATAGTTTTGCATTTGGTTGATTTGACTATTCCGTAAGTCCGAGTTTTTCTCTCTCTAGTGTGTAATGATCAACATTACATCCTCAAATTAGCATAGTAATTCGCTTATTACACACAATTTTGGATAAAAATAATTTGAATTGGAAGGGGGTGAGTTTTTAAGGGTAAAAACCGGTTTATCTCGATTTCCGGCAAAACTACAAGTCCTATGGAAAAAAGTTAAATGGCAAAGTTGTAGGTAATAAAAAGATCTTACTGTATTACTTACTGTATTTACACTTTTTCACAAAAAAAATCATGAAATTTGGTGAAAACTTACCTTTTTATGTCCCAAACTGTAATTTTTTTGATTTAAAATATTTATTTTTTTCACCTTTTCATGTATTTCCTCGTAACAAAAACTTCAGATATTACTTTTGTTCAGAAGGCGGCAAATTCACGAAAAAGATGCTAGCTGGCGTTACAACTAAAACGGACGCGACGAGGTACTTTCAGAATGTTGCTTATTTGTAGATTTAGAGTATGGTTATTTGGGCGCATCATAAGATGGTCTAACATCTAGTGGTGGAATTATAGAGGTAAAATGCCCCTATACGTTGCAAGGAAAATGACCATCAAGGAAGCTATGCACAGCAAAGATATAAAAAGTTGTTGATTAAAAAAAAACAGAAAATTAAAACAAAACCGCAACTATTATTACCAGGTCCAAGGCCAACTCCATATCACAATTAAGCCACATTGTGACTTCGGATTTCTGAGGAGAAGATTTTCTGGAACGAAAAAGCTTTGCTCAATCTTAAATCGGAAACTAATGACGTAGTTATTCGCCCGCGAAATAGTTTTTAATTTATTTCATGAAAACGGTTATGATTTAAGCAAAACGAAAAAATAGAAGTCCTCTATTTTAAGCAGTTTCATTTATAAAAAAAGTTTCAAAATTTTGTATACTACGTCTATTAAACACAGACAGCCAGGCTCGGTTTTTAAGAATTATTATTAGGTAACTAGCCATGAAATAATGGATATTGACAACTGTTGACATTTCTTCTCACCGTCAAGTTTTAACTCTAAAAATACAGTTGTAGATAAAACGTCGTATTTTACTCGCATATAATTGTGGCAATTGTACACTCGCCTGCGGCTCGTATTTTAATTTATTATTATTGTGTATAATAACCACCATTATATGCTCATTAAATAATCTACTATTAATTCATTGATATGTATTGTATATTATTAAGTCTGTCATATAATAAAATTTCATAAAACCTCTTAAAATCTGTAACATAATTATTCTGTGGCGCCCATTACACTGCGGTACAAATAAAAAAAAAATTAAGTACCCACTTCAATTTTTCCTGTTTATTTATTCATACACATCGCTTAATACGAATACATACCTTTTTTTATCACGTACTGTTTTTTAGGTATGGTAACTAACAATTTATTAGTACAAAATTTTAGAGTTTTAACGACCAGTATACACATTGCTTCATTATCAATAATAATTCGAGTAAAACTGAAGATAAAACTTATTAACACAAAAAATTAAAAATATTTAAGTTTTCCTTTTATGTTGGGAAGTATCTTCTCGATTTAAACGACAGCAGTAATCTCCTGACATAGGTGCGTCCCAACGACCTTGAAACCTTTATGAAACCTTTCTTCTAGGTTTTTTACATCCTGGTGAAACCGCTCCTCTTGTTCATCACTCACAGTTCCAAGATTTGAAATGAAAAAAGTGAAATGAGAATGGAGAAAATGAATTTTTAATGACAATCTTTTTATATGAATTTAATAAATTGTTCCCCGTTTTTGGCTCTGTAATTACCTAAAAAAGCTTCTATCAGAGCTTTTAACAATGTCCATGTACATAGTTCTTTGGCATTTAGTTTTAGCTGACCCGGCGAACTTTGTACCGCCTCAGAATCAATAAATGTTGTAGCAACTTATTAGCTGAATTAAATTCATTTTTTTATAAAAGGATAATGCCCACAACGCCATCTACTGGCATTACCGGAACCAGCATACAACGCCATGTTTTTTTTTTGTTTCTGTCATATATCAAAGATGTCGTTATATACGGATTCTATACTAAATGTATGAGAATTTTTTTTTTGTTAATGTTTCTGATGTTTTAATAATTATTCGCCCTCGAAAAAAGTCAGTCAATCCATTCTCGAGATATCATCAAAGAATTTGTGTGTGGAGTCCACGCGCAACAAAAGTGAACCTTTGGAGTTTACTCCTTAAAAATCGATTTTCATTTCTAAAGCCCGGTACGACAAGTTTGGGTGGCCGGCGTTATTTCTTATTGTTGCCCTGTACCAGGGGGCTTTGTTATTGTCGTTGCCCTGTACTTAGCTCCCCGCCCCCTGTAATTTTTTCCGATGTTTTAATAGTAATTCTGCTATTCGGGGCGTAGGCAAATCCAACAAATGAAAGATCATAAAAATCGATCGAGCCGCTCTTGAGTTATAAACCTAAGGCAGCCCCCTGAGCCCGCTGTCCATGTTTTAATAGTTATTCTGCTATTCGGGGCGGAGACCAATCCAACAAATCGAAGATCATAAAAATCGGTACAGCCGTTCTTCAGTTATAAACCCAAGGGGGCCCCTGGGCCCCCATGTCCATGTTTTAATAATATTCTGCTATTCGGGGCGGAGACAAATCCAACAAATCGAAGATCATAAAAGTCGGTCCAGCCGTTCTTGAGATATAAACCCAAGGGGTCCACCTGAGCCCCCTGTCCATGGTTCAACAGTTATTCTGCTATTGGGGGCGGAGACAAATCCAACAAATCAAATATCATAAAAGCCCTTATTAAGTCGGTCCAGCCCAAGGGGACCCACTGGGCCCCCATGTCCATGTGAAAAATACTTTACGACCTGTTCCCATACCTATCAAATATACAAAACAAATATCATAAAAACCGGTCCAGCCCAAGGGGGCACCCTGGGCCCCCATGTCTATGTGAAAAATAGTTTACTACCAATTCTCATACCTACCAAATATACAAAAAAAATCACAAAAAGCAGTCGACCCGACAAATCGGTGCAGCCCAAGGGGGCCCCCTGGGCCCCCATGTCGATAAAAAGTATCCTATGTCCGGCTCCTGGTTCTAAGCTACCTCCCCACCAATTTTCAGCCAAATCGGTTCAGCCGTTCTTGAGTTATAAATAGTGTAACTAACACGACCCATTACCAAAATGATCCGCCATTTATTGAATTCATTTGTTACAAAAAATGTGATAAATGAAGAACCGCTCGACAGATTTTGTGCAAACTTCACATAAACCATCTACTAAATAGTCCGAACAAAGCCTAAACATTTGGTTTGGATAGGTGAGCCCGTTCTTGAGTTATAAAATTACAACGAAAAGTGGCATTGATTTTTATATACAGACCGTTTCAATCGAAACGAGCCACCCTCAATAACTTTTTTGGAAAAGATATTTAAGAAAAATCTAAAAACAGGTCAATTTTTATCTCGAGGGGGACATGTTTTGATGCAATAGTAAGCAGGCTTGGTGCAACCCCATACGCCTGACAGGAGCAACCTCGATTTTTTAAATAGGAAATAGGGGTCGAGGAACATGTCGTTTGAAAGGTCTTTTAATTGTCTTTTTGGCCACATAATTATTTTTTTACTTGTATAGTCTATAAGTTAGTAATTAAAAATGAAACATTTTTTTTACGGATTTTTTTGTATTTAGGAATGCCTGAAATTAACGATAAAAAGCTTGCAATAAACATTATTAGACAATTTATTATTGATCTGAATAATGCTGTAATCAAATTAGTCGTCATCCATACTCATTTATACCAATCCTTAACAATAAGTAAATGTTTCCATTGTAATTTATTAAAGTTTGTGGAGTTCGACTTAATAGTTATTTAATAAACAAGTGTGTTAATGAAGGCGATTAATAATCGAGGCTGTTTAAAGCACGAGCGACCGTAGGGAGCGAGTGCCTTTAATTGTCGAGATTATTAATCGCACATTAACATACGAGTTGATTACAATATTTTTTCGTTGACCGAAAGGCTTTTAATCTGGGGATAAAAATCCGTTTCTGAAATTTCAATTCATTAAATAATTGTCACTTATGCCAATAAACACAGTGGTCTCTGAAAACAAATAAAGTTGCCATATAAACAACAATTCGCCATTGTCAAAGTGCCGTTAATGTGTGGAAATTTTAGAAATGGAGATAGAAAATCCAGAATTATTACCGTCTGCGGTGTTGGAAACTGCAAATAATGCATGTTTAAGTTTGTTGCCGGCGAAAAGTCGATGCCTCTACGAAAAAACGTACAATGAATTTGTTACCTGGTGTACAGAACAAGAAATCACAAATTACACCGAAACTGTGTGGTTGGCGTATTTTTCAAACATTGCCAAAAGAGGCCTGACAGCAGAAAGAAAGTATTTTCTTATACACCATCTGCATAATTATAAGAGATAGGTACTTTCAACTTTATATTCAGAGCAGTTTTCTCCGAAAACATAAAAATAAATAAAACCAAAAAATTTGTCATTATGTCAAATTCATGTGTAGCGACTAAGATAAGTACCACATTTGCATACAAAACTGACACATGCAAATGGAGAAAAGCGCGAAATCCCATCCTAAAAGTCGCGGGTTTGAATCCCGTCAAGGCAAAATTTTTTTCTATGAATTAATTATTGCAAAATCGTGCATTAATGAAAAATCATGCATTAATGTAAAATCGTGCATTAATGAGGTCCATTAACGATCGATTTGTTAGTCAAAATCAAACGTTAAATTGGCTCTTAATAATCGGTCAACGAAAAATATATTTATTTCATACTTGTATCTAAAGTGACATTTTTCGGATTATTTTTGATACCAAAAGTGGAACATTAACGTCCTAGTACTTTAAAGAAAAATTTTAAAGTCCTAGTACTTTAAAATTATACGTCAATCATTTCTTACATTGTTCCCGACATTTTTGTGGCATCAAATTGTTCTTCACGTGATCCGCTTCATCTACAATGTCTTGAGGCACCTCAATTTTCTCCATTTTAAACGGAATAATCGCATAAAATATCCAAAACCATTCACCGTGACCCAGTTTTTTCGTTGTCATTTTTGACAAACGTTTGTTACTATGGGAATGTTGGTTCCCGCATATTTAATTATTACGAATAATTTGTGCGAGATAAACACACAACATTTCATTTATTTTGACTTAGTTCATTAAACTTGCAGTATGAAATAAAACGTTGTATTTACCTCGAACGAAGAAGTGTTTTTAAAGGTACTCACAAGTAATTCCAGCCTCGGCTAGGCGCCTCGGCCGTAAACAACTTGCTCGTACTTTAAACTTCACTTCTCGTTCTAGATAAATAATATACTATTATTTCATACTTGTATCTAAAGTGACATTTTTCGGATTATTTTTGATACCAAAAGTGGAACATTAACGTCCTAGTACTTTAAAGAAAAATTTTAAAGTTCTAGTACTTTAAAATTATACGTCAATCATTTCTTACATTGTTCCCGACATTTTTGTGGCATCAAATTGTTCTTCACGTGATCTGCTTCATCTACAATGTCTTGAGGCACCTCAATTTTCTCCATTTTAAACGGAATAATCGCATAAAATATCCAAAACCATTCACCGTGACCCAGTTTTTTCGTTGTCATTTTTGACAAACGTTTGTTACTATGGGAATGTTGGTTCCCGCATATTTAATTATTACGAATAATTTGTGCGAGATAAACACACAACATTTCATTTATTTTAACTTAGTTCATTAAACTTGCAGTGTGAAATGAAACGTTGTATTTACCTCGAACGAAGAAGTGTTTTTAAAGGTACTCACAAGTAATTCCAGCCTCGGCTAGGCGCCTCGGCCGTAAACAACTTGCTCGTACTTTAAACTTCACTTCTCGTTCTAGATAAATAATATACTATTAAATTTTAATAAGTAAATAAATAAACTGAAAACAAAATAGTCGTGTTTAATTTCCTGAGCGATAAAGCAACTGTAGCATTGAACACTAAATTTGATTTCATATGAAATGTTCAAAATGATTTCCATCGACTTCCATGCACTCATACAGACGATTATGAAATACGCTTTTTAGGTTACGCAACGTTTCCGGTGTTATTTGTCGAGATTCCAGGATAATTTTTTGTCGCAAATCTTCCAGAGAAGCTGGTTTTGTCGCAAAAATTTTGGACTTGAGGTGTCCCCACAAATAAAAATCCAGGGGAGTCAAATCGGACGATCTAACTGGCCATTCTACACGACCTTGTCTACCAATCCAGTGGTCGGGGAAGTTATTGTCCAGGAACTGCCGTACTGACGCAGTATAATGAGGTGGTGCTCCATCCTGTTGAAAGACCAACGCGTTCTCTAGCTCTAGCCAAAAACCGATAAGATAATAAATACGCAAATAATTGTACAAAAACACAGATTGTCTAACATTGTTGATTGCAAGCTTTTTATTTTTAATATTTGCAAGCATGTCAAATACAAAAGAAATCCGTTAAAAAATTGTTTTATTTTAATTACTAACTTATAGACTATGTAAATAAAAAATACTTATCTGGCTGAAAAGACAATTAAAAGACCTTTCAAACGACATGTTGCTCGACCCCTATTCCCTATTTAAAAAATCGAGGTTGCTCCTGTCAGGGGTATGGGGTTGCACCAAGCCTGCTTACTATTGCATCAACACATGTCCCTCTCGAGATAAAAATTGACCTGTTTTTAGATTTTTCTTAAATCTCTTTTCCTAAAAAGTTATTGAGGGTGGCTCGTTTCGATTGAAATGGTCTGTATATAGGTTGTGGGTTACGTCCTATTGCAAATAAGCCATCGATATTCTTCTTCTTTAAACATATCCTTTAAACAAATAAGTCAATTTTTCTTCCAAATGCCAAACTTCATCGATATCAGGTTCCTCTGATAATTCTTTGAGATTCTGTATGTACATATGTATATCTTTTTGATTATTATTTAATTTTGCACACAATTGACATAATGGAAATGCTAACTTTTTTGCCCCAGATTTGGTTTTATTCTTAACAGGTAAAACGGGGTGATACAAACCTTTTGATTGTAAAATTGCACATTTTATTAATTCATACCCTTTTAATTATACGTAGGAGGTTTGAATATTTTAGTAGGATGTCCAACTGGATAATCATCATAACATTGTGCTCAACAATCTGGGGTGTGGCATTATCGTGCATGAATAGAAAAAAATTATCGCCGATAAAAGGTCCATATGGTACCATGTGAGGCTCTAAAACGTCCTCAATATATAGGTATTCTCTGATGTTCTTATCCAGTCCCTTTTCTCTAAATATTAAACTTATATCATTACCATCACAGGGTGGAAATATTAAAAGACTGGATGCAAACATTGTAAACGAATTAATTTTGGTACTCTATACCAATACTGCGTTATATAAATCATTGAAGCATTCATTTTTCTTCCGCGTTTAGCTAAATCGATTAAATCACGTCTTCTTTGGTTGTTCAAAACTAAAAAAATAATCAAATATAAAATTTAAATACTTACATATGGTTATCTATTGCCTATTTAGATACATTCAGTGATAATACAAAGTCTATGACCTTTGCCCTTAAGGGTACAGTAGTCTTGACATAGCTATTACTACACAGTATCTCCTTAATTTGTTTATTATTTTCAATTTCAGCTATGATTTTATTCCTTGCAGGATTGCGTTTGTTATTAAATTTCTGTTTGTATTATAATTTTTTATTTCTCCTGTATTAGGGTGCAAACCGGTCGGAAATAAATGATAATTTTTGGCCATCGGGGCTTTGAATCCAAAAAAAAAACTTTTTCAAAGTGAAAATTCGCGACGCTCATGAAGACTTTGTCCGAATTAATTCATTAAAAATAGAATATTTTCTAAAATAAAAATTCAAATCGAATCTCAATATTCAAACAAAATTTGAAGGGCCTTATGTTTACTCCTCTCTAACTGAATTTACCACGCACGATAGAATTACAATTCTATTAGGGGGCGTCCATTAATTACGTGAAGTAATTTTGGCGATTTTTCGACACCCCCCCTTCAAGCACACTTTAACGTATTTACACTAAAAATACACATTTTGAAAAATCACGTGAGATTAGGGAGGGGGGGTTGAGCCAAATCTCACCACATCTCCCCAAGAGGATGAATTGCGTGATATTTCCCGAGACCCCCCTCTCCCCAACGTGAGATTGGGTTAGAGTCAGCTCGATCTCCTCCCCCCCCCCCTCAACGCCTCACGTAATAATTAATGGACACCCCTTTCTGACGTCCAATTGATACTCAACTGTTGATGCAAGAAATAAAATTCCTATACGCCAGGTGTCGCCAAAGTTTATTAGACTTATCTATATATCTTTTCGAGAAATAAAACAGTATAATTATGAAGATGTATTACAAAATAATTACGTAACCCACCTTCTGTTTTCGTCCTGTGAAATACATTTTAAAATAATATTATGGCGCGACAAATTTAAAAAGTCTAAACTATCTTCTCAAATGCTTCATGGTGTATAATACAAGCGTCTTTATTTTTCACATTTACTAGTTCGTTTTCAACGAAACAAACATTTTTTTGGAGTTGGCATTGCCACACAATTTCCGCACCTAAACCAAGATGTATCATTAATTTAATTTTGCAAGGTTTTCGTCGCTTTGCAGATTATTCTGCTTCTTCTTCAACTCACTTAATTCATTTTTGCTGTATCTTGGTTCAAAACCGTACGCCATGGAGATTGAAAAATAACGGAAACCCGCAGAAATTAATGTATTATCGTTTTCAAATAGCAGCTCGGACATCAACAATCTCAGAACACAGCAAGCGCCCTGCGCGTCGGCCGGCGGTGTGTCGGTATGATGTCACAGGCAACAGTTTTCAAACTTTGGTCTCTATCTCTAATATTTCAAAAACTACTAATCGCACGAATCTGCCGTTTGAAGACTTGTTGTTAGCTTTTTTTTACCATTTATTTGCTCTCCAGTACACAACCCCTTTCAGGCATTAACCTATAGACCAGTTATTACAGAATAACCAAATTCAACACAGCCTCATGAGCCGAAGGCGAATTCAAGGAAGTCTCATTCAAGCAATTTACCAGACTTATGTTCAATAAATCATCCGGATAATTTATTAACTTCAAATCAGCATTTGTATAATTATATTTCACAAAAAATGGGTTTGGATAATGAATATAAATGACAAAGGATACAGAGATCCAAAATTAATATCTGAATATTTACCGTTTGTAAAACAAATCTCTCACGTCTATCCTTCTGGAGAAATTATTATAGATGAAAATAAATATTATTTATTTAATGTAGACACCGGATTATATGCACTATCAAAAGCCCAAAATATGCACTAAAAAAGGGCGAAATATGCATAAAATATGCACAATCAAATTCTTGTGACAGTAAACAAAAATATTTTTCCAGGTTTTCTGCAGCAAACTTGTGACGTTTGTCACTTAATATTAATTTATCCAACACTTGTGTATTATGTAGTCATAATAACGCCGAATTTGAATGCATTATGAGGTATATAAGACACATGTGACTTATGAAAAAATAATTCAACGGTTTTGTAATTTGTCATAACAACCAGTTCATAAGCCAACAGTTTTGAACGTCAAATGAACGTCAAAATTTTTTGGGTTTTGATGAATGTTCAAGAACTGTTACAGAAAGGGGTGTTGGATAAACCTATGTATTACACACGTGTCTTAACAGCAAATAAGTCACTCAAGAAAAATTAGCCCTTCGAGCAAGCTCTCGTGGCTAAACATTTCTTTCGTGACTTATTTGCCTTATAAGACACTAGTATAATAAATAGCTATTATTGGCTTAAAATGACCTTTCAACGTCAACTGACGTTACCGGACAGCACTTAAAATTTGGCGCCATTTCTACAGAGACCTCTTTAGGCAGAGTTTGTCCGGTGCCGTTGATAAACGAGTCAATTTTCTTTATGTCTTCAAAACCGGGGTTTTTAAGCAAAACTGCATTTAATTTGTTGACGGATGTGTCGACTACATAATACAACATGCCAAACACGTATACCTAACTATTGAAATAAGCACTATCAATGAAAAAGTACCAAAATATGCAATAACGCTATAAAAATAGAATTATATGCATTTGCATATGCAAACATGCAAATGCATATAATCCGATGATTAATTATTATTAATATTATTTGATTGGATTTCTTAGTTTTCAAATAAAACATTTTGGAAACGTTTATGAGTTAGGACTACCCAGTAATAACAAAAATTCAAACAATTTTTAATTCATACACAGGTCACACTTTTATATTTTATGATAATTACTAGATGACCCATCCCGGCTTCGCACGGTGATTTTATTTTATTATCGTATTTATTACTTTTATAATTTTGAAAAACCGTTTCTTAGTGATCGCCCACGTGGTAAAATAAGAAAGTGTGCAGAATTTCATTGCAATCGGTTCAGTGTTACAGGGGCGTCGGTTACCCCTGGAGGTACCGGGACCGATGCACACCACCGACGTCAAAGAGGGTTTGGTGTGAGTAGAAGTGGCACCTGGTGATGCCTTCTCGATGATGTTGTCATGTCCACAGGCCAGTAGGGGAATTGGGTCGTTCGTCTTTTCTAGTGTTTCATTTTTTACTTGTCGCTTTTTCTTAAAAGAAAAAGTCTCTAATTTTTACTACGTATTTATTCAAATCCCTTTCGAGGGCTGAATAGGACTGCCTCACAATCGGAAATCAACACATATTTATACCTGCGACCGGGAAAAACCAGATCGCAGGTGGCGTCCTGCTTCCTGGTCGGCTGGAGCCTATTCATCAAAAAATCTTACATTAATTGTACTTAAATCTAATTAAAACTATACTTAATCTATAGCGCGAGCGACTAACCATTAATCTAAACTAATTTAATTAACCACTCGGTGAAAACAGCGAAATCGCGAGAGCGTGCGCGGTGGGCGTGACGGAGTGGGAGGCAGTATAAAGTTAAACTCTCGGCGGCTGGCGCCATTTCCACTCCGTCTACCGTCCTGACCACACGCTCGCTTCCTGCTGCAATTTTCATGTTATGTCGCAACAGGGCGCGTGGTGTTTTATATTAATTTGTGTAGATTGACGGCTTTACGCCACTTGGGGCTCACAAAAGCGTAGAGCGTCCAATTTACACAGGAACTCGTATAATAAACTACTATTATATTTCGTATTGCCGTTCTCGAATTACACATAATTCCTGATAGATAGTAATTTTCGTGTCCAACCATACACGTATTTTGAAAGCGAATATCCCCACTCCGTCCATGCTCCCCGTCTCCCGCTCCCGCTAGTATCGTCATTGTAATTTTACGTGTCCCCAAGTGAACATGTGAGTGCAGAGCAATGGCGTCTCAGGCAAACAAAAGCGAAAATTCTGACAATTTCTCGAGGATTTCCTCAAATTCCAGTAAGTAACATATTTTTTCCCTTTTAATTCCTTAAATCAACAGACACGACAATCGACGTCGCTTCGTCAATCACACGAGTCTCCCCAGTTTCCAACAAAAGCCATGGTGGTGATACTCGCAGCATCGCAGGGTTGGTATCAGGGCTACCCACGTAGTTCCGAGATACACCCGAGTGTGAATAGCAGATTTTCCCACGTAAAGTCTGTCGCTCGGTAACCATTCTGCACCCCCGTGCCACTACCCACGTAGTTCTTATGGTACGCCACGACCCTCTTGCTTGCCACTGCATAGCTCTGAGAGACATGGATTCATCTAGTTGCCGTCCACTGGCCCTGCGGTAACCTTTGGAGCACCCCCGTACCACTACCCACGTAGCTTTTATTGGTACGCTAGGACCCTGTTGCTACGCCACTGCCATAGCATGGAGACAGAATCAGCTTGCGTTCAACCGCCCCTGCCGTTCGTCGCCACTGATGTACAACCTTGGAGCGACTACGATCCAATCCAACCCGGTAATGTTATTTCATGGAACTGACGACATTAATAAAAGCGGAATTTTAATTGTTTTTCTCTCGCTTTTGGTTGACTCAGAAGATACAGCTTTTTCGTAACAGGAAGTGAATAATGACAGCGAGATTACAACCCAATTAATGATCTACTTTCTTTGCTCCACGGCACTGTCGGCCCTACTGGCCTAGCACGTAGTTGCCCTTCTAAACCCAATTACCTCACAGGAATTGTGTTTACCCAGATTCCCACAGGAATTTTTTAGCTTGTTTTTTTTGCCACAGAAATTACTGCTGCCTATTAGAAATTACTGTCTTTCTTTAATACATGCGGAGTTGCCGAATTTGCCAACTGCTCTGTTTTATATTCAATGTTTTCGGTCACACTGACCTTTTTCTTTTGACGGCGGCGCCCCAGGTGCAGTGTTTACAAACATCCTTTTAATTCCACACTTGGACTGTTTTTTAAAGGATTTTTCTTGAAAACTGCCTAATCGATTCCTTCTTTTTTTGGCAATCCCAACACACGCGTTACAAAAAGGAGGAGAGGGGGCCCTAACAGCTGAGACAATGGAGCCGTCAATAACTCAGTGTCTAGAAATTATGCTGGCCTCTTATGTCGTTATGTAGACCACTTGGCTACTATTACCAAGAGCACAACCATTTTATCATGCCTTAACGGTTACCTTTTTTTAGAAAACAACGGTATAGAAAGGGCCAAGGTTTCTCGGAGACTTACTCAATTTGTTTCATTCATCGTTCTGGTGGTCCCTAAACATGGTGGCACATTTCAGGTTTATTTTAAATCTTAAAAAAAAACCCATGCATGTGGGGGGGGGGGGTGATTCCAACGAGTCCCGAACCTCCGCGAAATTAACAATCTCAAAAAAAATAAATAAATGAAAAGGTAGTTTTTCCATTAAAAGATTCTTGCATCTTTTTTCAAGAAATTCTATCTACGTCACTGATCACAACACTTAAAAATAGAAGACTATGGAACCGTAACACTGAATATACAAAGACTGTTTCTTCAAGACCGTGGACTTAAAATATACGTATTTCTTATTTCCAGTACGCAAGGATAAGAAATACCAAAGTTTCGGATAAAAAAGTCGTCACTATTATGTTTTATTTTAGATTACATTATTCTCATTAGTCAAACTAGAGAGGAAGCAAAGTCTTATTGCCATACATTTTGCTAACAGTTTCTCGATTTTTTCGGAGTTATGACAAATCATAAGAAGAGTTCGATAGTCCCTCAAAACATTGAAAATTTATTTGGGATTTATTTTCGACAGGCAGACCCTTGCGGATGGAAACAGATGGCGGTCATTTTGGGGTCGTTGGGTCTGCTTAATACATATGATGTACGGAAAAAAAAACGGCTGTGCTTTAGACCACACGACTGAAGTAAAACTTCAGTTCACCATTGTGAAAGTGCTCTTAATTTATGTAAGTTCATAAATGGAGCTAGAGAATCCTGATTTAATACCGTCTGCAGTATTGGATAATGCATGTTTCAGTTTGTCGTCAGCGAAAAGTCGGCAATCATGTGTAGCGAGTAAGATAAGTAGCGCAATTGCATACAAAACTGACACGCAAATAACCATCACCACAGGGAAACAAATTACTGCACATAGAACTTTTTCTCTTGCAATATTCTCACTGTCCTACTCATGGTTTTGTTTTTTGGAACACTTCTGATAAATACGTTACATCAATTCTTTGAATTAATTAGCAGCCTAAAGCACGCTAAAATCATTTATAAGGAATCTTACAATTGTTCAATTCTGCTTGGTATTGACAATACGACTGCCATCGCATGGGCAGTGTTTGAAAGTAGTGTGAAGATCTCAAACTTTTTTTGTCGTGCCTTTTACATATAAACTGCAATGATAAGTGTTTAGTAGATTAGGAATTCCGAGTCATTGCACATTGAATCTGAACATGGACTGGCCAAAGTTGCCTTGCAATATATTTGTTCCTAGTTCGGCACTTCTACGAAGCGAAAACCAAAGAGCAGAAGGTATTCTGGGAGTCCCACGCTACATTGTAATTAAAAAAAAAACACGGTAGTTTTTAAAACAACTAATTACCTTCTTTTTCCCCTTTTTCGGGAAAGCCACCTTTTTTGGGAGCTATTTACCCTGGAAGTGAAGTGGTGGATATATCATTTTTAACTTGAGGATTCCCGTTCATCAGATTAGCAAATATTAAATTCTCTTTACTCCCAACTATATTAAACTATAACATCTACATCAAAAATTGGTGTGCGTCTTGTCATTCTAGAACCGCCACACGTCTTCACTACCTAGACTTGTTGGTCGCCTTTTTGACAGACCTTCTTACTCACTTTAAACTTACAGTACACAGCTTCCGCCCTGGTTTTTTCCAACTAAAAACAGAATAACAGGCCAGATTAAAAAAAAAAAGTTCCTAACAGAAACCTCATCGTACATGTGAACTAGGATCCTTCTTGTGTCGTGACATACTTGTCAGACACCTGTACCTTACAAGAAGCGTCATTTTCAGACCTTACCACCAAACTTGTTACACTATTAGCCTTAATTACGGCCCACAGAATCTAGACTTTTACTTTCCAATATTACATTCCGAACTGACAGGTTGGAAATAAAGATGTCAGACCATATTAAAACTTCTAACTCTTCAAACTTCCAACCCTTGTTGCTTATTCCTTATTTTCGGGAATAACCCAGACTCTGTCTAGCCTCTGTAATTGAGGAAATTAAAATTTAAAAAAAATAAATAAAAAAAAACAAACAGAACGCATCAGACCTCAGAACACAGAATATTTAGAATATTTAACTCAAAAAAAAAACACAAAACAAAAAATTGCAGTGTTACAGTGTACAAGTTACTCAACGTGACATACCGCAATTTCGACAGCATTTCGAACTAACAATGCTGACATTTCTATTGAGACCATTCAAAGAAGTGCAAGTGACACATTCAATAGGTTTTATAACTGTCCCTTATTCGAGGATCCAATTTCCTTTGGTAAGGGAGTTCTGAACAATAGGCAATTACCATCTTAGTGATAATTTTCAAAACTTTTCAAAAAATTTATTTTTATTTTTGCGGGTTTTCTTGATTTCCCTTTGTTTTTTCTTAAGATTTTTGTTATACTTTTTCACTGTTGCATTTCTTGTGAAAAAGAACATATTACTAAAAAAGATCTAGACCGTTTTACTTTAAACATCCATCAGGAATTATGTGCAATTCGAGAACGGCAATACGAAATATAATTATAAGATCAATTGACTTACCTTAAGGAAAATTGATCCAAATTATATGAGTATTGCCGTTCGAAGAATTACACACCCTCCCTTCCTTTCTTTCTTTTGTCCCCACCCGGATCGTTCTAGATCTTCTGCTTAGCTCCTTAAATTACAATGACGATACCAGCGGGAGCGGGAGACGGGGAGCATGGACGGAGTGGGGATATTCGCTTTCAAAATACGTGTATGGTGGGACACGAAAATTACTGTCTATCAGGAATTATGTGTAATTCTTCGAACGGCAATACTCATATAATTTGGATCAATTTTCCTTAAGGTAAGTCAATTGATCTTATAATTATTTCACTGAATTATATTACAATGAAGAGTATAACACGTCACAATAAATACACGTCGGAAGGTAGAGACTGCCGTCAACTCTGTACTTCCCGCAAGACCCAATGATAATGACCGCGGACCAGTGCTGTTATCGGGAGGGTGCTGTTGGTTTTTCATAGAGACGGTGTGTTCTTGCTCTCGACTGGCAGGAGAGGCGTTTATATAACCGGGTTTTCGTCCTAGTGGGGGATGCGTAGAGTTGGCTCGGTGGCGCTATGCGAGAGGGTGCTGCGGAGCGTATTGGAATTACGCGGAAATTTGCTACAATACATATATCTTACTACAGTTTTAAGTCAGATGTGGGTTTATCACTCAGCAAATGGGTGTGTAGTGAGAAGCGCTTATTCAAAATCTCTAAGGTACGGGTTCGAATCCCGTTAAGGCAAAAAAAATTCTATGAATTAGTTATTGCAAAATCGTGCATTCATGAAAAATTATGCATTAATATAAAATCGTGCATTAATGAGGGACATTAGCGATCAATTTGTTAGTGAAAATTAAACGTTAAATTGGCTCTTAATAGTCGGTCAAAAAAAAAACAATAAAGCCCCCGGCTCCGACAACATAAAACCAATCCTACTTAAAAACCTTACGGACAGAGGACTCCAAAGATTGACAACAATTTTTAATAGCTGCCTTACCTCCAATTCCTGGGGGTTGAGCTACCTACCAGGCGCGTCTCCAAGTGGCGGATAGGAGAATGGCTAGAGTCTTCACCGACTTTAGTTAGTGGGGGGTTAGTAGGGAGGACCAAGATCTAAAACCCTTGCTGCGCCGAACGAAAGCCTCTCGCCGCGGACCAGCTCGCGACACATACCGTAAACCGCCTGACCTGTGCAACGACCCTCCACACATGGTGGGGGTAGTGCAGGCAGGGGGCACGGGGGCTTGGCTTCATTGTCTGGCCGCGTGGATGAGGTACCACTATAAAAACCTCCCCAATCTTAAGGTATTGCGCGCGCCGAAAAGATGCATGGCCGGGGGGCAGCTCGGCCACTAGCGGCAAACCTCAGGGCACCAGGCGAACCCTGTTGTATGTAGCCTTCTATGCGTACAGAGGGCACTGCGCATAGTGACCACCCTTTCCCTCATACTCGTGGGACCATTTATGGATACCAACATTGAAAACCAAAACACACCTCTGGGAGGAGGTTCCGAAAGGACGGATCCACCCAGGAGATTGTCCGGAGCTGCCAAAAGACGGCTCCAGAAACAAAAACAGAAGGGTTTGCAACCTGCTGGTGGACAGGGGGCCGCAAGGACCCCAGGCTCTACAGCGGGCACAAGCTCGACTGCGGAACCGGGAACCAGTACCGGAAGCAGGGGGAATTCTCTGGCAGTCGGGGGCAAAAAACGCCGACGACTGCCAGAGGGCACTCCCAGCGACAAAACACGTCCGCCAAAAAGGAGGGGTGGGCCTACCAGGCCCACTGTATCATTTGCGGCGGCCGTGTCGGATATCCAGATGGCAATTTTGCCGCATGGATATCCAGCAAACGTCCTCAGCGAGGATCAGGCGGATCTGATCAAGACCGCACTGATTCAGGCTCTGGACGAAATACAAGAAGGGGAGCCTGCACCCAGGTTCTCCGCCGTAAATTTCCGGGGGGGCTACCTGCTCGCCTCCTGCGCCGACCAGCCCACCAGGGAATGGCTGGTGCGGGTGGTCACAGGTAGCGTACCCTGGGAAGGGGCGGAACTTAGTGTTGTCGACGCTAAGGACGTCCCGAAACCCGTGAGGGTGATGACATGGATTTCGGAGCCTGAACAGAAACCGGAAGTCGTGTTGCGGCGTCTTAAGACACAAAATCCAGGTCTTAAGACAGAAAGCTGGTCAGTAGTGAATAGGAGGCTGGACCCCAGGGGACAGCAACTTATCATCCTACTGGATGAGCACTCCTGGACTAAAATCCGGGAGGAGCTGCAATGCAGGCCATACCTGAATCTCTCCAGGGTGGTGTTTAAAGCCCTGGGGAGAGGCAGGCAAGAATCCGAAGGGATGGAGGTTGAGGAGGGGGGGACCGCAAGGAATACTCCCGATCCGACACCCGAATCCCAAGGAGACGAACAAGGGGCCGAATAGGACCTTTGTGTCATCCGAGGGGATAAAGAAAAACGTGGGCATCTTCAAGGCCTTACAGATAAACATGCATCACTGCAAGGCGGCGTCAGCTGCTCTGCAAAGATACATAACTAATAGCGATATTGATATCGTGCTGATTCAGGAACCATGGGTATATAGGGACCAGATCAGAGGACTCAGGATGGGGAACGAATGGGAGCTCTTAGCACCAGGAGGAAGTCATCCAAGAGCTTGCATACTTGCAAAGACAAAAACGAATACACTGCCAATGTGGGGGCTTAGTGGTCAGGACCTCATGGCAGGCAAGATAAAAATCACTATGGCAGGAAGCGAGAGAGAAATAATAATCGGATCCGCATACCTACCATACGATCAAGCGGGACAACCCCCAACACCAGAGGTTAGACGACTGGTAGAATACTGCGAAGAAACCAACACGCAGCTAGTGCTCTGCTGTGATTCCAACGCCCATCATATAGTGTGGGGAAGTTCAGGGACCAACAGAAGAGGTGAGTCACTTTTAGAATTTATTATTAGTAATAAGCTAGAAGTAGTAAACCGCGGTAACGAACCTACCTTTATCACCGCGACAAGGCAGGAGGTTATCGATATAACGTTAGGTACGCCGTTCGTGTGCCGAGTTATTCGTGAGTGGCATGTTTCATCTGAACCTACGCTCTCGGATCACAGGTACGTAAGATTCGATATTGAATCCCCGCCGGAGACGGTCGAAAGGTACAGAAATCCAAGAAACTGTGACTGGCAACTCTACAGAGAGGAACTAGTCCAGGGGTTGGAAGAATGTCCCTCGAGACCTCAAACTCCGGCGGAAGTTGAAATAATGAACGAATGCATTACAGCAGCCATAAGGAGAGCTTATGAGAACAACTGCCCACTCAGAGAGAGAAAGGTCAAACGGGAGACCAAGTGGTGGAACCGTGAACTTTCCGAGATGAGAAGGGAGGTACGGAGATTGTTTAACAGGGCCAAAAGGACTGGGAGATGGGAAGAATACAAGACTTCCCGTCTAGAATATGGTTACGCAGTGAGGGAGGCGAAAAACACCTCATGGAGGAGGCACTGTGAGGAGATCGAAAGAACTCCGGAATGTGCCAGACTCCAGAAAGCCTTGCTGAGGGACAATCGGGGTAAGATTGGAACTCTGCAAAGACCTCATGGGGGATACACTGAATCGAGTGAGGAGTCTCTGGAACTCTTTCTAGAGACACACTTCCCGGGGAGTGTATCCTCGGCAAATGCAACAAACACTCCAAACCTAGACATACCGAGTCATCGGGCGTCCAGGGAGGAGTGGAAACTTGCCGATAGGCTGGTTAACAAAACAAGACTTGGATGGGCAGTGAAATCTTTCAAACCATTCAAATCTCCAGGAATCGACGGAATTCTTCCGCTGATGCTTCAACAGGGATTCGAGGAATTAGCCTCCCCCCTGTGCGCATTACTCAGGGCCAGCCTGGCCTTGAAGTACGTGCCAATGGGCTGGAAGAAAGTGAAAGTGGTATTTATACCAAAACCAGGGCGAGAATCATACGCCCGGGCGAAATCCTTTCGACCAATAAGCCTAACATCATTTCTCCTTAAGACCTTGGAGAAACTGATTGACAGGTATATCAGAGACGATGTTCTGGTAAACGCCCCTTTACATCGGTACCAGTTTGCCTATCAATCTATCAAAACCCTGGAAAATCGAGAGATTGCGTTGGGGGCCTTTCTGGACATAGAGGGTGCTTTCGATAACACCTCATTCAACTCTATTGCGAAAGCAACTAAGAGGCGGGGTATAGCCCCTGTGGTAGTGGAATGGATCGACTCGGCCTTAAAAGGCAGAGAGATTTCATGCATCATCGGCCCGGTAACTAGGGGGGTGGTGGCGGCCAGAGGATGCCCACAGGGAGGCGTTTTATCGCCTTTATTGTGGTCACTCGTGGTCGACGACCTCCTGGGGAACCTGGAGCAGACAGGAGTTCACGCACAAGGTTATGCGGACGATATCACCATACTCGTAAGCGGCAAGTTCGGAGGGGCTGTATCAGAAATGATGCAGCGGGCTCTGACAGTCGTCGAGAGATGGTGCACTGAGAAACAGTTGTCGGTTAACCCCGATAAGACTGAAGTCATGGTCTTCACAAGAATGAGGAATCTCATCGATTTGAAGAGGCTCCGACTGTGGGGAAAAGAATTGCGGATAGGGAAAGAAGTCAAGTACTTGGGACTAATGCTAGATACCAAACTTAGTTTCAAACCCCATCTAGAATACATCACCACTAAGGCTACTCGGGCCCTATGGGCCTGTAGAGGCATGGTGGGAAAGACGTGGGGATTAAAACCAGAAATGGTTCACTGGCTCTACACCAAGGTCATAATTCCCACGGTAACATACTCTTCGATAATTTGGTGGCATAAGGCGTCTGGAAAGCACGCTACAAGGCTTTTAGGGAAGCTGCAAAGACTTGCCTGCCTTGGAATAACGGGAGCAATGAATACAACGCCTACCGCAGCCATGGAAGTGCTCCTGAACCTCCCTCCGCTACACCTTTTGGTGAAATCGGAGGCAATGAAGGCAGCATACAGGCTTGTAAGTGCCGGATATGGCAAGACCCACGTTAGAAGGGGATACCACACCGAGATATTTGGGAAAATACGGAACGATTGCGTGCTGAGCATGCAATCGGACCGACTCAGGACAGAGTATGACTTTTGTAAACCCTTCGAGGTAGTCATACCGAGAAGGGAGGAGAGGGTCGATACCCGGAAACTGAGGAATAACAACGGAACCATCTGGTACACGGATGGGTCCAAAACAACAAAGAGCACTGGGGCAGGGGTAGCTGGAGAAGCACCGGGGGATGACATGAGCATCAACCTGGGCTCCTTGGCAACCGTGTTCCAAGCAGAAATCACTGCGATTGACATCTGTGCCGGGGAAATAATGAGGAGGGGCTGTGCAAACAGGCGGAACCACATTATGACTGACAGTCAGGCAGCGCTTAAAGCTCTGGAGAGTGTCGAAGTACGCTCCAGAGTTGTGAAAGAATGTCTCGAATCGCTTGTGGAACTGGCAAAACACAACAGAGTGACTCTGTGGTGGGTGCCGGGACACAAGGGATTTGAAGGAAATGAAAAAGCTGACCTCCTAGCCAAAGAGGGAGCGAAAACACCTTTGATAGGCCCAGAGCCCACTTGTGGGATCGCACATGAGACTGCAAAAAGGATGATTCAGGGCTATATCAACAGAGAACACCACATCCATTGGAATAACATTCCTGGACAGAGGCAATCGCGGATGTTCATGGAAGGCCCGTCGAAAAAGCGGTCAGAAGAAATCCTGAGATTGAGCAGGAGACAACTGAGAAAGGTAGTTGGACGCTTCACGGGACACTGCTGTCTCATGAAACACCTCACCACAATCGGGGTGAAGCAAGATCCTGATTGTAGGATGTGCAGGGAGGAGGAAGAAACTCCACTACACATACTATGCGAGTGTCCAGCGCTTGAGGCGCGGAGGCTTCGACACTTCGGGTTGACGTATGTTGAACCGAATGACATAAAACATATGCCCATAGATTCTGTGCTGAAGTTCATCAACAGCACAGGCCTTATGGAGTAAGCTTGCTAAGTGGGGCACAATAAGCTGAAGCTTCAGTGCAGCGGGGTCTGAACCGCGCCCCTTAAGAATAATACCTCCAATTACTTCCCCTAGGAGTGGAAAGAAGCACACACCATCATGATCCCCAAAATGCCCCAAAGACCCCAAAAACTATCGCCCCATCTCTCTTCTTCACAACTGGCAAAATCTTCGAGCGAATCCTAGCTAGCCGCCTTTCAGAAACCCTAGAAGCCAACAGCATCCTTCCTCAAGCCCAATTCGGTTTTCGATCCCAAAGGTGTACAAATAACCTAACCCTCGAACTCCAAACAGACATCAACAGATCCTCCAACCTTGACGAAAGTAAGTGTCTTCCTAGACAACAACCGAAGAAGGGCTATAAGAACTTTCAAACCGTTCAAGTCACCGGGCGTGGACAGAGTCTTCCCGGCCCTGCTACAGTGGGGACTGTCGGAGATTCTGGACAACCTCGTGATAATTTTTCAGGCATATATTGCACTCGCATACGTACCGGAAATGTGGAGGGAGGTGAGGGTTGTCTTTATTCCCAAACCAGGGAGAGGAGATTATTCTCTCGCGAAATCTTTCCGTCCCATAAGTCTCACATCGTTTTTGTTAAAAACCTTGCAGAGACTATGCGACTACCAAATAAGGGATGGCGTGCTAAAGGCCAAACTTTACTCCTTACGAGTATTCATCGACATCGAGGGGGCTTTTGACAAGACCACCTTCGATAGTGTCGGGCGAGCACTTCAGAACCGCGTGTCTCAAGAACAGTACGTGACTGGATTCAGGGGGTGCTGGAGTGCAGAACCGTACAGGTTAGTCTAGCGGACGCAACTACTCGAGGGGTGGTTAAGAAAGGCTGTCCTCAGGGGGAGTTCTTTCCCAATTACTATGGGACGTAGTAGTGGACGACCTTCTATGCACACTCAACGAGGCGGGATTCTACCCTATCGGATACGCAGATGACCTGGTCATACTGCTTACTGGTAAGTACGAAAATGTACTATGCGACCTTATGCAGATAGCACTCTGCCTGGTACAAGAATGGTGTAAGAAGGAGGCTCTGGCTGTGAATTCACAAAAGACAGAGCTAGTCCTCCTCACGAATAGAAGGACATAACGTTATGGGTTCGAGGACATAACGGAAATGTGGGGAATGAGAGGGCCGACGAGCTGGCTCGACAGGGCGCGACGGGAACACCGGATGGTACCGAACCGCCCATCCGACCGGCCAACCGCTACCTCTCAAACCTGAACAAAACTGACATTCATTTTAGACACTGTGCTAGATGGGAAACGACAACAGGCTGAAGACAAATCAAGATTTTTATCAAATATCCTTTGGTTTGTATCTGGGACGGACACTGCAGGCTAAATAAACACCTCCACGTGATGGGGGTAGTAAACGACCCAACGTGCAGGGGGTGTTTAGAGGAGGACGAGACTACGGGAAAGTCCGACTCTCGCCTCGACCAGAAAGTCCATACTGGGGGAGACATGGCCCAGTATGACAATGTCGGATGGCTGGATGAGAGACAGGAATGAGGAACACGAGGGGGTGACACAATGGGCCCGCGGTGTGGTCTAACTGTCGGTGAGGGGATCAAATTCCCTCACATTCCTCAACACCTAATCTATCTATCTATCGGCACGAACCCCAACATAATAAAACGTATTAGATCCTTCCTATCCAACAGAAAAGTAAAAATACATGACGCCCTCTCAAACCCCGTAAACCTGAAAGCCGGAGTCCCCCAGTGCTCCACGCTTTCGCCTTTTCTTTATATCATTTACTGCGCAGATTTTCCCATTTCAGATCACCACAGGACCAAAACCAGACTGTTTGCCGAACTCGCTTCCCAATCCGTCCAAAAGGAGCTCTCCAAGATCGAGAAGTGGACCAACAGATGGAGAGTGAAACCAAATCCAGCTAAGTGCAAATCCATTATTTTTACCCGCAACTCCAAATGCAATCAACCCAAAGAATGCACCTGTATCTCACTAACCCTCAAGAATCAAAACATACCCAAAACTAACACTGTGAACTATCTGGGCGTCACTTTCTCGTCGACCGGCTCCCTAATCCCCGACCTCAAAGAAACACTTAAAGAAGCCCGCAACAGAGCCAACCTTCTTTACCTCCTCCGTGGTCGCATCCGTGGCTGCAACCCCAAAAGACTACACCACACCTACAACTCCTTCTTCAGAGCCATCTTCGAATACCGAGCCCTCATGTACCCACACCTATCCAAACGCAACCAATTCCACATAGCCGCCTCCGAGAGACAGCTCCTTCAGAAAATTTACAATCTTAACCCCCTCAGCCCTCAGAGAGAATCCACGAAACCACTAACATCACCCCCATCCTAAATAGATTCACCTAAATAGGCTACGTCAACCGTGTGTTGTCCAGCAACAACACCCTAGCTATCCAAAACCTGCACCCATCAAAGAACAGGCTCTTAAACCACATCCCCAAAAAACCAAAAGTAAAACGCAAACATCTACCATCTTTTCTATCCAAACATTCCGTCTATCCAAACATTCCACCAGCACTGCAGGAGTTGGTCGAAAGCACTCTCCTTGCAATGAATTGACAACTCCACCGCGCAGAAGCTCCATCCTCCATCTCCAGCCCCCATCTCTTGCAGCCTTCTTTTTCAGGACCACCATCAGGACCCAACCAGATGAAGAAGAAGACCATCTAGCACCCACGATTGAAACCCAGAACTAGAAGAATGAAGAAACCCCCAAGCAATTGTAACCCCCATAGAAATTTTGTATTAGAATAAGTATCATAAATTGTATAATGTAATTACTAGTATAAGTCTTACAATTATATAGAATCAAGTGCTGCAAAGGCCACAAGTCTCAGCAGCACCATTACTCAAATTGTTAGCCCTTAAAGAAAAATTATAAACAAATTCAAAGACAAATAAATGTATTTTGCCTTGATTTGACTCGTTCTTGTGTAGATTAGGGGCTTTCCGCCACTTGAGGCTTAAAAAAGTACTCGTGCTTTTTTAAACCCTTAGTGCCGGAAAGCACCAAATTTACAGAGGAACTCGTATAATAATACACTATTATGAAACTACATATAATTTAAAACAAGGTTTTTGAGTGACTAAAATTTAATAAATATAGTTCAACAGCCGTTTAAATACACAATAGGGATTAAAAATTAGGGTTGTATGGAGACTGTTTCTGATATTCATCATTTTTTGTAGCCAACTCTATGAGCTTCAGATCTTTGACTATAACATGGTCACTTCGACGTTCAACCCCAGGAGCATTGTAATCTAAGTTAACCACGAAATTAAATTTATGTTGTAAAATTAACATTTACTTACTGAAATTGGGAGGGAGCAGTTCCAGAGGTACAGCAAACCGGTCACCAACACTGGAAATTCTTCGATGTCCAAGAGATCTTCTTTCTGTTGAAGGGGGTGCTGTATCACAAATTTTTATTGTATATATTTTATATGAACATGTAGATATATTACCGAGGTTTGTACCAACACTGTTGTAATTTGTAGGAACGATATAAACACTAGCGGTAGTTGTTGAGGGACCACCTAAATCACATTTTTCCGTGGTTAATTCTTGTAATAAATCTTTATAACATTCACTTACGTTTTTTACGCTTCAAGCAAGATAGCAGACACATGATTGCGAATACTATGCATCCTGATAGCAATCCGTACATTATTATCAAACCGAGTTCCATTATCAAAATTTTAGTGAATCATTTCTATTTTGAATGCATCCCACCTGAAAACTGATATCAGGTTTAGATAACAAAACACGCACAATTAAATGTTATCTATCTATACAAATGTTAAGTTTAGTTCACTGATTGTTATTAAATTTTCTTACGTGATGATCTGAAATGTTTACTTTATGATGTCAAGAGTGCTGCTGATACAGAAATCTCTTTTTATTGGTCTTGTGATTATCTGTTTTCGAGGGTACGACAAATAACAAGGATAGAAAGTATACCAAGTTTCAAAGTGCATTTCGGGTTTGACTCATTTGTTGCCGGTGCAATTCGTAGTCTGGGTATTATTAGACCATAGCATAAAAATCTGTTCGGCAAGAATCGCATTTGAAATCATAAAATGGAACCAAATTGGGGGTCAGTAGGGTCAAAAGTTTGGCAACAGTATACCTAACTATACATATCTATACAGTGATCATAAAGTTCGGCACAAAATTAATAATTTAGTTATTTTTAATTTATTTATATTATTTATTTCCGACTTTTGTTTTTAAATTGCCATCTTATGACATTAAATGTTGTTGATGACGCCATCTTTTTTTTTTAATTACGTTTTACATCAAAAATTAAACAAAATTCTCTTGAAAAAAATTGATAAATAACAATAAGTTTGGAAACCAAACAACGAAAAATAAAAAACCATTTAATAAAATTGACGCAAGTGCTCAAATTGCCACCCGACAAGTATTTGACACCTTCCGAGATAACGCTTTGAACACTTCGTTCAATCACTTCGGGGCTAATCTGCGCCATTTCATCACGGATTCGTAGTGAAATAGTATTTTTTCAAGGAATAAAATTTTTATTTTTTTAAGTATGTAATACTTTTAATTTAAAAAAAGAAGTTATGCAAGGTTTCAGTTTTTTACTCATGTTGAATAGAGAATTGAAAAGTGTATCTAAAACACAAAAAAAGTCGGGGGTTGCCATTTAAAAAAAATGATAACGATGTCAGTTCAAAAACAGATGACGTCATCAAAAAAAAATTATGTCAAAACATAGCAATTTGAAAACAAAAATCGACCTGTTCGAGCGTTTTTCTCAAAAACAGTACATAACTAAATTATGAATTTTGTGCGGAACTTTGTGATTAAAATATAATAAACAGAACAAACGACTTACCTTAAGGATGTTCGTTCTATATTATATGAGCGGAGTCTTTTCCAAATATTGAACACTAGGTAGTACCACTTTCGTTGTGCTACAGCTCACAATTTAAAGAATGATTAATAAGCAATTTCTCGGAGGTCCCCGCGTTACGGCATACGCTGGTCAGAACACTACGTAAGGTGCCGACGCTTTTTTGGGGTAGGGGAAGGGAGGGTTGTGAATATTTGGAAAAGACTCCGTTCATATAATATAGAACGAACATCCTTAAGGTAAGTCGTTTGTTCTATTTATTATATTTCGCTACGTCTTTTCCAAATATTGAACACTAGGTAGATGTTTAAAGTATTAGACAAAAAAGCGCTTATTTTGTTGAAGGTTTAATAACTGAACACAATACAAAACGAATATAATAGTGAACTTAATTGAAAGTTACTTACTAAGTTAATTTTTCAACAATATATCCGCAAAATCTTTGGATTTATTTAGTAGAGGCCTATCATAAAATTTAACAAAAGTTAAAGATTTCTCGGTCCATCCAGCAGTTTTTCTAATGGCATCAATGTTAAAGCCCCCTCTGCTTGCTGCAGATGTTGAGGCATGTCTTGTACTACTACTACTAAATATGTCCGTATCGACGCCACTGGCATTAAGTACCGCTTTAAGCCATCTACTGAGTGTTTGAGTAGTAGCGACTTTATGAGGGGCTTTAATCGTTAAAAATAAAAAATCGCTTCTGTTAGTATATGCTTTGGTAACTTCTATATATTTATTAAGTGTGGTTACGACACATAATTTAGGATTTTCTGTGAAAGGCTTAAGTTGAAGCAAGGGCTGCTGACGATTTGGTGCTGAAGTTTTTATGAGATCTGTTATATATATTACTAATCCTGTTCCCTGATTTTTAATTTGGCTTAGTCTGATTTTTGATAAAGTTTGCATTCGGTGTGCTGTTACGAGGGCTAATAGAGTCAATAATTTCTTGGTTAACTGTTCTAAATTTAGAGTTTCTAGTGGATAAAGATTTTTGAGATAATTAAGGACAATTTCAGGGTCCCAAGTATACTTATACTTAGGAAAATTAGGTTTGAGTTTAAACACTCCTTTTAGATATCTTTTTACTAATTCTTCCCTGTCGGAGTGTTTATTGAATATTAAGCGGAGCGCACATCTATGCGCATTCATTGTATTATAAGAAGGTGTCTTAGTGAAAAGGTTGTTTAAGAATGTTATAATAGATGATGTGGAAGGGTTAAAAATGTCAATTTTGGCATTCTTACAATATTGGTACCATTTCCATATTGTTCCGGAATATTGTTTCATGGTTGCCTTACTAAGAGATGCTAAAAAGATTGGAACTGCTTCATCTGGAACGCCCTTCCTTAAGAAAGCCTGCCTGATAATTTCCCCGCTATTAGAGAAACATTCTTCCATAGTGGGTGGCTCTCCCTGGAAGGTGATAATAATAGTGTTAAATTTGGTTTTATTTTTATAGGCTTAGTTACTAGTAATTGGAAAAACAGTGGGTACCATGGTTGGCATTCCCAATCCGGAACTATTATTATACCTGTAGCCCTGTCAGAGACAACTTTGTTAAGTACTCTATTAATTATTGCAAATGGAGGAAATGCATAAAAGAAACCCACTTTTCCCCAATCCATTGTGAATGCGTCGGTATTGATGGAATGCGGGTCTTTAAACCAGGATACATATTTTGTACATTTTGCGTTGAGCTTGCTTGCAAATAAATCTATAACAGGGGTTCCAAGATTAGATATTATGTTTTTATATGTGTTAATATTTAAACAATATTCAGTTTCTGTTTTAAGAGATCTAGATTCGGCGTCAGCTTCAAAATTATCGGATGAACTGATATAGGAAGCCATTAAATATATGTTCTTTACCTCGCAGTACTGCCAAATGTTCCTGCTTAATTTGTTTAATTTTTCAAACCTAATGCCTCCCATTTTGTTGATGTAAGAGATAGCGGTCGTATTGTCCACCCGTAATAAAATGTGGCAATTAGTACATGTTTTTGTGAATGATTTAAGTGCATTGAACGCAGCTAATAATTCCAAATAGTTAATATGTTGTTGAGATTCATTTTCACTCCAAAACCCATGAGTCCTTTCCTGATTGCAAACTGCACCCCACCCTGTTTTAGATGAATCGCTGAAAATTTCTAACTTAAATGTGGGTTGTTTAATGATTTTGGAACTATCGGGTAATTTAGATATCCACCAGTCTATATCCAACAATACCGATGGTGACAGTTTCATTTTTGCATTATAATTCTGGTTTTGTTTCTTTAATGAAATGTATTTTAACCTTTCGCAGGATTTGATATATAACCATCCGTAGTTTACGGCGGGGCAGGCGGCGACTAACATGCCTGTGATTTTTGCAAAAGTTCTGATTGTACAGATAAGTTGACTCTGAAGGGATAAGAGGTGAGTAACAATTGTGTGTTTCTTTTCCCATGTAAGTTCGATTGTTAAGTTTGCAGTGTTATACCGAAATCCCAGAAAGGTACACGTTTGCTTGGGTTTAAGTTGACTTTTTGTGTAATTAATTATAAATCCCAGATTTTCTAGGAGGCATGTTACAATGTTAACATTTTTCATACAATTAGTTTCATCTTTATCTATAATTAGTAAGTCATCCAAGTAATTGATGCATGTTATTGATCGTGTTCTTAAAAACCCCAGTATAGGCTTAAATATTTTTGTAAAAATATACGGTCCAGTACATAAGCCGAATGGTAAGCAATTATATTCATATATTTTGTCCCCAAATTTGAACCTTAAATATTTCTTTGATTTTTTATGAATAGAGATCATGTAATAAGCATCTTTCAAACCAATATTAGCCAAATATGAGTTTGTGGTGATGAAATTGCACACTGTTTTATAATTTTCCATTTTAAAATGGGTTGAGGTCATGAATTTATTTAATTTTTTGAGATTTAATATAAATCTGTATTCACCGTTAGGTTTTTGTCTCAAAAAATAAGGAGATAAAAACTGGCCCGGAAGGCTTTTGCATTCTGATATTGCCCCCTTTGTCAATAGTTCCTGAATGCATGCTTGAATTTGGACTGAATTTTTATTAAGCCGAGCTTTTTGCGAATAGATGTGTTGATAGGGTTGTGTGTGGAATTTTAATTTATAACCAGTGATCCAATCCAGTATGGTTGGATTTTTCGTTAATAAAGTCCATGTCTTGTAACATTTACATAGTCTGCCGCAAAATTCTGTTACCTCATCAGCTAGTAATTTCTGCGTGCAGAATTCTGGTAGGACGTGTGCGATGGACGTCCTGCTCGGAAGTGGCCCCTGGATTGATGCGGCCCTCTAGATTGGTATGCCTGCCCCCTCCTTTCCTTTTTCTAGGAGTCTGTTGGTGGGTTTCTGGAAGTCATCATGTTGGATTGAAAGGGGCGGTTCCGGTTTAAAGAATTCTTCATTTCAAAGTTCTTCTTTGAGAATGTTTTGTTCTTGGATCTTGATGACCCTGCTTGAAGCTCTTTAGCCGCTTTCTCCCTGTTTTGTAAATCTCTGTATTCCTGCGAAAAGTTTTCCCCGCAAAGGAATTTATCCGGTTTTGAATTTGCCACTACTTTTTTAACATTTGGATTAAGCAGTGGAAAGATGTTGAATTTTCTATGGGTTGATATCATATAAAAGGTGTCTGCTATTATTTTCCCGGTGTCCATAATGATCGGAAGGTTCTCGACAACCATGGGGTTTTTACTCTGTTTCTTGAGGGTGTCCGCCACCCGCGCTATAGCATTGAGACCGCTGCTAAGATTTGATTGAACTTTTTTGAGAAATTTGTCCTTGCGTCCCTCTAAGTCAGGCATGAGTGTGACGATTTCGGGATTCATTTCAGGCGGATGAAAATGGCAATTTTCTGGCATTAGATACTTATTAAGGAGCTCGTTTCTGTTATCAGGGTCGTGTCCATGTATAACATAGTGGTTCAGCCGGTTGGCTATTGAAGTGTGCACCTTTGAAGATGTTTTGGAGGATTCTGTAGTCGGGTCCTCCCCCATTAATGCGAGCAGATCCCCAGCCGCTTTTCCTTCAGATGATGAGCTTGAACTTGAGGACAGCTTCCGAATGCGATAAGGGCGAGCACAGGTGCGGGCCACACTTTCGTCATTGCATGATTCATCTGAAATTGAACCTCTGTGAGATTTTCGGTATGTATAACAGTTTATTAGGCTGTTTATGTTATGGCTCCGCCAGCAAAGTCTCGCAGCGATAAGTTGATTTACTCGTATTCGCTTATATGATGCAATTTGTCATTGGGTCAACGAGAGACACATAACGGGGATTTTTGCTTGTAATTTCCGCAGGTGAGTATTAGTACAATTAATATGCTGGTTAAAACTTATACCAGCGGGATATTTATATGCAACGCCCGGAGACCTTCTGGTTAAAACTTATACCAGGTGAGTATAAATGCGTACAATTTGTATGTTGGTTAAAACTTATACCAACTCATGTATGCATATATTGTCGTGCGTACAATTTTTATGTTGGTTAAAACTTATACCAACTCATGTATGCATATATTGTCGGTTAAAACTTGTACCGACATCGACAGTGTGTTTAAGGGGATGAGGTTTTCCTGTATAGCGACAGCGAGTATGTTAGGACTGGTTGAAACTTATACCAGGTGTGTGATACGGCGTACAATTTTGTACATTGGTTAAGCCGGAAAGGTAATTCTTAGAGGTTTACTTACTTGAGCTAGTTGATGAAGATGAGCTAGATGACGATGCTAGGCGCGATCTCTTCTTCTCCAGCTTCCTTATTTTTGCAGCTAATTCGTCCCTGCGAGTTTGATGTCGACGTTTGCCCATTTCACTCACTAAGCACGACTTGTTCACAGGTCGGTCAACTTGGCCCCCGACTTTTAATTTTTTAATATTTTATTATTGTAATCAATTGTGCTCGTTTTGTGCCCAATTGTGCCGCTGTTTGTTTCAATTGTGCTCCTCTCTAAATAACAAAAAAACGCAAAACAAATCCGGGGGCCAAGTTGACCGTCAGCCCCCGGTTTTTTTACGTTTTTTAAAAAATATTAGGCTTATTCAATTGTGCTCGTTTTGTGCTCAATTGTGCCGCTATTTGTTTCAATTGTGCTCTTTTGTAAATAACAAAAAAATGCAAAACAAATCCGGGGATCAAGTTTTTTTTTTAATATTAGGCTTATTCAATTGTGCTCGTTTTGTGCTCAATTGTGCTGCTGTTTGTTTCAATTGTGCTCCTCTGTAAATAACAAAAAAACGCGAAACAAATCCGGGGGCCAAGTTGACCGTCAGCCCCCGGTTTTTTTACGTTTTGTAAAAAATATTAGGCTTATTCAATTGTGCTCGTTTTGTGCTCAATTGTGCCGCTGTTTGTTTCAATTGTGCTCCTCTGTAAATAACAAAAAAACGCAAAACAAATCCGGGGGCCAAGTTGACCGTCAGCCTCCGTTTTTTTTACGTTTTTTTCTTTAATATTAGGCTTATTCAATTGTGCTCGTTTTGTGCTTAATTGTGCCGCTGTTTGTTTCAATTGTGCTACTTTGTAAATAAGAAAAAAACGCGAAACAAATCCGGGGATCAAGTTTTTTTTTTTAATGTTGGGCTTATTCAATTGTGCTCGTTTTGTGCTCAATTGTGCCGCTGTTTGTTTCAATTGTGCTCCTCTCTAAATAACAAAACAACGCAAAACAAATCCGGGGATCAAGTTTTTTTTTTTAACATTAGGCTTATTCAATTGTGCTCGTTTTGTGCTCAATTATGCCGCGGTTTGTTTCAATTGTGCTCCTGTGTAAATAACAAAAAAGAAACGCAAAACAAATCCGGGGGCCAAGTTGACCGTCAGCCTCCGGTTTTTTTACGTTTTTTTCTTTAATATTAGGCTTATTCAATTGTGCACGTTTTGTGCTCAATTGTGCCGCTGTTTGTTTCAATTGTGCCACTTTGTAAATAACAAAAAAACGCAAAACAAATCCGGGGATCAAGTTTTTTTTTTAAATATTAGGCTTATTCAATTGTGCTCGTTTTGTGCTCAATTGTGCCGCTGTTTGTTTCAATTGTGCTCCTGTGTAAATAACAAAAAAGAAACGCAAAACAAATCCGGGGGCCAAGTTGACCGTCAGCCTCCGGTTTTTTTACGTTTTTTTCTTTAATATTAGGCTTATTCAATTGTGCTCGTTTTGTGCTCAATTGTGCCGCTGTTTGTTTCAATTGTGCCACTTTGTAAATAACAAAAAAACGCAAAACAAATCCGGGGATCAAGTTTTTTTTTTAAATATTAGGCTTATTCAATTGTGCTCGTTTTGTGCTCAATTGTGCCGCTGTTTGTTTCAATTGTGCTCCTGTGTAAATAACAAAAAAGAAACGCAAAACAAATCCGGGGGCCAAGTTGACCGTCAGCCTCCGGTTTTTTTACGTTTTTTTCTTTAATATTAGGCTTATTCAATTGTGCTCGTTTTGTGCTCAATTGTGCCGCTGTTTGTTTCAATTGTGCCACTTTGTAAATAACAAAAAAACGCAAAACAAATCCGGGGATCAAGTTTTTTTTTTAAATATTAGGCTTATTCAATTGTGCTCGTTTTGTGCTCAATTGTGCCGCTGTTTGTTTCAATTGTGCTCCTGTGTAAATAACAAAAAAGAAACGCAAAACAAATCCGGGGGCCAAGTTGACCGTCAGCCTCCGGTTTTTTTACGTTTTTTTCTTTAATATTAGGCTTATTCAATTGTGCTCGTTTTGTGCTCAATTGTGCCGCTGTTTGTTTCAATTGTGCCACTTTGTAAATAACAAAAAAACGCAAAACAAATCCGGGGATCAAGTTTTTTTTTTAAATATTAGGCTTATTCAATTGTGCTCGTTTTGTGCTCAATTGTGCCGCTGTTTGTTTCAATTGTGCTCCTGTGTAAATAACAAAAAAGAAACGCAAAACAAATCCGGGGGCCAAGTTGACCGTCAGCCTCCGGTTTTTTTACGTTTTTTTCTTTAATATTAGGCTTATTCAATTGTGCTCGTTTTGTGCTCAATTGTGCCGCTGTTTGTTTCAATTGTGCCACTTTGTAAATAACAAAAAAACGCAAAACAAATCCGGGGATCAAGTTTTTTTTTTAAATATTAGGCTTATTCAATTGTGCTCGTTTTGTGCTCAATTGTGCCGCTGTTTGTTTCAATTGTGCTCCTGTGTAAATAACAAAAAAGAAACGCAAAACAAATCCGGGGGCCAAGTTGACCGTCAGCCTCCGGTTTTTTTACGTTTTTTTCTTAAATATTAGGCTTATTCAATTGTGCTCGTTTTGTGCTCAATTGTGCCGCTGTTTGTTTCAATTGTGCTCCTCTCTAAATAACACAAAAACGCAAAACAAATCCGGGGATCAAGTTTTTTTTTTAACATTAGGCTTATTCAATTGTGCTCGTTTTGTGCTCAATTATGCCGCGGTTTGTTTCAATTGTGCTCCTGTGTAAATAACAAAAAAGAAACGCAAAACAAATCCGGGGGCCAAGTTGACCGTCAGCCTCCGGTTTTTTTACGTTTTTTTCTTTAATATTAGGCTTATTCAATTGTGCTCGTTTTGTGCTCAATTGTGCCGCTGTTTGTTTCAATTGTGCTCCTCTGTAAATATCAAAAAAGAAACGCAAAACAAATCCGGGGGCCAAGTTGACCGTCAGCCTCCGGTTTTTTTACGTTTCTTTCTTAAATATTAGGCTTATTCAATTGTGCTCGTTTTGTGCTCAATTGTGCCACTGTTTGTTTGAATTGTGCTCCTTTGTAAATAACAAAAAAAACGCAAAACAAATCCGGGGATCAAGTTTCTTTTTTTTTAATGTTAGGCTTATTCAATTGTGCTCGTTTTGTATTTAATTGTGCCGCTGTTTGTTTCAATTGTGCTCCTTTGTAAATAACAAAGAAATTCGAAACAAATCCAGGGACCGATTTGACTTTCAGCCCCGTTTTTTTTTTTATTCAAAACAACAATTTAAAACACGTTGCGAGGACAATAGTGTTTTATTATTATATAGATTTTAATTAGGAGAAAAATGATTGGGTCTTTTATGTTGGCCCTCCTAAAACCGAATTTTTATTTTTTTAACCTATGCATCAAATTGTGTTATGATTGTGCCGAATTATGCGAGGTATGCGATCTTAAAGGATGAGCAATTGTCCCGAATTGTGCCGTTTAAACGATAAATTTCGCTATTTTAATTACAAAGTTATAGCAAAAAACCTTGGGGTAGATTAAGACAACATTCACCCCTCATTAACTTATTACTTTATTTAATAAATAATTGCATAGATACGTTTGTTAAAATTACAGTAACAATTGTTTCTAGGATATGATTAAGTTTAACGGAGGTTGGTGATATCGGACCTAAGAAAAAGTTACGAGAGAAAGAACAAAGAGGGGTGAATTTTATCAATACACCTTTTTTTTGCTGTAACTTTGTTACTAAAATAGCATCCTTCAAGTTGTACAATTTACCACAATTGCAAGGATTTTCAATGAAACATTAAATTTTTTGTTTATCAGTTTATCGTTCACACGGCATAACTCAGCACAATTGCTCTCCTTATTTACTATACAAAGCTTGTTTATTTCAAGTGTGAAGAGATTGTCAAGTGTTGAATGTAAAGTGATGCTGTCGGTGTCTGATTTCATTTGTTTTTCGTCGTCCCCAAATTTGCTTACTTTACATTCTTTAAATATCGGAAACTGATGTAGGGGAGAGTGGGATAACTTATTCGGAATATTCGTTTTTTAAATTTCACCTCATAACAGAGAAATTTATCTATCTGTATCATAATCTTCTGGCTTAAACAGCAAGCTGTTAGGGTAAATTTCTCATTTTTAGGAATGGAAGTTAAATGGTCAACTGTCCTACAGTTGAGGCAGTTTTGAACATACATTATAAGTAAATATTGCCAGTAGGAACAATTAAATATCATTTTGCTGACAATCTGCTTTACAAGAATGTTATGGTCATAAAATAAATAGACAAGAAATTGAAAGGTTGTTACCGCTTTAACTAGAATGGTTTCGAATGAAAAACCGTTTTATCTGAAATGTGCATGCATGCTTATAAAGGTACTTAAGTTGATGATTTTTTTTTTATAAAAGAACTGTTATGTATTTCAAAAGATGACAAGGTAAAAACAATGAAATGCTTGAACGTCGCAGAACTTATTAAAAGAGTAGCAAGAAATTTATGGAGGGGGGCTGCTTCAAATAAGTACGAATTTTTAAATTTTTACATCGATAATAAAAAAAAGAGGTTTGAAACCCTAGAGATAACGGTGGCAATTGTGGGTTACGGCTAAAACTTGCATTCAAACTTACTACTAATATTTTACATTACGAGTGCCGAATGTAACGAATAGCACAAAACGAGCACAATATTGAATAATCCCAATATTTTTTTAAAAGCATGAAAAAACGGGGGGCTGAAAATCAACTTGGCCCCCGGATTTGTTTTGCGTTTCTTTTTGTTATTTACACAGGAGCACAATTGAAACAAACAGCGGCATAATTGAGCACAAAACGAGCACAATTGAATAAGCCTAATGTTAAAAAAAAAACTTGATCCCCGGATTTGTTTTGCGTTTTTTTGTTATTTAGAGAGGAGCACAATTGAAACAAACAGCGGCACAATTGAGCACAAAACGAGCACAATTGAACAAGCCTAATATTAAAGAAAAAAACGTAAAAAAACCGGAGGCTGACGGTCAACTTGGCCCCCGGATTTGTTTTGCGTTTCTTTTTTGTTATTTACACAGGAGCACAATTGAAACAAACCGCGGCATAATTGAGCACAAAACGAGCACAATTGAATAAGCCTAATGTTAAAAAAAAAACTTGATCCCCGGATTTGTTTTGCGTTTTTGTGTTATTTAGAGAGGAGCACAATTGAAACAAACAGCGGCACAATTGAGCACAAAACGAGCACAATTGAATAAGCCTAATATTTAAGAAAAAAACGTAAAAAAACCGGAGGCTGACGGTCAACTTGGCCCCCGGATTTGTTTTGCGTTTCTTTTTTGTTATTTACACAGGAGCACAATTGAAACAAACAGCGGCACAATTGAGCACAAAACGAGCACAATTGAATAAGCCCAACATTAAAAAAAAAACTTGATCCCCGGATTTGTTTTGCGTTTCTTTTTTGTTATTTACACAGGAGCACAATTGAAACAAACCGCGGCATAATTGAGCACAAAACGAGCACAATTGAATAAGCCTAATGTTAAAAAAAAAAACTTGATCCCCGGATTTGTTTTGCGTTTTTTTGTTATTTAGAGAGGAGCACAATTGAAACAAACAGCGGCACAATTGAGCACAAAACCAGCACAATTGAATAAGCCTAATATTAAAGAAAGAAACGTAAAAAAAAACGGAGGCTGACGGTCAACTTGGCCCCCGGATTTGTTTTGCGTTTCTTTTTTGTTATTTACACAGGAGCACAATTGAAACAAACAGCGGCACAATTGAGCACAAAACGAGCACAATTGAATAAGCCCAACATTAAAAAAAAAAACTTGATCCCCGGATTTGTTTCGCGTTTTTTTGTTATTTACAAAGTAGCACAATTGAAACAAACAGCGGCACAATTGAGCACAAAACGAGCACAATTGAATAAGCCTAATATTTTTAAAAAAACGTAAAAAAAACGGGGGCTGACGGTCAACTTGGCCCCCGGATTTGTTTTGCGTTTCTTTTTGTTATTTACACAGGAGCACAGTTGAAACAAACAGCGACATAATTGAGCACAAAACGAGCACAATTGAATAAGCCTAATATTAAAAAAAAAAACTTGATCCCCGGATTTGTTTTGCGTTTTTTTGTTATTTACAAAGTGGCACAATTGAAACAAACAGCGGCACAATTGAGCACAAAACGAGCACAATTGAATAAGCCTAATATTAAAGAAAAAAACGTAAAAAAACCGGAGGCTGACGGTCAACTTGGCCCCCGGATTTGTTTTGCGTTTCTTTTTTGTTATTTACACAGGAGCACAATTGAAACAAACAGCGGCCCAATTGAGCACAAAACGAGCACAATTGAATAAGCCTAATATTTAAAAAAAAAAACTTGATCCCCGGATTTGTTTTGCGTTTTTTTGTTATTTACAAAGTGGCACAATTGAAACAAACAGCGGCACAATTGAGCACAAAACGAGCACAATTGAATAAGCCTAATATTAAAGAAAAAAACGTAAAAAAACCGGAGGCTGACGGTCAACTTGGCCCCCGGATTTGTTTTGCGTTTCTTTTTTGTTATTTACACAGGAGCACAATTGAAACAAACAGCGGCCCAATTGAGCACAAAACGAGCACAATTGAATAAGCCTAATATTTAAAAAAAAAAACTTGATCCCCGGATTTGTTTTGCGTTTTTTTGTTATTTACAAAGTGGCACAATTGAAACAAACAGCGGCACAATTGAGCACAAAACGAGCACAATTGAATAAGCCTAATATTAAAGAAAAAAACGTAAAAAAACCGGAGGCTGACGGTCAACTTGGCCCCCGGATTTGTTTTGCGTTTCTTTTTTGTTATTTACACAGGAGCACAATTGAAACAAACAGCGGCACAATTGAGCACAAAACGAGCACAATTGAATAAGCCCAACATTAAAAAAAAACTTGATCCCCGGATTTGTTTTGCGTTTCTTTTTTGTTATTTACACAGGAGCACAATTGAAACAAACCGCGGCATAATTGAGCACAAAACGAGAACAATTGAATAAGCCTAATGTTAAAAAAAAAAACTTGATCCCCGGATTTGTTTTGCGTTTTTTTGTTATTTAGAGAGGAGCGCAATTGAAACAAACAGCGGCACAATTGAGCACAAAACGAGCACAATTGAATAAGCCTAATATTTAAAAAAAAAACGTAAAAAAAACGGGGGCTGACGGTCAACTTGGCCCCCGGATTTGTTTTGCGTTTTTTTGTTACTTACAGAGGAGCACAATTGAAACAAACAGCGGCACAATTGAGCACAAAACGAGCACAATTGAATAAGCCTAATATTAAAAAAAAAAACTTGATCCCCGGATTTGTTTTGCGTTTTTTTGTTATTTACAAACTGGCACAATTGAAACAAACAGCGGCACTATTGAGCACAAAACGAGCACAATTGAATAAGCCTAATATTAAAGAAAAAAACGTAAAAAAACCGGAGGCTGACGGTCAACTTGGCCCCCGGATTTGTTTTGCGTTTTTTTGTTATTTACCGAGGAGCACAATTGAAACAAACAGCGGGACAATTGAGCACAAAACCAGCACATTCGAATAAGCCTAATATTAAAGAAAAAAACGTAAAAAAACCGGAAGCTGACGGTCAACTTGGCCCCCGGATTTGTTTTGCGTTTCTTTTTGTTATTTACACAGGAGCACAATTGAAACAAACAGCGGCATAATTGAGCACAAAACGAGCACAATTGAATAAGCCTAATATTAAAAAAAAAAACTTGATCCCCGGATTTGTTTTGCGTTTTTTTGTTATTTACAAAGTGGCACAATTGAAACAAACAGCGGCACAATTGAGCACAAAACGAGCACAATTGAATAAGCCTAATATTAAAGAAAAAAACGTAAAAAAACCGGAGGCTGACGGTCAACTTGGCCCCCGGATTTGTTTTGCGTTTCTTTTTTGTTATTTACACAGGAGCACAATTGAAACAAACAGCGGCCCAATTGAGCACAAAACGAGCACAATTGAATAAGCCTAATATTTAAAAAAAAAACTTGATCCCCGGATTTGTTTTGCGTTTTTTTGTTATTTACAAAGTGGCACAATTGAAACAAACAGCGGCACAATTGAGCACAAAACGAGCACAATTGAATAAGCCTAATATTAAAGAAAAAAACGTAAAAAAACCGGAGGCTGACGGTCAACTTGGCCCCCGGATTTGTTTTGCGTTTCTTTTTTGTTATTTACACAGGAGCACAATTAAAACAAACAGCGGCATAATTGAGCACAAAACGAGCACAATTGAATAAGCCTAATGTTAAAAAAAAAAACTTGATCCCCGTATTTGTTTTGCGTTGTTTTGTTATTTAGAGAGGAGCACAATTGAAACAAACAGCGGCACAATTGAGCACAAAACGAGCACAATTGAATAAGCCCAACATAAAAAAAAAAACTTGATCCCCGGATTTGTTTCGCGTTTTTTTGTTATTTACAAAGTAGCACAATTGAAACAAACAGCGGCACAATTAAGCACAAAACGAGCACAATTGAATAAGCCTAATATTTTTTACAAAACGTAAAAAAACCGGGGGCTGACGGTCAACTTGGCCCCCGGATTTGTTTCGCGTTTTTTTGTTATTTACAGAGGAGCACAATTGAAACAAACAGCAGCACAATTGAGCACAAAACGAGCACAATTGAATAAGCCTAATATTTAAAAAAAAACTTGATCCCCGGATTTGTTTTGCGTTTTTTTGTTATTTACAAAAGAGCACAATTGAAACAAATAGCGGCACAATTGAGCACAAAACGAGCACAATTGAATAAGCCTAATATTTTTTAAAAAACGTAAAAAAACCGGGGGCTGACGGTCAACTTGGCCCCGGATTTGTTTTGCGTTTTTTTGTTATTTAGAGAGGAGCACAATTGAAACAAACAGCGGCACAATTGGGCACAAAACGAGCACAATTGATTACAATAATAAAATATTAAAAAATTAAAAGTCGGGGGCCAAGTTGACCGACCTCTTGTTCACCAGTTTTGTTGGTAAGATTTACGTGCGTACGAGCCGGCACAAAAAAGTGTTCTGACCAGCGTATGCCGTAACGCGGGGACCTCCGAGAAATTGCTTATTAATCATTCTTTAAATTGTGAGCTGTAGCACAACGAAAGTGGTACTACCTAGTGTTCAATATTTGGAAAAGATGTAGCGAAATATAATAAAAATGAAATGCTGTACGTTGGTAAGCGCATAATTTACCGGCTGGACCGATTTGGCTAATTCTTTTTTTGGAATATTCGTAATGGCCCAGGTCAGGTCTTAGAAAAATTGGCAAAGTTTTCCGGAAAATTGGAAAATTCGGAAAAAACTGAAAAGTACTTTTTTCTATGGGATTTTTGTATGAACTCAAGACCATAACTCACGGTTCGAACGATGGATATGCGTATTTTTTTTTGTTTTGTTCGTTATGGTCCTGGAAAAGTTTTCAGGAAAATAAAATTCGAGACAATTATAAGGAAAAGTCGGAAAATACGGAAAAACTGCAAAAACCACAATTTTTTAGATGCATTCTCAATCATAACTGACGATAGGACGTTTTGTTCGTTACGATCCCAGGATGGAAATTAATAACTCAATTGAATTACAAATTAATATTTTATCGAAAAACGCCGAAACAGGTCAATTTTTATCTGTATAGGAAGACAACTTCTGAGGTACATTTCAAACTTCTAACTATAGCACCCTATCTGCACTGACTCTCACCCATCAATTTTAAATAGAGAAGACATGTTGAAAATATCTTCTCATTCTCCACGCAATAGTGTATTTTTTGCCACCTGCGGGATAATAGTAGATTGTTTTATTAGGAGTAAAAGTGAGACTTCTCGTGGCAGGTATGTAGATTTGACGGCCGAAAAAGCGAAGCCACGAAAAGCCAAATTGTTTCGAATAAAACATGCTATATTTTCTTTAAACACCGAAAATCGCCCACTAAATACAAATTTGACACTTTACTAACCTCAATGACATGAAATTAAATGACATTAAAAAAATTTCAATTGTGCGGAAGACGTTCGGAATATTAATTTTGCTCAAATTTACCAGAGAAATGGTACTTTTGTGGAGACAAACACACCAATTTTTTTTCACACGTAGCTTTTCAGTCAGGGGTAAATAGTTGAAGAATAGTATATTTCACAGGAGTGTGCTGTCATGACACTTTTCGGCATTCGCCTCGGGCTGCAAAAATTCGCCCTCGCCCCTGAAAAGTGACAAGGCACGAGTATTAAACAGTGGTTTTTGTATTCGTTCCCGCAAAATGAGAAAAAGTACAAATTTACACCAGATTTTGAGGTTAGGTTGACAGCTGCCAAATTAAATACATACGATGCAATATTTATGTATGTTGCTATGTATTTCATTACGCATTATGTGTTTCACAATACGAATACATGCATTCGCCTCGGGCTGCAAAAATTCGCCCTCGCCCCTGAAAAGTTTAATGACAGCGCACTCGTTTGAAATATACTATTGTAACTCGAGTAAATTCATGTGGACAATTTTCGTTGAGACAGCGTGTATAATAAAAGTGAAATGCCGTTCGTTGGTAAGCGCATCACTTTAGAACGGGTAGACCAATTAGGCTGTTTTTTTTTTTGTAATACATAGTCCAAATAAGCTTTTTATGGAAAAGTTTTCATGAAAATAAAATTCAAGACAATTACAAAGGATTGTCGGAAAATTCGGACAAGCTGCAAAAGTAATAATTATTTTTGTATGCAGTCTCGATCATATAACTGATGATATTACCGACTATCTGGTTGATTCTTTTTTTCTTTCTTTTTTTCGGATGCTCCCGGGATGGAAATAACTCAATTAAATGTTTTCAATAAAAACAAACAAATCGGGAAGTTCTGGAAAAAAATATAGAAAAACGCATTCCAGCCTAAATTAAAATAAAATTACATTTGTTTTTACTTTTGTGTTGCTTCGCTATGAAATTTGGACAGGACAACGTCTGTCGGGTCAGCTAGTTTAAAATAATTGAGCGGCTAGATGCTTTAAGATATCAGATTAAAATTTCTCCTGGATAAAATTTGATTGAAAATTCGCAAAATTTTATCCAACTCGAGAAGTTTTCTCGTAATTTTTATTTTCCTCTAACCTTCAGGCTAAATTTGTTTCTATTTTCTCTTCCATTTCAGTTTCTATCATTGGTAGAAATAAGGATTGAATGATGTATAGTAAAAATCTGGGAAATTAAGTATCTTAAAACTGAAGATCTATGAGTTGGAAAACCTAACTTGAGAATTCGAACTTGAGAAAACGTCTATTCGCTCGTCAAGTAAAGTGACAGCCGGAGAAAATTTCTTGCGTTACAAATACCGTCAGAGACTAACAATGCGTTAACAGCAGTTGAGCTCACAACGGGTAGAGCAGATCTATATGTGTTTGTCTGTATGTGACGTCATCGGACCAGTGTAGATGCGTGTTTCTGATTAATGGAAATTAGCGTTGTATAAAGTTATAAATTAGTGTAGCCTGAATTGCGCCTTAACGTATCTTTTTTTCTCTATTCTTTAATGAACCTGTTCTGGAATGAACAACCATCAGTTTACATCTCACTATTCTTGAGATTAATGCTTACGAAACTATTCGTCAAAAAAATGTCATTTTGCTGCTGTATCACATTAACCGCGCTATACTCTGCTTTTCATTTCATTTAGAATCACTACACTCAGTGAGAGGGTTTGGTTCTCTTCAGACGGCGGTGCGTCGATCAAATAACGAGTGAGCAACAAAATTCGTGATCGCAGTTGGCTAAACGTACATCGGTTCTTTTACTTTACTTTTAACCTATTTTCTCTGACTGTCACAAATTTGAATCAGATTTGACAGCTCGATGACTTTTTACACAATCGTATCGATCAAGAATCGACTCAAAATTTTGGATTCAGAGCCTCCTACGATCACGAATTTTGTTGCTCACTCATTATAAGACCGATAGAAGTAGGGATGCCGAAGGGGATCCTTAAATCTCTGTGAAAATCGGAATTCCTCCTATCACAGAGCGTCAACTATGGCCAGCAGGACCTTATTTTGCCTCGTCTGAAACATCTAAATCTATCTTGGACTGCCGCCCCAGGAGACAACATAACTGGCGCAATCTCATATCGAACTCCTCACCTTTCTTCTTCATACACTCTTTCCGCTGTCAAAGGCTTGAGCCACAACGAGGAATATCCCTGAACAATACTTCCTCTATCAAGTCTTGTTATTCATAGATGAATCTGGACCACTGTGGCTGCGGAATCCGAATTGATGGATCGGTATCATCAGTTTCCTTTTTTGGCAGTATTATAATAGGTGTCATTTTTATTAGCCATTTTTAGTAGCAGTCTCTTAAAGAGCTTCGACATCATGGGAAGCAGCGAAATTGGCCTATACGAGTTGATATCACTAGGTAGCTTCTTTACAGGTTTTGGGAGCAATATGATTTCCGCCACTTTGTAGCCTTGCATCTTCTTAGAGTTCGTGTCGATATGAATTTTTCTGTCCATTTCATTGGGAAACGTCAGTTTAATGTTCACATTGTTCCAGAACTCGCATTACGCGAGGGCGTGTAATCGCTGCTCTGGCCGAATTTTCTTACTTTTTTTTTAAGTGTAATAATAATTAGTGTACTGTGTTGGGATTTTTAGTTAAGGGATGTAGTTTTAGGTATATCACTCTTTCTAAAGCGCAACCTTGAGTAAATTATTCCGATACAGACTGGTTCGGAGAATGTACATACCATAAAAGGGGTGCCGGCGAGACAACATTTTTTAAATTAAAATTATTGTAGGAACAACCAGTTGTAAGATTAAAACTTATTGGCAAGCCTTCTTAGCCAGTGGCGTCAGAAGGTGGAACGTAAGAAGGAGTCGAGAATTTGCAAAGAAGGAGGGTCTTGCTAGTTGGGGTCTCGCAGTTGGTGAATCGGTCTATAAATAAATAACACAAAAAAAAACAGTTCTGCATTTCCTATCAGGTCGAAATTCCTGGCAACGCTCTCGTTCCGTTATCTAGCTCCCAAGAAGATCCGAAAGACCTGAAGGACGAGTAATGCGAACGCAAGCTGGAATTAATAGATGGATGTGGAGACCTTGGCCACTCAGTGCCCCTCCACGAGATATGCTACGCAAGTTCCACTCAGACTATTGATACTTTACACCATCCAAACGCTAAATATGACGGGCACGAAGATGACCTCTACAACGAGGACGGGTCCCCTTGTCTTTGACAGGGAGCTACTCCGGGGCAGTTACAATGACCATCAACAGAAACTCTGTCATGCATGTCATGGTGGCCGAGACAGAAGTCGGGCCAGACACCCGTAGAAAAAGGAGAAAGAAAGTGTGGAAGAAGAAGGCTAGGGACACTCAGAAAGACCCAACTGCAACCGCTGAAGCCCAAGTAGGGATGCCGAAGGGGATCTTTAAATCTCTGTGAAAATCGGAATTCCTCCTATCACAGAGCGTCAACTATGGCCAGCAGGACCTTATCTTGCCTCGTCTGGATCATCTAAATCTATCTTGGACTGCCGCCCCAGGAGACAACATAACTGGCGCAATCTCATATCGAACTCCTCACGTTTCTTCTTCTGTGTGATCTGTGGCGTAGATGCTGTCCATCTACGGGACGACTTTGACCATAATTATGTCGTTGGCAGAAGTACACGAACATCTCGAATCACCTGGAGGTCGTACTATCATCAGGAACCGTCTTTCCAGACTGGTTCTAACACATAAAATCGCTTTAGCGGCTCTACGTCGCTCCCAAAGTGCTCATGAACACCTCTTAGGTTTTTGCCACTTATGGTACCGTGGGTATAAAGTGGCGGTCATCTTCGCCACCAAAACCTGAGGCGAAGGATTGCCATCGCCACTTTATCATCAGGAACCGTTGATCAGTGACATTTGAACCCAATGTCAAAGTCCGAGTCCGGACTCCTACAACAAACCCTAGGCGCGGAGCAACGTCCTTTGAGCCGCACCACGCTACCTCCAGCCCCGTCGCAACATTCAACATTAGCCTATAAAGGAAGGAAAAAATGAAAGATTCCGAAATTTTTCATTATTCATTAAAAAAATTATTATTATTAAAAATGATTACGTTCATTCATTCCTCTGAAAAAAATCAATAGAGCCAGGGAGTGGGTTTTAAAAAAAATAGTAGCTGATGGAAAAGATATATTACCCGAAAAGAAAAAGGAGGATAACCTACAAAAAGATGAGATCCTAGCAAACCCATAAAATTTAAAAAAATGCCAAGTCTCGCAACGTGGTTCTCCTACTACAAAAGTTGTGAGATTTTATGTAAAACCGAGTCAGTTATTTTAGTTAGTATCTATGGAAGCACCTATACAACAACTTTGTTATAAATTGTTATCTAATCAATTCCCTATCACCATTTATAGTGACCGTATCAATATTAAGACATCTTTATTTCTATACTAGCTTAAGGATATGACACATCAGTTAAAAGAGCGGCCTCTTATACTGGGTTTGGAACGCCACGTCTTAATAAGATACCCGCATTTAAATTTGGGTAATTATTAATTAAAGATGACCCGACAGACTCTGTCCTGTCCAAATTTCAATAAATTTGTTTTTGGACAAATTGCAAAACACAAAAATAAAACAAATTTAATTTAAGGGCTCCCCGTGGGACTGAGGGGCGTAGCTACCATCGGTGTGTCCCTTAAAAGCCCCCTTGGGATAGGGGGCGTATCTACCATGGGGGGGCCTCCTTGGGGCAAGGGGGCCTAGCTACCATCGGTGCACCCATGGGACAGGGGGGCTTAGCTACCATCGGGGCCCCCTTGGGACGGGGAGCCGTAGCAACCATCGAGTTTCCCCTTGGGGCAGGGGGGCGTAGCTACCATCGGGGGAATCATTTTCAGATTGGAGACGAGCGAGTCCTTGATGCCTCCCATGGACCCAATTACCAAAACTACGAGCTTACCTGAGTAACTTGAGTACAGCCTCCTAAGTTCAAAGAGCAGGTCTTGATATTTTGTCCGATTTTCCTCCTCTTTGAGGCAGATGTTATTTTCAGCAGGAGCCAAAAATTCAATAACAAACATCTGCTTGGAGGAGTGGTCAAACAGAACCACGTCAAGCTTGTCCGCTGTTATCTGCCTAACGGTGGAGAACGAGAAGTTCCAGTAGAAGTTCCAATAGATAGATTAGATAGATTAGATAGATTAGATGGATTAGATGGATTAGATGGATTAGATGGATTAGGTGATTAAATGAATTAGATGGATTAGGTGGATTATGCGGATTAGATTGATTCTGCGGATTATGTGGATTAGATGGATTAGATAGATTAGATAGATTAGATAGATTAGATAGATTAGATAGATTGGATAGATTGGATAGATTGGATAGATTAGATTCGGCACCTCTCGTGCTCCACAATGGACTCAATATCATTCGGGACATAGGGGAGCACTGCTGTCTGGTCTATCACATAATGGTGTTTGAAATGAAAGTATAACACTCTCAACATTTCGCATTTTATGTTCGGCACACTCGGCACCTATAGACCAAGGTGTTAATTACACCATCTTGCGCAGCGCAAAAGAATTCCTCAGTCTCAGACTTCAGTCCACTTGATCTCATAAAGGCAAATATATACCTTACGCGGGCTGTAAGACGGAGCAAATTGAGCTCGGAAATAGAGTGTGGTCGAGCTCGCTCAACGTCAAAGTCAAGACCGAGTTCGTTTGCTGCTCGTTGTGGCTGCCTGAAACAAAAAAGCCCCGATTCCCCGCTTCTCGTGCTCTCTTACAAAGACCGACAAGGGGTCCGAACTCCTAATGATTTTCCAGGCTGTACTCAACATTATACGGTTATGAAAACACTCCAAACTCAAAAGTCTTCGGCCTCCCTGATTTCGTGGGAGATATAGCCTTGGAACGGACGACTTTGGATGCAGACTTCGCTGTAAATGCATCATTTTGCGTGTATCTCGATCAATCTGGTTCAACTGATCTACCAACCATTTAACTGCTCCAAACGAATAGAGCAGGATCGGAACGGCAAGCATGTTTGTCGCAAAAATCTTGTTCTTTCGCGACAGTTCCGAAGACCAAATCCGTCGGAGTAGATTTTTGTACTTGCCGCGGAGATACTCTTTTACTTTGTGTTACGCTTGAATGTGGTTTTGCTCCACACCCAAGTACTTGTAAGTTTCTCCGGCGTTCAGATGTCTCAGAACGCTTCCGTCGATGAGTTGAGCATCTTCGTCGAAATACTCGCATCGTCCTCTTTTGAGGTGAACCTGAGCTTTGCTCTGTGAAAAAAAAAAAACAAATCTATCCCACGGGAACCGTACATTTTTCCGGTATAAAAAGTAGCTGCTGTGCTATTCCAGACTATACTCGATATCTCAGATTTTATCCAGATCCAAATCCAGATCCGTTCAGCCGTGGTTCAGCCGTTCTGGCGTGATTGAGCAACAAACATCCATCCAAACATTCGAATAAGATTGTAATGACTCGGCAATTTTACGGCAGCATATTCTACTAATTAAAATACTTTATTTTTAAGTGCACGCTTTAGATTTACTTGGTAATCGTAATAGTATATTTATAAAGAACTTTTGGCCGAGGTGAACACGACTTTTAGGCGGTGATCACAAAAGAATTCAAAAACTTGGTCCTAATTTTTTTTAGATGATAATTACCAAAAAGGTGTAGTAAAGTTTTACTTTTTTGTGATCTCATCTGCCAAATTCTGACAGATCAGTCCCAAAAAAGTGAAGTTTGACAGATCAGTACTTTACGGCTCCAAAAGAGACCGTAAAATCACCTTTTTCGTAATCATCCCCTAAAAAACAATTTTTGCAATCTTGGACCTTTAATAACTATCTTGACACGCGGACACGAGATCTTATGAAAATTTTGAGCCAACTTATAAAATGCCAAAACAAAGGTGTGTACAAGTTTATAGCTTATTATCTTTCATTCTGAGGTGAAACCCCTATTGTGACTGGACTAATTGTAAGTGTGGGCTTCGCGGCATTATAGCATCTGGCTGGTGTACTTCTAGGTATCTCATTTATTTATTTTTTTATCCGATGGATACTGAATCTGATGTGTAAGGAGATTTATTGCGACGAACGACTGCGAATTATGTTTGTTGATTAAATTAATACACGACGATTGTGTAAACTTATTATATTTAACGGAAATATGTACAGTGGTGTGTTGCAAACTAAATCTAACAACAGAATGAATCCCCTCTTACGGAGTTACAACACTTATATGCACTTTTGGTCATCAAGTTTCAGAGATAAAAGTCTGGAGTTTGTTAAAAAGTGGTTTGACATTTCCCACATGGTATTTTGCGAAGCAGATTCTTTACTCAGAAACCCTTAGACCCTTTCTTATCTTATAATTTACGAGGTGTATAAGGACTACTTAACCTCGCCCGGACACCCATTATCATGATCGAAAACATGCAAAAATCGGTGGGAACACAGATAAAAATGGTATGAAATTCTGCAGATGTAACTCCTCCCTCCTTAAACTCGAAAACAATATGGAAGGATTGTTTTGGTCATCCTCTCTGCTTCCGGATTCTTCGTGAGCGGGTTTTCATGGGGCAGTAAGGGTTCTTCGTCTTCCAAATGAGGATAAAAATAAAAGTAAGAACAAAAATGTTACAAATGAAATATAAATGGAGTGTGCTGGATGATACTGGACAATCCGTGGTTCTTGAATATACTCCATTTCTTTCTTGATTTGTAGCTTCAGATGATTCACGTCCACATCAATTGGAGGTAGGATGATGGTTCGCCGTTGTCTTCCTCGTTGGGAACCAGTTGATTGCGGCAAATATAGTTCTCCATGTTTGTAGTAATAAGAGTCGAGCATGAGGAAAGGTTTTGTACGAACTATCGTGAGGTTAATTTCGGAAATCGGATACAAATGGTAACAATCAAAAGTAACGGAATTAAAAAATAGTGCAAAAATTATTTTTACCATGAAAATGATGTACAGAATGATTGAATTGTGAACAACATTTAATTTTGCAAAGACAATGGCGTTTTTTTTTCTGTTTAATAGTTATTATTTTTATCTAAAATTGAAACTTTATAATTGTAATTGTCAATTAAATGTTGAGTGTGAGAGATTTGGAGCTTTACTTGTTTACTAATCGAATTCTGATTGTCCGTGAGTATTTTAAGCGGTAAACGGTTTTAATTAGGATTTATTTTGAAATTTCCTTGGAAGTTTGAGCGCTGACTTATGATACGTTCCCATTTGGATTATCAATTTCTTACCATGATCTGAAACTACTTTGGTCGTTATGAATTTTGGTTTTGCCTTGTTTCGCTCCTTTGTTTTTACATATGCTGATTGACCAATGTTATATTTTTCAGGCTCATTTCTATTACTATTAATTCGATTTAACAGGTCATCTTTCTTATTTGACATTTTCTCTCTGATATTTTCATATAGAGTTTGAACACGTTCTTTATGATTTTGAATGTAATTACTTATTATCTTATTATCATTCAACTCAAAGGGATTACCTGACTGAATGTGACCCTTTATGACTTCAAATGGAGTAAAACCTGTTACTGAGTGTACTGCGTTGTTATATCCAATTATGCCATAATTTATTAAAGTATCTGGATTCTCGAGTGGTTTTTCAATTCTCAAGCACCTAATTTCTTCAGCAAGAGTTGAATGAAATCTTTCTACAGGGGAATTGCTGTTCGAATTTTTGGGAGTTGTATAATGAAGTTCAATTTTATGGAGCTTACAAAAATCATTTAATAAATGATTTTTAAATTCTCCGCCACAGTCTGTTGTTATTTTCAAAGGAATACCGTGATGTGAAATAAATGTTAGGAGTCTGTCAACTATATTTATCGGTTGAAGTGATGTTATTGGATATGCTTGACCATATCTTGAAAAGGCATCCAAGATTGTCAGATAAGAGTAATTTAAAATTTTAAACGAATGTGATCAAATGGTTTTGAAGCGGTTGGAGTAAGATTGAATTTTATTACTGGGGGATTTCGCTCATACTTAGATTTTTGACATATTTCACAGTTATTAACATAAGCTGTTATGTCGTTAATCATATTCGGTCAATAATAATTTTTATTTAGAGAATGTAACATTTCATTAATACCTTTATGGCAAGTTTTTCCCACATGATAGTATTTGAGCTTTTCTCTTTGGTCATCAGAATTTACGATGTCCGTTAGTTTTATGTTCGATTTCACGAATTTAAAGGAGGTACTTTTAAAGTACATTTGAGCAGTTTTCATAAATCTTGCTGCTATTTCAGGATTTTTGAAAAATATTGCGTGTGCCTGTTTAGGATTAAAATAATGTTTGATAGCGTAAACTACACTGGTTTCAAAGTTTATAGCCGGTATAGTGATAGTTAATCGAGTTTTATCGAATATCTTTTCGGTCCTTACATTTGGTGTAATAACGTCTCTGCTACAATGTATGATAACTTGATACTTATATTGGTTAATGGGTTTTTCTGTAACTGGAAAATCAACTATCGGGTTTTCTAATGCTGTGTGGACTGTTTCATTATCAGAATTATCAGGTAGTTTGATCTGAGTGTTGGAAATTATTTTGATTTTTTCGTTTTCTGTTCTTTCACTCAAACGCCGTATGTTGGCATTATCAGGAACGGTGATATCTGAGTTTGAGAGATAATTGTTAATGGTTTCTGCGACATCGCCATCGTTAACAATAAGAGAACATTTGTCGCTATTTTCGATGGGATTAATTTCGATGCGGCACAAAGCGTCAGCGTTTGTATTTTGCTTACCTTTCTTATAAACGATATTATAATCAAACTCTTCCAATTTTAGTCTCCATCTTACCAATCTAGAGTTTGGTTCTTTAAGATTGAACAACCACTGTAGTGGCTTATGGTCTGTTACAATGGTAAATTTATTACCAAAAAGATACGGTCGAAAATATTTTGTGCTCCACACTACAGCGAGTAACTCTTTTTCTATCGTACTGTAATTACACTCTGCTGCGTTTAGCGTTCTGGATGCATAAGCAATAGGTCGATCTTTGCCTATTTCTCCCTGGCTTAAAACGGCACCAATTGCTACATTTGAAGCATCAGTGGTTAGAATAAATGGTTTAGAAAAATCGGGATACTGAAGCACGGGTTCGTTGATTAAAATGTTTTGACAGTATTCAAAAGTATTACAGAATTCTGGTGTATGTTCGATCTTTTCACCTTTCTTTAAACACTTTGTGAACGGTTTTGTAATTTTCGCAAAGTTTTTAATAAATCTGCGGTAATAACCCAAAAGGCCTAGAAAAGATTTTATTTCTTTAACTGTTTTTGGTATGGGAAATTTTTTTATAGCTTCAATTTTCTTAGGGTTAGGTTTGATTCCTTCAGGAGTAACCACGTGTCCTAAGAATTCGACTTCTTTTCTTAGAAATTCGGATTTATCAAGTTCTATTTTAAAATTACACTCGCGCAATCGATTGAATATTAGTTTTAGATTCGCGATATGTTCCTGCAAAGATGTGGAAAATACGATTATATCATCCATATAAACGAAACAAACTTTATTCTGAAGATCTTTTAGAACATTGTCCATTACTCTTTGAAACGTTGCGGGTGCGTTTTTTAAACCGAAAGGCATACGTACAAATTCATAATGTCCGTTTTCAACATTAAAAGCTGTTTTTTGTATAGATTGTGGTTCCATTTCAACTTGGTGGAAACCTGACGCTAAGTCCAACGTTGTAAAATATTGGCATTTGCCTAACTTATCGAGTATATCGGTAATATTGGGTAATGGATACCTGTCATCAATTGTTTTTTCATTGATTTTCCTGTAGTCAATCACAATCCTCCATTTTTCCTTCCCACTTGCGTCCAACTTTTTCGGAACTATCCAAATTGGGGAGCTCCAAGGGCTTACTAAAGGTCTTATAATGCCGTTGTTTAACATTTCGCTAATTTGTTTCTCTACTTCTGGCTTATGCATAAAAGGGTATCGGTAAGATCTTGAATGAATAGGTACTTCATCCGAAGTTTTAATCTCGTGCTTTATTTGATTCGTAAACGTCAATATTTCTCCTTTTTTATGAAATATATCAGAATATTCTTGACACAAAGTTATAATTGCGGTTTTTTCTTCCCAATTTAAGTGATTAGTTCTGATTAGGCTTTCAATCTTCTGGTTAGATTGAACTGTTGAGTTTGTTTGAGTTAAAAAGTCTTCGATGTGAAATAAATCAAAATGTTCTTTTATAGAATCTGAAAATGGATAAACTTTTATAGGTGAATTAAGGGTTATTGTGATTCTAGAATTTGTATTATTACGTATTTCGCCTAACGCGTAACCTGCTTCAGCTGTTGTTAATGCTTCCGGTATATACAAATTGTCAATATTATGTTCTGGAATTATAACTTCACCAAAAAGTATGTTTACAGGAAATCTAACTCTAGCTGTTTCATGACTATCAATACTAAATGTTGACAATATTTCTCCGCGTTTTTTGTACATCAGTTGGACAATTGTGTTTTTGTCATTAATTAATCTTTTGTTAACTAAATCAATGCTGAATTTTAATCGTGTAAGATCTTGTACTCCAAGAATTCCATCAAAGAAGTCGTGAAAATCATATAGAATGAAATTTATTGTTTCGTTTGAATTCAAATTTTCAAATGCAGGGATTTCAGCTTTGTATTTTAAATTTCTTTGTCCTGTTGCAGTTTTAATAAGAGATGTTTCTTGATAAATAGACGAGGGAAAAAAATTTTCAGCGATAGATGGACGAATTATTGAAGAATCGAAACCAGTGTCAATTAACAATTTTAAAGGTGGATTCTGAATTTGAATATACGGAAGACCATTACAGATAGCAAAGTTATTTATTTCGCAAACTATGTTCGCCGATTGTTGAGGGCTCAGATCGTAAAAATTTTGGACATTATGCGATTGGGGAAGTTGGGTCAATGAGTCAACAGATTGTTGATAATAATTTTGATTTTGATAGGTGTCAGGAATGTTTGTTTCTGACCCATAATCTACATTATTTTCAGTGTATTCAGTGTTCGAATAAAACTCATTGTTGTCCGGTTCTGTTTGTTCGTATTGATAATCAAAATTTTCGCCACAATTAATTTCTTCAGAAACAAAATTTTTTGATCCAGTTGCTCTAAAATAATTATTTGATGGATTATACGGTTGTCTAATAGTTGGATTTCGAGATGTAGTTGACATAGGTTCAGGGGCATTAAATAAATGTGGATTTTGTCTGGACGTTGTAGACATGTATTCGGGGTTAGTATTAGCTCTGTGAGAGTTATTCGGATGAAAAACATTTCTGTGTTTAGATTGCCCAAAAACTTGCGAATTCGTGAGAAATCTTTGTTTAGGAGGTCTGCTGGAAGGTATAAGTTTTATTGGTTGACTTGGAAATTGTAATGTAGCTGGTCTGAAACGATTAAATTGTTGGGGCTCTTGCACAGGTGTAAACACTGGTGCAATTTGTGGGTAAGAATAATTTTCATATGGGTTTTTAAACTGTGGTATTACAGGTCTTTGCTGATTATTATGTAATATTGAAGCGAAGTTCTGGGTGAACTTAAAATTTTCTTCTTCGGTGACGTATCCCATTGCACATTCCAAAGAATTGGGATTTCTTAATCTGATAATACTTTGCAATTGACCAGGAAGGCCACGAATAAAAGTTTTTAATGCAACATTGTCGTACTGGTTGCTGTATACCCTTTTGGTAGCTTCAGGTATTTCTAATATGGAAATACTACTTAATTTAGATCCAAGTTTACTCCGGACAATTTGAATTCGTTTACCGAATTCGAGTGGCGGCTCGTTTCTGATTGGGTACAAGGTAATTAAGTCTTGCTCCAAGCAATCCAAATTTCTCTGGTCACCAAAACTTAACCTTAACGCTTGTTTTACTAAAGGCCAAGTATTAAGTTCACTTTTAGCTCCGATTAAAATCAAAGCTCTTCCTGTTAATTTACCTACTATAACTCTTAATAAATAATTTTTTATGCCATCGTCTGTGCCAAATGTATTAAACAAATATTCACAAGAATTAATAAAGATTTCCAGTGTATTCATGTCGCCATCATAATATGGAATAGTGTCGACTGTTAGTTTCATTAGTGAAATATTTATTTGTTGATCGGAATTTTCGCTAGTTGGAGACATTTTTCTGAATTGAATAAAACTAATGTTATTAAATAATTAAAAATTGATGTTGATTCGCTTAAATCTAAAAATTAATTGCCTTTTTAATTCCGATACAGGGAATAAAAAAGGGAAAGGAAAAAGAAACTGGAAGCTCGGACTCACCGTAAACCAGGTCGTGTCTTGATTCCAGGAATTGTTCTCCCTTGTGGACAGCTGCTTCCTTTTCGGGTCAACTTCTGTCTTGTCAGATGCAAAACTGCTCGATGTTGATGCCCAGGTTCTTTATAATAGTGCTGAAGGAATTAAAATTCCAAATCGCGAACGAAAATTTTCTCGATGCAGATTTTAAAATTCACGACCGCACTATACTGCCGACTGCGCCAATTATGTTTGTTGATTAAATTAATACACGACGATTGTGTAAACTTATTCTATTTAACGGAAATATGTACAGTGGTGTGTTGCAAACTAAATCTAACAACAGAATGAATCCCCTCTTACGGAGTTACAACACTTATATGCACTTTTGGTCATCAAGTTTCAGAGATAAAAGTCTGGAGTTTGTTAAAAAGTGGTTTGACATTTCCCACATGGTATTTTGCGAAGCAGATTCTTTACTCAGAAACCCTTAGACCCTTTCTTATCTTATAATTTACGAGGTGTATAAGGACTACTTAACCTCGCCCGGACACCCATTATCATGATCGAAAACATGCAAAAATCGGTGGGAACACAGATAAAAATGGTATGAAATTCTGCAGATGTAACTTGCGGTCCCCGAACATCACTCGTAAAACAATCTTATCCTCATCACACCGATAAGAGAGCGCACTCATAGGTACGTGTTATCCGTTCGACATAATTCGTTTGAAGTACGGAGCCTGCAATTCACAAAGGAGAAATTCGGATTGCCTACCCGACCTTGAGCTAGTTTGGCAGCACCGATTCAGACAAGGGGAAGAGAAGGAAGATCGGGCGGGGAAATCCGATCAGCCCTTTACTGGTTCAACCGTGGAACAGAGAAAATATAGGCAGGTATTTTCTCTGCCGTCGAACCAACAACAATGTTCCTGGTAGCAAACTCTTGCCATTTTCTGAAAATCTAATTTTATTGGCAACACGAGTTTTTCCTGTTGTCTAAAGATGCGTATGTTCAAATTAAAAATCGAATCGTCAATAATTCACTTTACGAGACTGTGATGGGTGGCTGACGATTTTAAAACCACGTGTTACGTGTTTGAGGCACCGGAAATACAAGTAACCTTTTTATATTTATATTTCTGCCAAATTTATCGTAAGCACACGTCAATGTAATTTAAATCATTAGTAGCTAAATCATTCCAATTTTACCGTATATTACGATCATGTATTCTGGTGATGTCAGATCATAAACGTAGCCGTCATCGCTATATTCTTTATGACCTGCCTTTACAAATCTTTCCTGTTTATTCGTACCAGAGACTTTTGCTAGTTTGTTTAAATATTGTCATCTACTTCTATTTGATAAAACACAAACCTCCTTGTTATGATAACCAAATCCACTTGAATAGAACCAGAAATGTCGCAAAAATGGCCCTTCCGGCATTATCAGTTAAAGCGAAGCAAATAACAAAATAAACGGTGCCCCGATTTAGTCCTTTTGAGGAACTAATCCTTGGTTAAATACATGAAGCTATAATACAAGAGAAGAAAGCAAGGCCACACTATTAGCACTGCTTGTTTTGAAACCGAATATAGGAATATAAGAGCCCAAGCATTTATAGAATCGTCAGCTTGTACTATATCGCACTGTTTGGTATGTCAATTATTCTAAAATTTAGGTGTAAAGGTTTTGATATCTTTATATACATTTAATAATACATACATGGCTTAGTATGCATTATTTAAAAAAAAATCTAAACCCTGATGAGGCACTTTCAACGAATTACGATCTGGCCAATATAGTTTCCTCTTGTATTTTAGTTCCATGATTATATATCATTGAACTTTTTTTTTCTAATAATTATTATTCTTTAAAATTCATTCAGGAAATTATTGTTTAAAAACTATTTTCTCAAAGCTATTTCAGTTAAAGTGGCTGCTTTTGAATTTAAATCGATGAATATTTGTGTACAGTTGTTAGCGAAGTATAAGTAGTTTGAGCTTTTCGAAGAACATAGTAGCTCGTAGTAATAGTTAGTTAGCAGAAGAAAACAAAACGAAAAATCTAAAGACATTAAACCGGCGATCAAAAGCTATCTCCAACCAATCTGTCCATATATTATGTTATTTCTGTGCTTCGACATTTCTCTCCCTTTGTTCGTTCTTAAAGATTGTTGGAGAGGGAGAACCTGGAACCCATCCCGGAGTGCAATGATTGCTGTTTTTTGTGTTATGATGGATATTGTTTTGACTTGTAGTAAAAGTTTTAGAAATTCGAGTGTTACCGAGTTCTCTCAGATTTACAACGTCCAACTGATATGTGTTTACCATTGTATCTGTTTGATCAGATAACTTAACCTCACTCATATTATACACCTGAATTGTTATTCTCTGGAGAACTAAATTGTCAACCTGATGAAATTATTGTCCAACCGTTGCCAACCAAACAACAAAAGCTTGTTGTTAATCACAGCACACAATTTACTCCCTCCCTGCCTGCTTCCGCCATGTATCCAAAGAATGTGGGGTTTACCTTTGTTGTAGGCAAATTGTAGGTAGGTTCGAATTCCCAGCTACTGCTTTGTCTTGTCAAAAAAAAAAAAACACCTAGGGCCCCGCTTTTCTTTGTCGGATGACCAACTTTTTAATTTCGCGGTTGTTTTCAAATTTTCGAATTGATTATCACAGCATTATAATCTGAAAAATTAAAAACATAAAGATCTGAGACCCTGAAAACGTAATAAACTAAGTATCTGGGAAACAAAAATCAGTGTGATATTCAAAATAGTGTCAGGTGGGGTTGTATGAGAAGGAGGAATTAACACGTCTCCACAGTTGACGAAGAGCGACACGCAATGAATGTATACTTTGGTGTAAACGGTATTTTAGACTCATAATAAAATAAACCGATTGCCCCTTACCATGGTCTATGGGCTTTGCGGACAAGACACCTATTACATTATTATATTACCTAAACTAACCAGTCCCAAATATTGGGAGCATCATGGTCCGTACTCGAAATATGTTTTCAAATGTTCCCTAAGCAAATATTAAAATTATTACTGTTTTTATTTATTTTTCTAGTAGATAGTTGTTTGTAGGGATAAAGTTAATAAGCATCATTACATTAAAACCAAATTATGAGCCCCAAATATACTATCTTACTTTCTTATTCCTTCGTATAGTGGCAGTTAAACAGTTGTGACTCGGGTCCATTCCTAAACCCCTGCAGCAACGCCACCACTTTGGAGAATTTATGACCGTTCGACCGCAAGCTGTTTAACCTTCATAAAGATTTCTACTATAAAGACATTAGAATCCGAACAAAGCAATGCTTTCAGTAATTTCTGACAGTCATTTATCTGTGTAAACACTTTTATCAAGGATGAACAACCACTTACGGTAACACAGGTATCGTAAGTCAGTTGAATTACCCAAAATGCGTTATGAATAGATTAAAACACTCAAACGCGTAATGTCCGAGGGGAGATTATTATCTACCTAGCCATGAAGAAAACAAGAGATGATCACAAATTTTTGTTATCAAGTAGCTGTGACATTTTAATGCATACTGACCAAGTTTGGTGCAGATCCGAAGTGTCTTGTTGTTTTTATGAAGCTTCAGCTAACAAAAAATGATTGAAGTTGGAACATAGAAATTTTTTAAGATTGAGTTTTGAACGAAAGAAGGAAGTGGACCCAAAGATATTCAATAAAGGATGATGTGGTATGTGGAAGATGCGCCGTTATATTTTACGGTTAAATTTTGGTCTAAGCAATTTTGATGGGGTATAGGGAATCAATTCGAGTAGACCCAAAATGCGGAAGGTCTGCTAAAGGAAAACATCAAGAAAGTTGAGGAATCTTAGAAAGTCTTAGCCGATCGAAGAATAAGGATTCCAATAATTGCCGTTGAAGTGGGGATATCAGCAGCCACAGAGTTAAAAATTTTACATGAACATTAGGAATGAATAAGGTGTCCGTTACCGAGTCCATTAAGCTCCCTAGCTCTTCCTAGCCAGGTGTAATGGGTTCGACAGTAGTATAAAACATAAGCTTATTAATAGGACTAATTTTAAGAAAATGGTCACTGAATCTTCGACTTTTCAAACTGATCAAAAGAAGAAGTCACAAATTGTGACAATTCCTTATGCCCCCTCGATCACCAAGGGCTTGGCAAAAATCTTCAGTGGACTAGACTAGACTAGACTTCAGTGGACTAGAAGTGGTACACACTTCTGGGCCTAGCCTTCAATGCCTTTTGGAAAACCCAAAAGACAAAATTGATCAGTTGGGGAAATCGGGAATTTATGAAATAAATGTAAAGATTGTAATCAAAAATATATTGGGCAAACACGACGATCAATTTCAACTAGATTTAAAGAACACATTGCTCATCAGAGATTTGGTAGATTTGAAAAATCTAGTGTAGCTCAACATAATTTTGAACATGACCACCACATAGACAAAACTTGTGTTAAATTAGTTAAATCTGTAAATAATTGTAAATTTCTAGACATTTACGAAGGGCTAGAAATACATAAGAACAGGAATTACGACAAAGGCCCGATCCCCTCTTCCGCACTATTGCCACTTTTGAACAGTACGGGTGGGGATGCGAGCCATTAGAGTATATGTAGAGCGGTATGTAGCGGGTAAATTTAGTTCACTCATCACCTACGCTCATCACCCTGATGATGCCAACATTGTGCGCCAACGTGCGTCGGTATTTATAATAAAAAATGTTTTTGGTGTTTTAGGGAATGATTAAAAGTAGTTATCTACCACCAAAAGTGATCCAGACAATTGTTTTGTTTTTGTTAAATTGCATTGTCGAAATTTCACGTTAGCCGAAGGATCGGTTGAATTTAAATTAACAATCGTGTGTGTTGAGCTGTCTGACGTGTCTACAGGTAACCTTTTCTTATTCTATCTATTTCTTTTTGTCACACTCAACATAATGAGGATGCCATGAAATTGACCGGCGATTGTTCCACGTGCATACCAGTTACTCGAAGCATTCCGTGGACCTCGCGTGAACCCAGAAATTTCGTATCAGTTGTATTCAGTGCCCCTTTCTCTGCAGTAGCATAAATTACCAAACTTATGAGTTACAGGCACCACGAATAACTTGCTAAAGTCGTTGTAATTTGTTTTTAGTTATTGTTGTCAATTTCAGAAACTTCAAAAGGGTTGTTAACTTCTAGTTCCAGAGCCCGAAGCACAGGAGCGTTCAATTCGCAACAAAGTGCTTCTCTAATTTAACATAACTAGACTGACATTCAGATAAATCCTTTAATAACTACCTGTCTTTCGGTATGAGCCCGACAGCAGCTTGCGGTCGTTGCAAAACTACTTTGTCGCTGTTGACTTGAATTAACCAACGCTTAGTAAAAACTGAAGACAAAGGCACAAACGGCAAAGCGCCACGCCGAATGTCGGGGTTCTGAAAGGTGCCTTATCGTTGTTTGGCGCCCCCTTGCGATTTCTCGTCGTTCGCTTGTAACTGACATCTAGCGATTATTCGACACCGGGGAAGCCAACTATCGGTATTAGAGTTTTGTTGCTTGTGCGTGTTTGTAGTTACGTTGCGCCTCGTTACGTGTTGCGCCCGCTGTTGTCCTCACATCGCGATCGTTTCAAAATGGCGTCCAAATAAAACGTTGCGTTACTGTATATTTTATTTATTATATTGTTTGTCCGTACATGATTCGAGGCAACAGATAGACTAAATAGTGTTCAATTCGTGGGTCGCGTTGCAAGCGGCTGTTTGGGGGAGTTGCATTGTCACCAACTTAATACCAAGACACTAGAAATTGTTAACCACAGTACGAGATCACAAAACTCAAAAGCACAAAACGACTAAAACTTAATAAAAATTTAAAACCATAATCTTTGTGTTATCAATTTACGCTCCACTCCTGATTAGCTCTTGCCATGTATCCAAAGAATCTAGGGTTTGTTTCGTTTGGGTAAGTTTGAATGTCCCGCCATTGCTTGTCTTATTAAAAAAATAACACAACGTAGATAAATTAAATAAATTTCGTTTTCCGGCCGTTTAATGTAGACTAGAACACATTCTGGACCTTTTAAAATTGCCAGAAAGCGAAATTATTAAAAAATTCGCTCAATGGCTTTTCCAAAACACTTGCAACTGAGGGCAACTTTGGGACAGTGGTAGGACAATGGTATTTCTGATACAAATATTGCTAAGTGGTTTATGGTGAGTAAAACACACCCCCACAACCCCCTTCCTACTACAGCGTGATCAAGAAGGACTGTTTGAGTTGGCAACACTGAATATCATTTTTAAATGGTAGACTTGTAAGAACTTCCGGTTGTTGACGTCTTGACACTGAAAGCCGTCATTCACAGCTTACTGACATTTCAAATTTGAAATTCAAACGTTGTGAAATTAGACTGAATAAGCAGCAGTTTGTGGGGGAATTTTGAGCATTACCTTTAGTGTGATTATCGTTCTGTATTTCAAGTTTAATTTCCTTAATTTAATAGAATTTCTATTCACCTAACCTACAATTTTCTCTCGTTGACGTTACGGCAAATATGTGTATCCGGATGCAGTGTTACAAATAGCCGAACAAAAAAAGTATCTTAAAAGTAATACCAACTCAAACAGTCCTTCTTGATCACTCTGTACTTCCTACTCGTCCTACAGAACCGTATAGCCCCTAAACGGTCACTCAATCTGCCCTTGGATTAAGATTGAGTGACCGTTCAGGAGCTACACACGGTCACTCAAACTGACTCAAACTGCGCTCGACCCCTTAAAGAAACATACTTCAAGAAGGTCATTTTTACCTGTATGTGAAACTCGAAATGTGGCCAGTATTTCATATTTACGTATAACTGCGCAACTTATTTTGCCAGACAGTGTTCAGGCTGATTTGGGGAAGCCAGTGAGTGAATTATTTAATAAGTGTGCTTTCTGGCAATTGTAAAAGGTCCAGAACACGTTCTGGTCTACATTAAACGGCCGGAAAGCGATATTTCGGACAATAGAAGTTTGGTGTTGGCCAGAACGCGTTTTGGCCGCATTTTTCGACCATTGGCCGAAATCGGTGTTTGATCCTAACATATACATTAATTTCTATATAATATTTTATGTCGTTTTTAAGCGCATAACTCGAGAACAGCTGGACGGATTTGGTTATTGTTTTTTTTAATGTTCGTTTAATGTTGAAAAGGTTGTCCTGAAAATAAAATTCGAGACAAAGGAAAGTCGGAAATTTCGGACAAACTACAAAAATCATATTTTTTTAATGCATTCTCAATCATAACTGACGATAGGAACGACATATTTGGTTGAATCTTTTTTTGTTTTGTTCGTTATGCTCCCGGGATAATAACTCAATTGAAAAAAAATCGGGAAAAACGCATTCCAGTCTAAATTAAAATAAAATTGCATTTGTTTTTGAAAAGACAAATTTATCGAAATTTGGACAGGACAACATCTGTCGGGTTAGCTAGTAGTTAAATATTTCGTTTAAGTGAAATTTGAAATATATGTAAAAATTTTAATTTGTGCACCATAAGGTCCACTACAACATAACTGAAAATTTGAGTCAAAAATTTTAATGGGGCATAAACTTTTTAAACCATCGTAGTTTCGGCGTTCATGAAATCGACATGACATTGAAGTTGATTTGATTTACCTGCCTCAATAACATTATCTCAAAATGACGTCCTTTATTTTGTTTCAAAAATCACCCACTGAACTGCACATCAGATGTTGATACGAAACTGTTGTTTTGCACAGGTTCACGTAAAACACGCTTCGTCCGTCAACAACGCAATGTATAAAAAGTTTCACACCTCTCGACTTAACGCGGCGGGATTAGAACCTGCACCTTTAGTACAATTTTATAGAAAAGACACGTGATACGTCTTCTGTTTCGAGAACTAAGGTCATTTAACTGAGGTGGATCAAAAAAAAGATGACAGTTTTTGTCTATTATTTATGAACTAAAGATATGTCGCAAAAAAATATTTTTTACATTGCACTGGGTGCAGTGGCGTGCTCCGATTTTATAGCCAAACTTAGAATTTTATCTCGATACAGGGGCGGAGTAGAAAACCCAAACAAAGGGGGTTTCACTCTACTCATCCCAAGGTGTTACCAGATTTTTTTTTACCTACATTTCGATTTCACCCTGTATATTTTAGAAAAAGGAAAATGAATTATAAGCCATTCGAAAAAATATATGGACTTGCGAGAGACAACAAAACATGTAAAAGCTCCCATACTACACCCTTTATGTATATAGCAATCAATGTACTATACAATTTTGTAAAAAACACTAAAACTAAATTTCAAAGAATATCCATAATGTTTCGAGCTAAATCTCATTGAAGATGTATGGAAAATGTCATAAAACAATTTGATCGACGACTTACCAAGGCTAGATACCGTGAAGAAGTTTCAAGGTCTTCCTAGCGATTCAGATAAAGTTACTACAAGCTGTTGGTGATTTCATTATAATATTTTTAATTCATTCTTGCACATGTAGTTAAAAACTTCTGTCTGTGTAATTTAAGTAGTTTAAGTAGAAAAAATATTTCACTGTATAATTTATGTTAGGACAATGAAAGTCCATTAAGTTAAGAAAACGTATATGGAGCGGAACAATTTAAACATATTGGCGATGGCGGCAGTGCACACTAACGGCTGCTCGCCCACGTCTTTTATACAAGTGCCTGTACGCGGGTGCGCGAGATTCAAATTGTTCTCACAATTTATAATCCATGTACAAAAATTTCACCATATCTCTATCTTTATTCGATTAGTTTATAAGACTTGCCTATTTACATAGATCAAGAGAATGAATCGTAATAAATAATAAATGTACATTATATAAAACCCATTATATAAACCCAATTGTTCTATGTTTAAAAAATGAATTTCACTCGATAAGATATTTCCAATAATCTGGAGATCTTGCAATTATGTTTGAACACAATTGAAGTTTTCGACTAAATCTGCCACCTACAAAAATCTGCAAGTAAGCACCAAAACTTTTTATTTGTACATGTTATAGATTATTCATACATCTCACACCAACACGTAAATCACGTAAACGCAGCAAAAAAAAAAATTAACAGAAATTGTAATTATATAAAGTATTTCAGAATTAAAATTTAAATATATCTATGTCGAACTCCACAAACTTTAATAACTGTAAGATTACTAATGGTACATGTTTCGGCAGAATACTTCTGCCATCATCAGCCTTTAAAGTTTGTGGAGTTCGACATAGATATATTTAAATTTTAATTTAAATTTACTCCACTTGGATTTAAGAACATTCTTCTTGTTTATTTCAGAATTGTTTGAAACCTAATTAAAATAATTGAATTTTTATTCAGAATAGAAAACTTCATCTTGACTTATCTCAAAACAGCTATTTTGAGGTTGTGTTGTTCCATGTACCCACCGAAAGCAGAAAATATTGGGACATCGTGATCCTGTAGGCACTTCCAAAATTCACATACATAATTCAATACTGTGAATCAGACTTTTGTTGACTTTGCGTCCTGTCACCTGTCGTTATACTGTCAAAACTCCGGATTATTAATAGAATAATAGCTGTCATCAAGAACAAATTAAACAGCTTAAAATTGGGCTGTTACAGTATTTTCTGTAACTTCTAAATGAATGACGGACACAATAAAACTTTTATTGACAACTGTGTAGATTGATAGGTCTGATTGATTGTTCACATTTTAGTTGTACTAGTTTTATATTTCCCCTGATTGTACATGTACACTTACATTTTACTTGTGTAAATTGGACTTATTTTGCTGTCACAATAATTATTGTAACTCGTAGTTTTCAGAATTTCACTTGAAGGTATTCCAAATTGAATCCGTCATATGAAAAATTTGGTCAATCACAAGACTGGTAGGTATAATAAGAGTACCATGTAAAGCATCAAATAAATCTAGGAGCATCAGAATCTATGAAGAAAAGTGAAGACCAGGCAACCAGAGATATCTCTAGTGAGATCCAAGATTAATTATTTTCCGGAGTAAAGTAACTTCGAATTTCACTTTCAATTTGCGCGTGAAGACTGTCCAAATTAATTAATATAATTTTCTTTGATTATATTGTCCTTTTAACATCTGTTTACTGCTTGTGTTTTTTGTGTCATCTGATTTATTATATTATCAAAAATTGCTTCATAACAGATAGATATGTTCTTGAAAGATCACAGCGATGGGGGTATTGAGATATAATATATAAGATATATCGTTCTAGGTAATTAAATTTATTCTTATGAGACAACAGATAGGAACGAAGAAAAAGATGGTATTTTCATTTTTGTAAGACAGGGTCTTGACACGTCGTGAATCATTAAATATTCATAAATACTGGAAGAATTTGACTCATCGTCTATTTAGCTAAAGTTTTCAAGAACCCCTACACAAATCTTACGAACGCTGAAACCCAGAATTCTGACATTTCTATATCTTAGATAATATACAGTCCTTGCAGTCCACTTGACGTAAGCTTTATTCATATTCAGTAATTTATTTTACAGATATTAAAAGACAACAAAATGCACTGTTGCATCGCACAATGTCTAAACCTGTCCTCAAGATCTTGCCGGAAATTTTTATCGCATTACGAGTAGCTGTTGCAACGACAATCGTCATAAGTGTGAAACACGAATGTCGATTGTCTAAAAGCATCAGCTACGAGAGAATTTTATTGACAATAATTTCCTTTTTTTTTAAGCTAAAAATAACTGAGTACATGTATTATTGCTATCTATCTACTACCTATTTATTTGACTTGGCACCGACTTCAAACAGATCAGTAGGTAGTACATGTAATAATACATGTACTCAGTTATTTTTAGCTTTTTGAAGTCGGTTTCTTTTTTTTTTTAAAGCAAATTATTTTACAATGATGGGTAAGACCTAGTAAGGGCGCTTCTCGAATCACGAAACGACGGCTGGTTGAAAAGGAAGATGAAAGACGGAAACGCTAAAAAAATAGAACCAGAAATATTCAAACAATGATGTATTAATTACTACCTGAAAAATCAAGATACAAGGCAATTGTGCCTTTAATGATGACTCCCAGACGCAAAAACCTGAATCGAATAATTAATATATCATATTAATATATTAATATTAATTAATATATTAATAATATATTTAATAATCTATATAAAATATATAAAAACTAGCTGACCCGGCGAACTTTGTACCGCCTCAGAATCAATAAATGTTGTGTTAACTTATTAGCTAAATCAAATTCAGTTTTCAAAGCATAATGCACACAACGCCATCTACTGGCATTACCGGAACCAGCATACAACGCCATGTTAATTTTTGTTTTTGTCAGGTATCAAAGATAGCGTTATATACGGTTTCCATACATGTATGAGAAAATTTTTTTCGTAATTTTTCTGATGTTTTAATAGTTATTCGCCCCCGAAAAAAAGTCAGTCAATCCGTTCTCGAGATATCATCAAAAAATTTTTGTGTGGAGTCCACGTGAAACCGAAGTGAAACTTTGTAGTTTATTCCACAAAAATCGATTATCATTTTTAAAGCCCGGTACGACAAATTTTGGTGGCCGGCGTTATTTGTTATTGTTGCCCTGTACCAAGGGGGCTTTCGTTATTGTCGTTGCCCTGTACCAAGCTCCCCCAATGTTTTAATAGTTATTCTGCTATTCGGAGCGGAAACAAATCCAACAAATCAAAGATCATAAAAAAACGGTCCAGCCGTTCTTGAATAATACATCCAAAGGGGCCCCTTGGCCCCCATGTCCATTTGAAAAATACTTTACCACCTATTCTCATACTTACCAAATATACAAACAAAATTTAAATAATTTAAATAAAAATCGCTCCAGCTCAAGGGGGCCCCCTGGGACCCCATGTCTATGTAAAAAGTACTTTACGACCTATTTTCATACCTACCAAATATAACAAAAAAAAAAATAAAAATTAAAAATCGGTCTAGCCGTTCTTGAGTTACAAACCCAAGGAGGGCTCCTGAGCCCCTCTGTCCCAGTTTTAATAGTTATTCTGCTACTCGGGGCGGAGACAAATCTAACAAAACAAAGATCATAAAAATCGGTCCAGCCTTTCTTGAGTTATAAAGCCAAGGGGGCCCCTAAGCCCCCTTGTTATAGATGAAACCCTATTTTCCTTGGTCACACCATCACTTTTTTTTAATATTTCTTTAAATTTGAGGAAGGTTCTTATGAAGTAAAACATGGACAGGGGGGCTCAGGGGGGCCCATTTGATTTGTTGGATTTGTCTCCGCCCCGAATAGCAAAATAACTATTAAAACATCGGAAAATTTACAGGGGCGGGGAGCTTGGTACACGGCAACGACAATAACAAAGCCCCCCTGATACAGGGCAACAATAACAAATAACGCCGGCTACCAAAATTTGTCGTGTAAAAATTTGTAAAAACAATATAAGTATTAAATTAAACAATTAAGTATTAGATTAATTAAAGTAAAAAAAAAGATTTTTTAATAAAAAGATACGTACATGAGCGGGAATCGAAACCTAAGTATCCGGATCAGGTAGGCTACTACGCGAAGGAGTGTAGTCGAAACATCACATTGGTATATAAGCTGCCCTTACATATTCAAAGCTTTTCCCTTGTCAGTTGTTGAACTGTCACAATCTTTGAGTTCTTGGCCCCTTTAAACTTGTGGACAGACTCTGCCCAGGCACACCATGGTTTTTCTTAAGGTTGATGTGAGTACATACTAACATTTAAAAAACATTCCACCCTGTAACCCGATCGGCCAGGTTTTTTGGAGCGGTCTCTCGCTCTATCAAGGGGGCCTGTCTGTCTCAAGGAGGTTTTCTTGCCTTCAAGTCAATTAAATTTGACTCGTATACAGGGTTAGTCAAAAGTATGGAATAGGCGGTTTATCTCCGTAAATATGAATTTTATTACAAAATGTCTTTAATAAAAGTTGTTTTACTAATTATTCTCTATTTCTTAACCTGCTCGTTGTTTTTATATGTCAAGGCATTTCCATGGAAACGTAACTAATTTTTGTTTTTTGAATGGTAACCTAGTAATTTTTTTGCTGATTTTTGTTTCTCTTTTTTTATTTGAAATGACCTGGTATTTTTTTAATATCCTTTCATAACAAAATTTCTGTGTAAAATCATAATTTCTAATAAACGACAAAATTGGTATCAAATCCGATTCTCCAATTTTTAGTGATGCTTTTCATTCATGTGATGATAATTCTACAAAGAATTATAGTGGCCTCTGTTCTTTTAATGGTATTTTTCATGTCATTGTGAAGTACCTTTCAATAAGTTAACAAATCAATTTAATAAGGATAGTTTTATTTTAATTTGTAAACGTGGTGAAACTCATGATGGTTGGTTATGGAGATCGACAACATTCACACCAAGATGTTTGTCATTTATTTAACAACGTTCATTCTGTACTCGATATTGCAATTATTTCCGGATGCAGATCGACAAGGAATGCCAAACCGAGATATTTGGTTTCAGCAAGACGGCACTCCACCCCATTATGGGGTTAATGTTTGCCTATTTCTGGATAACATTTTTCCAGGTCGTTGGATAGGACGTCGGGGGCCTATTGAATATCCTGCTAGGTCCCCAGATTTAAACCCCTTAGATTTTTTCCTCTGGGGTCATTTAAAAACTAAAGTTTACAAAGAAAAACCCCAAAATTTGGAAGATTTAGAAGTCAAAATCAGACATGGAATCGCAGAAATACCACCTAACTGGCTACAAAATTCGTTACGCAATTTTTATTACAGATTAGGTTACTGTCAAGCTGCAGGGGGTCTTCAGTTTGAACATTTAATTTAAGTTAAAGATTATTTGATTGAATAAAGTATTATCGCCATTTTCTCTAAAATTTTGTTATCAAACCACACAAAAAAAATACCAGATCATTTCAATAAAAAAAAGAGAAACAAAAATCTGCAAAAAATTACTAGGTTGCCATTCAAAAAACAAAAATCAGTTACGTTTTCATGGAAATGCGTTGACATATAAAAACAACGAGCAGGTTAAGAAATAGAGAATAATTAGTAAAAAAACTTTTATAAAAGACATTTTGTCATAAAATTCATATTTACGGAGATAAACCGTCCATTCCATACTTTTGACTAAGCCTGTATAATTCCTACTTTAGAACTAAACAAATTCAACTTTCGACTTCTAGATGTCGACTGAAAGGGCCACTCGGGCCCGCCTGTCTCAAGCCCCCCCCCCTCGGGCCAACATGTTTCAAGGTGGCACCCTCGGGCCCCCATGTTTCAAGTGGGCCCACCTCGGGCCCCCATGTTTCAACGGGGCCCACTCGGACCCCCATGTTTTGACGTGGACCCCTCAGGCCCCCATGTTTCAAGGAAGCGACCTCCGGCCCCCGGGTTTCAAGGGTTGCCTAAACTTCCGAGTCATGAGAGTATTGTATATTATGACATGTATCTAAATACTTTTTCCGAAAAAACGCGATTTTACAAAAAAAAAGTACCGAGAGAAGCTCGGTCGCCCAGGTATTAATTATTATTATTAAACGACTACATTTGGGAGAGTTCATAATATGTAATTATAAAATTTGAGGATTTCGCTCTATTCCCATGGGATCCCCTTTTATCAGATCCTGACTTAGTGACAATGGGACTACTTCAGGTGTATACCCTTTCAAATATAAAAATCAAATCAAAATCGGTCCACAATTGACGAAGAATTTGGTGAACATACATAAAAGGAAAGATTTGAGAATTTCCCCCGATTTTCATGGGATCCCCTCATAAGGTACTTACTTGGTGACAATGGGACTACCTCAGGTGTATATTTGAAAGGGTTTTCAAATATAAAAATAGTTTTCAAAATTGGTCCACAATTAACGAATTCGGTGAACATACATAAAAGGAAAAATTCGAGGATTTCCCTCGATTTCCATGGGATCCCCTCATCAGATCCGGACTTGATGACAATGGGACTACCTCAGAAGTATACCGTTTCAGATAAAAAAAAAGGATTTTCCAAATCGATAAACAATTGACGAAGAAATCGGTGAAAATACATAAAAGAAGTCGGTAAGGAAGGAAAAGTTTGAGGATTTCCCTCAATTTCCCTGGGATCCCCTTTCAAATCCGGACTTGATGACAATGGCACCACCTCAGAAGTATACCCTTTCAAATAAAAAAAGAATTTTCAAAATCGTTCCACAATTGACAAAGAAATCGGTGAACATACATAAAAAAAAACGTACATACAGCGGAAGTTGGTAAAAATTACCAAAAGATTCAAACCACGAGTTTCCATTGGTGAGACAATTCAAAGAATTTCTATTTAATTAGTTTTTGAATGGTGAGCTTTGCTCATTTTGCGTAACAATTGTGTACGTGAAGTGGTCGGTCAAGTGGTCGCCAATAAAAAAGAATGAAAAAAAAAAATCGAAAACAGTTGGTCGAATTTAGTGTTAAAACAGTTAAAAGGAAGAGCATGACCGGTAAAAATACTTTTGGCGTAAAAACCTTTGCAGGAATCGAACAATCTTAGAATCGTCGTCAATTTCCTGCAACACGAAGAGCTCTCAAAACTCAGTTTGGTTGCAATTTCAACGATTTTGCCAAGAAAGAAGGTTTAATTTCGAAGAGCGTGCAGACATCTATTCGGCTAAATTTAATATTGAAAGACTAAGGACACAATATGAAGAAATTGGACGGAAGCGCTTATAAAGAAAGCGTTGTGAAGACTATTTGGAATACTGTTAACAGAGAAGTATTTTAAAGAATTTAAAATTAAAATGGATCCGTTTTGTGGAATAGATTTTAAGGAGTCGTGAGCTTCCAGAGACAGTAAAAGAAAAGAACTTATGACAAATTCCTGGGACGAAAATACTGCTTCTGGACTGCAACTCAGATTTTTTCTAGTAGCTGCAAGAGAGCTTGCATGGAGAGGAGGAGAGGGAGCTGTTTGTTTAATCCATCATTGCAAGAAAGAATTAGACAACAGTGGAATGCCAACTGGTGGTTTCGAATATAATTCGATATTTACTAAAATGTGCCAGGGAGGAAATCACCGTCTTGCTGACAGCAAATGGTTAATACCCAATGTCGAGGATCCGAATATTTGTCCAGTGAGGTTAGTTTTCATTTGAGTCGTATTAATTTGTTACTTAATTGCTTTCCGTTAGGATTTTAGAAAAGTGCTTTTTAAGAGGGGGCCTAATATCAAAACTGACAGATTGTTCTTGACTGAAAATCCTTTTAGGAGTAAACTTAATGGGAATGGTTTAAGAATTGCCCCGTACGTATCAATGAAATCGCCAAATGGACAAAACAAAGTGCAAAGTGAAACGGAAATAAAGAGAAGCAGGCTGAATCATAACGGTGGTAAATACAGCCCTGTGAAAGACGGACAGACGGACAGCGTAGCCTTAATAATAGTGTCCCATTGGCACCCTTGGGGTACGAAACCCCAAAAAGGAATAAAGGACAAACATTAAAAAAAAGGAAGAAGAGGAAGGATACATGCTGAGAATCGGGGAAAGAGGAACCAGGGATTGGGAAGAAGAGAGATGGGATGGAAGGTAGAAAATGCGGAGGGGAAAAAGCTGATGGAATGGATAGAGGAAAAAGGATGGGAGGGGTTGAATGGAAATAAACAAGAGGACGAAGTAGAAGAATGGACCTACATAGGCAGCATAGCACGGGAAGAAGTAGAGGAATTCAGAGTAGAGGTCGAGACCATCTGTCTATGGAAATAAGTGTAGGAAGAGGGAGACAAGAGAAAAGGGAAGAAGAGAAAACAGAGGAAGCGCAGAAGAAGGTGATGATCAAAATATGGGACAAACGAGGAGTGGAAGAGTACAAGAGAAAAGACAAAAAGTAAATTGAAGGTAGGGGAGAGGAAAAGTGAATGGTTTGTGACAACAAAGGGAGTGAGGCAAGTTTTCCCGCTCAACCTCTTATTGTTCACGATGTATGTGGCAGATATGAATAAAATATTAAAGAGAGGTGTGTAGTAGGTAGAGCGAAAGAGAGATTAAAGAAATGATAAAGAATCTAGGAAAATACGTGAGGAGGGAAAAGTTAGAAGGGAATGTAAAAAGAAACAAAAATGTTGTTTAACAAGAAAAAGAGGACGAATGAAAAGAATTAATGGAGGTGGGAGGGACAGAAAATAGAGCAAATTCAGGAATTTAAGTACTTAGACTATATATTGATTGAAAGAGCTACGAGTAAGGCACATAATTATCAGGAAATTAACCTCAACAAAAAAAAAAATTAAATAAGACGATGGGGTGTGAATGGGGAATAGGAGAGAGAATGTGGGGAGGCAATTTCAAAAGGAGAATGATGATGTTGGTAAGTCTGATTGAGAGTATCTTCTTGTACGGAGCAGGGGTTTGGGGATGTAAAGTACAAGAGGAGATAGAGAGGGTACAAGGGAAGTATCTGAGATGAGTGCTAGGGATGGATAGAGAAACGTCGTGAGAGAAGAATGCAAAAGGAATAGGTTGAAAGTGTAGGTGGGGAAAAGAGCGGGCAAGTTCGAAGACAAGATGGAAGGGGAGAATGAAAAATCATCTCGTAGACTATATAACATGAAGCCCTAAAACGTGTTCTGTTGTTTAATCAAGTTGTTTTGTGAGACAACAGAGCGTATCAAAAATCGCATTTTCGACTAGGATTTTCAAACGCTGTACGTTTACCGCCTCTTGGGACGCTATTTCGGAGGAACCTTTTCATTGGTTCGTGCACTTCTCACTTGTCTGCCCATCTAGTAACTTAGTATTTTGTTTGGTAATTTTTTTCCCGTATTGACATCACGGAGAGGCGCGCGTTTTAAATAAGACAAATGTTTCGAATTTTCTTTTACCTAGTAAACGCGTGATTTAGAATAAACAAAAAAATAGGGGTATAATATTTTTCCGTCTAGTTTCTAGCTGTTTTTGAAAATTGTGCGACATTGAACATATTTATGTGGAATGCATGTAGTGAGATGAAAGAAAGATGGGAAATACTGAAGGTAGATGGAAGGGAAATAAAATGGATGAAAGAGATATGGCAGAAGAGGAGAGGGAAGAGGAGAAGAAATGAAGATGCGTTGTTTTGAAATTAATACAGAATTGAAATTGTGAATGATGTTTTTGGTGTTGAATAAATGAGTAAGTACCTTATTATACCCAAAATAGTGAAAAAATCAAAAAATAAATTTACCTTCTATACTAATTTACATTAACTTTATTGCTGATTGTAGAAAAAAATGATTTTGTTTCTAAAGCGACGTGGTATACGGCTCACTGATTCAAACGGATTTGAACATTTACTTTAGATAATACATAGCGGTTAGATCAAACAATAATAGAGTAAATCTCAAACCTCCACTACTGTACACAAACTATTGTTTATCTTCAGAAATTCAAAAATTTGATACCTATGTTCATTAACTTAGTGTTATTTTATTTGCTTATCTAGGTAAATTTGTTGTTATAAAACCAGGAATACCGGAAACGTTAGCAAAAGCAATAATACTTAAAAAAATCAAAATACATACCAGCTAATTATACAGAAGACCGACAGTATCGTAACATTATGTCTCGAAACTACAGACTGAAAAATGACAATGCCGTTTATCAAGGAAAGAATTTTAAATTAAACTTTCCTACGCAAAGTTCACACTTCACTGCACAAGCCGCAGGTGAATTTTGTTGTTACGTGTTGCAGATTAAACACAGAAATCAAGGTTATTCATTCAACATATTCACCAAAGGGGGGGTTATTGGCCAAGAGATTATATCAGTTCAACAAAAAACTCAAATTTAACTACCATGTAATAATTGTAACAGCTTTTTATTAAAACGATATAAAGAAGATGAGACAACAGGCAGAAAAATAACAATAAAACTTGTTATGCCTGTTCAAATGCCTGTAATAAATAATCACATAATGTTTGAGGATTCTTTCTTTCTTAGACTGTCTTCAGTGTCGCTGCCATTCATCAATAACTGCCACATATGCAGGAGGGGGTTCATACGGTGGCGGACTGTCACAGATTCTTGGAAGTACTGCTGTGGTGTGCTCTACTACAGATCAACATGACTTACAATACAATGCCTTTGAACTCACCAGTTATAACGAAATCTTCGTCAATAATATAGATGTTGGATGAGGCAATTTCGCTTCCCTGCTCGATTGAATTAGTTGGTTTTGTGCCAGCTATTATTAAACAGACAAAAATTAATTCAACAAGTTAAAGTTTTAAATATTTCTTACCATTTCGGCAAAATGTTGTAAGTTTGATTATTACAAAAATGACCCCGACTAACACCACAGGGAAACTCCAAAACTCCATTGCCATCTGCCTACTTAGAAGTGAAGCATGTTTCTGAATAACACTCAATCCAAATTTTATTGTTGTTTTGTTTTTATTAAAAGTGCCGATAAAATATCATCAGCCATAACTAAGTACTTATGTGGCTTTGATAATCAGATTATTATCTTTTATCATGTTCATTGACATTAAATTTGTTGCCATTTATATTTTTGAAATGTACGCATAATGGTATAGAACGGTACATATTTTTCATACACCATTTTACACATAACATCAAATTGTTTACGTCTGGCAATCAGAGGTATAAAGAATAAACAATTATTTTCATTATCGTGATTAGTGTGGATAACGTCCATGTTTTCTAAATTTGATCAGAGATAATGAGTAATAAGGACCAATAAGATTGCTAAAAAATATATTTGCTACAGCGACGTTTCGACGCCACTCGTGGTTCACAAAAGCACTCGTTTCACTCGTACTTTTATAAACCACTTGTGGCTTAAAGCGTCCAATTTACACAGGAACTCGTATAATAATCTACTATTATTTTCACCGATATGGCAAAAGTTGGCAGATCTATTACCTTTTTTTTACGTATTGAACTTCAAATGGCGACAACCCTAAGATCTGCAACTTTTACCCAGACAACCCTATATCATTGGTTTCGTAATGAAATTCCCTACATTTTAATATAAGGTTCATGAGAAAAGACGATGAGGGTAAATTGGTCATTTATATATTACCTTTTTACACCACCTTTTTACAACCCGGTGTCTTGCCAAGAAAAAGGTAGGCAACCCTGGCATGTTCTTTATGCCTTAAACTTTTAAATATAATCTTTTTTTGAAAAAAAAAAAGAATGAGGTAAATTAAAAAGAAAACGCAATATAATTTTTTATTAAAAATAGCCTTGCCAGGATATGTGGCGACGACCCCATCAAATTCTCTTCTTATACATAAAATATACATTTAATCAGAAAAAAGGAAGAGGGTAGGTGGACCCAGGTCAGGATCTTGTATACTACTAGGTTTTCCAAAAACTCTGTTCGCTCATAGGTATAACAAATTGCCCAAAAAAAAAAAAAACGCATTGCAATTCGACCTATAAACCTCGCAGAATGAAAACTGAAATCATGAAATATGACATATCATTGAACAAATTCTGAAGATCTTGGTTCGAGAAGCCATCCTTCCTCTCCACCATATATTTCCCTTTGCTACTTCTCAAGTACCCTGAAATAATAATAATACTGATCCACAAAAACGAAAAACCTGCCCAAGATATGTTATCGTCTGCTACTCATCGACAGTAATCTTGTTGCGTTTCTAGTTCAATTATTTATTTACACACTATGTATAATGTATTTCCGACTTCTTAGATTACGATATTTACATTATTTACACTATTTACGAAATACCATTTTACCGGCATGTCTCGTATTATTTATTTACACATCGCGCGGCACTCCGGACAGATAAAGGCAACTGTCAGAGTCGACTTCGACTCCAACTGTGACTGTGATGCGACTGAGTGGTGCGACTGGAACCCACTAAATATATCAGCTGCATCCTTCTCGGCGGCTCCATTGATGATATCATCGAGCTTTCGATACATATGGAATCTTTTCGACAATTATTTCAGACTTTGATTTCCAGAACATTATGGATGACGTAATGCTCTCGATGTGTACGGAATACTCCAGAAAATGATGTCACACTATCTCGAGCATGCACTGAGTCATTGATGACCTCATTGTGGATACACGTCTGTTGGAAAGACTACTTCTAAAAATAATTCAAGAGAGAACTACCAATTCTAAAACTTTCGCACAATCACTTTGTTTGAAATTGTTAAATGAAAATTAAATAGTGTTGAAATGTTGTGTAGGCGAAGATGCTTCAAAAAACTCGAAATATAAAATACTATAAATTATTTAAAACAAAAAGAAATACAAAGGAATAATGAAATTAACCTAATATAAGATGGGGAGGGGTAGACTCAGAGGAACAATCAAAGACATAAAATATATTATAAACCATTGAAATCACAATGAAAACTGAACAAAGAGCTAAATTTTAACATGAAGTTTAAAAGCGACAGTTAGGTAAAGAATTTAGGGCGGCCAACAGAACTGGAAATATTGATTAAAGGCTGTTTTTTTATTATTTGTCCACCACCTGTTGCATTATGTTTGTTAAAACAAAAAAACCCATATTAAAATAAATAAAAAATTGTGTTGGTAATAACTTGGATGACATTAGATGACATTTTTTATTATCACGTCAGCTTGCCAGGATTACTTAAACAAACATAACAACCTTTTGATGTTGGTTTTACAAAAAAAACAGTTATGGGCATTGATAGAACCGACACTCACAAATATCACAGCAAAATATGAAATAGATACAATTTGTCACAGTATTGATGCTTTGCGGCTCCTTCCCTATCATTGTCAGTATAACCCCATCGAACTGGCTTGGGATTTTTGCAAAAAATATAATAATCACATTAATTTAACAACAAATTACAGGGAACTAACAATGAACTTGTGGGCAAAGGCAATATCTAACTAAGTACACTCCAATTTGGGAAAATAGTATAGAGCACTGTGAAGATATCATCACTGCAGAATGTCCGAAATATTCCACCAATAATTATAAATCTAGCTGAAGATTCAGAAACTGACTTTGATGGTGACGTTTCATCTGATGAAATAGATGAAGATTCAGACGATTCAGACTGGTTTCAGTAACAACAAATTAAACAGTACGACGACGTTGCGCTTTGTCCCACTGTTATTCGTTTGCTGTTCATATGAAGTCACTACAGACTGAGAAGCAAACTTTATGTTGCATTTGTTGTTGTTACACTTTATTAGTATTAGTAGATTGAATAATAATTAATTTTTAACTTTATTACAATTTTTGAGTGCCTAACCTAATTTTTGTTTACACTGACAGAAAAAACACCAGCCATGTTGCCACTTGTATTTTCGATCGAGGTTGCCACATGAGTGGACAAATAATAAAAAAATAGCCTATATAGTAGTGTGATAACTTCCCCTTTTACATTACCGCCACTTTTTGAATTTGACATGAAATGAAATGTCAATGACGTCAACAAACTTTAAATTTGAAACAAAAGTGATCGTTAGACAATGAAAGAAAAGCGGAACCCTACGTTGTGTTTTTTTTTTGACAAAACAAAGCAGTGGCGGAATATCAAACTTAATTATAAATTAAGTAAATTAATAAAATAAAAATTATGGTTTTAAATGTTTATTAGTTTTAATCATTTTGTGGATTTGAGTTTGGTGATTTCGTACTGTGATTAACAATTTCCAGTAACTTCGTGTTAAGTTGGTAACAATTCAATTTGACGAAGTTAACGATAATTTAAGCAATAAATTACAACTGACAATTTACGATGATTTTAACAGTTTAACAATTTAGTTCTTCAGAAAATAGTAAACAATAATGCAATTTAACAATTTTAGTGTACATGATGAGTGAGATTAAGTCAGCTAATTTTATTCTACCTTTGAGCTTTTGAAGTTCACAGCGAGCAGATACAGTGAAATATCTACGTCCAAAACGTGCATATTCGAACCTGCGAGGGAAAGCGAGAATATGGAAACGCGTGAAACTATTTAAGTTGTGGTAGATCGAAGTCGGAGATTGATGGACCAATATGCACATCAAATGGAAAGACTAAAGGGAGGTTGACAAGACAAATGTCTAAGTGAAGTAAGATTATAGGGAGTTCACTACCATGGGAAAAACTGACACATCCAAACGGACCAGGAGAAATGAGTTTGTTACTGAATTGTCCTAGTCCTGCTTAGTTTCCTGTTTTTCGTTAAGGCTTGTCCAATCCAAGTTTAAGTTAGCAGTACTTGTTAAGCAAACAATTTATTAGTATCCCGAAAACAACACTGCAAACTCCAACCTAGTTTTGGCCCAAAAGTTAGCAGCAACTCCCTTTCTGGGTACCACTGCAGCCCGAGACACAACTCAAAGGCGAAACGACTTTGTTCCCACATCTCGGGTACACGTTAGCCAAAGTAGGGCCACATAACTGCCTAATCAGCAGCCTGCAACGCGAAGCACATAATGGATGCTATTTGGTTTATCTGTTGATACATATATGGACAAACACAATAAAACATACAGTAACGCAACGTTTTTCTTTGCGAGGCGCAACGAAACTACAACATGCACAAAGCAAAACACTATGGTCCGTTTTTCTTTAGAAGGAAACATTGTGAAACTGTTGTGAAAGATAAGGACAACGAACCAATAAGAGGTTATCATTTTGTACCACGTGACGCGTCCGCTTTACACTCGCGCACGACAAACCAACACAACAACTAACACAACTAACAACTAACATTTTGTTGGATTTTTATTACACCCTACTTTTGCATGCATGTCACTCATGTACGTGGACGGCGCGGCGGCTAGAGCCACCCCCATAATACGCCCGAGAATTATGGGTTGCCGACACCCCTGTTCCAATTATTCGCTAATGTGCACGGGACGTGTACCACTGCTGCTAGTAACATGTAAACAATGATACCGGTGATCACGGGGGGGGAGGGGGCGCAACATAACAAAAAATACACCCAAAATCAAGAACTACCACATTGAGCGTGGCGCTTTGCCGCTTTTTGCACTTTTTTTGTATTCAGTTCTTGGTGTTGGTTGAAGTGAACAGAGACAAAATAGCTTTTTAAATGACCGCAAGCTGCTGTCGTCCTCATACAGAAAAACAGGTAGGGTCGGGTGTCTCACCAGGCATCATTTAACCACCGTCTAATCTCAAAAATGCGATGTTGCCAGATCATACTAATATGAAAGAGGTGTGTTTATGTTCTCTTTCTGCCAACTAATTCGCGTGGTAATCTAGTGCAAGGTGGATGTGTGAGGAACATTTTTATAAAAAACAAACCAAAAAGTTTGTTTTTTGTTTAGTTTTTTTTCTTTTTCACTCTTTTTTGATAGAGGTATCGATTTCTATCCACTTATGACCTGTTACGTAGTAATTTAGCTTTGATATGCATCATAATTCATTAATTAACGAGATTGGTTTCTGGGGAAAAAAATCCGGTTAGAAATCAAAACGTTGTGTGCCTCACATTGAAACGAGCGCCTTGCAGGGTAGGCAAGTCAAGTCTCCTGTGTATTACGGGTCTATTTTTGGGGGTTTCTCTGTAGAGATTACATAACTGCATATCGTCGTTAAAACCCGAAATTTGTGTAACTCTATTCTGACTAGTTTTAAAGGAGAAGCAAAAAACTGTTTTCTTTCGCGTTGTGAGTCAATATAGTTACACAAATTTCGGGTTTTAACGACGATATTAGAAATTCACAAACACAAAAAAAAAACATAACCAAGAAAAGGGAGAAATTGATGACAGACTACTGCACAGTTAATAAATGGAATAAAAAAATAAGAACGCAAAGGTAAAGAAATGCTTTAAAATGGGCAGTGATCACTAGTTGGTAGGAATAAAACCAAAAAATTAAGGAACATAGAAATAAAAAGAGGAACAGATCAAGACAAGTAACACATGAATATAAAAAAGATAAATAGGTAAATAGCGACATAATAAAATTTTTGATATTGCAATTTTTCTTTTTTTAAGTTGCTGATGATATTTGTTAGTTCTCCAAGCAGCTGATCGCAGTTTATGCGACCCGTATGGTATCCGCGTTCCATTTTGCATCTCGTGGATGTAAATCAGACGACTTACATCGTTATGCGCCGGCACGCCACACCTCTTAGTTTTATTACTATATGTTCGGCGACTGCGGTATAGTGATTTCGTGTATAACGTTATCCACTTAAGAGGGTTCTCTAGTGACATATACATTGCTGCCGGGCGTTGAATGTAACTTTTTTATCATTGAAGATTTTTTGTTCAAATTTTTTGGCCGTGTTGATAAAATATAAATTTTTGCAGCTAGAGAGAGATTTTTTCGGAAATACATTCTCCCGCATTTTTTTTTTTTTCAAATTTACAAATTTCAAAAATTCGCTCTCTAACTGCAAAGATCTATCTTTTGTTAACACACTGAAAATTTCAGGCCAAAACAAAAATGTTATCAACGCCCGGGTGCAATGTACGGGGTGTTACAAATTGATTTTATCTAGTTAACTTTGGCATTTTTTACATGTAAAAAACATAAAAGAGAACAACCGTGCTAGACAATTGTACCTACTTAACGTATAAAAACTAATTAAATTATAGATATGAGAAAACTAGGCAACTTGTAATCTACAAAATTCTCTATAACAACAAATATAAGTGTATATTGACTATACAAAATGGCTGCCATTTTTATGCCATCTTAAAATGTCCTTAGAAGTTTTAGTTTAGGAAAAGTCCGTTTAGACTCGTGTGATAAACCAGCAAAGCTATTATTAATATTGAGACCACATATTTAAACTATAAAAAAACGAGACCAAAATAAGGTCAATGTGTCCAAAAGTGGCCGTTCTCCCTCTCCAACGAAATTCCTGTTTCCTGCTTGCACCTAATTAGTTCATTGGGTGAAGCTTGAGGTAGAGCGCGAAAAAGAGGTTACGGACATTAAAGGCAAAGTTTGAATAATAAAAATAATGGTTTTTCCAAAGGTATTTCTAAAAAGTAGTCCGCTCATTGGTTTCTTGGCTCAGATGAACACGTGTCTATTTCGCGCTCCCTTTTCCAACAAATCCGGATTTCTAAACATTCTCCCATCTGTCCCTACATTTCCAGACCAAACATATAAAATAATTATTGCGCAATAGTTGTCGGGGCATAGTACGTGTGTTCCAAACCCAATAAAATACCAACACTAACATAACTTAAGAACTAACTTTTACAATAAAGTTTGCTCTAGTACATACAATATAGACTCTTTTGAAGTTGATAATGTGACAATTTTTTTTGTCAGTAGTATCTGCTATAGCAGGTACTCTCCAGAAAAGTCACTTTAGACGAATACTTTGATTAAAATTATTTTAAAGATGTATATTATATTTCATTTATATGTTTAAGCTTATTGTTAATTTTTAATTCCTCGGTATGTCAAAAGGAAGCATTTGCGGGAAATACATGTGGCGTACATAATATTAGGTACGTGGAAGCAGTTTCGATCAGAAACATGTACATATATAGCAGCATTTGAAACTAACTATTTATATTGCATAAGGCATGTTTTGATTTAATATGTTAGTTAGACAAGAAAATAACATTTAGAAAGAGCAAGAAGAACAAAGCGAAACCGTACGTTGTGTTTTCTTTTTGACAAGACAAAGCAGTGGTGGGAAATTTAATAGAACCTACTCAAAACAAAGACCAGAAACAGGTTCTTTTGATACATGCGTGAGTAATCAAAAATGGATAACACAGAATTACGGTTTAAAATTTTTATAAGCTAACAATTTTGTTGATTTAAGTTTTAAGATTGTGTATTAGGTACTTTACTTAACAACTTTGGTGGTTTGGTTCGCAACGGTTTGAAAATGTATTAACAAGTTGAAGCCAATTAATTCCAATTACAATTTGCAACAATTTCATCAGGTTGACAATTTAGTTCTCCAGTGTAGGAATAACATGCATTAATACTTTAAACAATTCAGCTGTACAATGTGAGTGAGGTGATCTCATTACCATTTCGAGCTTTTCGATGATTACAGGAATTTACATCAAACAAATGCAATGCAAGGTCTACACCCAGAGTGTGTACAAGACTGTGACAGGTTCAAAGATATTGACAAGCCATGAAGTTGTTTACCAACGAATGCATTTATAAGAGCGACCCATTGACAATATTTAGTTCTTGTAAATCGATTAAAGCAAAGTTTCAAAGCTAATTTAAGTGTGAGAATGTTAAAGTTCCACAACAAACTGAAATATTCTTCCAGTACAAACTGACAATGTAAAATGACGTTAAGTTTATTACGAATTACTTTACTGCTGAGATACGTTTCCATGTACTTTTTGAAGGGAAAATGTAAAAAGTTCCCTCGTGGGAGTACCGGATATTCTCCATTTCATGATGTAGAGCGAACAAATCAAAAGGATGGCAAGTATGCTTACAAACAGTCCCGCTACATGAAATGTCGATTCACAAAACAGTACATACATAATTGTTTGTATTTTTGTCTTAGTTAGGGGTAGGTGTTTAGCCCCGGTGATGTGTTTTTGTTTGGTTTTTATTTCTAACTACTGTAAACAGATAAAGATAGGTTGAAATCTAACGCAAATGCTGTCAATCACCTTAAAGTATATTATACTTTGTTATTCAAGTGCTACAAAAATTCTTATGTCTCGCACCCAAAAACAATAGTTGAGTTTTGGCTCGATCTTATAACCAAAAAAAAGTGTGGTAAATTTAATCAGCTTCAAGACCTTATCATCCAAATCAAAATGTATAGTAATCTGTTTTGTCAGCATCTAGACCTTATATTTGAGATCAAAGTGTAGTAAAGCTTTTTGCCAAAAACCAAACCTTATAGTCGAGATCAAAGTGTGGTAACCTTTTGGCCGTATGTTGTTTGTGGTCGTTTTTTAAAATAAACAAAAGGTTATTGAAATAATTGAAGTAGTCAGTCTTTAGTACGAATAAATAAGCAAGTTTTATAGAGACAGGACCGTAAAATAAAAAGTCGGCGGTTACGTTTATGACACGACGCCAATAGAACACATGGTCGGAAAGACGGTACATTTTGAATGTTTTAGTTAAGAATTTCATAATATACAAACAGAAAATTAATTAACCGTTTGTAATTTACATTTACGTGTACTTAAGATAGATTTGGCATAAATAGATATACATAAATACAAAGAGGTTACCTGTATTTCCGGTGATTTAAATACGTGATTTATTTAAAGCTACTTTCCATCCCTCAGAGTCTCGTAACTTGAGTTATCGATGAATCGATTTCTAAATTGTACACCCTCAAATGTAATCAAAATGTTGTGTGAATAAAATCAGATTTAACAGATTTTAAGAAAATGATAAGAGCTCGTTGTGGGGAAAGTGGTTGATGGTTCAGCGGTCAGCTAGCCAAAGGGGCCGATCTCATCTCTCCGTGCAATATTTCCCACCTCTGGACCAGCGTTTCTCAGCAGGTGGGGTAGGCAATCCGCAATTTTCCTTTGTGAATTACAGGTCATGTACTTCAACAACGATTCCAAAAAATGGTCAAATTCTGAATTTCTCAAGACATACAAAGTGACACATGAATATAAAATTTAACATAATGGATAGGGGTTAATTAAATTAATATCTTGGGTAGATTTTTTTTCTCTGTTACAGACAAAGCACGAATTTAGACAAACTGCGTTTTGTTTGGACAAATCGCGAAATGTCCGCTGACTAGACAAAATTCGATCTATCACAGAAGCTAACGTTGACAAGAACCGAATTTTGTTAGCAGCATTGGTCTGGGAAAACTGAGGTAAGTAGAAAATGAAATTATGTTTTATACTAAACAAAGACTATCTAATATAAACCACTATGTTATTGAGACTATATATTTAATAAAAGTTACATCATCCTTATTTCCGCCATATAATTATTATTGTTATTTATTTTAATTATAGACCAGAAGGAAATCCTCGTGATTCCGACCATAACGAGGTTCCTTGCTGGTCAGATGTTTAAATCGCACATGGTAGCCACTCCCCAAAGCCATGGGGTGAGTAACTACGAATACCGGGAATCATGTGCCCTGAGCAAACGCAACGACCCCAAGATAACTGCCTTCTACATTCCGGCCGCAAGAACTTCTGCCGGCTTTCGGCAAGCGGGTATGATCTTGAGATTGGAGACGAACGAACCCTTGATGCCTCCCATGCACCCAATTACCAGCACGACCAGCTTCACCGTATAAGTTGTGTACAGCGTGCGGAGTTCGAACAGCAGGTCTTGATATTTTGTCCATTTTTCCTCCTCCTTGATGCAGATGTTATTCTCGGCGGGAGCCGAGAACTCAATTACAAACATCTGCTTGGAGGAGTGGTCCAGCAGAACCACGTCGGGCTTGTTTGCTGACATCTGCCTGACGGTGAAGAACGAATAGTTCCAGTAGATTCGGCACCTTTCATTCTCCACAACGGACTCAATATCGTTCGGGACATAAGGCAACACTGGCGTCTAATCTAACGCATAGTGGTGCCTCAAATGAAAGTATAGTACTCTCCAGTACCGCATTGTGGCGACGGCTATAGGCCGAAGGTGCATACAGTGGGTTTCGTAAGTAAACGGCAATACTTATTACACTAACTCGTAGAAGCTAGAGAAACATTATGCTGCACTTTTTTCTGAAAAATTTAAAATTTAAATTTTTTTGCAATTTCTCTGTCTCGCCATGGTCCAACATCGATAACTTGATATATATTATTTAGTGCAAATTCATTTTCTATTTTTCTGCTGGTCCATTTGAAACCATCGGCATTTTTAAACCAGACATTTTTGAAAATAAAAAAATACGAGTGTGCTTCAGACCACACGACTGAAGTAAAACTTCAGTTCGCCATTGTGAAAGTTCTCTTAATTTATGTAAGTTTATAAATGGAGCTAGAGAATCCTGAATTAATACCGTCTGCAGTATTGGATAATGCATGTTTCAGTTTGTAGTCAGCGAAAAGTCGGCAATCATGTGCAGCGATTAAGATAAGTAGCGCACTTGCATACAAAACTGACACACGCAAATGGCTGAGTGGACTGAAGCGTGAATTTAGAACCTAGAAGCGCGGGTTCGAATGCCGCTAAGGCAAACATTTTTTCTATGAATTAATTACTTCCGTTCGCTTCGCCCGATCACACTTTTCGTAACGCTCTCGTCAGGCATTCACCAGCTTACTCCCCAAGTCAAGTGTCCCTAAAGAAGTTTTACTTCAAAAAACTTCCCAAGACATTTCTCTTATCGTTGATATTCATAATCTCGGAGATTGCCGTTTACTTATGAAACACCCTGTATACTGGACAAGCCGCAAGTATATGCATTGTTGTTTCTGGAGCTCTGTGGTAAGCTCGACAACTCACATTCGGGACCTCTATACCCATCACGCGGCTGCTATAGACCAAGGTCTTAATTACACCATCATGCGCGGCGCAAATAAATCCCTCAGTCTCAGACTTCAGCCCACTTGATCTCAGAAAGGTAAATGTATGCCTTTTGGATAAGCCAAGGTTTTCCATGTTCTTGAAGAAAACGCTGTGCATTGACTTATCCATGTGCTTTCTCATGAGCATGTTTTGCTAAGAGATTCTGACGTGGGCTGTAAGACGGAGCAAGTCGAGCTCGGTAATAGAATGTGGCCGAGCTCGCTCAACGTCAAAGTCAAGACCGAGTTCATTTGCTGCTCGTTGTGTTGCCTTAAACAAAAAAAAAAAAACGATTCCTCGCTTCTCGTACTCCCTGACAAAGAGTAACAAGGGGTCCGAACTCCTGACGATTTTGCAGGCTGTACTCAACATTATACGGTTATGAAGACACTCCAAACTCAAAAGTCTTCGGCCTCCCTGATTTCGTGGGAGATATAGCCTCGGAACGGACGACTTTGGATGCAGACTTCGTTGTAAATGCATCATTTTGCGTGTATCTCGATCAATCTGCTTCAACTCATCTACCAACCATTTAACTGCTCCACACGAGTAGAGCAGGATAGGAACGGCAAGCATGTTTGTCGCAAAAATCTTGTTCTTCCCCGACAGTTCCGAAGACCAAATCCGTCGTGATAGATTTTTGTACTTGCCGCGGAGAGACTCTTTTACTTTGTGTGACGCTTGAATATGGTTTTGTTCCACACCCAAGTACATATAAGTCTCTCCGACGTTCAGATGTCTCACAACGCTTCCGTCGATGAGTTGACCATCTCCGTCGAAATACTCGCATCGTCCTCTGTTGAGATGAACCTGAGCGAATTTGTCCCAACTAAACTCCATATGCCAATAGCATCTATGTACTCCTGTACTATGCGCAATGACTGCGTCAGTTTTCGCTTGCCGGAAGCATACATCTTCAAATCGTCCATATAGAACATGTGCGTGATCTTATGCCTCCGGTCACCGGATGTACCACAGTTATAACCCCTTGCACCGCGCAAGACTACGGACAGCGGCAGCAGTGAGATTCACAACCGAAGAGGACTCAAGGAATCTCCCTGGAATACTCCTCTTCTGAATGATATCAACTCTGTTCGAACTCGGTCCCGTCGAGATGTTATAGAGAACCGCGTCCACATCCGAGTGACATCCCATGTTTTATGCATCCCACCAGTGGATCGGGTACCATAAGGCATTGGAGCAAGTGAATAATCAACTCATGAGATGTTGTGTCAAATGCCTTACGATAGTCAATCCAGGCCATAGATAAGTTGCGCTTATATTGGACAGCATCCTGCGTGACGCACCTATCAATCAGCAGGTTTTCCTTGCAGCCGTCCACGCCCCTCTTACAGCCTCGCTGTTCGAAAATCTTCCAATACACGGGGTCAATAGCCTGGAATTTTCGAGAGTACAGGAGTCGGTTGAAGAGTTTATAACACGCATTAAGACATGTTATTGGCCGGTAGTTTTGAGGCTGAGAAAAATCGACAGTTTTGGGTATCAAAACGATTCGCCCCTCGACAACCCATTCCGGAATAGGCCGATCACCATTATGCTTCATCACCACCGCTTATGCATACTTCGGAATTTCTTCCACCAAAAGGTATTTTTTCCGTCCGGGCCTGGTGCAGCCAGATTTTTGATTCCCTTTAGGGTCTCTCCAATCTCTTCCGGGGTTATCGGATTGCACACCACTGGTCTTAAGTGAGAACTTCTTACGAAGTTCCCAAATTGTGCAAGGGCTGGAGTGTCTTCAGGCGACGGTTTCGTCTCCTCATATATTCTTCTCCAAAAGGTTTCGACATCCCGCACCGCCGGCAATTTCTCTGGGACAGAGTTGGGCTGCTGGAAGAGCCGCGAAGGATTCGTCTTGAACATGTTGTTCTCTACTATCCTCCGTCTGCTCCTTATCAGAGCTTTTGTTGCAGTCACCAGACTGTGGACTCTGTCCATGCAGTGCTGCTTCTCCACAGCAAGCACCGCTATATTCAGCGTATGATGGGTCCGGCGAAAGTCTCGCGCGATGAACCGGATTTTGCGAGTGAAAGGTTTCATCTCCTTGATGAATTCCATCACACACTGAATACGAGAAATATCCCGCCTGGCGGTTCCTATCTTTTTGTCTATCTTTTCAAGGCGACGTTCGGACCTCTCCTCAGCCTCAGTGCTCCCACCACGTTGGACCGAAAAAGAAAGCCGCGTCGCCCCTCGATAGACCATTTCATTCAGGAGCAGGATGTCTGCATTCCCAGGGAGGTTCCTATCGAGAGATTCGTCCGCTGCAACTAAGTCGTTGGCTTTGGGCGGTGGAACTTTATGGAGAGACGAATCTCCGGCTCGACCGGCTGTACCTCCGCCAATTGTTCGAGTGCTCTCTCATATTTGATTCGACGAAGGTAGGCTACATAATCGCGGAGTGTCTGTGGCGTGAAAAAGTGATGCTCTGGATGTCTCTCACCCCACAGAGCATGCATCCTTGCTATGTAACCCCTTCGCCGTGGCTCGCTCGTCTCGTAGCAATCGAGCAAGTCATTCCTGAGGTAGTTGGTCCACTCAAATCGTCCATGGGCATTGTCTAAGTCGTCAACCGGTAAATCTCCGGAGAAGGGATCCCTCTATAATTCATCAATTGTATCATTAATGTCTTGTAAAATTAGGACTGATGATGGGAGTAGTTTTCTCCCGAAACATGTTCCAATTGTAATTTTATGTTTATTAAAATTTGTGCAGATCGACTTGAAAATATTTAAATTTTAACTTAAATTTACTCCACTTTGATTCATCGACATTCTTCGCCTTTCCTCTTTAGTTCGTTCTTTGTTAAATAGTCTAGGATGTACAGCAGAAACTCGATTATCCGGAACTCCGTTTCATCCAAAACAAATGCGTTTTCTAATTTTGCCGTTTTATCCGGAACTGTTGGGTTTCGCCCTCCGTTTTATCCGGAACATTCCAGTGGAGACGGAAATATGATTCCTCGCAATAATAAATTTATTTAGGAGAATAAAAGAATAAAGTTTCATGGAGATGGAGTAAAGCGAGAGAGAGACTAGAAGTTTTCCAATCAGAAGAAGAAGGGATGGGGGGGCAAATAGAGACGACGGCAAAGGAAAGATGGGCAAAAAGACGGGCGGGAAAACTAAAAGGGCTTCGGACAAAATAAGGGCGAGGGAAAAAAGAAGACAAAAAGAAGAAGGATTTTGAGACTGTGTGAGGCAATTGTGAAGATAGTCGGTTTATCATGGATAAAAGAACAAAGCTGGGAAAAAAAAGCAGAAAAATTGCTACCAATAATTCAAGTGGGAATGTCAGGGGTCGACAAGATTAAACAAGAAAGGAAGAGGAGCAGGGGGAATAATAACGGGGGTAGAAAAGGAATAAAGGAGAAAAATCAAAAAAAGAGAAAGACGATGAATGAAAAGAATGAATGGAGGTGGTAGCGACAGAAAATAGATCAAATTAAGGAATTTAAGTTAAGTTAAGTTTGCGGTATAGCAGAGGTTTGGGGATGAAACAAGAGGAGCCAGAGAGCGTACAAGAGAAGTATCTGAGATGGGTATTAGGTGTGGATAGAGAAACTCCGGGGTACATAGATAATAGCAGAATGCAAAACGCATAGGTTGATAATAAAAGCGGCCAAGTCGGAAAACAGGAGAATGGAAGGAAAGGGAGAATGCAGTATACTGAATGAGTATTGGAGAGAAAAGAAGAAGAACGCAGAATAGAACGAGAAAGAAAAATATTACCAGAGGAATGGTACGCGAACAAAAAAATAGGGAGACTGAAAGAAAGTGGCATGTGGATGAACGTAGAACTGAACAAAAAGGCCAATGATACAACAGACAAGAAAGAAGGGAAACGCTCAGAGAGTTCCGGTAATACCTAGGTATTTGGAGAGGACGAGTGCGAAAGAAAGCAAAATGACGGCGAGGTTTAGGTGTGGAATTGATTAAAAGAGGGAGGAATAAGGTGTAGAATGTACTGTGAGGACGATTGAACATAATACTATGTGGAGTGAGATGAGAGAAAGAGAGAGAAAGGAAAGAGAGGAAATACTGAATGTAGAGTAAAGAGAAATAATAGTAATTATACACCAAGGTTGAGAAGACATTTTTCTTATCCGACCTATTTTATTAGTGTGGTCCAGCTGGCAAAAAATTTAACATTTCACAAGAAATTCCAGCTTCCCAGTTCTACATTGTTGAGCTATCAGCTATCATTAATAATGACAGCAAAAATGTCAAGTCAACACATCAACTACAGCAGTACCTAACAATGCCAACATTGATGTCAATTGGTTTTATTATCTACTAGTAGGAGAGAAACATCCATTATTGGGTAAGGTACAGAAAATCAATTTCTCAAGCATCAAACACGACATATAAAATAATGTTTTCTGAAGAGAGTAGTGAAAAAAATGGATTAAAGAGGTGTGGAAAATGAGGGAAATGGCTTAGTAGTTTACATTTACTTAGTCAATTACATGTTTACTCAAAAACAACTGCACAATTAATTATAACGTACTTACTAAGTGTTAACAATATTATGTAGTAACACCTTTTGTGCGGTGTGTGCGGCTTTTGTATTGATTTATTGTGCATGCATCTCTTCTGTTGTTACTATAACAAAGATTGCCAAAGTAACTTTTTTCATAAAAACGCTTCTGTTACTTCTCAATATTTCTTATGTCATTGGTAGAGATAAGATATAAGTTTCATTGTTAATCACAAACGTTGTTATTTGTACAATATTTTTGTGGAAATCTACGGGTCCATGAAGAATACATGAAGGTGAATTAAGTAGTTATTGTTTTATGGATTCAAATTTGGTATTACCAGCGTTTAATTGTCTTAGATTCTTTGAGGACTTCGTCATTTACCGTTGTGTATACCCACAGATTTTGGCTGTTAACCCTGGATGTAAAGCGTAATAGTAATTATACACCAAGGTTGAGAAGCCATTTTTCTTAGCCGAGCTATCTTATTTACCAAGATGCGAAGCGAGGTAAATAAAAAGGCGATAAAATCCATTATTAGGTAAGGTACAGAAAATCAATTTCTGAAGCATCAAACACGATATATAATGATGTTTTCTGAAGCTAACTAGTAGTGAAAAAACAACATTGTATAATCCGGTCAACTTAGCTCGAAAAATAGTGGTAAGCTTACAAAATTCCCATACAGCTAAAAATTATTGGTACGAATGTTGGGAACACCATTATAAACAAAATGTGAAAAGTCCCCATCGATCCTGTGTGTGCAAAAAATTTATTCGAGGTCAAAGTTCACAAACATGGCTTTTTGCATTTTTCAGCCAAACGGTAAGTTTTATCAAAAATTACTTTCTATTTTTGTTTTAAGAATTTGCACAATTTAAAAATGAAATCTTTAGAAATGCATCTACAACACAGTTTCTCTATTAACTGTGAATTCAGGTTCTTATTGTAACTTTGTTTAAATAAATATATGTATTTAACAATCAATAGTTGTATTTAATAATCCCAATTCTCTAAAAATGTTTCTTATTTTGTAGCAATCCCCAAATCAAGCAAAATTGACCGCAAGTGTACCCATTATACTTCGTGTTTTATACACTTTGGAAAATTCACGAAAATTTTCCAGCTATCAGAATGTACTCTTACGTAGTATGATTGTTAACTAAATTTAATTATACACCAGACAGATCCGTAATAAAATTTATTAGCGCCGCTTGTTTTATAAATATTTGAGCCCATTCCAAATTTTCAATGATTAGTTGGTCTTCGTTAGTAATAAACTTGTGCTAAAATGTTAATGACAATAAGTTACAATAAACTCAACTCGTGTTACAAACACTCATTGCTAAATGTGGCCCTGTTCATCATGGTGTATTTTTTAATTAATACGTACTATTTATATCTAATACTCCTTATTCGCACCTTTTTAATGTCCTTAGTTAACATAATACGATTAGTGACGATATATAAATAAAAAGTGTTAGGTATTGTTAAATGTTATCTTATCAGCGTTATTTACAATTAGCCGCCTGAATAAATATACTTTTATTAAGAATTCTGCCGCTTACTTGCAAAACTTTAGTAGCTAGCAAAATTTGAGATGATTTTCATGCCAAAGAAAAATGGTAGACCACCAAGATCAAATTGGTTTTCTTATTGTGATTGTTGTGTTGGTGACCCTAATCATAGGAATCAGGAAATATTTGCAGTACAAAAAAAAGTTGTTTAAATTGGGTGTACAACAACGACGTCCAGGCAAGTGTTTAATTTTTCATATTGTGTCATACGTTAGTTCATTTATATTTTTATTATTGCACCACAAATATGTAGTTATCTTATCGTTTAATTTTATAATTTGTAGCGGCGGATATGTTAGTAATCTGTGATTAAACATTTTGTTTTATTATTGGTTGTTGACTGATGTGTGTGTCTTCTTAAAAACACTTAAAACAAATATTTCAATAAATAGGTATGTATTTAAAACGCACATAGGTAATAGGAAATATCCTCTTATTGAAAATCAGAAGTCGTAAATTGTCGTGAAACATAAAATCTTAACTCATACGTGTATAAAAATTAGTTTTTTGGTATCTACGCTATAGTTGAAATAATTCAGAACAGCTTCATTGCGGTTTAAATTAAAGGAGACAGTGTTCTTATGTTCTTAAGCAATCTAGGAGCATAACAAATTTACATAAGTGATAAACAATTAATGTTTTCTTTGTGTTAAGTTAACAATAACCGTGATCATACAGTTTTCGCGGTAAAAAACAACAAATCTTTTGTCTTCGAATGTTTTAGTTTAATTACAGATTATTAACATTGCCACATGATGCTCGTTATACAAGTTATTTATAAATTAGTTCGAGAGCCGCCGTATAAGTAGATTTTCAATGCTGCATCCAACTCATTGTCAGACCTACTTCGTGTATCTTATCCATTGGAAATTAGCTTAATTAGCCGTTCAATTAACAGTCTAGCTTTTTCACTAAACGGCGCTGTTCAACTAGCGACCTGAATGATATTCAGCCATTCAATCAAACAGCTAGGCAAATGGACTTGGATCGATAACGTTTAACTACTTGCCTAGCCTGTTATAAAGATGTCACCTGTCAAATTCATCTGTCACTTAGTCCCCTAATGTCCAAAGATTTCATCTTCTTTGTCACATGGTCACCCTATTGTATGAATGGCCTAAGCATCAGCCGGCGCGTTTATTAAATGTTGTATTAGACGGCTGAATATAATTCAGGCCGATAGTTGAACGGCGCCGTTCAGTAAAAAGGCAAGGCTGTTAATTGAGCGGCTAATTAAGGTAGTTGGCTGCGACATATACACTGGTTACCTACTACCTAGAAATTGTACTATCCATAAGTTACGTATGAATTATTTATGGACAGCCGATATATTATATAATTTTGTCTTTTATTTTCTTTTTTATGTTTTGGGTTAAGTAGAATAGCCTTGGCTAAACTTAGCTCTCAATACAATCTCTTGTGTTTTATTTACTAGCAGTATCCCCGGGTTAGACCTCCCATAATTGCTGTAAATCTTAGACAATACCAGCATTTAGATTTGGGTAATTATTCAAATACCCCCAAAAAGGCCCTCTTGGCACAGGGGGCGTGGCTACCATAGAAGGCTCCCTTGGGACAGGGTGTAGTAGCTACCATCGGGGGCCCAATTGGGACAGGGTGGGAGTAGCTACCATAGAGGGCGCCCTTGGGACAAGGGGCGTACCTACCATCGGGGTTCTCCTTGGAAGCCCATTGGGACAGGGGTTATCCTTGGAAGCCCTTTTGGGACAGGAGGGCATAGCTACCATTAGGGGCCCCATTGGTGCAGGGGGGCGTAGCAACCATCGGAGGCCCCATGGGGCAGGGGGGCGTAGCTACCATTTGCACCACGGCGCCGTAATACCTACTACTCTCATTCATCCGCATTCATTTATGATACACATTGCAAAAAACCATGTCTCGATCCCTTGCTCTGTGAAAAACAAAAACAAATCTATCCTACGAGAACCGTACATTTTTCGGGATAAAAAGCACATACTCTATATCTGTGCCAAATTTCATTCAGATCCGTTCAGCCGTTCTGGCGTCATTGAGCAACCAACAAACTTTCGCATTTACTCCATAAGGTAAATAAAAAATTGTGTTGGTAATAACTTGGATGACATTTGTTGTTGACTGTCAGCCCGACAGCATGTAGCGCAAGCATGTTACAGAGACAGACTAAATTGAATTATGCCGCAAAAGTAAAAAAAATATTATTGAACAAACAAATTAAAGACTTCTTTAATAAACTGTTTCAATGATTTTAAAAGCATGGATCCAACGCTCAAACAATAAACAATTTTTAAACTGGTATCCGCGGCCGTTTGAACGTTTGGGAGCTTACATATCCATGAGGTACTAGAACTACTTGCAACACCATCTATTCAAAGAGTCAACAATGGTGTATTCCAACAAGATAATGCTCGTCCTCATGTGGCAGCAGAGACTCTATAGTATCTTAGAATTACCAATGTTCTTCCATGACCTGCTAGATCACATAGACCTATTGCTTATTATTATTACTATTTTTGAGTACCTAACCTAATTTTTGTTTATAATGACAGAAAAAACAATTGCCATGCCTCAGCCATGTTGTTGTATTTTCGATAAAGGTTACCACATGAGTGGACAAATAAAAAAAAATGTTATTATCGTATACCAGGGTTGCGTTTTCATTCAGATGGGCTCATTACTTATCCGGTATATGAGTATAAATTTTTTTTAGGCGATGATTACAAAAAAGGTGACTTTACGGCCTCTTTTGGAGCCGTAAAGTTTAACTTTTTTGTACGCATCTGTCCAACTTTACTTTTTTGGGATTGATCTGTCAAACTTCACTTTTTTGGGACTGATCTGTCAGAATTTGACAGATGTGTACGAAAAAGTAAAACTTTACGGCTCCAAAGCGACCCCTGACAAGATTATCAAAATGGGGGAGGACCACGTAGCACATCATGCAGAACCAACAAATGAAAAGAATTCCAATTTTGCCTACATACAGACCAGATACATGCTATGACGATACATAAAAATACAACCCCGGATATCTGAAATGTAGATATACTTAAAAATAGACTCACGATACCTGAAATGTTGATACATAAAAATACACACTCAATACAGGAAATGGCGATACATAAAAATAGTATAGTCTGAATTCTGTAACTTCAACATGTCTAACCGCCATTTTCTGCGCGACCGAGTCGGTTTAAAATGCACCAGTGGCGCACCACATAATAATAGACACAGCAGAGGCATGCGAGCAGAAGGATGCGAGCCACTGGCCAAGCGCCAACCTCCCCTCTCAAGAGCCGAAATTCAAAATTGGACCCAAATTTTACTTCTGCGCCGGTTTATGGGTGTGTTGAAGTTACAGAATTCAGACTATACCTACATAAATATGAGCATTTAAACTTGATTAGGGGTAGCTATTTACCCCTGGTTTAGTGTAATTGTTTGGTTTTCAATTCTTATCTCTCTCATCCCCAAGGACCATAAAATAAAAAACGAACGGTAAAATTTGAATGATTTAACTGTGAACTTCATATACGAACCGAAAAACAATCGCTTGCAAATTTCATTGACGTGTACTTACGATAGATTTGGCAGAAATATAAATATAAATATAAATATAAAGAGGGTGCCCGTATTTCCGGTGACTCAGTCGCGCGACACGTGGTTTTGGAGGCTGCTTCTGACACAGTCTCGTAAACGAAATTATTGACGATTCGATTTTTAAATTGAACACAATTAAAAAAAAAACTCGTGGGGCAAATACAATCAGATTTAACAAATTTTAAGAAAATGATAAGAGCTTGTGCGAAGAACATTGTTTTCGGCCGATCCAATGCATGCCCGATTTCCGCCCGGTATCAACATCCTCTCTGGATCGCGCTGCCAAACTAGCCTCAGGTCGGGTAGACAATCCGAATTTCTCCTTTTTGAATTACAGGTTCCATACTTTAACGGCGAATTAAGACATGGTCAAATTTATCAACAGTAAGATCACCAAAGCAAAAGAAGTCAAGAAGAAATGAGGTTGAAAATGGAAGAGATGGTGGAGAAAATCATGGATGACTCAGGATCAGAAATCATAAACAAAAATTTAACAAGGAAAGAAAGAGAGATACAGAAAAAGATAAGAGCGATAGCGAAGAGTGAAAATGAAGAAGGAAAGACATCTATCCATAATCTTCGGCTGTGGCCAATACTAGACCTGAACAGTCAACAGCTCCTTTTTCATCTTTGGCTGGTACTATTGTAGGCAAACACAATGCCTTGAAGCGAAAGCGGTCGGAAAAGCTATCAGAACAGTATGCACGGGCGTCATTTGATTACATGCTAAAACTTCTGTCTGATCCATGCAACGTTGCTGCATCACAAAACAACACAACACATTAGAGAAGTGTGTTTCTGGCTTTACTCTCTTGTCATAAACAAAACAAAATTCTTTTGTTTCTTTTTCTTTTAGTTCTTTCGTTTTAGTATTTCTGGTAATTCGATGATATTGTGTACTGATTTTACTGTCTTCGTTTTCTAAAATATTATTTATTTCATACTGTATCATACTTGCCATGTTTACGTTAATGATTTCAGTCCGGAAAATGAGTCTTTACGGTACTAGTCCGGTAAAAGTTTTAATTATATTTATTTAAGTGTTGTGAAAACAGTGTTAATTCATAAAATAATGATGAAAGAAGATTTTGCGTCTTGTAAAGTCTTTACACTACTAGTCCGGAAAAGTCAATTTTTCTAATTTGCTGTTGTAACAAAGCTATTAACGCATTCATTTTGATCTAGATCTAGTCATTAACGCACCCAAAATCTAGATTTTTTTTCTCTCCATTGGTAACACAAGCTGAACCCTGCACTGAACGAAATGCCACTGTGATTTTGAGGTTATGGTTCCATGTCAAGTCATGTCAAAGTTGGTCAGGCAAGTATACGTCAGGTACAGCGAAATCAAAATTTAACAAAATTCCCTAAATTACCAAAATTGATTTGATTTGTAAAAAAAAATATAAAAAATAACATGAAAAACTCGTTTTGTAAAAGTTAAGAGCACTCGTTCTTTACAGGCACTCCTGCCTACGGCTGCAAACTGCAAACCTGAACTTGTGTCTTAATATAAGTTTTACAAAACTAGTGTTTCAATATATGTACTATTATAAATTTTTGGATAACGGCAGGACAATTACAAAAGCCAAACAGTACTCTTATATATTTTTTGCTATCTTCTTGTAGTTTCACATGAAAGAATCCATTTTTGAGATCAAGAGTTCTTACCTTTCTGTAATCTATACAAATTTTAGCATCACCGTTATTTATCTTTGCTACTACTACGGGACTGGCGTATTCGGATGAGCATGGTTCAACAATGTTATTTCACTCTTCCACCTGTCTTTCAACAACTTCTCTCTGTAAATATTATAAAATCTTTGGTAAATTGGCTTTTCGTCAGACAACATAATTGACATTCTCTATATTGGCACTCTTTGGCTTATATCTCGACATAATTTCTACTCTTAATGACTTTTTCCAATTTTATCAAATTAATGTCATAATAAAAAAGAAAAAAAAACCCAGCGCATACGTTGATTTCAAACTAAATGACTTATTTCAATAATGTGTCAATCAAAAATCATAAGGCCTGTTCAGAATTCATGCTGAAATGGAGCAAATTACTCGTGTAGCTATCTAATACTGAATGTAACGTAGTTTGTTCTCAAAATTTATTGTCATTTTTTTTCAAGGAATAAGAAAAATATTTTTTGAAGTAAAAGTTCAAACTAATTAAAAAAAAGTTATGCAGCGTATCACTTCTTTACTATTGTTGAATAGGGATTTCTAAAACCCGAAAAAAAGTTTGGGGTTGCCATTTAAAAAAATTTATGACGGTGTCATAGTTCAAAAACAGATGACGTCATGAACAAAATTTTTATATCAAAAGAAGGCAATTTAAAAACAAAAATCGACCCGTTCCAGCGTTTTTCGCAAAAACATTACATAACTAAACCAGAAGAATGTTGATAAATCCAAGTGGAGTTCTACTTAGATATATTTAAATTTTAATTATATAACTAAATTATGAATTTTGTGCGGAATTTTATGTTCACTCTGTATAACTGTATAACTTCCCATAATATATCGACGTTTTTTCTCACGCTCAACTTTTCAACATGGAATATGTTGACCACAGCGTCGATGATTTCAGTTTTTCAACCTGTAATCAAAAACCTGAAAATTTATAAATGTATTCAGGAAAACTAACCTTTTCATGAAAAAAAAAAGGAAGCATAACTTCTTTGTCAATATCCCGTACATTCTTTGAAGTTTTTCAAGAATTGAAAATATTGTAGATCTTTTCATATTTTTCTCGTGATTTCGAGGCTAATAAACTAGCAACAGCTTTATTTTCACAAAATTTCACGCGACAATAATTGACAAAATTTTTGTTTAGTGTATTATTCTTAAAGAAAAGTTCTTTTATACTCATCGCGATTCGTAAAGGAAAAGAAGAAGTGCGCTACAACACACAGGAAAACAAAAAGATACCGAAACAAGAATGAAAGAACTCGAAAGAAGCATGAAAATATAAAAGTAGAAATACAGGGTACCCATTTTATTTGTTCACGCCTAAAGATTCAGATATAGGCAACATATTAAACACTTTACAGATCACTATGCGTAAACTATTTATTTTTTAAAAGAAAAATCATGGTGGGTCTAAAATTAAACTCAAAACGTCAATTCAAAGCAACCTTTTAATCAAATATGAAATGTAAATTCTTAAAAAACATAGTTGTTAATGAAATGTTTAATATGTTGCCTACTTCTGAATCTTCAGGCGTGAACTAATAAAATAGGCACCCTGTACATAAACAGAGAAGAGAGAAAATAGGACAGATGATAAGATAACGATAGAAGAATAGGGAGAGTACTTCAAAGAATTACTAGACGGAAAGGAAGAAACGGGAAGAAGACAGAAGAGAGAAGAAACAAGAGAACGAAAGAAAGGAGAAGAAATTACCAAGGAAATGATTGAGGGGGTAATAGAAAAAATGGCAGGAGAAGACGAACTACAAAACGAAGCGTGGATGTATGCAACAGAAGAAATACGAGGGAAATAGCAAACGACGTCTGGGAAGGCGAGGGATTCCCAAGTCAGTAGTGTCCGATAAACAAAAAAAGGGAAAAGAGAAAAGATGGAGAACCACCGAGGAGTAAGTTTGCTGAGCACGGCATACAAAATCTACGCAATGTTACTAGAAGAGAAATTGAGCGAAGAAGTAAAGGAGAAAGAAGTGTTACCAAATGGACACGCGGGCTTCAGAAAAGGGAGAAGCACCATCGACAACAGGTACCTAATAGACAAAGAACTCGATAGAAAGTCGACAGTATAAATAGAGAGAGACTATGGGAGCATCTGAGAGAGAAAGGAATAAATAAACACCTGGTTAGCAGAATAGATGAAATCTATTTAGAAACAGAGAACAGTAAGATACAGCTGCCAACTCAACTCCCGTCTATTCGCAGCATGCATAAGCGATCTGGACGAAAAACTAAGAGTGGGCAGGCTGGGAAAGTGATGGTAGGAAACACGACAGTGTACCCGCTGGCATAATATTATGCAGATTATATGTATGTTGCTAATAGCGAAGGAGGCCAAAGAAATGAAGGGAATGATAAGATGCTTAGGAAGATAACTCAAAAGAAAGAAGCTAGGATTAAACATGGAGAAAACAAAAATTATTATGTTTCAGAAACGAGGCAGAGAAATGGAAGAAAAATGGAAGTGGACAGAAAAAGATATAGAAAAAGTAAAAGAAATTAAACATCTGGGCTACACCTTTAACGAGAGCAATGACGAAAAAAACATATAATGGAGCCGGAAAGAAAAGCCAACGGAGTGGTAGGACAACATAAGAAGGAGAGGGATAATGTACGGAAGGTTGGTACAGAATGTCATGATGTACGGATCAGAAATATGTATGGGGATGGAAGGAGCAGCAAAAACTGGAAGCAATCAAAGCTAAGTACTGGAGATGGATACTAAGGTTCGATAGAGAAACGCCAGTGTATATCGTGCTGGAGAAGTAAAGAGAGATAAAATAAGATTGGAAGGAGGAAAAAGAGAAAAGAAAATATTATGAGTGAAGCGGTTGCGCAGTGGAATAAATAGAGAGGCGAAAAAATAATGGAACAAATGTACTGAGAGAAGTTGTCGAGACGAACGAGATGTACAGAAGGAGGAAAGAAGAACGAGTACAAAAGAGTCAAGGTGTAATGGAAAGTATCGTACATTAATTACAGAGGAGAGTAATTGCAAGGTTTAAATATGACAACCAAGAAAGGGAAAACAACGAATGGAAAGTGAGTGACGAGAAAGTGTGCAGATTGTGCGGAGAAGGAGCAGAAACGATAGAGCACATAATGGAAGAATGTAATGGGATCAGAGAGAGGAGAGAGAAGACTGGAAATTGCTGTTAAGAGAAGAAGGGAAAGGACTAAGCTGGATGAAAGGAGTACTAAACTGAAGAAAGAACAAAAGAACAGAAAAAAATTTAGCTATTGTCATTGTTTTATGGTAATTTTATTTACTTAATATTAACTATGGTATGTGAATAAAGTGGACTACTTTTAAAATCCGGAAGGCAAGAAAATAAGTCTTAATAATATGTTTGATGATTATCTACACCAAACTACGTCATACAAGACCGATACTATGACTTGACGTAGTGAGACCTAAACTAAACGTCTTAGTGCAAGACCAAGAACTTTATATAATAATTTAATAATAACCCGGAAATAGTTGCTGGCATGCAGTCTCCTAGTGCCGTTCACAGTTCTATCACGGTCTGCTGTTTAAGTGTATTCGCGCTATCACTGCCAAAATACAGGACAAGGTGCTATATCAGTGCACTATATTTTTATCATTGTACGTGCGTTACTATGTGAAAATAAATTAGTCAAAAATAATAAAAAAATAACATTCACAGATGTAGAATCACAGTTTTTCCCTGATCCCCTGATACCAAACCCCATTAAGGCAGCTTTCTACATGTCTAATGTAATAAAAACTTATAATTACATCTTTTATGCTCGTACTTTAAATCCATTATCTTATCTTATTAGCCATTTAAACCATCCTAATTTGCTTATACACCAGTGGTGACCAAGAGTTGTTGCTGTTAATATGTGGTTCTTTTTCTTGTTCTCTTTATCATTATTTTACATGTGTATCTGTATCCTATTATTTTGTAAAAAATGTAAAGAGGACCAAGTCGCTTTCAACATTTTTGCTAATCGAATCTCATGTAAGTACATTTGTTTAGTACAAAATTTAGTAATACCTAATTAGAACTTTTTAGTAAAAGCTTAACAATTTTTCTCCAAACCTATAAATGCAAGCCATAAATTTTTCCAATTTTAATCTTTATAACTAGGTATATTTTATCTTATCTTTAATCCGCACGATTTATGATGTGGCCGCATGTTAGGCGCAAACTTATACCCTTGTGAAAGCATTTTGATAGCACATGTAAATAATGTACGGTGAATCAGTTGTCGCTGCTGTAATTGCTGTTGTTGGTGTTGTGTTAGTGTTAATTGGTTTGGGTGTGCTCATTGTGACTTGTTTTCGAGGTAAAAAAAATGAAACCGAGAGAGCACCAACACAACCTTCCAGTCAAAGGCGCTACATAAACAGAAGCGGACAGGTTGTCTTAAGTGAGTTTTGAACTCATAACAGCTTAAGCTAATTCAACAGTGTTTCTTGAAGTATCACAGATAATAAAAGACATTAATTGTATTGACATTCTTATTACTGTGACGCTCTTGAAGAAAGGTTAATGTAACATAACGAGTGAGCAACAAAATTCGTGATCGCAGTTGGTTAAACGTATATCGGTTCTTGTACTTTACTGTTTACATTGTCAATTCACATTACTCGATGACTTTTTACACAATCGTATGGATCAAGAATCGACTCAAAATTTTGGATTCAGAGGCTCCTACGATCACGAATTTTGTTGCTCACTCGTTATTTACTTTCACGGAAAGATGGCTTACAATCTTGTAATTACAAAAAATATTGTGTCTAAAGGCTCTAATCGGCTCTAATAAAATCTCCTCTATAGGATGCCTTTTGTTTTCATCACGTAGTTCGTGTTTCAAGGTGAATTATGGCAGAAGCTTACAACAAATTGGTCATGGACAATAAGTACATTTCCGATGATGGTATATAAAATAACACACTTTATATCGTTGGTTTCCTCAAATACAAATTTATTTATCATTGAACAAATGTCTTTAACGATATATACGACCTAAAAGATCGCATATTATTTTTTGTAGATAAGTTTATGTGAAACCTTTTTTCTTATTAGGGATTAATATTAAATACAATACGCAGAATTATCCCCACCATTTCCGTTGATAAGTTGTAGGCAATTATATACAATGTGTTTGTTTATTAAGGGATTAATTTCTAAGAATAACACCTCTGGTATGGTCCATATAATTTACTGAGCCACTGTGCGCATGTTTCCTGAAGAAGCTTTTTAAGGCATGTTTCTGGCAGTCTTATGCTAGAAACCTATTTATCCCACGCCGTGCCAAGCCACGCGACGCTATGTGATGCAACGTCGGTTGACGTGTTCCCACGTCTTGGAGTGACCAGGCACACTAATACCACGCCACGCGACGTGTTGATGGGTATATAAATGAAAAGATTTTATTATTTCAAAATATTTTATTTTTATTAAATCAAAGGGCTTTCTGGATGTCAGTATCACATTTCTGCATTTCTCTTTCCAGGGGGCGTCTGCGCCCCCGTCCTTTTGGTCCCTATCTTTTCCCTCCTCAGTTAATGGTTCGTTATAGTTGGCCCATTTTCTTCCCGTCCTCTTGTTCATCCGTAAAATTTACAAAACCAGTACAAATTGCAACTTTTACTAGGCACTAACAAACTGTGTCCTGGTCACGGCATCAATTAATTATAACCATTAAATTTCTCCCCCCATCGCCATCTTCATTGGCTTCCAGCGGTCTTTTATATCGGTGTTTTTGGTCTCCTCTTTACCGATCTACATTAAAAAAATCAAATTTAAAAATCGACCACCTCATACCCCCCGAAGTGTCTGTAGAGCGACGAGAAAGCACTTCCTCCAACGGTGAGTACATGCGATGTTACACAACTGGGTCGCTCGATTGAGGCAGTCAAAATCATTCGTTCCAAAGAGTAAATATAAATACATAACATACATCTTCAGATGATATATTCTTCTGCAGTTGCTCTGGATTCCAGTGCAACGAAAGTGGGCTGTTCCTTGGCTTCCTGTGTCTTCGAGTTATTATTCGTGCTTAGTTGCAGCTATCTCGTACAACAGCAGTACTAAATTACCAAACAAATTGACAATCGGCCTTGTATCCTAGTCACGGCACCACCAGAACCGACATTCGTGCTTTTCTCAATAATAATCTAAATTCACTTCACTGCTGAAAATTTTCTTGCAAAAAACCTCGTAGAAAAATGGAAAATTACACATAGAATAATAAGAAATGACAATTTAAAAATTAATATGTAATGACGGTGAAATGAATCTGATAACGATGAAATTTTATTAATTTCTTGCTCTAGTAGTACCAACTTTGTATACAAAATTTTCTCTATACTGAAAAACGTTCAAAATAATAAATTGATTGTGTAATGAATTGGGTTAGATTTGTTGGAGAGAGGCCTGAAGGTCTAGTCGTTTTGGAAGTAGCATTTGTGTTGTTCGAAAGACCGTTGATTTGAATTTGTAGTGAAACACTTGTATATTAACGAATATTTGGTGATAGCGAACGTTTCTTCTTCCGTTTTAGTTTAGTATTGATTTTGAATAAAGGAACCGTGTCCTGATTTTAGATTTTGAATTGTGCCCTTGCTCGCTGTTGAATCGAGACTCTTGTTGGATTGAGACTTGTATTTAGACTCACTGGCGGGCGTCAGGTAAGGGTTTTACGACTCTTTCTCAACAGATTGAATTTAAAGGACACGACAGTTTAATTAGGAACGTTATTTCTTAAAAAATCCTTAATATATTGGGGTCATAAATTTTGAATTTAAGCCAAGACAGAATCATTCAGAAGTATAATACAACATAAATCAACAATAATGGTTTATTATATGATAACATGTGGTAAAAATAATCTCTAATTAAAACTATACTAGTTCAATACATCATAAAATAATTTTCTTAAACATATATAAAAATATACCGTTGTGTTAACTTACTATTATGGATTTTTTTTTATTTTTATAGACTTAAAGACACATCATGATCAGTGCGCCATTGCTTGCCGTATTAGCAAGTATTGCTGGCTGTCTCGCTTGGGTGTCTTGTTTTTTTGGAATAAGAAAATTAGGAAAATGTATGGTGTATGAGCGCACTGATGAATATACACATTGTAAGTACAATTTTAAAAATGTCAAATCGAATATTATGATCCGTAAAATGATATAGACAAGGCTTCTTGAAATCTTCTTTTTATTCAATTTTTTGTTTTACATAATGGAAAAAGTGGTGTATAACAACATCAAAATTTGAGTTTAATTCGTGTTTTTTTTTTTCTCTCATTTTGCGTGAACGAATTCAAAAACGCTGTCACTGTTCAGGGGCTCGGGCTTCAAGAATTCGCCCTCGCCCCTGAAAAGCGTCATGACAGCGCATTTGCATCGAAATATACTATTACATACACTTGCTTTTACAAAAATATCAATTATAAAATTCTAAGATTGACCGTTATGACGCGGTAGAAGCCCGAAATTATATGGATCATATTTTTTTGGGCGTTTTTTACCACATCTAATTGGTAAATCCTAGGTTTAACCGGCGAATCCTAGGATTTACCAAATTTGGAACTTTTACAGTAATATCTAGATTTGCCAAATATGTTCACTGACTTTTGGTATTAAAAGACATTGTAAATCTCATCTGAGCTGTTCAACGCGTTTGCAGCTAATTTACTTTTCCTTTCTGGTCTAACAATAAACCTTTAATTTACAAACGTGAATGTGGCATTTTATGCAAATGAAAATTAACAACAAGGAGCATAAGAGGTTTCTAGATTACCGACCAACACGAGAACACGTGGAGAGAAGTGACGAGGAGAAAATTGTCGAAAATAAAGAAAACAATGAAGGGAAAAGAAGCATAGAAGAAAAAAAAAGTTGGGGAGTGGAGAAATGGAAGAAACGACAACGACACTAACAAAGAACGCCAACAATACACGGTACACTGTAGGGGGTTACGAACAGGAATAAGACAAAGGTAAACGAAAATCTTCCTAGAAAAGAAGATTGGGCAGGTGGGGACGAATGTGAAAAAAAAACAACGAAAGTGCCGAAAGAAGAAACAACATAGTAATAACAGGGCTGAGACTAAAAGAGATGGGACAAAGCATGAGCAAAAAGTTTAGAAGATCAGTTGAAAACAGAAGTGAAGATAACAGAGGCCTATGCTATAAAAGGAAAAGATGATGATAGTAGCGTATATAGAGTCGTGGGAACAGAAGCAGAACATCATGAGAATCAAAGAAACCTGAGAAATAGGACAGGATAAAAAAATCTTTATAAACAACGATTAAACAATGAAAGAAAAAGAGATATAGAAAAAGATAAGAGCGATAACAAAGAGTGAAAGAGAAGAAGGAAAGGCGGTAAGAATAAGCTATGGGAAACTTCAGGTAGTAAAGGAAAGTATGGTACACTAATTACAGAGGATCTGCCGGCATACCTGAGAAGGGGGAGCGAGAACGATAAGAAAATAATCGCAAGGTTTAGATGTGGGAACGAAAAAAGGGAAAACATCTATGTACTGGAAGAGAGGGAGATGAGAGATTGTGCAGAAAAGGAGCAGAAACGGTATAGATAGGAGAGTGATGCTGTTAGGAGAATAAGCGAAAGGACTAAGCTGTAACAGAAGAAAGAACACAGAGAAAAGACAGAAGAAACAGAAATAAATTAATAGTAATTATACACGAAGGTTGAGAAGGCATTTTTCTTAACCAAGCATCGCGAGGCTAAAGAAAGGCTGCTCAACCGTGGTTTATATACCATGTCCAGCACATTTGTTTAACTTTTCTTCAAATAATAATCATGATAATGCCAAAAGACGGAACGAATTTGAGGTTATGTATTTTTTGCGACTGACATTTCTCAGTCAGAGACCGGATTTTCATGCAAATTACACAATGCATTTTGTAATGGTTTAACACTTCGTTCTTTGTTTGTAGTTGGTAGATAAAATATGTAATAAACGATATGCATTTTGCATAAAATCCGGTCTCTTCATTATTAACTACTAGTCAATAATGAAATGATTATTAACTACTAGGAGAGAAAAACAATTTCACACGTCCTCTACTATATAATCGTACATTCTACAGCTAGTAGTGAAAAAGCTATTGTTATTGTTTTATTTATTTAATTAACAAGCAGTATAAAGTGGAAGATGGAGACATTAAAAATAAATAGAGAATCTGTCATAAATTTCGTAAAGAAATTGATTAAAAAGATTACACAATTTAGCAAATATGCTATCCAAATAAAGTTGAGATTAATCAGTCAGATTTAGATAACAGTTCAGTGTGTGCCCCAACTGTTCTAGTGCAGATACATTTCAACTCAGTATAGTGTTCTACATTATTTAAGCAACAGATGTGTTCAAGAAAAAAGTAATTATTTATCTTTGGCGACATCAACATAGGTGGGTATCGTTAATTAAAGACTACCTACGTACACCTGTTCTTATCACCAAATGAGAGTGTTATGACGTTATAACGTTATAACGTCATAAATTAGCTATTTTGGTTCAAATTGGGGCTTCTTGTAAATTTGTTGATTACTGTATAATGTGCGTCAGTTCAGGGAACAATAATAAATAAAAAAAAAAGAACTAAAAATGTTATATCACATTGTTTTTGTTTAGAGAATTTTTCCTTTTAATCATATCTATAGTGAAGTGAGAAGCAGTAAAAAGTGAGCTCACATTTTGAAACTTTCATCGTTGGTTGAATTGCACCCCAGGAACATAACGCATTAAATCCAATTTGTTTTATTGATTCAAGGTGTTGCAATTTATATGTCACTTAGATAAATATCTTTTTTTAAAACCAATATCCTGTCTACGACTCAAAGTTAATTACAAATATTGTTGGATAAGATACTGGCACACGCACTCATTCCTGTTTGTTGAATTTCAGGTGTAATCTTCAAAATTAATAATAATCATGGATATTGAAATAGTAATTGCTATAATTGCTGCGTTTTGTTTGTCGGTTTTGGCTCTTTGTTGTAAGGCACTGGCACGAACAAAACCTCACGGTAGTACCATACCTAGTGGTACCACAAGAGTGCAAAGGTCTCGTAGACTTCAAAGTAAGTGTTACGTTTTTAATTATTTTCTCTCTAGGTAGTAAAGTCGCGGTCACAGAATTTCGTCAGTCACTTTTATGTCATTTCCAAAACAAGGGATGTAAATACGCTTTATTGTCATTATTTTCGTCTGTCACGTTGAAGAGCTTGTCAAAATGCCAGCAGTGTCTAATTTTAACAAATTTAGAATAATACGCCTCGCGGAACATTGCGGCCGAATTAGGCATACCCCGAACAACAAATGTCAGATGAGTCATAATTTCTGACAAAATTCTGTGACCACAACTGTACATTATAACAACAAAAATTTTCACTTATAGTTACAGAAGAGCTCCAAAGTTATCGATTTGTAACATGAACACTCACCACAATTGTCACGTCTTAATTTCCTGTAATTCGGTAAGATTACTTTATAAATAAAACTGCAACTCGACGTTTACCGAAATTTGATTTAATATTGAAATATATCTTTTTATAAAACTCCTTTACTTCCACAGCAATCGAGACCACCTGTCTAACCTTCATGAAAATTAACAATTTATCACTTGTAAAAATTACATGAATGCTTTGAAACTATCGATTTGTAATACGAAAGTTCATTAGCAACTACGAGTGTTAATATGTTTTGACGTTTTAATTTAATAAATTTGTAAAAAAAAGACAAAAATATTGTGTTTTAATCAACTATTATAACAGATTGTTTCAGAAGCACGAAAGTAATTCGGTAAGATTATTTCATGAATGAAGTGGTTTAAACATCAAAGAATGTTCCCCAAAACGATTGATGTTGAAATTTGACATAAAAGTAAAAGTGTGACTAGTATTCAGCATTGCCCTGGAAATAAAAACATTTAAAAAAGGAACATAAGGATTGTCCAATTATCACTTATAATACGATAAGTAGTCAAAGTTGAGTCGACAATTTCTAAGATTGTCGACTCAACTTTGACTACGAATCGTATTCGGAGGACTATTCAGTGAACCAAACGATTTTTTTTTAAGTACTAGTCCAATTGTCGGCGGCAATTTGTACTAGTAAAATTATCGCAACTGATTTTGATTGGCCAAAATGTTGAAATTCTACGGCTGTTATTGATCGAATGTCACAGTTTGACAGGTGAACTGAATAGTCACTATAATTCAAAAAGTCTTACGATTGGTGACGATGATGAATGGAAATAATCACTATAATTTAAAAAATGGAGCTGTGTGATTGGTCAAAACTCCCATGAATAGAAATTGGTATTTAATGAAGGTTAAAAAATTAATAATTATTACTGGAACTTAATAAAAGCACACGTATTTAAGATTGCTCGCTTTTCAAATGTTTTAGACAAACATCTCAATGACAGATAGTCGGAGAATTTATAGAGTATGTACGTGGTAGATTAGAGAATTTTGTTCATTTTTGCTGAATTTTAAGTAATTTCAAGTACAACGGTTGAAATAATATTGGGAAAAAACTATGTGTGTTCACATCTTCCACATTTCAATACGTCTTGGAGTACATATTTTTGTTAATGACGGTCATCCAACAAACAATTAAAGACAATCAATTCTAATAATCGCTGTCAACATAGAAAATTGTACTACAAAAAGTGCAAGTTACAAAGCATTCTGATTGAGTTATGAACATCGATGGTAGCTACGCCCCCCTGCCTCAAGGGCCCCTCTTAAGGCCTACGCCCATTGTCTCCACTGGGCCTCCCGGCCACCTGTCTCAAGGCCCCCCCTCGGCTCTCCTGTATCATGGGGGCCTCTCGCCACTCGATTCTTCGAAAGTTTTTGTTAAAAATGCTTGAAGAAAAAATAATAATATATATCATTCGGAGAAGAAAGTTTTTTTGAATTTCGCACACTTTACATTGCCTCGGCTGTAAAATCTGTGCTCAATTCAAAAATCAATGCTTTCGTCTCCTAGTAATATAATATACTACAAGAAGAACTAAAATTTTTACCTTTTACATTTACCTTATTTAATAATTTACATCTGTCTACTTTAGTTCACTTATCCAGGTCTCAGATTGCAAAAGACTTTCTAAAGAGCGATAGATTCAACGGCTTCCAATATATCTCAGCCTTGAATGATTATTTAAATTCAAACGAGCATAAAACAAGAAAGGCTCAGTAGACATCCAATAACGTTTCTTTGACCTTAAGGCGAAACAATAACATCCTGGTCACCATTCTTCAGCAAGACAATATTTTGCATATTTTTGACAGATATAATGATTAATTTAAAAGATAAACCAGAGGAATGTCGATAAATCAAAGTGGAGTAAATTTAAATTAAAATTTAAATATATTCAAGTCGAACACCACAAACTTTAATAAACGTAAAATTACAATTGGAACATGTTTCGGGAGAAAATAAAAGTTTGTCGTGGAGTTCGACTTGAATATATTTAAATTTTAATTTAAAAGATGTTTTCATTTTTATTATTAATTTATATATTTAATTTTTACGTCAAATCTTCAGAAAAATCAGCAGGTACAGATACTTGTAAAAATTGTGCAAGTGTGAAATAATTATTATCAATATTGAATAATATATCAATAAGTAATATAGTTTAGCTACAGAAGTTTGCTTAATGTTTACATTTGTATTTGTTTCTACTTCCTTTTATTTACGAAACTATATTCTACTGGTACTTTTAACTCATACACTTTAACTTATTTTCCTGTTGATTAGGAGATTAACTTGCTTTTATCTTATGTTTGGCAAACTTAAAAATGGTTAAAAAACAGGAAGTTGTTTACTGGAATTAGGTAATAAGTTTATCCTTATTGATAAAGTAATAATTATTAATATCAATGAAAACTTACAGGTTTTTTTACTGATAAATTCGGAACAATTCTAAATTTAAAAAATGGATATTTTATAAATGCATAAATAAATAAAACTTTATTTCCAACAGGTTAAGTACCCAATTACAGGAAATATATGAGAAAAAATACGATATGAGTAACTTATTAACGATAAAATATCCGTATACAATACAAAAAATAACTTAATAATAACAAGTCAAAGAAAAATAAAACAATTTTCCAAAATATCGGAAGTAAGAGCTAGAAAATAATATTTTATAGATCGACACTGTCAGAATTTGCAAATTTTCGCTTGTGTAAACACTCTCTGTCATGCAATAACAAAATGTCAGATAAACGTCACACTATTTTTATGGATTTTAAGCAATTTAAAGTCTTTCCAGGATTGTGTCGAACGTTAAAGCGTTCCTGTGTAAATTGGAAACAGTAATTGTTTTTTTAGAATTTGGCGTCGAAGTTGGCCATGAATGTTTAACTGTGAAAGTACCATCGAAGTGACAATTATTAATTTGACATCTGAACATAATTATCTAACCTAACATGGGGTGTTCCATTTAAAATAACAAAGTTATGGATCTCTAAATATTGCATAAACTAATCGGTTCTGGTGAACAGCCTGTACAATAACATCCAATTGTACCTACTAGCAGCGCCCGTAAAACTCAAGCTTTGTTTATGGAAATGCCAAATTTCAATATTCAATATTTAATAATAATGCTGATACAGAATTTTAAATGATCATGACTTGTTTCCAAAAAAATTAATAATTAATTATTAATAGGAATAAAAATTCAATTTTTTGAAGTAAAACTTGTAATTAAAAAAAAAAGAAGTTATGTAAGTAATACCTTATACCCTTACCTTTTTTACACTTGTTGAATAGTGAATTGAAAAGTGCATCTAAAACCCAAAAAATAGATTGCTATTTAAAAAAATTGATGACGGTGTCATAGTTCAAAAACAGATGACGTCATCATCAAAATTTTTATGTCAAAAGCTGGAAATTTTAAAACAAAAATCGACCTGTTTGAGCGTTTTTCGCAAACACATAACATAACATAACTAAATTATGAATTTTGTGCGGAACTTTATGATCACTCTGTATAGGGTTCCACTAAAAAAAATTAAGTACGGCCCTGGAATAGTGAAACACCAAACATAGCTGAAAATAATTTTTCGTAATACTTGATTGTTATTACATATTATTGGTACTGTCTCCATGGTTGTTATTTGACTGAAAACAGCCACGGCCGTTAAAATTTAACAGCCTTGGACGATACTTTTAACAATAGTTAAAAATCAAAGTGGAATACTTTGGTGGTGAAGATGGTAGTAGGTATTACGGTGGTTCAGATGGTAGGTACGCCCCCTGTCCCAAGGGAGTTTCCTATCCCAATGGGGCCTCCTGTCTGAAGGGGGGCCCTGTCCCATATGGGGCACATGTCCTAATGTCAAAGTAACTTTAGAGAATTTCCAATGTGCTTTTTCACGGTTTCCAGGTGTTGCCACACCTGAATTCTTCGATTGTCGGGAGATTCGCTTCTCTGTGAAGTAGTGAGTTTCTTACGAGCCTTTTGGCGTCGAAAGGGATCTTGTTTTGTACCACCTGGTCTTGTAAAGCAGCACTTTACATTCCATGCCCAGCCGGGAGCGCCGGCCAAACATGGGGAAAATGCACTTCATTAAGCCTCTTGATTTCTGGCACTACACTTACGATCTTTTGAGACCCTAGATATGTCGCGGTTCATGCCTTTGTCTAGGTGCACCGGATGACCTGATTGCAACCGTCGCGTTTCCTCGTGAACAAAACGGCGCTGATCTTAGTAGCGTTCAGCTCTATTCTCCAAGGGGCTGAACAATTCCTCCAGGACGTCGAAGGCCATTTGAAGTTTTGAAGGCGCAGAATGTCTGCGGTGAAGATGGCTAACAGGAAGGGGGAGAGGAGCAACTTTTGGGAGACCCCCTATACCGATTTGGAATCCGGCAGCGGGGAGCTTGTGGAGAAGTCCCTCATGTCAGGTCTTGTCCACCACCCTGAGGACCTGCTGTGTGGTCAAGCCGAATTGCTCGTCGGGGATGACATTCAGTCCCTCCTCAGACTCCTTCAGTTGCCGCAAAATTACCTTCTAAGCCACTTTCCTCAGAGAGGAGATTGGACTGATCGGGCGATAATTTTGTGGGAAGTGGCGACTGTGGCCCGATTTCGGGATGAAGATGAAGTCAGCGAGTTTCCATCGCTTGGGGAAATGATGAACTCGCAGCATTCCGTTGATGATGGCGACTAGGTGCATGACGGCTCGGTCCGCCAGGTGTCTTGTTTATCACTCTGATCTTGCGACGACCGTCTCGATTTCCTCGATTTCTTCCAGGTCTACATGGGCCAAGTTCGGTAAGCATTGTGCCTCGAGGTGTTACGCGACAACTTCTGCCCTTTCCAGATCTGTGTAGGCGACGTGGACGCCTTCTCCTTTGTTTTGGGGTATCTGCCCGCGGTTCTCTTCGAGTCGAGCATTCCATATTTCGTTTCTGAGCTCTCTCAGTCGCAACCAATCGCTATCAATCGGTTCCAGTCGCGGATATCAAACGGCAGATCGTCGCCACGTTATCTTAGTGACTTGGTTTTGGTGGCGTCCGAATTTGCTGCGTGGATGCGATGTTGCCAGTCTGTTGTATCGATGGATGTAGGACGGATCACTGTGTCGTGATCGGAGCCAAACTCTTCGCTGTTTGCTTCTGTCCTCGCCTCGTAGACGACATCTTCGAGGCAATGACCAGGACGTCAGGTTCACCCACCGCTCCATAGTGGGTCGGTCCAATGACAACCAAATTCTGATTTTCTGCAAACTCGTGCAATAGTCTCCCTTTACGGTTGGTTTTTCAACTGTTCCAAGCGGGGTGGTTAGCATTCACATCCCCGTCCAAAAAGACGGCACCGCGGTCTGCGAAAATGTCCTCCAGGTCTACAGATTTCAAGCGTGTCTGGGGGTACATAGGCGGCGTCCATTTCAGCGTACCAACGCAGCGTTCGCTGTGTGGACGGCGATTTCTGTCACCTTCTTCTGAGGCGGTGGGAGTGGGTTGTCGTAGATTGACTTTTTGACATAAATCGTCATTTCTCCACCTCTGACGTTTTGTCTGTCATTTCGACGAAATTTTGGATTTTCGGGTTATATGTGGGTCGCTCACTGTTATAATTTTATTGTTCACAGTAAAATTGTACTTTAATATTGATCAACAAATGTTTTATTTACGCAAAGAGAGATTGTGTGCACTTCGAAGACTATCGAACAGAAAGGCGATCGAGTCTGAAACAAATTTCGTAACGCACTCACCGGTTTACACTCTAAGCTGAAACTGTCCGTATAGAAGTTTCACCTCAAAAATTTCAAATGAAATTAATAGAATCGATAAAATTAAAATTTACAGAGTGGCAGAGTTCATAAAATCTGTGAGTGAATGGAATAACAAGAATAAAAAGAATATACAGCATCTGAGAAATTTAAACGACCTAATTGAACGAATCGACTAAAATGCGAGATCAACAAAATCACTGTAGCCAATAGAATCGCTAGTGTCGGAATGGAACATTGGTATAAAATCAGAAGTTGCAGAGTCGACAGAATCATTATAATAGATAAATAAAAAACTGTATAATGAAATAAAAAAAAATATGATAGGATCTAGATTTGGTAAAAATTAGGCAATCCAAAAGATGCGTTCTACACTATAGACACGATATAGAGAATCTAGAGAGTTACAGAGTTTATAGAGTCGTTAGCACAGATTTAGTTATTAGAGACGATATAATTTCTAGAATCAGAAGAAATAAAAAAAAACAATAGAATCCGTTTATTCTGTTAGAATAATGTAGAGTATTCGAAGCAAAAAAATCAATGAAATACGTGAATCAGGACGTATGGTATAAATTAGTACATTTATATGAATCATCAGAATGATCCCAATTCATCCCAATTAAAAAAGTAGAGATAAAATGGAGAGGAAATTAAAGACAGTCTGGAAAACAAAAGTGTCATAAATCAAGAGAATTACGAGAATAAGAAAAATAAAAGCGAAATAAAATATACGAATTCTGGAATGGAACCAAATTAATTAGTAATTAGTAATTAGTAAACATCATCAAGAGAATCAACCGAATCAAAATAAACAAGAGAAGGAAAAATAAGAGAATATAAAAATTGGTAGAATTAATAGTAAATTTTACTCAAAATTCAAATCAATTTAATAAGGTAGTACACTAAAAAAAAGTTTTTGGAAAATACAATAATCATAAACCTCATTGAAAAGTATAATATGGTTTAGCGCTATTATGGTGAAATTATACTTACAGAAAATGTAAAAAAATTGAATTGAAATTCGTTTAATTTTTTATGAGAGAACTGTACTAGTTTAAACTACGTCGTTAATGGTCGGCATACCTACGAATTAAGTGAGGACCTACGTCTTTTCATTTCTCATTCTCACTCATTTTCTAAGCAATTATTTCCATTTCGCTCGTACTCCCTCCATACTCGGAAACCAATGACGTAATTATTCACCCGCGAAACAGTTTTTCATTTATTTTTTGCAAACGGTTATGATTTGAGCCAAACGAAAAAATAAGAGTACCCTATTTTAAGCAGTTTTATTTATAAAAAAAAGTTTCAAAATTTTGTATACTGCGTCTGATAAGATAAAATAATAATATAAGACATATAGAATGACTCATACACCTCCATTTCGCCGTTATAAAGAAATGCCTCGTTTCGTTCCGAGACGAACAATAAGTATGTACTAAAACCAAACAATGACCCAATCAATAAAAATGTAAAAAACTACTAGACCGATTGCAACAAAAAGAAAAAAAATTGATAATGAAATATCAAATGTTTTTTGACTTTGGACTTTGACATTGCGGATTATGGATGATTTGTAATCCTGCAAAAGTGGGTATGTCGTTTTTGCGAGCTGCTTTGGTACTGAAATTCCATCTCTGCGTTTTAATACCTGCGATATAATAATTCTACTAAAAATAGTATAATTAATTTTTTTAATATCGGCAAACTTGGCAACCCAGTGCAATCCTAACATATAACAGTTCGCTGTCAATGTGTCAAGTCCAAGTGGCTGGTCAACAGCAACAGCTGTCGATGGAAATTGGCATTACTATTGTTGGCACTTGGTTGGGGGTGGCTTCACGTGCTTTTGGGGCACGCGATTTTTTTGGGGGTGGTCAAACTGGTAACAAACAAGTGCACTGATTGCGCTTGTCGAAGACTGTAATGCCACTATAGTTGTGATGCCGTAGGTCAGGTCAGGTTAGGTCATTATAGTTGTGATGCCGTGGGTCAGGAAATGGTTGAGCGTGTTTCTGTCTCCGGTTAGTGAAGACGCGGATAAGGGTGGGGGGAGTCCACTTATTTATGCGGCGGGATTTGATTCTAAATATTTTGTGGATGGGGAGATTCAGATTTTCCAAAGCCAAAAAGTCTATACTTCGCGTGAGTGAAGGTAGCAAATTATTGCCGTCATATTTTCGCCAAAGCCCGTATTTTTGGGGGCGTACATTGAAGAACTTCAGACCTCATTTATTGACGTTTCAAATTAATTCTTTTTCATAGCCCTCGCAAACATTTTGTCCATCAAAAGACATTTCAGCAACAGTAATATGAACAGAATATGCACAAACTCCATTGTCGTTGACATCATCATTGCCGTTGAGGAAACTTGATAGTATACCTTAAAAGATTCTATCTCGAATTGGAGGACTGTACTTTTAATAGGAACACGATGATGATGAAAGATGAATGATGAATACATAAGAAAAACATCTGTTCTTACAGATAGTCACAGGATGTGATTTATTCAATTCTTCGTTGCCATTTTAGAATTTCGATAAGATATAAATGAGAGATAAATCTTTTTTTAGAACGATAAGATAATCTTATTTTCCTCCCGTATATATTTAGTACAACTATTTCTTTCAAAAATGCAAGACGAGCATATTGCAGTTTTAGTAATAATTAGTCTAATAATGGTGGGCTGTATAGTTTTCTGTCGAAGACTTTGCCAGAGCCGAATACTTCAATCTAGGATTAGAAGACAACCAAGACATATTCAGTTCGAAAGTGAGTTAAACTACGGTTTAACACTATTTTCTTTTTCGCCTATCTTAGCTAACAAAGAAGCCAGGCAATAATCGCGTTTTATACAAGGAACTAAATGCCATTCCAAAAATGTGGTTTAATATTTTGTTCGTAAATATCACCTAAGTTGATCGTGGTGATAAAAGTCCAAATTACAAATTTTGTATTACTTCAAAAACAAAATTATTTATTATTCGCATTTAAGTTTTTTTGGACTTTTGCCTGAACGCTCACCATGTAGGAAATAAAATCCGAATTTTTATAATTTTCATAAAAGTTGTAAGTATTTTATAGTAGTTTATTATACGAGTTCCTGTGTAAATTGGACGCTATGCCACAAGGGGTTTATAAAAACACGAGTGAAACGAGTGCTTTTGTGAACCCCGAGTGGCGTAAAGTGTTCAATATACACAGGAACGAGTGTAATACAACGCTTTATCGTTCGACACAACCCTGGAAAGCTTTTAAATTGCTTAAAGTGTTTACACAAGCAAAAATTTGAAAATTCTGACAGTGTCGAACGATAAAAATGTTTAGCCACTTTAAACAATTATATTTTAATGACTCTTCATGAAACCTTGGATTTCTGAAAAGTGCTTTATTTATAGTGAAATGAAAGATAATTACGAAATTGAAAAATCCCAATTGTTACGATAAGATAACTTACCATTGACGTATTTCGATGTTCATTTCCAGTATGTCATCAATAGAAGAAGCTGTTTATGCATTTATCGCACTGTTTTTTTGTTGTTCGTGCTTTCTATTTGTGAGGTTATGTTGTAAACCGTTTAGAAAATCCAACATTTCTAACAGTCGAATACGAAACCGAATAAGAAATAACAGGATTCTTAGTGAGTATTAATTCCGACAAACTGATCAAGATTTAATGTCTGAGTTTTAGTTTTAAGTTCAATTCATTTTCCGTGAATACAAAAAGGCTCTTAAAATACTCGTGCTTTGTCACTTTTCAGAGGCTCGGGCTCATTGCAACACTCGGTTAGCCATTCGTTCTTCAAAAATTCGCCTTCGCTCCTGAAAAGTGTCATGACAGCGCACTTGTGTCGAAATATACTATTGTTATATTATGGTAACCGTCTGACAGGATTACCAATCTTGATGTTAATTGTATTGTTGCCGATTCAAATAATTGGGGCGTCTAGAACAAAAGGGGTATTTAGTAATAGTGCAATTAAAACGATCGGATAAAGGTGAGAGTTTGTTCTTTATTTTGATATTAGCTTATAGTGATCTTTATAGTTATACTTTATATTGTGTTTCTGGAAAAAAATTAAACTTAAAAAATGCACTTATAATAGTTTTAAATGCACAATATTCGTAGAAACCACTATTGATCATTTGAATACAATGTCTGCAAGTCCACGACTTCTTCTGGCTTCTCAACCGTTTTCATGTTGTTTCCACTTGTACTAGCTGCATTGGCTTCTATCCTTTTTCTTTATTTTTGCCGTTGTTTTTTGTTTCATACAAAATACTGTTATAAAATTCATTGTACAATGGAGGAGTAGAATCCAGGAGTGTTGCAGTATAGGGAAAACACATAATTATATTGCATACTGAGTGACATTAGAAGTGGAATACCAAGAAATAGTCATTATTTGGAAATTAGTGTTTATTAGTGTTCATTCGTGTCATGCATGAAATGATTTTTCTACGACATATTAGTCTTGGCACAACCTTAAAGTGATTAACATTTCAGCCTTTTATCTTCCAGGTTTTGCCTCTTTTCTTTCTTCTCCGTATAAAAACATGCATTTACAATTTAGTTATAAATGTTTTCAATCTTCTATCAGAATTTGTGACACCTAGGGCGTTGGACCAAATACCTAGAGTACGAAGAGGTAAACAATACCACTATATCAGTGATTTTGATAGGGGTCCAATTGTTGCTTTCCGCGAAGCTCCTATCGGGAGATTGGCACTCGCGTTAATCGTAGTGTGGCTACAGTTGTGCAAATTGTTGAAATATGGAATGAAGGGGATAGAGGGGTAAAACTAAGACCCACTGGATAACTAAGGCGCACGACAGCCCGCTAGGTTCGCTGGTTAAGGACGGGGTCCTCGTTGAATAAACCTAACAGGCGCCTGTAGATGGCACTTAAATCGGACTTTTAGTCTGTTTAAATTTGTCTCCTCCCCCGGGTACCTGCTCACTACCAAAATTGTGGAAGCCATAAAACCCTCGAACCGTGTTAAAAATTGAAGGGCCTGAACTGGAGAAGTCCGACCACGTTTGCTGGCGGTCGCTCATGACCAATTTCTAATTCGATGTCGGAACTCTGAATCGTTTGTAAACGATTTTCGCACCTGGCAGGGTGTTGTACTCGGTAGCGGAGTTTCCACGCTGGGATCTGTTGAGACTCAGTCCTCAGCTTGGGGATTCGTCTTGTCGAATGGACGACACCCCGCACAAAAACACAAGGTACTATGGATATGTGAAGTCTCCTGACACACTATTGCAAATTAATGTATGAATCATTTATAATATAAATGATTTTAGGTTAATGATTTAAAAATAAAAACAAGAGTATTATCAACGTTTTTCTTATTAGATAAAACATTACTTAGTAATGACATGGAAACTTTTTATCAAGATTTTAATCAACCATTTTAAGTAATATTAATATTTATTCATTTGTTTTTTCTCCAAAATGATTCTCAATCTCATTGTTACGAATGATGTCAAAGTCTAATGTATTTCCTCGTTCCTCAACATTATCATGCAGATTCAACATTTTGAAATTATAAAATATAGATGTTACGGAGAAATCCGAGGAGTTCCCACTCTCCTGAGGGGAGCGTCATCCACTTTTGCCCAAAAAACCGCCTTTTTCTCGTAAACGGTAACCCCGATGACAAAATGTTATGGGGTTCTCCATTAAATTCTGCATAAAATTGGTCTCATAAAGTTTTTGTCTATCTCCGCTCATCAATGACGTTGGAAAATGAGTTTAGTTTTCAGCGTACATAAAGAAACAATGGTTTACATACATAACCATTCTTGCAAAATAAAAATTATCCAATAAAAAATATAAAAATAATTTTAGACTTTCATAGTAATTTTTTTTATAACATTTATAATAGAAAATATTATTAATTATAGTATTTGTACCTGCTCACTACCAAATTTGTAGAAACCGTCAAATCCTGAATGAAAAGGCAAACGCCTCTGAACAAATAATCCGTTTTTGTCTGTCCTGATTATTGTCGGCACATCAAACACATTATGCACGTTTAGTGGAGACGTGCTTGTAAATAGACCTCCCTCATTACGCCTTTTTATATTCTGCGACTTGTCGCAAATCACCAAAAATTAGGTATTCATAATAGCTTCATTCGGAAGGGTAAATATCAGGTAACTAGTGGCAAACAGAAAAACATAACAAAGTTATAAAATAGGTATACCTGTCACAAATTTACAAATCCACAAGATAGTAGTATAATAGTATGCAAACAACACATTGTATAATAATCATGAAGATGTTAACAAATAAAGGAAGTGGCCTGAATCTCAATTATTTTTGCGAACCCCTAATAAATAGTAGGTACCGATTGACGCAGTAAAGACGATTGGTTGACCCAGTGAAATAAGTTCAGACCCACGTCTCTATATTGGAACAGCCCATCGATCCTTATTTTTTAGCTCCATTTTAAGTAAAACCACTGGTCAAAATTTATTTTGGTTTTCGGATTCGGAATCAGCATAACGGCTTTCTTAAATGAAGTCTCAATCTCATCAATTTTTTCCAAACTTGACTGGTTTTTAATTGTTTTTTGCAAAACCACTAGCACTAGGTTTTTCAAAATAACATAGAGTAAAAAGTGTGTCCTGTTCTTCATTGTGTCAAAATTTCATTGGAATTGCTTCAGTCGTTTTCCTTACATTGGTTCTCATAGTTCTTATGGAAGAATGACACGGAAGGATCCCACCCTTAAGACTTTTGACTCTCAGAGATCGTTTCTCTAGAAGTCGTCAGATTGGATTGGTTTTCCGACGAGGGTAGACCTGTTTGAGGGATGGCACAATATTGTGTCCATGTGTCCGTGTGTTATTGTTTGGGGATGCACGATGGTTGCTGGAGAGTAAGAAGACGTCGTGGAGAAAGGCATGCTATTGATTTTATGGGCTATTGTTTATGAAAGCCGGTCACCATTAGTATCATACCCTCTGTGCGCTATGTCAACGTAGTTCTAGAACCGGTTTTGTTGCTTTACCTAAATGGTCTCCCGCAGCCAATATTTCAACAAGATAACGCTCGGACTCATATATTCAAGAGAACACTTAAAACTTCTTAAATGAGACCGGTGTTTTATCGTGGCCTGCAAGATCTCGCGTTAAGGGGCCCACTCACACAGAGGGAAACCTCAAGACTTGAATGCACGGGGTACGGGGTACAGTTAAAACTTCTCGTCTGTGGCCAAAATTGTGGAATGCGCATTCTTCCCCGCTGGAATCAAAACTGTCTTAATTTTTGGCGTGTGCAGTTAAACCCGCGCGGGGAAAATTCACTGTGTGTGGACACAAGTCGTTGCAGGTTTCATTCCGATTTCATTAGCGGCGTGTTCAATTTTTACAACTACGAAATTAAGGTAGAAAACTTTAGGTCTTCGTAGTTTCTTCCGGTTTCCAGGAAACTTAAAATGGCAGTTAATTTTTCGTGTACTGATATGGCTGGTCTCATTCGAGTATCTTGTTTTTTAAGTAAAGGAGTAACCAAATTTAATAGCTCATAAGTTTCTACATCCATTCTTAGGTAGTTATGCCAATCATCATCAAGTTCAAGCCGCAATTCCTTCAAAAGATTAACATGAGAAAATTCATTGCGCTTTTGGAGCCATTCTTTCGTCCATCTTGATCGTCGACTTTTTTTCTTGGAATTTTATTTTTTAATAGCGCAAATGCACGCCACTGTCACACCGCAAATGTCTTTTTTGGTTAACATCTCAATGCACAACTGACGCGCTACTAACGTGGAAGACTGTGTGTGTGTGTACGCTGAGAGGGTACAGTTTTAACGCAAAGGAAGCGTGTGCGGGTTTAACTGTGCAATCTTCCCTCTGTGTGAGTGGGCCCCTTTAAACCAGTTGCCACAAGAAGAAATTCATTTTGTCAATAGCTAGACAGTTAAATATGTGCATTCAAAACCGTGGTATTTTAAGGTTAAATCAAGACTAATCTTTATATACAGGCTGTTCCAAAATTAACGAAAAAAAAACATGCCACGCAAAAAAAGAATTTCCCATATCGTCGCCTAAGAAGCAACACCGCTTATCAACCATTTTCGAAAATCTGGTTTGTCCTTATTCTTCTTTGTATTCTGAAGCCGCATTAAGTGGTTAGCATAAAATTGTTCTCATTAGTGTACAATTAACATATCTTCTATACATTAGTTAGAAAACTTTATGCTAAGCAGCCTATGCGGCTTGAGAATTCGAAGAAGAATAAGTACAAACCTAATTTTCGAAAATGATTGATATGCGGTTGCATCTTAGGCGACGATATATGCTTTAAAAATATACAAACTTAACTTAGGTGAAAAGTTATAATTAATAATAAATAATAATAAACAAAAATTAAAATTCCCTGTTAATGTGACTTTTCGTGAAATTAAACTTTCTTTAGATCTCTATAAACTTAATTACCAATTGTATTTGTGCATAAAAAAGCATTACATTTTGGTTTCTAACATGATTTTTTTAATTTTCCTTTTTTTTAATTTTTTTTTCTTGCTACTTCAGGCTTATTCTGTTACGTTTCACTTTCTTTTTTTTTATTTTGGAACAAATTCCGGTGTGCGTGTGTTCGTAATTCTTCTCCTAAACGGCTTGACCAATTTTGATGTTTTTTTTTTATGTGTTTGAATAGGTCCTTGGATGGTTCTTAGCTACAGTTGAACCAGGTAGGTGGTGCTGTTGTCGAGATCCAGTATTTTTAATTTATAGGGTTACCTGAATGGTTTTTAGCGACAGTCGGACTCGGTAGGTGGCGCTGTTGTCGAGATCCGGATTGTTTTAAAATTTTCTGACCGATCTTGATGATTTTTTTTTTTCTATTTATGGAGTCACCTTGATGTTTCTTAGCTACTGTTGTACACGGTTGGTGGCGCTCTTGTTGAGATACAGTTTTTTTTTCTGACCGATCTCTATGAGACTTTTTTTATATTTATGGGGTAACCTGGATGATTCTTAGCTACAGTTGGACTTGGTAGGTGGCGCTGTTGTCGAGATATTTTGATATTCTTTAAAAAAAAATTGCAACTTCATTGCATCGTAGCTTGGCATTGTTTTGATATTTTGATTTCGGATTGTTGAAGCCATCGTGCATTAACGCGTTCTACATTTGTTCGTCTTGCGTTTGCATTCGATGCATTCGAAAATTTTTATCGGTGAAATGGACAAAGAATGCCAATATTGTCATGCATTAACATTCAAATCAGAGGAACCAGGCATCTGTTGCGCGTCAGGCAAAGTCGAACTATTTACCGGCGTTGAATCCGAACCAAAATAAAATTCGGGCCAATTACAAAGGAAAGTCGTAAAATTTGGACAAACTGCAAAAAAATACAATTTTTGTATGGACTCTCGATCATATCTGACGATAGGAACGACATATATTTGGAGTTCGACTTAGATATATTTAAATTTTAATATATTTGTTTGATTCTTTTTTTGTTTTGCTCGTTATGCTCCCGGGATGGAAATAACTCAATTCAATGTTTTCAAATGAAAAAAGAAATCTGGAAAAACGCATTCCAGTCTAAATCTGTATAATAAAAATTAAAAATTAAAATAAAATTGTCTGTCGGTAGAGTAAATTATAGAAAAATTCTTAGTGTTCCACTTATAATGTCACTCAGTATATTTAGTTCTAGTAGGCAATAGTTAATTTGGTAGCAAAATGGGTTAGGTAGAAGTGGTCATCCCGGTCATCCGCAAGACTCACTCTCTCTCTTTTCAACACTCGATGAAGCAACACGTTCTCTGAATAAACTCTTTGAGACTTCTTGCCTGTAATTTCTGTCTTCGCAATCAACAAGAAAAATATCAATAGATGGTGCTAAAAGCCAGAATATCACCTGAATCTCTTTAATACATATATCAAACAAAGATGACCTTCATGTAGTCAATTCCCCATACTTAACTCTAAACTGCACTTATGCCCTTTTTCTTGTAGACCCTCTATTAATCTTGATTAGTCGCTTTTTTTCTTCTTTTGAAACTTAGTTATTATACGATAATTTAGGTTAGTGCTTTCACTAAAATATAGGATTAAGTCAATAAAAGACCACGTTGGTATTATGAAATAAGCAACATACTCAACTCGTCATTGAACCATGACAAGTTATTTAATTTCATTTCTATAACTAAATTACGTATGATTGAACAAAAAGTTTTCAGATTAAAGTCAAGATTAACGTTAATGTAAATATTTTTCATGCATTTAACGATGTAACATTTCAAAAACTTTAGTAGTATATTATGATACGAATTTTACGAGTGAAAATTGTGCGCTTTCTGGCACTAGGGGTTTAAAAAACCACGAGTGAAACAAGCTCCGAGTGCCGGAAAGCGCCCAATCTACACGTTTTATCGCTCGACACAACCCCGGCAAGCCTTTAAATCGCTTAAAATCCGTAAAAATAGTGTAACGTTTATCTGACATTTTTATTACTTCATGACAGTGTTTAGTATATAAGCGAAAATTTGAAAATTCTTTTATTATGACCTAGAATTCTCGATATTTTTTTAATTTTTCTATCATGCCAGTTATTATTACATTTGAGATTTTAATATTGTTATGGGTTTAAAGAAGCTGATATTCTTTTTGTAAAAGTTTTTAATTAATTTTAACAAAGAATTTGACGTAGAATGAATCAAGTTATTTTCTATCAATTACACGAAGATGTTTTAGAATTTTTTTAAATGTTTGATTGTTTAATTGTTTTGGTTTCTTTGATATATATTTTTTATATAGTTTCCAAAGAATAGTAATCGATGTTTTTATGAAGAAAAAAACAATAGGAACTCTTTTTGTGAATTAAAACACTTGATTTATCTTGCCGGTCTATAGATAGCAGTATATATTGTTCACTACATGTGATTATTATTGCTGTATTTGTTCAAATAAAAATACTCACCAGCAAGTCAAAATTAAATTTAAAAAACATTATTTGCAATAGAGTTTTTTTCAAAAATATGATGTGACCGATTCAGATACATCTGCTGGCATACTTTTTCTATATTTTATCTTTTACACATCACAAGCTAAGATAAAACTTCCATAAAAAAAAGTCTGATAAGGGATTTAGGCGAAAGGTGTTTACACCTTGGATGGAAAGTTTCATCAATTTTGTATTAATTATGTATCAACTATCAAAGCGTCAGTAGTCTACAAATCTGATACACATTGTACAGAAACAATCCTGAAATGTCTCCAATAACACTGATTGCGGTAATTATCTGTGCTGTGACCTGTGTGACTTCTTTTCTTTGGGCCGTCGTTTTAAAGTATTGTGGTTTCGTCAGCATTGGTAAGAATGTATAAGCAGTCTTAAATATTTATGGAGAATGTCCGCGACCTTGCAGACGATAAACCGGACAATTTAGTCAAATAATGATACGTCCTCGGTAAATATTTATTTATCTCAGTTAACATCAAATGGTAAAACTTACGAGTTTGTCGTGGCGGTGTCACATAATCGTAAACAACAAGTTACAAATGTTCGATGTTTCGTTTCCGACAATCCTCTTTCTGATTTTTGTCGTTCTGTTGTTTCTTCTATATGTCTTGTTGCAATGGAAGATCGGAAACTCTCGCAAATCTTATCGTTTAGTTTGTCAAAATCACGACTGCATGCGTGAGTTCGCACAGTTTTAATACCGTATTGTCTCTTTGACTCTTGTGACCTTTACTTTGTTTACAGCGAACCAACAAGAGGACATTTTCAGCATCAGCAGCCGAGTGCAAGGACAAGGACAGTGGCCGACTCACGATACTCATATCTCTTTAGATCACTTCACCATTGCCAATGAAATCAACAAATGTAACGATGGTGCGTATAAGTAAATATGCTGTTGTCTTTGGATTAACCGATAATGTTGTAGATCCTCCGACTTACGAAGAAGCAATGAACTCAATTGCGTCGAACAATAACACTGCTGTACCTGCAGTCGTACCAAAGACTACCGTTCCTTCTAGTACCCCACCTGTAACTACCACTACAACTAGTAGTAATGAAAATTGAAGTACCTCAGCCCGACTCAAAGTGTATATAGTGTTAAATTTAAATCGAAAACTTGTGATAAGTTAATTAGGTTTATAAGAATGATCTTCTGTGTTGTCTCGTGATGCATGTTGAGTTAATTTTAATAGACAGGGCGGGACTGTCGAATCAGTTTCGTCGTCTGGGACAGAAAGAAATTGAATGAATTATAGTTAAAATGCTTGGCCATTCTTACTTTGGTGCTTTGATCCCATTCCTAGAAGTCTTTGTCATCAGAAATTAACATAAAAATTTTTTGTATAATCTCATATATTGAAAATCTATTGTTAGTCTAGAACATGATATATTTTACTAAAATGTTACGTACTAAATTAATTTATTGTAGATGCTATAATAATCAAAGAAACATCAGTTAAATGGTATCTTTTGTTTTCTAAAAAAACTGTTAGATTTCTAAAAGATAGATACTCAGCGGGTTAAGACCCAAGTAATTTCACTATAACTACTTCCCATCCAAATAAAATTTCTTTCCTGTACTCGATGAAGTAAAAAACTTCACAGTCGCTACTTTATCTATTATATAAGTGCGTGTTAAAATCTCCCATGGATTTGATAAAACTTAGAGATGATTGATAGTATTATTTTTGTATTTACGAAGGCTAATAGAAAAAAACTGCTTTTGACTATACATACAAACTTAATGTTAATAAACGGTGATCGATCAACACCATGTATATTTCTTTTGCTGTACTTTTTATTTTGTAGCAGTTTTTTTCGAAAATAAAAATGTATTGGATATTAAAGCGTCCACAGGAAAGAAAGATCTGATTGAATTTATTAATCCGATTAGGTGAATTAAAGGTTGTGCGACGCTTAAATTGTAATACTAATTCTGATCTATCTTAGTATATTGATTATAAGAATAATTTTAAATTTGTAAATACTGATTTCTTGAAATATTTATGTGGTTGGTTAAAACATCTTATGATTACTATGTTAAACAGTCTTACATTTATGAAAAGTTAGTTAACCATAATAAAAGAAATGCTTATAAATTAGTTTTAAAAAGAACAGTATTAGCAATATTGTAACATCTTTAGTTTAACAAACTCAAAGTTTGAACCATCGATTTTTCCGTTGGCGATATGTATTACTTGATGGGATTTGATCCCTAAATTTGTAAAATCAACGAAATAAACTGGTGAAAGCAAGATGTAAATCAATAGTTTCTATTTTAATTATGTTTGTCACTACTGATGCTATCGGGTGTCTAAATAAAAATCTGGTCAAGATTGCCATGAAACAAAAGCGGTTCACATTCGGCACGTCGTAGCTAATGTCAATCTTAAAGTGTCAAAAATATTTGTATCCAGTGTCCAGAAATTGCGGTAGATTACGAATGTTTTAATTAATGTCTCAATCGCAGTGTAAAATTCTTTTGTGAGACTGGATCCTTAAAAAGAAAACCCGGAAGGAGACGGCCAACAAAAGGGACTGCACAGGTTCTTGATGAAGTTGATCAAATTATGGTGGAGGAACCTCGAATTTCCCTTCGCCGTCTATCTCAACAGGTCCATCTTCTCAAAATAAATTTAAAATTGTTCCTGATCCGTGCCTGAATTCCTACCACTGGATCACACGTTCATGTTTGTAATTTTTACCAAAGCAATCTTGATCAGATTAATATTTAGACACCCGCTATAATTAAAATGTGAGAGGAAATGTAGAAACGAATCGATAAAAGTAGCTATCGATAGAGAATTGAATAAGCTTTAAAATGATGTATCACACGGCCCCCCATGCCATTTAATTTTTTTAAGGTGGTGGCTCCCCTGGCTAAAGGGGTGAGATCAAAGTGAAAGTTTGGTACAATTTGGCCCCCCTTGATAACAAAATTGACCTGTTCGAGTGTTTTCTTCTAAGTGTTTTGAAATTGAAATAGTTGGGGGGTACAAATTTTAGTTGAGTATTTTTTGTAGATTTGGAAAATATCGATTTCATGTTTTTTTTTTTTTTGTAGAAAGGAATCGATCAATGTAGGTCTGAATAGAGAATTGAATAAGCTTTAAAATGATGCATCACACGACCCCCCATGCTATTTAAATTTTTTAAGGGGGTGGCTCCCCTGGCTAAAGGGGTGAGATCTAAGACATGAAAGTTTGGTACAATTTGGTCCCTCTTGATAACAAAATTGACCTGTTCGAGCGTTTTCTTCTGAGTCTTTCTAAATTGGAATTGTTAGGGGGTACAAATTTTAGCTGGGACAGCCTGTATATTAATACGTAAAGCGAAAACTTTGGACCCCTCTTGAAGCCTATTGCGGACACGGAGGACTGTGAGATTTGGCATAGTTAAAGTTCATAATTATGGAGAAAAAGTGCAGAAAGCTAAAATTTATATTTAATATGCGTTACAAATACATTAAATTAATAAAATAAAATGTGAGCAACAAAATTCGTCATCGTAGGAGCCTCTGAATCCAAAATTTTCGATACGATTGTGTAAAATGTCATCGAGTTGTCAAATCTGACCCGTACAATGCCTTTTTCGGAATCGGCTCCGCGAAAACAGCTATTGTAAACATTTGATTTTCTGGATTTAGTGGACGGTAAAAGTTTCGAAGGGGACATGCGCATTAGGTGACTTTCTGGTGATTGACAGACGACGAGCCGTAAAAGTGTGGTCGTTTATTGTATGCAAGTGTCGCATTCGAGTTAATAAGAAGAAATTAAAAAGGTAAGAATGACCCAAACCGGTTTTTCTGTGTACCCACTTACAGAATAGTTTTTGTTTGCTTCAGGTGGAAATATTGGTCCTACCACCTGCGAGTTAATCGTTCTATTATTGGGTGTATCAGCAACACTGTTGGGAGTTCTTCATCTTCGAAAAAAGGCCGCTGTCGAATCACAAAGCCCGCCGTAGACGTTACTGAGTGCAACCTTATTTGCAGAAGCGCAAAGAACAAGGCTTTTATCACAATTTGTTGCAAGAAATGCGCCTTTCAATTTCACAAGAATCACCGTCCAGTCGGTCGACAAATTATTGTCACTTCTTGGTCCCAGATTACAAAAACATTCTCGCCGTGAAAGTGTATCTGCAGGATGGCGGTTAGCAGTGACTTTTAGGTTTCTTGTCACTGGAGATTTTTACCCCAGTTTGTTACATGGGTTTCGTTTGAGGGTATCCACGATATGTATGATCGTGCGGGAAACATGTTCTACTATTTGGTACGTTTTATCCCCACTATAATATGTCAAGGCACCAAATGGCCAAAATAACAATGGACATAGCGATTTATCGATCGAGTCGAGCTCGGAGACCAATAGAAAACACATTTGGGATTTTGGTGCCCCGTTTTAGAATCTTCCATATGACCATCAATGCAGTAATCGTTGATGATATTGTCAAGGTGCCACAAGACAACAACTCTTCAGAGGAGATGAGGAACATGTAATATTTCTAACTTAGCTGGTTCTAAAGGTCAGGGATTATTTAAAACATTATGTTAATGGTATAGGAGCTGCAGTTGCACCATGACTATGTAATAGTGTTTAATAAAATAAATCTATTATCGTTAATGTTAATTATTCTATTAGTCTTAATTAGTTTATTATGGGCCTGTGGGGGATGGTGGGAAAGAAGGGGGGTTAAAACGAGAAATGGTTCACTGGCTCTACACTAAGGTCATAAATCCCACGGTAACATACTCTTCGTTAGTTTGGTGGCATAAGGGGTCTGGAAAGCACGCTACACTGCTATTAGGAAAGCTGCAAAGACTTGCCTGTCTTGGAATAACGGGAGCAATGAACACAACGCCTACTGCAGTCATGGAAGTGCTCCTGAACCTGCTTCGGCTACATCTGGTGGTTAAATCGGAGGCAATGAACGCAGCATACCGGCTTATAATTGCCGGATATGGTAAAACCCACGTCAGAAGGGGACACCATACCGAGATGTTTGGAAAAAATACGAAACGATTGCTTACTGAGCATGCAATCGGACAGACTTAGAACCGAATATCACTTTCGTAAACCCTTCGAGGTAATCATGACGGGAAGAGAAGAGAGGGTCGATACTCGGAAACTGAAGAGTAACAATGGATCCATCAGGGGTGGATGGAGCAACATCAGGAGATGACATGACTATTAACTTGGGTTCCTGGGAACCGTGTTATAGGCAGAAATTACTGCAATGGACATTTTTGTTCCGGGGAAATAGTGAGGAGGGTCTGTGCACATCGGTCCTAATATGTATCCATCCGCCTGATGGATACATATTAGGACCGATAGTCTGGGAAGTGTAAAAGTAAAGAAAGAAAGAGAGAGACGCGCAGAGTGGTGAAAGGAAGTCTCGAATCGCTGGTGAAACTGGCAGAATACAATAAAGTGTCCCTTTGTGATGGGTGTCGGGACATGAGAGATTTCAAAGAAACCAAAGAGCCGAAAAGACCTGTGATAGGCCTACAGCCCATATGAGACCGCACTAAGTGCGGCACAATAAGCTTAAGCTTCAGTGCAACGGGGTTAAAACCGCCCCCCTTAAGAATAAGAAGGAAGGTGTAAAATTGACCTGTCCGAGGAATATTTTTAACACATAAGAATAAACATATCGGGTGTCCCAACTAAAATTTGTACCCCCCAACAATTCCAATTTCGAAAGGCTCAGAAGAAAACGCTCAAACAGGTCAATTTTGTTATCAAGGGGAGCCAATTGTATCAAACTTTCAAGTCTTAGATCTCACCCCTTGAGCCAGGGGAGCCACCCCCTTAAAAAATTTAAATGGCTAGGGGGTCGTGTAATACATTATTTTAAAGCTTATTCAATTCTCTATCCAGATCTGCTTTTATCGATTTGTTCAAATAACAAATTCATGCCCGTTTGTATAGAAACGAATCGATAAAAGTAGATTTGTATAGAGAATTAGATAAGCTTTAACATAATGTATCACACGACCCCCCATGCCATTTAATTTTTTTAAGGGGGTGTTAAATCCGCAGCAGAAAATTTCGAAAACCAAAAAAGGGGTTGTGGGACAAAATACCAAATTTGGATGGACACTTTCGGGGGGTACGAGTTAGGAGAAAATATACAGATAAAAAATCACAACCATGGTGACAAGATTAGAAGATCAACAGCTAACGACATTTTGAAAACTAGAAGTATCAACCTCCAGAGAAATGACAAGTGAAAAAATCTTTGAAAACTCTACCAGCAGACTAGAAGATGGCATGAACGTCGAGAGCCAGAGCAATGGCGAGACTCTTATAATCATAATTAAAAAAAGATTGGAGAAAGATGAAGAATTAAAGGCAGATTAGAAAAAGTAATTTTAGGGATATATTGAGTTACGGCATATGAAAAAAGTGCCAACATCAGAAGAATATAAAGGAAAATATCACATTCCACATCAAGCCGTGATCTGAGAAACCAACATAACATCTAAAGTAAGAATAGTTTTTGATGCCTCGTTTAAAACTTCAACAGGCACAAGTCACCACTGAACGATGTTATTCGGTCCCGGATTACAAGAAGAACTCTTAGAAATTGTGTTGAAGTGGAGATGTCATCAAGTAGCATTTCCGACAAATTTTGAGAAAATGTACCGAAAAATTAAGATATAAGTGTCCCAAAGATCAAAAATTTGACCCGAAAAAAAAAACATAGAAGAATACAAATTAACCACGGTAACATATGGCACGGCATCAGCACGATAAAGCAAAATTTTTACGTAGACTACCCTTTTTCTGGAGCTGACACAGAAACGGAAGCACTCGAACTACAAAAACAATTGATGCAAATGTTTTAAAATGGTGAATACATTCTAAGGAAGTGGTCCAGCAACAAACGAGCAGTTCCAGAAGAAATAGGAGATTAAACAACTATGGAAATTGAAGAAGAAGGAAATACATTGGGCCTCACATGAAGGCACATTAAAATTTCAGGTGGAACTTTCCAAGAATGGAACGCTAACTAAACGAAAAATATTCTCTGATTTTTCATGCATTAGGATGGTTAGCACCGATATAAAGGCAAAGCATTATAGAGGCGCATAGGCCAGAACATCATTCCTAATATACCTATATGAATCAGCTTCTCCAAAGTCTTCAGGAGAAATTATGTTAGGATGAATTCTTACTTTCTGCAGTGTGCTGGTTCCTAAGTTAATAAATTTTTGTGTAGGTGATTAACTTGAAATTTTAGAGTCAGATAACAACTATATGTCGGACGATTGGGTTTGATGACTTCGTTTTACCATTGTCTTGGACGGATGTTGGGGAAGGAAGGAGTTGTTCACGTTCGGGGAAAGCCGAAAATACGTTGTATTTTTTGACAAGACAAAGCAGTGGAGGCAAATTTAATCGAGTCTACCCAAAACAAAGACAAACCCCAGGTTCTTTGGATACATAGCGTGAGCAATCAGGGAGGGAGCATAAACGGATAACACAAAAGTATGGTTTTAAATGTTTATTGGTTTTAAAATTTTGTTGATTTAACTTTTGTTATTGTGTATTTTGATTAACATGTTATAGTGACTTTTTCATTTGGTTGGCAACGGTTTGACAATTTAATAACAATTTGTAGCCAATTAATGCCATTTACAATTTGCAATAATTTAATTTAATTAATACAATAATTCAACAATTCAGGTGTACACTCTCATTGTGTATGCTATGAGATTATGACACCTCTTGGTCTACGTTAAGACTGTGAAAGGTTCAAAGATCAAAAATCATCAAGTTATTAACCTACGAATGCATATATGACAGAAACCGATTGACAATGATTACATTTTATGAGTCGGCATAGAATGGGCTATAAGAACTTTCAAACCCTTCCAGTCACCGGACGTGAACGAAATCTTCCCGGCCCATCTAGAGTAGGGTCTGTTGGAGATTCTGGTCAATTTTTTGATAATTTTTCGGGCATGTATTGCACTCGCATACGTACCGGAAATGTGGAGGGAGTAAGAGTTGTCTGTATTCCCAAACCAGGGCGAGGAGATTACTCTTCCATAAGTCTCACATCGTTTTGGCTGTAAGCTTTGGAGATATTGAGTGACTACCACATAAGGGATGGGGTGCTAAGAGTCAAACCATGATACCCCAACCAACGCATACCTATGTTCCGAGGAAATCTACCGAGTTTAGTCACAAACTAGACTCTTTCGTAGTATTATTCATTGAGAGAGCATTTGATAGGACCACCATCGATGGTGTCGCGCGAGCACTTCAGACGCGCGTTCTGGAATGCAGAACCGTACAGGTTAGTGTAGCGAACACAAGCACTTAATGGGTGGTTACGAAGGGTTGTGCTCAAAAGGGAGTTTTTTCCCCAGTGCTGTGGGACATAGTAGTGGACGACCTTCTATGCACACTAAACGAGGCGAGATTTTACACTATCGGATACGCAGTTAACTTGGTCATACTGCTTACTGCTAAGTACGAGAATATACTAAGCGACTTTATGCAAACAACACTCTGTCTGGTACAAAATTTGTGTAAGAAGAAGACTCTGACTATGCATCAACAAAAGATAGAGTTAGTCCTCTTCACGAACATAAGGAAGATAGACAGCTAAGGCTGCCCTCCCTCAACGGTGTCAAGTTGAAACCGTCGCAGGATGTAAAATACCTGGGGACCTAAACGTTAGCCGTCGTGTTGAAGAATTGTGATCAATTCTGCTTCAGATTCTAAAAAAAATATTGTCGGCAATTTTTACGCGCAAAATGTAATGAAAATGAATGAAAACGTGGTAATTACCTAATTTGCTGATTTAGCAGTGAAACAGAAAGCATCCATACTATGGGCTAATTACTCAATGTTGAAGTCCACATTGATGTGCAAAAAGAATGTTGATATAACAAACTATCACAAGTTACGCGCTTTCTTGAAACGCCAGTCAGACGGTTAACATGCCAAAAAATCTAAAGTTTTAAATAAGCAGTAAGTTCAGGATTTTATTTCAAAGACATTTCTGGTAAGAAAAGTAAGTAGCTACCCAAATGTTATTGCATACAATTTACGTCATATTTATTGCAGGTTGCGTGTATATTTGGTATCTTTGGTGCTTGTCGACCAGATGAATTGGCTTGTATGACTCAATGATATAGCCCAGTAAACACATGCACGTTGTTTTAACGTGGAAAACCCGTGTATGTGGTTGATAACACGTTTATGGTTGAAAATATCACGTTATATTTTGGTAATACCTTCAACGTTATTTCAACGTATTTTACATAACTAATTCAACATTGATTTACAATAAAATATTGACTACGTATCTACAAATTACGAGAATTCGACGTTAAAAAATTACGTTATTTTTAAATATTATATATGACGCAATAAAGACGTTTAATCAATATTGTTAATCAACGAAAGGTACATAATGTTGATAAAATATAAGTTATTTTCCACGTGCAGTTCTGACGTTTGTTTCTCGTGAAATTTTTACATTAAATACACGTGTTTTTCTAATGTCATATAGGCGTGTTTGTCGTCGTTTATTTTTCGTGAAATTCTTACATTAAGTACACGTGTTTTTCTAATCAAATAAAAAATAAAAATACCTAAGGAGTGAAAGAGTTCCAGCAGAGTATGAAAAATCATCATCATGGTGTAGCCCTATAGGTTTTTGGGTTTAAAATGAGGTTTTTCAATTTACTTCCCTTATTTTTTTTATTGTATTTTACTTTACCTCAATTTACTTTCTTTATAAAAAATCATGTTAAAAAATATATATTTATTATTTAAATCATAATGTAACGGACGTGGACCCGTGATGACTCATCGCTGTAGTGGCGTCATCAATTGCTGGACTATACTGGAATTTACTACAACGTACTCGAGGTAGTATATGACTCATCTTCTGGAATATCCGGTACAGGTCGAAAGCGCCATGAAAGATCTGGGGCCGAATAGAAAGATTTAGCCGGTATATTTATTAGAGGACGTTCCAGCGGGAGTCAGTCTAGTTTAGTGGTGTCATCGAGTCTTAGTCTAGTCGCATCAGTCAGTCTATCATCGAGATCAAAGTGGGTCGAGTGGGACAATTGCTTTTATCTATCCGGAGTGCCGCGTGATGTGTAAATAAATAATACGAGACGTGCCAGTGAAGTAGTAAATTGTAAATAGTGTAAATTATGTAAATAGTGTAATATTAGAAATATAAATAATTTGTACATAATGTTTAAATAAATAAATGGAACCCACGAACGCTACAATAACTTAAATCAAATTATATAAAATAGAAAAGAACGAATGGCGGTGAAGTCTAAATTATTATTTTTTACTATTATTTCTCGTAAAATTTTAACATTAAATACACGTGTTTTTCTAGTCATCTATACTACAAATAAAAACGCATTTGAGGCGTGTTTTGGCGCCGTTTACTTTTTGTGAAATTTTCACGTTAAGTATAGGTGTTTTTCTAGTCAAATAAACACTAGAAAGAACGTATTCCATATCATATTATTAGGCGTGTTTTGTGGTCAAATCAAGTCACTAAAGGGTTTCAAAGATAAAAATGATGATTTTAAAATACATAATTAATTTATATATATAAAAATGAATCGCCGTTCGTATGTCACGCTAAAACTAAAAAACGGCTTTACCGATTTGGATAATTTTTGTTTTGTTTTGTTTGACATAATCCAGGGATGGTTTAAAACTATTTTTCCCATAGACATGGGGGCCCGGGGGGGCCCCTTGGGCTGAACCGTTTTTTCGGCTACACCGATTCTTATGATTTTTTTTTGTATATTTGGTATCTATGAGAATAAGTGGTAAGCTATTTTTCACATAGACATGGGGGGCCAGGGGGCTCCTTTGGGCTGGACCGATTTTTCGGGTCGACCGATTTTTATGATTTTTTTTTTGTATATTTGGTAGGTATGAGAATAGGTGGTAAGCTATTTTTCACATACACATGGGAGTCCAGGGGGCCCCTTTGTGTTGGACCGATTTTTCGGGTCGACCGATTCTTATGATTTTTTTTGTTGGTATATTTGGCATGTATGAAAAATAGGTGGTAAGCTATTTTCGCATTGACATGGGGGCCCAGGGGGCCCCCTTGGGCTTGGCCAATTTTTCGTGTAAACCGATTCTTGATTTTTTTTGTATATTTGATAGGTATGGGAATAGGTCGTAAACTATTTTTTACATGGACATGGGGGCCCAGGGGGGCCCTTGGGCTGGACTGATTTTTCGGGTCGACTGATTTTATTTTTTTTTGTAAATTGGGTAGGTATGAGAATAGGTGGTAAACTATATTTCACATAGACAGGGGGCCCAGAGGGCCCCTTTGGCGGGACCGATTTTTCGGACCGACCGATTTTTAGGATTTTTTTTGTATATTTGGTAGGCATGAGAATAGGTCGTAAAGTATTTTTTACATGGACATGGAGGCCCAGGGGGACCCCTTGGGTTTATAACTTAAGAAGGGTTTTTATGATATTTGATTTGTTGGATTTGTCTCCGCCCCGAATAGCAGAATAACTATTGAAACATGGTCAGGGGGCTCAGGGGGAACCCTTGGGATTATATCTCAAAAACGGCAGGACCGATTTTTATGATATTTAATTTGTTGGATTTGCCTACGCCCCGAATAGCAGAATTACTATTAAAACATCGGAAAAATTATAGGAGGCGGGGAGCTAAGTATAGAGCAACGACAATAACAAAGCCCTCCTGGTACAGGGCAACAGTAACAAATAACGCCGACCACCAAAATTTGTCTTATCGGGGTTAAAAATTGAAAATCGATTTTTAAGGAGTAAACAACAAAGTTTCACTTCTGTTGTGCGTGAACTCCACACAAATTTTTTTATGATATCTCGAGAATGGATTGACTGATTTTTTTCGAGGGCGAATAATTAATAAAACATCAGAAACATTAACAAAAAAAAATTCTTATACATTTAGTATAACGCCATCTTTGTTTGATACATGACAGAAACAAAAATTAACATGGCGTTGTCTGCTGGTTCCGGTAATGCCAGTAGATGCCGTTGTGTGCATTATCCTTTTATAAAAAAAAAAAATTAATTCAGCTAATGAGTTGCCAAAACAGTTATTGATTCTGAGGCGGTACAAAGTTCGCCGGGTCAGCTAGTGTATAATAATCCTACTTAATTTATATTTTTTATTTAAATTACGATTAAAATCAAATATAGAAGCATAGAAAGGAATTAATGTGGGTAAAATATAAGTAATTTTTGACGTTTAGTTCTGACGTTAATTTCTCGTGAAATTTTTACAATAAATTCACGTGTTTATATACTCATATAATTATATTTAATTTATGTACTACAAAGGAACGCATTCCATTGGCGTCTTTTACAGATTCCATATGGGCGGTTTTTGCGCTTAGTTTAGAAGCCACTGTAAATTGTTTGTTGCGGGTTATAAAACATATGTACATTTTTTATTTGAATCACATTTTAAATAAAATAGAATGGTTATAGAATTTAAAAGTAGAAACAATTGAAATATTTAGTAAGGCTAGCATTTCTTTTATAATTTTTACGAAACATGGTAACAATTAATTTAGCTCTTGTAGACATTTGGCACCTCAAATTTTACCCAAACAACCTTGAAAGTTTGACGTTTTCTCGTGGTTGAAATGTTTTAGGATCATCTCGCCCGCCTAGTTCGCAATAGAGATGAACAATCGCTCTTTGAGAATTCATATAATTATTCAAAAACAAAACAATTGTCTGGATCACTTTTGGTGGTAGATAATTACTTTTAATCAGTTTTCCGATTCACTCATCACCCTGACGATGCCAACATTGTTGGCGAAACGTGCGTCGGTATTTATAATAAAAATTGTTTTTGGTGTTTTAGGGAAAACTGATTAAAATTAGTCATATAATTATTATTAAATTAAAATTTAAAAATAAAATTGACATTCCCTATTCTATTATGGTGTTAATGTTATAAAAAATTACAAAAGCTCTTTAACCCAACGGCAAAGAAATAATTCAATGTAGGTAGCTATATTTACTCACGTAAATAGGTACTTACAGATATTAATTTAAATGTGTTTGTTAAAGTTGAAAACAAAAATTAAGATCTTTAAATATTACGCTTGATCGACGAAATTAATAAATATTGGTAATGTCTGATAATGTGAAAAGCTGTGAAGTAAGTGAAGGTGTCAGACCAGCGAAAAGATTAAAAATAAAACAACGAATCTCTTTTGAGAGTGTCTTTGACCGGACGTATAGATCAGTACTATAATTGAATATCAATGCTCTAGTTAGAGTAGTTAGAGTATTGATATTCAATGGTACTATCAATGAAAATTTCTGCCTTATCGAATTTGTTTTGGCGACAAACAAACATGCTGCTTCCAAGACACAAAAATGTACGTGATTTACAGCTTTTTTATTGCGCCTTGCACCTCGAACGAAACGAAACCAAGGGATTCTTTCCAGATGTGTCATCTGTGCTTGGCCATTGCTTCGTTCGATTTTGTTCATTTTCATTTTTCGTCCGAGATCGTGCAGTTCGTTTCGTTTTCGTTTGCCTTACCAAGTTTTGAGATTTGTGTAGCTTCCAAAAGTGCTAAAGGTAAGTAGTACAGTATTTTATTTGAAAGTAGTAACTAAATATACATTTTTTTGCATATTACTAACCAGAATTTAAATTTATTCCGCAAGTGTACCGATTTTATGACTTTTGTCAAAAGTGGTACTCCATGTAAGATCTGGCCTTTTTACAAGATTTTTAAGATTCATTTTAAGACAGTTATATACATATATGATATTATATTTATGATTTTTCTAATTAAATATATTTTTTTAATTTTTGAGCTTCTTTGCAGAGGATTATGACACAGACGATAAAAAGGCCAACAACCTCATCAAGGAGATTGGGGAAACTGCAGAGGAAACAACTCATCAGTGGAAAGTCTCTCAAGAAAGCAAGTTTTTGGTGGTTTTTGGTCTTTTTGATAGTAAGCGGCGTCGAACTGTAAACCTTGGAGAGGATTTTTGCTGTACCCCGACAACGTCTTATGCATCGCCAATGTTCGCATTTTCTCCAGCTTCAAACATATCCTGGTAAATTGTGTCATTTTATATCATTTACGACAATCATATACCTAGTAAGGCTTTTTTTATTTTTGCAATAGTTACTTATAGTTATTTCTTATAGATTTTGAGGCAACTGTACTGCAAACATTGGCAAAACTGACCCAGCACGTCGAGCAACACACAATCCGAGTCATGAAAAAAATGGTTTAATTTAATTAGGACAATTAGCCCATAATAATTATTTTAGTTTTTTTTTATAATAATAATTATAGTTATAGTTATATAGTTTATAATATTAGTAGTACATAGTTGATATTATAGTTTTTAGTAATTATTTTCATATTTTCTATTCACCTTTACATTATAATAGATTTGAACTTTTGTAAAACAATTTTTTTTTTTATTTTATAATAAATATATGTCATGAAAATCAACACTTTTTTAATATACTTATTTCCTAAAATAGACGTATTTTATAATATCTTTAACAGTAATTTACGTAAGTCCGGAAAACTAATTTTTACAGTAACGAGTCGAAATGTTTACAGACGAGGCGACGAAGAAGCCGAGTCTGGAATTTTGAGACAAGTTAGTGTAAAAGTTTCCGGACGTATGTCGTAATGCGTTTTATTTCATGCTACAAATACTAAATCATTGTTTTCATTTTAAAAAATGAAATTGGAATTCAGAATTTAAACATCCATGAATTGAGTATCTATAACAACAGTTTGATTTCTTGGTTGTATTTTTTTTTCTGGACTCAAAACTCTGACGTAAAACTAACAAATATGACACAGTATGAAATAAAATACGTTTACAGAACGTTTTGTTGAGACATTGAAAATGACCTTTAATTCAGAAATCAACACGTCTTTTCAACCTGGTAAAAACACCTCAAAGAGACGTGTTTTATCAGACGTTTGTAACACGTCATTTTTACACGTCAAAAGTAACGTTGATTTCGGCGACATCGTAACGTCTATTCAACGGTTGGTAGGTACTCGTTTGTTTTACGTTTTTTTCACGTTTTGTTTACGGAAAATCAATACGTCTTAACAACGTTGTAAAATCACGTAAAAAAAGACGTGTTTAACTAGACGTTATAAACACGTCATATTTACACGTCGAAAGTAACGTTGAAGTCAGCGACATCGTAACGTCTATACAACCGTTGGTACTCGTCTTTTTTTTACGTTTTTCTCACGTGGTTGTGTTTACTGGGAGAGGAAGATTTAAGATCTAAGCTCTTAATTAACATTCCGGACAAAAGAATGAAAAAACCTAGATTGTTTGTAGTCAACGAAAGTTATTTGGATATATATCGAAAATATACCGCACCTCCACCAAAAAATTTTGATAATTCTCTATTTTTTTTACAAAGTATTTCAATAGGAATCCATCAATTCGGTAAAATGCCACTTTTTTAAAATTTGCCGAATCCGAAACAATACACGGGACACTGTTTCCGTCGATCTTTAGCAACTATTTTGGGCAATAATGGAGCAGATTCAACATGCCTCCAAAGGCATGGAGGGTGGAACTCCTCTACCATTGTTGAGGGATACACTAGTTTTTTATCAAACATTTGAAAATTGTAATCACTGTACGGGAATAACATTTCTGTCCTGGAGTATTATTCCAGGCCGGAAATTTTCATTTCCTAGCTAACTGCTCATCATCCTGGAATTAGACATTTTGAGGCCTGTGAGTGGGTCTGGAATGCCATTTTTATTCCGATCGGAGAAAAAAGTATTTATCAATTATACAAAGGTAGCAGAGCAAAACTGAAGATGCTAAAGAAGAACAAATATGAGCGTGGTACTGGAGGTGGAAAGCCATCTAACGAAACGTTCAATGATGCCATTGCCTATGTATCTACTGAACGTTTTAAAAACAGTTTCTGTCAAAGCGCGTGAATGAATCTTTAGTGTTTTCCGAAAAACATGAAGAAAACGTGTTGATAAATCAAGAAACGAAACAAATTGTTAATACAATAATTGTTGCGAGTACAATAAAAAATAAAAATATTGGAACAAAGCTGTGATGCACCTACAGTTTGTTCAAATTTTCACTTTCCTTTGTCATTGTCTCGAATTTTATTTTCCTGAAAACTTCAAGAATTACGCGTATATCCATCGTTCGAATCCTGGGTTATGGTCTTGTTCATACAAAAATCCCAAAAATCACTTTCAGTTTTTTCCCAATTTTGAATGGTGAAAATGGTTATATGTTCTGATATGCGAAAAATGTTGAAGAAAAAAATTCGTCAAAAAATAAAAAAAAATGTCCTAGAACCCGATTGCAGCGTAACCTACCGGCTCTAATTATGAATTTAAACCATCCCTAGACCTACTCGAACACACACACAAAATTTCATCAAAATCGATAGAGCCATTCTCGATATTTTGACTAACGCACAGCAATTGATCTTTATAATTATATCTTGCGTTCAACAAAAAACGACGTCAAGTGGGTCATGGATTAAAAAACGTATGGCGTAGATGGTGACAAATTTGACTTGACATCTGACATGTCAGATTATTAGATATTAGGTAATGCCTCATCCACGCGGCCAGATCCTGAAGCCAAGCCCCCCCGTGCCTCTACTAGCCAGAGCTTGTAAAGGCTCCTGCCTTTCTTCTATCCGCATTTAATAATGTCACTGTTTACCCGTAATCAGCATTGCATATAAATGCAGACATGACTTGAAGATTCCAAGGCTTGCTTCGTCGTCGATTTTTGATGAACGCACGATATAGGACTACTTTTATCACAGTATTTACATTATTATTTACACAACTTACAAATCATCTCAACGACTCGTATATTTAATATTACTAAGGTCTAGTGCCTCGCGTTTCGGTGTGCGGACGGAAAGCGGCAGCTGTCCACGGGGGATTTAAGGGGTTATTTGTGAACGTCAGTTGACGGTTGTTCTCGGTTGAGTTGTCATTGTGATGCTTTGTCTCCAGTCTAGAAACACTGTCACTTCCTAATTTGTCCTAATTTATCCAGTTTGTTAATTTTGGAGTAGTAGTTTGAGTTATCTTCATATTTTATTAGCCACAGTATTAATTTAACAGTCAAGTTTATATTCCATCATTCTAATCACCTTCAGTACTACTCAGATTTGTTTAAGTGACAACAAGTAAAACGATGGAGGCTCTTGAAGAACAAATTACTCTTCTTCTGGAACGATTTGAAAAGAAAGATCTAAAAGAAAAAGGAGAACAAGGTACGAAACATCTAGAAGAAAAATAGGAACTAGAAAAGCGACAACAAGAAGAAAGGAACGGACAAATGGCACTTTTGGAACAACTTCTTCCTAGAAGACTGGAAACATCTGACGAACCACCAATCGGAAAAAGCCATGATCTTTATTCGCAAGGAGAACGACATCTTTGCTACTAAAGACCGAAACACCGACAGAATCAACAGGGTGCAGCACAGGAGCAACACAGGAGATGTTCTCGACTGGAGGCCGTCTATACTAGAGTAATGCCTTGCCATTTGGACTTTACACACAGCCACTTTCGAGAGATTGATGGAACTGGTTCTGCTAGGGCTGACTTGGAGAACCTGCTTGGTGTACCTCGATGACGTCATGGTTGTTGGAAGAACCTTCAAGGAACATCTGAAAAATTTGGAAGTGATTTTCAGTCCCCTGTGGAATGTGAACCTTTAGCTCAACCTTAAGAAATACCAGACAGAAGTCAAGTCCTTGGTCCATGTGGTTTCGCCTAGCCGAGTGCAAACAGATCCGGACAAGATTGCAGCTGTCCGTAAGTGGCCTCGACCAAGAGACAAGCACCAGCTCAGAAGCTTCCTGGGCTTCTACTATCGCAGATTTTTCAAAGAGTTTGTCGACATTGCCATGCCTCCGCACAGATTAACAAATATCCAGATGAAGACTAAACTTCAACTAAAACATTAAATCACTAAGGAAGAAAGGAGATATAGCGACAATATACATTATAAATATTTACCTTTTCTCATTATATATGTAATGCAGCAGTGCTGAAATTAAAATCTTGAAAGTGCTCTTACATATGGTGCAATAAAAAAATTTAGAGCTTAATAAGAAGAGAATAACACTCTGTGACGAGTAAAAGATTACGTCAAAATCTTTGTTCAAATAATTTCAAATCGAAGAAAATAAAATTATCACTGTACAAACAACTTTACTTTTAAGACAACAATGAGGTTTTATCCTAATAATTTATAACATACGAGAAAACTTACCTGTTATTCTATTCAGTTCACTGTTGTAAATATGGGCTAAGCAGCAGTACCGTGTATCTTTATAAAAAATTAAATTGCTTCACTGTTAAGGATGTAAATTCTGGGGTGAGTGAGTATATTTAGTGATATCCTGCTTTTTTCAAGAATCAGTCAAATACACGTTTTAGTTTTCAGGTGGTTTTCACAATAATTATTGTGATCACTCATGTGTCTAAATGTATGAGGTGTACCTAACTCTAGATAGAACCACTTGTATAAAATAATTCTTATCTAATCAGACCAAACTGGCAAATCGATAATTATCTCAAAGTTTTATAGAGAAAAAAAAAACAATACTAAAATGGGGTACGTATTTTCGCAGTTTATCGCGATAGTACGAATGACAATGTTCACTTTTATGCAGTATGGAAGTTGAAATAATTCTTTTAGTTGTTCTTATTATAATATTCATCGCATCATTTTGTGGTTTGCTGCAGAAAATAAAGAAATCCTATGAACGAGACAGAGAATTTACAGGTGAGTTATCAGATAAATTTATGTAAACTGACAATGGCATGTCGGATCTTCTTGGCAGAAAGAATTACAAATCCTTCACCACAGTTATCTCTTACTGAAATTTACATAAATCCGACGTTTACTTCGGAGGGTAATAACACAGGAAATCAAACAGAAAACAATGGTGTTTTTCCGGGAGCCCCACCACCTTATACAGGTACCTATTATACTTATATTTAGTATTTTTCTGTGTATTCTATGTGCACGATTTTTGCTAGCAAAATTGAGTAGATCAACTAAAGGAACTATGATCAAACCTTAAACCAAAATGTGGGCGGTAGGATACAGGTACTTATGCCAATTATTTTTTTAGAAACTTATTGTGAACCACCTCCAAAATATGAAGATATTATAAAAACTCCTGTGCCTGATAGTTCAAGAGTGGAAGGTAGAAATCAGGAAGTACCAACTTCTTCAAGACGAAACTCAACTGAAATCTGAAACAAATAAAAAGTATTTGTAATGTATAATACATTTGTAAATATTATTTATTTAAATAATGAAAAAAGCAACAATAAGTAACAACTACTGTTTTCAAAATATTTTATTGGTTTTATAGTTAAAAAATCCAAGACAAATATTTACATTGTGACTATAAGTATACATACTATGGCTATGTAGCTGTAAAAACAAGGGTATTTCGTCCAGGCATCAGTACAGAATTTTACCTGGAAAGTTTTGCGGGACTTTTAATTTTTGACATGTTTATAGAAATTGAGGTGCTCTTTTCGAACGTTCACTTTGCCACCTCGTATATTTGTCAAAAATCGGTTTACTCCTTTCGTTTTTATTTTACCTGAACATTATTAAAGTAGAAAAGAATTTCCTAGCATTTATATCTGTATCATTTACTAAATTTACTCTATTGTGTACATAATATAGGGTCTCGATAAATTCATACATAATGTTACCTACTGCATGTATGAAGCCTTTATAAAAGAATTGTATGTGCGCAGTAGGTAGTGGTGACAAACGAGGCAGGCTGATTCTACTGTGAATGTCTCATGTATAAAGGGTATAAAATTCCCCAGATTACCAAAAAGGGGGCAAAAACTTTTCGATCTACAAAATTCTTCCAAAATGATGCTGTGCGTACTCAGAATAAAAAGTGTTAAAAATAATGATCCAGTATGTTCTGGAATTCTTTTTTTGCTACGTATAATTTATCCGGAGCTGATCTACGCGGTTTCGTATTAACTGGAGAAACTTTAATTTCTATATAGTGCGTTATTTTTTGCTTTTGCGTGTCATAATAGACAAAATCGGTGTACATAATAATTCTACTAAAAATAGTATAATTTATTTTTTTAATAACCAAACCACTTGTTTGGGGGGTGGCCTCACGTGCTTTTGGGGCACGCGATTTTGTTGGGGCATTCTGCCTGGGGGTGGTCAAACTGGTAACATACAAGTGCACTGATGGCGCTTGCCGAAGACTGTGATGCCACTATAATTGTGATCCCGTGGGTCAGGAAATGGTTGAGGGTGTTTGTGTCTCCGGTCAGTGATGACGGGGGTCCACTTGTTTGTGCGGGGGGATTTAATTCTAAACATTTTGTGGATGGAGAGACTGAGATTTTCCAGAGCCAGAAAGTTCATCAGTCTATACCTCGCGTGACTGAAGGTAGCACACTGTTCATCGTATTACGTAGATACATTAAAGAACTTCGGACCTCATTTATTGACGTTTCAAATTAATTCTTTTTCATAGCCGCCCTTAATGCACCTCGCAAACGTGGCCAACCGCCGCAAAATTCCATATAGATTGTGGAATTTGATTATTTTGTGTAAAAAGTGGCAAAGTAGAAAAAACCCGTGCGTGGGGCAAAATTATTTTCATAAAACTCGTATCACAATATACTATTGGGGGTTTAATTTACAAATTTAAAAAAATCTCTCTGAAGCTACAAAGATCTATATTTTATCAACACGCCCACAAAATTTTAAGGAGAAATCTTTAAAAATAAAAAAGTTACATTCAACCCCGCACATTGCTGTACATTTTTGCCCGCCGTTGAATGTAACTTTTTTATTTATGAAGATTTTTTGTTGAAATTTTGTGGGCGTGTTGATAAAATATAGATCTTTGCAGCTATAGAGCGATTTTTTAAAATTTGTAAATTAAACCAAAGATATGGCGGGAAAATGTACTTCGACCGGCAGAAATGTACATGCCACTGGAGAACCCTCTTAAGAAACTTTAATATTTTAGTTTTAGGTGGGGCTATATATATTGTATTCTCCTGTGCCTATCAAGAATGTTGATGTTGTTGTAATCGGGTCTTCGAGTGCCATCAATCTAACAGAATTTGTGGAATTTACCTGGTCACTGGGGGCGAGCGCAGCCATTCTCGTCTCTAAACAGTAGTTTCCCTCGTGATGGGCCTTAGAAGTATTGGCAGGGCGCTATGCACTTTTGGAAGTTGTCCTTCAAAGTATGGTAATATCAACACCCGCCTGGAGGGTGGGGCTGCGAGCTTCCAGGTCTGCTGTCCGATTTCAAACGTGACCTCCGGGGAAAAAGGTCTTGCTGAGACCTCTTGGCCCTATGCTGCAATAAGTAGTTACGTGGTAGAAAGGGGTTGACTTATAACTGTAAAATTTGAAGATAAGTTTAGTCTATTGTATGTATTTAACAAAGTGACGTAAAACATTAATTTATGAAACGGTCCCTAGCTTTGAGATTTTTAATGTATTTTCAGTGTGCGTGTCTCATTCAAACGGCCCCTGTACACTTTACCATAAACTGGAAAACAGACTAAAAAAAGTAATTGTGCTTGTCAGCTCCGACGCCCGACTGGAGTTTACTCTTGAGTGCGATTGTCTTTCAATATACAATGGGCAAAGAGGGTAAATAAATGCACCTCTTATAATACTGAAAGCATGTATATATTTTTATTCTTATTTATTTATAAATACTGATATTACTTATACTATAAATATATTATTATTATACTAGCTGACCCGGCGAACTTTGTACCGCCTCATACTCAATAAATTAAATTCAGTTTTTTTTTTTATCAAAGGATAATGCACACTGCGCCATCTACTAATTTCAGCAATTACATGTTTGTCTTTGTGGTTTCTATGGGACAAAATTATGTTGAAAATAGAAAATAATAGTTTTTACGGTCAAAACTGCAAAAAATTGAAATGTAAGCGGTTAGTTGTAGAGAGGCCTCCAATACCTTTCAAATGAGGTATTACTCAACCTCTAGTGCCATTTAAGATTTTGGGGCCAGCCCCCTCGCGAAGAGAGCGAAGCGCCGGAACTTGAAAAGTATCTGAAAAGATGTGCCCCTGGCAAATAAAATCGACCTGTTCGACGATTTTTCAATCACAGTAATCAATTCGGAGAAATCTGGACTGGGGAGTTTTAAATGGGACAGTCTGTATACATATTAGATTATAACATTGTTTCTGAAGAAAAATATTTAAACTCACGCAAGATTTAGTACAACTCAGAAGAGTTGTCTATTCTTTTACCTAAACCTAGAAGATTTCTCCACAATTCTGAAAATAATTGGACTTTTAAGAGTGGCATTTTTGAATGTCCGATGGAAGACGCAAGAGATGCGTTACTATTTTGTATTTATGATTATAGCAGGCTTGTTTTTGTGTTAAAAATATAAGACTTGCATCAGAGGCATATTGACATGAGTAAATACTTTTTCAATGGAGAATTGTTTTGATTTAAAGCCTAGTTTTCGAAATAATGAGTGAGAAACGACAAAAATGCAAAACATAACGCTTTTTGTTAACGCTTTTGTTAAAGCTCGATTTTCCTGCCCAGCAATGTGTCATACCGGGCTTTAAAAATCGATTTTAAGAAGTAAACTCGAAAAATTGCTCAATCGAAAATCGGTTAAGGAACATTGAAAATAAATTACTGAAAAATTCTCTGAACGCACTTCTGTGTGCAATGTACTGTATGATGACCTTCATGATATACCTACATAATAATAATAATATAACATTCTATTTTCATCTCATTTCTTTACCAGCTAAATCTGCTAAATGGGTTTTTCCGGCTTACAATTATTATTATTAGTTATTACTGTCCTTTAAATAATCAATCGAGATTTTTGAGAATAAAATAAAATGAGTTATTGCATACTTCACTTGTTTATTGATATATTTCAGCGTCCTACACCGCTAAAGAAATCTTTCAAACATCCGAATCTGATATTTTCATCAGAATTCACTTACTATGTAAGTATGTAAGTGATTTTAATCAAGTCACTCAAGCAAACCCTAAATTATAAGACATGGAGACCCATAAAAATAATTCTTCAATTTTTGGCGACATAAAATGTACACAGAAAAACTTCATCAGTTTAAAAATAATTAAACCTTAAGATATGATCTTTGGTTTTATTTGAACGTCTGAAGGAGAAAATCGAGCTTCGGATCTATTTTAAAATGTTGCTGGTTAATAAATTTATTAACTACACTACTCACAAAAATTAAAGGAGCAGAAAAAAAATCCAAATTTTTCGGTGATTTTTGACGGGCTGTATTTAAATGAAAAATGGTCGTACCGAGGATTTAAAAAAAGCATTTTAAAGCTCCAAGATTCTAGTTTTCCGATCTTTTGGCCAAAAATTTTTAGGAGCCATGTTTTCCACCCAATCCAAAAAAATAGCGCAAATTTTTTTTTTACAAATTTTTTACCTTCTTTTTTTTTTACTCCACGGGCTCGGAAAAGTTATTTCGGGTTAAACCATCAGATGGACCGGATAGCCTGTTTATTCAGCTTTGATTTCCTTTTTTTAGATTTTAGAAAAAGGATAGTTTTGCCTTCAACCATCGATATCTCAGCAACCAATTATGGTACAGGAAATCGAAGGGAAGTTTCGGAAACTGGAACAAATTTACTATAAAATCCAATCAAAACATTTAAGAAAAACAAATTTACACTCACAATATCGACTTGAAAATAGTTGAAAAAATGGGCTTTCTCTCTTGTTTTGGTAAATCGACCGCATCTTCACAAATATTGATGAGGAGGCTAAGGACCTTAGAGATTTTTACACCTCAATGTACCCCCAATAGCCCTGTGAAACGGCAAATCGATCCATCGAGCGGTTTCTTTTTCTCGATTGATCAAAATTTAGGAAAAAATTAAAAGAGCAAGATTTTTGTTTTTAAAAACCGTGTAATCTTCATAAAAAAGGAAAAATCAAATTCTTCAACTTTGTTCACAATTTTGTATCTGCTACTGCGGAAATAAAAAAAAAATAAAAAATTTGATTTTGAATTTGGATATCAACCGCCAGCATTCTCTTTTAATTTTTGTGAGTAGTGTATATAATAGTACAGTTTTTTCTCTTTTGCATTATAATAATTGGAGTGTGATATAACTTTACATAATTTTATATGTATATGGAGTTAAGTTTGCTCGAAGGACCAAATTGTTGCTTGATGTAGAGGTTGAAGCGTTGATGACAGTGCCACCACACTTACCCTTATTTTTGATTCGAGCTTGTATTAAAGAAATAGAAATTGTGTAACTTTAAGGGTCGGTCCGTTTTGGTGTCTAGTCCAAAGGTTGGTGCCAACTTGAGTGCCCGACCATGTGAATAAATCGCGAAGTGGTGAAGAACTCCGATAGATGGGGATCCAATTGGGATTAGGCGATCAATATGCAGGTACGTACATCTCATTCTAGTGGCTGCTATATTGTTGTTCCTCTAACTGTACAAAACATCCAGGAAAATACCCTGAAAAAAATACCGAACGATGAGAGAATATAATAGAAGGATAAACAGATTTGAAAATGGAGTTGAAGTTCCCTCTAATTAGAAAAAATCCATCAAAGTTCGAGGAGCTTTAATACATATTTCACATCTTTTTCCTGTCAAGGTGCAGATGAAGTTTTTCGAGCGGCGGCGAATTGACCTCGTCCACCAGTAATGCCTCGCAATAAAATTTAGATATTAGTCATTGATAGTAAAAAATGTAAGAGCAATACTACCATAAAAAAAAACTCACTATAAAAATTATTATAAACTAGTTGGCCCATCATGGCTTCGCTCATGAAGTATTCGTTTTCACATAGAGAATACATACTCTTTCCCGTTCACGCTACCGTTCCCGTTCCTATGGGTATAGAAAACCACGCAGGTATTCGAATGCAACATTATGTCAAAATTTCAAAACAATCGGTGAAGAACTTTCGGCAGTCACAATTTCCGCACCAAATGATGTCATTTGGAAGCAAGAGTTATATTTCCTGATGTTCGATAGGAAATGCTTCGATTCAGCCATAGATCCAGCAAGTAGAGTTTTCAATGGTTCTGGTGGTGCTTCAAGTTGAGGCAATTTGATTTTTCCGCCAGCGAAACACATCCCTTTCGTTTCATTAATGAACTTTAGAGCCCCGAAGTAGGTACAGACATGACTCATCTGGCCAATGACAACATTGCGACTTGAACAACTAGATTGTACAGGAATGCAAGACGATTGTATTCCAGATTCACATTTGCTGTTCTTTGGGTACGTGTTTCAGCTATCCTCACTCTCTCGCGTTCATTCCGTTGAAAACGAACCACATCTGTTGCTGCAGAACGCAACTGCCGTGCTCGCAATTGTGCATCCTCAAGCCTGGCTGCTCGTCTTTCTGCTGGTTCCGCGTTCCGCATCTGGATGGTGCTCAGTCTGTTCCTTTCTCTTACGAATCCCTGCTCTTCCTCAGTCATATTTGAAAGCCGTCTTCTCGATTCTTCTGCGTGGCGAGTGCGACCACTCAAATTTGTTATTCTGCGAGGCATTATTTTATTTATAATTCACAACATGTAATGTTTCCTGTCACTTGTAACAGCGGTTGTCATTGGTACACAGCTGATCGTAAAAAAAGCTGTTTTCACGCAGTTGCGGGTATGTTACTGACGTGAGAAATAGATAAGAACAATCCTTGAAGTGGTTTGTATATTGTGTCAAAATTTGAGCTCAATCGGTGCAGAACTTTTCGAGTTTTTGACGCATACACAAACCAACATAACATTTATATATTATATAGATTATGCGAAGTAAAAAACGAGTAGTGGTTATCGAAGTAGAATCAAATATACGAGATGCAAACAAAAATTAGAACGTGATGTTAAGAACCTGATAATCTAACAAACTGCGAACCTGAAAACGTCAAAATCTGAAAATGAATTTGACGATCTGAAGACTTGGAAACCTGAAAATTCTGGTGGTTCTAAACATCTAAACCAGAAAAGCAGAACCTTCTTCTTCTTCTTTTTTCATGCCTTGGATATTATCTAATCCATTACGTTATTAGGATTTCATTGTCCTTAATATTAGTTATGCAGTTGCTCTTTCCCTCTCTTTACTGAGATTTGACAGCCTAGGAACTTAAATGTATTTACTTGAAAACCTGAAAATTATCATAATTGATAAAACACACAATTTCCACGTAATTTCTTATCACAGCAATGTCATCTTATTGTTATATTTGTTTATTTATACTGTAAAATAAATTATTATAGAGAGATAGTCTTGGGAGGCAACTTTAAAGTGATGTTAATCAATGTTGTTTTTTAAAAAAAGGTTTTAAATTACAGAAACCTTTATTAGACAAATTGCCGCTTCCATTACGGTTATCTTCATTTATCTAGGAAATTATTCATTTCGATGTGTAACATCTATAGCTGCGATATGGGAGTAACACCAATTCGAATGTCGTCACGTAAAACAGCGTCATGCCCCCTCTCCGCCCGCGCTCCCAGTTCAGGGTGGACATAGGCTGTATATTATCCCGTTAAAATAAAAGGGCTTTTGGTAGAGATCACATTTGCAAAGTAAGTAGACGAAAAACGGGCTACGTATGCTTTCTATAGAAAAGTTGTAGAGGTTAAAAAGGCCTATAAAAAAGTCCGCCATGATCTATATCTATTTATATGTTAATGTTAATTTACAAATTGAAAAAAAAACTATTACTATTCCTATGTGAAAACGAATACATACCGCGCGCGTGAGAAGCCGTATCTCCGAAAACTTCTATTATTGTTTTCAAAAGAACATTGTTTGAAGTGCAGATTTTAAATCAGTGACAGTACTATTGAGTGACAGTGACGATCAAGCGGCCAATCATTTCATTAATACGGTGTAATACACCTTCAACAGTTACTATTACAGAAATCAGAGAAGATACATAAAATAATTTCCGTAACCGTAAAAAGTCTATATTAAAAATATTTATTACTGTTAAACAATAATGTTTTTATATCAGTAACCATAGACACATAATTTAGTATTTGTATCCGAAGATAATGAAATAGACTCGACAAAGCCCCCCCCCCTGTCCGTAAAGCCACTTGTAACATTTGTATCAGAAAATAATGGAAAAAAAAACTCGATTCCTACTATCCCCATCGTCTTAGCAAGTTTCACTTCAGTCGCGTGCTTATAAACCGAGACGAAGGTTTATCTAACAAAAATTAAATTCATCCTTCATCTTGCATAACTGACTTCCTGTCTAGAGTATACATAGGGGACCTCAAGGGGGTGTACCGGGATCTATATCATGTCTGTAATCTATAACATACCTACATGAAAGAGACAAAGTAAAAACAGCTTCATTTCCTGAAGTACCAAGCCACGGATCATATATAAACTAGTGGAGGAAGAAGTGAAGAATTACACAAAATGAATTAAAATTTGTACATATTATTATGAACTTTACATGTAAAGTAATTGAAAATAAAGTAAAGTAAAATAAATAAAGTAAATGGACGGAAACGAAATGACGACACCGGGCGAATGGGAAATTTTTAAAGGAGAAAGGAAGAAACCGAGAAAGAAAAAAAGACAAAAGGAAAAACAAAATAATATATACGATTTAACGGAAAAGCAACAGAAAAGAACAGGAAAAATAAGAATGTAGCGGGGAAAAGAAACAAAGGAGAAGATTTTTTGAAGTATATAAGTGAATTTGACATAATTGGAATAATGGAAACGTGTGTAGATGAAGAGGAATGGGAGAAGATCGAAGAAACTACGGAGATGTCAAGCAGCAGAACAGGAAAATAAGAAAAGGACAGCGCAAGGAAAGAAATTGCAGAAGAATAATAATCACGAAACGAAAACTACAGAGCACTAGAATAACAGAGAGGAATCTGAAACTAGGAACAAAAAAGTTAAAATAGTGACAGTATACCGTAAAGAGATGAGCAAAACAAAACAAATGCTAGAAGAGACCATAGGTGAGACAAAAAAAAATTTAATAATTGAATTGACAGAAGGAGAAGAGTATCGAAGGATACAATAGAAAATAAAGAAGGAATAAGAATGATCGAATTTATAGAAGAGAGAGGATATCAGTTACTAAATGGGAACTGGGAAAAAGATGCAGGGAAATTTACATACGTGGGGCCGAGAGGACAATCAGTGATTGATTATGCAATATTGAACCAATACGCTAGGGACGAATTACGAAGAGTTGAAGTAGGAAACAATGGAATCAGATCACCAACCGTCAGAAATCGAAATAGTTGGAGAAGAAATACACGAGAAAGAAATAATCATAAACACAATATGCATACAAAAGTAGAGAAATTCTGTACACATTGAAAGAGAAGATGGAAAACAAAAAGATATGGTAACAAGAATAAATAGAAGTAGAAATAGGAAAAAGAATGGGAAGGAACAGATGGTGGGACAAAGATTGTAAAGAAATAAAAATACTAACCAGAAAGAAAATGGGGTAATAGAGAAATGGGAAGGGATCGAGAGAAGAATATCTCGCGCAAATAAGGAAATACAAAGACATTTGTGAGAAGAGAGGAGAAGAAGAAGAAGATCAATCAACACAGAAGAAGAAGTCTCTGGAAATACATTAATAGAGAACGAAAGGTGAGAAAGAGGGCAAATGAGAAAATAACGATAGAAGAATGGAGAGAATACTTCAAAAAATTACTAGACGGAAAAAAAGAAACGGAAAGAAGACAAAAAATGGAAGAAACAAGAGAACGAGAGAAAAGAGAAGAAGTTACGAAAGAAATGGTTAAGGGGATAATAGGGTAATGAAGGAAGGAAAAGCGGCGGAAGATGACGATCTACAAAACGAAAAAAGCAGGCCGTTATCTTTTTTTGTTTACAGAATATGCCCTACAGCGAATGTTATTAATATACAGGCTGTCCCATTTAAAACTCCCCGGTCCAGATTTCTCCGAATTGCTTATTGTGATTAAAAAGTCCTCGAACAGGTCGATTTTGTTTAACACTAATAAAGGACGGATGGGAAAGGATGACAACAATTCGATAACGATCAGGGTGATGAGTGAGGACTCTTTTTGCGATGAGATGGAAGAGTTGGTAAGGAAGATAGAAAATGAGGCAAAGGTGCCGGGGAAGAGGAAAATGAGTGCGGATGTCACTGTCGCCGCCGAGGTGTTCGTCAGCCCCGGTATCGCCAAACATTGGTGTGGTGGACATCAAATGGGATGGGGACAGGCCAACGATTAAAAAAGCAAAAATCCAAACAGTAGAGGCTGAGGCAAAAACTGAAGTGGGGGAGGTGTCCGGGACAAAGATGGCCCAGAGAATAACGGAGGGGAAATTAAGAGACCGACTCTTGGGCCTCATCTCCACCCTTGAAAATCAGGGCAAAGTTTTGGAGAAAAGGATACGTGAACAAAAGAAGTACACGAAGAAGGAGATGATGGAGGCAATGGTGAAGTAGCATCTCACAGCTAACCACGGAAGAAATAAAGATCTTCATAGCGGGGAAGGGTGGAAAGCCAGAGGTGAAGAGCTTAGAAGCCAAGGAGTACGACTGGGTCCAGGCTAAGGGACTGGTAGGTCAAAGGTGGAACGTGGCGGCCTACAGGGTAACGCGAGAAGCTGGAGGCAACCTTTTGGAAGCCACAAAGAATTGGGACCTAGCCATCTGGTGCCGTGAAGATGACCCTCAGATGCTGGAGGGCGAGGCAAGCAGGTTCAGGATGAGGTACCCTGACCTCGTTAACCTGCAGGAGTACCCGGGCTGTCTCATTGAGTCAGTCAGGGTAAGGAAGGGGAAGAACCTTATGAAGGAGGAGGAAAGGGCGGTTTTCAAATTAAAATCTGCAAACACCGAGGAAGAGACCTACCAGTCTCTTCTGGACTTTAAGGCCGTCATGGTGGAGGAAGGGCGCAAGAAGGTAGCCATGGGAGTACCGGAGAAGTTGGGGATTGCGGACTTCAGGAAAATGGTAGAGTGCGCTTTTGCACTAGACCATGACCTGGAGTACGAGGTCCTCCTATACCCTGGCGCACGGCCGAAAGCCCCGGGTGGAGGTCACAAAGGCCAGCAGGTTAGGGAGCCTAACACCGTGGTGGTGGAGACGGGTGGCGACGCGACGTCTTATGCCAATACCCTCAAAGCCTTACGCAGGGACGTCAACATGGAAGATCTCGGCGTCAGGGTCAAGACGGTAGGGAAAACCAAAGAGGGGCACATCAAGGTGGTCCTTGCGGGAGGCGGAGCGACGGCGGCAGCCAAGCTCAAAGAGGGGATGGCTAAGGCCCTGAAAGGGGGGGCTAGGGTGACGGTGGGCTCCGGGAAAACTGTCGTCGCCATCCGGAACTTGGACGCTGCGGCCACGTCCGAGGAAGTGAAGGCTGCCATCGCTGCATCTGGGGCGGTGTCCGGGGAGGGTGTGTCGGACTTGAAGGTGTCCCTCAGAGCCGGCCAGGGTGGGCAATGGGCAACGGTGTCCCTCCGGGAGGAGGAGGCCAGCAAGCTCCTGGCGCTTAGCGGCGTGAAGGTGGGGTGGACGAGGTGTCCTATTAAGCCCTTTCTCACGCCGGCCAAGTGCTTCAACTGCCTGGGCTACGGACACGTGGCCAGGGGTTGTAAGGAGAAGCGGGTTGAGCTCGGAGGGAAGTGTCTCAGGTGTTGCGGGGTTGGCCACAGGGCTGCTGACTGCAAAGATGCCCCGAAGTGTTACATCTGTAACAAAGACGGGCACAGGGCTGGCACCATGGCCTGTCCACTTTACAAGAGGGCGGTCCAGGAGCTGCGGGGCACTGTGGGTCCTGATGGCAGTTAGGGTCCTGCAGATCAACCTGGGGCGGAGAGCCCTCGCCTACGACGTGCTGGAGAGGGTCTCCTTGGACTTGGATGTCAAGTACATCCTGGTCCAGGAGCCCAATCTGGCGCGGGTCGGTAGGGGCGGGTGGCTGGTCGCAGATGGAGGGGCAGCCGCGATCCGAGCAGAGGACAGTGTGACGGCTAGCGGGAAGGGTGAAGGTTACGTCTGGGTAAGGGCGGCCGGCCTGGTGCTCGTCAGCTGCTATGTGTCCCCGAACTGCACGTCAGAGCAGTTTGGCGGATACGTGGGCGGGCTGACGGAGGCACTGAGGGTCCACACGGGAAACCTGGTGGTGGCCGGCGATTTCAACGCGAAGTCTGCTTCGTGGGGGTCGTCGGTTACCGACTCCAGGGGAACCGTGCTGGAGGAAGCCATGGCGAGCCTGGGACTCGGGGTTGAAAATCTCGGGAACCAGGCAACCTTTGAGGCCATGACAACAGGCGGAACATAGACGGTCATAGACGTCACCTTTGCTAAACTGGGTGGGGGGATGGTGTTGAAAGACTGGAGGGTTCTCGACGAGGACTCCTTCAGTGACCATCGCTATCTCTCCTTCCGGTTGAGTACCGATGTCGTCCAAAGGGGACTCAGAGCCGTCCAGGGACCTGGCTGGATGTGGAGAGAGGAGCTCAGAGAAGCTCTGGCCAGAAGGCTGGTAGGCATGCTCGACGGCGAGACGAATCTCTCGCCGGAAGAAGCAGTGCGGCGTTTGACCGTCGCCTGCGATGAGTGTCTGCCTAGGAAGGTCACCAGGGCCGGGAGGAGGCCTGTCTACTGGTGGTGTGACGAGGTCGCGGAAGCGCGGCGGAGGTGCATCGCTTGTAGGCGGAAGCTCACCCGTGCTAGGACCGAGGAGACGAGGACCGTAAAACTCGGGGAGTATAGGTCCGCAAGGAGAGCCCTGAGGACGGAGATCGCTGCCGCCAAGGGACGAGCTTGGGACAAGTTGATCGATGAGGTCCGGGGTGATTCTTGGGGGAGGGCCTATAGGATCGTCTCTGGAAGGGCCGGTTCTAGACCGGTGATAACCGAGGAGGAGGAGGAGGAAGCCATCGGCAAACTCTTTCCTACGAAGAACCCTCCTCGATGGGAAGACCTAGGGGACACGAGCGGCGTTGGGGAAGCGGCGATCGTGACGGTTGGGGAGCTGCAGGAGGCAGCCAGAGGTCTCAGGAGGGGAAAGGCGCCGGGCTAGACGGCCTACCTGCGGAGGTCGTGGCGCTGGCCGTCGAGGTGGCCCCTGTTGCGATGGCGGGGGTGATGGGATCTTGTCTGGGGAACCGTGCCTTCCCGGCGGTGTGGAAAGAGGCGAGGGTGGTCCTTATACCAAAGGGCGGGGGGAGATATCGTCCTATCTCCCTCATAAGCTCTGCGGGTAAGTTGTTGGAGGCCATCATCCGTAACAGAATAGGCCGGGATCTTGAGGAGAGGGACGTGCTGTCGGATCGGCAGTACGGATTCAGAAGGGGTAGGTCGACTATGGTTGCCGTGGACGACGTGCTCGCATATGCTGGGGTGGCCAACGCCGGCACTTGGGGTCGTAAAGACTTCTGTGCCGTCGTCGCCCTAGATGTCGAGAACGCGTTCAATTGCGCTTCGTGGGAGGCCATCGTGACTGCCCTGGAAGAAATGCGGGTGGAGGAGGGCATGGTGGCCATGGTCAAGAGCTACCTGTCCGACAGGACCATCCGCTACGGCACGGCTAATCGGCCGAGGAGCGTGGGGTGCGGGGTTCCGCAGGGGTCGGTTCTTGGGCCACTCCTGTGGAATGTACTGTACAACGGCGTCCTCGAGCTGGAGCTGCCGGTGGGTGCGAGGACCGTCGCCTTCGCCGACGATCTGGTGATCATGGCGATGGCTCGCACCGAGGAAGATCTTCAGCGGGTGGTTGAGGAGTCGGCGATGAGAGTGATGGGGTGGCTGGAAGACCATGGCCTAAAGGCGGCTCCAGCTAAGACCGAGGCGGTTCTGCTGGTCGGAGGCAGGAGGATCGGATTGGAGGGATTCCGGGTGGGGGATGCTTTTGTACGGGTCCAACCAAGTATGAGGTACTTGGGTGTCGACCTGGACAGAAGGATGAGCTTCCTTCCCCACGTGGAGAGGGTGGCAAGGAAGGCGGAAGCAGTGGCTGGGAAACTGGCCAGGCTGATGCCCAACCTGAGGGGCGCGGACGGGCGCTCCAGGGTGTTGTACGCGGCGGTCGTTCAAAACGTACTGCTGTATGCAGCACCCACATGGGGGCGGGCCGCAAAAACCAAGACCGGGTTGGCCGCACTCGAAAGGGTCCAGAGGAGGGTGGGACTACGGGTTGCCTCCGCGTTTCGGACGGTGTCGTCCGAGGCGCTGGGGGTGATATCCGGGATACCACCTTCTGACCTGCTGATCCTGGAGAGAAAGCAGCGGAGGGAGGGACGGACGTCCACTAAAGCCAGAAGGGCACTCCTGGAATCGTGGCAGGCCAGGTGGGAAGCCGGGTTGAAAGGTGCCTGGACAAGGCGGCTGATTCCCGACGTCCGGCTGTGGGTTAACTTCCACCTGACCCAAGCACTGACCGGACACGGATGTTTCGGTAGCTACCTTGTCCGAATAGGCAAGGAGGCATCGGCGGCCTGCTGGTTCTGCGACCACGACACGGACGATCCGGAACATACCTTGTTCCGTTGCGAGGCCTGGGATGGTGAGCGGTTAGAGGTGTGGAGAACCTTGGGTTGGTGGCCGGAAGAGGAGAACCTCGTTGAGGGGATGCTCAACGGCCAGTCCGAATGGGATGTGGTGGTCCGCATGGTGGAAAACATCATGCGGCGGAAGGAAGCCATGGAAAGGGAGCGGGAGAACCTCGGTATGAGGTAGGGGGGAGTACCACCCCTGAAGTAATGCCTAACGGCGGTTCCGGGGGTGGAATAATGCTCCATTGAGAGGGGTTTTTTAGTGGGTAGGACTGGACGAACATCCGCCAGGGAGTCCCACACTCTCCAGGCTTTCCTGAGCGTTGGCCTGGAGGTACGTAACTGTATTTTCCCCCTCTCTCCAATAAAAAAAAAGGTCGATTTTGTTTGCCAGGGGCACATCTTCTTAGGTTCTTTTCAAGTTCCGGCATTTTGCCCTCTTCGCGAGGGGGCTGTTGGCCCCAAAATCTTAACTGGCACTATGGGTCCAGTGATACCTCATTTGGAAGGTATTGGAGGCCTTTCTATAACTAACTGCTTAGTTTTATATATATAATAAGCCTACTTTCAGCAATTACATGTTTGTCTTTGTGGTTTCTGTGGAACACAGCATGAGAAGATGTGGATTATCTTGAAAATAGAAAATTATCGTTTTTTGCGGTCAAAACTCCAAAAGATTGAAAAGTAGGTAAGTGGTTAATTGTAGAGAGGTCGCCAATACCTTTCAAATGAGGTATCACTCAACCCATAGTGCCATTTAAGATTTTGGGGCTAACAGCCCCCCCGCGAAAAGGGCGAAATGCCGGAACTTGAAAAGAATCTGAAAAGATGTGCCCCTGGCAAATAAAATCGACCTGTTCGAAGATTTCAATCACAGTAATCAATTCGGAGAAATCTGGACTGGGGAGTTTTAAATGGAACAGCCTGTATATCTAATCAAATGAGACTAAATTATGGAATTAGGCATCACCTAATTATTGTTAAACAACCAGTTTATTAAATAAAATAGTATTTAAATAAATTTGTTAGTAAAAATGTATTAAAAAAAACATGTAAAAAAGACAGAATTTCAAAGTCGCTCAAGATCACACGCATGGAAAAGTAAAATAAAAATTTTTAGAAAACCACACGTCCACATTTATGCACACTATGAGCGAAAGGTTTAAAGGAAGAGGAGAAAGAAGTCTTACCAGATGGACAAGCGGGTTCAGAAAAGCACGTCGACCTTAAAACACCTAATAGATAAAGAACTTGATAAGAAATAGGGGAAGATGTGTACGTTGTTTGTAGACCTGAGGGCGGCTTTTGACACTGTAAATAGCGAGAGATCATGGGAGCATCTGAGAGAGAAAGGAATAAACGAACAGCTGGTGAGCAGAATAAAGGAAATATACGTAGAAACGGAGAACAGAGTAAAAGTAAACAGTTGAATGAGCGATAGATTCTGGACGATGAAAGGGGTAAGACAAGGATGCGCTCTTAGCCCCAGTCTATGCGCGGAAAACAAGGTGCACTCGACGGCATATGAAAGATACTTTGGAAGATACCTGAAAAGGAAGAAGCTAGAATTAAACTAGAATAAACAAAAATTATGATTTTTCAGGATGGAGAGAGAAGAAAGACTGGAAGAAGGAAGAAAGACAGATAGAAAGATAGTAAAAGAATTTAAATACGTGGGGTATACCTCAACAAAAGCAATAACGAGAAAAGACATAGAAAGGTGCTAGAAAGAAAAGCGAACAGGTTGGTAGGACAAGTGTGGGGAACAGGCGAGAGAAAATTCGGTCGCGACATAAGCAGGAGAGGGCTTATGTACGAAAGACTAGAATAGAGGGTCATGATCTACGAAACAGAAATATAGGGATGGACGGATCAAAGGAGCAGGAAAAGCTGGAAGCAATTGAAGCTAAGTACTAGAGATGGACACTTGAATTGGATATAGAGACGCCAGCGTATATCGTGCTGGAAGAAGTAAAGAATGATAAGATAAGATTTGAAGAGAGATTTAAATAAAGAACGGAATGTAAGATCTTACTAAAGTGTTGGAAAGAGATAAATAATGAGAAGGCAAAATGAGCAGGAAAAGAGAGAAGAAAATATTACAAGAGAAGTGGGTATGCAGTGGAGGAAATAGAAAGGCGAAGAAATAATGGATAAAATGACTGAGAGAGGTAGCCGAGATGGACCAAGATGTTCAGAAACAGGAGAGAAGAACGAAGATAAAAGAGTCAAGGTATAATGGAAAGTATAGTACACTAATTACATACCTGATGGTCGGCATACCTGACACTACGGACAAGTCGATTCAGATTCCGATTTAGATTCAAAAAATCGGCGCCAAGAATGGACTGTTTAGTTTAATATGGATGGCCACAACGACAGCCGAAAACCGGATGCGCGATCAGACATATGAATCAGATACATAACCGGAATGAATTGTTCATTCTGGTTTCAGATTCAGATGCTGCAGCTGACAGCACGTAGTTTAATTATCATTACTGTTGCAATAGATGTAGCGTCATCAATTTCCCCTAATATGAAATCAAAAGTTTTGATTTCCATTCTACAATATTCAAAAAACCTTTCCCTGTAATTTTTTAGTTGCGGGAAAAGATGATGGTGTTCGCCAAATGTGCTTCTCAATTTATTTATGTTGTGCACGCCAACTTTGACTGGTTTTAATAGCTATACTTTCTGAAGCAATTAATAAACATGCCACTTCTTCATTCGATAACTCCATAATTACAACTGGCTCGTGCATGCTCTCTTGGTGACGTTTTTTCTGCCTTAACTATGACCACTACATGCAAATCTATATACAGGGTGTCCCAACTAAAATCTGTACCCCCCAACAATTTCAATTTCGAAAAACTCAGAAGAAAACGCTCGAACAGGTCAATTTTGTTATCAAGGGGGGCCAAACTGTACCAAACTTTCAAGTCTTAGATTTCACCCCTTTAGCCAGGGGAGCCACCCCCTTAAAAAATTTAAATGGCATGGGGTGTCCTGTGATATATAATTTTAAAACTTATTCAATTCTCTATCCAAACCTACTTTTATCGATTCGTTTCTACAAAAAAGAGCATAAGAATTTGTTATTTTCCAAATTTACATAAAATACTCTCGATTTGAAAAATAACAAATTTATGCTTTTTTTGTAGAAACAAATCGATAAATGTAGGTTTGGATAGGGAATTGAATACGCTTTAAAATGATGTATCGCACGACCCCCCATGCCATTTAAATTTTTTAAGGGGGTGGCTCCCCTGGCTCAAGGGGTGAGATCTAAGACATGAAAATTTGGTACGATTTTGTCCCCTTTGATAACAAAATTGACCTGTTCGAGCGTTTGCTTCTGAGTTTTTCGAAACTGGAATTGTTGGGGGGTACAAATTTTAGTTGGGACACCCGATATATAAAAATCAATGCCACTTTTCGTTGTAATTTTATAACTCAAGAACGGGCTCACCTACCCAAACCAAATGTTTAGGCTTTGTTCGGACTATTTAGTAGATGGTTTATGTGAAGTTTGCACAAAATCGGTCGAGCGGTTCTTCATTTATCACATTTTTTGTAACAAATGAATTCAATAAATGGCGGATAATTTTGCTGTCAAATTGAAACGGCTGGACCAATTTGGCGTTTTTTTTTTAAATAGTCCTTTAACTTTGAGGAAGGTTCTTATAAAGTAAAACATGGACAAGGGGGCTCAGGGGGGCCCCTTGGGTTTATAACTTAAGAACGGATGGACCGATTTTTAAGATCGTTGATTTGTTGATTTGTCTCCGCTCCGAATAGCAAAATAACTATTAACACATGGACAAGGGGGGCCAGGAGGTCCCCTTGGGTTCATAACTCAAGAACGGCTGGACTGATCTTTATGATATTTGTTTTGTTGGATTTGTCTCCGCCTCGAATAGCATAATAAGTATTAAAACATTGACGGGGGGGTTAGGGGGACCCATTGGGTTTATAACTCCAAATCGGCTGGACTGATTTTGATGATATTTGATTTTTTGGATTTGTCTCCGCCAGGAATAGCAGAATAACTATTCAAACATGGACATGGGGGCCCAGGGGCCCCCTTAGGTTTATACCTGAAGAGCGGCTGGACCGATTTTTATTATCTTTGATTTGTTGAATTTGTCTCCGCAACGAATGGCAGAATAACTATTAAAACATGGACAGGGAGGCTTTTGGGGCCCCCTTTTGGGTTTATAACTCAAGAATGGCTAAACCCATTTTTATGATCTTTGATTTGTTGGATTTGTCTTCGCAACAAATAGCAGAATAACTATGAAAACATGGAGGAGTGGGCTCAGAAGGCTCCCTTGGGTTTATAACTCAAGAACGGCTGGACCGATTTTTATTATCTTTGATTTGTTGGATTTGCTTCCGCCCCGAATAGCAGAATACCTATAAAGACATCGGAAAAATAACAGGGGGCGGGGAGCTTGGGACAGGGCAACGACAATAACAAAGTCCCCCTGGTTCAGGGCAACAATAACAAATAACGCCGGCCGCCAAAATTTGTCGTACCAGGCTTACAAAATGAAAATAGATTTTTAAGGAGTTAACTCCAAAGTTTCACTTCTGTTGCGCGTGGACTCCACACACATTTTTTTTGATAATATCTCGAGAACGGGTTGACTGACAGTTTTCGGAGGCGAGTAACTATTACAATATCGGAAAAATTAACGAAAAAGATTTTCTTATACATTTTGTATGGAATCCGTATATAACACCATCTTTGATTCATGGCAGAAACAAAAACGAACATGGCGTTCTATGCTGGTTCCAGTAATGCCAGTAGAAGGCGTTGTGTGCATTATCATTTGATAAAAAAACTGAACTTAATTCAGCTAAAAAGTTACCACAACATTTATTGATTCTGAGGCGGTACAAAGTTCGCCGGGTCAGCTAATCTGCATTTATAGTTGTAACACTGTCATAATGATACATAAAACTAAAAACTATTCTAACCTTCGACAGTATGTTCAGAAACAAAGTACATAAATAATTTTAATTTTAATACACATGTAGTGATAACCAGATAAGCGCAAACTTTGTCTAAAATTTCTAGAAACCTGGTTTGTAAATTTTATTGGAATACCTCTACTCAGCTTGTCGTTAAATTTTTGTCTAATTGTAAACTGGGTTTAAAAGAAATAAAAGTGGATTCCAACTTTGGATTAGATAATGACGTAGAGATACATGCAACTATTTATAAGGAGATTATTATAAGTACTTACAATTTATTTAAAAACTTAAATTTAAAACTATTATTTAGTAATAATTACTATTTAATGTAAAAGTTATTTAAAGTAAATCACTATCCCTGCCTTATCCACAATTATGACAAACGTATTTCGGACTAAATTACATACGCTCAAGTAATAGCCCTTTTACAACACATGTTATGCAATCGGAAATTCAAAAACCACACGAGTCTCCCGCCCGGCGGGAAACCCACCGGCAACTTGTGATTCTAACAATTCTTCCTTAGTTACAGAATAATTACGTCCTAATTATGTGTAATCAGCAAATAATAACAACCTCATGTTTGCCTGCAATTTAACACGATATGATATTCTTCTTAACAACTACCTGTCCAAATATTCTACGTCAAAGATTTCAAAATTCCACGTTCGCGCGGTCCTGGGAAATTCCAACCATCGGGTTTATATATTTCAAACATAATGATTCCCATTTTCAAAACCTGAAAACAGAAATGTTGTATTTCCGGTTGGCTAAGCTAATTAGAACAATTTTTATACTATACTTGTGTCTTTACTTTTCAATGCTGCCACTAAAAATAGATTTATCAATGGGAAAACGCGGAAGCATGTAATTGCCGATAAGAAATTTCATTTGAGACTGAAGTGAATAACACAGGTCTGTAGAGAAACTACACCAAAACAAGGCAAACTTCGAGCAGTGAAAGGAATAAGTTCAATGTCAGAAACATATAGGAACATTGCAATTAAGCCAGAGCATGAGTTAGGAGTCGGATCAGTTTGCGTTGAACACTGGCGCGACTCAATCGCCTTCAAAAATGAGTTAGAAAATTGAGATTGTGTTAAGTGGGTGTGTTTTATAGTTCATTTGTGTTTTACTTGTGTACCACACCATCACGTTTGTTGATTGTCGTCTTTTAAATTTTTATTTCACTAAAGTCTACACGGTAAAACGTTTTTCTCCTCACGTGTTCATGAATAAAATTATCACTGAATACTATTACAACCAACATGGGTATGGAATATCTCAATACTTTTATTGTTTTACAATTCACATTTACAACACAGTCAATGTCTTAAAAAAAGTATAACATTTAAAGGACAATTTAGACCATATTTGTTGTTTGGACAACAACAAGAATGTGTTAATTTTTGGATAAACAACACTAATCAGTTTTTGCCAATTTATATGAATTCTAAAAGCAAACATATATGATGTTACAGACTTTTGTCGCAACATTTTTGCACACACGTTTTCCGAAGATAATTTTCTCGTACGTAAACACTCACCTGGTAGTTTAGTCAGTTTTTTTTTTTCGAAATTCGACGTACATAAATATTTTAAATGTCTGTCCCATTGTCTGTTCTGATGACGGATAACGACCTTGTTTCGTGAACACAACTATTAGGTCTACCTCCAGGCTGTTTGACTCTGTTTACCTTTTTCATAAACCATAATTTTATTTTTATTTTCTATATTTATTTTAAAATTTATCTTCTTTAGGATATTACTTATTATGTTATAAATATTATTTTAATTACTTAATTATCAGATATTCGTTCGTTTATGTTTTACATTCATGTAATTTTTACAAGGCTGTCAAAATACTTTTGATTTTATTGATCTGTAATAAACGATCGGCAACAGTGATGGGACATTGTCAAATAATGTAATAATGTTTTAATTACTATTGTTTAAATACTTAATTACTTTTATGTCGCTTTGTACGAGTAGTAGAAAACGAATTATGTTCAGCGTGTAGGTATTCTGTGGTGCAGTTTCTACACTCAGCGACACAAAATTCGATCCAAAAGGTTTATTGGACCTTACTTATTCAACTTTGGTCTTACCAACTAACGCTTTTGATATAACTATAACATTTTTAACGTCCTAAACACAAAATAAAGTGCAATTTCGTTTGCAAAATTTAAGTAGTAAACTTTAATTGAAACTCAATTTAATAACGTGTGTTGCCTCCCCGTGATTGAATTACAGCTGCTATTCTTCTTGGCGTATACCCTCAATGAGATGTTGAATCTTCTGCTGGTCAATTTCTTCCCAAATTTGAGTCACTGCTACACTGAGGTCCCTTAAATTTGTAGGAGCAGGAATTCTGCGTCGAACTTTTTTACTACATTGTCGCAGACATACCTACTTGATGGGATTTAGATCTGAACTTCGCGCTGTCAAAATCATTCGTTGAATTTCAACTTCATCCAGGTAATTGTTTTAACAATTCGAGCGATATGAAGACGGGCATTATATTGAATTAAAATTACTCCAATAAAGGGTGCATAGGGCATAACAAGTGGTTCCAGAATATCTCTAATGTACCACCGTCACTAATTCTGTGCGACCTTTCAAACTGATGCCACCCCAAACCAATTGACCCTCCACCAAAAATGAGCCTTGGTACAATATTGCACTGAGCAAATCTTTCTCCTGTACGACGCCACCCTCTTTGCAGACATTTTTGGTGATCTGAGAAAAAATCTGGATCTCATTCATTCATTTCCCAATTTTCATTTCATGAGCAAAACGCAACCGCTCTCTGTGATGTTCCGTCTTCAAGACTGGTCGGTCCATTTGCAGGACTTCTTGCATTTAGACCTTCTTCCTCTAATCTTCTTCTTACTGTTCGTTCACACCCCGAACTTCTAACGCGTTTCGAGCACTAACAGCAGTTGTGTCCCTATTTTGCAATACTTGGAACGTAAGAAAATGGGCTACGATCGGATAAACACGGTCTGTTCGTCCTAAATATTTTCCATATCCAAGAATGGACATTGGCTCATCTATATCAGGACCAGAAAACTTCTCTGATCGTGTAGACACAGATTGCTACGATTGCTGATTCCCATCCGCCGTGTTGTTTTAGTGATAGTATATCCGCTCCAGAATTGGCTAGAAGTGTGGCTGACGTCTTAAAACGCAATGCCCCACGTTTCTGGCTGCACATTTTCCAACATGATATTTTACAAATAACCGTTGAGTAGTCATTTTGCGCGGACGCAAGCAGAAATACTTTTTGCAAATTGATACAATATCAATAAAGTTTTCCTTGTTGGCATTACATACCGTAAATTTTCGTTGCTTAAATGTTTTTGAATCTGGAATATTAATGAATAAAATACCGTCTTTGTAAATCACATCATTTGTGGTACTTTTTGTGAGTTCATCTGTTCTGCAAGCACCCGAAACTCCAATAATGATTAATACCACCTGGAGAAGTGCAATACTCCATTTCTTCGCAATCTTCATCCATGTCCACAAGTGATGTCATACAGTTAATAATCTTCACCTTCGCAAGAACAAGCAAGCACAGCACAACAATGCACAATTTTATTAATAAGCAGTGTAGTGCCCTTCACGATAATTCGTTAGAGCAGAAGTCCATGAAAACAAACAAAAAATAGTCGTAGATTACGTTACATTTATTTCCCATTTCCTAAAATTATTCTAGCGCCCTCTGGTGGTAAAGTGAGTAAATTATTTTACCGCCTAGCCGTTTTTTGCATTTTGCCGGGCTAGCCGTGGAAATACATGCTTTCTTCTCTCTGAAAAGCTGGTAAAATTGGATTTTCTAATAGTGTATGATAAAAAAATCAGTTCATTATTGACTAGTAGTTAATAATTGAAGAGACCGGATTTCATGCAAAATGCATAGGGGTCGTCCATTAATTATGTGAGCTCAAAATGGGGGGGGGGGGCGGAGTCCAGTAAAATCTCATCAAATCTCATCTAAAGGGAGCAGGGGGTCATTCAAAATCTCACGTCAACTTTTTAATTAAAAAATACAGATTTTTATTGCATAGAATTTAAAAAAAACATTAAACTTATTATTTTACTTTTTTAAGGTTTTCTATTTTGTCCGCAAACATATAGACAGTATTAAATATTTTCTATGTATGGGTTTCCCTGAATTGAGACAATTGCCGCACAATTTATTTACCACTCTTTTCGTGGAAATCCCCTCCCCGCCAGAAAAATTGTTCAACGAACAATACAAAACGGTAGTTTATTTTTATTGTTACGTTATTATTTTTCCCCTTTATATTCCATCAGGCTCATCAAAGTTTGACTTTAAACAACACAGAAGGAACATAACATCTTGTATGAAACTCGGCTGTAATGGGAAATTATTGACTCGTCTTGTTTATGAATAGTAGCTCGCTTCGCTCGCCCATACATAATAAAATCATGACAAGCCGAAAAGACAAAATAAAGTTTTTATGGTAAAAATATGCAACGAAATGAAAACTTACGAAGATTTTCAAAATTTGATTTCAAACACTGCAAAAGAAACATAAAATCTTGTATGAAACTCTGCTGTAATGTCTTGTTTATGTGAGTAATGTCTTGTTTATGAATAGTAGCTCGCTTCGCTCGCTCATATATTATAAAATCGCTACAAACGAAAAGGACAACGTAAACGTTTTTATTGCAAAAGAATGTATCCTTTTTAATTTTGGAATTCAAAGTTGACATTTGAAAATGCAAAAATATCGAATTAAGGTAGCAAATTTTTGAGTATAAAATTTTTGAATTCATAGAATTTTGGAAAAAGTTATCGAAATGAGAACAAAAATAATACCAAACAATGACTACAGTATTGGTAAATATGCAACGAAATGAAAAATTACGAAAGTCTTCAAAGTTTGACTCCAAACAACACAAAAGGAACATAAAATCTTGTATGAAACTCGGCTGTAATGGGAAATTATTGACTCGTCTTGTTTATGCATTGTAGAAAATTATTTCGTTATTCATTTTGTTACGAGTTAGAATATATGAGCGAGCGAAGCGAGCTGGTATTCATGAACAATGGAAATCAGTATATTACATAATCAATCCAGTTGCATACAAGATTTTGTGTTCATGAATAGTAGCTCGCTTCGCTCGCTCATATATTACAAAATGATTAAATTTTTTATTGTAAAAGAATGTATTCTTTTTAATTTTGGAACTCAAAGTTGGCATTTGAAAATGCAAAAATATCAAATTTTTGAATATAAAAATTTTGAATTCATAACGCCAAAATAATGCCAAATAATGACTACAGTATTGGTAAATATGCAACGAAATGAAAAATTACGAAAGTCTTCAAAGTTTGACTCCAAACATCACAAAAGGAATATAAAATTCTGTATGGAACTCGGCTGTAATGAGAAATTACTGACTCATCTTTTTTTATGAATAGTACTCGCTTCGCTCGCTCATATATTATAAAGTCGGTACAAACGAAAAAGAAGAGGTAAAAGTTTTTATTGTAAAAGAATGGATCCTTTATATTTTTGGAAGTCAAACTCGGCATTTGAAAAAAATGTAAAAATATTCGAATTAGTGTATCGAAATTAGCGAATTTTGATATAAAAGTTTTGAAATCTTAGAACGCTTAGGTATTTAGCAAAATACATGAACATACATGAAAATTAATTATTTAAAAATTGTTGTGAAGGGGGTTTTCACCAAATCTCATCAAGAGGGGGGGAGGGGTCCAGATTAACAGAAAAACACCTCACGTAATTAATGGACGGCCCCATATCGTATATTATTTTATCTACCAACTTAACAACAGCGCCCTTGGATTTTTACAAATTGTTCCAGTTGTAAATATTTGGCATTATTTACTGTAATTCATGTAAAAAAAAGCAAAGATCGAAGTGAACTATTACAAAATGCATTGTGTAATTTTGCATGAAAATCCGGTCTCTGACTGAGAAATTTCAGTCTCAAAAAATAGATAACCTCAAATTCGTTCCGACTTTTGGCATTATCATGATTAACATTTGAAAAAAAGTTAAACAAATTTGCTAGTAGTGAAAAAATACTAACGATGCTTCGCGTCTTGAGAAATAAAATAGCCAGACTAAGAAAAATGTCTGCTCAACCTTGGTGTATAATTACTATTGTCACATTTTATAGGAAACATAAAGTAACTATGAACCACAAAATTGTTAAGGACGTCTTCTGGTTTTTAAAAGAACTTGGATGAATTGTTATTTAATTCAATGTTAAATAAAGCAATTCTTATGTATTATAGTATTTAAAAAAAAAGGAGCAGTAATTTTTTGTAGATATTTTTTTTACTATTTTGTAGTTTGCCAAGAATTTTTGCTGCTCACATTTCGAATGTGACGTTTAACACGGACCCTCATCCTTATCCAAACATTTAATAAATTTTTACTCGAAATCTTGACGTGAGATGGGCCTAGACCCCCTTCCCTCTCATTTGTCCTCACTTAACTAATTGACGATCGCTTTGTTAACTGTTGATATTTATTTTTATTTGTCTTGTATGTTTGTTGCTTTACTTTCTCTACTCATTTTGGTCTCTTTGATCAAAGGATTTCTCTGGTTCCTTTTGTCTCTTTTGTGCTTTTTTACTACTTTGTCTTTTTAGTCTCTTTGGTCTTTTCGGTGTCTTTTATCAGTTATCATAATAGCCTCTTTAATTTCCTTGGTCTGTTTGGTTTCTTTTGTCTCTCTAGTCATAGTAACTTTACTTTCTTTGGTCTTTGTGGTCTCTTTGTCTCCTTAGTCCATTTAACCTATTTAGTCTTTTTGGTCTTGTATGTTTGTTTGGTTGATTCTTACTTTTTAGTTTTGTATGGTTATTCTAATCATTTTATTGTCTTCGGTACTCCTTTCAGACTCTTGACAAATTTTCTCCCGTTGCCCTCTATGGTCTTTTTAATTTCCATGAACTTTTATAGTTTCATATTATTATTGTTAGGCTGTATCTTTGTTCTTGCTGGTCCCTCTGAACATCTTTATAACCTCTATAGTCCCGTTAGTCTCTGTGGTGTCCTTTCATGTTAGGTTTTTCTTTTGGTCTCCTACCATTTCCTCCATCTTTTCTCTCTTGTCGTTCTCTCCTCTTTCTTCCATTTTTATATCTCCTTCTTTTCCTATTTCACCTTCTTCTACTTCTCTTTTTTTTATTTTTATTATCCTTCTCCTACTTCTACTTCATCTTCCTTGTTTTTGTTCTCCTTCTCCTTCTTTTTCAATTTATCCTCGTTTTCCTCGTATTCCCCTTTCTCCTTTTTTCTCTATTCCTCATTATTACTATCTCCTCTTTCTTCGTTTCCTTCTCATCCTCCTCCTTCGTTTTCTTCTAGTTCTCCTCGTTCTATTTTTTCAACTCACTTTTTGCCTCCTTCTGTTTCCCTACTTCTACTAGTTCTCCACCTCTTAATTTTTCTTCTCCTCCTTTTCCTTTTTTTCTGTATTTCTCCCTCCTTTCCTTCTCCTTTTGCTTATCACTTTTCACTTAATTACTCTTTTTGCTCGTTCTGTGCTACTTTATCTATTTCTTCTTAACCTACTTCTAGTACTGTTCCACCTTTTTTTTCTTCTCTCTTCCTCCCCCCTTCTCTTCCTACTCTTCCGTTTGACCAACTCTCCTTTTCTGTCTCCTTCTTCTATTTTTCTTCGTGCTCCTCCTTTTCCTCCTCAAAGTTTTTCACAATGAATGAAATTGGGACCATAGACTATTCGTAATTTTAACTCCGTAAGGGTGTGTTTGTGAAAAAAATGATAGATAGAAAAAATGTTTATTTTGACGAGTTCTACTTGTGGTTAAATTTTCTGCTAGGACTTCCATAACACCCTGTATTCTCTTTTCTTCTCTTTTCATTTGCGGATGTTTGTCTTCCCCATTTTGTTTCATGTTTAGTATTTTCTATTTCTCCACCTTCTTTTACACCTTCCCCTTATCATTCTATCGTTTTCCTTCTCCTTCTGTTTGTATTTCCTATTTTTCTCCTTCTTCCTCTGATCCTCTTACCCCCTCCCCCTTTTCTCTTTGTATTTCATTTCTTCCTTCTCATCTTTCCTTCTCCTCCTACTTTTCATTTTCAATCTCATTTTTTTTAGTTTTTGCTCCTCCTTCTTCTTACACCTTCTCTTTCTATTTCTTATTCTTCTCCTTCTCCTTCTACTTATCGATTTCGTTCTCCTCTTTCAATTACTAAATATCCTCGCCCTTTTTGGTTTTCTCTTTCTCCTTTTTCTTCTCGTACTTCTCGTTGTACTTCTTTTTCTATTCCTACTCATCTTTCTCATACTAATCGCATGATTTTGTTATGTGATCGCTGATCGCAAGTGAACCCTTATCAATCAAAGTCTCGGGCTGCACAAGAAAGATGAACATAAACACCCAAAGTTTTGAATGGCTTCAAATTCATAATGTTAAAAAGCTAGGAAAGTAATAATTTATATAGGATACACTTGTCAAGGGTAAAACGTAATAGCGATTTAAGTAACTACGAATGTAAGGACGTATTAACATTGAGGCAGACATGTGCTAGCCAAGGCAACGGCGCGGCTTGCTTCTGCCGAAAATGTTAATAGTCGATACATTCCGAGTTATCTTATTACGTTTTTCCGGCTCCCTACACATAATGTAATTCAGTGATGTAGTCCTAACAGCAATGCGTGTAGGTTGACGATTATATTTTTGTGTTGTACCCTTGACAACAAAAGTACACTATTAAGTTCCGTTGTCAAGGGTCAAAAGTAAACAAACATCATCGTCAACCTACACGTATATTGTTGTTAGGGATACATCATTGACTTACACTATTGGAAGCCGGAAAACAAATATGTATAATCGTCAACCTACACGTATTGTTGTTAGGACTACATCACTGACTTACATTATCGGGAGCCGGAAAAATATATTTCTCGAAATGTGACGTATGACATAACCTCGAAAAGGAAAACTTTAACGTTAATAATTTTTAAATATGTAACGAGTGAGCAACAAAATTTGTGATCGCAGTTGGCTAAACGTATATCGGTTCTTTTACTTTACTGTTTACATTAATCGTCAATTCACATTACTAGATGACTTTTTACGCAATCGTATCGATCAAGAATCGACTAAAAATTTTGGATTCAGAGGCTCCTACGATCACGAATTTTGTTGCTCACTCGTTATTTAGAACAACGGGAAAGAATTCGTTCGTATCTCAATCGATACATTAATTTTATTGCTTTGATCATTCAAAATCTTTTGGCTCCTTTATCCGACAGTCGCCGAACCGAAGAAGAGTGCAAAAAATATGACCAAAGAATGTAAAAACTGATATCAGGTTCAAAGAAGTATGGACAAAAAAGTGACAAAATTCTTTGAAATGAGTGTAGATCTATTAACAACACAGCAAACAAGCATGAATTGAAAATTTTTTGCAGTTCTTTAATATTCATAATTTATTCAGACAACACAAGAAAACTAAATGATGACATAAATGTTTATTTTAATCACCGCTTTAGTGGTCAGACGGTTCTAAGAATTACGATTTTCCCTCAACACCATTGTTTAAAATTGACTTTGTTGATGCAGTATTAAATATTTGAACTCATGCGTTGATCTATTTCTTAGGAAGTAATTCAGTTCTAATTTCATTTCTATTTAAATCATCCAAATAAAATAAGTATATATAGACAACAAGTTTCGAGAACAACATATAATTTGAATAATTTATTTTTGGCCACATTTTATACGAGACGTTAAAACATTGTTGTGCATGAGCGTTTTATTATTAGAAATAAATCACACTTAACGTCACAATATCTTTGTTTCAATGTAGTTTTAACTATTCAAACAACATTATTTTGAATGTTTTGCGCTTGAAATGTAAACTTTATAACCGTATCTTAAACGTATAGTCACACTTTTTTATTATGATCTCCGTGATAGATAAAATCGCAGTTTAATTCAGATCCTCAATAAAACTGATATCTTGACAATGCTTATTACAAAATTTAAGGTGTTGATAAGTAAATGAGACACGTCTCGCCAACACAAAGGTATTTACTGACCTAAAACTTGTACCATTTTAAGTAAAATTACTGTATAGAAACAACATTAATTGTGAGCAGTATAATCAATATCAAAAAAGTTAATAAGACCACAATTTTTCCATGTGATGTGATGGTGTGGACGTAGTAAAAACAATGTTTGTGTAGTATCTATGTGATAAAATGAACTATTATAAAGTATCAACTTTATCACATCTGTTAATCATCTTTATTTTAAAGTGATCGTGTGGAAAATGCTATGAAAGACCTCGTTGCAGTGACTTTGGTGGTTTGGTGAGACAGAATGTGCAAATGTCTTCAGTAGTAAGTGTTACCTACAATAATTATTACACGTATTCGATTGATACAATCAACAAAATAATAATAATTAGACAAGCTTGTGTTGGGACACCTTATTATATGCATTGGTATTACTATAAATAATGTTATGGATAATATGTATATATTTATGTATATATAGTATATTATCTAAAAATTTTATTTTTTTAATTTAGTGTGTGGTCGTAATAAAAGCAACTAGCGTGGAAAACAGCACTTTTCCCACGATGTGTAGAAGCAGACCACACAAGTGATTTACACACGCGTTGCACACTATACTATTACTATACGACCACACAATAAAATACCCAAATAAATCTTTTAAATAATTTTTATTTAGATACAGACTAACTTGTCACATTTTGGCAGTTAGAAATATGAACAACTGGGGGTGTATCGGTCGTTTCCACGGAATTTACATTAAAGTTAATGGTTAATGGTAATGTGGCTTCAACTTGTTGTATATTTTCGATGAAACTCAAAATTTCTCAAAACACCTCTCATCCGATTTGACCGGTGCAACGAATAGGTAAACCAGGATAGGTAAACAATGGACCGATCCGGGTGGCATTACACACATGTTACACACTTTTCTTGACGACTTTTTTATCTGACAGAGTCTCAATTTCGCCCGGTTCGAACCTTATCTTTAGATTAATTCTGCGAATTTATGTATTTATTATATATGTATTTATATTTATATATTTATAACTAGTTCGTCAGTTACCTAACATTTGTCAGTGCCTTGTCGCAAAAGTTGTAATATTGTCCAAAGTGTTCTTTTGTAAAACTAATCGAAAGTAAGGTTATGTGGTGTCAGCCATTCCTGCATTTGTTGCCTTGTTGAAGAATATGTTGGTGGTTTATTCACTCGCATTGTATGATACGGAGCGTTATCCATAGCTTTGATTTTATACTACTTAGATTGGCCACGGAATAGGGAAGCCCGTGGCATCAAATTTTACTTTTGGACGCCACTCCTAGAGAGCGCATCAGTCAACTAAACAAATTTTTACAGTCGACCAGATTAATTTTGTGAGCGGGGTCGGTGTGAAACTTTGTATATATGGGCGATAGCTCCTTACGTTGCTAAGCAACCGTCATAGAGACTGGCTAATAATAATTGTAAGATTTTGCAGCATCGCCTGACTGCCTACTTGTAGAGTTGTAAAAGGTTGTAGTTTGAAACGAAAAATCGTAACTTTGTGGCATTTTTTTTAATGATGAGTGGAAACAAATGTCAATATAGAAATTGTATAATTACAATATGTTACAAATTTGTAACCTATTTGGCTTGGCACCGACTTCAAACAGATTATTTTAAATTAGGTGGCACATGTAGGTATCGTGCGAAACGTAACCGTAACCATAACATGACATTTAAAAAAATTTGCTATCAAAAACATGACTTACGCACGTTAATAATATGTACTATGCCAGCGAATAAATTTCGGACATCAAATTTACTGTCATTGAAAAGTTAAATGTGGTTTAGGCCTTATTGTCATAATTTTACTAACCTAATTGTCCGAAATTTATTCGCTCGCACAGTACATGTATTCAATTATTTTTCACTTTTTGAAGTCAGTTCTCTTTTATTTAAGTTAATTTTTTTACAATAATTGTAAATAATGAGTAGAGCTAGTAAAGACGCTTTTCGAATAATGAGGAAACGACGGCAATTAAAAATTTGAGGATTTCCCTCGATTTCCATAGGATGCCCTCATCAGATCCTGACTTTGTGACAATGGGACCACCTCAAGAGTATTCCCTTTCAAATAAAAATTAGTCGGGTCTGATATGGTTTATGACAAACGTGTGGCTTCTGGCGGCTATATCTAATGCGTTATTCTGATTTCACGTGAAATTTATAAGCCGAAAAATAATGTCCCTCCGTAAATTTTATTTTCTATTTTTTTTATGGGTAATCGAATATACAGAGTGATCATAAAGTTCCGCACAAAATTCATAAATTATTTAATGTTCTAATGTTTTTGCGAGAAATGCGTTAAAACACGTCTGGGAATGTGTCAAATAGTTGGCGGGTGGCAATTTGAGCACTTGCGTTAAATTTTATGAAATGGTGTTTAATTTTTCGTTGTTTGCTTTCCAAATTTATTATTTTTCAATTTTTGTCAAGGAATAAAATTTATGCAAAGTATCAATTCTTTACTCTTGTTGAATGGAGAATTGAAAAGTGTATTTAAAACCTACAAAAAAAGTTGGGGTTACCATTTAAAAAAATTGCTGACGGTGTCAGAGTTCAAAAACTATGATCACTCTGTCGGTCAGTTGGGAAAAACCAAAGGGTCATAAACCCTGACCTAACTGCCGACGGTCCGAAATTCAATCTAAAATCAGGAACAAGGTTCCTTTATTCAAATCTCTCTAAAACCTTCGAGTCTTTTCACGCAAAATGTAATGATTCTTTTAGTTCTTGCCATCCAAATATTTATGTTTTTTTGCGAAGTTTTAAAAGAACTTCAAGATAAAGTCTTCATCCTCATGCGAGGGGGCGATAGCATAGTCCGCAGGCCAAACGCGGGAAGCAGCGTTCAAAACACTGTCATTTATACACCAATTTTAAAAAGAAAAAAGAGGGTTTAATTGACCGATTAACATTTATAAGAAATGTCTTAACGCAATAACTACTGTAGTAAATTGACAATTGAGAGGCTATTTTTCTCAAGGAAGCAAGGAAGGCGAAATCAACACAGTTCCACACATGATCGAATCTGGCCTTTTTGACGACATTGAGTTGTGTGGAAAAAGACTTGTTCAAAATGTGCAGAGTCTAATTTCGAATATGAAAAATAATAAAGCAGAAACTTATAATTCTATCGCCTGTAAATTTGTAGGGGGCAATTTCATATAATAAAAAGGAAGAATATTTAGTCCTATTGCACAGGAAAATTTTGTAGTCCAGGAAAATTCGCTAAAAAGTATATCGCGGGACTGAAAAGAAAACGCGAGTATAATAAAACTCGCAGTTATTTCTACGAATTAAAAAAAGGAAGACTACTGCTCCACCTGATGAAAATTACGGTCTGACAGAAATTTATCTAGATGAAAACGAATTTATTAGGAATACGTCAAATGGGGACGTTAAACTAAAGCAAAAAGATAATAATTATTACTTTCCGGTTCAGAGACAATTGGCAATTACTGGTGCTAACAATTATTGCTACTTTGTTGTATGGATGGACATCTAGTGGAATTGTTGTCGACAATTATTCCATAGAAATTTTATTTTGTATGTTCTTTTGCAGATTGAGAAAGATAATTAGGTCCTTTTGGGACAACATTGTGCCAAAATTAAAAAAATATATATTTAAATGTAATGGCCCGTGAAATACTAACAAATAGTTGAACTGTTTCTCCCATTACGATGTCACGTTCTCATTCGACTGTCTCATCAGAAGCAAAGTACGACCAGACCTATAGACATTTTATGGACTTCGGTCAATAATACTTTTATAATCCCGAATGTCGTCTCGGGTGGTGGTTGAATTTAGAATATTGTATTTGTATTGTATTTGCATTTGGGTCGTTAGACAGGTAGAGGTTTATGACCCTTTGGGTTTCTCAGTCCTCCATTTATTTGCGGGCTTCACTAAAAGTTCCGTATCTTAGCAAAGCCTGAAGTAAGTCGTGACATGCCTTCATTTGAGTGCACAATTGTAACGTATGTCGAATATAATTCATACCGCGGTTACAGGCGCTCCCTCTGGTATCCGCGTCCAAAAGTTGTCGAAAAATTGTTTACGTTGGTGGGCAATCTAAGTAGTATAAAATCAAAATCCATAGCCACCCCACTTTTTCTGTCAAAGCCTAACAAACAAAAATGAGCTGTTTTTCAGTCTATCCTCTAAAAAGGTCATTGTGATAGTCGCGGTCGTTATGTTTACTGTCTAGTAGTAAGTCACAGTCTAGTAAAAATCCTGAAGTATTTCCGGCATGTAGTTTGAATTCCACTGGTAAATTTTAATTTTGTCGCGACCAAAGCTTGAAATTTTTCTTACTTCCCCTTCTGATATCTGAAAGTTACTGCCTGTGAATAATTTGTATAATTTTAATATCGCAAAATACAGAAAAAAAAATCCACCGCTGTCATCTTGCAACTTTAAATTTTGACCTTTTTTTTTCACATTTTTTTTTAAACCCATGGATATTTCGTTTTGTTTGTTTCTCCATTTTTATACAAATTCGCTTTTCCCCCAACTTTTGACAAATAACTGACAAATTCAAAAATTAAAAAAAAATCAAACAAAAAATAACAGTATAATAACAAATAGCAAGTTATATTTAGTGACACAGGGGTTTAACATAAAATTAAATTTTTGTTAGTACCTATAATAAAAATTAATATAAAAATAATAAAATGGTTATAAATTTTCTTTGCGAATAAAAATTTTTTATACGGGGCAGAACCAAACTAGGCCAATAGCACACTTTCAGAGAAGAATGCGTTTTGTTTTTAGTTAATACATTTTTGCCAGTGGATACATTTTTCTGATATGCAAGTTCATATTATTTCAAACGAGACTTTTCCGGTAACAAATTGTTTGTACTTGAATTTGTAGCTTCTACTATGTTAGACGGGGTGCACTGACAATGAGAATGACTAGTATCTAAATAACTTTCTAAATCCATTTCAGCAAGATGAAATTATCTGTTGTGACAATGAATAGAAAATAGAAAACTGAGTTATTGTTGTCATCGCACTGTTGCTAGACAACGTGATGCGCCAAGGTTGGTAAACATTAGGTTGTCTCATTGCTTAACTGACTTATTCTAATAGCGTTTCTTTTGAAATTTTCATTAAATCTATATCCAAAGATTATAATAACAAAACGTTAGTGTTTTTTTTTTCTGTTTTACTGGACTGCAAACAATATGTATTAATTTGTCGTCATGGTAACGAAATAACGTGATGCAAGTTCTCTGGCTTGTTATCTTAGTAAAAAGTCATATTTTATAACCTTTTTCAAGGACTTGCACGTCATATCAAATTAGTGCGTATGACTGTCTAATGTCAACAATGGTCGTCAAACATATTTGTTGAAGTATCCCAACCAATCAATATCCATAATTCATATACTTTCACGGACCCACCGCACAGTAAAATCTTCCCCTTTTTCGATCCATATAATAATACGTAAAACTAGTAAAAAACGTAACTAAGGACAATGCACCCTTTGCATTAGAAAAATGTTATAGTGCTCAAGCGCAAAGGGTGGGGCAAGGGTGGTGTTTTCAGCGATCCTGATATTGGGTTGGTAGTACTGTGGATACTGATGCTTGACCAGTTGACTTCAACGACGTCAGAAAATTTATAGTCGAAGGTTGACTTATTGTTGTCACTTGTCAGCTCCACATATTATCGTGTTAGTTTGAGCTCTTTTATGTTTGCTACAAAAACGAAAAGAATTGGTTCTTATCAGGACTTGGAATTTCTTGGAATCGAAAACAGTGGGACCCCTGCACAATATTTTTTCGAATTCGGACATAAAGGATTTTTTATAACCACTAAACACCACTTCTTGTCCTACAGATTTTTAGATTAAAGCATGCCAGTCGGGCTGTTATTGTTAGGGAGTTTCGGAATTTAATGCTGGCGTGGGAGAAATCACTAGATTTAAACTATTTTGGGTGTGGTTTAGTTCCCGCCGCGCATGAGTACTAATAAATTTTCTTCTAGTGCAAAGGGTCCATTCTTCAACAAATCTGTTTGACGACCATTATTGTCAATGGACAGTCATGCGCACTTATTTGATATGACGTGCAAGTCCTTGAAAAAGGTTACGGGCGTTTTAATCAATGACAGCTAAAATTATTATTATTAACAACGTATTATTGACTACCAGAATTATTTTTATTGTGTTTTTACACATGTATTGCCTATTGCGAAAATGTGATATAATAGAAGCTGAGATAAAAATCAATCAATTAAAAATTTATACACACAGAATAATATGTATTTGAAAATACAAACTTCTTTAAGCAAAAGCAGCATTTTACAGACGTTGAGGTAATTAATCTTGGAATTTATTTGAACAAAAAGATAAAAAAATCAAACAATAGAAATTGTAAACTAAATATCATATAAAAAGATATAAGAGATTACCTCTTAATAATTAGATAAAAAAAAGCTCGCCTCGGAATTCTCATAGTCGTGTCTTAATGGCTATGATTAAGTGGTCGTTCTATAATATACTATTAAGCTATAAACAAAATGAAATTTTGTAAAATTGGGATAAACATATAGAAATTTACTGCTTTCCAAGATTAGTCACTATTTTGACATTTTTTGTTTTCATTATTTTGTGTGCAAAAAGTAAGCATATATCTTTACAGCATAAGTTTCTGTACCGCTCGTAAATAAAACTCAGAAATAGATTCATTAAAACATTATAAGTAACATTTTTTTACATAAGATTCATAGAATAATAAATTATGAATAATTAAATTCAAGGTAATAATAATGAAGTATTTTAGGTGAAAAACCAATATTCACTTTTTTGTACGGATATTTCCATAACGTCTTATAACATTCTTTGATTAATGATACTTCAAAGTGGATTGAAAAAAAAACATTAAATACAGTTAAATTATAGGCCACGTTTCATTACGTTATTAAAAAGTTCTACTCTTAATTTCCATTGTAGCAAGAGTAGTAACATTTTAGTGTATAGTTATAAAATCACTGCCTCCAACTTTGCCAAGGATAATAAATCTCCACATTTATGCTTATTTTTCAAGTCCGTGATAAGAGGCCGCTCTAGCTTTGATCAAACAACACACCTACTGATTATTATTACTCATAGTTTTATCATTACTAAGAGGTTGAAAGAATCTCTAATTTATTATTACAGTTAGACATATTCCATGGAGAACTAAATATTATGCTGTTAGTAATGCTTCATTAAACGGATAAATCATTACCCGCTTCTCGTTAATATTTTGTTGTCTATCACGTGGATTGGTTGTGTTAACCTTGGGAAGAATTCATCACTTCCTTCGGTAGACAACGTTAATAATTATCTTTTTATGGTAAACAGGTCTGTTTCTTAAAACGTAGAATTTGTTTCTAATTGTCGGGTGTCGTGAACCTGATTGTTCTACTGTGGCAAATTATATATTTTCTTCTTTTCATAATTGATGACTTGGAAGGCCAAATTGACCAATTACTGTAGAAATTTTGAATAGGGCACAAACGGAACGCTTTTTCATTGTGAATTTAAAATTAGACTTTGAGTTCAACCATTCAGCATAACCGAATTCATATCAATTTATTAAGATATTCCTGCTTTACATTTGGATACTGAACATATTTTTTAAGTGATTTTTATCGTTTAAAAACATAAAAACATTAGTTTAATTTGTTAATTGTGCACTCATTAGTTTAAGGTAGCACTTTCAGGGTTTATTGTTAGATAATAATTTATCATTTTTAAAACTAATATCTTTTGGTATAGCAGTGAAAACATAAAAACATTGGTTTAAATTAATCGTGAACTCATTACTTTATTGTAGCACTTTCAGGGTTTATTGTTATATAATAATATATTATTTTTAAAACTAATAACTTTTGGTATAGCATTGTTTCTTTTTTCGACACATACTTCAGATTTTAATTCCAAAACAAACATAACAGGACATTCCCTTCTTCATAAAGACGATTCCAAATTTAAAAATTCTGTTACATCACGGTGAATCAAATATTAGACATTTAATGATTTTAAAAAAAAAATCCCAGTGATTTTTTTCTGTGACTTATTCATCTTCGGATATTACATCAGCAAAAATTCTTTGAGATTTACGAGCGGCTACTAAAATTAAAAAAAAAACAAGTTTGTGCCCTACAGGCTTTCGGATTCCTGTCATTACAAAACATAACCCATAACGTAAGTTACATTCTGTATTAATTTCAAAATAACGCAACTTTATTCCCAGTGAACACGTTGACGTAAAAATGATGTCAGAATGACATCATGTTACGTCTCAATTTACGTAAGATATAAGTCACACCTGAGTCATAGAAAAGTCATTATTTCACACTTTTTTACGTCAGGATCTGACGTAATAAATATGACATAAATATGACGTGTATTTGACATCATCCTGACCTTATTGATATCAATGTGACATAATAATGATGTAATCATGACGTCAAAGTGTTTTCGTCAATGTTACGTGAATATGATTTAGTAATGACACGTCATTTTTACATCAAAGAAATATCAGTAAAATGATGGATTTGTATAATAAAAATGAGATTAATATGTCGTCTATGTGATATCATCGTAACTCACCAAAGTCAGTATGACATAATAATGATGGAATGATGACATCAAGTTGGTTACGTAAATGTTACCTGAATATGACTTAGTAATGACGTCATTTTTACATCAAACAAATATCATTAATATAATGGATTTGTAATAGAGCTGACATTAAGGCGAAACGCTCAGTCGCCTCAACTTTGGAACCAAATTACGGCTTTCATTGTTAGGCTATCTTAACGTATTGGGCATCAAAATTAGTAAAAAAAAAACCTTCATCACGGCAAAACGTTGTTTGTTCAGAAAAAAAATGTATTGCCAAAATGAGAATCCAATTTTTTTTTTTTAACAAACGTGTTGGTGCTTGATTTTTACTGATCTCTGTATTCGGTAAATGCAAGGTGTTTTTATAAATATTGAAAAATAAATTTGTAAATTGTTCCCAAAGTTCGCTAGTTTCAAGCAATGTTGGCGTGATTCAAGGTAACACAGGCTCCGCCCCTCAGCGGCAGGCAGACGTGTCGACGGCTGACCGTATTATATTTCGTGTGTGCCGCAGCTCGTTCTTAAAAAGATAACAAAAAAGTAAAGTAAACAAAAACGGGCCAGTCGCCTTAATATTTAATTGATTAAATTATTTTGTATCAACCATCAAAAGTTTTCATTCTAATATTCGGAATTGATTAATTCAATTTACTTCACCCCTTTTACCCATTATTTTGACTGTTGGAAGGGGGGCGCGCAAGCAGCGAGCAGTTACTAAAAGCAAATAAAAAGTAATCAGACTGCACACAATAAACCGACTTGGGAACAATTGCTCCTGGTTCTTCCCGTCTTCTGGCGTGCGAAAATACCCTTTTATCTGGAGCCGAAGGCGAAGCGTTAGTGAAGTATAGCGCGTGGCGCTATCCAGCGAGTGTCGGCGGCACTTCAACAAATCGTTGGTATTCTATCCTAGTCTTTTCGTGGATTAAGGATTTTTTTTTGGATTAAAGAGATTTTGTGCTGAAACAAGGTTGCTAAAGTGTAACACAGGGATTCGTTGACTTTTTTACCTTGTTTTTGACGAATTTAACTTATAGATTGGTAATTTGTCGTTCGTTTGATTGGAAAATTGCAATTTAATTATATTTTATTATAATAATAAGTTAATTATTGAGTGAACATAAAACTGTGACTTATCTAATACATATTCATACATAATAAAAAAATGTAGTTTACATATCCGTATGATGTTTTTGTTATGTCAATTTTAGGTAAAAGAAAAACGTATAGCTTATGTAATACTACGACAGATTTGTTATGTCAGCTTTATGTAAGAAAAGGACTTATTACTTATGTAACACTATGACAGATTTGTGATGTCAGTTTTACGTAAGAAAAGGACTTTTGACTTATGTAACACTATGTCAGATTTGTTATGTCAGCTTTACGTAAGCAAAAGACTTATATCTTACATAACACTATGACAGATTTGTTATGTCAGCTTTACGTAAGAAAAGTACTTATAACTTATGTAACACTATGACAGATTTGTGATGTCAGTTTTACGTAAGCGAAAGACTTATAACTTATATAACACTATGACAGATTTGTTACGTCAGCTTTACATAAAATAATGACTTATGTTACGTCACGATATGATATAAATTTTACATATGATGTATGTAACATGTAAGTCATTCAATGACATCATATGATCAAATTTTATGTTAATATGATGTCACACTTATATAAAACAACATGACATCACACTGAGATCATGAAAAGAATCAGTTTTATATCAAATTGACGTAAAATTGTATTAGACACATATGATCTACGTGTGACGTAATTTTTACGTCATGTGTTCACTGGGTTTCTTCTCCCCTCCCCTCTCCTCCTCTGCCTCCTGCCCCCTCTTCCATATGTCTTTCACCCATTTCATTTCTCTTCCATCTACTTTCAGTATTTTCTCTTTTTCCTTTCTCTTTCTTTCTGTCATCCTTAATAAACATAATATGTTCAATCGTCTCATCTTTTTATAGCACATTCTACAGCTTTTTTCTCCCTCTTCCAGCCAATATCTATTCTCCCTCTCTTCATTTCCGCACCTAAACCTCGCCGTCATCTTTCTTCCTTCCCCACTCTCCCCCTCCACAATACTTCGGCATTTCATCACTCATACATCACCAGTGTTTCCAGTTGTACCTGGATTCTCTGATTCACAAAGTAGATTCAACGCAGAAATATGCCTAAGAGGTGGTTGAAGGTCACGGAAGCCATTTTTTTGCTTGCGTTGAGTAAAAATTTACATTTGCATAATTATGAAAAAAACTCCCAGGATTATTAAATTATTATATTGAAACAGGAATCAATTTATTTTCGCCTTTCTGAGGGTATTTTTTAATATAATTACTAAGATTCAGTACAGTCCTGTAAAAAACAACTTATATGCTCCACTAGAAACACTATAAAGTGGATGTTTCACTTTATTTGTGGTGAATGGTAAAACATAGACACTGCGGCACCATATTGCTACACAATTTTTCACTTCTATTTACATACTTGAAGAGAATAAATTATTAGGAATAATAAAATTAAACAAGATTCCGATTACATATAGATGAGATTATTTTAATAGGGCGGTCAAGGTTATTTCCACAGTAACTGAAAAGTTGTTTTGACTGTGTCAAGCTAGTAATTAAATTTTCCTTATTTTTATACACCATTACTGACAAATTCTTGTTTTATGTTATCATAATAAAAAACATTTTATTCGTATGATAGTCACGAACATTATTTAATATGTAAAAGCTGAAAATATTGTCACACGATTTTCCGAGTTATAATTTGTATTTGGTTCTGCATTATTAATGTCTGCCAATGGGTGTAGCTTGAGGTCGTAGTCATTTATACTTTTACCTTGCATTTATGAGGTTGCTCCATTTCATTTTAATGCGGGTCAAGTGAAACATTTTTCTGTTGCAGTTGCCTGGAATCCTGCTACTGGCATCTCATAGAAAAGCGCTTTTGCTACGACGACAGCATAGCGTTGTACGAAGACCCCGAAAAAGAAGAAAAAAACAACAACTTTTTTGACAACTTGGCGTTTTATGATAGTGTTTCTGTGATAGCTGGACGAGCCATTGTGACCATAGATCCTTTGCCGGAGGAAAAACCAATAATCCAACAGCCTACTAGAAGACTTCGTTGGCAGATCGAGGAAATAGACGGTGGGAAAGGTGAAGATGTCGTGACTATACCGCGAATAGTCGAGCAGTCGGAACCAGAGGTCAACATCCAAGAACAAGTACATTTAGAAGACAAGGTCGAAAAGGTAGGAACTCGAAATTGCAACAACACCACATTAATATAATTTATGACAGGAACAATCCGAACAATTCTCAAATTCTCAGCCCGAACAGAAAGAGCAACCGAAACTGGAAACTCTAAAACCTGAAAATCTCCAGGTGCAAGTCCAAAAAAGATCCCTCAAAGACAGGCGTATGTCTAAAAGTCTGTACTTAAAAATTGGTGATCATCCAAAAGAAATACCAATTATCAGACAACAATCGATGCCTAAATTTTACTTGGACACTCCTGAGGATCCGGCACATACATCGATGTTTAGGACCCCCAGCACAACTTTAACGAGTCCCGTTCCAAAATCGTCTGCTTTCGTCTATGATTTGTATTCTGTGGTGCAAATGGAAAGAGAAAGGGTGCAGAATACCGGTGGCGAGGTGTCCGTGACGAGAAAAGAATCAGATCGATCGTCGACACTTTTGCAAATAAGAAATAAAATTAAGTTGAGAAGAGTAAAGAGCAGTTTGGGAAGTCAGATCACTAACCTTCCTCATAGCCATCAGCATATTTAAATAGTTATTTTAATGTAGAGCAATGCCAACAACAGACTACTAACATTATTTTACTTTAAGGAATTTTGTTTCATAATATTTAATAAGAACTGTTAAAATGTAATTTTAGAAAAACAGAATTTCACAAAAAATCTTCATCTTCTAAAATTCCTTCACACTGTCCCTGAAAATACAGATAATAAAAGTTAGTATATTAAATGTGCTGATATTTTTTTACCGTGTTTTCTCCAGATTCTTCGTTTTCCAATAGTTCTTTGTATCTCCTTTTGAAAAAATTACACTGTAATTAAGAGATGGTAGACAAATTCATAATATAACAGAAGAGCACTTACCTTATATAAGGAAAAAATTAGTACAAATAGTAATGAAAGTCCAACAACGGCTGACGCTACATAAACCCATAGAGGTGAACCGGAATATTCAGGCAATTTAAAAATGAGCGTCGAGGCTGTACTAAAAAAACTAAAAAAATTATGTTGGTATTGTTATTCCTGCTGTAAAAGTTCGAACTTAACTCCATAGTTCCATTGTTGTAATAAGCGGTGGAGATAAGAAGGAGCTTGTCTGCATTTTCGGTCAAATTCACTAAAAAGTAACTGATTAACAAAATTTTTCCAATTCAATATGTTGTATATGAGCCCATGTAAAACTCAAAACACTGTTTACGAACTTGTAATTTCAGGTTCTAGTGGACCCTAAACATACAGACTGATCAACAATTAAGATTTCAGTTGGTAGGTAGTACACAGATAAAAGTGCAGATTTATTTATAAAAGTGCAGATTTATTTTTGCCCTCAAGTTGGCGGAATGGCGTTTATAAATGCAAGGTTATGTTTCTTTCATGTAAATTTAAATGTAGATCTCATCTGTCATCGGCTGACAACCGGATCCCAGGCTTACCAGTTTTTATATAAAATGTATTGTTACCTACTCAAATTTTTAATCTTGATCACTCACTATAATGTTACAATGAAGAAATTTTAAACTCTTACAATTAGATAAAAAATTTGATGATTGAAATCTAAAATAAGATAATAAAAATGAATAGTGTTAGAAATAGCTTAATTTTGTGTTTTTCTTTTTTTTGTGTAATCTGTTGGTGTTGCCAAATTTAATTTCTGTTCCTCTAATATCCAGATTATGAAAACTTTACTAGGAAGTAGGAAAACATCTTTATGTGTAAATCTTTAAATGTCATCTTCATTTTCAATCAATTATGATTTTCTGTTAATTTGTTCATTGGTTAGGGAGAGAACATTCTAGTCACTCACATACAGTGTGGAAATTATGTAAGGAATAAATTCAGTAACTAAGTTAGTATTTGCGCTAGAAATAAAACTTAAAAAGCATGTGGTAGTGCAACCTATGTTTTTGATTTTACATTCGCATAGAGTTTTTTATTCTGATTTCAACTACTCAATGGGTTACATAAGGAAAAAATAAATAAAAACGGCACTAAATTTCAAATTAGTAGAATTTCAAAAAATTAACAGATCTGTCTAATGTTATCAGAATGTAAGCAAAAACCATAGAAATCCAAACAAAACAAATTTCCCAAAAGCAATCAATGAGAAAAAATAAAAAAAACACCCCTAAATTTCAAAGTAGGGCTAACAAATTAACAAAATTAACAAAAAGGCTACTAATGTGAGAGTTATAAATTAAAGATATTACACCAAATGTTCGAACTGATGACCCTGCATCATCTGACAAAATCCAAGACGATCATAAAAAGCAGCCAATTCGTTTTGAATGGTTTTGATACACCTTGCTTTTTAAGTGCCCCCATAGAAAAATATCTAATGGGGTTCGATCTGGGGACCTAGCCTGCCATTCTATTGGACCTTCTTCTCCCATCTCTTCGTCCAAATAACGTCGCACCGGGCTTAGTGTGTTGGAGCACCATCCTGTTGCAACCAGATATTATTATTTAGAAGTTCATTTATTATTTAATAAAAAAAAACAGTTTAGACACAATTATTTTGTACCAATTCAGAACTTGTCAACATTGTATTGGTATCTCTATGGTTTTTTCTTAAATTCTGATAACATTAGACAGTACTGTTAATTTTTTGAAATTTTACTAATTTGAACTTTAGCGCCGTTTTAACAAATTTTTTTCTTATCTCACCTATTAAGTATTTGACAACGTTGAAAACAGAATAAAAAACTATTCAAATGTAAAATAAAAAACATAGGTTGCCATTAAAAAAAATTGATAACGTCATAACTGTAAAAAAAAAACGAATGAAAAAAATAGTATACGTTCCTCGGATGCGCTATAATTAGCCCTATCACATGCTTTTTAAGTTCTATTTCTAGTGCAAATACTAACGGAGTTCCTTAATTTATTCCTTACTTAATTTCCACACTGTATATGGAACTTCTATACAATGACAAGATTACATTTTATTGATGACAACATTTTGTCTTTGGCTCATGTGTTTGCTATGTCAGCTGCTATAAGACATAAAACCGATTAGTGGCAGCGATAGTAATAAAAAGAAATCTCTGGGTGTGTCAGGGCTGTGACCAATGATGTTAATTTTAAATTTAAAGTACCTGTACAAGGCTAGCATGGCGATTTTCCTGTATCGCAACGCTTTTTGGTCGTCATTCTCGGTGATCCTCGCCTAAATATGTGTTTATGACCGAAAATAGTATATTATTATACGAGTTCCTGTGTAAATTGGACAATTTCCGGCACTAGTTTCACTCGTTTCACTCGTGCTTTTTTAAGCCCCGAGTCCTGGAAAGCATTCAATCTACACAGTGTAATACAACGTTTTATAGTTCGACACAACCCCGGCAAGTCTTTAAATTGCTTAAAATCCATAAAAATAGTGTGACGTTTATCTGACATTTTATTATTGCATGACAGTGTTTACACAAGCGAAAATTGTGTCGAACTATAAAATTCATTTTTTCTGGTGGCTATCAGTAAATTAGGTAAACCCTCAACATATTTTCCATTGGTTAAGAATTGTATTTTACAGTTCAAAAGTATCGAGTATGTATTTATAAATGTTGATATAATTATATACAGCGTGTAACAGAAATAGGTATCAAGGTTGTGACCAGTCATAGATCTCACCAATGGCAACCATTTTTCTCAATACACCATTGTCCACAAACTGTATAAACTCTGAGTTAGGAAAAATTTAAAATGTAGCACAACAATCACCGTACGCCACTGCAGGCTAATTCAACTGATAACGCCGAGACAAAAAACGGAAATCCCTCCACGTAGATATCATCGCAAAAAAATCAACCGTATCACAGGTACAAGCGAAAGTGTTTTTTTTTCTGCTTTATTAGCAAAGGTCAATCACCGTAATGGGAGGTCATTTATTAATGTAATAAAATGAAAATTTTGGGAAAAGTGATTTTACATTAAGATATTTCTCACTGTTCGAGATCGTAGGAAAAATAAATTTGTATTAAGATAATTTTTGGACATTTAACAAAAACAAAGGCTAACTTCAATTTTAAAACACTTGTTTAACAAGATGGAATTTTTAGAAGCCACAAAATGTTATAAATAAACTCACTTTATTGTCCAATTAATTTTAATATATGTTTTTGACCTGGAGGGTACAAGTGTTGGGCACGGAAAATTCGCCAGACGGTCATATAGGACACTCTTATAGTAGCCTCAACCTTAAATTGTCACGAATTTTTTGTCCATTTTTTTTTTGTTGGAATTGAGACATTGCGGGACAAGTAAGTCGTAACCGATACCATATGAATTCTAACCGGTTTTGATTGTCTTGTTGCAACTGGTTCGACTCGATTGCAAGACGCGGTTTTTGTTTTTGTAAAGTTGAACAGTAAAATATTAATTTGTTACACGTACTGAGGGAAGTTATCAACTAAATCTACATTTTTTGAATACGGTCCTGTCACCATTCCTTTTCATCTTCGCCGAAGAGTCGATCAAGGGTAGAATGTTTATTTCAGAACCAGTTTAGGACGTTCATAGATAAGTTGGTCGTGCATCATTTCCCCTCCCAACCCCGTGACAATTTAAGCTTGAGTATAGCAATACTATGATTACTCAATGATTCCTCAAATGTTGCATAGTTTTTATAAATGTTCGGCGACTTGGAAAGTGGCGATTGGGAAAACGTTGAGTTTTTTTTTACGGTGGTAAATCATTCGAGCTGCCGAAGCATTTTGAAGATCCTTTCCATAAATCAGCACAATTCCCTTTTTTCAATCTTTGTAAGAGCTCAAAAAAATCGGAAGAAAAAAGTACATTTCTTTTTTATAATCAGAGGTACATAATAGGACTAATTGATACAAGCAGAGACTACTCGTCAATGCGAATTTGTGAAGGGGCAAAAATGCTAAAAAATGTGGGTTTTCGCAAAAATGGTAAATAGACATTTTGTGGCTCTTGTCAAGTTCTGTTAGGTACTGGTTAAAATTTTGATATCTATTTCTTTTACACCCTGTATCTATCTGTTTGAGATTTATAAACTCCGATTTATCACCTTGAAATCTGGCACATATACATAAGTGTTTTTCATGGTTTTTATGCTATCCACTTTGTTGTAACTCGCCACTAGATGGCGCTGCAGCACATCAACTTGTACTCCGTTCAAATCCATCGCCATGTAACTCGCCACTAGATAGCGTTGCAGCGGCCTCAACTTCTAAGGTCACTAAATAAAAAAGTCTCTTTCTAAAAGTACAGCCAACGGTTGCGACGTACATCCATCCGTCTCTTTTAATTTCCATGAAGATTTGACAAAGATACTATTTGTTAAAAGTTGTTCTTTCTCGGGCAAAATCACGACTCGGTTGACGAGTCGTTGATGACTTTGAAAAAAGGGGCTTGCCGATTATGACAATAAAATCCTTAACGAAAAAATAAAAATACCTATATCTTATCTTTTTTCCAACACACTAAAACTTATCCTTTATCTATCTCTACCATGAAAAATAACTCATGGCGGTGCGGCACTTTTAGAAAAAGAATTTTCATCTAGTCACTTTATCAACTTCTACATCGTTCAGCCGATCGCCATGAAAATTGGTACATCGGGTGTCCCAACTAAAATTTGTACCCCCCAACAATTCCAATTTCGAAAGACTCAGAAAAAAACGCTCGAACAGGTCAATTTTGTTATCACGGGGGACCAAATTGTACCCAACTTTCAACTCTTAGATCTCACCCCTTTAGCCAGGGGAGCCACCCCCTTAAAAAATTAAATGGCGACCCCCCATGCCATTTGATACATCATCTTAAAGCTTATTCAATTCTCTATCCAGTTCAACTTTTATCGGTTTGTTTTTACAAAAAAAAGCATGAATTTGTTATTTTCCAAATCAAGAGTATTTTATGTAGATTTGGAAAATAACAAATTCTTATGCTCTTTTTTTAGAAACGAATCGATAAAAGTAGGTTTGGATAGAGAATTGAATAAGATTTAAAATGATGTATCACACGACCCCCCTTGCCATTTAAATTTTTTAAGGAGGTGGCTTCCCTGGCTAAAGGGGCGAGATCTAAGACTTGAAAGTTTGGTACAATTTGGTCTCCCTTGATAACAAAATTGACCTGTTCGAGCGTTTTCTTCTAAGTGTTTCGAAATTGAAATTGTTGGGGGGTACAAATTTTAGTTGGGACACCCTGTATAGGTATTTGAGTATAGAGAATATTTTCGATTATTCATTAGTTAGACATTGATAATTCCACATACGAACGAGAACATTGTTTTCGTTGGCATTACAACAAAAATCATATCGACTGCAAAACAAAATAATTTCCAATAATATAGGCAAATAGTGTGTCGTAAATGCACTGGTGGGGGAACCAAAACCTTTCCAAACAATGACTCATCCTTTCCATTCCATGCTTCGAGCATTTGAAGTTAGGGGCTGTCCATTAATTACGTGATGTGTTTTTCTGTTAATTTGGACCCATCCCTCCCCCTTGATGAGATTTGGTGAGATTTGGTCAAACTCCCCCTCCCCCTCACGTGAGATTTATGACTTAAATTTTTTAAATAATTAATTTTTATGTATGTTCATGTACAGTGATCATAAAGTTCCGCACAAAATTCATAATTTAGTTATGTACTGTTTTTGCGAAAAACGCTCGATTTTTGTTTTTAAATTGCCATCTTTTGACATAAAATTTTGTTGATGACGTCATTTGTTTTCGAACTATGACACCGTCATCAATTTTTTTAAATGGCAACCCCCAACGTTTTTTTGGGTTTTAGATGCACTTTTCAATTCTCTATATTCAACAAGAAGTGATACCTTGCATAAGTTTTTTTTTTAAATGTTCTACTTTAAAAAATTAAATTTTTATTCCTTGAAAAAATACTATTTCACTACGAATCTGGAATGAAATTGCGCAGATTAGTCCCGAAGTGATTGAACAAAGTACTGCAAGCGTTAAAACACGTCTGGGAATGGGTCAAATAGTTGACGGGTGGTAATTTGAGCACTTGCCTTAAATTTTATTATATTGTTTTTCATTTTTCGTTGTTTGCACTCCAAATTTATTGTTATTTTTCAATTTTTTTCAATTAATAATAAATTTTATTTTTGATGTCAAACGTAATTTTTTCAAAAAAAAAAAAATATGCAAAATATTATTTTTTTAATCTTGTTGAATAGAGAATGGAAAAGTGTATTTAAAACCCAAAAAAAAGTTTGGGGTTGCCATTTAAAAAAATGGATGACGCTGTCATAGTCCAAAATCAGATGACGTCATCATCAAAATTTTTATGTCAAAAAATGGCAATTTAAAAACAAAAATCGACTTGTTCCAGCGTTTTTCGCAAAAACAGTACATACTAAATTATTAATTTTGTGTGTTAATTTTGCTAAATACCACTACATATTTGGAAAAATAATAATGCGTTTAAGGCACACTATAAGAATTACCTTCCCTAATTGTTCACTCACTTCATGGGCAAGGATTTCCACGAAAAGAGTCTGGTAAATAAATTGTGCGGCAATTGTCTCAATTCGGGGAATCCCATACATATGAAATATTTAATACTGTCTATACTCGATATTGCTATTGTAATAAAAAATAGTTTGCGGACAAAATAGAAAACCTAAAAAAAGTAAAACAATAACTTTAATGTTTTTCTTTTTATATTCTATGTAATAATAATGTGTATGTTTTTAATTAAAAAGTTGACGTGAGATTTTCAATGACCCCCTGCTCCCTTTACATGAGATTCGATGAGATTTTACTAGACCCCTCCCCTCCCATTTTGGGCTCACGTAATTAATGGACGACCCCTTATGTAAAAGTGGTTTAAATCAACGTTCATTTTCTGAGTTTAAGAACACGTTTTGAAGTCATGGTTAAACGTGGGTTAAGCCAGGGAGGTTAAAGCTAACTACACTTGGATGAAACGTAAAGTAAATGAGAACAAAGATTACAGCGAATGACAGTAACCTCATTATTTATTGTGCGATTGTTTGGAAAAGTCCCCACTCAGTGACGTCACGACTTTTCCAGTTTATAACAAACATTTGTGACTGATTAGTAATTGGTGACTGAGTTTGAAATGGAATACCATTACCATTCGAATTGTGTTGAGTGCTGGACGTCAATATGAATAACCATAACTGTCCCGGTGAAACCCACAAGAAATACGAGAGATAGTAGCACCAGTAGGTACATCACCAACCAGAACGCCAAGAACAAGATACGAGACATCCATTTCTTGCTGCACGACCATCTTTCGAGAAACAACCCTCGCCTGCTCTCTTGCCACGTAATCACATTATTTTACATTGTTATATTGTTTATAATAAAAACGGAGGTTCTAGTAACCCTGCAACCTAAGCTCCAAACTTGTTCTGTTTATAGGCGACTGACATTTGTGTTACACACAACTAAACTATCTTTGGACTCCTCATCTGTCACCAAACATTAAATACTGGAAATTATTTGAAATGCCATCCAAGAAACCAAACATGCGCGGCAACTGTCAGCCAGTAGAGCTGCTGAAACATCTGAAGAGCGAGATGCATAAATTGAGTGAGTGCAAGCTTCTACTTCAAGAGCTGCTGAAACATCTCAACAGTATGAGGTACGAGTTGCAGACCTTCGCGAGAGAGCGTCTACTTCAAGAGCTGCTGCAACACCCGGAGAGCCAAGCAGACGACGCGTTCAATTACGATAGAGACTGTGATTACAGAATGCATCATGTGCTTACATTGTCGGGTTTTGAAGTTTCAGAAAGAATCGCCTCGGATGTGTTGCTCCAAAGGCAAAGTTAATTTGCCACCACTGGCTGAGCCACCAGAAGCACTTTTAACTTACGTGCAGTGTAGAGTGCCCAAGAAGACTGGCGAGGAGATCAATGAATTCACCCCAGCAGTGCGCATCCAGAAAGTCGCGTCTAAGACCAATGAAATGGGCTCATCAAGCAACCCAATGCAACATACACCGAGGATAATCTGGATAGTTGCTGATGACGCATTTCCCAGAATCCAAGGAGGTACCAAGAACAATATACCAGACCGATGCAGTGAAATTGGCAATAAATAGCTTTAAGCCTTCCAAATCGTCAGGAAAAGACGGAATCTTTCCAGCCTTGCTGCAGAGGAACAGATTGCTCCCTCCCTGATAAGTGTCCTCAAAGCAAGTCTTGGAGGGAAATAAAAGTGGTTTTCATACCAAAAAAGAGCAGATGGCCTCTAGAAGAGGCCAAATCATATCGCCCCATCACCTATTCTCCTTTCTCCTAAAAACAATGGAGAAAATTCTGGATAATCAGATCAGAAGACAACTTCTTGGAGAAGCGACACTTCACCACAAACAGTTTTCACCATCCTGTAAAGAGATGGAGAGGACTATCGTGCCAAAAGAGGTAGCTGTTGGAATATTACGGAGAGCGTACGTTTGATAAAACCTCATACAAGTTTATAAAAAATCAGCAGAACGACCGGGCATTGAACTATCCACAATTCGCTGGATCGAATCAGTGCTCAAGGGCCGAGTAAAACGGTCTCCTTAGGTGGGGAAAAAGCAGCGATAAGCACAGCAAAGGGTTGTCCGCAAGGTGGCATACTATCACATCCCTTGTGGTCGCTCGTTATGGGCCACCTACTGAAGGGGATGAAGGACGCAGATGACCTAGTCACACTAATCAGAGGTCATCTCAAGCCTGAGATGTTCTAAACATAATAACCAGATGGTGCGACAAGAAGGCACTCAGAGTAAAGCCTAAAAACCATCATAGTTCTATTCACTAATCGCAGGAAGCTACACCTTTAAGCTCCCCAGTTGCATGGACTATCTATACAGTTTTCTAAGGACGTGAAATAACTATGGAATAGTAAGCTGAACTGGAAATAACATGTCGACAGGACTTTTGCTAAAGCAACGGCCTCTTTTTGGGCATGCCGCAAACTAAAACCAAAAATGATCTACTGTACATATACAATGGTAATAAGACCCATCGTCTCATATGCATCTTTGGTATGGTGGACGAAAACAAAAGAAAAGACGACGCAAAGCAAGCTGCAGAAACTGCGGCGGTTAGCGTGTCTGGGAATACCAGGGACTATGAACACAACCCCCACGGCAGTCCTGGAAGTCTTGCTGGACCTGCTACCTCTCAACTCGTATGTGCAGAGAGAACGGCTCCCAGACTAGGAAATTAAAACCAGGTGAAGCCTGGAATGTTGTAAAAAGCATTGGTTGTAATGCCTAAAGTGCTCGACTTTGAAACACCGTATGAAGTAGTCATAAATGATTGCCACGTAGTTCGAAGCCATATAACACAATTAGGGCACAACTTCTCCATCTGGTATATAGATGGATCAAAAACAGAGCAGGGGACTGGAATAGGCTTATATGGCCTGAACCACAGGGCATAGATAACACCATAACAATCATGCAGGCTGGAATACTTTATATAGACCTGTGTGCCCAGGTGTGCCTATGCAGGAACATTAAGTTTGTTGCATTGGTCTGTTTTCATTTTGTTTAGTGGCTTTATACAGGCTGTCCCATTTAAAACTCCCCAGTCCAGATTTCTCCGAATTGATTATTGTGATTGAAAAATCCTCGGACAGGTCGATTTTGTTTGCCAGGGGCACAACTTTTCAGGTTCCTTTCAACCCTCGGCATTTCGCCCTCTTCGCGAGGGGGCTGTTAGCCCCAAAATCTTAAATGGCACTATGGGCCGAGTGATGCCTCATTTGAAAGGTATTGAAGGCATCTCTACAACTAACCACTTACTTTTCAATATCTTGCAGTTTTGACCGTAAAAACAATAATTTTTAATTTTCAAGATATTGCACATTTTCTCATGCTATGTCCCACAGAAACCACAAAGACCAACATGTAAGTCTGAAATTAAATTTATTGAAATTTTTGGGTCATTAGGTTGTTGATTTTGATTGCTAAATAGCGCGAAGGAGTTAAAACTGAATGTAGAGTATGCGACACCATTATTTTTCAATAAAATGATCTAATTAACGTAATAAATGTTGGATATGGCCACCATTCATTTCCATGCAAAAATACAGACGATTTTCAAAACTGTTCGTGATGCTACAATTTCAATAAGCCTAATTTCAGCAATAACATGTTTGTCTTTGTGGTTGCTGTGGAACACAGCATCAGAAGATGTGGATTATCTTGCAAATAGAAAATTGTCTTTTTTTGAGATCAAATCACCAAAATATTGCAAAGTAAGTGGTTAGTTGTAAAGAGGTCTCCAATACCTTTCAAATGAGGTATCACTCGACCATAGTGCCATTTAAGATTTTGGGGCTAACAGCCCCCTCGCGAAGAGGGCGAAATGCCGGAACTTGAAAGGAACTTGAGAAGATGTGCCCCTGGCAAACAAAATCGACCTGTTCGAGGATTTTTCAATCACAATAATCAATTCGGAGAAATCTGGACTGGGGAGTTTTAAATGGGACAGCCTGTATATACAGCTTAATGTACCGTTAAATGATTACGAGATATTTCTTGAAGCATTGAAAATCTTTTTGTTAGATAGATCTTTCATTATTATTGGTGATCTTAACATACCGAATTTTAATGCTGTACATTCACATTGTTTTACATAACTTTGGCCAGGCTCTTGATGGATATCAGTATAACAATGTAACTAACGTAAATGACAAATTACTAGATTTAGTTTTAGCAAATCTTAAACAAAACATAGTGGTAACAAGAGATGAAAATCCTTTTGTTGCTAAGGATCAGTATCACCCAGCGTTGTCTATATGTGTTGATGTTTCAGCTCATAAGTGCAATTCTTTTCCATCTGCTCAAAATATCAGGTATAATTTTCGAAAAGCTGACTTTACTAGCCTGTATAGAGATTTATCAACGGCTGATTGGTCCAGTCTTGTAAATCATAATAATGTTGATGATTGCTTAAATGCTTTTTATGTTATATTTTATAATATCCTTGACCGCTCTGTTCCTAAATTTGCTGCTTGTAAATCACACAATTATCCATTTTGGTTCACGCCTGAAATAATACGAAATCTTAAACGTAAGAACTACTGTAGGAAAAAATGGAAATTGAATTCGAAGTTCGTCTTAATCCTAGTAGCCTCTTTAATTTCTTACATTCAAAGCAGGGCAATTCTCGTATTCCTAGTAAGATGTATAGGGATGATGTACACTTTGACTCGCCACTTGATATTGTTAATGCTTTCGGGAAGTATTTTTCCAGCACCTTTTCGCCAAATATGATTAATGCAGGTAAAGTTCAGAGCGACTCATTTCGGTTAAGTTTCAACTTGTTGCCAGTCTCTGATAATGATCTGACGAAAATTATCGCCAAGTTCCCAATCAAACTAACAGCAGGTGATGACCTTGTGAATTATTTTCTTCTACATGATTGTTGTGCTGCACTGGCCATACCCCTGCGCTCTATAATCAACCTGGCCATATCGACTTCCACTTTTCCATCTTTGTGGAAACGAACTAGAGTGATACCTGTTCAAAAAAAGGATAATCGAACCGACGCCGACGTGAAAAACTATAGGCCTATTGCAATTTTGTCTAACTTTGCCAAGGTGTTTGAGAAAGTAATCTACTCTAGCATTTTCAATAATTCGCGTGCCCTTCTTTCTATTTACCAACATGGGTTCCTACCAGGTAGGTCAACATCTACTAATCTTGTAATATTTACTCAATTTTTATCTGAACATCTTGATAAGAGAGATCAAATCGATGTGATTTACACAGATTTGACCAAAGCCTTTGACTTGGTTGATCATGGACGATTACTAGTAAAGTTAGCTGACTTCGGATTGGCACCTTCTCTTGTAGATCTCTTGGAATCGTACCTTTCCGATAGACCCAATTATGTATTCTATTATGGCCATAGTTCCTTTGAATATAATGTCCACGTCAGGTGTCCCTCAAGGGTCTAATCTGGGCCCACTTTTGTTTACCTTGTTCATTGATGATCTTTTAGAAACTCTTAGCTGTAACAGACTTGCATTTGCTGACGATTTAAAGATCTTTGCGTCGATTAGATCGCTGGAGGATATTGATCTATTGCAACACAACTTGAATACCATTGACGTGTGGTGCAGGGTCAACAATCTGAAACTAAATAACGATAAATGCTGTTTTATGTCCTTTACACGCAATAGGGTTAATCGTATTCACTCCAGCTTCTCAGTAAAAGGTAAACAATTATCTGAAGTTAAGTCCTACAAAGATCTTGGTGTCCTGTTCGATACAGATCTTAGCTTTAAGTTGCATATTGAAGGAACTGTCTCAGCGACCTCTAAAACGTTAGGCTTTGTATTACGGAACTTAAAGGATTTTTATGAGTTGTCAACCGTCAAAAGTTTATATTATGCTTATGTTTTAAACAAACTGGAGTATTCATGTATAGTTTGGTCCCCTTTTTATATTTGTTATCAAGTTGAACTAGAGAAGGTGCAGCGGCGCTTCTTTAAATATTTATCATTTAAATCTACAGGCCAGTATCCGATGAGGAACACTGATTATGCAAGTCTTCTTTCTGATCATGATTTTCTTCCGCTTACTACCGGTAGAAATATACATTTTGCTCACTTTGGATGGAAAATCATTCACAATAAAATTGATAGTCCCAATCTACTCGGTGGTTTAAAATTTCGTGTTCCTCGTCTGAACTCGCGCTACTCTTGCACTTTTGAGCTTCCAACACCTAGAAGCAACTTATTATGGAACTCGCCGTTAACCAATATTTGTCGTCAGACTGATGCTTGTTATAATGATGTGTTTCATGATAGTCTTTAACTTAATATTAGTTTTTTTTTTAATTTTATTATTATTTTGGCATTGTGTTCATGTCTTCTCTTTTCTTTATATGTATGTATTAGGTTTATTCTGTATTAATTGTCCTATTAATGGGTAACTGTTGGGCAATAAAGCATATTATTATTATTAAGAGCAAAAGAGTCTGTATTCTGTCTGACAATAAAGTCACTCAAAGCTCCATGCCCCGATCTGCGAATGCAGACAGTCTGTCAAGAAACTGGCAAAAGGTAATAATGTCACTATTAGCTTTAGTCCAGTAAATCTAAGTTCGATAAGCCCGTTTCCAGGAAAAAAATCCGGAAGTTTTTTTCTCAACGGTTCTATACATTTTTTGGTCGCTGAATCCGAATTTGAGGTTTGCCCCCTCGCGAGAGGTGAGCTAACTTCAGGAAATGCAAGAAACTTCAAAAATTTGACTTTTTCCAGTTTTTTGCTTATAACTCGAAAACGAGGCGTTCTAGCTAAAAGACTATTATATACAAAATTAAAGTAGATAAAATTTCCTACCAGAATATGGTATTAGATTTGCTTCTCTCTTTAACGGGACGGCCGCTAGAGCGTTCTGAATATAGAGCACTTTTTCATTTTGTCAGTTAATCAACGAAAGGAAACTTTCCTTCAGTTGAATATTTACGTGAATGTTTGAGCTTTATGTGCATAACATGTCTCGAAAATGCTTCATTTGTGAAGGATCCTTGTTAGATGGATTAGAGAGGACTGTATTAAACAAAAGGAGTTGCAGTCTTTCATTGAGGTTAGTAAAAATTAGGTCCACGAAAAATGTAGAAAGCAGTACACCAAACAAAAGTCGATTGCTGCTTATATTAAGAGGAGTAGAGAGGATGGTACTGCGCCTTTATTACGTTCAAATACCATTCAGTTTTCATTCAGAACGCATTGCTTTTTGTGTGGTGAGGAAGTTCCCCCAGATATGGAACCAAACAAATGAAAAAGTCAGCAAAGAAACGTAATCCTGTTTTCCACATTTTCCACAAAGAGCGAAAAAGTGGTCTATATTCAGAGCGCTCTAGCGGCCGTCCCATTAACGATAGAAACAAACATAAACCACAGTCTTGTAGGAAATTTTGCCTACTTTAATTTTGTTTATGGTGGTATTTTCGTAAAAACGCCTCGTTTTCGAGTTATAAGCAAAAAACTGGAAATAGTCCGAAATTTTTGAAGTTTCTTGCAGTTCCTGAAGTTAGCTCACCTCTGGCGAGGGGGCAAACCTCAAATTCGGATTCAGCGACCCAAAAAAACATATAGAACCGAAAAAACTTCCGGAATTTTTTCCTGGGAAAAAACTAGATTTACTGGCCTTGCCTTAATTTGAAATCTTATCAATTTACTATAATAATTATGTATCAAAATTTCTATAATTTCAAGTTTTGCTGTTTGATAATTCCTTGATGTGATTTTTGGTAAATCTGATGTTTTGGTGTTTCGTTTATACAGTATTTTGAGATTTCGTTCATTTGATGTATTTGCTATTACGTTAAATTTGAAATTTTGTTTACATACTTATGAGGATATGAGTTCCATAACTCGCTTGTTGAATGCTAAGTTATTTTTGAGAAATCGCAAAAAACTACTAACTATTCTACTAAATAAACCACCAAGTTTTTGCTAATTCGTTAATTTCGCTAATTTGCTATTTTGCTGATTTGAGATTTCATCAATTTGCTATTTCGTTGAATTGATATTCTTATAATTCCGACACTTTAATGTTTCATTAATTTAACATTTAGTTATACTACTTTATTTTACCATTTGTCGATTTGCAGTTTCGTTTGATACCTTTTAAGATTAGATATTTTCTTAATTTCATATTTCAATTTGATAATAATTATGTGTATTACCATTTCTTTAATTTTTGTTATTTTGTTACGGACCAATGAACAGTCGCTATTACAATTGCTGCAGTCATTGTGGCAGCATATTGCATGTCAAATACCTCAATTACCTGTCACCTTCCACCACATTATTAATAATTTGGGCGTTTTCGTGAAATAGTCTGAGGAATATAATTCGAGTTGAGATTTCGCTGGAAAAATTTACCAATTGTGGACTCGAGTTCTACAATTTTGCTCATGACATTGATCAAAAATCACTCAACTGCGTTTCGTGATTTTTATGACAATGTCATTTGCAAAATTGCTAGGCGAACTCTCGTAACAATCGATAAGTTTTTCCGACGAAATCTCAACTCGAATTATATTCTTATTATATTATTACTGATAATATTTATTTAATTTACTATTTGGATATTTCATTATTCTTTCTGGTTTCGCAGAGATATAACATTTACCTTATTCTTCTACAGGTCCGACCTATAGATTTTTTACTAAAACTATTACTATTATCATTCTATAATTATATAGCTTGTAATAATAACAATGGTTGTGTAATCCTTCCATATTTTATATTTGAAGGAGACAATTTTGAAGCAATTCCGATTTAATCCGGTCCTTTTAAAAATTTGTTTGATATTCATAAGGCTTTTTGAAGAATATTTTCACATATAATATCATTAGTGCATAGATTATTTCCGATAATTTTTTCGAGTGCATTTCAAAAACGTATTAATTAGCCGTTTTTGAAATGCACGAGAAAAAATTCAAGGAAATAATCTATGCACGAATGGTATTCGGGTAGAGAATCCCATGACGCTTCCGAGGGCCATTAAAGTTTGTGGAGTTCGACTTAAATATATGTATTTAAATTTTAATTTAAATTTACTCCACTTGGATTTATCGACATTCTTCTGGTTAATAAATGATTTGTTACTTATTTATTGTAAATTGAAGGCTTTTTAAAATTAAATAATTTCACGTTCAAATGTAGATTTTAATTGTTTCCAAAAATTACCACTTACTAATTTCAGTTAGGTTAGGTAAGGAGAAAAAATTACCGGAATAATCTCGCGGTTACAACGGAAACGTCTTAAGATCCCATTGCTTCCATTGGTTCATATAAACCTACTTTTATCGATTCGTTTCTACAAAAAAGAACATACAAATTTGTTATTTTCCAAATCTACATAAAATACTCTTGATTTGGAAAATAACAAATTCATGCTTTTTTTGGAGAAACAAATCGATGAAAGTAGATCTGGATAGAGAATTGAATAAGCTTTAAAATGATGTATCACGCGACCCCCCATGCCATTTAAATTTTTTAAGGGGGTGGTTCCCCTGGCTCAAGGGGTGAGATCTAAGACTTGAAAGTATGGTACAATTAAGTCCCCCTTCATAACAAAATTGACCTGTTCGAGCGTTTTCTTCTGAGTCTTTCGAAATTGGAATTGTTGGGGGGTACAAATTTTAGTTGGAACACCCGATATAAAACATTGTAATGAAACAATAAATATTCTCAGCATGCAAGAATATCTGTTTGGAATCTTTACCTTTCAAAGCTTAACACTATTATTATGCGCCCAAATCTGTAAAGGTTAATTGTGAAAACTTTTTTGTTTGGTTCCGACGGTTGTAGTAAAGCTTCCGTAATAACTCATGACATAAAAGCCACTGGTGTGCATGTTTTAATAATTTATTTATTGGAAATTAAGCGACTTTGTTAGCACATATTTTTGTAATTACCTCTATTTGGGGTTTCAAATCTTTAAGTCATATCTGCATTTAGATCACACGCCTGCAATGCTGGTTACGAGTAAACAGTCAAATGTCAGATCTAATCACTTGACGTCGTTTTTTGTTGAACACACGATACATATTCCGAAAGACAGAACAACAACAAAACACAACAAATCTTACCTGCCGCATCAGCTCGAACAATTAATTTCAATGTAAAAACTGCGTTCTTATTTGACTTTGGTAAGTATCCTTCTGTACAAGCAATTGCAGTACAGTTGTCAGAAGTATTACCACAGCCAACTATCTTCGTATCAACTTCTTTTCGAAGTTTTACAGAATTTGTTAAATTCCAGATGTTTTCCTTGACGAAGCTGCAGGCTTTTGTCATGTCATTTAGAGTTACCTAAAATATTATAAAACCATAACTGTATTATAGACTACAAACACACAACTTACTTCAGCACTTTTAATTTCCAAAAAATTACTTCCGTTTACATTTTGTGGTACAAAGAGGGTGAAATTAAGATCCAAAGGGCTTGGACCGAGGTTTGCGACCAAGAAGGAATGGACTATTTTTATGTCTTTTGACTTATTGAGAATAACACTCTCGGGCAGAGAACGACTGCGAACATGAAACTGTTATCTGAAGTACCATAATTCATACCTACTTGTTTATGTAAGGACTGTTTTCAAAAATAACGGGAATTTTGATACGAAGTTCGTTATCTGACGGATCCACATCTTCTCCGATACTTGTTACAGCAAAATTTATTTCTGCATATTTCTGAGACGGAGAAAGATTTGTCAAATCTAGCAAAAAGCTTTTTTCAATTTTTTTGTTCAATGTTCGAGCAACTAGGCAAATATAACTTCCGTTTGTAAAATCGCACTCTCTCAGATTAATCAGACTTATTTCCGGTGGCACTATCAGTTGTAGTCTCGTTTGATAGGCTGATTCACCAGAATTGCTTACGGTGACATTGACTTTCACTTCTTTGTTAACACCAAAGATTAGTTTCTCTCTTAAATAAAATACGTCGATAGAAATGAATCACGTTAAGTTCGTGGTAAACGTACGGTTCAGTTGTTGCTTTAATGGTTAGATTTGTTTGACATAAATCATCTGTTCCACATTCATATGACATCGGAATACTTAAAGCACTTTCGGTTAATTTGGACATTGTGTTAAGTGTTAAACCAGTTTTGTATCCGTACGGAATAATAATAGGATCAATACTTAAATGTTCTTCCTAAAACAGTTACGAGTAACATTAAGTTGCAAGACAACCAATAGAAGCACATTTAAGAAAATGATTTCAGGGAAGCACCGAAGAGCTCCTGGTAAAATCTCAAATGTTTTTGTTATCAGTTTTTTGGCATTCAGAATACGATCATCGCCTAGAGTAACACTTGTTAAAAAATTTAGAGATTTTTCCTGATTTCCATTTCGGTACTTGAAAGAGATGCAGAAAGTTATCGAGAAATTAGTGGAGGACGTGTATAATATATTTGTATTTGACGTAAAGTTTACCGACACGTCGAATAATTCGTTGGCGGTAAAATAAAAAATCTGGGCACTTTGGTAAGCGCCAATGGCAATATCTAAAATATCATTAATAAAGTTCACATTCCCGCATTATTATACTTACTGTTGTGTTTGATATTATTTATATCTTTCCCATTAGACAAACCCAAACCAAAACCTCTAACATTTGCACCTGGATACTGAAAAGAAAAATGGGAAGGACTAATACGATAAAATTTGTCCTCAGAGAAGCCAAATTGTGTGCCAAAGTAAATGTAGACCGCACCTACACCATCGTCTTCGTATGGTGCAGAAATTGCACAGTCTGCAAACAGGGTGTTAATGCCCGTCAAAAAATTAATTCAAAGATGGTATTTGTTACCTGAGTATGAATCCAAGTCAATATCTCCAATTGCAGCCATCACAGTGCCAAATCTTGAGAAAGACTTCTTAGGTGATAGTTTTAAAGGAGGGTTAAACAAGACAGATTCGACCTGTAAAAAATATATCAATGCAACGAAATTTCAACTCTTATAAATAAATAAATAAATATACAGGGTGGTCCCGATATAACCTGCCAAAAAATCCAGTAATAAGGTGACGATGAGTAGAACTTAAATACAAAAAAGTTTCTAGTAAAAGTCTTTTTGTTTTTCAGATAAAAATTCTTGAAAATTTAGTCCAAATTTGCTGTACGCTAATGAATTAATCGGGATTAAAAAGGTAGTTCTGGTTGCTTTGCAAAAATAATTGCAATTCCTTTAGCAACGGCACCTGTGACACCTATCACATTAATTTGTCAAGTTTGACTTTAAATTTGCGAATTCAAAATGAATTTCACAAAACAAGAATACACCGATATACATTTACTCTATGGCGAAACACGTGGTAATGCAAAAGCGCTAGGCGACATTTTCCCGAAAGAACCCTTTCGTCCCGTTACACTTTTGTGGAACTACATTTACGTTTATGTAAGACTGGTTCTGTGCACACGCTATCATCTCTACATTTATTTTATTTTATTTATTTAACGCTTTGACGAACACCACTTCATTTATTATTCATTTCTCATTCATCTATAAAATCAGCCTTTTGTGCGTAGATTAGAGACGTAAAGCACACAACGTACAGCGTGTTCAATAAATGTCATCAATTTTATTCAATTTGTCAGATTTGTCACAAACGATACAAGTATGGTTGCTTAGATATTGTCATCCTTACAAACTACACTAACAATTACTTCCTGATTATGTATTTTTGTGTTCAGTAGCGTCGAGTGAGTGTGGATAAGGTTTAATTTATCCCCATTATTTTGGACCTAACAAAAAGGGGTTTTCCGGACTCGTGGTATCCTTCTAATGTTCCAGAATTTTTTTGGCAGGTTATATCGGGACCACCCTGTATATTTGCCCAACAGAAAAAAAAATCCTTTTATAGGACAATACAAAAAAAATAACTTAAACATCATATTGTGGTATACATAAAATAAATATTATAATCTATATATATAAAAATGTTGTGTTGGTTTGTGTATGAGTCAAAAACTCAAAAAGTTCTGCACCGATTGAGCTCAAATTTTGACACAATATACAAACCGCTTTAAGGATGGTTCTTATTTATATCTCACGTCATTAACATACCCACGACTGCGAGATAAAAGCTTTTTTAACGGTCAGCTGTGTATCAATGACAGCCGCTGTCACAAGTGACAGGAAACATTAGATGTTGTGAAATTACATAAAATAATGCCTCGCAGAATAACAAATTTGAGTCGTCGCACTGGCCACACAGAAGAATCGTGAAGACGGCTTTTGAATATGATTGAGGAAGAACAGGCATTCGTACGAAAGAGGAACAGACGAAGCACCATCCAGATGCGGAACGCGGAACCAGCAGAAAGACAAGCAGCCAGGCTTGAGGATGCACGATTGTAAGCACAGCAGTCGCGTTCTGCAGTAACAGATTTGGTTCGTTTTCAACGGAATGAACGCGAGAGGATGAGGGTAGCTGAAACACGTACCCAAAAAACAGCAGATCTGAATCTGCAATACAATCGTCTTGCATTCCGGTACAATCCAGCTGTTGATTATAGTTCAAGTCGCCATGTTGTCATTGGCCAGATGAGTCATGTCTGTACCTACTGCCAGGCTCTAAAGTTTAATAATGAAACGAAAGGGAAGTTGCTTCAATTGCTTCAACTTGAAGCACCACCAGAGCCATTTAAAACTTGCTGGATCTACCGCTGAATCGAAGCATTTCCTATCGAACATCAGGAAATGCAACTCTTGCTTCCAAATGATTTCCATTTGGTGCGGAAATTGTGACTGCCGAAAGTTTTTCACCTTCTTCTTTAAAATTTTGACATAATGTTGCATGCCTGCGTGGTTTTATACATCTACCTATATGAACGGGAGCGTGAACGGGAAAGAGTAATTCCTATATGAAAACGAATACTTCATGAGCGAAGCCATGACGGGCCAACTAATATAATATAATTTATTGTGTTCAATATATATAAGAAATTTCCACTCGACAGATAGAAATATAATGTAGGCATATATATTCTAAATTGTTATTAACAGTCAAGTAGGTACAATATTCGTCACTACTGTAGAAAGCATTTCTAATCAGGAATAGTTTTACTATTTTTTTTTGTAGCATTGAAATTCACTCTGTCTTACATTGAGAGGTAGCATGTTGTAAAACTTTGTACAGTATAATAGAACGTACTATTGCGTGACTTACTTAGCCTTATAAAGTCCGGCTTTATAATATTGGTCTTATTTCTAGTGATTGTACATATTGAGACGACGGCGCGACGGCACCGGAAGCGAATAATGTCATGATAATGTCACCACGTATGGTAACGTAATTGATCTGGAACAGTCCACATGAGAACGTCTGGGAATAATTGTTCACATAGGATGCTCTCATGAGCCTAGAAAATTCAGTCGCGGTGATCTCATACTATACCACGCTCGTACAAGAGAATGATCTCATTCTTCGGGAATAATCGATTGCGCCGAAAGCATGATCTCATGATTCCGGGAATAGAAGGAATCGAGAACGCCAGGAGGGGTATAAGACGGGATCAAACGACGGAACAAGTCAGTCGATTGGTAGCATCGTGAACAAGTGGTCAGTGCGTGTTATTGTGAAAGTTTGTACATAGTGAAAAGTTAGTATTTTTTTAATAAAAGTTTGTAACTATGGTGTGCACCAGAATATTTCTTTAAATCCTCGAACCCACCCGGCTCAGGCAACGTTACAATATCATAATTGGACACATTTTTATGCATGTATAGTAAACATTGGCACATGAAAGTGTTAAAATTTTAAGTTCAATAAAATGGCGTTTACAATCATCCCGGCAGCCTATTCCTGCGATAGTTCTAATACATTTTCTTTGTAGAGGAAAAAGTTTTTTACAGTGTGTTGAGTGACCCCATATAAAGATACCGTAGGAGATAATGCTATGGATTGTTGCGTGGTACACCGTTATTAGCATTTTGGTGGAGATCATATCTTAGAGTCTACGTAAGCCAAAGAGTTTGTGGGCCAACCTTTTTAAAAGATACTGTATATGCGCATCCCAGGTTAGATGAGTGTCTAGTTTTATACCAAAAAATATTACAGGGTCTCTTGGAATTATTATTGAAAGGGCGCAGCGAGAATGCTAAGTTTTGCATTTTTTAGTCATTGGATGTAAGCATATTGGTAGTAAACCATGTTGGAATGTCTGCTTCAACTTTCTGTGCCAAATGAGCAATTTTAGTTATTTCTTTTGTAGATATCATTACAGAAGTATCATCTGCAAAGAGAACGCATTTACCTTCCGAGACAAAGTTGGGTAGATCATTTATATAAATTAAAAGAAACAATGGTCCCAAAATGGATCCTTGTGGGACGCCCATGCTTAGTGACCGTAACGGCAAATTTAACTCGGTTGGTTAGGTAGGACTCAAGTAATTTAAGAGAAGGGTTCGACGTTTGTCACACGCTAGGTGGCGCCACGGGTAAAAAAACAAGGGTCCGGTTTTGTTAAGTTTTACGTAAAACTATTGATATAAATAGGATTTACTTATTATTAATAGATAGCCGAAAGTTGTCCCGTGGACCTTATACCATTTTTTTGGCTAGTGATGGTCAATAAACTCCGAAATAAATTATTAAATTTCATTCATTTTTTAAATTTCATAGAAACGAAATTAGATGAAACTCGTTACAGACTTGGCGGAAGCTTTTAAAAAGTCATTGCTAAACCCAAAAATGATCAACTTTGCGTTTAAATCGAAATATCTTGACAGAATTGACCGAAAATTTGCCCGCTTATGTCTGACCTATCATAATTTTGCTGCAATAGTTTTACTACTTTCTCAGAGAAGCACAAGCGAGACGCAAGACATACGCAAGAACACAAAATTTAAAAGTCCTATGGACCCCGTGACGGTCTTGATTGTGACACTACTTTCTGTGCACGCGAAAGAAGAAGGAAGTTATAGAAACGTATGTCTGTGAGTTATCAGACGCAGAGGAGAACCGGCAAAAGCGTGGGTAGTTGGTGGGTACCTATTATACTCGTCATGTTCACTGTTTTGTACCTGACGAGTTTCGGGTAATACGGTACATTTCCTAAAAAGAGGGTGCATATATGGTTTTGCCTCTGACCAGATATGTGACTTGTAATCGAACAGTAATAATTATTAACTTAAAAAAATATGAAACCCACTTCAAAAAACACAAGAGTGATATAATTTAATTAAAAAGTAAAAAATAAAATTCCAGACTTGACTTTTCAGGAGTCATTTGATACAAAAAGCGATCTATTCATAATGCTAATATTGTATGGTTTCGATGTACCGAGAGATGAATTGATATTATTATTTTTTATTATGTAATTTTTTTTTGTTGTACCTAATGTGTTATTGTAGCAAGGTATATAATTTGTTTTTATGTTTTACTTAACACCAACTTCAAAATTATAAAACAATTAATAATAAACAATAATTTACTAAAAAAACAACACCGATGGTGTCTGCTAAAAAATGTATTCTTTTTTGCATTCTTTTCGTAAACGGTAAGTGTTATCATAAAAAAACATTCTGCTAGTTTGTAAATAAATACGTGACATTGCATGTGTCTCTCACCCTGTGGCTCCTGGCGGCTATATCTAATGTGTTATTCTGACTTCCCGTGAAATTTAAATGTCTTGATCAGGGGTGGGTCATGTCTACCAGTTGGGAAAACCCAATGTCATAAACCCTTATCTGACTCAATCTAAAATCGAGAACAAGGTTCCTTTATTCAAATCTTTTAAAACCTTAATTCCCTCTCATACAAGCTTCCATTTCATAACATGCTTTCTGACATTAACGACGTCACTCACAATCAGTTCAACCGTCACAATCAGTAAACGAAGCTCTATCAGAATATGAAAAAAAAAAAATACATTAATTCGCATAAAGCTGAAAATTGGTTCAGGTCTTAGGAACACTATTAAAAATAAAATATCAAAAATCTTCACCGATGGTGTCTGCAAAAAAAATTATTCAAGGTCAAAGGTCAAAAGTATCGATATTTTGCATTTTAAGTAAACGGTAAATGTTATCATAAAAAAAGACCAGACAAAAGTTGTAGATCATGCAATTACTTACAAAAATTGTTTTCATATTTTTTTTCCTACGAATCACACCATTCCTGTGATATCGCGATCCCAAAAGTTGAAGAAGTATACAAAAAGCGATCTATTCGTAATACATACTAATATTGTATTTGTATTGTATTGTTTTTTTTTTCGTTGTATCTTATGTGTTATTGTAGCAAACTATATAATTTGTTTTTATGTTTTACTTAACACCAACTTCAAAATTATAAAACAATTAATAATTACATAATAAACAATAATTTACTAAAAACAAAAACAGCACATTTCAATTCCCATTTGGAAATTTTGTTGAGGGAGGGGTCGTGAAGGGACTGTTCCACCGAAGCTAGCGGCAAGATGGGTTTTTCGGCTACTTTACTATTTATTTACTATTATTAGGGTCTCAGGTAGACTCGTAAGAGATAAAAAATATTGGAAAACAGCCCCACCTAGAGTTGAGTAGTTCCAATGAATGATTTAAGTACCGTTACAATATTATTTTGTTGAATGTGAACAATGTGGGCCATCTAGTAGTCAGTTGACGTTTTACATATTTTGCCCTAGGTTCTAACCTGAACTTGCTGGAGTGGGCGTGGTCGGACCCCGCTCTTAATGCTTTTTGACGAAATGTTATAGTGTTTAAATTTATATAATAATATTTGTGATACAAGGATCCGAATAATACGAGCTGAGAAATACGTTTTTTGTTTCTTCCGCAAATAAAAATTACAAATGTTATGACCTATAAATTTTTCACTTCTTGAAGCCTTCAAGAAGAAGAAGTTGAAGAAGTTCTTGTTCTTAAAGTTTGTAAAAGTTAATTATTTTGTTTATAATAATTGTTTATAGTTGAAAAAAAAAATAAAAATAAAAAAAAATGTAAAGGGAATATTTTATGCTATAGCTTATAAACAAATAATGTAAAATAATTTTAGCCATCATTATTAAGCGCCTTCATTGGACTAGTGAACAGCTATAGCATAATAGCAATTATATACCAAGGTTGAGAAGCCATTTTTCTAAGCAGAGCTATTTTATTTCCCAAGATGCAAAGCATCGCAACGCCTTTTGTTTAATACTGTCGTCTCTGATCTATCTAACACGGATCCTTCACAAAGGAAGCATTCCTTCACGTAAATATTCAACTGAAGGAAGGTTTCCTTTCGCCGACTCTACTTTAATTTTGTATACAGTGGTCTCTTAGCTAAAACGCTTCGTTTTCGAGTTTTAAGGCGCATCTCTCACCCCATGTTTGCAGTGTACATTTATAAAAATCGCTGTATTGTTAATTACTGATCAATCATCTTCACATTTTGAATAGTTGTAGAAAACGGATTGCTTTAGAACCTACGCATATTTTTTTTTAACTGTTTTGCTAAATATACAAAAATGTCGAACTGAACATACGTAACTTTTGTCACCATTTTATTGACACTTACGAATTTAAAACCTTCCAAGAAACATGCGTATCGCCTTGCCTATAGTTTTTTCTTATTGTTTGCTACATTATTGAAGATGGAAGCGCAAATACAACTATGTAATAATGTTTTAAATAAAACCCTGTTCTGTTGATTTCTACGTCAAGAAAGTTGCTCCACATATGGGACATTCCATACCAAGTGAGCCACCTAAAATTTAGATTTCGTTCAAATTTCATATATTAATAGTACTCATAAATAGCAATACCAAGCGGCATTTGAGATTTTTTAGGCTGCTTATTTTTGATATGCATGGGGGTGAATTATAAATGTTACGATAGGACATGAGTGAACATAAATGTGTTTTACTCAGTTCCAACTGACATTCTTTCCAATTCAATAACGGTAGTAGAGGGACAATGAAATACCCTTTCAAAATGACTCCATGCAATTTTGACCTAATCCAATATTTTGACCTTGAAAATGACCTAGAAATTTGAAAAATGATGATTTTCCATCTTATGACTGCTTTTATTTGCCTCAAATGTTACCCAAAATGTAGCTTATGACTTTTTCTTTATTGATCATAAGTTTTATTGTGGGTCGATTTTGGGTTCAGAAGATATAATTTTTTTCAAAAGTAGAGAGCAACAAATCGACGATTTCACGTCCTAAGGGATGTTCAAAAAATGTATATCTTTTGAACCCAACATCTGCCCACAATAAAACTCATGACCAATAAAGAAGAAGTCATAAGCTACATTTTGGGTAACATTTGAAGCAAATAAAAGCAGTCATAACACGGAAAATAATCATTTTTCGAATTTCTGGGTCATTTTTAAGGTCAAAATTTTGGTTTAGGTCAAAATTACATCGAACCATTTTGAAAGGGTATTTCATTGTGCCTCTATTACAGTTATTAAATAACAATAAATGTCAGTAGGAACGGAGCAATCAAATGAAAGGTTACTCATGTCCTGTATTTTCATTTATATTTCACCTCCATGTATATCAAAAATAAGCGGCCTAAAAAATCTCAAATGCCGCTTGGGTATTGCTATTTATGAGTACTATTAATATATGAAATTTGAACGAAATCTAAATTTTAGGTGGCTCACTTGGTATGGAATGTCCCATATACAGCCATGCTACAAATTCGTCGTGTACAGTCCGAGTAAAATCTTAGACCTATACCACAGCATCAAAATTATGCGGGACGGAGAGGCCCTGTTATCTGAGAACTTCGCGGCCGTAAAAGTTAGCCTGCTGTGGCCAAAGCGTCAGTCGAGGTGCACACGACGTTTTTTAGGCGATGATCACAATAGTACAATACAGTGTATACTCAATATACGAATTTGGACAGTGTCCGAATAAAATGCTCAAAACTAGAAATGAGCATTGAAAATGACCCGAAATATTCATTCCTACCTAGTATTACGCTTTCAATTAAACCTATTTTTTTAACAGATCGGTTGGTATCTTACTTGATTCGTTGATTGATATTTTTATAAAATTTTGCAATGTGAGGAGTCTATTCTTTTCGATTAAATTAACATGGATAATTACATCACTAATAACAGAGCAACAAAACTTCGCTGGCAAAAGAAGCAGCAGTGTGTTAAAAAAACTTTGCATCGCGAAGCCCTACGACCATAAATTCCCTATAATAAAGATAGAGTGCGTAAACCATTTACTACGTCACTACAGTAGTAAATGGAGAGGCTATTTTTGTCAAGGAAGCAAGGAAGGCGAAATCAACACAGTTCCAGACATGATCGAGTCTGGCCTTTTTGACGACATTGAGTCCTGTTCAAAAAGACTTGTTCAAAATGTGCATAGTCTAATTTTGAAAATAAAAAGTAATGCAGCAGAACGTTATAATTCTATCGTCTGTAAATTTATAGGGAACAATTTCATTTAATAAAAAGGAAGAATATTTTAGATATTTTATTGCACAGGAAAATTTTGTACTCCAGGAAAATTCGCTAAAAACTATATTGGGGGGCTGAAAACAAAACCCGAGTATAATAAAACTCGCAGAGTTATTTTTACGAATTAAAAAAGGAAAGACTGCTGCTCCACCGGATGAAAACTACGGCCTGACAGAAATTCATCTAGATGAAATAGTTATTTATTATACGAGTTCCTGTGTAAATTGGGTGCTTTCGGGCACTAGGGCTTAATAAAGCACGAGTGAAACGAGTTCTTTTTTAAGCCCGAGTGCCCGAAAGCACCCAATTTACACAGAACGAGTGTAATACAACGTTTTATAGTTCGACACAACCCCGGAAAGTCTTTAAATTGCTTAAAATCCATAAAAATAGTGTGACGTTTATCTGACATTTTCTTATTGCCTGACAGGAGAGTGTTTACACAAGCGAAAATTTGAAAATTCTGACAGTGTCGAACTATAAACGAATTTATTAGGAATACGTCAAAGCTAGCTCGAAATATTGTCTGTTCTGAATTTCGAAAGAGCGCAGCTATAATGATGTGGGGAAGAGAACATGAAGCAAGAGCACTTTGAAAAAGACTATGGGGTACTTGTACGTGAGTGCGGACTGTTTATTGACAAGGAAAATTGTTTTCTCGGTGCCAGTCCGGATGGAATCATTGATCAAGATCATATTGTGGAAATAAAATGCCCTTGGTCGTCCATTCGAGATTTAAATCCCCAACAAGCGGTCAATGAAGAAAAAATTAATTACTTAAAAATAGACCAAAATGGGGACGTTAAACTAAAGCAAAAATATAATTATTACTTTCAGGTTCAGGGGCAATTGGCAATTACTGGTGCTAACAATTATTGCTACTTTGTTGTATGGATTGTATCTATTGGAATTGTTGTCGACAAGTACAAAAAAATTATTTCATAGCAATTTTATTTTTTATGTTCTTTTTCAGATTGGAAAAGATAATTATGTCCTTTTGGGACAACATTGTGCCAAGATTTAAAAATATATATTTAAATCTAAAGGCCCGTGAAATACTAAAAAATAGTTGAACTTTTTCTCCCATTACGATGTCACGTTCTCATTCGACTGTTTCATCAGAAGCAAAGTACGACCAGACTTATAGCAATTTTATGGACTCCGGTCAATAATACTTTTATAATCCCGAATGTCGTCTCGGGTGGTGGATGAATTTAGAATATTGTATTTGTATTGTGCTAGCATTTGGGTTGGGCGTTAGACAGGTAGAGATTTATGACCCTTTGGCTGTGCTTTGGTTTTCACAACTGGCCGCTGCAAATATTTCTGAACAGAAGGCATTGTTTCACAGAATGTACTTTTTCTGTGTCTCGCGTGGATTTTGGTTTACGTCCTACTATTTAGGTCACACTTCGAACTTTTTGATCACTCTCACCCAGTAGTTGCTCGTCCTTGCAAAATGCCCCTTAAGCGAAAAACTGGAACAAGTCCAAAATTTTCGAGGTTTCTTGCATTTCCTGAAGTTAGCTCACCTCTGGCAAATCCTTAACTAAGGCAAATCCCAAAAACGGATTCAGCAACCCAAAAAACATATAGAACCGTTAAGAAAAAAAAAATCGCCTGGCAACGGGCTTATAGAACCTAGATTTACTGGACTATATAATATAATATACTATTAAATGCCATCAATGTGATTACAAAGCAAAAATCAGGAAGCATTTGCAACCTGACTGGGCACTAAACAGTCCAACAGTTTAAAAACAAAAAGGAAAGCAGAATCTGTCAACATGTCACGGACAACCACGAGTCTGCTGAAACCAATCATCAAGTATACACATCGACAAATCACCAACTATAGCAACCCGCTCCAATCAGTCCATCCTTTGCACGACAGAACAAATAATTCCGACAGAGATCTAAAACCAAATTTTCTTATTCAAGAAGACCTAGCAGGACAGCCTTGCAATCAAAAAGCAAGACTTTATTGTACTAAAGGAACCGCAGCCCTCAAGAAAGAAGAGAATTACATTTAAACTGTTGTTTCTTTTCTTTACAGAAAATCCAAATTTTTCATTTTGACAGCCAATGTCAGTTTCAAATATCATCGTAGCTACACCATTGGTGAGGGGGAATATTGTGGCAGCACCGTGCCGGTGAAACCCACAAAAAATACTCGAGATGGTACCACCAACCGGACCGCCAACAATAAGGGACGAAACAACCCTCACTTGCTGCCTCACCACTTGTTTACAGTATTTCACATTTTATAAGTTCTGTTGTTGAAGGTTTAATTTAATTTAATTAACATAAAAATACAGGTTCTAGCATGTATGATTGCAACATAACCAGCAAACATATAACACTAATATTTATCAATTTACTTACATCATAGTATGTGTAATAATAAACACATCCTTCATCGTAAGAATCTCCAGAGTACATTGGAGCCCCAACCAAAAGATCGTCACCTCCTCCAGGTTTGGACATCACTAACAAAGATGCTCCAAAATAAGAACCAATTTCTGGTCCAGTCAACATTTCCGGACGGAGAACTCCGTCTTGGTCGAAAAAATTAACCTAGAAGTTATCGTTGCAATAATTAATTACATATCAAAATCCGCGAAAATTACGCTCCCCTTCAATCTATTTCCACGAGGACCACCGGAAACGTACCATATTCTGTCAGTTCCTTTAACAAATTTCCCCCAAGCAACAGAGTATCCTTAAATAATAATTATGGTAAATTCGAACATTCCAATATAAAAGTTTGAGAGGTCGTACCGTGGTAATTATTTTGATTTTCGAACTGCAGGTTTGGAAGAGAGATAATATCATTCCTTTGTAACGTCAAGCTAGTTTTAATTAAGGAGCCTAAAATTAAATATAAACCGAAAAAGTTGGAGTTTCATTTACGGCAGTGTTCAAGTATTACGTAAGCATAACTAGAGTATTTGAGACCCCCACATCCCCTCGTAGGGAAAAATAAGAAAATTGTAAAACAAGAAGTGATAAGACATAAGAAATTGATATAGGGTATCCGGAAATAACATTAATATTTCGTTTGGTACTTCTACATCCAAAACTATAAAAAAACGTTTTATCATTTGTGTCGTTTTATTTATATGTATTGTTTTATTTTTCCTCATGTTACCCTCGACCCTTTACTGCTTAAATTTTTGAAACAGAAAAACTGAAACGGAAATCAAATTAAAACATTTTGGTGGTGGGATGAATGAGAGTGGGGACGCGTCTGATGATTGAAACGACTAGCTTAGTAGGACCCCTCGGGCCTCCCTGTCCACTTGGGGGCTTCCTTGTTCTAGTTACCCTAACATTTGTATAAAAAATAATGAAATAAACTCGATTCCTACCATCGTCTTCGCAAGTTTCACTCATAAACACTCAGATTCAATGTCAGTTTTATTCATTATTGATTCCTTTCTGTCAACTGTTTACATCTGTAACTTAATCATATATCACATTTATTTTACTTTATTCTTTATTTCTTTATTTTTTAAGTTCGTTAGTTTTTATTTCTTTCCCTATTCCTCATGTTGCAATGATACCATTTATTTCCTGTCCCTCGTTTTAACCGTTTACCAACCATTCTCCATTCTTCACAACTTTTATTACCGTACTTCGTCTTACATTTTTCTTGTATTCTTCGTTTTAGATGTTTTGTCATTCTTTATTAGGTATTAACCATTTTTGTTTTATTCCCTATTCTTCATCCTACACTTTAAAATAAATTATAATTATATTTCATAATTTTTAGATCTTATATTTTCGTCATTCCAACATCAATTTTCGTATCATCTTTAACATTTGCTTAACCCTACACTCTACACTTTTCACACCTTATATTTTTTCTTGTCTATTTTATTCAAAAGAATATTTACACAGTTCATCATTAGCTTTTATAGTTTTATCCTTTAATGGTTTTACTTAGCACTTTTCAGGACTCTCTCAAATTCTTTAGGATTCTTTGGCCTTTTTCAAGACGTTTCACAACCCTTCATGACTCCGATATTCTTCATTATTCCTTATAATACTTTAGAACACTTCAGGACTATTCACGTCTTCAGGACTTCGTGATGGTCTTCAAGATTCTTCGGGATCTTTCAGCACTCCTCGGAATTGTTCAGGATTTCAGAACATTGTAGAACACTACGGTAAAAGTTTCTCAGGACCCATCAGACTCTCCAGGATTCTTCAAAGATAAGAAATCTTCAGTAGCATTAAATTTAAGGTTTTTTCATCATTTTTTAGAACTATTCAGAATTCCTCCAGCCTACTCACAACCCTTCATGAATTTCTCAGGATGACTCAGAAACCTTCAAGACCCAGCAAAATTACAAAGAAATATAAACGTAAAATAAAACTATAAAAGAGCAGAAAAAAACTAAATGGTCAAATATTCTAAAAAATCAAAAAATAAGAAAAACGTGTCCTGAATAATGCTGAATAGTTCTGAGCACAAGAAAATTCTAAATGATAATGAGGACCCTTAGAATCCTAAGGAGTCATGAAACACTCTGGGAAAACCTTTTAAGTCCTGAACAATTCTATTCTAAACTCTAAAGAGTTCGGAGAGGTCTTAAGATTCATACAAATTCTGAAGAACGCTAAAGACACAATTTTGAGAAAAGATCTAAAAAATTTTCAATTATTTTAAAAGACCCTAAAAACCTACAGGCCCTGATGAGTCCTAAAAACTGCTGAAAACTCTAGAACGGTTTTTGAGGAATCCTGACTATTCTTGCATAGCTCTGAAAAATTCTGGGGAATTCTGGAGAATCTTGAAGAGTTGTAGTGAATTTTGAGGGATTGTGAAGAAGCATTCTGGAAAATCTTAAAGCTGATGGGCCCTGAAAGATACTGGGTAATTTTAAAATAATCTGAAAAGTTTGACTACATTTCGAAGATTTCTGATGAGTCGCAAAAACAGTTAATAATCCTGAAATGTTCTAAAAGCCCTTATAAGTCCTAGAGAGTTCTAAAGAATTTGAACAATGCTAAATAATATGAGGAACTATCTGGAAACCTGGAAAATCCTAAGAGATTGTATTCTAAAAAATAGTGAAGAGTCTAACGACTTCTGAAGGGTCCTAAAGGATTGTGAAGAATTTGGGCAAGATCTGTTGGATCCTGAACGCTACTGAGAAATCTTGAGAAATCCTGAAAAACACTGAAAAGTCCTAAAAAATCCTCAAGGATCCTGAAGAGTGACGATGCTAAAAAGTGATAACAAATCATGATTAATTCATTAGACTTCCGGACAAATTGTAAATAATTTTAAGAATTCTGCAACATCCTGAAGAATACTATATAGACGTAATAAGTAATTTTTTTAGAAATCCTGAAAAGCACCAAAAGCTCCTGCAAAGATCTGAAGAACCCTGATAACTCTGAAAGAATACCAAAGAAGAAGAGTCTTGAAGTGTTGTCTGAGAAACCTAATTAGATAATAAAGGCTATTGAAGAATCCTGAAGAGATCGGATTAATTTCAGCAATTAAATGTTTGTCTTTGTGATTTCTATGGGACCCAGCATGAGAATTATGTTGAAAATAGAAAATTATCGACTTTTGCGGTCAAAACTGCAAAAAATTGAAAGGTAAGCGGTTAGTTGTAGAGAGGCCCAACACCTTTCAAATAAATCACTCGACCCATAGTACCATTTAAGATTTTGGAGCTAATAGCCCCCTCGCGAAGATTGCGAAGCGCTGGAACTGGAAAGCATCTGAAAAGATGTGCCACTGGCAAATAAAATCGACATGTTCGAGGATTTTTCTATCACAGTAATCAATTCGGAGAAATCTGGACTGGGGAGTTTTTAAATGGGACAGCCTGTATATTGCGGGAAAATGTACTTCGACCGGCAGAAATGTACGTGCCCTAGAAAACCCTCTTAATATACTCACAATCAGTACGTTATAAGTGTTACACGCAGAAAGAATAAGTTTTTGGACGTGATTTTTTGGCAATTTGTTAAGCTTACATCAAGAATGAAACGATAAGATTTGCAAGACTTTTAATAACAAATAATTCGAAAAAATCAATAATGTGTTTGGCGACCCTGTAGCTGAGATGGTCGATGGTTAATGCCAACTTCTTGGAGAAAGTCCATAGTTCCATCTAGATCAGGCAATAAAGTGGTTGGTAGTCGACCTTCTTCTCCAAACCATAGGTCACATAGTTGACGCGTAGTAGCAAAACGGTTTCACAGAGCTAGTTGTCTGAAGCGCCTATCTTGACGCTCTGTGGTACACCTCGGTTGACCTGTCAGTCTGTTTCGTGTTCCTCTACCTTGTTGAATTGCATTGAAGTGCAATTAACACGACGGGCAATTTCGCGATAAGACAAACTTCTCGAAAGGCAATAATTCTACCCCTGTCAAAATCACTGAGATTGGTTGGTGCCTTTGGACTCGAGGCATTTTGTTATGTTTAACACAAGTAGTCGCTGACACAACAACTGAAAATACCTGTACTTATCAGCTCTGATAAACCGTTTTCTTCACACAAAACTAAGAGATGTTTTTTTTTTTTTCAAAAACTGTCAAAGATAAAACGTTGCAATGGTTAGCATAACAAGCTTTAAATATAATCATTCTGTTTTCAAAAAGACTATTCCAGGAAATTCTTCCTTCTGGGTGTAACACTTCTAATGTCACTGAGTATATTTCATATTAGGTACATGATTCGCATTTTACATTTCACGTTTCATATTTCTTATTGCATTTCATAATTTGCATATCTTCACTTCACATATTGCATTTCGTAATTCACATCTGAAATTTCACGTTTTATATAAGAATATACATTTTTTATATTTCTTTCATATTTCACAAATTTTGATAAACCATTTTGTACTTTATTAGTCCTGTGTTTTGTATTTTTACATTTCATATTTCATGTTGCATTGCAACTTCACATTCGCCTGATATGTCTTTAGACGCTATTTCTCTCCCGATTTGTAAAAATAGTAATTATACACCAAGGTTGAGAAGACATTTGTTTAACTTTTTTTCAAATGGTAATCATGATAATGCGAAATGTCGGAACGAATTTAGCTAAGATATCCATGAAAAGCAAGTAGCATAATTATGAAATAAAATCAATACCTGTCATTTTTTTATTTTTTGTTGCGATGTTAGTACTAGTGTGGTCCAGCTGGAAAATTTAACACTTTGCAAGAAACTCCAACTCCCCAGTTCTACATTATTGAGCTACCATTAATAGTGACAGGAAATGTCAAGTCAACACATAGCACACAGCACATAGCTAAATTAGAACCACTTCTTGACATGCCATTGAGCTGAAATTTTGTATACCTACGTCTTTAGTTCTGGTGACAATACAATATAAGCAATACTCAATATTGTAATACTTTCAAAATGGGCGTCGCCACAAGATGGCGGATGATGTATTTTTAATCAACCCCATTAATATGGGTATCAAACGAAAGGGCTTGAAGAGTTAAGATAAAGTTAGTAACATCACACTAAATTTAATATGGCCACAGCTCCAAAATAGCGGATTAATTTTGTCACTCAGGGTTATCCCTAATTTCCATTTAACTTAATGTTAATAAAGGTAGGTCTCCTTGTAGAAGAAACAGATTGTAGTAAATTAGCCGGCAAGCGAACATGCAACAATGACGCATTAATTTCAAACTTAGAAACATGGCCAGCAAAAACTAAAAAAATATAATTAAATTAATAGTAAAAAATAGTATATTGAAACACAAGTTTTGTAAAAGTTATATTAAGACACGAGTTCATGTTTGCAGCACGACTGCCGTAGGCAGGAGTGCCTGTAAAGAACGAGTGCTCTTAAGTTTTACAAAACGCGTCTTTCATGTTATTTTTCCTAATTTGCATATTAATTTAATTTTTTAACAAATAAAATCAATTTTGGTAATTTAGGAAATTTTGTTAAATTTTGATTTTTCTGTACCTGACGTATACTTGAGATGACTTACATGGAACCTTAATCACAAAATCACACTGACATTTCGTTCAGTGCAAGGTTCAGTGTGTCTAACCAATGGAAACAAAAATTCTAGATTTTGGGTGCGTTAATGAATTATTAACGCACTCAAAATGAGTTGCCGAATTTTGAAAGTTGCCTGCCTTTAAGTCACGGGGCCCGAAGGGGGGCCCTTGATACAGGGGTACCTCGCTAAAGAAAGTTTCACTTTCAATGAGTTAGAAAACAATAATTTACTAAGCATTTGAAAGAATTCATTGAGAAGGTAAAAATGTCACTTACTTTATCTGATTAAGCAGATAAAATAACACCTCTTGTCTACTTTATGAGCCTAATAAGATAAAGTGACACTTTTACCTTGTCAATAAAGGCACATAAGTTGTCACTTTTGTGACGTTTGCGGATAAAATCCATTATTGGGTAAGATACAGAAAATGAATTTCTGAAGCATCAAACATGATATTTATAATGATGTTTTGTGAAACTAGTAGTGATAAAAAATATTAATTGCATTAAAGAAATATTGTTTTAAAAAATTATGCATTGTTTTTGAGCTTTTACCATATGTAAAATTTTTATTTATCCAATCCCCATTAGAAGTTAGGAAAACTTACCCCCCTCCCCCCAGCTCAAGGCGTGCTTACGTAATTCTTGAACGGCCCCTATTACCTTTCCACAATGATTTTCCCGGAGCTCCTAACAGTAAAGCATTTTTATTCTAAAATATTATTGTTAGAAACATGTAAACGTTCTATTGATAATTTACTTTTAAATAAGCCATATCAAATCCTGCTTCACCAAAAGCTGCATCAAAATATGCTACATGTTGTTGGATATCAAGAGAAACTGGTTCTGAAAAGAAGGTTATTAAAAGTATTTTTACAGTTTCAGCATGATGCATCAACTGCAAATAAACTTACTCTCCGATTGAAGTGGTAATAAAGGTCTAACACTCGTGGGGGACAACATATTCTCAAAATAAAAACACCTGCCATTCAGGTAATAGTCACCCCGTGTTGCCATAATGTATCTTGGGGCACAAGTCTAAAAACAATAATCGATATTACATAGTAAATTATGACAAAATCTCATACAAAAAGTTTGCCTCCAACAATGTCATCTCCAACTATATTGGCGCCCAAAAAATCGCTATTTTTATTCCAAGGCCGATAATCTAAAAGTATAAGTGTAAAAGATATTCAAAGCTCTTACTGCTCCAACCTCCAAATTTCGGAATTATATTAACTTCGTTGCAATTCAAAGTTTTTAAGTCGCATCTAAATAAAGTCCCCGTGGTTTGATTTAGACGTTTTCTTTTCGGCGCACCAACAATTGCACTAAGAGAAATTAACAGAGTGTAAATCATGTTTAAAACGGGTTGAATACTTACAATGATTGTTGTCCTTTTTGTAGTAATATCGAGTATCCAAAATATGAGCTTGTGTCGTTAATTGTTATCATTTTTGTCAAAGAGTAATCAATTAAAAACGAAAACGAAAAACTGTTTAGACATGATAGTACTAGTAACTTAAGCATTTTGTATTCACTTATATGGAGCTGCTGGCAGACAATAAAAATAATACAGAACTATCATTTGTTCAGTCAGAAGATTACTCATGGGGGAAGTGGATAAGATACGAAGAGGATGCGTGTAAAGCATGATTTCTTGCGACAAACGTTATACTCATTGTCATTGTGTAAGGGCACAGTCTTTGTTTGGAGACATTTACATTAATTTACAGATTGAGGCAGTGCGGCGCTGTTAAGGGGGAACGCCATGGTCGGTAGAACTTAGATTCGACGGCGTTTACGTTCTACCTTACTGAAGATCAATTAAGATATATATTTACATGCGGTTTTAAAAGTAATAAGGAGAAAGAAACGAGGTAGATCGCTATGCAGAGATCTTTGCAATTGTTTTTTTTAATCAATCTAAATTCGAGTTAAATTTGACAATTTTTTTCGGAGAATTACTCCGAAACAATAATAGAACAAAAAAAGCTACGTAGCGACATTAACACACTCTTTAACTTTGAATTGATACCCTGTACATCTCAAAATAAAAAATACTCAAGTAATGAGGAATAAGTTCCCGAGCGTCTATTTGCCAAAAATATGAATGCAATTGCCTAACTTTGGGGTCGTCCATTAATTACGTGAGCTCAAAATGGGGGGAAGGGAGGGATCCAGTAAAATCTCACGTCTAAAGAGAGCAGGGGGTCATTGCAGATCTCACGTCAACTTCTTAATTCAAAAAATACACATTATTATTACATAGAATAAAAAAAAACATTAAACTTATTATTTTACTTTTTTTTAGGTTTTCTATTTTGTCCGCAATAGTATATTTCAAACGAGTGCGCTGTGGGCGAATGAGCCCGAGCCCCTGAAAAGTGACAGGGCACGAGTATTGAACAGTGTTTTTTGTATTCGTTCCCGCAAAATGCGAAAAAGTACAAATTTACATCAGATTTTGAGGTTGGTTGACAGCTGCCAAATTAAATACATACGATGCAATATTTATGTATGTTGCTATGTATTTCATTACGCATTATGTGTTTCACAAAACGAATACAATAGTATATTGTGCGGCAAGTTGTCGATTGCCCACGAAAGCGAAGTTGAGCGCACGAACGAAGTGAGATATTTTTTATTGCGAATACGGAATAAATCCCAATATAAAATTGGAGTCCAGGCGCAAATTCAGTTTTCAGTAGTTTGTTTATTTGAATTTGCGTGTGCAAATAATAATTTGCGTGCGCATAAAGCGAGAGACAAAATAATTCCAAGAACCTACCGATCGATTCACGTCCGTTCGCATTTTTCGGGTTCCCAAAAAGAACCAGAAATGGTTCACTGGCTTGATATTTTGTCCGCTTCTCCTTCTCCTTGACGCAGATGTTATTTTCAGCAGGAGCCGAAGATTCAATAACAAACATCAACTTGAAGGAGTGTTCCAATAGAACCATGTCAGGCTCGCTTGCTGTTATCTGCCTGACGGTGCAGAACGAGAAGTTCCAATAGATTTGGCAGCTTTCGTTCTCCACAACGGACTCAATATCGTTCGGGACATAGGGCAGCACTTGTGTCTTTTCTGGGTGTACCACAGCTATAACCCTTTTCACCGCGCAAGGCTACAGACAGCGGCAACAGTGAGATGCAAAACAGAAGAGGACTCAAGGAATCTCCCTGGAATACTCCTCTTCTGAATGATATCAACTCTGACTGAACTCGGTCCCGTCGGGATGTTATCGAAAAACGAGTCTTCCAGACATCAGTTGTTGCATCTCTCCAGTGTATCGGGTACCGCAAGACATTCCAGCAAGTGAATAATTAACTCGCGAGATATTGTGTCGAATGCCTTACGATAATCGATCCAAGCCATAGATAGGTTGCGCTTATATTGGACGGCATCCTGCGTGACGCACCTATCGATCAGCAGGTTTTCCTTGCAGCCGTACACGCCCCTTTTACAGCCTCGCTGTTCGAAAATGTTCTAATACACCGGGTTAATAGCGTGGAATATTCGGTAGTACAGGCGTCGAGTGAAAATCTTATAGCACGCATTTAGGCAAGATATTGGCCGGTAGTTCTGAGGCTGAGACAAATCACCCGTTTTAGGTAGTAAAACGGTTCGCCCCTCGACAACCCACTCCGGAAGGGGCGCTCACCATTAAGCCAGAAATTAAATACCTTGACCAAACGCTTATGCGTGCTTCGGAATATCTTCCACCAAAAGGTGTTAATTCCGTCCGGGCCTGGTGCGGTAAAATTCCCTTAAGAGTCTCGCGAATTTCTTCCGGGGTTATCGGATTGTACAACACTGGTCTTAAATGAGATTTCCTACAAAGTTCTCAAATTGTGCAAGGGCTGGAGTGTCTTCACGCAACGGTTTTGCCCCCTCGTATATTTCCCTCCAGAAGACTTCGACATCCTGCACCGCCGGCAATTTCTCTGTGATAGAGTTTGCCCGCTGGAAGAGCCTCAAAGGATTTGTCTTGAACTTGTTGTTCTCGACCAACCTTCGTCTACTCCTTACCAGGCACTTTCTTGCAGCCACAAGACTGCGAACTCTATCCATGCAGTGCTGCTTCTCAACAGCAAGCACCGCTTCATTCAGTGTATGATGGGTCTGGCGAAAATGACGCGCGATGCGCCGGATCTTTGACGTGAAAGGTTTCATCTTTTTTATTAATTCCATCACACACTGAATTTGAGAATTATTCTGCCCATCGGTTCCTATCTTCTTGTCTATCTTTTCAAGGCGACATTCGAATTTCCTCTCAGCCTCAGTGCTCTCACCACGTGGGACCGAAGAAAAAAGCCTCGTCGCCTCTCGATAGACCATCTCGTTCAGGAGCAGGATGTCTGCATCTTCTGGGAGGTTCCTATCGAGTGATTCGTCCGCTGCAACTACATCACTCGCTTTGGGTGGTAGAATTTTGTGGAGAGACTTTCTGTTCGGAGGCATCTTCAAATTTACCGGAACAGCCTGGCGGATCTCCGACTCGTCCGGCTGTATCTCCACCAACTGCTCCGGTGCTCTCTCGTATTGAATGTGACGAAGATAGGCCACATAGTCGCGGAGTTTTGGTGTCGTGAAAAAGTGATGCATTGCTAGAGTCGCCAACGGGTGAATTGTTTTTGCAAGACCCTACCACCTTTACCTTGGTCCCCTATATATTTCAATTGTCAAAATGACAGTATAAAAAAATTGATACCTTACATAGGATTTTTTTTTTAATTATTGAAAGTTGGAAAACTTAAATTAATTACCCACAAAAACACAAAAAAAAAACACAACTCAAATCAAGTAGGTAACTAATAAAATAGAAATTTCTAACAAAAACATTGCGTTTTTAACACAACGGGGCATTGCGGCGCTGCTAATGGTGAACATTATTATTTTAATTCGAAAAAGGAAAATTCGATTTTCTATGGTTTAGTTAAATTACAAAGAAGATTTCCAAAGGCCGATTGCACCAACCTCCGTTAAACTTAAGAATCTGTTAGGAACAATTGCTGCTAGTTTTAGCAAACGTATCTATGAAGTTATTTATCAGTTTTTATCTACAACTGACTAATAATATGTATAATTAACGTATTATCCTTGTAACTATGAATACTTAACTAGGTCTATTAAATTAACACAGACAGCCAGGCTCGGTTTTTAAGAATTATTCTAGCCATGAAATAATAAATATTGACAACTGTTCACATTTTTTCTCAACGGCAAGTTTTTCACAAGGTTTGTTTGGTTCTTTCTTTATTTCTTTATCTACAACCGATTTAATTGACGTATTATACTTGTAACCTATGAATACTTAACTAGGTCTATTGAACACATACAGTCAGGCTGAGTTTTTCAGAATTATTACTAACTGGTCATGAAATGACCATTCACAACTTTTGACATTTTTTCTCAACGTCAAGTTTTTCACAAGATTTAATTTCTAATTTTAATTCTAAAAGTACAGTTGTAGATAAAACGTCGTATTTCACTCGCATATATTGGTGGCTATTGTACACTCGAATGGTAAATTTCCATTCTCGTGTATAATAACCACCATTATATGCTCATTAAATAATCTACTATTATCGATGTTGGTGAAACCGGCCCTAAATGGTGTACAACTATTATTAAGGTTGTTAGATATTGCACTATTGCTTGTTGTTTAGAAGTTAGTTTTTTATTACTAGAATAACGTTGCATATTTTGCATATTATACAACGTTATACGGCGCTAGTAAATCTTTAGTAACTATTAAAAAAAAACTAATTGGTGTTTTGGGGATTACATGTATTTGAACAAAAACAAATATATTATTAAAGTATGCACACTTTCAAAAGGTAAATTCTTATAAAAATCTTGAATTTCTCATGCAAAAGTGACAATGATGTTGGTCCAGGAACACGCTTGCTAATTTAATTGGTCCAGGGTTGAAAAGTATTGTGAGATTTTCTAATGTCTACAGATGTAGGATCATCTTTTTTCATAAAAGCCACATTACTTCAGTGATTTTAAAGTGTTTTGGCTTTCTTTTTTCTTTCAATCAGTGCAAAATTGTGATCGCATGGAAGAAAGCTATAACCACTGCACAACAATTTTTGTTCCACCTCATTAAAATAGTTTCATAATACAATGTGCTGTAATCTATATATTTAATCGTTGAACATGAATCAATTTCAACTAAATAAAACAGTCTGTACTGCACCGATTTTGATAATTGATTTTTTTAAATGAAAGACATTGACAAGTTCTATGTGAAGACTACTTTCCATTTTCAAACATTTCACAGGTTCATTAATTATTTGCAAATCATTTTAGGGGAAAAGCGGTCCATTACAGTCATCGATTTAAATGAGCGTGAATCGTTTTAAGTGAGAAGTTGGACAACTGTAGCTAAATATAGGTATCTTAGCCCCTCCCCTGAGGTTTTGTGAGCAAGTTGTGTAGGGAACTTAAGACATGCTTATTAAGACATTTATACCTCTCGATGGATGTTTGGGTGCGGGGTGTGAAGAGTGTGAAATAGAGGATGAATGAAGCTGTGCAAAATACAATTCTTTTATCGCATAATTTTTCTTGCCAAAAAATTGGTTTGCCAATTCCACAATATTTTCGTCTAACTGACCCGCGACTTTCTCAACAAATCAATCGAGAAGCGGAAGATTTATTGTTTAATCAAATGTATGAAACGGCCGTTATTGATCATATACTTCAAGAGGATTTTCAACACAATACTGGTAGTAATGTCTTTTGTCTCGTACATTCGATGGTCTCCGTTTCTACATTAGCGAACAATTCAATCAAGAGCATCTTATACCGCACAATGAACAAGTGTTTACGCAAAACATTGTATATAAAGAAATTATTCCGTCTTAATTTTTTTTAATTATTCAGACAAGGCAAATTAAAAATTGTAATATGTAATATGGTAACCAGTCTTTATTCAACACTATTTACGTAAGTATTCACTCTTTTTTTTATTTTTACATTGATTTGATTACCAATTCAATACATACCACACGAATTTCGAGTGACGGGCGATCACTAGTAAAATTTTAAAGTTGTTGTTTTGGCCCACACACCGATCCGTTAGTTTTCTAGTTGCTCCGGTTTCTAAAGGTTTATTTTTTTCCAAAATATAAGATAATAGACATGAAGCGATTTCAGCAGAAATGCATTTTACTAGTGCATTATTGTAGCATCGTTTGTTCCGACATCATTGACGCAAAAGTTATAATTTGAAAGTTGTCCTTGGTAAAATATGTTCGAATGGCTTAGTGTCCATCTGGATAAAATAAAACCTGTTGCAAATCGACACAAACAACTATACAACATGTGAATTATTTTGTGCACACTCTGTATCTTCTTTTTATGATTTGTAAGCTGCCTCCGCTTTTCTATGCTGCAACTCACTTGCTGCTTGGATTTTTGCGGCCTCCTCTTCATTATTGACATTTATTAGCACATAAAATGCATCACACTTGGCACAAACAAGTGTTACTCCTACGGCTCCAAATCGCAAATTAAACTCTGAGTGAAAAATTTCTCTGTATAGATGATGACCTTTTCAGTGGGCAATTTTTCTTGAAAGAGCTCTCATATAGCTTTTGAAGATTTAAATCCGCAGGCAGATATTATCGATTCTTATGTTTTCCTTATATGTTTCAATTTGTTTTGCATCATTTGAACACGCCTTGGTGTTATAGAAAAAATGTTGCATAATGTTTTCAAGCAAATTTGAACTTTTCCTGCACTAGTTCATTGGTTAAAGTCTTTAAACAAAGACTAGTTGTAATGAAATACTGGAAGGTACAACGCGATATATTTTCTTCTACCACTCGACGCTCGACGTCACACAAAACTATAGATTCTCCTATGAGGTACAAGTCTATGCTGAATGAGACAATGTGTAGAATTCCATTAAATGTGGCAAAAAATAGTTTAGTAAACAAAAATTACTTACAGCGTTATTCCACCCCATTTGGTGGCGGTTTTGTCAAACGTTCAAGTTTGTCATAAGTTTGTATCTCCATCTGTATAAGGAATTTTAAACTAAGTAATAGAACAGTGTATGTATTAATTGATAAACAACGTTATTCCAGGGAAACCCCGAAATTCGGTCGTTATTCCAATCAGCTCTTCAATTATTCTGTAACATCCGTGTGTAAAGTTGATGAAATATGTGTGCTTTCGGAACCAACAGGTAAACAAACGTTAGAGTTAAGTGAATTATTGCACATTTTCAAAATGTTGAAGAAAATGTTGTGGCTCTCAAATTGCTTAATTTTTTTTTTTTTAGCTTTCGAAGGAATTTAAGTTTGTTTTTCATTAATTTATTATGCCGAAATAAGATACCTTTGAGGTCCGCAACCTATGTTGTTCTCAATACTAATCTAGGTGCTCTAAATTAAACTTCATCCAACGAAACCAATCACCACCAAACGGAAACAGGCAATTTGACACCTCTTTATTTCAATAGCCATTTTGTGCCAAATATCTATGTACCTAAAATAAATTGCCTTCTCAAAATTGTTTTGGAGCCAGTTGTTTTGTTAGTTATAGTTCGTAACAGCTAAGAATGAACAGCAGACTCACCCAAATCTACAATGGTACATTACTCATCCATTGATATGTTGTTACAAACATTTTAATAAAACGTCAGATCATGAAAAAATTTACACAGCCGTCTAATGAATCCCTATTTTCCTTGGTCACGCCATCACTTGAGAACGGCTGAACCAATTTAGCAATTTTTTTAAGTATTCCTTTAAGTTTGAGGAAGGTTCTTATGAAGTAAAACATAGTCAGGGGGCTCAGGGGCCCCCCTTAAGTTTAGAACTTAAGAACGGCTGGACCGTTTTTGATGATCTTCGATTTGTTGGTTTTGTCTCCACCCCGAATAGCAGAATAACTATTAAAACATGAACAGGGGAGCCGATTTTTATGATCTTCGATTCGTTGGATTTGTCTCCGCCCCGAATAGCAGATTAACTATGAAAACATGGACAGTGAGCTCAGGGGGCTCCCTTGGGTTTATAGCTCAAGAACGGCTGGACCGAGTTTTATGATCTTTGATTTGTTGGATGTTCCTCCGCACCGAATAGCAGAATAACTTAATAAGTATTAAACTTAACTTAATTAAAACATAGGAAAAATTACAGGGAGCTTGGTACAGGGCTAGTATCTAATAAAAATGGGAAGATTGTTTTATTTTGAAGATATCTTTCAATTTAGGAGCAAAATGATGGCTGTTGAAATGAAGAAGAACCGTGTCCAGGTTATATCTAGTAAAAATAGCAAGTCTGGGGTTTGCTCCACATAGAGTGAAAAAAAGCTATCATGTGGTGAAAATTTTATGGAATTCCTATGGTTTAAAAAGAAAGCGTAGGTTTTTAAATTGCTAAACATTAAATGTATTCTTGCTAAATATTTGTATAAATTTTCTTCATTAGAGGATTAAACTTGATGATTATGCTAATGTGAAAGTGCAAGGAATGTTTGTTTTAGCAATATGTACTTGGACGATCAAAGACACTAGAATGAAGAAAGTGCGGCCCGTTTATTCTTTTAAATATGTAACAAGATTAGCTTTATTTTAAGACTTCAAATTCTACAACAGAATGTATAATTGAACAAAGTTGTAATTGCAAGATGACGAATTCAAAATAATACAAGTAGTTTTATTTTGTACCAAGACTGTGACTAGAGGTAAACAACCTTTATTTTTATTAAAAAGAATTAAAATAGACAAACAGTAGTACCAGAAAGCAGGTTACACATTGTTCTATACTGTTGCTTTGTTAAATTTTATATAATAAAATTATTTAAGCCAAGATTTGTTCGCAGAGAAATTTAAAATTTATGATCTTATGAGCTAAACACAGACATAATATATATTGCATCGTTCGACCGTGGTTCGACCTGAGTCGCGGCAGATCTTGTGCCACAGACACATACATGGGTTTTCAACATGTAAGTACCTATACATTTATTAAAAATATAATATATTATGTATATATTTTTGTATAATATATTTTTTATTACTTCATTGTCGTAAGTCTTTACCTGCTCAGGCCACTTTAACTTTACAATTCGGTGGAAAAGTTTTTTATTAGACAATTATTTTAATAATGAATGCTTGAAACACAAACTCTTTCAAATTAAAAAAAAGTTTTTTTTTGACCTTGAACTTCTTACTGACAAAATACTACTTATTATACCTATGTACACTATTTGTAGTTTTCAAAAAAAGATTCATTAAGATCGGGTAATAAAGCTAAGTACATTTTTGTGAGACACCCTGTATAATACGGAGTTTGTACGTCGTTCTTTTAGAATAATGTGAGAAATAGCTACCTACTTAGTAATCTAATCCAAGGTGTTTAATCATCTAATTAAGTAGAAATTTTCTGTGTCTGCTCCATGAAAAATAAAAGTATGTACTTTTAAAGTAGGACAATATATCACCAATATTACGTGTAACAGGATGTGCAATGTTCACTTGTTGTTGCAGTCGCAAATGATGGCCCCAGCATCGAGCTTTGCAGTAGTAGTCTTGTTTTTTTCAACTCTTCTAGAATTAACAGTAAGTCCTATTTTTGGAATAATTTTTTAGTTCAGGTAATGTAGATTGAAATACTGTTATTTTATTATTATTAGTTTTATTTAAGAAAGCATTCTTGAATGTTGGTGAAAATGTTGCTTACAGTCATAGTATTCTTTTAGATTGCAGATTCTTGTAACAATTGCACAAACATAGTGCTCATGAAGCCCTACCCAACTGCAAAGTATTTCACGCTTCCAGCATCTGATGACCCTATAGTAACATGGATGGACATTCAACAAGGAATTTATCCAAATGTAAGATTCTATCATATATACTTACCTGCCCATATCTAATGTATGTCAATAACATTTAGACATCTGCTGTTGGGTCTACCATGGAAGTTGGGAAGCCCATGACTCTTTTCATCTATATGAAAGACAGTAGCAAACTTTATGACTTAAAGGTAACAGATTGTTGGGCTCATGATAATGAAGACTTTGAAAAGTCAAAATACAGACTACATTTAACTGAAGAACACCCAAGAAGGTAATGATATGGTTGTTAGAATAATTAAAAAGATATTATTTTAGGAAGAACAAACTTATTGATAAATGGCACAAAGTTAAAAATCCTAAAGGCAGCACTTTAGGATGTTTTATGTATACTGATTTTCCTTCATTTAAGTTCCCTGACAGGGATGTGGTTTATCTTAAGTGTGATATCCAGTTGTGTTTTAAGAGTTGTGGGAACTAATAAAACAGTAGTGTTTATAATGTTTAATGATAATACCCTTCATCATCTTCTGTGTTAACATCAGATGATTCAATTACATTAGCTAACATGTGCTTTGGAATTTCTGACCCTCTGATTTGAATATTATAACAAATAAGCTCCATTTTCGAGAGACTTTGTTTTAGAACATACTGCTTCCTTCCTAGCTCCTTATTGCTTGCATTATTCAGACCTATAACATTGTTACAGATTTTAACATCTCACAAAGTTTACCAAGTACCTAAAAAGCCTGTGTAGATATCTTTTACAAAATTACAGGTTTTAAAACAGTCAGTAATCTTTCCAACTCCAAGGTTATTAATGCATCTCCTCATTAGCTCCCCTGTGAAATCAGCAATTCCTAAAATATAATCAATATGTGGAAATAATAGGCTCAACTGCTGTTCTTCATCCTCATATTGGAATGACTTATTTACAACATCAAATTTTTCTATAGTTCCAGAAGATAAAAACTGATAGAACACCAATGCTTCAACAAATTCTTGTAAACCACCAGTGTATGCCTTTTGATACTGATAAGCATCAAAACCCTTCAGCAAAAGTGTAATAGCTTTAAAATTCTTCTCTATTGTCTGTTGTAGTCTTGTATTGGCTTCATCAAAAACAGATTGTTTTTTACCTTCCCTAAAACCATGTAATAACAAGAATTTTACAAAGAGTTAAGTGGTCTTACACATCTGTATTTGTTGAGTGCAGCAAAAATATAATTCGTTTATTTTCAATTGTTATATCTCTGCTTAATTTTATAATTTTTTCGTAACGATCATGTTTATCGTCCAATTCGTTTCTAAACTCTAGAAACATTTTAATGACTCTGTTGTTTTCATCGATATTTTCTACTACTTGACGACCCTTGTCCCCAACTGTGGGTCTAGATCGTCCATGTCTTTGGCCTATAATTAACTTATTGTCATATAAAGGATAAGTAATAGCATTTGAGACCTTTTCGAGACATCCTCCAAGTATTTCAGTTTAATTCACACTTTTCTGTTTCGTTTTTGTTTACACGCACATGCAACACACGTCAGTTGTCAAGTTGACAGACACTTGACAGATCGTTGTCATGCTGGCAACTGTGACAGTTGAAAACCCCAAGCCAGAACAAATATCTGACGTTTATTAAGGTGGAAGTTTTGTTGTATTAAATAACGAAACAAGTGTTTTTATCATTTATTTAACACAAAAATGGTAAAATACGCCAATCACATCACCTATTGTTACAATCTATGATATAGGTGAGTGTGGTACAGATTTACTTAACCTATTTCTGTTCCCAGATTCGATTTATATTAATCCAAAACCGGGCGGGCAAAACCCGGTTAGCTAAATGGTATATGAATTTCGACGACGACGAAAAGCAGAAACTCATTGAAGAAGTCCATGCAGTGGTTACAGTCCGTGATGCTAAACATACAAACTTTGTCGAGGTACAAAATGATGTTCCTCTTGTTGGTCTGTAATTATTTCCTTTGTTGCAGTTCCGCAATTTTAAAATTGTTTATCGCCGATACGCAGGCCTTTACTTTTGTATATGCGTTGACGTAAACGACAATAATTTATGTTACCTGGAGGCAATACATAATTTTGTTGAAGTTCTCAATGAATACTTTCACAATGTTTGTGAATTAGATCTTGTTTTTAATTTCTATAAAGTCTATACTGTTGTTGATGAAATGTTTTTGGCAGGAGAGATTAGGGAAACCTCTCAAACAAAAGTACTCAAGCAGTTATTAATGCTAAATTCTTTAGAATAATTTTTATTTTATCAAAGATATTCATTTACTTTCTAGTAGTGTATTTTTTAATTAAAGCCAAATGTGTATTTTATATGTATAATTATGCTCGACAATATAAAGTGTGGAAGTATTATGTAAGTGTGCTGGAACTAAGGTAGAGATTTTAATTTACATTTGTGCAAAAAACTTGAGCCACCATGAACAAATAAAATACATTCCTAAATATTAATAAATGTATAGATTGTATAAATATGTTAGTGTTCAATCTTATTAATAAATTAGCTTAAAATTTTAGAAATGTATTTGAACACAATTTTATTTTCTATTAATAGGTGGCAACACTATTGGAAGTTATAGACTTGAAACTGTTTCAATGGAATGGTTTCGGGGAATCACATCTGCAACTTTATCTTTGACATCGCGGGTATTGGTTGCCTAAAATAATACATAATCAAAAAGTGACATTCACCTTGTCCTCCATCCAATTATAGCAGCACCGATCGGCCACTGTAAACCCATTCGCTATATCGGAACGAGATAACATGACAATTTTCCTTTCTTTTCCTACTTTTATTTGGTCCACCTTCTCTTTTTTTTCATCTTGTTAGATTCTCAGGACGTCTTCTTGTTTCATTCTGAAATATAAAATCTCCTGATAATCTATAATTCCTCTTATATAGAGATTTTACTATTACTAAGGAATTTGTGGGTGTAAGCTAAGTGCAGTTGGATCATAATAAATGTCTGCATGTTGTAGTGAGAAGTTTTAGTTCAATCTGCTCACAATGTTAAAACACGTTTTCTCGCAACAGTCACCCCTTTAGAAGCACCTACGCCACTGATGGTGAAGCTGTCGCGCAATATTTAATGAGTCACTGCCTTCTGGGATTGAGTAGACTTTAACCGTGTTCTGACTACAAATCTAATCGGATTAATTAAAAATTGATATTCATTCTTCCCATTTTATTTTTTCTGACTTCTGACTGATCAAAATAACTATTCATCTTATAGAAGAAAGGCCAGAAGCATCCCAAAAAGGAAGAAAACAGTGTGATACATGGTATGAGGAATATTTATTGGCTTTAACAATTTTGTTGATTTGATTTTTGAGATTGTGCACTTTGCTTAACAAGTTCTAGTGACTTTATCATTTGGTTGACAATTTAATAACAAATTACCGCCTACAAATTCTATTTTACAATTTGCATTAAATTCATCAATGCCGATAATAATTTAGCTCTTCAGAGAATAACATGCATTAATACAATTCAACGATTCAGGTGTACAATATGAGTGCGCTCATTACCACTTTGAGCTTTTCGATGATTATAGCAATTCACAACAAACAGTGAGATATTCCCAAAATACATCATACCATGTATAGGAGAACTTCGAGTTGCCTATCCGGCAAGTTGCTCTGAATTAGCAACATCCAGCAGAGAACATCGAAATTTCACGTTACCAAAAGGATCGGTTGAATTTAAATTAACAATCGTGTGTGTGGTGCCGGCCGACGTAGTTACAGGTAACCATATATTCTATCTATTTCTTTTTATCATGCTCAACATAATGAGATGTCCCTGAAATTGACCGGCGTTTGTTCCATACTAGAAACTCTTAGATAAAAACCATTTCAAATTTTGACCGTTAGTCGGCCATTTTGTCTGCTAGGGACGTCATTAAACGCGCCATGATGGAAAACGAAATCGTCCAGCTTTTGTACCTACATGTCTTGTTAAGAATTCTAGCCTTTATTTAAAAATAATGTTCACTATTGTTACTCAAAATATTCCGTGGACCTCGCGCGAACCCAGAAATTTCGTATCAGTTGTATTCAGTCCTCCTTTCTCTGCAGTAGCATAAATTGCCGAACTTATGAGTCACAGGCACCGCGAATAACTGGCTAAAGTCGTTGTTGTAATTTGTTTTAGATATTGTTTCAATTTCAGAAAGTTCAAATGTGTTGTTGACTTCTAGTTGCCGAGCCCGAACCACAGGCGCGTTCAATTCGAAACAAAGTGATTCCCTAACTTAACATAACTAGATTGCCAATTTATAGGTTACACATTACACATTACCTACATTACTTTTGACCAGGACCTAATCAGGTAACAAGCATAGTTCATTGACAGAGGTTGATGCTAAATACTCCTTCCAAACATAAAGCACCTAAAATGTTAAGAAAGATTTCATTAGTTTTGAATTTTAAAATATCCAAAGAAAGAAATTTTTTGGTGCTATTTAAACATACATACAATAAAAAAAAAACTTTACAAGACAAAGCAATGGCGGGACATTCAAACTTACCCAAACGAAACATACCCTAATTTCTTTGGATACATCGCAAAAGCTAATTAGGAGTGGAGCGTAAATTGATAACACAAAAATTATGGTTTTAAACGTTTATTAGTTTTTAATAATTTGTGGATTCCGATTTGAGCAGTTGAGACGAGCGGACGTGTTTTGCGGCGCTCAATAAGATAAGGGGATAAAAAAGCGTGAAAAAGTGAAAAAGAAATAGAATAAAAAAAGTGGTAGTGAGAGCGAGAGAGAAGAAGATTACAAAAGAAAAAGAGAAGAAGGACGAGAATCGGAAGAGAGGATTAACCCCTTTAGGAAAAGTAAGAAGTTAGAAAGATCATCGGTTAAAAAGGCAATGGATGAGGAAATGAAAGAGATGCTGAAAACAATTATGGAGGATGTAGGGGAGATAAAGGAAGAGAATCGGAAGATAAGCCGGGAACTGGAACAGTTGAAAATTATGATGCGTGAAAAGGAAGAAAAATGGGAAAGAGAAAAGATGGAACTAAATGAAAAAATTGGAGGAGAAAATGGAAGAGCAGGAAAAAAGAGTGAGAAAAAAGAATATTGTAGTAACGGGATTGGACGAAGAGGAATGCGAGAGCGAGAAGAAACTGGAAAAATGGATGAAGGTGGAATTAGAGGTAGAAGTGACTGTGAGAGAGATGTATAAAATAAATGGAGGAAAAATGATTGTGGCGGAACTTGTGAGCTGGGGGGAAAAGAGGAAAGTTATGGAAAATAAAAGAAAACAGAGAAAAAAAAGGAAAGAGAGTATACATAGAAGATGATCTGACAAAGAAGGAAAGAGATATACAGAAGGAATTAAGAGCGATAGCCAAAGAAGAGCGACAAAAATTACAGCGGGTGAAAGTGGGTTATAAAAAGATATGGATAGAGGGAAAAGGGCTTAGGTGGGACGACGAAAAGGGGGAGTTAGATACAGAAAATTTTTGAATAAGCGCCCAAGAAAAAGACGACAGGGCAGAAAAGTGAAAACGAATACGGAGAGGAATAAAGGAGAAAAGGAGCAAATAAGAATACTATTCTGGAACGTAGCGGGAATAAAAAACAAAGAGAATTAATTTTGGGAGTATTTGAGAGAATTTGACGTAGTGGGAATGGTAGAAACGTGGGTGGAAGAAAAGGGGTGGGAAAAATTGGAGAAGAGAATGCCGAAAGAATTTAAGTGGAAATGTCAATATGCAGAGAGGGAAAGCAAGAAAGGGAGAGCTAAAGGTGGGATAATAATGGAAATAATAATGGGGGTGAAAGAGGGACTGGAAGGAAAAAAATTGAACTGAAGCAAAAGAAGAAAGAGGGATTATGGAAAGAACGGTGAAAAGTAAACAGAGAAAATGGAGAATTGTAACAGTGTACAGCAGAAGTATGAAGGAAACGAAGAGAATAATAAAAGAGCGAGTAAAAGAGCAAGAAGAAGGAACTTTGGTGATTGGGGGGGATTTTAATGCAAGAATTGGGGGAAAAGGAAGACGGATAGAAGAGGAACAAGAAACAATAGAAGGAAGATCAACAAAGGATGGAACAGAAAACGCAGAAGGGAGAGTACTGATTAGCTTAGTAGAAGAAAGAGGGTGGGACATACTTGATGGGAACTGCACAGGAGATGAGAAAGGGGAGTACACGTATATTGGATCAAGAGGGGAGGCAGTTATTGATTATGTTATGGTCAATGAAGAAGCATTGGATGAAATAGAGAAATTCAAGGTGGGAGAAAGAATGGAGTCGGACCATATGCCTTTAGAAGTGAAGACAAAAGGAAGAGAAAAAGATAGAGGAAGTGTGAATGAGTTTAGAAGAAAAATTGTGAAGAATATTTGGACGGAAGAAGGAAAAGAAAATTATAGAGCAAGACTTAGGGAGGCAAAATACGAAGAAACAGAAATAAACGAAGTGGTGAGGGAACTGAGCGATAACATAAGAAACGCAACAGAAAAAAAAAGAGATAGAGATAAGAAAGAAGATGGGGCTGTGGAAGAACGAGTGGTGGGATAAAGAATGCAGGGAAAGGAAGCAGGAAGCAAGAAGGAATCTAAGAAATTGGAAAAAAGAAAAAGCAACCAAGGAAGTGTACAAGAAAGCACGCAAGAGGTACAATTTAGTATGCAAAGAGAAGAAGCAAAAGAAACGGATGGAAGAAGAGCTAAAGATGAAGGGTATAAAGACGGAAGAAGAGGTATTGAGATACATAAATAAGGAAAGAAAGAAAATGGGAGAGGGAGAGTGAGTGAGTGATGGAATTACTACGGAGGAATGGAGATAGTACTTCAGTGAGTTGCTGGGGGGTGATGAAAACAGAAAAGGAAAAGAGACAACAAAGAGTGGAAGAAATAGAAGAGATAACAAGAGAAGAACTAGAGCAACAACTAAGAAAACTGAAAAGAAAAAAGACACCGGGGAGGGGGGTATACAGAATGAAGCGTGGATATATGGAACGGAAAGGGAAGTTGACAGGTTGTTAGAGATAATGAATGGAGTGTGGAAGGGAGAGGGATTCCCCCAAAAGTAGAAGGAGGGGATAATATGCCCCATATATAAGAAAGGATAAAAGGATACAGTCAGTAATTATAGGGGGATCACTCTCCTAAATACAGCATATAAAGGTAGACGCGATGATTGTGGAAGAGAGGCTGATGAAGGAAATGAATAAGAGGGGCGTGTTACCAGACGGACAGGCGGGATTTAGGAAAGGTAGAGGGACCATAGATAATGTATATATCTTGAATCACATAGCAGGAAATGAGATAAAAAAGGGGTGGCAAGATATATGCATTCTTTGTGGACCTGAAGGCGGCTTTTGATAATGTGGAAAGAGATTTACTGTGGGAATGCTTGAGAAAGAGAGGGATAAATGAGCATCTGGTAACAAAAAAAGAAGAGATATAAGAGACGATAAGTAGAGTGAGAGTGGATGGAAGGGTGAGTGAATGTTTCAAAACTTATAAGGGAGTAAGACAAGGTTGCCCACTAAGCTCCAGCCTGTTTGCAGCTTTTATTGGAGATATAGAGGAGATGTTCAGGAAGCGGCAGGCAGGGGGGTTGTGGTGGGCAAAGAAAAAGTGTGGTCTTTAGCATATGCGGATGATTTGGTGGTGCTAGCGAGAGAGGAGAAAGGTATGAAAGAAATTATAGGAAACATGGAGAAATATATGAGGAGGATAAAGTTGACGGTGAATGTAGAGAAATCCAAGATGATGGCGTTCAGAAAAGGGGGTGGTAGGAGAAAAGTAAATGAGTGGAGATGGGAGAAAGAGAAAATTAAAGAATGTATTTGTATATTATGTATATTTAAGTTATGTGATGAATGAAAGAAACACAGCAACAGCACATGTGAGAGAGTTAGTGAAAAAAGCAAATAAGATAATAGGAGCTGTATGGGGAATAGGAGAGAGAAAATTTGGACATGATTTTAGAAGGAGAGTAATGATGTTTGATAGTTTGGTGAAAAGCGTGATGATGTATGGAGCGGAAATATGGGGATGGAGAGAGCAAGAAGAATTGGAAGGGGTGCAAGGAAAATATATGAAATGGGTGCTAGGGGTAGAGAGAGAGAGAGACACCGGGGTATATAGTGATGGAGGAAACAAAGAGAGATGGAATAAGAATAGAAGCAGGAAAAAGAGCAATAAGATTTGAGGAGAGAGTGATAGAGAAAGGAGAGTGCAGAATTTTGCAAGAGTGTTTGAAAGAAAAAAGGAAAGAAATGGATAAGTTCGTGGGGAAAGGGGATATGGAAAGAGAGGGAGGCATATTTCGAAAGAAACGGGTATGCAGGCGCGGAGATAGAAAGAATGCGAGAGAGAGGCAGAGTAATGACAGATGAATTAGTGCAGACAGATAGAGATGTGCAAGTGCAGGAAAGAAGAACGAGAATTAGGGAGTCTAGGTACAATGGGAAGTATGAAAAAATAATAACGGAAGAATGCCAAAGTACCTAGGAAGAGAGAGTAGAAAAGAGAGAGTGATAATAGCAAGATTTATATGTGGAAATGAGGAGAGAGAGAATAAATATTGGAGTGAGGATAATAATAGAGTATGCAGGATGTGTGGAGAAAAAAAGGATCTATCGTGCATTTGTTGAAGGAATGCGTAGAATTGAGAGGGAGAGATGAGAGTAGAGAAGAAATTTTGAATGAGGACGGAAGAGGGATCGAATGGATGAGGAAGGTTGAGTGGAGAAGAGGGACAATAAGTGGGAAGGGATAAAAGCTGTTAGTTATTGTGTTGAATTATTGATTTATTTAGTTTTATTTATTATATTATATTTTATTTTATTTGAGTTATGTGAAATGTGTTTTTGTGATTTCGTACTGCTATTAACAAGTTTTAGTGACTTTGTGTTCGGTTAACAATTCAATTTGAAAAATTTAACAACAATTTGAGCGATAAATTACAACTGATAATCCTGATTTCAACAGTTTAACAATTTAGTTCTTCAGAAAATGGCAAACAATAATACAATTTAACAATTTTGGTGTAGATACAGTTTTGGCCACATAAATCTCGTACAAAATAAATTATAATATGATATTAATTTCATTAATACAATAATGTTAATGTTTTTACTTATTACAAAATTCATCTCAATAAAATAGCTTTCCACAATGGCGGTCGATTTATTAGTGACTTTGATAAAATTGAGAAAATTTTATCTAAGAATTTCTAGTATGCGCGTGGAACAATCGCTGGTCAATTTCAGGGCCATCTCCTTACGGTGGGTCGGACAGAAAAAGATATGTAGATAGAATAAAAAAAAATACGTGTATGCTTTAGACCACACGACTGAAGTAAAACTTCAGTTCGCCATTGTAAAAGTGCTCTTAATGTATGTAAGTTTATAAATGGAGCTACGGAGTCCTGAATTAATACCGTCTGCAGTATTGGATAATGCATATATTTCAGTTTGTCGTCAGCGAAAAGTCGGCAATCATGTGTAGCGATTAAGATAAGTAGCGCAATTGCATACAAAACTGACACACGCAAATAGGTGTATTGTCAGAAGTGCGGATTCACAACGGATAAGACGCCCGATGACACTTTTCGTTACGCTCTCGTCACGCATTCACCAGCTTACTCCCCAAGTCAAGTGTCCGTAAAGAAGTTTTACTTCAAAAAGAGTACCTGTAAATACTTCGGGCGCACGACACGCGATTTTTTAAATTGAAATTCAACCGGTCCTTCTGGTAACGTGAATTTTCGACAATGCAATTTAAACATAGAATATATTCAACTTTAAAACAGGAAAAGTCATAGTGGAATAAAATCAGATAAAAAAACACCTTAAAATACTGGTGACAACTTGTTGCCTCGAACGTTCAGGGCATAATGTCGCTACCTGCCTCCCTCCAAAAGGGACGCCAACCCTTCTTTAGCCACTAGCTTCAGCGCGTTGCCAACCACTCCAGAATGCTGCCAACTTCAGGGTCGTTACCCAACGAGCGCCTTGCAGGGTAGGCAAGTCAAGATTCCCCTGTGTATTACGGGTCTATCTCAACCATAAAATTATTTATAACTATGAATACAGATATGACGGAGACCGATTGGCAATATTTATGTCTGGTGAATTTACTGTAGCAAAATTTCAAAGGAAAATTTAAGTGTGACAAGGTTATTGAAGTTCCACAACAACTGGCAATATGTACTTACAGAATGATTCTTCATCAAGTTGGCTTTGGAAAATATGTCAACGTATTTTTAACAACTATTTGCCGTTTATTTTAATTAATTAGTAAGCAACCAACAATTTACGTCTTGATGATTGTGCACAGTGAATACTGTGCATTGCAATGAAGCGGCAAATGGTTAAAAATACGTTGACATATTTTACTGATGTAAAATTTGTGATATAATTTCATGAATTTTATATTGTCGGGAACAACTTACAAAATGCAAGCTAAGCATCAACAAAGTACCAACAACCCCGGTATTAGTTGGACGTTGTAAATCGGTAACACTAAAACGTTTACCCACGAAAAAGAATTATGATAAACCAAGACAATATCCATCATAACACAAACCACGTTTGTTTGGAATGCATCGAGCGCCAGTTTTTTTAACGTGGTTTGCTCCACGTGGCCACGGGTAGCTTAAGCCGGGGGTCAGCTATAACTACTATTTACACGGTGTCTCTCTCTCCGTTTTTCTAGACACATTTTTATACAGAGTTTTATTGCACAGATTTCTATTTGCAATAAAACTCTTTGTTGCTTCCGAGGAACTGATACCTTGCAGCTCCCTGCTACACTTTTGACCCGTCCGTGGACCAGACGAGCGAATGGTTTTTGAGTCCTCTCAATCTCTTCCTGGCGGTGTTGTGCAATCACCACTTCATAAGAGGAATCAAAGTAGTACTCGACTGACATAGCGTCAAATGGCCAGGACATACGTTTTGTCCTTATAAGTTCCAGTATTTTCGTATGACCAATCATGTCTCCTAGTTTCAACTGGTTTGTCTCTATTGCCCTGAGGACATTTTGGATCTCTTTTCGCTTTACATGAAGATGCAACCTAGCCTTTGCAATTTCTGCAATTTGGCTTGCGTTGTTTTTTCGTTTGTTTCTAGCCACCAGACAAATGAGGCGTAGGTGGCTATGGGTTTTATCACCGTTAGGTATGACCATCTTTAGACCCCATGTCTTACCAAATAACCTGCGGCACGTCTAGAGTGCCACTGTGGCTTTTGCAAGAATTTTCTGTATATGAGTCTTAAAGTAGAATTTGTGATCTAGATTTACACCTTGATACTTTACTTCTTGGAATAATTGTAACTGCTTTCCACTTAAAAGCGGGGGCTTCAAGGAAAGCTTCAGTCGCTTTGTAAATGAGACAAGCACTGTTTTGCTTGGGTTCACCTGAAGCTCTTCCATTGCGCACCACTGTTCACTGTTAGTGTAGAGTTCTCTGCATTAGACTGTATATTACTACTTCATACATGCCCTTTATGAGAATAACTACGAGCGTACAAGCCTGTCTCGTCCAATTTGAGTATTAGGTGATCGACAACGATCGACCATAGTAGAGGTGATAGAACTCCACCTTGCGGATATCCCTTTACAATGCAGTGACCCTGGCTCTCTATTCCCTTTATTCTTGCAGCTTTTTCGATAGATTTATATGATGTGTTATTGAAGGCTCGGCTACATCTTTAGCCACGTGCGTCCTTTCTATGCCCTTTACCAAGCAGTGTAAGGCGCTGCGTGGTTGGTAGGCAAAGAAATGAAGTGAGGCTTATTGGTCGGTAAAATTTGGCCTCTGCCGGAGGTCTTCTGCCTGCATTTGGTATGAACACTACCAAGGCCTCCCTCCAACTCTCAGGTATGTGTCTAAAATGAAACTAACTTTAAAGACTACCTTCAAGAAAGGCATCAGTTATTTTTTCCCGCTTGGCTTTTGTGTCCCTTGCAGATAGTCTCAGTTCCGGGGGAAGTTCCTCGATCCCTTCACAGAACATCTGCCACGTGTTCCTTTTAGACCTTTTCAATTCTTTGTTGTATTCTATTAGAGCCTTCCTGTAATCATCCCAGGTTCCTACTCGTTTGGGCCATCAATTGACCGAGCACCTTGTTCCACAATTCACATTTCTCTATGTTACCCTTCGTTTCAAAGGACAGCATTTCTCATCTCGAAGATGATTTGAAGCATATTCCAGTTTATCGATTATATCGACGGGATATATAGGTTCTTCAATCTCAGATCTTCAGTCTCCTACACATGTGGAAGCTGGAGGAGTTCGCCTCCACGTTGAACCAAATGTGCTGATGATCCAAAATGGAAGCATCTTCTCTAAATTGCCAGTTTTTTTAATCGTTTCTGATATTAAAGGTAGCTAGGGTTAGAAACCTCGCATTCATAAAGGTGGGTTTATTTCCCTTATTAATAATTCCAATGTTTTGACTAGCCAACTATTCAAAAAGAGACTCACCTCGTTTGTTGGTATCCGTGCTGCTCCACATGCGATAGTGAGCGTGTTGGGAGATCTTTGATTTGCCCACCAAGGCTCTTGTATGAATCCCATGTTTAGTTTTTCCTTGAGAAACTGCAGTACTTTGCTGATGAAGGCTTTTTTCAGATTTACCTTTGATCGCCACTCTAGACTTTTGCGAGCCCTTGCGGTATGACCTTTCGAAACGTCCAGCGCTAGCTGGTTTTTTTTTCCTCGAAAGTTGAGGTTCCAGTTTGTTCCTCTCGCTTCTCTCTTTGGGTTTCCTTGCTTTTGCTACCCTTCGGTCACAAGCGAACTTGTCCAAATTTGTAGCTAATCGCGTACCCACGTTTCCCAGTGTTTTCGTTGAAAGAGGATCAACGGAAAGGGTTATTTCTCCAGAGTATAACATACATTAATACAACTCAACAATTCAGGTGTACCATGTACTCAACATTCAGGTTATAACGTTATATGATCTTATTACCACTTTGGAGATTTGGGGCACAATAAGCTTAAGCTACAGTGCAGTGGAGTAAGAACCGCGCCCCTTAAAAGAATCTATATCTATATATTTAATCGTTGAACATGAATCAATTTCAACCAACTAAAACAGTACTGCACCGATTTTGATAATTGTTTTTTTAAATGAAAGACATTGACAAGTTCTATGTGAAGATTGTGATAACCCCCCTTTTTACCTTACCGCCACATTTTGAATTTGAACATGAAATGAAATGTCAATGACGTCACCAAACGTCAAATTTGAAACAAACCGCGAAATTGAAAAAAGGTTGGCCAATGATCGTCAGACAATGGAACAAAAAGCAGAACCCTACGTTGTGTGATTTTTTTACAAGACAAGCAATGGCGGGACATTCAAACTTACCCAACAAAACAAACCCCAAATTCTTTGGATACATGGCGAGAGCTAATCAGGAGTGGAGCGCAAATTGATAACACAAAAATTATGGTTTTAAATGTTTATTCAGTTTGAACAACTTGAAGTGTCTTGAGGTTAGTGATTGCGTACTGTGGTTAACAATTTCTGGTGTTTTCGAATTAAGTTGGTACACATGCAGTTTCATAATGTTAACAATAATGATTCCAAATAATAAATAACAACGGACAATTTTACATGACTTCAACAGAGTAACAATTGGCGACAAATAATAAACAATAATACAATTAGACCATCCTGCGGTACATGATGAGTGAGGTTAGATCAGCTAAATACATTCCACCCTTGAGCTTTTGTAGTTTACCGGAATTTACAACTGACTGATACAATGAAACATCTGAGAGGGAAACACAAGAGTATCGAAACGCGTGGAGTTATCAAAGTGGGGTGCCTGTAAGTCGGAGAGTGGTGGACCACAGGTAGATCCAATGGAAAGACTAAAGCGAAGCGAACAAGACAATTGTCTGTCAGTGAAGCCAGATTGTAGAGAGAGTTTACGATCGTGGGGGCAAAACTTGCACATCCAACGGACCAAGAGAAATGAGTTTATGACGGAATTTTCCTAGACATGGTTACGTTGATCTTTCTGGGAAGCATGTACCAACCAAGTCCAAGTTAACGGCACTTCTCTCAGGGACTATTCTTTTAGTTATTTAGTATTTTAAAGATTAGTGAAGTAAGCAATTAGTCAGGAACTCGAAAATAGTACTGCAACTTGGACTTCGTAGGTTCAAGGAATTCGTGGCAACTCCCTTTTTCTAGGCCCCTATGCACCCAAGGGAAATGGGCATAGGTATCCCCGAAAGCAGGTCCACCTAACTCCTTCTCACAGCAGCCTGCAACGCGGACCACGAACTGAACACTATTTGGTCACTCTGTTGTCTCGAAACATGTACGAACAAACAACACAATAAATCAAATATACCGTAACGCAACGTTTGGTTTGGAAGCCATTTTGACACGGATACAATGCGATGACATCAGCGGGCGCAATACGGAACGGGGTACTATATAACTACAACACTACAACATGCACAAACTACACTAAAAACCGATCTTTGGCTTCCACGATGTCGAATAAGCGCTAGATGTCAGTTAACAGCGAACGACAAGAAATCGCAAGGGGCCGCAAAACAACAATAAGACACCGTTCAGAACCCCGACATTCAGGTGTGACGTTTGGCCAGCTTTTACCTGTAGTCTTCAGGTCTGACGGAGTTGGTTAATTCAAGTCAACAGAGTCCAAAATAGCTTTGTAACAACCGCAAGCTGCTGTCGGCCTCATAGCGAAAGACAGGTAGTTATTAACAAATTTATCTGAGTGGCAATCTAGTTAATTTGAGTTAGGGAATCACTTTGTTTTAAATTGCACGCGCGAGCCCTGTAACTAGAAGTCAACAACACATTGGAACTTTCTGAAATTGACAACAATAACTAAAAACAAATTACAACAACGATTTTAGCAAGTTATTCGGGGTGCCTGTGACTCATCAGCTTGGTAATTTAGACTACTGCCAAGAAAAGAAGGGCTGAAGGCAACTGATACGAAATTCAGGGGGCTCACGGAATACTTCCAGGGACAATTGTGAACATCATTTTAAACAAAGACTAGCATTCTTTACAAGACATGTAGGTGCAAAGTAGGAACGACTCCATTTTCAAGATGGCGAGTTTTATGACGTCCTAGCGTCCAAAATGGCGGCTAACGGTAAAATTTGAGATGGTTTTCCCTAAGGATTTCCGATATGCACATGGAATAAACGTCGGTCAATTTCCTGGCCTCTCCGGACGGCGAGTCGGAAGAAAAATATAGAGCAAATGGTTACCTTATTTCCAGGAATACAATCACCACACTTGGCTTAGGTACGCGACGGTGAAGCCTAACTGCCTCGAACTAAACAAAACTGGAACCTCCGCGAGATGTCGAACGAACGCGTACAATTCTTTTACAACAAAAGGAAGCTCAACGGTGGAGATATAATATGCGTTAACAAAATGGCGAATTTCCTGAACAAAAATGACGTGGTGTCACTTCAACGAAAGCAGAACACCCACTCCCGCCCGTTCAAGCGTGGTTCCTCCTCCCCACCGAAACTTCCGACAGCGCCCTCTAGCGTATCCATCTCGGCCGGTAACGGTCGCTAAAGGCTAGGCTGCCGGGGCATTTGTCATACTTTGGCGGTGAACGGGTTGCAGCTCTCTTGGATGGTATTAATTTTGAATCGGGATATCTCAAGATTACTTTCCAATTTTTAAAATTTCACAGGTTCATTAATTATTTGCAAATCATATTAGGGGAAAAGCGGTCCACTACAGCCATCGATTTAAATGAGAGTGAATCGTGAGTGAGAAGTGAAAAGTGAAAGTGAGAAGTTGGACAACTCTAGCTAAATATAGGTATCTCAGCCCCTCCCCTGAGGTTGGGTGAGGAAGTTGTGTAGGGAACTTAAGACATGCTTATTAAGACATTTATACCTCTCGATGGATGTTTGGGTGCGGGGTGTGAAGAGTGTGAAATAGAGGACGAATGAAGCTATGCAAAATGCAATTCTTTTATCGTATAATTTTTCTTGCCGAAAAATTGCTTTACCAATTCCACAATATTTTCGTTTAACTGACCTGCGACTTTCTCAACAAATCAATCGAGAAGCGGAAGATTTATTGTTTAATCAAATGTATGAAAATGAAAAGAGGTTTTTCAACACAATACTGGTAGTAATGTCTTCTGTTTCGTACATTCGATGGTCTCCGTTTCTACATTAGCGAACAATCAGGAACATCTTATACCGCACAATGAACAAGTGCAAAACATTGTATATAAAGAAATTATTCCGTCTTAATTTTTTTTTATTATTCAGACAAGGCAAATTAAAAATTGTAATATGTAATATGGTAACCAGTCTTTATTCAACACTAGTTACGTAAGTATGTATTCACTTTTTGTTAAATTTTTACATTGATTTGATTACCAATTCAATACATACCACTCGAATTTCGAGTGACGGGCGATCACTAGTAATAATAATACCCCGCCACCGGCTGGCAGAGTAAGGTGTAATTTATGTCAAAAGATAAACATTTACAAATAAAGATTGACCTGGAAAATTGGAAAATTGTTAACACATAAGAATAAAAATATAATGAATTTTAATCCATACTTTGTATATTAATACGTGCACAAAATGCAATGATTATATTATAGATATGTACTACATATTTGAAAAAAGAGCCTCAATGACATTCAAACTTAAAAATTTAATTATGTAATTACGATCGAATTTCGACCACTGGGCAACCACTAGTTTTAATAAAATGGCCAATGACTTATCGATATCCGTTATTCGATGTGTGTTTTGAAATTATGTACTTGTGAATTACCCATTTTTGGATGAGAGCTGTCAATCTACAACTAGTCGGGTAGGCCATCCGCATTTTTCCTTAGTGAATTACTGGTTCCGTACTTCCACGGCAAATATAAAAGTGGTCAAAATTAAGATCACTCAATATATTGACTAAACATTCAAACACAGATTTTTGGCAAGTTTATAGTATTAAGTTATTGTTTTATGTGTTAGTCAAAATTAAAATTAAATTTTAATACTATAGTATGGTTTGGATGCCAAAAGTTATATATTTTACATAGCGGCTAAACAACAAACTTGGAAATTTTGTTATCTAACTGATGGTTAAAATATAAACTAACCAAATGTCTTGTTATTTTAAAATAATTCATCTTTTCTACTAAAATAACAGATGTTAATGTAACAATTTGACTGTTTCTGTACCCGATGATTTTCCGATTTTTATTTATTTTTGTAGGGTGATCTTCATTTTCTTGTGGTATATTATTCTCATTGTTTTGTGTCCTAATGTCTATAATTTTCGTCTTTTTCTAAGAGTTCTTCCAGTTTTTAAGAATTTTCTTAAATCCCGAAATATGTATTCGTCTTAAACTTTGAATTATCACTAAAGCAATAATATGTATTTATCTACAACTGATTAATAATTGACGTATTATACTTGTAACTATGAATACTTAACTAGGTCTATTAAACACAGACAGCCAGGCCCGGTTTTTAAGAATTATTATTAACTAGCCATGAAATAATGAATATCGACAACTGTTAAAATTTCTTCTCAACGTCCAGTTTTTCACAAGGTTTGTTTTATTCTTTCTTTATTTCTTTATCTAGAACTGATTTAATTTACGTATTATACATGTAACCTATGAATACTTGACTAGGTCTATTGAACACAGACAGTCAGGCTAGGTTTTTAAGAATTATTATTAACTGGCCATGAAATAATGAATATTGACATTTTTTCTCAACGTCAAGTTTTTAACAAGGTTTAATTTCTAATTTTGATTCTAAAAGTGCAGTTGTAGATAAAACGTCGTATTTCACTCGCATATAATGGTGGCTAGTATACACTCGAATGGTTAAAATCCTCGCCTGCGGCTCGTATTTTAATTTCCATTCTCGTGTATAATAGCCACCATTATATGCTCATTAAATAATGTACTATAAAATATCAGCAGTTAGATAATGAGAATCTTGGCATCTGCTACAATATCTCTTCCTTTCTTCTTTGTTTAAGTATTTAATAACACCCAATATAGTGATACATATATTTAATCTTTTTATTTCTGTAATTATTTCTAAACCAGAAGAATGTTCTTAAATCCAGGTGGAGTAAATTTAAATTAAAATTTAAATATATTATCCATTTTTTTATAAACAATTGTCAAAATGTGGTCATGTTGGTATAAACAACAGTAATTTTTGGTTGGTCACACTGAATCTCAAATTCTGACATTTATTCCGTTGTTTAACATGGTGAAAATAACCTTAATAATAGTGTCGGCTATACAGCTCGGTCCGAAAGGACATATTTTTAGATGATACAACCTGGTCTTTAATTGCATTTTGACATTGACAATTGTTTATAAAAAAATGGATTATATCTAAGTCGAACTCCACAAACTTTAATAACTGTAAAATTACTAATGGAACATGTTTCGGCAGAACACTTCTGCCATCATCAGCCCTTAAATAATTTTTTATATTCTTTAAGGGCTGATGATGGCAGAAGTGTTCTGCCGAAACATGTTCCATTAGTAATTTTACAGTTATTAAAGTTTGTGGAGTTCACTTAGATATATTTAAATTTTAATGTAATTATTTCTATTTGTTTTTCTTTAAATCCTTTTGAATTCCAAATACTTGTCCACAGACTTTATCCCACCAAAAATCGATGAACAATGGATGTCGATCAATTGGCGTGCAGTTTTCCCAAAATTTCAACAATTTACTAAACTAAAAAATTTAAATATATCTAAGTCGAACTCCACAAACTTTAATAACTGTAAAATTACTAATGGAACATGTTTCGGCAGAACACTTCTGCCATCATCAGTTTGTGGAGTTTGACTTAGATATATTTAAATTTTTTAATTTAAATTTACTCCACTTGGATTTAAGAACATTCTTCTAGTTTAATTTACTAAACGAATATTTTTCACGAAAGAGTGACACACCTCACCTTGTAAAACGAAGAATGGTGATGAGCACAAAAATCAACTACGCAATTATCCAGTTATGGTCTTTTAACATTTGTTTAATGGACTTAAATAAAGTTAACAAATATTTTAATTAACAAAGAATGCGTATTTGTTATTGTCACAATTTTATGTTGCGTGACAAATGGTTTGTAGGCAGGTAATCATGATGGTATGACAACTCACTTCAATGATTTAGTCAGAAACCCCACTGTATGAAGATATATTGTAACAAAACAATTTGTCCAAACCTTTGACTTTGTAGGGACATAAATATAATCATTACTGAATATTTAAAATCCGTTTAATAAATTATTTGACACGTCAGAATTATATTGTTATAATTGATCAAAGGAAACCATAGGCGGAACTATCGTGACATAATTCAATGTAGGTAGTAGCACGCCAGCGGTATCGGCAAAGACTCAAAGGACCATCTTTTCAGAAACATTTTGTTACTTCCTGATATATTAGCCTCCACCGGGTCATGTTTAATTTCCTTGATGTAGAAGTGGGCGTAGCTTAGTCGTATGTCATTTGTTTGATGTACAGCTTGCGAAGTTCTGTGACAAAATTAAAATTGTCAGCGGCTTCTTTGAATGGTACCTCTGTAGGTCTGGACGGACCTCGTTTGCATGCCTTGTAATAATCTCTTCATAATAGTTATTATTATATCGATTCTTGTCAATTATTTCTTTGTACATATCATATATCTAGCAGATGACGTATTAAAACGTTAATTAATCTATTCTTGGCTCTTTTGTTTGCTCTTTCCAGTCCGCTTCTACATGGCTTGTTACAATATTAGGTTTTCTACAAGTTCGGTTTACCAAAGAAAAGCCGACACGAAATAATTAACCCAGATGTGAAACTGATACTTTTAAGTGAGACGGACACAGTTTATTGTTTTTACCACTCCATTGATTTTAATTGGGTACCTACACGACTCGTGAAAGCTAGCTAATTATTATTACCGCATTTTCAAAACCGAATGTTTAATGTGTACCCACATAATATGGACGTTCAAAACAAAGCTTGGAAACAGTTGTCACAACTATTCTACGTGTTGTATTTTTTTATAAAGTGGATGAATGTGATGAATTGTTGTTTATTATACATTTAAAATTAAAATCATGTGTCTGATAGTTTTGTGGTTTCAGGAATTAATTAAACTAAAAACCTGCTATGCGACACGAAGAATAATATAAAGATCCGCATATGTCACAATTTGATAAATGGGGTCTGCGGCGCCCCTTGATGTTTAGGTTTGACGGAATTTTCGTCTGTGGAGTAGGAGGAGCGACTTATTTAAATTCCCGTTAATAAGATACATTTTCCTTGTGTAGTTTCGGCTGTGGGTTCTGTAGTACTTGCCAGATGTTTACAAATGTAATAATAAATAATGAAATTAATCTGTTGAAATGCGGTTTCATCCACTATGTTTCCGCTGTGTGAATTTCAACAGTTACACACTGTAATCAGTCATTTACATATCATTGCCTACATTTTTTATTCGAGATTGCGATTACTATGGAAGCGATAACGTTTGTTGTAGTACATTAATTATGATGAATTTATTAAGTGTTCAGTTTAGTAATAATTTGTTTTTACACGATTTCAGTGGTGATGATGATGAACTATTTATTTTATTTTGTAAGTTTATTTATTGAAATAACTCCTTCAATTGATACCAATTTGCATCAGCAGCGTAAATTTTGAACAGAACTTTTTATTAAAAAAATATTTTTACCTGAAGTAATTATGTATTTAAATCCATAGTAATATTTACATCGTAATTGTAGGTTTTTACAACTTTTTGTTTGATTATCTTGACTGACGTTTTTAATTGCATTCTAATCGGTAGTGGTAGAGGTAAATAGCTTAGTTTATTTTCTTGCTTAGTCAAAATATTTACTGTATTTACTGTAAACAAATTTTTCATCGGGATCCTCCAAGCAACGTTATTAAAATCCTATTCACCACGCTATGATACCCCAGATAAAAATACCCTATAAATATGAATAGCATGCTATAGTTATTAAGTTATAGTTCCCGTACTTATGTTTAAGAACAAAGATTGATTCTCCATATGTAATCTTTTTATAGTGTGTTATTAACTAGAAAATAATACATTTTGTATAATATGATCCTTTTTATTAAAAAAGCAGGTGGTTTGCGAGATAACTCAGTAATTCTTTTTATTCTGGGTACCGGAATACAAACTGTCCGTCAAAGTTGACGTGTTTGTATTTAATTTCAAATGGTGAAGAAAAATTCTTTAAATCTACTCCAAAAATTAAATATTATTAACCGACACATTTCTATAATAAAACGATTGATTATAAATTGAAAAAAGAAACGTGTTTTGGATGGTGTTTAGTGTACTGTTCAAAGTTTTAAAAATTTAAATTGTACATACATAAAAAAATGCAAGTATACCTACGATTTAAGACCAATCATGTAATTGCCACAAAGAAATTGTAGAACTTTGTTATATGGAGATGGTATTTATAGAAAGAGTACCTACACATATAGATTCCTTCTTGCATTTGCCAATTCTTGAACAAAGGTCTTGTGATCTTCGTGTTAAAAATTTTACGAATTGAAATTATATTAGGATCAAACTGACAAAATAGATTATGGTTTATGGCATATTTTCTATTAGTCACTAGCCGCGTCAATAAATACATAAAACAGGCAATCTTCGGAAGTCCTCAAAAACAGCTTCGATTTTAATGATTTTTTTTTGTGAATGTTTGTTTTTATATATTATTCAAAATCAGAAACCTTTTGAAGTGGGGAAATAATTATTTATATTGTTTAATAGTACATTATTTAATGAGCATATAATGGTGGCTATTATACACGAGAATGGAAATTAAAATACGAGCCGCAGGCGAGGATTTTAACCATTCGAGTGTATAATAGACACCATTATATGCGAGTGAAATACGACGTTTTATCTACAACTGCACTTTTGGAATTAAAATTAGAAATTAAACCTTGTTAAAAATTTGACGTTGAGAAAAAATTTTAATATTCATTATTTCATGGCCAGTTAATACTAATTCTTAAAAACCCAACCTGACTGTCTGTGTTCAATAGACCTAGTTAAGTATTCATAGGTTACATGTATAATACCTAAATTAAATCGGTTCTAGATAAAGAAATAAAGAAAGAATAAAACAAATCTTATGAAAAACTTGACTTTGAGAAGAAATCTCAACTGTTGTCAATATTCATTATTTCATGGCTAGTTAATAATAATTCTTAAAAAAAACCGGGCCTGGCTGTCTGTGTTTAATAGACCTATTTAAGTATTCATAGTTACAAGTATAATACGTCAGTTATTAATCAGTTGTAGATAAACACTATTTATTATATTTTTATAAAAAAAATTGTTTTTCAATACTTATTCTACAAATAATATGCGAAAGTAAATTATAAAATTATTATGAATTGTGGATTATTTATTTTAGACATTTATAAATAAAATAATTAAAAATTGTTCATCAATAGTTGTAAGAAGGAAACATTTGAGAATTTTCCTCGATTTCCACGGCAGTCCCTGATCAGATCCTGGCTTTTTGACAATGGAACCACCTCAAGAGTATACCCTTTCAAATAAAAGAAGAACTTTGAAAATCGGCCCACAATTGACGAAGAAATCGGTGAAACTACATGAAGTCGGTTAATAAAAGGGAGCGAAAATTTGAGGATTTTTCTCGATTTCCATGGGATTCCCTGCTCAGATCCTGATTTTTTGATAATGGAACCACCTTAAGAGTATACCCTTTCAAATAAAAGAAGAATTTTGTAAATCGGTCCACAATTGACGATGAAATCGGTGAACATAAATGAAATATAAATATATAAATGTTCTGAGGTAACAAGCATTAAAAAAAAAACAAAAACATACAACCGAATTGGTAACTTCCTCCCTTTTTGAAGTCTGTTAAAAAAAAAACGCAAAACTATTTTTTTTTTAGATAAATATCATACATATTGTTTAAATAATATTAATGGTTATGTCTCCGCTCCAAAAGGTTTCTGATTATAAATAATATAAAAAAAGCAAATATTAAAAAAAACATCAAAATCGGAGCTGTTTCTGAGGAATAATGCAGAACAGGCTTACAGTATGAAATAATAATATATTATTATACGAGTTTTTTAAGAAGCACTTTGTCGCACGCACTAAATGAGTCAGTGCGACAAAATGCCTTATAAATGAGTTATTATACCGTATTTTTTCTACTTTGCCACTTTTTATACCTACAACTTTTTTCTGCAGATTATCAAAAATTAGTCCAACAAATTTATTTTATTTTATACAAAGTAATCAAATTTTACAATCTAGGGAACTCCGCGACGATTGGCTACGTTTGCTAGGTGCATTAACGGCGGCTATGTTAATTTATAACGTCAATACTCCTTTTCACATGTATCAAAAACGTGGTAGTGAATTTTAACCCATCCCGAACGACCTCCAAAAACGTCGGTCTTATTGTTAGCTATGACTGAAGCCCCTAACCTCACAATAACGCCTGTAACAAACGCCCCCAAACCACAAACAACTTCTACAGGCCCCTTATTTTTCTTTGTGATCCGCGGTGTGGACATTGACATGGACGAACGCAATATCCTTCTGGTCCTGGAAACTCTCAATCTTCCCATTCACAAAATGTTTAGAATCAAATCCCGCCGCACAAACAAATGGAACCCCCTTATCCGCGTGATCAATATCCTTAAAATTTGATAAATCTAAGCATTTATAGTAACATTAATAGTGCAATCGGTGTTGCGACTAAATTTAGAATTCGAAGGAAGACCGTCATGAACCAGGGAAGTCGTAGAAACAAACTCTTTTGATTTTTCTTATAAAACTTCCACATTTATGTAAGTCTCACCGCCTTTAGTCCGGTCAAAATAGACATTATAACAAAAATTCCAAGAGCTAAATTTTGGTGCAGACCTTGGGTACACCATTAGAAATAAAGTGTCAAAAGTCCCCATCGATCCGATGTGTGCTAAAAAAGTTATTCGGATTTTTTTTTCGAAAACGGTAAGTTTTATCAAAAAAGTAGCCCAGACAAAAATTATAGATCTTGAATTATTATCTACCAAAATGGTTGTTATACTTTTTTTCTCATCACCATTCCTGAGATATCACGATTCTAAATTTAGAATGAGTCACGTTCTACATGATGATATGCACAATAGTCTGGTTCACAAGTTCCTTTTTCTGAAATTCGAGTTAATAGGCACCAAAAATTATGATTGAGGTCGATTCGTAATTGCAGCAACAATTTTTTAGTTGAAAATCAATATCCGCAAATAAAAATTACTAAAGTTATAAACAATTAAGTAAACAAAAAGAAGGTGGTTAGGTTTTTGCAACTATTTCAAAAACTATTTGAGATATCTAAAATTTGAAAAAAGATTTTTAAAGAGCAGGAAATTTTCCAAAAAAAGTCCTATCTCGGCAATATTTATCATGTCAACGTCCGCGCCTATCGAATCTGACACCTGACAAACAAAAAATATTTTAACCGAGTGAATATTAATATTAAGGAATAAAAACATTTAGGTATTATCTGGACATATCAATAAACAATAATCCGACATAACAATAAACGTTTACCTTACTTTTTCTATTAACAATCCATTTGTTAATTACGGTAATTGTTCTTGTTAAAAGTTAACATACAAATCCTGATAATTGTTAAACTAAAATCCTGGAATTTTTTCCCTTCTTGGAGCTATGTATGTCAGACAGAAATCCTGACTAATGTAAACAGTGTCGAATTTATGTCGGACATATATGCTCCAACTTCCAGCTATATGTGTCGATACTTCTATACCACTAGATATAAACGCTGATTATTTGCAAATTCCAACTCGCCTGAGAGAAATCGCAAAAGTTGACTTATCGTCTACTTTTGTGCCACTTTCGGGCAATAAGCTTCGTGTTCATAAACATGGGGGACAAGAAAGAGTGGTTAAAACTTCAAATAGATGAACTAATATTAATATGTACCTCTGTAAACCAGAATTATGGGACGTTACATGCAAAGTGTATAAAGATAGTGAAGAACCAATACCTTAACAGAAATTGCAGAAGCATGTAGAAGAAATTCAAAGAAAAATTCATAATTTAAGAAATCAATTTAACAGTGAATTTAAAGAAAAAAAATCAGAAAATCAGATAAGACCACTGATAAATTGTTTGTATCAAAAAGGCCAGTCTATAATTTGTTTTTATTTCTGCTGGCTCTACGTGCAAACCAGCTATAGGATTTTTTTTATTTATTCCAATTTAGTTGTTTACAACATTAATCTGTACTGCCATCAAGGAACTTCCCCTTGGTTGCTAACAAAATACTGCATTTAATCTTCTCGTACTTCTTTAGCATTCTTTGAAAGGTTATTACTGCCTTGTTGGGCCAGTGGTAGCAACCTATCTGTTGGCATAATATCTTCATTTTGCCAGATTCCATGTTGTATTATTTCGCCTCTCTAAATTTTCGGGGTCAAATGTGCATTCTGGAGCGTATACATTTGCGGAAGATTTTTCATATAATAACCAATTATGTCAATGTATTAATCCAATCTCGAACCCACACAGAACGTTTTTTCTTTTTTTTTTGACATACCTACATTTATATAGAACAATTTTATTACACTCGATGCTATTTGGAGTTTTGATGCTTGCATCGTGGCAAGATAAAATCTGTAAAATAAACTTTCTCTAGAACGAAAGATGTGTACAACACATGACACATCTATATTTTGTATGTATATGTAAACGGGTCGTACATTTATTGTAAATTTCACGATTTCGGAAACTGTCATACACATATCCATGACATAAATTTCTTGTAATTTCTGTTGGTATGTAAACAAGCAAAGCGATTTTATGTCGGACACTTGACATATATGTCCGGATATAACTATCAGATGTAAACACACCTTTAGAAAAGATCCCCGTTGAAAAAAAAAATGGTTTTCCACTTTTTTATTAACAATCAAGGGGTTAACAAAATTAAAAACAAATAAAACAATGAATTAATTATTGCAGTCCACACCGAAATGTGTACGGCACGGTACGTAGCATGTACAGAGTGAACATAAAGTTCCGCACAAAATTCGTAATTTACTTATCTAGTGTTCTTGCAAAAAACGCTCGAACAGGTCGATTTTAGTTTTCAAGTTGCCATTTTTTGACATAAAAATTTTGATGATAACGTCATCTGTTTTTGAACTATGACACCGTCATCAATTATTTTAAATCGCAACTCCGAACTTTTGTTTGGGTTTTAGATGCACTTTTCAATTCTCTATTCAACAAGAGTAAAAAAATGACACCTTGCATAACTTTTTTTTTTGAAAAAATTATAAATTTTACTTCAAAAAATTCAATTTTTATTCCTTGAAAAAGTACTATTTCCCTACGAATTCGTGGTGAAATGGCGCAGATTAATCTCGAAGTGATGTCAAATATTTGTCAGGTGAGCACTTGCGTTAAATTTTATGAAATAGTTTTTCATGTTTCGTTGTTTGCTTTCCAAATTTATTGTTATTTTTTAATTTTTGTAAGAAATAATTTTTTTATTTTTGATGTAAAACGTATTTTTTCAAAAAAAAAAGTTATGCAAAGTGGCCATTTTTGACGCTTGTTGAATAGAGAATTGAAAAAAGTATTCAAAACCCCAAAAAAAAATTGGGGGTTGCCATTTAAAAAAATTAATGACGGTGTCAGTTCAAAAACTGATGACGTCATCAAAAAAAAAAGTATATCAAAAGATGGCAATTTAAAAACAAAAATCGACCTTTTCCAGCGCTTTTCGCAAGAACATTACATAACTAGATTATGAATTTTGTGCGGAACTTTATGTTCACTTTGTATATAAGTTTAGTTTACTCATCGCCAACATTGTTGGCGAAACGTGCGTTGGCAGTTGTAATAAAATTTGTTTTTGGTGTTTTAGGGAGAAACTGATTAAAAGTAGTCAGACCAAAGAACTACACATTTTCTTAGACTAACTATAACGAAACTAATTAATATTCGACCACAAAACTCCAAAACAAACTTATCAAATCGAATATATACGCCAGCATAACTTCCCATTGACTTCATTAACTGCATTCTCCTTCTTCCCTTCATAAAATAGTTTATATCTTTATTATACCTTTCTGAAGTTTTCTTGGACTAAGAGAGGCAGTTGTTTCTTTAAGGTAAGTACAAACCGGACAACAAAATGTTGGCAACTTTTTGATATCGATGTTGCCAACATATATCCAGTCAATTAAGGTAAGGACAAACCGGCTAACAAAATGTTGGCAACTTGTTGATGGATGTTGGCAACATGTTTATTGGATACAGCAACTTGTGTCTGGATACATGTTGTCAACAATGTTGCGTGTCCAAACCGAAATCAGTGTTGACGAAAAAATGGAAGAGACTGTTGCTGCTGGTGCTAATGCACATTGAGCGATGTTTTCCATTTCAAATGGAAAACACAGATACAAGCAACAGTCGACAAATTTCTTTACCATCATGCCGACCGATGTTGCTGAGTATCTAACGACTTGTATCTAGTTGACGGGATACATGTTGCCAACATCGATATCAACTAGTTGCCAACATTTTGTTGGCCGGTTTGTACTTACCTTTAGATACTCCATACACAAGTTGCTGTATCCAAAAAACATTGTTCATCGAATCCAATTAAATGCTGAGACATTCTTCAAAAGAATCCATAATCTTTTCTTGCAGCCAAATGTAAATCGAATAGATATTGTATTTGAAAGATAAGATGATAAAATATTTGGAGTAAACTTTACGGTCAAATGATTAAAAATTTTATAATTTCAAATGATCACACAAAAATTCCAACTAATTGTAACCATTTTTTTTCAAGCACTGAAAATAAGTTACACCTCGTTCGATTTCTCTGTATACTGCTGCTCCTCACTGTTAAAAATGGGGGTAAAATTACAGCAAATATCATCGTAAATTCACATAAAAATAAAAGTAAACGTACTTGGTTATGTAGTTATTAAAAAATTATGTAAAATTACAGAAAAAATATAAATATAAATTTCATATCAAGTAAATTTACTCTATTACACGGTAATTGTACTAATGTAGTGTAAATTAGCATCTGATTCAAGTAAAATTACACTAAAAGTGTCATTTTACTAATAACAGGGATGGAATTTTACAAAGTATGTGTAAAAATTCAATGTTTCTTTAAAATTACATTGATCATGATCATCCCTACTCGAGTTCCGAAACGCGGCTGCGCAATTTGCATGTATTAGGCATTTTCATTTGTTGAGAGTTCCACGAGTTCCACGAGTTCTACTGATTTGTTTGTTAATGTGATCGCGTCACAGAACAAAAGTAAGAAAAAAGGGTGAGTATCCGTCTCTATACTACAGTAATAATTACTTTTGATGTGTAGTTAGTTTATGAGGTAATCAATCTCTGGATCGATTTGAACGGTATGGTACATATTCGAAATAACGTTTTCTTAGGTTGTACCATGTTCTGTTAATGACCGATTCCATGTATTGAATAACTTTTTAAATTATTTTAAAAGTTATTTGCTATTGAAATCTTTTTGTTTTGAGAAACAAAATTGCATTCCGTTGAACTTGCTTTGCAAGGTAGTGTTGAGATAAAACAGGTGCCTATCCAGGATTTCAGTGACGGGGCAGTTTCCGCTTAGGGGAGGACATTTTCCTGATTTTACCTATATTTACCTATAAAATACTTGGAATTTGCTTGCACTCGTTGTCTCCCCTGGATGCGGACTTGTGATCAGAAATTGTTTGAAAGGTACTGTATTTTTTCTTCCAGGGTAACCAACGGTTTGGCTTGTTTACCTAACTTTTAAAAGCTGTTTGTGGAGGTATCTACTTCTCTAAATAAATTTGTTAAAATATATCACTGCCAAATGTGTCCGTATAAATCTCAAATAATTGCAAAATACAACTCACACTTATATTTTCATAGAAATGCACTTAATAGGCGATTTATATGTTTGTTTGAAAATTGCAGGAGTGAGTTTTTAATTTAAAAATGCACCTTTACCGCAATCACTCCAGGTCAACTTTGTCAGTTTGTGAAACAATATCTTATCTTTGTAATGTACTTGGTTGTAAATTTCAGTGCACAATCTTTAAAGAAATAAGAGCTCACATGATTCAACATTAGAATGCAATGAAGATGTAAAATGCCCTCATTTGGATTGTAGAAATGTTACTAGAATCTTCAAAAATGTTTCTACTTTACATTTCACATTTATACAGAAAGCACCTTTTATCTAATGAACCAATTTCTTCTCAAGTTGACCTTGCTCTGCTAATTTTATAACACGGACACATGAATAGTAGAGAGAAGTCGATAAGGCAATAAGGCAATATTTGGCTTTTATAAACAAGCAGCTTTTCTAACATTGCTCGGTCCTTACTGCATACGTATTTGCAACCATGTCGCTGATGTATAAAGTTTGGGATCAAAAAAGGATCTTGGAAGCCGACCAGGAACAATTTTATATGTGAATTTTATTTTAAAGGGTGGGTATCTAAAAATATTTTAGACATATTCTAATAAAAGCTCTATTAATTTTTATAGCATCACAAAAATTACAAATAGATGGCAGTTGTCTAGTTCTTGAATGTGACGGTACAATTGTTGATGAAGACGATGTTTTATGGAATTTACGCAAAGAAATCTTGATTTTGCTTGCTAATGGGGAAAAATGGAGCAGTGAACCAAGTTTGTCTACTTGTTGAAAAGAAACCTACGAAAGCACTAGCGACATATCATTGTCTAGTTTTGGGTCTAAGGGCCCTATTCTTGAACATGTGAGTGGGTGAGTGAGTGAGTTGTGACGTCACATCGACTAGTCGAGCATTCAATTTAAAGTAAGCGCTCGTCTCATACCGCTCGAATTTGCAGTGATTGTGAAATGCGCTTACTTTAAAATGGATGCTCGACTAGTCGACGTGACGTCACAACTCACTTACTCACCCACTCACATGTTCAAGAATAGGGCCCTTTATCTGAAACTTCTTCACGGAGTTCTTCACCAACAGGATCTTCTGAAAACAGCTGGAAGCGTTTTGAGATTCCCTGGTAGATGTTGAGCCAAACTGTAATTGGTGATTGTGAACGAGGAGAAAAAAACGATGCATCAATTAAAGCAATAGCTCATGCCGTCGTGGATAAAATCCGTGATGTGAAAAAAATTGTTCCAAGCAAAGTAATGAAACTTATTGCTACTAAAATTATTGACAAGTATTCTGCAATGTTTCAAGACGTTGATGAAGAGAATTTTGTCCTGGGAGATGGAACTCATACGATAACACAAAAATTAATCAAAAGGAACAATTTTCTCAATAGGCCTCATAAAACAAAGTCTTTGTTACATGATTTACACATTTCCCCGAAACAGAAAAAAATAATGTTGTCATCTAAAGCTGGTAAATCTAATGTTGTAATATTATAATATATACACTTAACTTTTTATTGTTATTTTTAGGGTGCAAACATTGTCAACCTGATGAATCTAGCTTGGAACTTCAGACTTTAGAAGAAAAGAAACAGTTCTTGAGAGAGCACGCGTCGAAACATGTTGACGAAAATCTTATAAACCTTTTGAAAGAAACTTATTCAATGCAAAGATTATTATTTTTGAATAATCCAAATCCACCATCAATTAATGATATTAAAGCTGTCTTATTAGAGAAAGCTTATGAACAGTTAATGGGATTCTCTTAAAAATTCATGCCCCATGAATCACCTTCATCTTAGATGGTATGTTATTTTTTTTATCTTTTGCACTTACTAAATTGATAATTTTTGTAACTGCTAGAGCCTAACAAACGCAGTTTTTCCATGTTCGTGGATGAACAGAAAATCCAAGAAACCGACGACTTTATTGACAGTCTACAAATAATGTTTGCGCTTTTTTATAATTTAAATCTAGCGTACCCGAAAGAATTCGCCACCTCATTAGAATTTATTCAAAGATACATTATGAAGATAAACCCATACCAGGGCACAAAAGGTAGGAAAAATCGTTCTAAATTTATGATTTAGATTTGTTCATTAATGAATAAATTGAAAAAAATTGATGATTAAATTATTTATTAATTAAACTCTATTAAAAATCTAATATAGTTTTATGTTGAGAAGCATTTTTATGTTCTTTTTGTTACCTATATGAATTTACTGTTATATAATATGTAGTTTTTATATTTAGAGAGACATTTTTGAGTTATTTTTGTTATCTATATGTATGTATTATATAAGATAATACCTATTACAAATTTATATCTAACATGTTTGTTTTATTTTCGCATCATAATCTATTTGTGCGCAATGGCAAAAATCCAAAAAATACTACTGGTCATATTATATAACATTACATTAAACATATTCCCGTAAGTATGAGATAAATGACTTGAAACATTTTATTTTGTCTACTGTTTTAATCTCTGATATGCATAAAATTTAGCACATGATGCTTGATACTTGACCTTTTCAATCAAATGCTTGATTCTTATGCACTTTTATAGCATAAAAGTGCATTAAAAAAGCATTTGTTTAAAAACATGAAGTATCAAGCATGTGCTACATTTTATGTATATATGCCTTTATAATCTAAAGCTGTATAAATAAATTTTCTAAAAGTGGTACGTAAAATTACATAAATAAAATGTAAATTTATTACCTACTCTGTGAGTAAAAATAAATAGAAAGCCTGTAAAAATTCTGTTTCAATTTGTAAAACAAATCAGTAGGCCTGTTAAATTAATTATCTATTCTGTAAAATTTCATAATAGTTTTGTACAAATCCTAAACCAACTTGCAGAAATATAGACGTTGTGTGTAATAATCAATAAGCGTAATGTAAATTTAATTAGTTAGTTTGTAGATTTACAAGTACCTACGGAAATTTTCAAAATCAAATTGGAAATTTACTTCTGATAGTAATATTACAGCACCTTGTAATTTTACTGTGCCAATCATTGGTCACAAAGTTGCCAATGATTGGTCGTGTAAAATTACATAAACACTTTTTACAGTGCTAGATATGCACAAGCAAAAGAGAATTGTGAGTTATATATTTGTAGAGAATTTAATTATCCAACAAAATGTTTCAAATTACAAGGCTCTTCAGTTTTTGGAGTACCTGACTTAAATTCAAATCATTTATAAGCCGCGTCAAGAATGTTTTGTCACATACTTATTACACGCAGTAAAAATCCAATCTGCCCATATCATAATCCTTAGCGCTGATACAGATAATAATAATAATAATAATAATAATATTTCTTTATTTCACTGAACCTTACAGTTATGGAAAGCGTCACATAAAATTTAACATAATTAAAACAAGTAAAAAAAAAGTACATATGGATACATCAAACATATACTGTCGACAATACAAGATAGCACAATTTAAAATTTTGAAAGAGTTTAGAGATTAAAAATGGAAATATTCCTCTAGAGTGTAAAAGGAATTTCTTATTAAGAAATCCTTTACTAGTTTTCTGAAAAGCTTGATGTTAGTTACACTCTTTAGTTGCAGCGGTAATTTGTTATATATTTTTATAGACATGATATATGGCCCTTTACTAGTTTGATATAGACGGTGTTGTGGTAGTAGTAAGTTGGCATAATTTCTAAAGTTATACTTATTGTTAGCGGTCCTATTATTGTAGAATTTGTCAGAATGTTGTTTGACATAGCACGCGCATTCTAAAATATATAGAGACGTTACAGTTAATATTTCAAGATTCCGAAAGAGTCCTCTACACGAGAATTGATCATGCTTGAACATCATCGTACGCAATATTCTTTTTTGAGAATTCAAAATTTGCTCGATTCCAACGCCACTGCCCCAACATATAATACCATAGTTGAGTATGGAATTAACATTTCCGAAGTAGTATATTCTTAGTACTTGGATATTGACCATTTGACGTAGGTTTCTGATGACATAACATAGGGTATTGAGTTTTTTTACTAAGCACTCTATATGATTATGCCATGTCAATTTATTATCCAGATGTATACCCAGATATTTAACTGAGACACTTAGTGGTATGCTATGATTATCAACTTTTATCAGGGGGGACTGGTCTAAAGTTTTATTTGAAAAAATCATACACTTGGTTTTTTTGTTGTTCAAGGCTAATCCATTGTCGGAGCAGAAATGTTTCATTTGTGTTACTACGTGGTTTGCTCTTAAACTTAAGGAGTGTAAATTAGGCGAAGAGACAGAACCGGTGGTGTCGTCGGCAAATAATGTCGTGTGTGAGTTTTCTAGTTCTATGTCGTTTACAAAGATCAAAAATAATAGCGGGCCAAGGACACTACCCTGCGGCACACCTGAGTTAACACATACGGGAGCAGAGATATATTTGAGAGAGTCGTTCTTTAGTACCACCATTTGCGACCTATTTTTGAAAAATGACTCAAGCCAAGATAATGGAGCACCTCTTATGCCGTAGTTGCTGAGTTTGTTTAATAAGAGATCATGGTGTACCGTGTCGAAGGCTTTACTTAGATCAAAGAAGACACTTGCTACAAATTTACCTTTATCTCGTTTTTGACAAATAAATTCTACTAGAGATATAATGGCGTCTTTTGTTGCCAGCCCATTTCGAAAACCAAATTGTTTATGAGTCAGGATATTAGTTGCACTCAGGTAATCATATAACCTACAATAATAGGCTCGTTCAAAGATTTTAGAAAATACTGGTAAGAGCGCAATTGGTCTGTAGTTTCGTAATTCGTTTATATTTCCTGATTTGAATATTGGAACTATTAATGCTGTTTTCAATGTAGATGGAAATGTCCCTATTTCGAATGAAATGTTTATGAGTTTAGCGAGAGGTTCAGATATCACGTCAGCCAAGTGTTTTATCAGAGAGTATGGAATATTGTCATGTCCACTTGAATTTTTTTTTGAAATGTGGAATATAATTGATCTCACTTCGGAAAAGGTGATAGGTAATAAAAAAAAGGAATTACTTACACTTTTTGTCCTGATAGCGTTCAAAATTATATTATTATTTGAAGTTAATCTTTCTACTGAATTTATAAAATGTTGATTGAAGGCATTTGCGACTTCGTTTGGGTCAGAATATTCTCTGCCCTCGCCATCAGTATAGCTGCTTGGTTGTTGTTTACTTTTATTACCCGTGTTATCGTGAATAATTTGCCAGGCTGTTTTTGACATGTTCTTTGAATTTATTAACTTCATGTCATAATATGATTTCTTTGCTTGCACTACTTTAGTCTGATGTAGTTTTTTAAGATGTTTATACCTTTCATACAAGGCAGGGTTGGTGGATTCATTACAAATTTGGAATATGTCTCGTAGAAAAGACCCTTCATTAATGATTTCGAAAGAAATCCAAGGCTTTTTAGTAGGTCGTACTGTAATTTTTTTTTTAGTCCAAGGGAACGCCATGTCAACACATTCTGTAAATTTTTCAACAAATGTATTAAATTTATCATTGAATTCGATGTTATTGTCCAGGAAAGACCAATTACAGGCTGCAAGTAAAGATTTACAAGATTCGATGTTGTGCAAATTTTTAAAATTGCGGTCAGATCTATAGCGGTATTTATCCCGATCTGTGTGAATACTTTTAATATTAAAACAAACAAACTGAGCAAAATGATCTGACAGATCAGTATAAATGATTTTAGAGTTGTTTACATTTACATAGTCATTGCAGAAAATATTGTCAACAACGGTTTTGGATAATCCTTGTACGCGTGTGTAATCAGAAATACATTTGTGAAAGCCGTATGCTCTACAGACATTTAGCAAGACATTAGCACTTTTTTCAGTGAGATGATCGTCAAAATTAACGTTGAAGTCACCACATAGAAAATAAATATTCTTATTTCTAACTGTTTTATCTAACAACATCTCTACGGATCTAGTAAATGAACTTATACTGGTCGAGGGTGACCTGTAAAAGGTAGCAATGACTACCTTAGATCCGCCTATAACTAAATTGCAGATAGTATATTCGAACTCCTTTTCAATTGATTTAACGATAGAACACATTGTATTACCCTTGATGTCATCGCGCACAAAAATGGCGACACCTCCTCCTTTGTGGATTTCCCTGCAGTAGTAACTGATGAGATTATACGAGCTGAGCTTGATGTTTGTTATTTCACTTTCACTGCACCAGGTTTCACTAACACAAAAGATTTCAGGCACGTCTAGAGTTTGCAGTAGTGTGTCCACTGCTTCGATTTTATTTCTAATACTTCTGATATTTATATGACATATTCTTATGACTACGTCTCTGCTCTCAGCTTCTTCTTCTCGTGAAAAAACCGAGACACATAAACTCCTTCAGGCCAGATAGCGGGATCAATCACGGCTTCAAAATTGTGAAGGTTTACGCTAATCTTGAACGATGAGTAGTACTCTGGATATTTGGTGACAAGTTTTTCACACGTTGCTTCTGGAAATTTTTCGTTGAATAGTTGTAACACCGATTTTTCAGTCGTGTCAGGTGCGAATCTTGACGCAAAGACGAAACCTTTCTTTGGCGCTACTTTTATTGAAGCATCTGTGACCTTTAAGGATCCAATGACGCCATTTGTTGAATTTCCCTGTTGTATGTTGGCCTTACGTTTATTGCTAATTTTTGTTGTCCATTCGTCTTCCACTTTTCTTGGGACATTTTCTTCTTTTCTATCCAATGTCTTGGGTTGCTTTTTGTTGTTTGCGATGACGGTAATAGCAGTGATAGGACTTTTTTCGGTGGTGAAGTCATCTTGTTTCCTAAACCACTTGTTAGGGGGTGAGGTTGGAACCGTAGTTGTTGACCGATACAGGTGTTTGTTTTCTTTTCGAGGCTGCTGCTTTTTTGTAGGTATAGATAGCGATGCATTAGGAGCTGCTTTTTTTGCGTTAGTTGGTACTTCCAATAACCGTATTTGGACTCTTAATTCCGCAATTAGGGCGTCTTTTTGATTTATTATATATGCAAACAGTGTTGGACTCACATTTTCCCACTTGATGTGGTCGTTATCCTCCGGTATTGGACTCAGCACCACCTCCACATCAGTTGTATCATCGGGCTCTTCTTGTTTGTCACAGTATAAAACACTTTTATCTTTCAAAAAAGTTGCATTAATAAGTTTGGCACAACTTGGGTGATATAGTTGGGAACAGTTACGACATTTAACATCGTTAACCACTTTTACGTTACATTTATTGCAGAGTGTCGGATTCGCGTGTACACTTCTGCTCGCCATCTTTTAATCTTAATCAGATCTTAATTTTAATCAGATGTTTTCATCCTGGGAATTTATTTCTGGAATCAGCTAGCACATCTAGGTTGTTTAGGTCTATGGTTCGACGGTTCTTATAAGAATAAATAAAATCAGGATGTCATTTGGCTGCTCAATCCCTTAGCGAAAACATTTGTCGTATTTTGCCAGCATTACAGTTTCTAAGTGGTTGCTATTCGACTAGCAGATTGGGCTCGAAAAAAAAAAGGTTTAAGAACTGCATCGTTGGATTTTGTACAAAAAGCTTTAAGGCATTTAGGAAATGTATATCTAAGTGTCGAACAGTTAACAGAATTAGAAACCATTTGCACCCATCTTTTCTCAAAAAAAAAGGATTAACTGCTGATGAACTTCGGTATATATTAATTTCTCAAAATATCGCATGCGGTTTAGATTTATTAAAAGTAATTTGCACATCAGATGCTCAGCACAAACATATTATGTATAGATAAATGCTGACCAAACACTACTACAGCCTATTGATTACATCTTATTAGGTTATGAAAAAAAAAGATGGTAAATTGTACCCACGCCGGCAACTGACGAAGCGACCATTGCCAGAATTGTTGATTCAAAAAATTAGAACTAAATTGCATTTCGTTGTGCAGATGTATTAATAATGACTGTCAAAATAAAAAAGATTCATTATTTGTATTTTTTTTGATGACATGTTAAAATTTGCTTTTTAGTATTAAATCATTTTATATCAACAATTCTTCTTTTTAACTTTTTTTTTTAATTGACTAGCTATAAGTATCTTTAATCACAAGAAACAATTGGATATTATCACTAAAACAATCATTAAAATGGTTTCAAAGCATTTGTTTAATCCATTCACTTGATATCTAAAGGGACGGGGTATAAAAAATAAATGGACCAACAAATCTCTTGGCAACATCCAGAATCATAATCTGCATCTGAGTTCAAAACTATCAACAGAATGCGGTCCTCATATTTTGCACACTCAACTCTATCCAACGGTCTATTTCAGGAGTTTGTTAAATTAAAATTAAACACTACAAGTAGGTATTTTTATTAATGAATTTTTATAAATTTTGATAAACCAATAATAACATGTTTATATTGTTTATTCAACAGTAATATCCCAAGTGCATGAAAATAACCGATTAATGAGGGATTTTGGGTGGAAAATTTACGAGAGATATTTCTTAAAGCAAAACGTTGCGACAAAAACGTCAAATTTTAATCAGGTTGTTTTCATGCACGCGGGGTATTCGGCATGATTATTTCCTGAATAAATAATAAATTTTGTGATATTTCACATTGTTTTCACATGTTGTAAGCCCAGTGACTAATAAATTCAGAAGCGATTGAATTTTGACACATTTTTAACCGCGGCAAAATTTTGACATGCAATTAATCGCTGTAAAATGGGCAGAAACCATAGTAATTATAATTTTTTCTTTGCATGAAGGAAATAATCAACAGTAATATCCCAAGTGCATGAAAATAACCGATTAAATTTTGAAGTTTTGTCAAAATGTTTTGCTTAGAAATATGTCGAGTAAATTTTCCACGTAACAAAATCTCGAATGCGGAGCATGGGGATTTTGGGTGGAAAATTTACGAGAAATATTTCTTAAGGCAAAACGTTGCGACAAAAACGTCAAAATTTAATCAGGTTGTTTTCATGCACGCGGGATATTCGGCATGATTATTTCCTGAATAAATCATAAATTTTGTGATATTTCACATTGTTTTCGCATGTTGTAAGCCCAGTGACTAATAAATTCAGAAGCGATTAAATTTTGACACATTTTTAACCGCGGCAAAATTTTGACATGCAATTAATCGCTGTAAAATGGGCAGAAACCATAGTATTTATAATTTTTTCATTGCATGAAGGAAATAATCAACAGTAATATCCCAAGTGCATGAAAATAACCGATTAAATTTTGACGTTTTGTCAAAAGGTTTTGCTTAGAAATATGTCGAGTAAATTTTCCACGTAACAAAATCCCGAATGCGGAGCATGAGGGATTTTGGGTGGAAAATTTACGAGAAATATTTCTTAAAGCAAAACGTTGCGACAAAAACGTCAAAATTTAATCAGGTTGTTTTCATGCACGAGGGGTATTCGGCATGATTATTTCCTGAATAAATAATAAATTTTGTGATATTTCACATTGTTTTCGCATGTTGTAAGCCCAGTGACTAATAAATTCAGAAGCGATTAAATTTTGACACATATTTAACCGCGGCAAAATTTTGACATGCAATTAATCGCTGTAAAATGGGCAGAAACCATAGTAATTATATTTTTTTCGTTGCATGAAGGAAATAATCAACAGTAATATCCCAAGTGCATGAAAATAACCGATTAAATTTTGACGTTTTGTCAAAATGTTTTGCTTAGAAATATGTCGAGTAAATTTTCCACGTAACAAAATCCCGAATGCGGAGCATGAGGGATTTTGGGTGGCAAATTTACGAGAAATATTTCTTAAAGCAAAACGTTGCGACAAAAACGTCAAAATTTAATCAGGTTGTTTTCATGCACGCGGGGTATTCGGCATGATTATTTCCTGAATAAATAATAAATTTTGTGATATTTCACATTGTTTTCGCATGTTGTAAGTCCAGTGACTAATAAATTCAGAAGCGATTAAATTTTGACACATATTTAACCGCGGCAAAATTTTGACATGCAATTAATCGCTGTAAAATGGGTAGAAACCATAGTAATTATAATTTTTTCGTTGCATGAAGGAAATAATCAACAGTAATATCCCAAGTGCATGAAAATAACCGATTAAATTTTGACGTTTTTTCAAAATGTTTTGCTTAGAAATATGTCGAGAAAATTTTCCACGTAACCAAATCTCGAATGCGGAGCATGAGGGATTTTGGGTGGAAAATTTACCAGAAATATTTATTAAAGCAAAACGTTGCGACAAGAACGTCAAAATTTAATCAGGTTGTTTTCATGCACGCGGGATATTCGGCATGATTATTTCCTGAATAAATAATAAATTTTGTGATATTCCACATTGTTTTCGCATGTTGTAAGCCCAGTGACTAATAAATTCAGAAGCGATTAAATTTTGACACATTTTTAACCGCGGCAAAATTTTGACATTTGCAAATAATCGCTGTAAAATGGACAGAAAGTGTTCGTTCGTCTCTAATCTCAAGATCATACCCGCTTGCCGAAAGCCGGCAGAAGCTCTTGTGGCCGTTGCGTTGCAGAAGGCAGTTATCTTGGGGTCGTTGCGTTTGCTCAGGACACATGATTTCCGGTATTCGTAGTTACTCATCCCATGGCTTTGGGGAGTGGCTACGATGTGCGAGTAAAACATCTGACCAGCAAGGAACCTCGTGAAGGTCGGAATCATGAGGATTTCCTTCTGGTCTAAATTAAAAAAATATACAGACTGTTTCAATCGAAACGAGCCACCCTCAATAACTTTTTAGGAAAAGATATTTAAGAAAAATCTAAAAACAGGTCAATTTTTATCTCGAGGGGGACATGTTTTGATGCAATAGTAAGCAGGCTTGGTGCAACCCCATACGCCTGACAGGAGCAACCTCGATTTTTAAATAGGGAATAGGGGTCGAGTAACATGTCGTTTGAAAGGTCTTTTAATTGTCTTTTCGGTCACATAATTATTTTTTTATTTGTATAATCTATAAGTTAGTAATTAAAACTGAAACTTTTATTTAAGAATTTGTTTTGTATTTAGGAATGCCTGCAATTAACGATAAAAAGCTTGCAATAAACATTATTAGACAATTTATTATTAATCTGAATAATGCTGTAATCAAATCTGTCGTCATCCATACTCATTTATACCAATCCTTAACAATCAGTAAATAAATAAACTGAAAACAAAATAGTCGTGTTTAATTTCCTGAGCGATAAAGCAACTGTAGCATTGAACACTAAATTTGATTTCATATGAAATGTTCAAAATGATTTCCATCGACTTCCATGCACTCATACAGACGATTATGAAATACGCTTTTTAGGTTACGCAACGTTTCCGGTGTTATTTGTCGAGATTCCAGGATAATCTTTTGTCGCAAATCTTCCAGAGAAGCTGGTTCTGTCGCAAAAATTTTGGACTTGAGGTGTCCCCACAAATAAAAATCCAGGGGAGTCAAATCGGATGATCTAACTGGCCATTCTGCAGGACCTTGTCTACCAATCCAGTGGTCGGGGAAGTTATTGTCCAGGAACTGCCGTACTGGCGCAGTATAATGAGGTGGTGCTCCATCCTGTTGAAAGATCAACTCGTTCTGTAGCTCTAGCCAAAAACCGATAGGATAATAAATACGCAAATAATTGTACAAAAACACAAATTGTCTAACATTGTTGATTGCATACTTTTTATTGTTAATAATTGCAAGCATGTCTAAATACAAAACAAATCCGTTAAAAAATGTTTTATTTTAATTACTAACTTATAGACTATGTAAATAAAAATACTTATGTGGCTGAAAAGACAATTAAAAGACCTTTCAAACGACATGTTACTCGACCCCTATTCCCTATTTAAAAAATCGAGGTTGCTCCTGTCACGGGTATGGGGTTGCACCAAGCCTGCTTACTATTGCATCAAAACATATCCCCCTCGAGATAAAAATTGACCTGTTTTTAGATTTTTCTTAAATCTTTTTTTCTAAAAAGTTATTGAGGGTGGCTCGTTTCGATTGAAACGGCCTGTATATGTACCTCCAGTGGGGAACACAGAACTAAAATCAACAAAAGGTTTTAACACTTACCGTTTGTATTTGTATTAAAGTTTGAGGTGTACACTAACCTGTAGGATTCTGCACTCCAGCACTCGCTGAATCCAGTCACTTACTGTTCCTGAGACATTGCCCGACACTATCGAAGGTGGTCTTGTCAAAAGCCCCCTCGATGTCGATGAATACTCCGAAGGAGTATAGTTTGTGCCCGAGGGCTCCTTCAATCCACCCCACCACCTCGTGTAGAGCGGACTCGGTCGATTTCCCCTGAACATAATATGCATGTTGGTTGGGGTGTAATGGTTTGGCCCTTAGCACCCCATCCCTTATTTGGTTGTCGCATTGTCTCTCCAAGGTTTTTAACAAATGTGAGACTTATGGGACGGAAAGATTTTGCGAGAGAATAATCTCCTCGCCCTGGTTTGGGAATAAAGACAACTCTCACCTCCATCCACATTTCCGGTACTTATGCGAGTGCAATACATGGCCGAAAAATTATCACGAGGTTGTCCAGAATCTCCGACAGTCCCCACTGTAGCAGGGCCGGGAAGATTTCGTCCACGCCCGGTGACTTGAAAGTTTTGAAAGTTCTTATAGACCATTCTACGCTAGTGTGGTTCACAATCCGCGCAGCCTCAGCCCAGTCATCCAGGGAGGGGGTTTTCGGCCAACTTTGGATCGGATTCCCATCCATTGTGACCACACAGCCCGGAAAATGTGTAGCCATCAGTACTTTGGCTGTTTCATCGGCAGAGTCCGTGTATGTGCCGTGCCGTCTTCTTTCTTCAAACTACCTACTTGCTGTCCCGGATCCTTTGACAGGATTTTCATCAACCGGGCAGCGGTGGTGGTACATTCGAGGTCCCCACAGAATTTTCTCCATGATGACCTCTGCTTAGAACGAATGTCTTTTTTGTATTGCCGCTGGTATTTTTTAAGTTCGTCCCAGTCGGTTGCATTTTTGGTCCTTTTGGCCTTACTGAATAGCTGCCCCTTTCCAGTTCCTTACACCACCATGTGGTGTTGTGGCCCTGGCGGGTGCCAGATCTCAGCGGACAAGCTTGCTCATAAGACGACATCAGAGACCTAGTGAGGTCAGTGACTGCCCTCTCCAGTTCTCCGGCCGTCTTAAGATCATTAGAGATGTTGAGCCGATCCTTGACATTTGACAGGTTTTCTAGAAATAGATCCGTCAGTTTGTTTTGGCTTCCTGTCCGGTTTCGGTAACATCTCTTTTGCTTCTAACGAAAACGTTATATATCTGTGGTCTGACATGGTCACTTGCGATGATACTTTCCAGTCCCTTATATGTTTGAAAATTTCTTGTCGCGAGAGTGATGTCTATTACAGGTGATAAACGTAGGTTCGCTCCCTCGATTAAGTATTCCTAACTTTGTGCTCGTTAGATATTCGAGCAGTGCTGTTCCTCTGTTGTTGCAATCACCGCTCCCCCATACGATGTGGTGGGCATTGGCGTCGCCAATGAGTTGTTTTCCTTCCATCTTGGTTTATTTTGAAGCTCCAGTCTTTTAAGGAGCTCCAAAATAAACCAAGATGAATCTTCTTGGGTCCTGACAATCTTTAGCGTGAGTCGTCCTAACAAGTAGTCGACTCTATCGCTTTTAGTTGCCAGGATGTTTCTCTCTTCAGACATGAGTCCGAAAACCAGGAGTTTACCCAAAGGTTCCTCCCGTTCGGCCTCATGGAAGAGGATCCATCTTGGTTTATTTTGGAGCTCCAGTCTTTTAAGGAGCTCCAGTCCCTGGATAGTTACGCGGTTATATAATATTGTTAGTTTCGCGGTTATGCAGTATCGACGACGATATAATCCTTGTGTATGTTTCTTTTTCTTAATCATAACTTTTTATTTCCTTAGTTTACTTTTATTCGTTAGAATATCGGTTCTGTCCTTTAAGTTTTATGTTTCTATGACAAAGTTTTGTTTTCCGATTCGCTCAGTATTCTTTAGTGTAATCTTTCCTTCAAGTCAATTTTCTATTTATTTTTCAATCTATTTTCATAATTTTCTTCTATATGTCCCATCTGGTTACTATTAAATTCTTTCATTCCTTCTCAAGAATTTTTTTTAAAGCTAACATTGCTATTTTTAAATATTTGATGTTAGATTAGATGTTACTTTACTTCGTTTGAATTCGCGAGACTGGATTTTCTCCTTTCTTTTTTCGTCGTCGCTAGATTGATCCTGCTAGCATAATACAGCTTTGCGCCCTCTTGCAAACTCACAGCCTGATTTCATGTTGAGTTGCGACGGGTCTTACGCCTTATCTAAAGACCCGGCAGTAAGGATCAATTTCATGTTTTATTTCACATGAAATTGAGCCTTACTGCCAGGTTTTTAGTTAAGACGTTTCCACAGCAACCGGCGTTTAAGTCCCGTAGCAACTCTGATGCCGTCACTGTTTTGTACACTGAGGCCACCATTAATTTTGATCGCAAATATCGCACACAAAACAGCCGATCGCCGCATCACTGCTTCTTATAAAAACACTATTTATTGTACCGGGTGATTCAGAGGAACATTAATCAAGAGTACTTTGCAAAATTGCAACATAGGACCTAGATTACTTCCATCCTTATTTAATAAAATTCGAAGCGTTGTTGTTACCATTGAATATCAGCACTATTAGTTATTGCTTAGTTAGAGTGTTGATATTCAATGGTATTTCTGTGGTGTTTATATTTTTTTTGTATTAGTTTTGTGAAATATATATGGCAGGAAGTGGTATATAAGTAAATATATAAATATATCATTACAAGTAATTAATTTGACAACTGTCAAAGCTAACCTAAAATGAACAATTTAACAGTCGTTAATTATGTTACAAAACTATATTCAATTTGTTATATTGTATAGATGATGATAGATAAATGTATGATAGAGGTCAAATTTAATAATATATGACTGAAGTATATTGGCATGGTTCTATATCAGAACAGTTCAATTTCAGTTACCTAATACCCATAAAATCTTTTATAAATGAATTAACATAATTAACTTGCATTGGGCATTAAATAAAAATTTGTTAATGTTACGATGAATCAACGTAATTTTAATGAAATGTGAAAAAAAAAAATGCAAATGCAAGTAAATTTAAGAGAAAAAAAAAGTTTAAAAAAAAGGGACTATGTGGGCTAATAAAATGTCAGTGGGGTATGTTAAGATAAATGTTTTGAAGAAAATGTAAGTTGCTCATCAAACAAAAGCTGACTTTCTCTAATTTACGATTTCAGCCGTAAATTACAAAATTACAAAAAAATAGTGACAAAAATCTTTTAACGTTTGTGGGGGGTGAGTCAATTATTGTAGTATGATTGCTTTTAGTTAATCTTAATTAATAATGTAACTATTGCTATATTATGTATCTGCATATAACATTGCTCGTGTGATTTTCCTCACTCGGCTTCGTCGCGTTCGTCAAACTTCACACTCGCATGATAATATGTCTCACTAGTTACGAAATAGTATATAGTTTATAACACTAGTTTTGTAAAACTGATATTAAGACACGAGTTCAGGTTTGCAGCACGACTGCCGTAGACAGGAGTGCCTGTAAAGAACGAGTGCTCTTAAGTTTTACAAAACAAGTTTTTTATGCTATTTTTCCTAATTTGTATATTAATTTTTTTTTTACAAATAAAATCAATTTTGGTAATTTAGGAAATTTTGTTAAATTTTGATTTTTCTGTACCTGACGTATACTTGAGATGACTTGCATGGAACCTTAACCACAAAATCACACTGACATTTCGTTCAGTGCAAGGTTCAGTGTGTCTAACCAATGGAAATAAAAGTTCTAGATTTTGGGTGCGTTAATGAAATATTATTCACCTAACCTACAATTTTCTCTCAGTTGACGTTACGTCAAATATGTTTATCCGGCTCAAATCCGGCTACAGTGTTCCAAATAGCCGAACAAAAAAGTATCTTAAATGTAATACCAACTCAAACAATCCTTTTTGATCACTCTGTACTTACATAATAATTACAATTGGGTGCGGAAGTAGACCAAAATCTAACGTATAATAACGTAAAAGCTCAAGAATAATGTATGTTTTTACACTTAATTTTCATACCATGTTTTCGTTTTGTTGAACCATGAATTCGCGTGGTTTATAAACTTCGATTCACCAAAAGCGGTTTTTATATTCGAGAATACTATTATTGATAAATATAATATTGGCTTATACTGAAAATGTAGCGGCTACCTCAAATATCCGCGAAAACTAAACTTTATTCTCAATATACAGTGTGGAAATAGTAAGGAATAAATTTAGTGACTCCCTTAGTATTTGCACTAGAAATAGTATCTGAGGAACGTATCCTAATTTTTTTTATTAGTTTTTTTTTGACAGTTATGACGTCATCAATAAATTTTTTTTAATGGCAACCTATGTTTTTTATTTTACATTTGAATAGAGTTTTTTATTCTATTTTCAACGTTGTTAAATACTTAATAGGTTAGATAAGGAAAAAATGAATTAAAACGGCGCTAAAGTTCAAATTAGTAAAATTTCAAAAAATTCACAGAACTGTCTAATGTTATCGGAATTTAAAAAAACCCATAGAGATACCAATACAAGTTGACAAGTTCTGAATTGGTACAAAATAATTGAGTCTGAACCTGTTTTTCTCTATTAAATAATAAATGAACTTCTAAATAATAATATCTGGTTGCAACAGGATGGCGCTCCTACACACTAAGCCCGGTGCGGCGTTATTTGGACGAAGTGTTCCCAAGAAGATGGAAGTTTTTTTCTATGGGGGCACTTAAAAAGCAAGGTGTATCAAAACCGAGCCAACAATTTGGATAATCTTGAAGCAAGAATTCGACATGAGTGCAGTTTAATGAATCCCCAAACCATTCAAAACGTATTGGCTGCTTTTATGATCCTCTTGGATTTTGTCAGATGATGCAGGGTCATCAGTTTGAACATTTGGTGTAATATCTTTAATTTATAACTCTCACATCAATAGTCTTTTTGTTAATTTGTTAGCCCTACTTTGAAATTTAGGGTTGCTTTCTTATTTTTTCTCATTGATTGCTTTTGGGAACTTTGTTTTGTTTGGATTTCTATGTTTTTTTTTCCTTAAATTCTGATAAAATTATACAGCTCTGTTATTTTTTTGAAATTCTACTAATTTGAAATTTAGTGCCGTTTTTATTTATTTTTCCTTATGTAACCTATTGAGTATTTGATAACGTTGAAATCAGAATAAAAAACTCTTTGCGAGTGTAAAATCAAAAACATAGGTTGCCATTAAAAAAAAATATTGATGACGTCATAACTTACTGTCAAAAAAAAGTTATGAAAAAAAATTACTAGGTATACGTTCGTCGGATGCGCTATAATTAGCCCTACCACATGCTTTTTAAGTTTTATTTCTAGCGCAAATACTAACGGAGTTACTGAATTTATTCTTTACTTAATTTCCACACTGTATACTTATTTTTGAAATCAGTGCTTTCCACATTTCGAATGTAGAGAAGCGGATTAAATGTTTGACGGCTGTAGCAATGGCAACCAATTTATTTCAAGCGTTGTGTGGTTCTGTGAGGTTGAACCTTTACAAAACCATAATAAATTTACTGTATTGAAAAATGCGTACTTGCAGAACCAGTAATAAATCAAAATTTCATTACGCTGTGAAATCAGCCCTCAACAAAATAATTTATAGTTTAATCAAATAAGAAATAAGTCGTATTTCTTAAATGACGCTGTCAATTCTGTTTCTTTAGGTCTGTTATTGTTACCCTCCCTTGGATTTCTTAATCTGTTAAATTTTTTAAATGGGATTCCTGTAAACCCAGCGTTTACACAGCATAAAATAGAAAACGTAAGCACGTGAATTTATAAGCAGCTAACTAATCAATTATTATTGTGTACGGAAAAACATGTTGCTTTGAAAAGTTGTCATTCTTATGTACGCATAAGCGTCTGACCAAGGTATTTAATTTCTGGCTGAATGGCGGGCGGTCTATTCCTGAATGAGTTGTCGAGGGGCAAACCGTTTTGAAACCCAAAACTGGCGATTTGTTTCAGCCTCAAAACTACCGGCCAATAACATGTCTTAATGCGTGTTATAAGCTCTTCACCCGACTCCTGTACTGCCGAATATTATTACAAGCTGTGGATCCCGTGTATTCGAAAATTTTCGAACAGCGAGGCTGTAAGAGGAGCGTGGACGGCTGCAAGGCAAACCTGCTGATTCAAAGGTGTGTCACGCAAGATGCCGTCCAGTATAAACGCAACTTATTTATTTCTTGGATCGACTATCGTAATGCATTTGTCACAACATCTCATTGCGTACAGGAGTACACAGTAGTACAAGTAACTGTAACATTTTAATGCATACTGACCAAGTTTGGTGCAGATCCAAAGTGTTTTGTAGTTTTTATGAAGCTTTAGCTAACAAAAAATGATTGAAATTCAGTTGGAACATAGTAGCGTGATCACTGATCAAGGTCTGGACGAAAGAAGGAAGTGGACTAAAAAATACTCAGTAGAGGTTAAATTTTGGTTTAAAAAATTTCGATGGGGTAGGGAATCAATTCGAGTAGACCCAAAAGATGCGGAAAGCCTGTTGAAGGAAAACGTCAAGAAAGTTGAGGAATTGGGCTTAGCCGATCGAACAAGTATTTCAATAATTGCCGCTGAAGTGGGGATATCAGAAGCCACAGTGTTAAAAATTCTACATGAAGATTTAGGAATTAATAAGGTGTTAGCGCATTGGATTCCCAAATTGAAAATTGCCGAGTCCATTATAAGCTCGCCAAGTCCGAGAAGTAATCAACGAATGCAACTATATAGAGATGGAACATCCACCTTACAGTTCGGACTTGGCACCGTTCCTAAATTTAAAAAGCAGTTGCGCGGACGGCGTTTTTCTTTCAATGAAATGCCTGAAAGAAGCGGTGGAGGTGATTTTTGAGGACTTTCTGAAAGAATTTTTTTTGGAAGGTACTTATAGCGTTATTGGAAAAACGTTGGAATAAATGTGTGACGGTTAGTGGATCTTATATATTGAAAAATAAAATATTACTTTTCTTCTAACTTTTCATTCATGGCTAGGTAGATAATTCTAAAATTTTAATCGATTTAATCTTTTTTAATCTCTGAATTTCACAGTCCTCATCTTGGAAAATTTAAATATATATTTATATATTTTATAAAATCTTGATTCAATGAGTTTGCAAGTTTCGAATCTGAAATCTTAAAAGCTTGAATTTCACTTATGAATTTCTGCATTTGAGAATTTGAAAATTTTTATATTTCGGCTTTTCAAAAGAGAAATTTAACATAAATTTAAAAAAAGTAATTCAAAATGTACAAATTCCCTAACCGAGTTTTGAAATTCTGACATTTCGATTCGTTCAAATCAGGAATCGATGAAATTAGAACTTTGTAATTTTTTATCCTTGAATTTGAGAATTTGCAAATTTGGAATTAACGTAATTTAAAGAATTCTGAATTACTAGGAAAATTTTGAATCTATATAGAATGAAGCCTTAATTTTAAATTTCTCAACGTGCAAAAGTTCAATTTCAATTTACTGAATTACGAGTTCAGGCAACTAGGTCCACTATATCCAACGAAAATATATAAATACAGCACTATGATCAATAAATAAATGTGAAAACACAAATACAGTAAATATATTACGATCAATAAAAACAGATTGACAAATTAAGCTAAAATTGAGTTTTGCAAGAATTTAAATAGTGGTTAAGTGGTTAAGTTCCCAGACGCTAAATATTTATAAAGGAGCTATGTAAAATTTGAGACAATTTGTTTTGTTTCAACAGATGTACATCTAGGTTTATTTTGGTCGTTTTCAAATATAAAGTGTATGATGTGTTTAAAACCATGTGGGTGTTAGTGACAGTAGTAAATGACCAGTGGGAAATGAAATGAAGTGTCCTGATGATCGCTGTTACACGGATGCTAGGGACCCTAACCAGCCATGTCCCGGTTCTGTATGATACGCCCATTTCCGTTCGTTCGTCACGTGTTTCTTACTTATTAATTCCAAACTCGTTTCCCCAACTTTAATAAATAAGTAAAAATCATATTTAATATCCATGCATGTAAAAATCCACCGAGGGAAGGAAAATACTGGAACAACGAAATTTTGAGCTGATTAATTGGTTCTTTTGAGCATTTAGATGATGGCACACATTTATCTAGTAGCTGAATTAATTAAATATGGACCGACAAAACTTCATGAACTGAACAGTTGTTCCCAAGATGCATAAATGGCGAGAAAATACACACCCCGACTGGAAGGAAAGCTGGACAACCCACATACATAAGAAGTGAAGATAAAACAAGATTAAACCCATTTAAGACATCAAAGGGACTACCATACAATAATACATATTAAGTAAATAAAACTAACATAAAACACTAATAATAGCTAAATTCATTTTAATTTATTTTTGTTTCTTCTGTGTTTTTCTTTGTTCTTTCTTCTTTTAATACCCCTTTTGTCCAGCTTAGCCCTTCCCCTTTATCTCCTAACAGAACTTATAAGACTTTTCTATCCTTTCTCAACTCATCACATTTTTTTGTCATGTACTCTATCGTTTCTGCTCCTTTACGGCGCAATCTGAGAGGCAGGTTGGTACGGACTTTATAATTTAGCTTCTTTTTAACAGATGTCGCTGTAGTTGCGTAGTTGCATTCATTCTAACTTCAAAGAAGTCGGAAAGTGGCAAGCTTACTCCTTGATTTGTCACAAAGTTCTTCATTGTTTTTTATTTTAGTGGCCGGTAAGTAAATATTCTCAAGGGTAATATAATAAGTGGTACGCTTATTATCGATTTTTTTTTTGAAATGCCACGGATATCAGTCCCAACGACGATGAGTTGGCATTTAAAAAAAAAAACGATTCTTAAGCGTACCACGAATTATATTTAGGAAGAGACACACATTATTTGACAAGGATCTTGGAGGTTCCTTTTAAGCCAGCAAGATTCATTTTACAGGTACTCATTATATGTGTTTTATTTGTATTTGAAGTAGTCATAGCAATGGGTATGTAGTCTGCGTCCCACAGTGACAATATAACAGTATTCGAAATTGTATTCTCATTCAAATACAACTTGTGATATATTACTTCTTTATTTGCCACAATTTTGAGTCTGACTGAAGAATGGCTAATGTTCCGAAGTGCAGTTATTTTTTTATAGGATTTTTTTTTGCTATTTTATGTTACAGAGTTCCTGTTTTATTTTTGAAATAATTATTACACTGCTGACAAAGTTTTTACTAGCTGAATTAATGCTTTTCATGTAATGTGCGTTATACAAATATACTTAACGTGCCTTATGCTATTACTTATTTAATGATATAAGTTGCTTGGAAAATTGATGTAGCTTTCATTTCGGACCATTTAATTTTTCTTAAAATTTATAATAAAATTAGAAAAAAATTTAAACATAAAATTTGTATCAACCATCTCCGGTTACCCCTAGTTGATTTACCTATCTTACATTCCGTTCTTTCTTTTGATCTCTCCCACTCTTATGTTCTTTCTCTTTGCTTCTTCCAGCACGGTGTACGCTAGCTTGTTTTCCTTTTCTTCTTATGTCGAGATCTAATTTTTTCTCGAATATTTCTCATACTTGTTCTACCACCCCATTTGCTTTTCTTTCCAGCTTTTATGTCTTTTCTCGTTATTGCTCTGGATAAAGGTGTAGCTCAGGTATTTGAATTCTTTTACTTTCTCAACCTTTTTGTCTCTCCACTTCTAGGGAAGGAATCCTGCTTTCTTCTGCTTGCTTTCTTAAAAATCATAATTTTTAGGATTCCGTACCCCAAGGGGTATCTTGAACACAGGGTTGTATCTTTTGAACCGTAATAGGTAGACATTTGAAATTTTCACAGAATGTGTTCTACTATGGCCGCTATAACAGCAAATAAAATAAAGTTAAAATTTAAATACAAGGTTTTCATTTTATTCGTTAACATCTGCCACAGACTTTTGCTAATTTGTTAATTAATGAAAACTAATAAATAGTAACCATTTTCATACTCTTAAACATGTCAGTATTAGCCGTAACTGTAAAAAAAATTACTCATAAAAAGGTATGTAGTGTTAAATATTGTACGACCCTTCGTGTGCGAGTTCGACTCGCACTTCTCCGATTTTTATTTCCTCTACGTTTCGTTCTTTTTAGGTATCTTCTTAAGCATCTTATCAATTCCTTCATTTCTTTAGCCTTCTTTGCTATTAGTAGGTACCATATCATCTGCATATCCCAGCGAGTGCACTTTCGTGTTTCTTATCACCAGTCCAGCGCTAGCCTGCGCTAGTCTCAGTTTTTGGCGGAGTGGGCATCCTTGCCTTACTTCTTTTTTTGCTCAATCTTCCGTTTACTGCTCCCATAATCTTTCTCTATCTACACTGTCGAAGGCCGCCTTCAGGTCTACAAACAACGCGCTCATCTTCCCCACTTTCTTATCGAGCTCTTTATTAGGTGTTTCAAGATCTACATGTTGTCAATGGGGCATCTCCCTAGTCTGAAGCCCGCTGGCCCAACTGGTAACACTTCTTTCTCCTCTAGTTCTTCCTTCAATTTCTCTTCTAACACCTACTATTTTAGTCTCAGCGTACTGATTTCTTGTTTTTTTGGAATGATTCTGAGCTTTCTTCTAGCTCTTTTTTCTTTTAGTTTCCTTGAATTTCTTCTTTTTCTTTGTCTTGTGTCATTCCTGTTCGCCACCCTTTAGACTGTGCAGCGGATTGTGGTTCTTTGTTATTGTCGTTGTCGTTTCTTTCTTCGTATATTTCTCTACTTCTCACTCCTTTGCCTTGAATGCTTCAGCGTTCCCATTTTAACCAGTCATCTCAGTTCGAACAAGGTAGTATTATTGGGTATGTTGGAGGGCAACAGAGTACAACAATAACAAATCTCACGATTCACCCTATATGCTACTTTATATAGTTCACTCGGTGTACTACTATTCACACAGTTGGCAAAGTCCGATACCAGAAGGCTCTGCGACAGATTTTGAGATTTACCCTCTACAAAATTATCTACGTTCTCCGGAAGTTATCTCGTTGGTTCTCGAAGTGCTGGGGCGGTAAGGTCAGGGGTGGTACGGGAAGGTTGGAGGATGTGGGACTAGGGCCCCTAACAGCCGGGTCCAACCTTGTTAGGGGCCCTAACCAGTTGAAACCGGAATACCTTGTTATGATGGCCGGTGGCGGCTAGTTACCGGGAATAAACAGGGGGGAAGCGGGGAGGACGGTTGGAGCCCCTACCTCACTCAGTTCTTCTTCTTGGGCGCATTTGGTGCACTTCTGGGCCGGTTTTCTCGGGAGAGGGCACGACCCATCACTGCCATTCGAAGGGAGCGGAGCTTCTTTTATAGAGCAGTTGGAGGGGTGATGATGACGTGGGCTGATGCGCAGGGATCGTCGCAATGCAGAAGAGTGAGGGTTTTATCAATACGTTCTCTTCCCACCGGAGCGATATCGGCGATTACTTACGGTTACATACTAGACAGTAAGAATAACTATTAGAAGACAATGACTGAAGTGCTTTTTAGAGAGTGGACTAAAAAACAGCTAATTCCTGCTTTTTCAGGCTTTGACAGAAAATGTATGGTGGTTATAGATAACGCTCTGAGTCATTCCATGCGAGTGGATAAACCACCAACATATTTTTCAATAAAGCAACAAATGCAGGAATGGCTGACACGACATAACGTTACTTTTGATAAGTTTTACAAAAAAAAAACAAATTTGGACAATATTACTTTTGCATCAAGACACTGACAAAATGTTACGTGATTGACGAACTATTTCAATTAGTAGTAGTATGTATATTTATTACCTTTACAGGTTTATAAAGTATCCGATACATTTCTCATAACTCAAATAAAATAAAATATAATATAATAAATAAAACTAAATAAATCAATAATTCAACACAATAACTAGCAGCTTTTATCCCTTCCCACTTATTGTCCCTCTTCTCCACTCAACCTTCCTCATCCATTCGATCCCTCTTCCGTCCTCATTCAAAATTTCTTCTCTACTCTCATCTCTCCCTCTCAATTCTACTCATTCCTTCAACAAATGCTCTATCGTCTCCTTTTTTTCTCGACACATCCTTCATACTCAAACAGGCGGGGGCTTAGTGGGCAACCTTGTCTTACTCCCTTATAAGTTTTGAAACATTCACTCACCCTTCCATCCACTCTCACTCTACTTATCGTCTCTTCATATATCTCTTCTATTTTTGTTACCAGATGCTCATTTATCCCTCTCTTTCTCAAGCATTCCCACAGTAAATCTCTTTCCACATTATCAAAAGCCGCCTTCAGGTCCACAAAGAATGCATATATCTTGCCACCAATCTTTTTTATCTCATTTTCTGCTATGTGATTCAAGATATTATACATTATCCATGGTCCCTCTACCTTTCCTAAATTCCGCCTGTCCGTCTGGTAACACTCATTCATTTCCTTCATCAGCCTCTCTTCCACAATCATCGCGTATACCTTATATGCTGTATTTAGGAGAGTGATCCCCCTATAATTACTGACTGTATCCTTTTCTCCTTTCTTATATATGGGGTATATTATCCCCTCCTTCCACTCTTGGGGAATCTTTAACAATCTGTCAACTGCCCTTTCCGTTCCATATATCCACGCTTCATTCTATACATCATCATCCCTTACCGGTGTCTTTTTTCTTTTCAGTTTTCTTAGTTGTTGTTCTAGTGCTTCTCTTGTTATCTCTTCTATTTCTTCCACTCTTTGTTGTCTCTTTTCCTTTTCTTGTCTGTTTTCATCACTCCCCAGCAGCTAACTGAAGGACTCTCTCCATTCCTTCATAATAATAATAATAATAATAATAATAATATATATTTAGCGTTAAAATACAAAGGTATTTACACACTTCAAAATTAAACATTTCCTATATTAATCTAAATCAAAATCTGAAAAATCATGTGCAAAAAATTCTTCAAAATTATAAAAAGACTTCTTGGTTATATACTTCTTGACTTTATATGCAAAAGCTGTCAGTTGGAGACATTTAATGTTATTAGGTAAACAATTCAAAAATTTTATGCAGAAATAATTTGTTGAAATTCTTGACTTTGTAAGTCTCAAGTTTTTGATATAAATGTTATTTGTACGGGTATTATAACTATGGTCTTTACGGTACCTTAAGCCATCTATAATACGAACAGCACGGCGTTGTAATCTGAACAGCCTCTGCAATATGGGAGAGTGGCCCCAAATTATTATTCCGTATTGAAGGTGAGAATGAACCCAAGCGAAGTAAGCAGTCCGAACAACCCCAGAACAAAATCCTCGAGTTAAATTTCTTAATAGGAATATGTTCCTTGACAATTTGTCAGCGACAGCTTCCCCATGCTGCCACCAGGTTAAGCCTCGATCTATATGGATGTCTAGGTACTTCACAGATGATGGATAAGAATCTAAATTGTAACAATTCCGTAAAGTGAATAACATAGTTACTGTTTTCTGTCTATATTCAGGCTTAATTTATTCGCAAAAAAACAATTTTTCCGCTAAGGCGACCGATAAGTTATTTTTTTCAACAGCTGATTTAAAATTGACTTTCTTTGTTCCGATTGTGGTGTCATCAGCGTATAGAGTTAGGTTACTAGTTAAAGATAAATTATTAGAAAGGTCATTAATGTAGATTATAGGAATAACAAAGGACCAAGGATTGAGCCCTGTGGTACCCCGTTTGTGATGGACTGCTCATCAGATGTTTTATCAAATAAAACGACCCTTTGCCGACGATTGGACAAATATGACATCATCATTTTAGTGCTGCGGGGTGAAAAATTATAAAACAAGAGTTTTCGCAGTAATATGTCACGTGGTACGCAGTCGAAGGCCTTGGTAAGGTCTAGAAAGGATGCTGCATACACACCTCGATTTTCATAGCATTCTAGAATATCGCCTATTACATTAAAGACAGCATCAGTAGTTGAAAGCCCTTTTCTGAAGCCAAACCGATGTGGAGAAAACAGTTTATTGTTTAATTGGAATAACTCTTGCTAGTTTTAAAGCATCAGGAAAAACATTGCTTCGAATGCAGTCGTTAAATAGCTGAGTTAAGGGATAAATCAAAATGTTTTTTACGCATTTAAACAGAGGTACATTGAGACCATAAATATCTTTGAACCCTGAATTTTTCAGGGAGTTGATCGCATCCCTGACTTGTATCGGGAAGATTTCATTAAAAGAAAAGTAATTCTGACAGGATAGTGAACTTTGCATGTTAACTATTGGATCAACATCGTTTCCTAATAAATCACTTATAATTTCATCAGGAATATTTACAAAAAAATTATTGAATTCATCACAAGTGATATGAGTTGAATTGTTAAGAACCCTGGGTTTATGTTTGTTTATTAAGTTCCATAGAACTTTCTGGTTATGAATATTTAGTTTTAAGAAATTTGATTAAAATTTATTTTTGTTTCTTTTATGGTCTTTTGGTACCTTAGTTTAAAACTAGTGAGCAATTCCTTTAGGTCAGTTGTTCTGTATAAATTGTAGGCATCATAAATTAACACTAGAGTTTCTCGCATTGCTTTGAGTTCATTTGAAAATCATGCATTATTAATAACATTAGACTTCCTCTTAACAGTCTCTTTTAATGGGAAGGCTACCTTAAAGTTATTAATTAATAGATGTAACAACATATTACATTTTGTATCACAATCAATATCTTGATTAACAAAGTCCTAATTTATATTCTCTACTAAGTGAAAAAATGCACATTTACCTTTTTCAGATATCGGTCTGAGTATTACCATTTCATCTGATTTTGATACTTCAGGGCAATTGAAGGTGACCAGTATTCCCAGATGATCAGATAAAGGCAGATTGCAGGGATTGACAGCAATACAGTTTTCCTCAATGTTAGTATTAAAAACATTGTCAAGACAAGAATTTTCCCTAGTTGAAAAATTGACAAGTGGATGTAAGCCATAACTCTTATACTGGTCACATAGAAGATTCGTAAGTGAATTTGATGTATTGAACTTTATATTAAAATCTCCACCGATAATGACGAGATCATTCACAATGTCTATATCATTTAGTAGCTTAATCATCACATCAATGAAAATATCAATATTTCCACTAGGGGACCGGTATACATTAATTATGATAAGATTAAGCTCTATAATGCAAGAACCTATCAATTCACAATGAAGTTCAATAGACAATTTCTTTACCCGTGGTAGATTTTTCAACATAATTTCTGGATCTACTAATTGGATTACTCCTCCATTTTTAAGCACTTTTCTTGCAAACCATGACGTAGTTTTAAAATCACCCACTGTTACACTTTCAGCTTCACTATCACTTAACCAGTGTTCACATAAAAACATACCCTTTAATTGTTGAAATTCCGGTCCATGAAGTAAAGCTTCTATTAGGTCCAACTTGTTTCTCAGGCATTGTACGTTCCAAAACAAAAAAATCAAAATATCGAGTTGATATTAGTTGTTTGTTCCTTGCCGCGTTATATCTGCTTTCATAGGAAAATTCTTATCCTTGTCTTCTTCTTTTTGTTGTTCCACGTTGTTACCTCTATTAAAGTTGGATCTCCGAACTTTAATGTTGCTGGGCCAAAAGTCGGTATTAATTATTACATCATGTAAATGAAACTCAAAGCCAACTTGAAAAGCTTGCAGTTTTCCCAATGTATTTAACTGTTTGCATTCCACATTTTTTGCTGAAGGACATTCTTCTTTGATGTAAGTTTGAATTATTTCACACGTTGTGCCAGGTTCACATCCACCAACATATATACATGCTCTTTTTAAGGGCGCTTTTAGTTCGCATTCCTTGATCTTGGTTCCTACAATGGTCTTCTGTTTATAGCGTTTGCTTTGTATAGTTTTCAAAGCTTGTTGTCGGCTAGTAGTATCTATGTCTTTGTTTATGTTAATAAGTTCATTCATCTTAGTTCTTTGTACTTTCTCATAGTTAGATTGTGTACTTGGATTTTGCTCTATATTTTTATCAATTATGATTGTTTCTTTCTGCGATCTCAAAGCTGACTTTACACTCCCTTGTTGTAACGTTGATGCTTAAGAGGGATTAACGACCTCGGCGTCATTGAAGTTATTGAATCTTGTATGGTTTTTTGGTACCACAACTTTTTCGGTCTTGTCTTTATCGCCTTTAGTCTTTTTGTTCTTGAAAAAATCAACATTATCAATAATCGCACAGGCTTTTTCCACAACATTCTGCAATTTAATATAGTCATTTAATGACTCGTTCTTTTCTCGTAATTCTCTTATTATACAGTCTTTTTACATGGTAATTCCATCACTCACTCTCTCTCTTTTTCTTTCTTTCCTTATTTATGTATCTCCATACCTTTTCTTCCGTCTTTATACCCTTCATCTTTAGCTCTTCTTCCATCCGTTTCTTTTGCTTCTTCTCTTTGCATACTAAGTTGTACCTCTTGCGTGCTCTTTGGTACTCTTCCTTGGTTGCTTTTTCTTTTTTCCAATTTCTTAGTTTCCTTCTTGCTTCCTGCTTCCTTTTCCTGCATTCTTTATCCCACCACTCGTTCTTCCACAGCCCCATCTTCTCTCTTATCTCCATCTCTTTTTTTTCTGTTGCGTTTCTTATGTTATCGCTCAGTTCCCTCACCTTTTCGTTTATTTCTGTTTCTTCGTATTTTGCCTCCCTAAGTCTTGCTCTATAATTTTCTTTTCCTTCTTCCGTCCAAATATTCTTCACAATTTTTCTTCTAAACTCATTCACACTTCCTCTATCTTTCTCCCTTCCTTTTGTCTTCACTTCTAAAGGCATAATATGGTCCGACTCCATTCTTTCTCCCACCTTGAATTTCTCTATTTCACCCCATGCTTCTTCATTTACCATAACATAATCAATAACTGTCTCCCCTCTTGGTCCAATATACGTGTACTCCCCTTTCTCATCTCCTGTGCAATTGCCATTAAGTATGTCCCACCCTCTTTCTTTTACTAAGCTAATCAGTACTCTCCCTTCTGCGTTTTCTGTTCCATCTTTTGTTGATCTTCCTTCTATTGTTTCTTGTTCCTCTTCTATCCGTCTTCCTTTTCCCCCAATTCTTGCATTAAAATCCCCTCCAATCACCAAAGTTCCTTCTTCTTGCTCTTTTACTCGCTCTTCTATTATTCTCTTTGTTTCCTTCATACTTCTGCTGTACACTGTTACAATTTTCTCCATTTTCAATTATCAGGACATGAGATTCTTAGACTTTGTGAAGAGAATTTTTTGTGTGATTTGATAGTTGTTCTTCTAGTATCCGAATACACATGTTATTCTTTGACGACGCACTATTAATCATTCTAACCCAATTAAGGGCAATAACAAAAAAAAATTTTTGCATTTACTGTAAAATTAATTTCAAACTGGAATTTTAACCTTATAAAAAAAACTAACCATACAAATTGTTTATAAGTACTAGAAAAACAATGGAACCAAAAAGTTAGCATAAGAGGGAGAGAAATGCATGGTTTTTCCTGAGGTGCAATTTGCAGCCCGAGGGCAAATCCAGATCTATTGAAATATCGGTTAAAATACGTGAGTTATAGAGGAGTACGGAACATAATTCGTTGGTTGAGTGAGAGAGATAGCTGCGACAAATGGGGTGCGCACAGGTAAACGCACCCGCTCCCAAGTGCCAGACCTACTCCATCGCTACCTATTAACTTCGATAAGAAAGGATAAAAATCTGCCGACCTAAAATAAACTTTTACGCGACGTTGCTAGCTCTTATACTAATAAGCGGGATTGAAACCGATGGTCATGACGTCACTGTTGAAAGTGAATTATTAAGACCATGAAGATTTTGTTTAGGTTAAACCGGAAGAAACCAAATGTTACAATCTTGTAAAACATTGAAATTAAAGAAATTAAATGTAAATGTGTCGCAAGGTGCTAAGTCCATTCGAAACGAATAGCAACATCTTTAAATTACAACAGAGAAATAATGAGGGTTTTAACTATTTAATAATGCTCCACAATCTGCCACAATAAATATCTATACTTAGTGCTAAACTTTGTAATCAAGTACCTCTGAGCATGCGTCGGGTAAGACCTTTTGGTCAAACAGAATATTCACAAACTAAAAATGCATCCACAAAAGAGTTTTTCTAATACATTTTTGTCTGAGCGCCATTCACCATTTGTTCCTACTTTTAGAATATCGTATCTGTACTCATAAAGTCCATTCCTAATACATAATTTAATCATTTGGTTTTATGGAAGCCATTAAAATGTAATAAATGGATTGATTACACGCTTGATCTATGTTCGTTTTGATGAGCAGGTCGGGCATCCCTAGACGTTTCCATGCTTCGCTGGGACTTATCGGCTGGATGCAAACACGTGCCCGACTCGTACAACTTCAAACACTTCTGTCACCACCGCGGTCACACTCTCTGACCGACACAAAATAAACTAACAAGATTGAAGATTGACATATGAACCTGAAGAATTACAGTCGGATTAGCTCTCACACTTGGCAACATTTAACTCTGCATACAAGATATCTGCATAATAAACAAGAATAACTTAAAAACAGTCGTTCTATTACGATAATACTAATATGTATTATGAACCAAAAGCCAAATTACACTTCAGCTACTTTGTTCACAGGGGCCCTATACATTGCTAAGTTAAAGTTTATCCAATCGAATAATTTAAGTTCAATTAAAGGGGCGTATCGAAATCAATGGTTCAGTCATTATACACTTTTTTCCACTTTTTAAAGTTTCTCAAATTTATTGTACACTGCGTTTTTTAAGACTGGCCATAGGGAATCCAATGTTAAATTTTTCACCCCATGTTGTTTGGGGCAAGCCCATTCAAAACTGATCCTTTGCAGTCTTTCACTCATTTTTTACATATCATTCTTTCACTCATTTTTTACATATCATTCTTTCATTTACTAAGTTCTAACGTTTACATTAATTGTTTCTTTGTAGTCACGTTACATTCTTTGTGATGTCTATTAAATTTTTTTGTTTCCGACGGACCTTTTACATTCTCGGTTACATTCTTTAGATCCTTTGTAACATTCCACGAATCTTAAAAGCGTTTTATAGCGTCTACGTTCTTCCCATCTTTTACACCCTTTGCCATTGTTTAATATAAAAATAATTTGTTATAAGCATCAATCACCAAACAAAAATTAAAAATGTTTATATTTTTAGGTTTTATAGAATTTTATGTTTTGGTATGTCTGAAAAATAATAGATATTATTTATTATTATACATATGTATTTGTTTTTAAACAATTATGCTTTTTTGTTAAATCTTTCATAGTAGGTTCATTATACGAGGGGGTATTGATATCTAATTTGATATCCGTTTCCTTTGAACAAAACAAAATCGTTTTACCATGATGGCAACAAATAATGACTTATTAGAAATGTCATTGTAAAATTTCACTTCAAAAAGTTGAATCATGGCTGAGCAGTAAAATTTGAGAGAAAGCATGTCGGCCCCCATTGTGAAAATTGAGAAATTGGAGTATCGAGCCATCATTAAGTACCTGTATTTGAAGGGATTACGGGGTAAGGATATTTACGAAAATATGCTTGAAATACTTGGTGATTAGTGCCCTTCATACGCGACTGTGAAAAATTGGATTGCGTCTTTCAAAAAAGGAAAACTTTCCGTCGAAGATGGCAACAGACCAGGAAGACCGATTTCGATATGAAAAAAATTTCTGCAAAATGGATCCCCAAATGTTTAAATGCCGATCAAAAGCGAGCAAGAGTGAAAGCATCGCGTTCAATCTGTGCCCGTTTTGAAGAAGATCCAAACTTTTTAAGCCGTGTTGTTACTATGGATGAAACTTGGGTCCATTTTTACGACCCAGAAACGAAGCAGCAGTCGATGGAGTGGAAGCACCGTGGTTCTCCACGATCAAAGAAGTTTCGAGTCCAAAAATCCGCTGGAAAAGTTCTTGCTTTAGTTTTTTGGGATACTCGTGGAATAATAATGATGGACTTATTTATAGAAAAGGGCCAAACAATAACCGGAGATTATCATTCTACATTATTAATCACCTTAAAAGAAAAAAGCAAAGAAAAAAGACGCGGTATGTGGGCAAAAGGTGGGCTGTTTTGCAGAACAATGCACCTGTGCACAAATCGCACATTGCCACGAATACAATTCGGAATTTAGGGTTTGAATTACTAGATCATCCGCCCTGTTTTCCAGATCTAGCCTCCTCAGACTATTATCTAATTCCTATAGACTGAAAAAAAAAACTCTAAAAGCTGGTTTGTGGAGCAAGAAGAATTTTTTTTTTTGAAAGGGTTAGAGGCGCTACAGGATCGCTGTAAAAAATGTGTTGATTTGAGAGTAGACTACGTTGAATAATAAAATATTTTGAGTTCCAAATTTTAGTTGCTTCTATAGTAGGCTAACAATATATAAATACCCCCTCGTATATCTAATAAACCATTAGGCTTATGGAAAAGTTTTTCATACAGGGTGTCCGGAAAAGGGCGCACTAACTTTGTACCACATACACTCTTCTATAGAGAGTAAATTTCCGTGAACAATTTTGTGTGTAACTAAAAATACAATTTTAAAAACGTTATTACAATAAAGGTTCAAAATTGTGACCATTTGCTTCTCTGCATGCTTGTGCTCTGCGCCCAATGTTGTTTTGCATTTGTTCCAACATTTGGGCTGTAACAGTTGCTGCAGACATGTAGATTCTTTCTATTAGAATGTTTCTGGTCTCCGGCACTGTTTGATAGAACAAATTTTTCATGTGCCCCCAAACAAAAAAGTTCAAAGGTGTAAGGTCCGAAGAGCGGGGTGGCCAGGCTATTGGTATTGGACAGAAGCCCCGTCGAGTTGTAACCACATGTTTTGGTGATAAAGAAGTGGTAATTAATCTTACGCATTTTGCAATTCGTTGTTTAAGAAATCAAGGAAGATTTGTTGATTTACCCGATTGGGTAAAATAAACGGTCCAATTACGCGATCATTAAGAATTCCAGCCCAAATATTAACGGAAAATTGTTGCTGAAATCCTCTTCTCCTTACTGCATGAGGATTTTCGATTGCCCAATAATGATTGTTTCTAGAATTGAAAATATGTACCTTCACTTGTAAAGGTGGCTTCATCTGTCCACAACACTTTCCACGTAAAAAAATGTTCTTCAATTTTATTTAACAACCAATTACAGTACTCAATCCTGCGTTTCTCAAAGTTAAAAAAAAGCTTAAAATTTGTTTTAAGGATACCAGAAAGGACACATTTCATTATTTAATATCTTTTTAAAGAATACGTTCTGGAACTATTTTTAAACGAATTTCTGACCAGAATAAATTGCTTTTTCTGATGGTGCATATTTAGTGCGTTATTTTCCGGACACCCTGTATAATTACCGATGAAATTAACTTATAACCCAGTCTGTAAATATAAATAGGGCACAAACTATACAACGAACTAATGTTAAAATACGGCTAAAATCAGTTAAAATGCAATTAATCCAATGCACACTACTATATAAACAATAAACAGACATCACCTTACTCTTTCTTAACGACCCTAAATGGAGGAATAAACACTAAATTAAATATTTATTCCCTTTTTAACTCAAGATTAGAGGTTTAGTTTATTTACAACAATCTCAACACCTTATTCGAGTATTTAGATATTGAATTTTTCAACTCACGCAAAATGTCAAATTTCACGAGAAATGTCAAAAAACTCACATACGAATTGCCACTCGAGAAAAGTCATCGATTATTAAGCGAAATTTGCGTTTGTGTTTGTTTACGATTAGAAATATCAATAAAATGACGTCACTTTTGTGAGTGTTATTACGGCTTGATAATGTTGAAAAGAGTGTGGGAGACTTAGTTGTTACTAAAAAGACGTTTAAATTTAGACCATCTACGGGTTAGGCCTTTTAGTCTAAGTGATTTGAGTTTATTTACAATAATCTACGAAGTACGATAATGTAGACAACCAATTATACCATGTCACTCACTCATCAATCTCAATGGTAGACCCCCAGATGGGATGTTGGTTACAAACAATCGGAATGAATAGCGGGTTATTTCTACTTTTTTCTCCTTTTTTTTATCCTTTTACATAGTTTATCTTATTATTTACAGTTTTACGACTTTTACGTTCTTGGATTCTTTTGTATTATTTATATTTCTTTTTTTATCCTTTCCGTACTTTGAATTATTTGAAAAATCGTTGCAATTCTTTACATTCTTTGTTTTAATCTTTATGACGTGATTTCTAGCGGTCGAATCTTCATTTTTTAAATACATAAGAGTAGAATTGTACAAAAAAAAGAATCTCTGAGCAGTATTAATTCCCAAGATGCTTGCGAATTTGAGAAAATAAGGCTTCTCTATCTTGTCACTACTAGCAGCTTAAATCCTATAAATCATATTTTTCTGTCCATTCATACATAAACAATTAAATAGAAAAAGATTTTTCCTATTTTTTGCACTACTAGCTGTAAAATGTGCCATTATATAGTTTGTCAAGGATGTGTGAAATTGTTTTTCTTTCCTATTAGTTAATAATGTTAATAATAATAACTATTAGTTAATAATGAAGAGATAGTGATTAATAATAATTTCATTATTGACTAGTAGTTAATAATGAATAGACTGGATTTCATCCAAAATGCATATTTAATAAATGTGGTAATACCTAAGGCAGGACTTTCTCTTTCTTAGAATTTGGCAGAAAATTTGGGAAATTGTTTATGTAATTATAAATACAAGAATGGACTGAGAAATGTATTGGATTTAAGCTGCTAATAGTAGTGAAAAAAATTATATATAAATAAACCACGGTAGAGAAGCCTTTTCTCAGCTTCGCAACTTAATTAAGTAATACTGCTCAGCTGAGAAAAGCGACTTCTCTACCTTGGTATATAATATAATATTTTTCACTACTAGCTGTAAAATGTACTATTATATACACTACTCACAAAAATTAAGGGAGCAAAAAAAATCCAAATTTTTCGGTGATTTTTGACGGGCTGTATTTAAGTGAAAAATGGTCGTATCGAGGATTTAAAAAAAGCATTTTAAACTACCAAGATTCTAGTTTTCCGGTTCGGAAAAATTATTTCGGGTTAAACCATCATATGGACCGGATAGCGTGTTTATTCAGCTTCAATTTCCTTTTTTTATATGGTATCTACGACCATTTTTCGCGAAGATATCCGATATTGAACGAAAAAGGATCCTTTTGTCTTCAACCATCGATATCTCAGCAACCAATGATCGTACAGGAAATCGAAGGGCAGTTTCGGAAACTGGAACAAATTTGCTATGAAATCAAAACATTTTTTTCCAGATTGATCAAAGTTTAGGAAAAAATTAAAGCAGCAAGATTTTTGTTTTTAAAAATCGTGTAATCTTCATACAAATTCAACTTTTTTCACAATTTTGTGTGTCGCGTAAGAGTAAACCAAAGTAATGTCAAAAAATATCCTATGAGGTCAAACACCATAATTTGTTCGTATTGTCTTTAAACGCCAATTCCTGCACGAATTCTTAGAATCAGCAATGACACTCCAAAGATTTTTTAGTTCTCTAAATATCTTTATTTAAATTGAACCACCTCCCTGTCTTTCCGTATTCATCTAGCTAGCGTACAGAAAGCAGTAGGTAAATGATCGATGTCTGTTACTCTTTTTCAAGAAGTCTTTTCATACAAGAGAAGAAAAAATGATAAGCGCGATTCTAGAAAAAAGAAGTGAAAGTTGCTAGTAAATCTTAAACTCGAAGGAGCAGAAGAAACGATGTAAACCGATCACATAGTGGACTCCATTATAATTTACCTTTAAAATGAACCTGAAAACACTTTCATTTCATTTGTATACCATAAAGTTTGATGGCTTTATTTTTAGGGGCGGAGCAATATAAACAAGGTGAACTCTGGCTTGTGAAATATAAAATCGAGTGTGCCATTGTGGTCATCGTTGTTAGAGGAAAATAAAACGATGAAGACATGTATTCAGAAAAATATATCTCAACTAATCCAAGCTTCATATTCGAATTATTACCTATGAATGAGATATGAGATAACGAAACCTTAACAATAATGTAGACAAGGACTATTAAATTTACAGTTAACATCCTTTTAGAGATCAATGAATCGGGCGTTTCGGATGGGTAACTATCTATATAAACTTGTTTATTATCTACGACTAACACATAATAATTGTTACAATTATTATTATACTTGACGTTTTTGCAATGTAAGACCATTTAATATTCGCTTATAGGGAATATTATATATCGCTCTATTTCCTTTTCTTACGAACTCAATCACCTTATCTGTGGCTTTTCCATTTAACATAATTATAGCCTAATAAGTACTTAAATTCTTTAACTTTTTAACTATTTTCTCTCCCTCCACCTCCATTAATTCTCTTCAGTCCTCCTCCATCTCTTGTTAAACACCAACATTTTGCTTTCCATATTCACTTCTAACTTTTTCTTCCTAACGTATTTTCCTAGGTTTTTTTATCAGCAACCTTGCCTCACTCCCTTGGTTGTTACAAATCATTTACCTTCATTTACCTTCACTTTCCACCTTGTAGAAATGCACCTTGAAGTCTACGAATAATGCATACACCCTCTCCCATTTCGTCACTAATTCGCTCGTTGTCAAAGGGTTCAGGATGCGGTCAATCAGAATTGACGCGGACAGCTTATACGAGTTATTCTCCGGTAGTTTCCGACGTTACTTTTCGCCCCTTTTTGGAAATGGGGGGTATTCCCCCCTGTCTCCACAATACCCGAAATCGCTCTCCTCTCGACACGCCATTCATTACCTCAACCAGTCTTTCTAGCATTCTTCTCGTCCCATACATCCACGATTCGTTCTGTGGACCATCCCTCTCCGGCACTCTTCAATTGCCTGTCCACCTCTTCCAGCGTGGTTTCTACTTCTTCTGGTGCTGTTTGATTCCTGTTCATCTCTATTTCTATTTTCTCATTTTCTTCTTCCTCCTCCAGCAGCTTCAGGCAGTATTGCTCCCACTCGTTTATCGTTATCTCCTCACTAAGTGTTTCTTTTCTCTTTCTCTCTCTATTGATATACACACCTCCTTCTATGTTCCTATAGCTTTTATCTCTCTCCCTCTTCTCTCTCCTTCTTCTCTCTACAAGTCTCTTTATATCTTCTTTTCCCTTTTAGAAAGCCGCTTCTGTTTGCTTTCGCCTTCTTCCATTCTCCATTCATTTATTGTCTCCTCCCACCCATTTTCCTTTATCCGTTCCATCAGCTTTTTCCCCCCGCTGTTTCTACCTTGTCTTTGGGTTTTACTTTTCGGTCCCCTCTCTCTTCTTCCCAATCCCCGGCTAATCTTTAATTCTTCTTTGTTCTGTCTTGCTTATTGTTGCCTTCATCTCTTGGCTATATACTGTCACCGTTTTCCTCTATATATTGTCTATATTATGTAGATTTCTCCGTTATTCCTTTTTTTACCCTCATTATTATTCGCCCTGCCGCTTTTTCTTTCTTCTTTCCTCTTCTCGCCCCCTGGCATTCCCACCTGAATTCTTTTGGTAGAAGTTTTTTTGTTTTTTCTCGGCTTTGTTCTTGTATCCATATTTCTGTTAAAACCACTATCTCGAATTGCCTCATATATTTCCAGAAATCTTTTTTTGTTTCTTGGCTACATTCCTAAATAGTGCCCTCGCTCTTGTTTTTTTCTATGTTTTTTTAATTTTCCCGCTCCACTTCTTACTCTCTTTCTTATTTTCCCTTTTGTTTTTCTTTTTTGTTTCTTTGTCTTCTATTCTTTGCCGTCGTCTCCATTTTTCCCTCCCTCTAGTCTCTCTCACTCTCTCTCGTTTCATTCCATCTCCATTGAACCCCGTCTATTCTATGTGCAATATGCTTAAAAAGAGGTACAAAGTTTTCTCTTCACGTATTAATATGTATATAGATTGAAATTATGCCAGGTCACAATACCTTTTAATACAAGTTATAAATCTTTATCACAAAACAAAAATCTGTGGATAGAGGAGCACTAAAAACGAGGTTTCGAGGTTTCTTTCTCTTCAGTCTGCGGGTGTGTTGAATGTCCAACAGCTGAAGCGCTTCTATGTTGATATGACAATGAACTCTAGCGTCATACTGCCATTTTCTTAATTTCGTCTGTTACAAAAAAGACACCCAGATCGCGGTGTAGATCTTTATTCCTAATGTACCATGGGGCGTCAACGTTTCTAAGGACTTTGTTTTGGAATTTAAATAATTATAAATTAAATTACCATAAAGCCATACTGGATTCAGTGTTATTTTGATTCTATATTATAGCTATTTATTATACAAGTGTCTTATAAGGCAAATAATAAGTCACGCATGTTTAGCCACGAGAGCTTGCTGCTATCTACAATTTTGTTTCTATACATTTTTTGCTCCCACTATGGTTTTCGAGATAATCGCCGCAAAAAAACGGTGGGGACTAATTTTTGCCTACGCGCTGAAAGCTATATTCATTTTCCAACGTCATTTATGAGCGGTGCGTGGGAGACACACAATTTAATGGAAAATATAATAAGTCCTATAACATTTTCTCATCAGAGGAGAAAAATGAGGAAAAGTTTCATGAGGTCACATTCGGGGGCGCTTTTTTGGGCAAAAGGGGAGTGGGGGGTGGGAACTCTTCGGATCTTTATTTGGGTTTCTGTTCATAACCAAAATTTTATAAATTAGTTCTTCTATTCGGCGTTTTTTCGTTTAATTTGCTCGGACTATATACAATGTCTCCCTGGATAGGGTTCCCATGAGGTTATTTTTTCTAGTAAGTTATTTGGAGAAGAATATTTTTGTCTTATTGGTGGATTTTTTGAAGTCCAAATATTTATGATAAATCTAGTATTCAGAGCCGAACACTGCCTAGCAAAACAGCTAAAAATATTAAACTTCATTGTTGTCAAAAAAAATCCGAATGCTGTCTTCAGCAAAGATTTTTTTTTATTCAGTGTGAATAGGGTCTTGGCGACGTATCATATCGAGACGTAATCCAAGAATTTCAAGAAAAAAATTCTGAGGTTTATTTGAGCCGCAATGGGTTGTTCAAATTGTTTTGTTAATTATTATTTTACTGTTTTGCCTGCGAAGTCATCGAACTGGTGTAGATGAATGTTTGTGATTGATGGAAATTTGCGTTGTATACAGTTATAAATTAGTGTTGAAAACGCGTTTAGCTAATTAATTGTGAAGAGCTCGCGAGGCACTACAAGGATACAAGGCAAAGTGAGATGATAGAAATATTCTAATAATATTAGAATTAAAGAAAAATACAGATACAAATTACACCATTTTTCAGATATTGCGAAATAGTCACAGGTGGGCGAACTGTAGAAGCAGCAGTTTATTCAAATGAAAGATTGCAATGGGGTCGTCCCACAATTTTCAAAAACAGCTTTTCTAGAGACTAGATGAAAAAATATTATACCCCTATTCTCTTGTTTATTCGAAATCACGCGTTTACTAGGTAAAAAAAAATCGGAAACATTTGACTTATTTGAAACGCGCACCTTTCTGTGACGTCAACACGGGACAAAATTTACCAGACAATGAGAATGCTCCCGCGAAATAACGTCACAAGAGGCGGTAAATGTACAGCGTTTGAAAATGCTAGCCGAAATTACTGTTTTTGATAAGCTCTGTTATTTCACAAAACAACTTTACATGGTCAAGAACGAGGCGACAGGCTCTAGTTATTATTAATCATTATTGTGAATTATTGACTTGTTGTGTTCAGAAAATGTAAAAAGACTGGCTGGGACCGCGAGATGCGCGATTCTGAATAAATTACATCTGAAACGTAAGATGATTTTTCCCAACAGCACAATGGACCCATGTGTTTTTACCTGTGCTGCACGCGCATCTGAACGGCAAGTGACATTTCTGAAATTTGGTAAATGTTATCTGAAAGCAACAGGTGTAAACGAAATGTACATGAGAATAGCGTTATAACCCTAAAGAGGTTCCTGGCTTGTCGCAAGTTACCAAAGGCTGACAAGAAATCGCTTTTAATACAAAAGTATTAAATTATTTAAATTTAATAGTTTGCATTAGCGTGAAAATTAGACATTTGTGTTGCCATTCTTCGTCGTTACCATTTTTGCACCTATCATCATACTTTCAGCCAAATATACGCACGCGGGCGAATAATTTCTATGCAAAATCTATCAAATGACGGGAAACTTTAAATTTACCGCTCAAACTGGACCATGCGCAAACATTATGCGCACAATACACCTGCGATAGGAAACACTACTATTGTAACAAACAACAACACTATTTAACAATAAAAATGCAAATAATAACTGAAAAGCAGCGTGAAGAGAAATCAGAAACCAAACAAGAATGCCGAAGCAGGCCCAACAACAGCAAGAATTAAAAATAACTGTTGCCACAAAAGCCGTTGACGCATTGTCACTTTTTGACATCTAATGTAAATTGCAGAAGGTCTGTCATACAAATTTCAAATGTCCCGCATTTTTGCCGTTCAGACAACTATCCTTTTCTATTTAGTAAATAAGTCCATTGTCTGTAGGTGGAGTCCAGAAAATTTATATTTTAAAGCTTGCATTCTAACCCAGAATGAGCTAGAACAAGAAGATAAAATACGGATGTTTGAAAGACACTAACGAAAAGACGACGGAGCACAAACCCCTTCAAGGCGTTAATCTAGATAATAAGAAGAAGGTTACTGCTGCGTAGTACACCCATTAACAATGCCTGTAATAGGTATTATCCATTTTTTTTTTTTATAAACAATTGCCAAAATATGGTCATGTTCTTATAAGCAACAGTAATTTTTGATTGGTCACATTGAATGTCAAATTCTGACATTTATTCCGTCGTGGTCACATGCTCGATGCAATTTCATGATGTCGTCAACCACTTTGACATCTTTGAACATAACCTCAGTAGTGTCTACTATAAAGCTCGGTCCGGAAGGACATATATTTAGATGATACAGCCTGGTCTTTAATTGCATTTTGACATTGACAATTGTTTATAAAAAAAAATGGATAGTAAGTGTTGTAATTGAAAGAAAACTGAATGAAAGTTTCAAAGTATCCACACTATCCCCGTGTTACAATGAGTTAGATTTTAGCGTTTTTTTAGGTTCTATGAAAAGTTCCAGTCACTAATTTACCTGAGACAATTAAATAAGTTAGTAACAACGCTTAAAAAGCAAAATTAACAATAATATAATTTAATTTAACACCAAAAAAGAAAAATTCCAAACAAACGGTCTCTTGAAGAACGAAGAGGCGTAGCTTCAGTGGTGTTCCCCAGTCTAAAACGACTGGTTCGCCCCCAAATAATTCCCTATTGTCTTCTAATGAATAAAACATGCTATTTTTTTCTTTGAGTGGCGAAAATCGCCCACGAAATACAAATTTAACAGTTTACTAACCCCAATGACATGAATTTTTTTCAAAGCTCACGCTTTTTTATTTAAGCGGCAGACAAAGTAAAAATGGCTATTTGTCATTGCCTATTGACGTATGCAATGTCACGTTTTTCTGACGTTTGAAGAAAAATATATTTTGCATACTTACCATTCATCCAAATCTTTATAGCTGGAACAGCGATTTTCTCTTACCTCCTTTTTGCTCATTAACTTTACTATAAACAATCATGCCGTAAATTTAAAACACAACTGTCATAAATATCATTGTCCAATAGATCCGGGGATTTCAAAAAGACGGGTTGGATATATACGAGGAATGTTTCTAAAGTTCCGTGAATCGGATATGCATTTGGATATCAATTTATTGTTATATGTACAGGGTGGTCTCGATATAACCTGCCAAAAAAATTCTGGAACATTAGGAGGATACCACGAGTCCGGAAAACCCCTTTTTGTTAGGTCCAAAATAATGGGGATAAATTAACCCTTTTCCACACTCACTCGACGCTACTGACCACAAAAATACATAATCAGGGATTTATTGTTAGTGTTTGTAAGGATGACAATATCTAAGCAACCATACCTGTATCGTTTGTGACAAATCTGACAAATTGAATAAAATTAATGACATTTATTGAAAACGCTGTACACTGTGTGCTTTACGTCTCTAATCTACACACAAAAGGCTCATTTTGAAGCATGAGATGAATAAGAAATGAATAATAAATAAAGTGGTGTTCATCAAAGCGTTAAATAAATAAAATAAAATAAATGTAGAGATGATAGTGTGTGCACAGAACCAGTCTTACATAAACGTAAATGTAGTTTCACAAAAGTGCAACGGGACGAATGGGTTCTTTCAGGAAAACGTCGCCTAGCCGCTCTTGCATTACCACGTGTTTAGCCATAGAGCAAATGCATATCGGGGTATTCTTGTTTTGTGAACTACATTTTGGATTCGCAAATTTAAAGTCAAACTTAACAAATTAATGTCATAGCTGTCACAGGTGCCGTTGCTAAAGGAATTGCAATTATTGTTGCAAAGCAACCAGAACTACCTGTTTGATCCCGATTAATTCATTAGCGTACAGCAAATTTGGACTAAATTTTCAACAATTTTTATCTGGAAAACAAAAAGACTTTTATCAGAAACTTTTTTTGTATGTAAGTTCTACTCATCGAAACCTTATTACTGGATTTTTTTGGCAGGTTATATCGAGACCACCTGTATTATAATTGTGGTTGTGCTAATGCAAATCTATATATATATATATATATATACGTTGTCCGCGCCGATGAAATTGACAGTAATACAAAGTCGTACCAATTGAGGTAAAATCGCCACCAGAGGGTCTCGGATCGCGACTTAATGGAAACTGTAATAAGGAGGAATGAAACTCGATCAAATTATCGATGACAGCAAAAATAAATCAATAAAACTAGCGACAAAAATGTTTAATAAAGATGAGGTAAGATTTGCATTATTATTCTAAATAATATCTGGTTTTGAAAAAAATAAATTACACTTTTAATTTTGAGATTAGAATTAATTTGTACCACGCCCTCCTAATTTTTCATTCTGTAACACAATTACAGTTTACTGCAATGCGCGAGGTAGTGACATCTAGCGATATTTTGTCTGTTTTCCAAACGCACGGTTTTGAGCGATTGGCACGACTTGAAATTACTGTCATCGGCGCGGACAACGTACAGTTACGGCCACGGAATTTTGGCCGTCACTTATCATTGATTGTCATAAGATGTAAGGCGACCCTTAGGTATTCGTAACCTAACTTTCTGCTATTTCAAAGACTTGTCATTTTGACACTGACTCAAACACTAACAGTGACAAATTTTTAGATGTCAATTCCAAAAAGTCAATCATAATGACAATAAAGCATGGACTACATCCGTTTTCTTTTAATTGACATTAAAGTGACGGCTAAAATTCCATGGCCGTGACTGTATATATATAAAAATGTTGTGTTGGTTTGTGTATGAGTCAAAAACTCGAAAAGTTCTACACCGATTGAACTCAAATTTTGACACAATATACAAACCGATTTAAGGATGGTTCTTATCTATATCCCACGTCATTAACATACCCACGACTGCGAGATAACAGCTTTTTTAACGGTCAGCTGTGTATCAATGACAGCCGCTGTCACAAGTGACAGGAAACATTAGATGTTGTGAAATTACATAAAATAATGCCTCGCAGAATCACAAATTTGAGTCGTCGCACTCGCCACACAGAAGAATCGTGAAGACGGCTTTTGAATATGATTGAGGAAGAACAGGCATTCGTACGAAAGAGGAACAGACGAAGCACCATCCAGATGCGGAACGCGGAACCAGCAGAAAGACAAGCAGCCAGGCTTGAGGATGCACGATTGTGAGCACAGCAGTCGCGTTCTGTAGCAACAGATTTGGTTCGTTTTCAACGGAATGAACGCGAGAGGGTGAGGGTAGCTGAAACACGTACCCAAAGAACAGCAGATCTGAATCTGCAATACAATCGTCTTGCATTCCGGTACAATCCAGCTATTCAAGTCGCCATGTTGTCATTGGCCAGATGAGTCATGTCTGTACCTACTGCCAGGCTCTTAACTTCAATAATGAAACGAAAGGGATGTTGCTTCAATTGCTTCAACTTGAAGCACCACCAGAGCCATTTAAAACTTGCTGGATCTACCGCTGAATCGAAGCATTTCCTATCGAACATCAGGAAATGCAACTCTTGCTTCCAAATGATTTCTATTTGGTGCAGAAATTGTGACTGCCGAAAGTTCTTCACCGATTGCTTTGAAATTTTGACATAATGTTGCATGCCTGCGTGGTTTTATACTTCTACCTATGTGAACGGGAACAGGAGCGTGAACGGGAAAGAGTAATTCCTATATGAAAACGAATACTTCATGAGCGAAGCCATGACGGGCCAACTAGTAAGTTATATAAGTTAATAAGCATATAAGCAAGTTTTCGGCATTGGATAGCAGCATTCGTTTTTCCAAAGAACATTTTTCATAGAGTCCTATCATGGAAGGCCGAGTAAATTAAACGCAATCTGAAACGAAACGTACGTATGGAGTATTTGGCGACTATGCAGAATCTAAAAGTACATCTATCTCGTTGGGTTGACAGTTACAAATTCAGAAGATTGTCTTTGGAAGATGATTCGCTCATTCGACGGCCAACGCAATATGGTGATAGGTAAGTTTTAACGACTAATAACAGCAAATGAAATCTAGATTTCTTACTTCAACCAAGACACAAAAAATCAGTCTGATTCGGATGAAATTTCTTATATTAATTTCGAAAAGGAGCTAATCAATGCGGAACATTATTCAAACCACCGACGATTGCTACAACAAGATAATGCGGGGAAACACATAGCCCGTAAAACTAAAGAAATTTTAAGTGATTCTCTGAGAATTGTCTCCAGAACCAGCGTATTATCCAAATTTGGCACCTAGTGTCCTCATTCTCAGATTTAAAGAATCCGCTGCGTGGAATAAAATTTGGAAATGTAAATAAAGCAGTGAACCACCGAAGAAGAAGGCCTTAAAAAGATGGTAACTCGATGGGACAATTGTTTTTAGAAACAACACAATCCAAAAATCTTTTTGGGCAGAATGGCAACTGCAAACGTGCAAGGTTTCATGCTGGATTAAAATCTGATTCCGATTCTAAAGTCATGGTCAGGTCCACAAACGTTTATTTTGAGGAGTTAAAGGAAATGGCATATAAAAATGTCATTACGGCCTTAGAGTATCAATAGACTAGGGGAATTCTGTAGGAAAACAGATACAATATTTTGTCCCTGTAGAAAGAACAGAGCCTGAAGCAAAGCACGTCGCAGTGGACTTTAATGAGAAGTTAAGCTAGCACTCCAAGAATTCAGAAACGAATACTGGATAGAGAAGCTAGAGTTCTTATACACAGAGTACAACCCCATCTGGAATGTGGCAAAGGCTCTCCGCATCGACCGCAAATCCCTCCCCCTGACCAACGGAAGCAATGGAGTTGTCTTCACGGACGAAGAGACGAAGAGACCTAGAAGGGGTAGAAGAGCAAGTCCGGGAACTCGACGAAGAAGTCCCAGAAACTAAGATCTTGCCCACAACGGCATCAGAACCGGACAGCGCAGTCGACGCGCTCGTAAGTATTTGCAATGCCATTTTTAAACAAAGTAGAAGCATTAAAGAGGGACAACCTGTTACCACAATGTAAGAAATGCCAGGAATACGGACATACCCAGAACTTTTGTTGCAGAACAACACGTTGTGTCAAATGTGCAAGAAAACACGAAACCAAAGCATGCAACAAACCAGACAACGTTCAGCCAACATGTTACCACTGCAACGGAGCACATCCAGCTAACTACAGAGGATGTGAGGTCTTTAAGAAGATTCTTGAAACCAGGAAAGAAAAAATCCGGAAAACCAAACAACTGCCGACTCAGCCAAGACGCGTCACGTCTCACCAGCAACCCAATGAGCAGCAGGAAACGCAGTCGAATGACAATCCAACCTCTCAGACGACCTACAATCAAATTGTAAGAAGAAGCACATCCAACACGGAAAACCGACTGGATAAGCTCGAAAAAATTATGCAATGCATCATGCAAAAGCTTAACATCTTACTATGAACAATACGATCAAGATAATGGAATGGAATGCTAATGGACTACTTCAGCACAGAGATGAACTGCAAGCAATCCTTAGTACCCAAAAAACAGACATCTGTCTCATATCAGAAACTCATTTTACTAACGAATCACATATTAAATTCCACAACTATGTTACATATCATACCATACATCCGGCAAACAAAGCTCAGGGCGGTAGCGCTGTCATAATCCGTGAAAATATAAAACACTGGGAAGAGGAAAAGATAGCAGAGGAGAATATGCAAGTTACATCAGTAACCATTGCATCACTCAAGCAAACAATCACAGTGAGTGCAATATATCGCCCGCCTGGGCACCCTATCAGCGCAGATCAATATACAGAATTGTTCGATAGACTAAATAATCGGTTCATCATTGGAGGAGACTTCAATGCAAAGCACATCCATTGGGGTTCAAGAATGACTCAAACAACTGGGAGAGAACTCTTCAGTGCAGCCAGCAGCTTCGGATCTGAATTTGTATCTACAGGCAAACCAACTTATTAGAGAACACCATCAACCTGAGAGTATCGCTCAAAACAGCTGATGAGTTAGAAAAAGAAATACACAACTTCACCACAGCCATCCAAGAAGCAGCTTGGAAGAGTACTCCGACAGTTAAGAGAAACCTAAAAGGCCTTAACTTTCCGAAATAAATATGTAACAAAATTGCCGAAAAACGCAAGCTAAGAAGACGGTGGCAACAAACCAGATCGCCGCAAGATAAAGCTGTCCTGAACAGAGCAATAAATCAATTATCAAAAGAAATTAAGGAAATCAAAAAGCTTTGCATTAATAACTTTCTGGATAAATTGATAGCAGACAGCTCCACGGAATATTCACTGTGGAAGGCAACCAAATATCTAAAACGACCGAAAATGCAGATTCCAGCATTAAGGAAAGACAACAATGATTGGGCCAGAAATAATCAAGAAAGCCAATGTTTTCGCAGAACATCTAGCGACTCGATTCCATCCCAATCCTGGTTCCGAAACCCTTCCGGTACTTCAAGCAAATGACTATGATGACAACATCATTCTGGTCACAGTAACCGAGATAGCCAAAGAAATCCGCTACCTAAACTCGAAAAAGGCACCAGGCTTTGATATAATCACAGGCATAATCCTAAAGAAATTACAAAGAAAAGGTTTGGTAAAACTAACAACATTGTTAAATGCATCAATCCGTCTTAATTATATTCCTAAGGCATGGAAGGTATCCGAGATAATAATGCTGCCAAAACTTGGAAAAGATCATCGAGAAGTTGAATCATATCGGCCTATTGCATTATTACGAATCATGTCTAAACTGCTTGAAAAACTATTCCTTAAACGTCTTAAGATAGTTATCGAAAAATACCAGCTGATCCCATCACACCAATTTGGGTTCCGAAACAAACATTCGACCATAGATCAGGTGCACCGCATCACCAACATCATCGAGAAATCGTTAGAAAAAAGAGATATCTGCGGAGCAGTTTTCCTAGACATTTCGCAAGCTTTTGACCGTGTCTGGCACAAAGGCTTGCTACACAAATTGGAATCAATTCTTCCGAGCCAGTTTTACCTACTTCTAAAATTATATTAAAATTTAAATATATCTATGTCGAACTCCACAAACTTTAATAACTGTAAGATTACTAATGGTACATGTTTCGGCAGAATACTTCTGCCATCATCAGCCCTTAAAGAATATAAAAAATTATCTATAATTTTTTATATTCTTTAAGGGCTGATGATGGCAGAAGTATTCTGCCGAAACATGTACCATTAGTAATCTTACAGTTATTAAAGTTTGTGGAGTTCGACATAGATATATTTAAATTTTAATTTAAATTTACTCCACTTGGATTTAAGAACATTCTTCTTGTTTCTAAAATTATACCTGACGGATCGTAAATTTTGGATCCACCAAGAAGACGCTTATTCCGAGCTCAAAGATATCTGCGCCGGAGTTCCACAAGGTATTGTACTAGGTCCAGTACTCTATCTATTATACCGGGTGTCCCAGAGGTGTGTGGACCATCAATTACACCCTTATTTTGAAAGATATCAAAACGGGGTTTTCGGGAGACGATAGCCACACGATACCTTCACAATTTAAAATTATTAGAAATCATATACAGAGTGTCCTAATATTAGTAATATACCAAAGTTATGTTTTTCTAAATGGAATGCCCTGTATATTAGTAAGTGAATTGAAAGAGCCATTAATGCTGAGCAAAATGATAATAAGGTACTACAGGTTTATTATGGATGGTTCTTGAGTTATGAAGAATTTTAGGTGAAAATTAGTGCTTTTTAAAAAAATTGCAGAAACCATTTCAACAGAGATAGCTGAATACTTTTCTGTCAATCATTTTTTATAGATCCAAACTTTAATACATACCGATTGAAAGTCATCTAAATTGATATTTCTATACAGGGTGTACGGTTTCGCAAAATGTATAATAACTTATTTTTTTCAAATGGAACACCCTATATTCTATTATACCAACAAATAGCATTTTTATGAAGCTTTTTTTCAATGTATGGTTTGCCACGGCAAATGTTAGTACTTTGGGTATTATGCGCAATTTTGTTCTCTACATATTTTATTTAAACTTTTTTCCGATAGCACTTACAACAACGGCGCTATTTTCCGAAAAGCGTCGCGGTGCAGAGTTTCTACCCCCCCATCCCTCGAGCGGCAAGCCCCCGAGGTCGCAAACTCAGGTGTACTATCAGGAGACCTATGTCTACCATCCCACCAAATTTCATTTCTGTCCGACCTTTTGCGATCAAAACCCTCTTTTTTGTACCCATTGCCTGGACTAATATTGATTTTCAACTAAAAAATTCTTGCTGCAATTACGAATCGACCTCAATCATAATTTTTGGTGCCTATTAACTCGAATTTCAGAAAAAGGAACTTGTGAACCATACTGTGACGTTCTCGAAGAATCGGGAGTGATGATTTAATCGTAAATCCGTAGGATCGCGAATATTCTATTCTGGAACAGACCAGAAGCGGCTTCCCGCTTTAAATAGGACGGGAGAACGACTGCGGCATGATCAGTATAGTCGAACCGCGTCGATGAAGAAGTGCGAATAAGCTACTTAATCCGTGTGACTGTTAAAATAAATAATTGTGCTGTTATAACTTGTAAATAGTCTAGTGTTGAAATAAATTGTACATAGTTTGTTCAAATAAATAGTTTTGTGAACCCGTAAACGCTACATTGGTGTCAGGAGTGGAATTAATTAAATAAATACGAAGATGGCAACGAAGAAAGTTACGTTGAAAGAACTGAAAGTCGCAGAGCTGAGGAGGGAGCTGGAGGAACGTGAGTTGGAAACATCTGGAACAAAATCGGTGTTACAGAACAGGCTGATTGAGGATCTTGAAAAGGCGGGCGAAAATCCTGAAATATATTTGTTTGAAGTTTCCTGCGACGTAAACACTATGCTACAGAAGCTCCTGGAGAATTCTACAAATTTAGAGCAGAAACTTCAAGAAAGTAAACAAGAACTCCTAGAAAATTCTGGAAAGTTGGAAGTGAAAATTGGTTCGATCGAAGAAAAACTTCTAGAACAATCGGACGGTCTGAGGAATGAATTCAAGGAAAGTCTTCAACACATCGAGAATAAATTCGACGATAAACTAATAGCGATTGAAGAGAAGCAAAGAGAACTTGAGACTAAGTTTGCGAATTTAGGGCACATTGAAGGTCGTGAACAACAGACGACAAGTGGTTTGATGGAAGTTTCCAGAATACGGATGCAACCACCAAGCTTTGATGGTAAATCTCAGTGGTCCAACTACATTGTGCAGTTCGAAGCAGCAGCCGCAGCCAACGCTTGGAGTAATGCCGAGAAAGCCATGGCCTTGATATTGGCACTACGGGGTGACGCAACCGACGTGCTACAGACAATCCCATCAGAACAAAGGGCAGACTATGGACAGCTTGTGAAGTGCTTGGAGATGCGCTATGGACAGACACACCTTGTGCATGTATATACTTCTCAGTTGCGAAATCGTTGCCAGAAGCCAACGGAGTCTCTACAAGAGTTTGAAGCAGACATAGCACGCTTGGTTCGGCTAGCTTTCCCGGACGCTCCAGACGATATGATGGAAAGAATCGCTGTGCAAAATTTCACAGACGGCATTCGAGATGGTGACACTAGGCAGGCATTGATATTAGCCCGCCCAGCAAAATTAGCTGATGCTCTAGCTCGGGCTTTGGAGTTCGAAACAAGTAAAGCCGGTTTGAGAAGTCAAGCCCGAGTTCGAACCATTGAAGAAGAAGCTACAAATGGAATCGAAGAAAAAATAGAAGCAACAGTTAGAAGGGTTTTAAAAGATATTGTGCCAAAAGAAAAGAAGACGAATATCAAGTGTTGGAAGTGTGGAAAAGAGAGTCACAAGAATAAACGATGCACCGTCAACGTCAAAAAGTCCAACGGAGCCAGCATAAGGAGGCAACGTCAAAATACCCTGGAAGCAAGTGTTGCATGCGTCAAACGCCAACTTAACAGCGCGTTCGTGGACGGATTTCTGGACGGAAAGCCATGTTCGCTGTTGGTGGATACAGGAGCAACGAAGACGATCGTAAGGCCCAACGTTTTAAACACCGACAAGGACATACTACCCACAAATTGGAGACTTCGTACCGCTACTGGGGATTCGGATACCACCCACGGAGAAGTCAACGTCGTTATCACAATTGGGAGTACCGCTTTCCACCACAAGGTACTGGTAGCGAATATCCAGGATGAGGTAATACTTGGAATGGACATTCTGGGCAGTAAGGGCTGCGGATTAGACTTCGAACGTGGCACGTTGAAAATAAATGGAGAAGAGGTCGTACTACACCGAACTAATGAGGAAGCCATTCGTGTGATTTTGACTGAAGACACTTCAATACCAGAACGGAGTGAAATGATTCTGGAAGCTCGGGTGGATCACAAAGATGGAGAGAGAAACATCATGATGTTTGAACCCAGATGTAGTGACAATGAGATAGGACGAGGATTGGTACTGGGCAAAAGTTTGTTGCATACGTCTGGTGTAGTACCAATAAGAGTGATGAATGTCAACTTCTACGCTCTGACCCTGAAGAAAGGCACTATATTAGGGTATTGTTCTCCTATTTCATCCATCATCCGCCAAATAAGAATCACTGAAGAACCACAGAAGAGGATTGCACCCGAACTAGTCAACCTGGTCAAGACATCGTCGAGGGAACTTAATGACACCCAAAGAAAGCAGCTTAAAGTACTCGTCAGCCGTTATCAGGACATCTTCGATACCGGAAAGGGCAAAAGAGGCAGAACCGATGTCATCAAGCATCAGATCAACACTGGGGATGCGTGCCCGGTTAGACAGCCTGCTAGAAGACTACCTCTTGCCAAGAAGGAAGAGGCCGACAAGATCATTCGGGAAATGGAGGAAGAAGGAGTGATTGAACCATCCAACAGTCCATGGGCCTCGCCTGTTGTTCTAGTAAAGAAAAAGGATGGATCAACTAGATTCTGCGTGGACTATCGTCAATTGAACAACGTGACGAAAAAGGACAGTTATCCACTCCCCCGAATTGATGATACCCTTGATACCTTGGCGGGTTCCAAGATCTTCTCGACTTTGGACTTAAAAAGTGGTTATTGGCAAGTTGAATTGGCACCTGGAGACAAAGAGAAAACAGCATTTACTGTTGGCACAGGCCTGTGGCAGTTTACTGTAATGCCGTTTGGCCTTTGCAATGCTCCTGCAACTTTTGAAAGATTAATGGAGACGGTGCTAAAAGGATTATCGTGGAAAACTTGCCTAGTGTATCTGGATGACATCATTGTGGTCGGAAAATCATTCGAAGAGCACGTGAAGAATCTAGAGGAAGTGTTTCAACGCCTTCGAAATTCTGGACTGAAACTTAGTCCGAAGAAATGCCACTTGTTTAGAAAAGAAGTGCAATATCTAGGGCATGTAGTCTCAAGTCAGGGTGTCGCCGTCGACGATCAGAAGGTCAAGGCCGTGAAGGAATGGCCAACGCCTTCAAACAAGCACGACTTGCGCAGTTTTCTCGGTTTATGTACTTACTACCGCCGGTACGTACCAGGATTCGCCAACATTGCTAAACCGTTGACTAGGCTAACTGAGGGCGAAAGAAGGTTCCAATGGGACGAAGATTGCAAGGAATCGTTTGGCCAGCTGAAGAACGCACTGATCAATGCACCGATTTTGAGTTATCCGTTGCCACAAGGAGAGTTTGTGTTAGACACAGATGCTAGCAACGTGGGAATAGGCGCTGTATTGTCCCAAATACAGGAGGGGCGAGAGTGTGTCATTGGTTACTTCAGCAAAACATTGTCAAAGCCAGAACGGAATTATTGCGTTACTAGACGAGAACTGTTGGCCGTCGTGAAGTCCGTAGAGCACTTCTATAAATACCTCTACGGAAGAAAATTCTTGTTGAGGACGGATCATGCAGCGTTGAAGTGGCTTCTAAACTTCAAGAATCCCGAAGGACAAGTAGCCAGGTGGATCGAGAGACTGCAAGAGTTCGACTTTGATACGGTACATCGTGCTGGTATAATCCATAAGACCGTGTCCAGAAAACTGCAGTCACTGCCGACGTGCTGAGGATAAGGACCTCTCCGTTCGAAGGACGAAAGTTATAAACGAACGCTGGAGCCCTGAAAGGATTCGAGAAGACCAGGAGAACGACCCGGACTTGCTGTTGGTACTAGGATGGAAGAACGAAGACCGGAGACCGACGTGGGAACAAGTTGCGCAATACTCACCCAGTGTGAAATCGTATTGGGCTCAGTGGAATTCCATTGTCGTGGAAGATGGGGTCTTGAAACGCGTGCTTGAAAAACCTGAGGGTCAAATAGAGAGAAAACAACTGTTGATCCCCAAAAACAGAATTCCGGAAGTTCTGGAGGAACTCCATTGTGGAGTAACAGGTGGACACTTTGGAGTGTCAAAGACCCTTGGGAAGCTGCGGGAAAGGTTCTACTGGGTGAACTGCAAGGAGGATGTTAAGGAGTGGTGTAAGAAATGTGCAACTTGTGCACAAAGTAACGGTCCACAAAAACGCAGGAAGGCTCCGATGAGACAATACAACGTGGGTAGTCCATTCGAAAGAATTGCCGTGGACATTGCTGGTCCGTTTCCCCAAACAGATGACGGAAATAAGTACATTGCTGTAGTTATGGACTATTTCAGCAAGTGGGTGGAAGCATATGCCATTCCGAATCAGGAAGCTGCCACAGTTGCCGATGTAATTGTGAAAGAGCTTATCTGTCGATTTGGTGTGCCGTTGGAACTACATTCCGACCAAGGTAGAAACTTTGAATCCGCCTTGTTTCAGAAGATGTGCAGCACTTTGAATATTCGGAAGACAAGAACAACACCGCTTCACCCGCAGTCTGACGGAATGGTGGAACGAATGAACAGAACGATAAATCGATACTTGTCCAAAGTCGTCTCTGACCATCAAAGAGATTGGGATCGTTACCTTCACCTATTCCTCATGGCATACCGATCATCCGTTCATGAGTCAACCGGACAGACACCAGCTAGCATAGTGATGGGTCGCGAATTACGTCTTCCCTGCGATTTGCGATTTGGGTGCCCACCGGGTGAAGACCTAGCTGGCGACGACTATGTCACCGAACTGCGAAGAAGGATGGAAGACATTCACTATCGGACACGCTTAAACATCCAGAGTGCTAGCGATCGGATGAAGGATACCTACGACATCAATGCTGACAGAGGTGGATACCAGCCAGGCGACTTGGTGTGGTTGTACAACCCACGACGACGCCGGGGTTTGTCTCCAAAGTTACAGACTTCTTGGGAAGGGCCGTACGAAGTTCTTAACCGAATTAATGATGTCGTTTACCGCATAAAGAAAAGGCCACACGGAAAACCCAAGATCATCCACTTTAATCGTCTATCACCATACCATGGAACCAACGAAGACCGTCAGCAAGGCCAGCAGGTGCGGCAATTGATGCCAGTGGAAGACTTGTCATTTGAAGAGTTTATGTCTCTGCATTCTGGAAGTTATAAGTCCCGATTTGGAATCACCCAAGAAGTACGTCAAGACATTTTTAAAGCTCCAGCAGACTATTCACTAGTCCATTGTGTGTCTCAAGATCTGGACATGTCGAGAGGGATCGCCACTGTGTTCAAAAGGAAGTTTGGTAGACTCGATGAGCTTCGGAAGCAAAACCCACAAGTTGGAGGGTTACTATGTCTGGCAGGCACTCGGCAGAATTCACGAAGGAACATCTTCTATCTAGTCACGAAACAATTCACGTTCGAGAAGGCTACCTACCAAAATGTTTGGGATACCTTATGTGTGTTGAGGGAAACCGTTCTCTCTCAAGGTATCAGGAGATTAGCAATTCCGAAGATCGCCTGTGGATTTGATTGCCTGGATTGGAGGCTAGTCCGAAGTATGTTGGAAGTGCTCTTTCGTTTCACGGGAGTGGAAATCTTAGTGCATTGCTACAACCCAAAAAGGCCAACGAACTGGAAGACTGTCGATTGTTACTTCCATAGAACGTCTGGGTGCAGAAAAGGAGCAAACTGCAGGTTTCGCCACCATGAGACTGCTTTGACGTTTCGGGACGAAACATCTTTAAGGAGGGGGCAGTGTGACGTTCTCGAAGAATCGGGAGTGATGATTTAATCGTAAATCCGTAGGATCGCGAATATTCTATTCTGGAACAGACCAGAAGCGGCTTCCCGCTTTAAATAGGACGGGAGAACGACTGCGGCATGATCAGTATAGTCGAACCGCGTCGATGAAGAAGTGCGAATAAGCTACTTAATCCGTGTGACTGTTAAAATAAATAATTGTGCTGTTATAACTTGTAAATAGTCTAGTGTTGAAATAAATTGTACATAGTTTGTTCAAATAAATAGTTTTGTGAACCCGTAAACGCTACAATACTATTGTGCATATCATCATGTAGAACGTCACTCATTCAAAATTTAGAATCGCGATATCTCAGGAATGGTGATGAGAAAAAAGTATAACAACCATTTTGGTAGATAATAATTTAATATCTATAATTTTTGTCTGGGCTACTTTTTTGATAAAACTTACCGTTTTCGAAAAAAAATCCGAATAACTTTTTTAGCACACATCGGATCGATGGGGACTTTTGACACTTTATTTCTAATGGTGTACCCAAGGTCTGCACCAAAATTTAGCTCTGGGAATTTTTGTTATAATGTCTATTTTGACCGGACTAAAGGCGGTGAGACTTACATAAATGTGGAAGTGTTATAAGAAAAATCAAAAGAGTTTGTTTCTACGACTTCCCTGGTTCATGACGGTCTTCCTTCGAATTCTAAATTTAGTCGGAACACCGATTGCACTATTAATGTTACTATAAATGCTTAGATTTATCAAATTTTAAGGATAATGATCACGCGGATAAGGGGGTTCCACTTGTTTGTGCGGCGGGATTTGATTCTAAACATTTTGTGGATGGGGAGATTGAGAGTTTCCAGGGCCAGAAGGATATTAGGCTCGTCCATGTCAATGTCCACACCGCGGATCACAAAGAAAAAGAACGGGCCTGTACGAGTTGTTTGTGGTTTGGGGGCATTTGTTACGGGGGTTATTGTGAGGTTAGGGGCTTCAGTCCTAGCTAACAATTAGACTGACGTTTTTGGAGATCGATCGGTACGGGTTAAATTTCACTACCACGTTTTTGATACATGTGAAAAGGATAAACAAAAATATGAGTATTGACGTTATAAATTAATTCTTTTTCATAGCCGCCGCACCTAGCAAACGTAGCCAATCGTCGCGGAGTTCCCTAGATTGTAAAATTTGATTATTTTGTATAAAATAAAATAAATTTGTTGGACTAATTTTTGATAATCTGCAGAAAAAAGTTGTAGGTATAAAAAGTGGCAAAGTAGAAAAAATACGGTATAATAACTCATTTATAAGGCATTTTGTCGCACTGACTCATTTAGTGCGTGCGACAAAGTGCTTCTTAAAAAACTCGTATAATAATATATTATTATTTCATACTGTTAGCCTGTTCTGCATTATTTTATTTCAAAAATCAAAAAAACACATTTTGTGAAAATCGAATCACCTTTGTTGTACATGTAAAACTTCATCAGCAGCCGACAAATTATTATTATTATTCTTAAGGGGCGCGGTTCAGCCCCGATGCACTGAAGCTTCAGCTTATTGTGCCCCACTTAGCAAACTTACTCCATAAGGCCTGTGCTGTTGATGAACTTCAGCACAGATTCTATGGGCATATGTTTTATGTCATTCGGTTCAACATACGTCAACCCGAAGTGTCGAAGCCTCCCCGCCTCAAGCGCTGGACACTCGCATAGTATGTGTAGTGGAGTTTCTGCCTCCTCCCTGCACATCCTACAATCAGGATCTTGTTTCACCCTGATTGTGGTGAGATGTTTCATGAGACAGCAGGCCTATCAAAGGTGTTTTCGCTCCCTCTTTGGCTAGGAGGTCAGCTTTTTCATTTCCTTCAAATCCCTTGTGTCCCGGCACCCACCACAGAGTCACTCTGTTGTGTTTTGCCAGTTTCACAAGCGATTCGAGACATTCTTTCACAACTCTGGAGCGTACTTCGACACTCTCCAGAGCTTTAAGCGCTGTCTGACTGTCAGTCATAATGTGGATCCGGCTGTTTGCACAGCCCCTCCTCATTATTTCCCCGGCACAGATGTCAATTGCAGTGATTTCTGCTTGGAACACGGTTGCCAAGGAGCCCAGGTTGATGCTAATGTCATCTCCCGGTGCTTCTCCGGCTACCCCTGCCCCAGTGCTCTTTGTTGTTTTGGACCCATCCGTATACCAGATGGTTCCGTTGTTACTCCTCAGTCTCCGGGTATCGACCCTCGGTATGACTACCTCGAAGGGTTTACAAAAGTCATACTCGGTCCTGAGTCGGTCCGATTGCATACTTAGCACACAATCGTTCCGTATTTTCCCAAATATCTCGGTGTGGTATCCTCTTCTAACGTGGGTCCTGCCATATCCGGTACTTACAAGCCTGTATGCTGCCTTCATTGCCTCCGATTTCACCAAAAGGTGTAGCGGAGGCAGGTTCAGGAGCACTTCCATGGCTGCGGTAGGCGTTGTATTCATTGTTCCCGTTATTCCAAGGCAGGCAAGTCTTTGCAGCTTCCCTAAAAGCCTTGTAGCGTGCTTTCCAGACGCCTTATGCCACCAAATCATCGAAGAGTATGTTACCGTGGGAATTATGACCTTGGTGTAGAGCCAGTAAACCATTTCTGGTTTTAATCCCCACGTCTTTCCCACCATGCCTCCACAGGCCCATAGGGCCCGAGTAGCCTTAGTGGTGATGTATTCTAGATGGGGTTGGAAACCAAGTTTGGTATCTAGCATTAGTCCCAAGTACTTGACTTCCCTATCCGCAATTCTTTTCCCCACAGTCGGAGCCTCTTCAAATCGATGAGATTCCTCCTTCTTGTGAAGACCATGACTTCAGTCTTATCGGGGTTAACCGACAACTGTTTCTCAGTGCACCATCTCTCGACGACTGTCAGAGCCCGCTGCATCATTTCTGATACAGCCCCTCCGAACTTACGAGTTAAATCTGGTGATCTTGGGGGCCATTTGACAGGGTCGCCCTTACCAATCCAACGTCTCGGCAACCAGTCATTTAAATATCTTCTTACATTCCTATAGAAATGTACAGGAGCTCCATCCTGTTGTAACCACATTAAGGACCACTGTTCTGATAATCAATCGTCCGCATCCAGTGGGCATTTTCAGTGACATAATAGTGCATGTTATGCCTCTTGACATGCCCATTACATACTCTTAAAGGTCGCCTCATCACTGAACAAAATTATGTTTAAAATATTTCTATTTCTTTCTAGAAGATTGTCCATTATTTCGTAGAATTCCACTCATTTTGCAAAATAAGCTTCTTGCAATTCTTGATGGAGTTCAGTTTGGTATGGATGAAACCGATGTTTTTTGATCACAAGGTTTACTGAAGATTTCGAAATATCAGATTGGGCAGCAATTTCTTTTGTAATGGAGTGAAGATTTTCTTCTAACATTACTAAAACTTCTAGCTCAGTGTTTTCACCTACTCTTCTACCAATTAATTGTTTTGTGTTGTAGGCCACGTTCCCAGTGTTTTCAAAACGTTTGTAATTTTTTGTGGCCAAAAAGGAATTTCTTTCGGCTTCTCCTAAAGCATTGTACCATATTCATCATTACTTCTTTCGTAAAATTCATTTTGTAAAAAAATCACAAAAGTGAAACTATTTGTTACAGGATAACTTACTGTCAACAAGAACAAACAACTCCATGGTAACCAGTCTAAAATGATATCTCCATGGCGAGTCCAAAGCGATCTGATTTCATCAATTTGGTAAAGTTTTCTACGTTTTTTGTAAAAATTATCTAAAGTACTAACATTTGCCGAGGCAAACTATATATTGACAAAAAGCTTATTAAAAATGCTATTTGATGGTATAACGGAATATAGGGTGTTTTGCGAAATCGTACACCCTGTATAGAAATATCAATTTAGATGACTTTCAATCAGTGTGTATTAAAGTTTGGGTCTACAAAAAAATATTGACAAAAAACTATTCAGTTATCTCTGTTGGAATGGTCTCTGCAATTTTTTAAAAAGGCACTAATTGTGACCTAAAATTCTTCATAACTCAAGAACCATCCATAATAAACCTGTAGTACCTCATATCATTTTGCTCAGTATTAACTTCTCTTTCAATTCACCAACTAATATACAGGGCATTCCATTTAAAAAAACATAACTTTGGTATGTTACTAATACTAGGACACTCTGTATATGATTTCTAATAATTTTAAATTGTGAAGGTATCGTGTGACTATCGTCTCCCGAAAACCCCGTTTTGATATCTTTCAAAATAAGGGCGTAATTGATGGTCCACACACCTCTGGGACATCCGGTATATCAATGATATGCCCAAAACTTTCAACACCACGATCGCGACCTTTGCAGATGATACCGCATTGCTAGCAGTTGGAAATACCCCTAAAGAGTCGAAGGAAAGACTACAACAGGCAGTAGATAACGTCGTCTCCTGGACTAAGAAGTGGCGGATCAAGTTAAACGAAACCAAGTCGACATATATTCACATAACTTCACAAACAAGAGAATCGACCCAATGGGGTCGTCCCCCTCAATTGAATTTGACGAATTTAACTATAGCATCCCATAGACTATGTAACATGAAGCCCTAAAACGTGTTCTGTTGTTTCATGAAGCTATTTTGTAAGATAACAGAGCGTATCAAAAATCGCAATTTCGACCAGCAGTGTCAAACGCTGTACATTTACCGCCTCTTGTGACGTCATTTCGGGAGAGCATTCTCATTGGTTTGTGCGCTTCTCATTAGTCGGCACGTCTAGTAACTTGAATTATGTCTGGTTAATTTTGTCCCGTGTTGACGTCACAAAAAGGCGCGCGTTTCAAATAAGGCAAATGTTTCGGATTTTTTTCTACCTAGTAAACGCGTGATTTCGAATAAACAAAAAAAATGGGGGTATAATATTTTTTCCTTTTGGGCCCGCATTAGTCCCCACGACATCGAAGCGGGAGTTCCCCAAGGCTGAATTTGCTGACGCATCCTCTACGCGGCTTTCACCAGGGACATCCCAAGGACTCCAGAACACTACACTCGCCATGTACACAGACGACACAGTAATCCTCACTAAGTCTGTGGACTTAGTGCAGGTAGCGAGTCACGATGCGTGGCTGTGTGGCCACGCATCGTGACTCGCTACCTGCAGGAATCCATCATTACCAGGAGGCGGAACTGCTGCTGTTAAAAGAGCACCTCTTCAAGATCGCACTCCGGTCAATGAAGAAGGCTGGAAAGTAAACATGCAGTCGAGTACAACGAGAATGGACCATCGAAAAGAAACTGACCCAGAATGGCGCTGCTCGAGGAGTTACAGTTGAAGCCCATTTACTGACCCTTTCCGTCGCGATGCCCTTCGTAATTCCCATCTTGTGCCACGAAAACCCTTCAGACAAAAACAAAATCAACACTTTTGCCCTCAGGCAAAAAAAACGCCCGTCAAGCAAAGACCCCTCAAGTAAAGCATCCCCCTTGCAAAACATCCTAATAGCGCACAAGTCCCAAGAACACCTAAAGTTCGAACAAAGAGACCAACTTTCTACTTTTCTTGACCTCCGTCAGAAATGCCCTTCAGGCAATCCCTTCCTCTTCAGGTGAAGGCCATTCTGGCAACAAATTCCCAAAATCGACTGCCAAGCAGGAATACCTCCAAAAGACGATTGCCAATAAGGTAAAAACAGAAAAACCGAAGCCCTTCCGGTAAATGCCCATCAGCGTGTCCCTGTAGTTTAATTTTCCTTCCTAGGAATGTTTGAACTCAACCCCCCTCCCCTATGGTATAGCTAATAGATATATCGGGTCTTCATAAATGATTCACACAGCATGTTGGCTCTGGAAAAAAATTACATGGAGTTATATAGTGAATTTTGACGTTCAAAGCAAACTGGCTGTATGAATCATTTGTGAAGACCCTGTACAAAAACTACAAGAAAAACGCCTCTGGAAGGAAATAATATATTCCAAAGCATTTTAAATCTTTTCATGATACATGAAAATTGGATGAAGACAGGACCCCATGTGCACAAAATTTTTTGCGAAGTCTCTGTGTAAATTTAAAATTTATAAATTTTCTAAAATAAAGCAAATCTATATAAAAGAGGGTTCTACTTTTGTCGAAAATAATTAGCAATCAGTAATAAATAATATACCTACTACTTCACAAAAACATCATTCCATAAATATTGTTGGCGTTTAAATTAGTTGCTAGATATGAATGCACAAAGTATATAAGCAACTAACTAAACAATTTGACGCTTCAATTACTGAACAGGTTCTTTTATTTAAAGCTTACTCGTCAGTAAAACTCTGTCTATTTCAAGTAAAATTCATATTTCTGTTTTCCTGTACAGTCCTAGAAGCGTCAACCTGTGTACAAATAGTTCTTAATTATTATGTACAATAATTTATTTTCTTATTTCTACACTTTAAAGCTTTTGAAGCATACAAAACACAGGGCAGTCAAGTCACTCTTCATTATGACACTTACAAGATAAATTTAAAGTTTCACTTTTTTAGAAACGTTACTGAAAGTTTTCCGAATTTAAACTCACTTTAAAGATGCGTTCCGGGCGCCGTTAGTGAATGAGTATTAATGCCCGGGTTGACCATATGCATAGCAGTATTTCCACTCTGCAGGTACATATAATAATTGTAGTTCTGTGCACTTTCTGACTGAGGCGTCGGTCCTGGAACTCCTCCAGGAGCTCCATGAGGTGTTCTAAAAGCCGCCGCATGCACTCCCGCTAAAATATCCGACACTGAATGCGAACTGGGCCAACAGGGAGCGGAGGCATGGCGTTGTGGGGGCGGAGTTTGCAACTTCTGCTGCGGGTAAGGATAACTAGGGTAAATGGCGTTGTAAAGTGAATGCGAGTGCGGCGCAGGATGTACCAAGGATCCAATTTTGTTCCTCAAGATTCGACTGATGGAGCTCACTGAAGGAAGAGTATATTTATCACAAATTCCATCCGAAAGAAGTCTGTCGCGAATTTCCCACGCGAAAATTCCAGGATCTTTCTGTTTTAAATCCTTTATGTAGGCTACGACTTTCGGAGTGGTCACGCGAGGCTTGGAGCCGCCGATAGCCCCAGGGAGGATTGAACCTGTCTCGTGGTATCTTGCGAGGATTTTTGAAACACAGCCGTGGGAGACACGGAGTTGTCGGGAGATGTCGCAGGGCCGGATGCCTACTTGGGAGAGTTCCACGATGCGAAGCCTGACGGAGTTGGGCAGAGGACGACCGTTGACGAAGACGCCACCTAGCTGATTTACTTCCCCGTATTGCTGGACTTGGCCTTCTATAACAAAAGGTATAGTATAATATTTTATTTTAATACTACACATGGTTATTTTAAATAATATTACACCAAACCAAAGAGCTGATGCGATTTTATGCCTAGATAATATAAGTTATTAAATAAGACAAGAGGTCAACATATTTTATGATGTATGATGAATATACTCATAAGGATAAGGTTCTATAGTTAAGCAAAGACATGAATAAAGAGGCTACATTTAGTACCAATGCTAGTACCATTGTTTAAAAGTATATCCAAAGAAAAAGTAAAAGTGAAGTTGATGTCCGTGAAACTGTATTATACACAAGTTTTCACATTTACAACGTTTACAATAATAATATTATTAATAATATTTAATAATAATGCTGATAACAGAATTTTAAATGATCCCATGACTTTTCGAAAATTTTCACAAAAAAAACTTGGCAACCTTGTATTCCAAGTTTAGAAAAAAGATGCAGTTGTAGCATTTCGAACAGCAAATCAGAAAATAAAAAATATATATTTATATATAGGGCTCCATTAAAAAAAAGAAAAATAAGTTGAGTACAGCCCTGGAATACTGAAACACCAAATATAGCTGAAAATAATTTTAGTCGATGCAGCTTTAATGGTTATTAATCCTTCTGATTTAACGAAAATTTCTATAAAAATCAATTTACGATTCATATTTTTATGTATCAACATATTTTGACTTAGATTTCTTCCTACTCTTATTTTATAAAACCACAGAATGATGTGTTCACTAGTCAACATTGAACACTGAATTCATTAAGTACTGTTTGTGACTATTAAAATTTGGATTTTGTGCTTTACAACTAAATTTTAAAGTCCAATAAAAAAGTATTTTTGGAATGAGCAATTATACTTTGACCGGTAGATCAAATTTTTGTCAACATTCTTTGACGGAAATTGTAGGCTCATGAATTATTTCAGTCTATTTAACTCTATATTGAAATTGATTTATTAGTAACCAATTGTGTCTAAATCAATAATGCAATAAACAATATCTTTTCAATTTCTTATTATGTAATAAATTTGTTTTTGGACAGATCGCGAAACAAGACAAAAGTAAAAACAAAATAATGTAATTTTATTTTAATGCGTTTTTCCCGATTTTTTTCAATTGAAAACATTCAATTGAGCTATTTTCCATTCCGGGATCATAACGAATAAAACAAAAAAGATTCAACCAAAAATGTCGTCCAAATCGGTTCATCCGTTCACAAGTAATGCGCTTACCAACGAACAGCATTTCATTTATATTATATATATATATATAAATTAAGCCAACCCCAACTCGTACCTACGTGGTAAAATAGTAAGGTGCAAAATTTCATTGCAATCTGTTCAGTGGATCCGGAGATTTCATGATCAATGAGTCAGTCAGTGAGTGGTATTTGGGTATATAATATATATAGATTTCAGTAGGACAACTTACAATTTGCTTCTAGGCAATCTGTAGAAGATTTAAATTTTTAATACAATAGAACCCCTCTATAACGAGTCCCGGTTATAACGAAAAATCGGTTATAGCGAGTATATCGTTTGGTTCCTTGGCGTTTGTATCTACACTCCTTGTAAAATTTTCTCTCTATAGCGAGTAAGTTTTTGCCATTGAGGTGGATATAACGAAATTTTTGTTTCGTCCGAGATCGGTTATAGCGAGAATTTGTGGGAAATTTTGGACGTAGATCGGATATTACGAGAGTTCCTGGAAGCATTTTTTAACGGAAATGTATTTTGAGTGCTACTTGTAACGTCTGCATATTTCTTTGTCAGTTTGAGCAACTTTTCAAGCAAAGAACACTTCGTGTAATATCCTGTCCTTTTTAAAAACTTAGCATACTTTAAAAGTGTAATTGATAAAATTAATCTACTGCATTACCGTAAACTAAAATTACTTCTTTCCGAAATCTTGTTAAATGTCAGTACGACTTTTAATTTATTTATTTCATAATATACTTATATGTACAAACTTTTTTTGGCTGTGACTGTTTATAACGAAAATCGGTTATAACGAGTAAATGAGTTGGTCCCTTGAGTTTTCGTTATAGAGGGGTTCTACTGTATATTTTTAACTATGATCTATACATATTTACTTTTATTTTTATTTTTATCCATAAATTAAATTAAAATTTAACATTAACTAACTTGTATAAATGGCCAAAAAATATGCATTGTTTATGGTCAAAACTGATGTCTGTAATAAATTAATTAAAATTAAATTGATTGCCCACTAGGAATCATTACAATCCACCCATAATAGTTTTAATACTGTTTTTACAACATAATGCACCGGAACCGTTTGAAATCGTTGATTGCCATCTTCATCTCGCCAAATGGGAAAAGAATATGTATAATTTAGTATTTTAACAACATTGGAATTGGAATTTTGTAGGTTCCAAAATATTAAGTTGAAAGTCATTATGTCAATTTGATATGGTATAGGTACAGTCGCGGACAGAAAATCTTGGACGTCATTTTTCTGTAATTTCGAAAGTTTTGATTGAACCTATATCACTTTGAAGTGTTAAGTATAAAACGCGTTCGATCACAAGTATCAAAAATGACAAAATTTAAAAAATAAGGTCACAATATTTAAAAGATGTTTTACACTTTGTGATGACAGTGGATTGATTGTCAGTGTCAGTGGACAGTCCGTCACTGTATATTTATGCATCGATTTTTTTCATTTCAAGTTCAGATATGTAATATCAAATAAAATATTGACAATCTAATGTGGGTGCACCATAGAAGGCCACTATAACAAATAAGAGGTATTTATTGGATGAATGAAACAAACAAATTATTAAGTAACACTTTCTTTTATTATGTAACTTTTTTTTATTGCAGTTAATATTTATTAATTGTAGGTTTTATTAAACTCTTCCAAACGGCCTTGCAAGGAACAAGGGTCCATACCAGGCCGATATAAATTAAAACTAACGTTGTGAGAATGAAAATAGGTATCTGGTTATACTTAAACTGCATAAAAAGGTCTATCATTAAAATGAAACATTAAATACTTACCATATTAATTTCACATAAAAATACTCAACGAACGTTACTTGAACACTATCGTAAAACTAAGAATGTAATCGTAAAGATGTTTTAAAAATAATTTTAATGAACATTATATCGATATCAAATAAGTTGCCAATAACTTTTATAATGAAATAAAAAAAACTAGAACCGACCAAAATGGCCTTCTTATGGATTCGTTCCTTGTAAAGCAAAAATATTAATATTTTGATTAATAATAATTTTGATCGTACCTTACAAGGAACCATTGGCTTTCCTAGGAACACCGATATTTTAACCCTTATTATATCAATTCAGAGTAAAAAAAAATAAAGAAAATAATAGTTTATTTACTTGACAACTGTCGCTTTGCGCGTATGTATTATAATTTTAACGTTGACGACCGAAGTCAACAAAGCGAGGGACCGCACCGACAAAATAGCGGAACGAGCCACTCGCCGCCGCGTCTGTGTCCTTGAGTTCGATGGGTGTTAGTGTGAGTAGAAGGAATTTGTCATCGCATGGCAATAACTAGACTTTTTAATAACAGGCCTTAACAAAGATCATGGCCTTCCATGGTACACCCACCATTATAAACTTAGAATTAACAATTATTCAGGAATGACAATTTTAAATTTATTAGTTTACTAATAAGAAGTAACTATTTCTGTATACCTACACTAACCAAGGTTGTTTTTAATTAAATTAAATACAATATGCACCTAATGATGTGATTTTAATTTTTATAACTGTGTAATAAGTGTGTAATTAAAGTCTCAAGACGTTTCCACATGGTATTCTAAAAATTGCACGTGTCACTAATTAAATAGAGGAAAGCAAGAACATGAACTCATTTGTTGGAATGGGTTCGAAAAAATACGACAGTAAAATTAGAGTAGTCGATTTCAAAGAAACGTGTAGCGGTTCCGACGGGTCTGCGGAGGTCGGTTTGGTGATGCAGTTTCAAGTTTCAGCCACTCACACAGACACTTTTTTAATTGCCGGGATGTAGTCTGTTTTTGTCGGTATTTAGAAAAAAATATGGAGAGATTTATGTTGGAATATTGGCTAATTTATTTATAATGTTTGATAAAAATGCAATTTATCAGATATCTAAACGTAAAATTGCAGGTTTTTGGAACACTTAATGAGCTTTAACAATATCAATACTCAGTAGTTTAATAAAACATAATAATAAAGATTAAGTTAAAAGTTAGATTTTATTTTCTGAAAATACCCGAATGAATCTTTTAAATTTTCGAACAATGTTCCTTTATATCTTTAAGAAATTAAAATCCAATTGATCAATTGATTTTTTATCGTCCGGATTGTACACAGAGAAAAATCGACTTGCATTTTATTAAACAACGCTGTTGTAGATGGTATTGTTTATTTTTCTTATACAAAAATAACATTTTTTTAAATACAGCTGTTTCATTTGAATGCAGTTGGTTGTAGTACCTTTGGGTCCAACAAATAATTGGATCCTTTCATATTTATTTTTACCCATTACGATAATTGTATTGAGTAACCTTAAAGATGAAACTTTACATTTTTTGAAAAGAAAATAGTATTGGTTTTTAAAGAATTGTGTTATTTGTTCCTCCAATATTTATAATAGTGAAATTTAAAAGTATTGCACAAATTGTTTGAAACATTATTGGGCAATTGGTGGCTAATATGATTAGCTACTATAGGGCGGATTAAAGTTTAATTTGAAAGTGTTGTGCAGATTGTTTGAAAGAATTAAACAATTTTTCTAAAAGGCCCTAGCCAATAAGAGGCATTCCCGCTCGTACCACCAACAATATCTATTTTTGGAATATTGCAGCCACGCTGCAGATTCTTTCGTGCTAATTAAGTGTTTTTCCGTTTTGCCTTACATTTTATTAGTGACGGTGTGACGGTTCCTTCAGACAGGTAAGTTTACTCTCCATCACCCTATTTTCATAGTTAGGTACAGTTATAAACTTGTTTTAGTACGTCAACATATTCTACTAGATTGTTAATTATTGGGGATGATTACCATAAATTACAAAACCGGCAGAGGAGGTGCAGTCTACAACGAATCATCCTGTATATGCGCTTTTATCACTAAAGCATTACTAACAACACTTAACCAACTTAAAAAAAGTTTTATTTAATAATAATAACCTGAAATGTTAATATTGTGTTGCAGAACATCAAATTGATGAGGCCTTTCATTTGTTAACAGATTTGGATATTAAGGAACTTATACCCCAGCTTGGGAATATATTTGTATTATTATTTGATTATTTGTTAAGCAAGGTACAGTATACGTATACGTATTATTTATCCAACTTGCATATTATGTATTTCAGTAGAATTTGCCCTCGACGAGGTGTAGTTTCTACAAAAAACTACACTTTTCTGGTCCAATTTTCCGGCTGCAGACAACGAGTATTTAGCAGTTGTGAACAACCTGCATAATGTAAAAATATAATAAACTTTAAATTTTGACTCCTAAGAGCTTAATGTTAACCAAATGCCCCAAAGCTCAAAGCTGCATAGCCCGAAATAACTTCGTTGTATGACAAGTTTGGTATCAAAGTATAATTAATGTTATTGGTACTTTTTACGATTGTATGCACATACATATTATACCTACTGTATAAATTAATGTTTTTGTTTATGAATATAGGTTTCTCAGCTGTCTCCTGTAATAGAAGGTGAGGATGAATCTTCGACTACGGCCGTGTATCAGGCAATTCGGGTACAACTTTCAACTTGAATCGTGCGAAGAAACACAGTCCTGCCAACGTCACCTTAGGGGAGCCTGATATAACCACCAAATGCCAAATGTTAATATAATAATACTGCAAATGTTTATTATTCCATATTTATAGCAATATGGTAGAGTTAGGGCTGGCGTAAATTTGTATGTTTTACTTATAAGTTATATATCCGTTTTTTATTATTATTTATTTATTTATAGCATTGCACATTTATTTTTAATTTCATTTTTTGTCGTGTGAATAATCATGTAATACCCTTGTTTTTATTGTATTTTGTAATAAAAAATGTTCAATAATTTCTGTGGATTATTGGCATAACTGCTAAAACCCCTTAAAAGAATTTGGTGAACCAAGCATAAAACAAATAATAATTAGTTACCACAGTTTGGAGTAGTTTTCATTAAAAGCAATATTTATATATTTAATACAATTATCGTACCAGAAGTTAAACATTTATTTAAAATGATTAAAATATAAATTTTATTTAATCATAATTTTGTTTTGTTAAATTACATGCAATGTAGTATCAAACGTAACAAAACTTTAATAACGTTCAACAAAACGAATAAAGATATTGCATTAGATTCTTTGAAAATTTTACACAAATATTGTTTAATTCGTTAAAAGAAACGGTCTTAAAGAATCTTGTGTTAAATTTTTCAACAAATTGTTTCTGTCACTTTTTTAGAACCAAATTGTTGTAATTATCTACCCAATTGTGTAGGTTATTCAAATACATTTCTCTCTGTGTATGATTATAAACATTCACCATCGAATGATATTTTACGTCCATCATATAGATATCAACTTGTACTTACATTGTTCAAATTAAAAAAAAAGTTGCCGTTTCAATATTATATAAACATCGCTCACAAAGCTTCGAACAACAATATCTATGTGTGACAGTACCTAATCAAAACATTAATTCATAGCTACTCAATTTTTTAATCATGTAGGTGTAATGAGATTCCATAGTACAGTAGGCATCAATTATTACAGAAGACAATTGAATTAAACAATTCAATCAAACACCGATCCTGATATTTCGAGAAAAACAATATGCAATAATAAGGAATGATAAAACAATAAAAACATCACTGCACAATACCAGTGGCTTCAAAATTCAAAAATTATTCCTTTAATATAATCAATATGTTTCTTGTTTTGTTTTACATAGATCTTATCTTTTAGCAATTATTCAACAACTGTTTCACAATGGTAAAATTTTCATGTTTCATGTGGACAATCAGAACAATAAAGGAGAAATATTTTTCAAGCTTGTTATCAATTTACGATCACAAGTCAACAGACGCAAATTTTGTGAATCCCACCCTCTCTGAAAGAAACTATGCATTTGCTCATTAAAAAGGAAACTGCACCCATTACCTACAATCATTAATTTCCTCCGGAACTTCACTGAACAGGAATATAAATAGTGGGATGATCAGCACGTTATCTCGACCAATTTGCGCTCCTGAGTTTAGGTTACGACCCCAAGAATCTCTAAGTAACACCTTTGGCATTTACCAGAATAGATCACAGAGATATGTTCGAACAACCCCATACTCGAATTCTCCACCGTCACAATAATTGACATTTTGACCCTCTTGCTTTGCAGTCATGTGTGAGAGTTTGAGGACACGTGGGCGTTTCGGAACCCCCATAAGATGTAAAGAAACCATTCGTATTATTTTTGACATAAATGTTTTGTGAGCCTCTCGCCACCTAATAATTATACTACATGTTCTTTGTTAGTTTTGATGTGTTTTTTAACTGTCTGGAACGTTTTATGGCCTAGCATAGACCTTAGAGAGCGGGTATTTTTAATGATTTCAAATAGGAGAGATTAATATTTTTAGTGACGAAATTTGTATTATGCACTTTATATCTTTTCGATGTAACTGGTTTTTGTCGCACGACCAGGTTTATTATGCAAAAGGTTGTTTCTTGAAATTGATTAATGAAACTTTAAAAATAAAGTCTTTTAGAATCAGTATAATAGTCAGCAATGAGACAACCTAATCTTCATCCACCTTGGCGCATCACGTTGTCTAGCAACCCTCCGATGACAACAACAATTCATTGTCATAATTTATATAATAATTTTATTTTTCTGAAATGGATTTAGAAAGTGATTCATATAGGTACTAGTGATACTCAGTGCATCCCGCCGAACATAGAAGCTGCAAATTCAACTTCAAATAATTTGTTATCTGAAAAATCTCGTTTAAATTATGAATTTGCATATCAGAAATTCACCGACTGCCGTAGTAAAAACAAAAGAGATTCCTTTTCTGAAAATGTACTTTTGGCCTACAAGCATGATGTTGATATTGTAAGGTATAAAAAATTAAAAGCTTTTTCAAGCGATAAGCCTCTGATTTCACAAACAAAAAAATCCTTTGGCTCATTTGAAATCAATAAATTTGTCACTATTGCCCCAGTCCCAAAATTTTTATTTGCAATTGTACTTTACAGTAATTTTTTTATGTTAATTTATTTTTTATAATGGCCACTTTTTTTTCAGGTGGAAGAAATTGTTGGTGGTGGGGGCATGTTGTAGGCAGGACCTCAAAAATATACGAATAAAATATATAAAATAAATAATAGATAATAATAAAAAAACTACATAATTGTTTTGGAAACATTTTATTCAACAAGAAGTAATTGAGAATAGTAAGGATGCGGCTATGATCTCAAATATATACCCCCACTTATATTATTGAACGTTACGCACTTTCGTGTCGAACGTAAATTAGGCTTACACCGTGCCAAAAGCAAACAGCAATTAGTAGTGGAGATATATGACGCACCTGACCTGACCGTTCCCAGCACTCTCAACGGAGAGAAGAGGTACAATACAAATATCCCCCCACTTATATTATTGAACGTTTTCGTGTCGGACGCGAAATAGGCTTACACCGAAAATGGAGAGTATATTAAGACAGAGATAAAGTGAGTGAGTGAGAGAGAGAGAGAGAGAGTGAGAGAGAGAGAGAGAGAGAGGCAAAAAATGACATAACAACTGAGAGACATAGAAAAAGAGATAAATTCAGATAATGGAGGACAAAGTGGTACTTATAAGAAGACATGGATTTAAGAGTAGGCGAGGATATATTAAAGCACACACAGAGCGGAGCGAAAATGCCAACTACAGATAGACATTGAAGAATATAAAAGAAAAGATACAGTGTGACAATAGAGGATAAAATGGAGATAATGGAAAAAAAGAGTAAGACGTTGAGAAAACGCGGAGAATTGGAGCACAAATAAAAAGAGGATTCTAGATAAATAAAGACAAGTGAAAATTAAATATGTGGAGAAAGAAAATGAGAAATAGCGCATGCATGGGAGAGATAGTCAAGAAGAGCGACAAAGGGGAGTGAAAATATCAAAGAATAGATATTAGGGACAAAAGTGAGACAGACAAATGAAAAAAGCTAACGAGGAGTATAAGCGAAAAAAATTAAGAAATAACAGTAATATTTAAATATTAAAAAGAAGAAAAAAATAAAATAGAGAGATATATAGGTAGAGGACGGATAAGAGAAAATAAATTATAAAAGAACGAGAGAGAGAAAGAAATGAAAAAGAAAGACGTGAAATAAAAATCAGCAATACTCTAAAAACAACAAAAAATATGAGAAAAATGAGAGTTCTAGAAAGAGAATGAATAGAAGATTTATATTAAGACTCACAGGGGGGGCATAGTGAGAGAGAAAGAATGACAGTACTACTGACACACAGAAGAAAATAATAGAAAAGATAGAGTGAGACAATAAGAAGATACAGAAAGACAAAGTATTAGGAAGGAGGAAGAGAGAGAGAGCCTGGGAAAGAGGTATGGGCACCGCATTCTTGGTTAATATTCCACACGCAAAAACAAAAAGTTAAGATGCATTTACCATAAATGGAACTTTTTATACCATTTACAAAAAGTATTTACACATGCGTCCCAAAGACTTAGACTCAAATTTTGGCTAATTTTTTTAAAACTACCGAAATGGGAACTTACTGTACCAAGCAAGCTGTAAGTTCTAAGGTAATCTGCCTAAGCTAATAGCACAAGACTTATAACTACTCTGCTCGAAATTATATACCGGACATAGTTTTAGAATAAGGACTGCAACTATCATAGTTGGACGTGGGGGCTGATCTACTCAATTCAGAAAGACATGGCGGATGGAAGTTGGATAAAGTTGCAGAAAGGTATATTGACAATTAACTTATTTACCCCTTAATAAAATTTTGAGTTCCATCGAAAATATACCTAATTTGATATTTCACATTGTTAAATTTAAATGATTAAAATAATTTTCTGGGAAAAGTGTTTAATTGTAACCTTGTTTACCGTCCATCCTCCAATATTAAAAGTGACGGTTACGGTGTTAAAAAGATCGTAACAGTAGCTATTCAAACATTTGTCACGCCGGGGCGTGGAAACATTTTAGAACATCAGACCTTAAATAATTATCTAATAATAAAACTAGCATTTATAATAATAATTGACAATAGGCACACTCAGGTTGTGTTTGTTTATTTAGAAATCATTACAATTAAAAATTATTAGAATATTAACATTTATGATTACACCTATAACCAAACGTGTGGGACACTGATTAATGTATTTATTGTTTCCGAAATAAATAAACGTTATTATTCAAGTAATAAGCATGTAACGTGTTGGACAGAAATGTAAAAATTGTAATACTATCAGACTGAAATTTTCATCACATCATATTAGCGACATTACAAAGAAGCTAAATGACAAAATATAAAACTAAGAAATGTCAAATTAATCAAATTTAATATTATGAAATGATAAAATTAATAAAATATTAAAATTTCAGATTCAAAACATATAGCACATATTAACGAAATTACAAAGAGGCTAACTGACAAAACATAAAACTAAGAAATGTCAAATGAATGTCAAATATAAGAAACGTTAATCGAATTAACAAAATGACACAAACGTCAGATTAACGGAATATTAAAACATCACATTGACAAATTATCAAAATATCACACTAACGAAAAAACAAACCAACGAAATATCAAATTAACGAAACAAAAAATATGAAGATAATGAAATAGGAAATTATCAAATAATGCAATCTTAAATTAATTTAATGAAATAGAAAAATATCTAAATCTCATATTAACGAAAGCTCAGATTGATGAAATATCAAAATATCAGATCAACAAATATAAAAAAATCTATTCAACGAAATATTAATTAACGAAATAGCAATTTTGTAAATATGTATGAAATACCGGATTCATAAAAAAAATGCAAATTAACTATTATTATATCAAAATACGAAATTGGTATTAGCGAAATATCAAAATAACAAAGTAGAAATATGTAAAGTTAACAAAGAGCAAACAAACGAAATGTCAAATTTGTGAACAAAAAAAAAAACATGAAGTCTTAAATTTAATGAAATAGAAAAATATCTAAATATCATATTAATGAAAAATCAAATTGGATTATCAAAATATTAAATCAACGAAATATTAGTTAATATCAAAATATCAGATTGACGAAAGAAAAGAATACGACAATAATTTATTTTTCAAGTTTGTGAAGAGAATCTTTTATGTAAATCGATAATGAAACTTGATGGAAAATCATTTATAATGACCTGTAGAATCAGTATACACATCATGTTATTCTTTGAGGACACACTATTAATTATATTGTAACTCAATTAACGGCAATAACAAAATAAAATTCTTAGAATTTACTGTCAAATTAATGACAAGATGGAATTTCAACCTTATAAAAACACCTTAAAAATTTCAAGCTTGTACTAGAAAAACAATTGAACCAAAAAGCTAGCGTCACAATTGAAAAGTAACTAAACTCACGTGAGACAAGAAAAGATAAAGTGAATTCAGGATTTACTGAAAACTATTTCCGAGCTTAATTTTGACCACGTAGAAGACATCACAATTAGACTCGTTTAATATCTGGATTTGTTGACGACAAAATTTAAAGAAATCTAGCATGGTAAGTACGCTTACCTCTAATTGTTTTTAAACTGATAAAGTTTGTCGTGTTTGATAAGGCTTTGTCGTAGCAAAAACGTTTTGTTCGGTTTCATTGTTTCATTTCATAATTTTTATTTCAAAAATTAAGAGACTTTTGTTAATATGTACTTCTAAGTTGTTTTTGCATTCGTCTCTACTTCTCAAAAACTATTTGGGGTTTCAAAGAATGGCACTTATTCAAAGTCACCCTATATACATAGTATATCAAATAAACGAAATGAAAAACTGACGAAATGGAAAAATATATATTAAAAAGTTAACGAAACACCAAATATCAGATTAAGGAAATATAAATTTAACTTTTTAACAACAGACATAAGAACATTTATATAACATAAGAAATTAGTTATATAATAATTTATAAAATGGCAAGTTAAGGAATGCGATTCAGCGATGCATTATTTCTCACCTTACATATAATAAATTTTGACGTCTTAAATTCGAATTTAATAATATAATGTAAGCATGCCTGAGGAAGAAGTGAAAGAGAAAATCAAGAGACATATCAATAAAGTGGCATTCCAATGTGCAACATAACTTCAACTCAAATACCTGTAAACCAAACATAATAGTCAGGTGGGCGACAAACCTTCTTTACGGCACTGTAAGACCACAACAGGCACTCTAATAAATCTTTAAATTTGTACGAGTACAGATAAATTATTGTATTATAGAAGTAGTAACAATCACACTATTGTGTAAATATTATCTACTCGTTAGTTCACCGGTTCACAAAAATTAAAAGCAAAGAGAACTTGGGGTTGTATTCGGCCTCATAAATCAAACTTGTCGAGTTCAAAGAAGATTTTCTGAGCCGCAAAGCCTGAAATTGTAGCCGCTAAATTAGCCATGGTTCCTGAGTCCGAACAAACCAAATAGCTGTGTGCGATGCTTGTGAATTTAATTAACTTGTCAGTAGCTCCAACAACTCTTAATTGAAACCTTTTCAAAATCAAGTCGCACTGTTTTAAGAGAAAACCAATTAACCTGTCAAAATAAACAAATTATTACGCTTATCTGCAAACTTATAAGCCTGCCCGAAGTGTGTAACTACTTGGATTCTTACCGATGTACTGGGAGGGTAATAGCTTTTTCAGATAAAAATTTGGTGTGATCTCCTATATGAAGCATGACATTAAACAATTAAACAATATTTTCTAATCTTTTATAAAGGGTTTCCCAATATGAACGGGTCGATGTTGACAGGCTGTGGCGGCCATGTTGTTTTGGCGGCGTCTGCCGAATCTGTTTTTTATTATTCAGTCATTGATGCCAAATCACACAATTGAGCATCCTCGATCGAGCCTCTTTTTCCAAAATCATCAACGGCTCGTCAACCGTGTAGTTACCAATCTTTATCTCTGATTGAATTTGCCGAGAAACGTAATAAATGACAGATAAGGGCTTATACGAATAACAAAACATATGTTCATGGAAATTAAAAGAGACGGAAAGATGTATGTCCTTAGCGGTAATTTGAGAAAGAGAATGTAAAGCCTAATGTAAAAGATCAACTGCTAATAATATAATCAAATAAAGATTTCAAGATCAAGAGTTCGACTTAGATATATTTAAATATTTAATTTAAATTTACTCCACCTGGATTTAAGAACATTCTTCTAGTTTAAAGATTTCTCCGTTTATTTTTGTCCTATATTCTAACAACTTTTGGCGTTTCCTTCCAAATCTAGAACTTTTGGAACAGTAATGCCATATTAAATTGACCCGAATTCATGGACACACAGAGAGAGAGTCCTCCTTACCCCTCACTCGATGAAACAAACAACTTGCCTTTTCCAAATGCCATTCCGCCAACTTAAAGGCAAAAATTAATCTACGCTTTTGTCTGGATTACCAACTGAACTATTATAACGAGTGAGCAACAAAATTCGTGATCGCAGTTGGCTAAACGTACATCGGTTCTTTCACTTTACTTTTAACCTATTTTCTCTGACTGTCACAAATTTGAATCAGATTTGACAGCATGATGACTTTTTACACAATCGTATCGATCAAGAATCGACTCAAAATTTTGGATTCAGAGCCTCCTACGATCACGAATTCTGTTGCTCACTCGTTACATTTAAAATTTAAATATATTTAAGTCGAACTCGAATGGGTAACCCATTGTAATTTATTAAAGTTTGTGGAGTTTGACTTAAATATATTTAAATTTTAATTTAAATTTACTCCACTTGGATTCATCGACATTCTTCTGGTTTATTATACATATCATGTTTACCTAAAATAATAGGTATATAGTTTCCTTCTAGTAATGCAAAATAAACATTAACTTGTCTATGTGTAGTTAGTTTTGTTGCAAGTTGCAGTATTGCATTATTTCGTGTCATATTTGTGTAATTTATATGTAGTGATAACAATAGTAAATGCATGCGGACAGACAATGTGCAATTGTTTTTTTTTTAATAGCGAATGCTACACGTCCAATAAATATCGCGATACATCAGTATATGCGCCTACACTGATAGTATTTGTCATATTCCAAATATCGTGAAATTTATTGAGCATCTATGATTCGTCTCTGATCAGTTCCACACATCAAAATGCATAGTTTAGTTATGTAATCTTTTTGCGAAAAACGTTCGAACAGGTCGATTTTTGTTTTGTTTGACATACAAATTTTGTTCATGAGGTCAACTGTTTTTGAACGATGACACCGTCATAATTTTTTTTAAATGGCAACCTCCAACTTTTTTTTGGTTTTACATACACTTTTCAATTCTCTATTCAACAAGAGTAAAAAGTAATACCTTCCATATATTTTTATAGCAACGGTTGCCAACAATTGTTTATTTGTTGATAATTGGAAAAAAATCGTTCACTCCCTCTGAAATAACTTTTTAGTCTAAAATAGTATACTATGATACGAGTTTTATAAGAAGCATTTTGTCGCACGCACGGGTTTAGGGCACACACGGGTTTAGGGCACGACGAGCGTAACGAGGAGTGCCGTAAAAGAGTAAGTGCGACAAAATGCCTTATAAACGAGTTATCATACAGTATTTTTTCTACTTTGCCACTTTTTATACAAAATAATCAAATTTTACAATCCAGGGAATTTTGCGGCGGTTGGCCACCTTTGCGAGGTGCATTAACGGCGGCTATGAAAAATAATTAATTTGAAACGTCAATAAATGAGTTCTGTGAATGTCGGATAAACGACCCAAAAAACTACAAGATTTTCTATAAAAATGATCATACCAAAATATTCTACACATTTTTACGAAGAGATTGATGAGGTACGGATGAACAGGATCCGTTTGTTCAAAATATTTTAAAACTTAACACAAAATGTGCACAAAAGTTTGACGTTTTGAGGTTGTGAAATCTCTCCATCCACAAAATGTTTGGAATCAAATCCCGCCGCACAAACAAGTGGACCCCCTTATCCGCGTCATCACTGACCGGAGACACAAACACTCTCAGTCATCACAATGTTACAGTGGCATCACAGTTTTTGGCAAGCGCCATCAGTCCACTTGTTTGTGTTACCAGCTTGGCCACCACCAGGCAACAAAATTGCGTGCCCCAAAAGCACGTGAAGGCACCCCCCAAACAAGTGCCAACAATATAGTAATGCCAATTCCCATCAACTGCTGTTGCTGTTGTTCCCTCTCCTAGCCACTTGGAGTTGACAGCGAAGTATTATAGGTTAGGATTGCCCTAAGATTGCCAAGTTTGCCAATATTATAAAAAAATATATACTATTGTTAGTAGAATGAGGTCGTCCCCCTCAGTTGAATTTGACGAATTATTGGACTATAACATCTCGTAAACTATATAACATGAAGCCCTAAAACTTGTTCTGTTGTTTAAGAAAGTTATATTGTGAGATAACAGAGCGTATCAAAAATTGCAATTTCGGCTAGCATTTTCAAACGCTGTACATTTGCCGCCTCCTGTGACGCCATTTCGGGGTAGCATTCTCATTAGTTCGTGCGTTTCTAATTAGACCGCGCGTCTAGTAACTTTGAATTTTGTGTGGTGAATTTTGTCCCGTGTTGAAGTCACAGAAAGACGCGCGTTTAAAATGAGATAAATGTTTCGGATTTTTTTAAATAAGCAAAAAAATAGGGGTATAACGCAAAGTAGAAAATAGTATATTATGATACGAGTTTTATAAGAAGCATTTTGTCGCACGCACGGGTTTAGGGCACGACGAGCGTAGCGAGAAGTGCCCTAAAAGAGTAAGTGCGACAAAATGCCTTATAAACGAGTTATCATACAGTATTTTTTCTACTTTACCACTTTTTATACAAAATAATCAAATTTCACAATCTAGGGAATTTCGCGGCGGTTGGCACTCTTGCGAGCTGCATTAACGGCGCCTATGAAAAAGAATTAATTTGAAACGTCAACACTCGTATTTTGGTCCTTCCAAAAATGAGTTCTGAAGTTCTTCAATGTACGCCCCCAGAAATACGGGCTTTGGCGAAAATACGATAGGCAATTTGCCTTAAAGTCACGCGAGGTATATGGAAAAACATACGCCCAATTAGAAAATTGGCAGAAGGAGAACACGTTCTCTACGATCTCCAAAAACATTTTCCTACCGTATGTATTTTGAGCTGCAACGCCACAATGTTGTCTTAAACTATTAAAAATCTTCCTGACGGCGTCCACAAGCAAAGTCAAGGCGAGCCATCCAGGACATGTAAAACCTACAGACGCCGCCCTACACCAATGCGCCTAGAAGTGTTACCAGCTTGTTGGACACCTCCCCCAACAAAATCGCTTGCCCTAAATGCACGTGAATTTCCAATACAAGTGGCAAAAATAGTAATGCCAATTCACATTCATACATCATTGACAGCGAAGTATAGGTTAGGATTGCCAAGATCAGACAGGAGATTACCAATATTAAAAAAATAAATTATACTATTTTTAGTGTAATTATTATAACACCGCTTTTGTCTATTATGACACCCAAAAGCGTATCGTAATAGCCTCAGTACGAACGCAAAGTAGAAAAAGATAATTATGGGCGAAATACTCTATGATGTGCTGCATTTCGCGCTTTTTTAAACTTATCGGCTTTCTAAAAAAGGAGTCGAGTTGGTTATGAACCGAAAAATTGGAAAACACTCACTAGAGATGAGGTGAATCGATTCCTGAAAGAAGCTCCACAGATGAGCAGTATGTTTTGACAAAAGTAGCAAAAAAAACATGTTACATAAAATTATTTTTCTACTTTGGTGTCACAAATTGTTCATTGTGACACTAAAAGTAGTCTCACAATGGAACCTATTGTGAAACTGTTTTTGGTTTTTTTATTTGATACGTATTACATTGGTATTGAGCATTTCTAGCCATTTCTAACTCCTGCCGGGGTCAAGCCAAGTATTAACTTTTCAGATATTTAAAAAGCATTATTTTAACATTTTCATAAACCGAAGAGTTCCAAAGTAGAAAAAATAGTATATTACACTCGTTTAACGAGGCATTGTGACAAACCCACTCATGTCATAATGAAGCCTCTTGTTAAACTCGTATAATAATGTACTATTACATAAAATTTTGTTTTAGGTCGTTACAATGATGCAATGAATGGAATATTAAGCAAAAGTATTCTAGCAAATATGGATTCACCGAGAAAATACATCAGTCAATTCAAAATCATGCCTTGCGTTAGTGTCGCTATTATGCTGTGGAATAAAAGAAAAGATTTGTTTTATTTCTTAATTAAAAATTGTCATTGTTGTGTTAATTCCTATTGAAAAAAAGTAGTGCTATTTTGAGAGCTGTATCGAAATTATTCAGCCAAAAAGGCTAATAACTTTGATATACTTATTCCTTCCAAAGCTTCCAATGACTAAAGCATAATGCATCTTTTCCAATATTTAAATTCCCAAAAATGGGACCGAAACAGAATGTTTATTAGTTAGAGACGTAATACGGCATTTATCAAAATTAATGGGCAAATAATTATGTCTACTCCAGTTATGAAAGGTGTTGATATCATCTTGGACTGCCGGCGCATGCATGATCTCCATCATCGGAGCTACGACGGAAGATTTTGAGATGATCTGCATACATTGATAGACTGGAGTCGATATTCTTAGGACGTCGTTTAGAGCCTTGCGGAACTTCTGATGTTACTTTATTAACTCCTTTAGATTCATGTCCGAGATATTTGACGCATTGCCATCTGCTAGATATATAAGATTCTAGTAGCCACTCTAAAGAAGTCGAGACACCTAAATTGCGTAATTTGGTCAAGAGGATGGATGGCATGATTGAGTTTGTCAAACGCCTTGGAGAAATCTGTATAAACAACGTCAACTTGGTTTTTATCATTAAACCGATTAGATATAAACTGAGTGAAGCAGCATAAGTTAATGATTGTAGACGTCCATTAATGAATCCGTGCCGCAAATCGATAATATGATTCCGAAGATGAAAGAAGAGAAAATTATGAAGGATAATTTCAAAGACCTTGGAGAAGCAAGCTGCAGAACAAAGAGATCGGTCAGCAATTTTCAATTAACGCTCTGTTGCCTTTTTTAAAATATTGGCGAGATTAACGACAATTTATCGAATTCAACAGCAGCAATAGGTTTGAGAGAGCATTAATTTACACTGGACCGATGTGGACCAATGGAGCTCTGTTCTGTTCTCAGCTGAAACAGAAACATGCCTTTATATCAATGATAAAAGAAGACAAGTATAATACCGGAGATTCGGGGAACGATTTGCACTGTGAAGGTGTTTTGAGTATGATAATATAGTGTGAAATATCTCTGGAAGCACGAACTGACTGTGTTTTCATTGCTGATACCAACCGTGAATGCAGGAGAAGGAATGGAATAGTATTCTCCAAAATACCATTGTCAATTTGTTTGCTTCCATACCAACTCGCATGTGACCTGTTGTTAGGACAAGAGAGGGGGCAATACAAAGTATTGAAAATAAATGTTTGTTACAATAAACCCGATTTTATTTCGTTATACAACTTATTTTAAAAGACTTCTTCATTTATTCGTGATTGAATATGAAAAGAAATTGTAGAATATTTAAGTTTATTGTAGAGACATTTAAATATGATCCTTAGCAAATTCTATAAATGTGATTCCATATCTCCCATATTGAAAAGGTCGATCGATTTTTTGTTCGATTAACAGTATTTTACTATAGCTGCATCAGTGTAATTGACCAATATCAATCTCGTTTCATGCGATGTTCTGAAGTCGTAAAAATCTACAGAATAGGCATAAGATTATGCGTATTGTCTTCCAAAGAAAACTTAAATTTATAACTTTCACTAACATTGCTATGATGTGACCTTGCCAAGCAATGCCACGTAAGATCCACTTCCGCAAATGTACCTTGTTCATCCCTTATCCGAAAGTAGGGTCGCACCCAACTCATCAACGGACAAATCGCCAACTACCATTTCATCAACACCCAGTTGATCAACGGGGCATAACCTCAACGAACCAACAAATCAACGACCCAACTCACCAATTAAGATTTTCATCAACAAATTGTAAGAACTGGAGACAGGTTAGTTTCATCAACTTCAGTGTAAAGGTTCCGCAATTAGTGACAAGGATGATAATGTTAAATTAGTACCCACTTCTACCAAATAAACAACAAAATTTATTATGGACGAGCTTTAGAAATGATTTTAAACAAAATTGATAATATTCGTTCTGGAACAAGACCTACTTGTCTTAATACTGGTTTTGAGAAAGCTGAGGAAAATGCATTTGAACGATTTATTCCTAATGTCAAATACATGGTTGTTTTTCCATTTTAGCCAATCCATTTGGCGGAAAATAAAAGAATTATAGGCTTTGTTGAGAGGTCTAAAAATGATGAATATTTTAGAATGATTATGAAATCGTTTTCTGCGCTTGCTTTTGTACCTTCTCAAGAAGTTCTAACGACATTTGAATCAAAAATTTTAGTGAAGAAACATCGAATAGTTTCATAAATTATTTTGTGACGACATGTGTAAGACGCCAATATCCTCGAAGAACCCCAAAATTTGAAATTGACATGTCCGTGGAATTGCAACAATATAACTTTGGAAGGATTACCATGTACCATGGCACCAATTCTTTTTCAGCAATTTTTACTAGTCATCATCCTAATCCTTATAAATTAGTTAGAGGACTGTTGAAGGAACAAGTCAGAGTGTTTTTTTGAAACCTTTTCACAAAGTTTTCTACATATTTTAAATAAATTTATTCTTCTGTAAATCCAATGTGTTTTTACAATTTGTTGATTAAAATCTTGGTAAGTGAGTTGGGTCGTTGAGGTTATGTCCCGTTGGTCAACTGGGTGTTGATGAAATGGAAGTTGACGATTTGTCCGTTGGTGAGTTGGGTCGACCCGGCGAAAGTATGTTTTCCCGGCCGCATTTTGCTTCGGGAACAGCGGCTTTTGCGGCCTGCTGGAGGATGAAGAAAAATAGTATACGACACGCTTCCAGAAAATTGTATGCCCTGGTGTATGTATTACAGGAAAGAAATATTGAATAAAATCTTTGCGACAAGTTCACGTTTTGCACTTTGATAATTTTTCCATCAAGTACACAAAAAATAATCTATTCAACGGGTAAGAAAAGTGAATTTTGGTGAAACTTAATTCATTCGCTACATGCTCGAATCAACTTGTTTTCACTCACTAGAAAACTAGCACTTCTCTTTACTTATGCGGAATAATCTACTATTTTTAGCATATTTTTTTTCTTTTGAGACTATAAGTAAGTTTTATTTGAACTTCAGACTCGGTTGTGAAGACATGCAGTAAATACAGAGTGATTCAGAGGAACATTATTTAAAGAGCCCTACTGCGACTGGGCAAAAGCGGGTGATTCATGTATCACGCCAGCGGGAAAGAACCACTGCGGGCAGGAAGCAATGGTTCAATTGGCTTCGAATGCAAACGAGTGCGAATGGGTTCTATTTTAAAACGATTAACAAGCTGTAAAATTTTCCTTAGGGTCCGAAAAAAATAATAGAAATAACAAACATGTGGAGGAGCACTGCAATGTTGTGTAGGTCGGGGTATAACCGTGTATCACCAAATCTCGCGAGACAAACTGACGATTTGCAGAAACTTACATGGTTATCGCTTAAGTGCAACGTAAGTTAACCAAGGTCAATGTGCGCCAAATAACGAACGGGGATACTTCAATCTGCTAGAGCTGACTGTGAGATTTTCTTCAACAGTATCCAAAATTTGCTTCTCGGCCTGAAGAATCCAATCAGTCCTTGCAGCAATTACGTTGTTGTTGGGTGTGGAGTTTCCCGGTTGAGGTAGCGCTCCTGATATAGAAGGGCCGTGGCTCTAACTGACCCTGAAGCTTCACTGTAGGCAAGTATCATGTTTGTCATTTCCACGTTCGAAAAAGGTTCCGCCATTATTGACAATTAAATTACATACAAATAATAACAATTGAAAACCAAAAAGAAAATAATATAGCGTGACCTAGCGTCTCATACTCCTGTAGAGGCACTCGAAGAGCTGTGATACAGTAATAATTTCAGGTTCGAAACTCATTGAAATACGATACTAACAAGGCGGCATGAATCTATACGAAAAAAGCTAATCATACGTACGTGCTTAATCGATTCAGCACAAGTACCTTTATACCCATCAAAGCCAGCGGTCAGCGGTCTCCATCAATAGTGATTTGTGGGAATCGTTGTTTTAATTAAGAAGAAAATTTTATTGGAAACATTTAATAAGTCTAATCTATCACCAGTAAAATTTTGTCACCCTATCTAAAGCCATCCTGTATATGATATTCAAGATTCAGGAAGCTTCATTACTCTTCAGGATGTTTCAGGATTTTCAGGTACAGGTTCCAGGTCCCTTCAGGATGATTTTTAATGTTTCAGGATTCTTCATAAGTAGTGCTCTCCAGACTTTTCATAATGCTTTAGTAATGTTAAAAATTTTTGAACCCAGACGGCACTTCCAAAATTCACATATACATACATAGTGTCAACTGTGTGACCGCAGTGCCAGTATTTTATGTTAGGCATATTTGACAGTTGTTATTGTTTGACACATGCATAAGTCAACAAGTTTGATTCATATACCTATAGTGAATTATGTGATTTTGGAAGTGTCTACAGATCACCTTGTGTCAATCATTTCTGTTCTCTTTGATACATGGTAGAAAAAATATGTGAACCACGAGTTTTGGAGTCACCTTTTTAAATCCATAATATTTGCAAGAGGCTTTAGAACAGCCACATAAAACAGTGCTCAATCTTGTTGGTCAAATTTCAGCACGACTAAAAAAGAGGAAATTGCCGTAAATAAAGACATAAATACCCCCCGAAATAAACCACACGATTTTAATACGTGCAAACAGGCCGAATGCACAGCTGAAATGAAATAATCACTTTCGCCATTTACTGTACCGTAACGAAGCGGCAGACCGTCTCGCCCATTATAAAAGCCTTCCAAACCACGCCGTACATTCGAGTTCCGTTGCTTAACAAATTGCCGAAAAAACGAAACCCACCACTCTAACAAATTTGTTTTAATGAGTGAACCTATTAATAGATGTACACAAGTTTGCAGCCATTCAACACCATGCGGCTCCAGACTGAAGACTGAACAAAAACGCTCGCTAAGATGGCGTTTATTCGTAGATATTCGTTCTAATTCTCCATTGCTTTAGACACCTCGGAGGGAGCACCTTAGCAGGTAATGTGGCGACAAAAGGCGTGGACAAGTATTATATCTTAAAATTTCTTTTTTCGTCTAACGCTATAAAGAGGCTCTAATTCATTTATATAATTATATCATACTTAATTTATACATTAATAATTTAGTACTTACTACGGTAAACTTAGGTATTTGAAGATGTGGACTATGGAGGGAAGTTTTGCAAAATGCTGAAGACAGTCTTTTCTTTAGTCAACGTAACAAAATCAAATTTTATGCAACCTCATGTTTAAGCGCAATATTGTTTATATCGACGTAAACGCCGAGCAAGTTTTTCGCCAGTTGGTGATGAAGCCGCGAAATAAATTTATCCTAGAATCTAAAGTGAACATAGTAAGCCATAGTAAAAATACGTTTAAAATATTTTATAAAAGCTCTAAAATTGGCGAATCCTAGGATTTACGCGCTAAACCTAGGATTTACCAATTTGATGTGGTAAAACTATGAAAAAATATCTCATCAATATAATTTCGGACTTTTACCACGTCACAACGGTTAATCCTAGGATTTTTAGGATTTTCTAGGATTCGCCACTTTTCCAGCTCTTACAGTAACATACAGGGTGTTATGTAAGTCCTAGCAGAAAATGTAACCACAAGTACAACTCGTCACTTCATCATTAGTTAAAATTAAGAATAGTTTGACCCCTAAAACCAATACCCGCCTATGAACCCACGTTCGTTGATTGTGAGGAAGGCACAAAAACTTTATTAAATGGAAACATGTACTAACCTACCATAGTATGCATAATATTGGAGTAGGTTCGTATATGTAATAATAAACTCTCTAACTTACATCAGGGATAATCCTTGTTGATGTACGTGTTGTAAACAATAAACTAACAGAACGACACTTTGAATACACTTCGAAGCACAAAATTTCGTTGGAGAAGAAAATTTGCCATAATCAACGTTGCTGTGTTCTCACAAAAGGACCTCACGTTGGAATGGATTTGTTTTGTATTTAGATATCCTTGAAATTAACGATAAAAAGCTAGCAATAAACGTTATTAGACAATTTATTATTGATTTGAATGTGCTTAACAATCCTTAGCAATAAGTAAATAAATAAAGTGAAAACATAATAGGTATTCGTGTTTAATTTCCTAAGCGATAAAGCAACTGTAGCATTGAACACTAAATTTGATTTCATATCAAATGATTTCCATCGACTTCCATGCACTGATACAGGATTATCAAATGCGCTTCTTACCTTACGCACCTTACGTTTCCGGTGTTATTTGTCGACAATCGAGGATAATGTTTTGTCGCAAATCTTCCAGAGCAGCTGTGTCGCATAAACTTTGGGCTCGAGGTGTCCGCACAAATAAAAATCTTGGGGAGTCCAGGAACTGCCATACTGATGTAGTATAATGAGGCAGTGCTCCGTCCTGTTGAAAGACCAGTTCGTGCTCTAGCAAATTAGTATCTTGCTCCAAAACTTTTATAATTTGTGGATAAATTTGAATTATGTCATCCAATCTTCCAGCCCACATATTAATCTTCTGTGGGTATTGAGTATGAACTTGTGGGAAACAAGTGGGCAGTTGTGATGCTAACTTCGCCTTTAAAAAAATCTAAATTCTAATACTTGTTGTCTAATAAATAATTGTTCTATTTTTTGTGTTAATAATAATTACATAATACGAAAGGGTATGGATGTCAAAACTAATTTAGAATATGTACTAATCTAATCAATAATAAATTGTCTAATAATGTTTATTAAAAGCTTTTTATCGTTAATTGCAAACATGTCTAAATACATAACAGATCCACTAAAAACTATTTTTTTTTAATTACTAACTTATAGATTATGGATTATGTAATTAAAAAAATTAATATGTGGTTGAAAAGACAATTAAAAGACCTTTCAAACGACAAGTTATTCAACCCCTATTTCCTATCTAAAAATAGGGATTACTCCTGTCAGGGATATGGGGTTGCACCAAGCATGCCTACTATTGCATCAAAACATGTCCCCCCCCTCGAGATAAAAATTGACCGGTTTTTAGTTTTTGCTCAAATCTCTTTTCCTTAAAAGTTATTGAGGGTGGCTCGTTTAGATCGAAACGCCCTGTATATGTCGCAGACAAATAGTCATTTTAGGAAAATAGCTCTTGCCTAGGCAAATACCAACTGAATGGGCAAATTTTTTTTTATAATTAACTGGTAAATAATGACCAGGCAAATACTATTTAGTACTAAATAGTATAATATGACGGAACCGGGCATTATCAAAATAAATTGTATAGTAACATACAATTTTTATTGAAACTTTTTTTAATAAGTAAATACCTATACCACAGCTTACTATAACTTACGTATAACTATTGTTATAGTAAGCTGTGCCTATACCTACCAGACTTCTTATACTAAATATATGAACTGTAGTAAGCTGGTAATACAGTCAGCGTTCTAGTGTTAAAACAACTAAACAACTAAATAAACAAATTTTAATTATTATCTAAAAAAAAACTGTACAAAAACAAAAACTTGTTATTGGAGTAAGTAACATAAAGCCGGATCTAGACTGAGTAACTTTGCTATGAAACTGGTTTAAAACATCAAATGGATTCAGAAAACCAACTACTTGCAACAGCGGCGTGCGTAATTTTGCTTACCAAGAGTAAGAAAAAAGACTTCACTCCAAGACACACTGCACGGCACTGATCGGTTGTTGACATAAAATATAGCAAGCCTTGACGCGTTTGAAATAGCAGTGCTATATTATAACTTCTTTTGATCTTTATTTCGGGCTTTACCGACTGTAGACGGATAACGTATATAGCAAGGAAATCTGCTACAATTAGCCTAAATTTTAGTAACATGTTATGTATATAACTTTGCTATATAGCAGTTATATAGCAAGTCTGGACCCGTCTTATACTTATATACTCATTTTGGCAAGGATTGCTGGAATGGCACCTGCTGTTGCACAAATTAATGTTTACCTTTTTGAAGGCTGATGGCATTCGCATTTTGAAAAGCCCTGACCTGAAAACATTGACTGAGAGGCTCAGGGTTCTCTTAATGAAATAGATTTTTCTTGAGGAATATCAATGAAATTAAAAGTATATGATACGCATATAACCACAAATTATTGAACAATACTATAGACTTGATACTATTTGCCCAACAACGGTTCCGTCATATACTATTTAACTAGTCAAATACTATTTGCCCGGTCATTAGCAATTAATAATAAAAAAGGCTATTTGCCCAGGCAATTGGTATTTGCCTAAAACGACTAGTTGCATGCGACATATATATAAACATAATGAATATAAAAGAAAAAAGTATGTACCGTTATTTGAAGTAGGTTATCTGTAATAAATTAAATTTATTTAACAACAAATGCACGATAATAGCGGACACGACATAATAACGTTACTTTTATAAAACAAAAAAATTTGGACAATATTACAACCTTTCCGACCAGACACTGACAAATGTTACGTGGTTGACAAACTATTTCAATTGTCATCAAGATATGAGGTTCTTAGACTTCCTCTATATACCACTGTGAATACAACCCAATCGAAATGGCATGGGCGAGTTGTATGATAAATACATAAATTTGCAGCCTTATAATCGAAATAAGCTGGCTAATTTATTGAAAGGAGCTTTGTCCTCGTCTACAACTGACTTTTTGACCAACTGCATTAGACACTGTGAGACAGTAAACTTATTAGACAAGATTAGACGCAACTTATGGGTACTTGTGACGTTGACGATATACCTCCTATTATAATTACACTTGGGGCCGGTTGTACAATGTCGAGTTAAACTGAAGGTTGTAGGTTTACTTCCAGATTCGTCAAAAGACCGGTTGTACAAACACAGTTTATTTCGAAACTAGAGGGTAAAGTCAGGGTAAATGTTACCGGTGGATTTCCACTCCTGGTGGGAAGTTACCCATGCTCAAATAGCACCGACTCATCGAGGGATCAGATGAGTTTCGAAAGCTGTATGTTCTGTGAGCTGTATTTGCAATTTGACATAGAAACGTGATTATCTGTTGTACTTGTTGTTTGTTGGTTTTTATTGGAATTAACGCTCATTTAACAAATATGGAGGATGTTTTCGAAATACATATTTGAAGATATTTTAAATATTTTTATTTTGTGGTCAAATTTTTTTTTTTAGCTTTCTTTAAATTTAAATATTTGTCTTTTAAATTTTTTGTACTTCAAGACGTGGTCCCGCTCATTGAATTGAATTCAATAGCAATTTGTTCCCACGCACCATTTTTCTTCTTCCAAGTGACAGCATCTGTTGTCTTACATTCTACAACTCTTTAAATTTTTTAACGAAGTCCTACAAAAAGTTTAAACATAACATTCAGATAAAATATCATTACAAATGTGTGACCCAACATTAACAGACAAGGTTCAAATATGAAATAACCCTCGGAAATCTTGGAATTTCAAACAGGTAGGTAGGTAATAAACAACCCTAATATTTATGAACTAAGAAATTATTCAAATTCTGTGAGCGAACTACCACTGTTACAATCGCCAAATAATAGTGACCGTTCTAGTAATTTTTGTGCCTATCAATACCAGTCGAAGTAAACTTAACCACGGCTAGAAAACTCATTGTAATACTCGTTTTTGTCAACCTGAAGTTTAACCTGAAGGGTGATGGTTAAGTTATCGGGGAGTTTTACTCGACATTGTACAACCGGCCCTAGGAGAATGAGAATCGGAAGAAAACTTTTCAGATTGTGAAACTGAGATCGCCTAAAAGGAATATTAAGTTTTTTCAAAATTGTCGTTCTAAATTACCTACAAACTTTTTTGCGGATATTTTCAAAATATACAGTATTACAAGTTCAGTCCCTTTTGGCCCTTAAACTCTATTGATTTAAAAAGCAATTCCAAAAGAGATAGGTGTTTTTTAGCAATTTACATACAAACTTGGGATTTTGATTCAGTTTGACCTTGCTTCACTCATTCAAGACTTTCTTAAGATTTCGTTAACGTTGTCAAAAAGATTTTCCCAAGACTTAGTGCATATATTTCCTCAATACTCTGTTAAAACTTCTACAGCGTTCTCTGAAGAATATCTGGTCTCCCAACCTTCCTGAAGACTTACAATGCTCCCTTAGGTTGCCACTGTGGTGCCGTGCACAATAAAAATCGAATATATGTATGTGCATTAATGCGAATATATGTATGTAATGATAAAAGAATTAACAAAATGGTATAAATTAAGACTTTTCCATTACCTCTATTTATTATATTTTATTTTCAAGAATTTCTTATGTGAATCGATAGGTGTTCTTCTAGAATCAAAATACAAATGTTATTCTTTAACGACGCACTATTAATTATTGTAACTCAATTAACGGCAATAACAAAATAAAATTCTTTGAATTTACTGTCAAATTAATTTCAAACTAATAATCGAACCAAAAAGTTAGCGTCACAATTGAAAAGTTACAGTAAGTACCTACCTACTATACTATGTTCCATTGTTGCAAAATAGTGGAAATACAGACCAGATGCTTTGATGATTCGCAATAAAAAAATCTTTTCACCGCTTATTTGCGATTTGGATGGCCGAGCAAAAATTCTAGAGCGTTTGATTAATTTTAGTAATATGTAAGTGGAGTCTTTGCCAGATTGTCAACTTTGCTTAATCACCTACAAATGTGCTTAGCATCCACATGTCTATTAAATTACAGCGGTATAGTCAAACAAAATTACTGCAGCAATCTATTTAAGCACACACTCGTACTTCATATGCTAATTTCGGTGGACGTTGGCGCATCAAAAATTTTTCTTTGTCTGACACACCTTCTTAATCAAGGAATTTATTTTTGAAGTTTCTCAGGTGTAACATATTTGCATTTAGAAATGGTGTATATTGTTTTTAATATTCCCAGAAATTCGTTCTTTAAAATATTCCGCCAAAAGAAATTTCGAAAAAATTTAGTTGCTCGTATGGCACGTAGCCATATTAGCGGTGATTAAGACAAATTAACAAGGATAACAAGACATTTTAGACCGGTCTCTTTTGATTCGATATCGCATAATTTAATCTCTCTAAACTGCTACAATTAGAAACGAAACATTAAAATATGTATTAAATACTTGCCAAATTGACATCATAATTGGTAATCCTATTACAGAAGTATACAATGTCTTCTCTATAGTAACAAGTTTCTGTACAATTATTCATAATCATATTTGACTCCTTTTTAATTTTATCGAATTAGATTTAATTTTGCAATATTATAGTGTCTATAAGTCACTACAATTGGGTGTTTTAATTGTTAATTTAGTGCTGTATTTAAAAAAATATAATTATAATCTATTGTAATAAGGTGTCTCTGTGAATGAAATTATGAAAGAATTGTGAAGTAAAAAATAGATTACTCTCCTTCAACAATACAGCTTTTTTCAGTTGGAGGAAGCTTGACATAATATCCAGAAACTAAAAATTTGTATCAGAAACAGCACGAAAAGATGTGAAGAACAATAATTACGAAGTTAATCGGAAAATGGTTACCATTTCAAATTTTTGTACATGTTTCCTGTTCTTGATTCAACAGTGTTTGGTTGGTAACTTAAAAGAATATTTACTATTTTAATTTTAATTTTCTCGCCATCCTGTGGTTTCTAACTTGATGCATTTTCAGATTATCCACTTTCTAAATGTTTCAGCTTCTGTGTTTCTATAGTGGTCTCAATTAATTAGGTATTTTTTCTTGTTTCTCAATTTAATTTAAGGAAGTTTTAGTTTCACTTATTAACATTATCGCTTTTCCTTTTTTAGACTTTAAAGTCATGAACTCCTTGAATCTTAGATTTTTCAAAAAATTTTGAAGGTCAGAATGAAATCAAAATTTCGGTTGTTATTTATTTGCATAGTAATTTAAGCAAATCGCGAAACAATAAAATACTGTAATAACGAAATAATACTTAGAATGGCAAAATAGTCCAGTAGTAAAACGATAAATAAGATAAGTATCTGTTTGTTGCACAAGACGTGAAAATTGTTCTACTATGCCAAAGCCCGGCATGGCAAGTGCCATACCACTTTTTGCACAAGTTACATACAACATTTTTTCTATGATCGTCGTCCCAGACCCCTCTCCCTGAATATTATACGTATGTTAAGCTGCAAGCAGGATTTACAAACGAAATAGATAATAGTGAAGAAGAGAAATTCTAACACTAGAAATTTATTATGCAATTTTGTTGCACTAAATGGTGTAAAAAATGTCAAAGGTAAGTGCTTGAACTTTGAAATTCTGCAATCAGTTAATGAGAATTTTATCAAAAATCTGGAGTTTTGAATCTAGACTACCCTTAAGCTCTCATCAGATTGCCAGGTACAATTTAAATTTTCTTCTTGTTTTCTCAAATTCCCAGTTTCCCAGTGTTTCGAATCCTGAGATTTTTACCATTTTACCGTATTTTACTCTAATAAGGTTCTCAATTTCGTAGTTTCTCAGTTTTCTAGTTCTAAGTTTTAACTTTTTTGTTATTTCATGTAGTGGTGGAAAACATTAATTGGGTAGCAGTGTTTTATAGTAATGAATTAAATAACTATATCACTTAAAATTAGTTTCTGCAAGTGTCCACGAACCAAAAGCATGATTAGGTTAACTCAAAATTGTTCCATCCGTGTACCCTTAACTTACATCTCACTCATAACGGTCACGTCCTACCTACTCTAAATTGGTGCGTGTTTATTGTAAGCGGTTAACGATAGCCTCAAATTCATCATTAAAAGTGCAATTATTTGTTGACTAGTGTTATCTCCGATATCAAATATTTGGTGATCCCCATAATTAAATGGAAAATTGGTTAGACAAGCAGCGTACACCTTTTGAGACGATTTATTAAAAAAAAAAAACAAATTACTGCATGAGAACAATAGTTTCTCTAGTTGGTAGATATACCTAGTCCAAACAAGACATAAATAACTAACTTTTCCGTAGACTTTGCATTACATGTACATTTTAAAACATATACCATCGTAATCATTTATAAAACTGTTCTTAAAATATTTTCATAGACCTAAATATTTGGTTGAGAAATATATCGGATAAAAATTAGAAATTATCTCATAGGCCTTCAATTCCTTTGTATGTTTTGTAACGGAATTATTAATGATACTAAAATGTGCTAGTGCATAGACTATTGAGAACAAGTGAGCCTTAAAGATGTTAATAAGTGAAAGCCAAATCCTTATCTTCTCTGAAGTCGCGATAACCTATGACCGGTTCAGTAATGCAGATAACTTTTTTATTGAACCGATTTTTCTGTCGACACCAAGACAAATTACATTCAATTTGAGTCGCCAAACGATGAAAACTCATTAGACACGCGGGGCGAAAATTATTAAATAAATTTAACTGGACCATAAATTTTCTCGGGCAAACAAATCTATCCAGCTAATAAAGTTGGCTCAAAGAACGACTCCCTTGCTGTGATGCATGATCTAACATGTGTTGACATTGTCGGAGTCGCTAATACCGACACACAACACAGTTTCTAAAACAAAAACATAACGACAGACTTGGCCTGCTTTGATCTGGCGAAAGTAATTTATGTTGGCGCATTTGCCCCTACGTTTCCAGACTGCCTGTAAAACTGTACAGTCCAAGACAGAAATTTATTAACATAAAATGTGCCGTAACCTGAACTTTTATTATCTGAGTTCGGAGATTGACTTTTAAGCGATAACACGGATTGCGTGAGCCGAGCTATATGAATGATATGTCTTTGTGGACTTTGCGTACAGAGTTTAAGAAACTATTTGCAAATCCAAAACTGGCTCGTGATTAGTATTTTATTTAAAATCTGTGATTTGATCAGGAAAATTAATTTTGAACAAAGAATTTAAACGATAATAGGGTACAGGGAAATGTGTCTATACCTATTTATAAAATCCCAGACCCTATAAAGAACATGAATAAAATATTACACTGAAAAAAATGAATTTGCTGTGACAACAAATTTTAATTTGTAGGAGAAAAATTTGTTGTCATAACTTATTCTTTGTTATCTGAAATGATTTTCTTTTTATGGCTTTGTTAGGAGAACAAAACTTAACAAAAACGTGTTTGTTGCCACAAGTAACATAAATATTTGTTGTGTCGAATAAAGCGTTTGTAGTGACAACAAATTCTAGTTTGCTATCATTACAAAAAAAGATGTTGGTGTTGCTTCCCGGTCATCTACACCAATCAGAAGCGTAGCTGCAGAAGATTTCCTGGAATTACCAAAATGGAAAGAGAAGGGCTACTTTTCGGTTGCGTATGCAGATTGCATCCATGTGTCAGTATTAAATCGGATCAGGTGCTTGTGTTATTTGTTTTGGGCAGTGTTTTTTTTTTGTGATAACTTGGGTAGGTAGGTATTGTATAGTGCAATGATTAACTTAAAAGGTGATGGATTATGACGCTGTTATTTAAATTTATTTTTAAATTTGCTCTTAGAATCATTCCATAAGTATAGTTTTGTGAAAATAATTATATGTGAAATTTGAATTAATTTGCATTTCTGGTTTTTAAGAAATTAGTTGATATATCAAGTTCGGTTTATTGTCAGGCGACCCCAAGCATAATGCTCGGAAGAACGAAATTATCTTGTTCTGCTTCTCGGAAGACATGTTTACTTTTCAATGCAATAACTAAAACGAAAACTCATTAGTCAGTATAATTACCCGTTTATTTGGAATAATGGCACTTGGCCCGAATATTATACATTTCCAAGCATTTAGATTTTGTACAAAGTTACTTTATTTTTTTTTTTTTTTTAGAAAGTTATTGTTTTTGCAAAACCTTCTAAAATGAACATACTATTTTTATACCCAATGTTCAGAAAAAAAAACTCACCCTGAAGGTCACAAAAAATAAGGGGACAGTACCTACTTAAATTGTTTGCTTTTAGAATGTCGAGTGCCAAATTTGATTTACTGGAAAATGCAGTAGTTGGGCTGCTTCCATCTGAAGTCAAGGTATGTATTTAGATCTATTTAAAAAAAAAAAAATAATTGCGGAAATTGTAGGAAGTGTATGTTTCACAAAGCCTGAGAAGGACAACTAATAATTAATGGGTGGAGAAAGATCGAAGACTATTTCGAAGATACTATAACAGTCGGAGAAATTTACACACCAATGGACTTATTCCTAAATTCTCCTCACTTCGGAAAAAAGGAGTAATTTGTGCGACATCAGGTACACAAATTATTATTACGAGTTATTATTTCTATTATTTTTTTCTCGTGTAGATATTACAAGTTTATTGACAGAAGAAGAAGATGAAGTGAAGTGGCTAATGAATTGTATAGACTCATGGACTGAAGTAATACAAAAATGGCCAAAACACATATAAACAACGATTAAGCTATATAAATATATCTATTTGTGACTACATGAACATATCCCCAGCATTGAAAACTAATCTAGGTTATAGTTTAGTAAGTTTATTAATTTTTTTCAGTTTATCTATTTATTTCAATTGAAATTCTTATGTTGCAATGAGAAACAGTCATTAGTTTTTTTTTATTATAGTATTTTTTCTTTTGATTTTTTATTAGAATTTTGTTTTTGATTTATTTTGTTTTTATAGTTATGTACTATGTATGTATGTATATACATTTTTATAATTCCATTACAATATTTGAATTTTTTTAATCTTTCTTTTATAAAATAAATAGCAAATATAATGAGGATAATTTTACTAGTGAATCCATCTTCAAAGCTAATACAAAACTTTTAAGTTATTTATGCAAGAAAATACTAATATCTATTTCTGATGTCAAATATGATTGTTATTGTTGCAACAAAGTTGCTGATTTAAAAGAATTAAGACAATGTTTATGGTAAGTAAGCTCAAACTTAAAAAAGACAAGTCATTTTTTCAAAACTTGTTTTCTTTTTCTGAAATTACGATTGTAAGTGATAACACCAAGTGAGTGATACTTTTAAATTTTTATATACAGTGTAAAGTTTCTTATTTACTTGTTTTTATTTATTGTTAAATTTTAGTATGAAATGAATTAAAGGAATTTTAGTTTCAGTTTTTCAAGGATTTCATAGATCACGGTGTCTCAATAACGGAGCATCCTGTAAACTAAAAAAATTATTAATACTACAAATACTGTGTCTGTAGCTGGAAATAATACGTTTGTTAATACAACAAATTCTATGTTTGTTGCTGTTGGTAATAATGTTTGTTGACGCAACAAATTCTGTGTTTGTTGCTGTTAGTAGTATTATCTATGTTAACGCAACAAATTCTGTGTTTGTAGTTAATAGTAATAGGTTTGTTAACACAACAAATTCTGTGTTTGTTGCTGTTAGTAATATGTTTGTTAATGCAACAAATTTTTGATAACAAATAAAATTTGTTAGGACAACAAACTTTTTTGTTGAGGCTATTTCCACAAACAAAATTTGTTGGGAGTACTAACATGTGAGTTATCGTAACAAATCTTTTTTTTCGGTGTACGAATGCACTGTTCTAACAAGTATTTGGGCCAAAACAATACCGGGTCTTCAGATGTATCATTTCCATTATAATGTATTTCAGACATGTAAGTATTACTGTGTGTACCTATTAATGTTTTCGTACCGCATTAATTTTAGACTGCAATTTTTTTATTTTCATTTTGTTATAATATACCAGATTTAAATCTTTTAAAAAGTCAAGTCAAAAAGTTTTTTCTTTTCAGCTACCCAGCTTCAAATGTTAAATTTAATAAACGATGGTGTATAAATACCGACAAAGTTTTTACGTTGTACCAAGTCTTGGATTTTAAGGTAAATTTCTATGTTTCGAGTTTTGAGAATATTGATTTCTCAAGTTTCCAGATTTTCAGATTCTTATCCCAGATTTTTACATTTTCCGGTCTCGGGTTTATGCCCTACATTTTGGTATCTGCTTTAAGTTTTCAGCTTGAGGCTTTCAAGTTGTCAAGTTCTCGAGCCTTCGATATTCTGATGCTTTCAAGTTCTCATAAATTCTCAAATTCTGGGGCTTTCAGACTATTACGTTTCCGGGCTGCTAGGTTTTCAGGCTGTTCAGTTAATTTTCAGGTTATCTCTGTCTTTCAGATTTTCAGGTTTTGATTTTCTAATATTGAACAATTTATATTTGTGTATTTAGTTATTTCAATTTTTTGCATATTTATTTTTATTTTGCCAGTTAGTTTTATAGCAATTTATTTATGATTTTGTATTTCGCGGCACTGTCAGTTAGTGACATGGAGCTGTTTGAGATTGGTAGCAAGTGGAGAGAAGTTAGTTAGAGTTAGAGATGATGTCGAAGAATAAAGTTGTTTTGTTTCTTGTTGGTTCGTTACTTCATTTGATCACTATTTAGCTGTTTTGTTGTTTTTCTACCTCGTAATTTTGCCATAATATCTTGGTTTTGCGACATTGTCAGTCAACTACATATCTACATTCTACAAGTCTATTAATTTAGTCTTTTCGTCATTTTGATCATTTTACTATTTCACCATTTCGTTATTATTTTACTTTGTTCTGTATTTTCTTTCTCAGTTTCTTCACTTGCCTCCCCTCCTCTTCCAGCGTGATTTCTTCTCCTTCTGGTGCAGTTTGGTTTCTATTCATCTCTATTTCTGCTTCCTTTTTTTCTTTTTTCCCCTCCAGCCTCATGAAAATATATATTCTTCCCACTTGTTCTTCAATATCTCACTCACTCTTATCGCATCACCAGTATTTTTGTTAACCGACTTTGAAAATAGTATATTATGATACGAGTTTTATACGAAGCATTTTGTCGCACGGACGGCTATAAATGAGTAAGTGCGACAAAATGCCTTATAAACGAGTTATCATACAGTATTTTTTCTACTTTGCCACTTTTTAATTTCACAATCTAGAGAATTTCGCGGCGGTTGGCCACGTTTGCGAGGTGCATTAACGGCGGCTATAAAAAAGAATTAATTTGAAACGCAAATACTCGTATTTTTGTCCTTCCAAAAATCAGTTCTGAAGTTCTTCAATGTACGCCTCTAGAAATACGGGCTCTGGCGAAAATATACATACGCCCAATTTGAAAATTGGAAATATTGAAATATTGAAATATTTTGAGCTGCAACTCCACGACGTAGGTATCGCTACCAATGCTATTAAATACCTTCCTGACGGCGTCCACACAGTGCACCATCGCATCAGTGTCCACCCCCAGAGAGAATACCCCAACAAAATCGCGGGCCCCAAATGCACGTAAACCCACCCCGGAAACAACTGCCAACAATAGTAATACAGCCACTTAAACTTTACATAGCGAAGTATAGGTTATGATTGTCAAGCTTCCAATATTAAAAAAATAAATTATACTGTTTTTAGTGTAATTATTATAACACCGATTTTGTCTATTATGACACGCAAAAGCGTAACGTAATAGCCTCAGTACCAACGCAAAGTAGAAAATTAGAATATTATGATACGAGTTTTATAAGAAGCATTCTGTCGCACGCACGGGTTTAGGGCACGACGAGCATAGCAAAGAGTGCCCTAAATGAGTAAGTGCGACAAAATGCCTCATAAACGAGTTATTATACAGTATTTTTTCTACTCTGCAACTTTTTATACAAAATAATCAAATTTAACAATCTAGGGAATTTCGCGGCGGTTGGCCACATTTGCAAGGTGCATTAACGGCGGCTATGAAAAAGAATTAATTTGAAACGTCAATACTCGTCTGTGACTCTCATTTTTGTTTATGCTTTTCATGATATGTATCAAAAACGTGTTAGTCAATTTTAACCCATCTCGATCGACCACCAAAAATGTCTCTCAGGGATGACTGAAGCCCCTAACCTCACAATAACCTCTATAACAAACGCCCCCAAACAACTCGCACAGGCCCGTTCTTTTCCTTTGTGATCCGCGGTGTGCACCTTGACACCGACGAATGCGATATCCTCTCCCCGGAATATCTCAAGCTCCCTATCCACAAAATCTTTACAATCAAATCCCCTTTATCCGCCAAACACCCAGTACATACTTGTTTGGATGGCTCAAAGTCAGCCCCGTCCCACTCCAATACGCCAAGTATTGGCCCCCAACAAAATCGCGTGCTGCAAATGCACGTAAAACCACCCCCCAAACAAGTGCCAAAACATTGATAGCCACTTGGATTTGACAGCGAAGTATAGGTTAGGATTGCCCTGAGATTGCCAACATTGAAAAAAATTATACTATTTCTAGTAGAATTATTATAACACCGCTTTTGTCTAGTACGACACGCAAAAGCGTATCGTAATAGCCTCAGTACGAACGCAAAGTAGAAAATAGTAATTATACACCAAGGTTGAGAAGCCATTTTTCTTAGCCGAGCTATTTTATTTACCAAGATGCGAAGCATCGAGGTAAATAAAAGTGCGAGGCTAAGAAAAGGCTTCGCAACCGTGGTTTATATACTATTTTTTTCACTGCTAGCACATTTGTTTAACTTTTCTTCGAATGATAATCATGAGAATGCCAAAAGTCGGAACGAATTTGAGCTTATCTATTTTTTGAGACTGACATTTCTCAGTCTGAGACCGGATTTTCATGCAAAATTACACAATGCATTTTTTAATAGTTTAACACTTCGTTCTTTGCTTTTTTACATGAATTGCAGTAATTAATGCTAAATATTTACCACTGGTGCAATTTGTAAAAATTAAAGGGCGCTGTTGTTAAGTTGGTAGATAAAATAATACACGGTATGCATATTGCATCAAATCCGGTCTCTTCAATTATTAACTACTAGTCAATAATGAAATGATTATTAACTACTAGGAAAGAAAAACAATTTCACACATCTTCTACAAACTATATAATCGTACATTCTACAGCTAGTAGTGAAAAAAAAAATTATTCGACTGTTGTATAAATTGTAATAAAGTCAACAATGTAATTTTGAGTAGATTTTCCCACTCTTGCATAAGATCTGCCTAAGTTCTTGTAGGCTAAAAAAGGCTCTTTGCTGATTTAGCAATCCTTGCCGAAGATGGTCCCAAACAATCATGGTCAATGAGATTTAGGTCGGCGCTTGTCGCAGGCCACTGCAATGCCCTCAAATCTACCTCTTTCATATATTGTTGCATAATTCAATGCAATTATTGTGCATGAATAGAAAATGGGGTCGTCCCTCTCAACTGAATTTGACGAATTCAACTATAGCATCTCGTAGACTATAATTATAACGTGAAGCCCTAAAACGTGTTCTGTTGTTTAATAAAGTTGTTTTGTGAGATAACAGAGCGTATCAAAAATCGTAATTTTGCCTAGGGATTTCAAACGCTGTACATTTACCGCCTCTTGTGACGTCATTTCGGGAGAACATTCTCATTGGTTTATGCGCCTCTCATTAGTCCGCGTGTCTAGTAACTTTGAATTTTGTCTGGTGAATTTTGTCCCGTGTTGACGTCACAGTAAGGCGCGCGTTTCAAATAAGACAAATGTTTCGATTTTTTTACGTAGTAAACGCATGATTTCGAATAAACAAAAAAATAGGGGTATAATACTTTTCCGTCTAGAAATGTCTAAAATGTCCCCAATATATTATCTCATTTATACGAGTACCTCGTAACGATACCAATTCCGTGTGACCCCCCCACTAGAGATTCCTCCCTAAACCATTATTGAACCTCCCCCAAATAGAACATGAGGTCGAAAATTACATTGAAAGTAACGCTCTCCAGGACGACTGTACACTGAAATTCGCTTATCAGATGCAGATAAAGAAAAACGAGACTTATCTGAAAACACTACGTTTTGCCATCATCGATAGTCCAATGGGCATGTTCTCGAGCAACTTGTTGTTCCCTGTCGAGAACAGCCCCAAGTCAAGACACCCGAGCCCTCAGATCATCTTCCCGTAGACGATTTCTAACTGTCTGTTTAGAAATTTGCAAATTTCTGGCTGCTAAAAGTTAATTTTGCAGCATTCGCGCCGTACAATGTCTAAAACGTAGAGCTGTTAACCGCAAAAAACGATCGTCTCTTGGGCTAGTTACCTCATTTCTTCCTTATCCCGACCTTCTACCATATTCTCCAGTTTTCGTAAAACGTGCTGCAGTCCTAGAGTACGTGGCACATAACGCATACTGCGACCATCTTCTAATCGCATGATGGTCGGGGTAGGAAAGGTGCAAGGAAGCTCGTTGGTTAACATTCATATTGATGTTTTTTTCTGCTTATCTCAACATTAATGAAACAAGAACCCCAAAACAAGTTATAACTCACAATTTTAAAACAGTACAGTTTACAGCTATATTCAAAAAAGTAAAAAAAAAAAGTAGGAACGATATTACCAGCAAAAACCATTGACGTGGGATGTCATTAATTGAAATAAAAGAAGAAAAATTAGGTTATGCGATAATTTTTGTACGGTCGTGTGTAGTTCCACACCCCATCCTCTGTTCTTATAAATTTCATGTCTCCCTCTCCCATTTTTTTTTATCCCCCTTATTCTATTATTGTTGCCACTTGTGTACAACGTATAATAATAATTACTATTATTTATCATAAAGTGTGTGTCTCTTGTATATGTATTTAGTACAAATAGCCCTTGGTATTTCATGTCTCCATATAAATCAGTTTTTTTCTGTTAATTTTATCTTCCTTATTCATGATATTATTCTCATCTAAAAAAGTCGATCTGCTTATTAATGTTGTTCTCTTTCTCCCCTTTCTTTGTTTTTGCTTGTTGCGTGTTTCCTTTTTAGAAGCATTTATCGTCGCCAACAAACCGTCCTTTCCTGTATTATCCTAAACCATTCATAATAAACATGATTTTGTATACATACGAATTCAACTTATACGACGTGACCTTCATATAACCCATGACATAATAAAAATCAGCTTATCTGCTTTGATTTTTATGAGTTCATAACACCAAAGTGCAATACAAACTAAAAAACTCTTTCATAAAGTGTTATAAGTAGGCACATTCTGGTCCATTTGGTCGTGTTCTCGTAATTCTGTTTAGAAACTATACCCAACATGTGATTATATCTATCATAACCTTGAAATTACTCGATCCGGATGACAACATGACTTCCATTCTAAGAGTATTGATTTATAAGAACTTGCTTTAGTATTGTTCAACTTGTTAACAGGAAATTAAACCGAAAGAGATGATACGACTTCGTTGTTGATAAACTGTAGTTATTCAATTATATGCGAAAACACGTAGGAACTGATTGTTGATCAATATACAGAGAATTTTTAAGTAGACGTACCGATTCCCATGGTTATTACTTACGAGCTTTATTAACTTATGATGGACTACTAACAATTTTAGAAATCTGACTTAATTTAAGTTTTCAATTTTTGATACAAACAAATACCTACAGCCCATGGAATTGATTAAGTGGTTCTATTGTTACAATAGAAATTAGTCATTTGTTGTGAGCAAAGATTACAATATTGTTTTTTTATTAGCGGGGAAGATAAAATGAAGGTACTAAAAACATTCAATGTAAACACTGTAGGTAGATCGATCACAGTATTCTCATCATGAGAACAGGTTAACTTGATAATGAAATTCTACTTTGAAGGCACCTGATCTGGCGCATCTCCTATATAAATTTATTTCTTAGAAAATATTTTTTGTTATAATTTTTGGATATCAATTGAATGGAAATTTAAAAAGAAAGACGCTATTAGAATCAGTCTGTTATAAGCAATGGGACAAACTAATGTTTATACCAACCTTGCGCATCATGTTGATGTCTGGCAACCGTGTGATGATGTTTTATTTTTTACCGACTTCAAAAAAGGAGGAGGTTCTATGTTTTGCTGTATGTATATTTTTTATTCCTTTTGTGTATGTTCACAGATTTCTCCGTCAATTGTGGACCGATTTTGAAAATTCTTTTTTTATTTGAAAAGATATACTCCTGAGATAATCCCATTGTCACCAAGTCCGGATCTGATGAGGGGATCCCATGAGAATCGAGCGAAATCCTCACATTTTATACTTACATATTGTGAACTTTCTCAATGGCCTTGTACCTTGCCTTAGATTTTTCAGGTAGTAATATTAATTCATAATTGTTTCAGTATTTCAGTACATGTATTATTACATGTATTACCTACTGCTCTGTTTGAAGTCGGTGCCAAGCCAAAGAAATAGGTAGTAGATAGATAGGCTGTCCGCTCCCGCCACATCGCATTGCGCGCCATCGTGCTGAGCAAAACAACCCAAACGCGGGGCAGACGTCGTTGACGGCCTGATACTGAATTTTTGATGCGCTATAACGTTGTTTATATTTTTCTATAATGATAATAGGTTACAAATTTATTCACCTCTTTCGCTTGGCACCGACTTCAAACAGATCAGTAGCTAATTATTCTAGTCATTGTCATGAAAGATAATAATTTCATCTTTCTGAAATGCATTTAGAAAGTGTTTCAGCTATTAGTGATATACTCCGTGCACCCCGACATAGTACCTAGAAGCTGCAAAATTCAACTACAAACAATTTGGTACCTGAAAAGTCTCGTTTGAAATATAAACTTGCATATCAGAAATTCATCCACTGGCGTAGTGAAAACAAAACGGATTCCTTCTCTGAAAATTTGTTGTTAGCCGATTTTCGACAATTATCGAAAGAAATGAAACCGTCAACTATTGTCAGTGTGGTTCATGCTAAAATCTACACTGAACATCAAGCACAATTTTGATATTGAAACATATAAAAAATTAAGAGATTTTTTTAAAGCGGCAAGCATCTGGTTTCAAATTAAAAAAAAAATTTTTGTTTGCAAATGGCCGGTTTTTTTAGGTGGGACTAACTGTTGTAGGGATGGACAGGCAAGAATTCAAAAATATAAAAATAAAAATGAACAATAAACAAAGCCACCGCATTCTTGGTTAATATTCCAGACACAAAAACAAAAATTGAACTTGCATTTACCATACCTAAGTGGAACTTTTATACTACATATTTGCAAAAAATATTTGGATAAGTATACGTTCCAAGAACTTAGACTCAAATTTTACCTCATTTTTTAAACTACCAAAATGGTAACTTTACCATGCAAGCTGTTGCAACTACCGAGCCTGAAATTATATACCGAACATAGGACTTCTGTTCTGCAACTTATTTAGTGGACGCGGGGGTGCTCTACTCAGTTTAAAAGGACATGGCGAATGGAAGTTCAGATAAAGTTGCAGAAAGGTATATTGATAATTCACTTTTAAAAACATTACGGCTAATAAAATTTTGAGTACCATATCGAAAATATACCCGATCTATATACCTACGCTCAATAAGTTCTATAGCGTCGCCGCATCATGTTCCGGTACTATTTTCTTTCATGCAAATTCCGTGAAAACGACCGATACGCCCTCAGTTGTAATATTTCTAACTGGCAAAACCTAACAGTTCAGTTTGTATCTAAATAAAAATTGTCTAACAAGTGCTTTTTTCCACACTAGTTGCACAATATATTATTTGCACATCTAACGCAACCTCTACCGTCAACATCTGTTTTGACTTTCAGTCAATAAAAAAGTGAACTTTTAACATTAGTGGTACACCTATTGACATAACCTTATTCCTTTGCAGTCACTGTGAATTTATTGCAAATCTTTTGTCTCTCAACATTGTAATGAAATTCTACTAGTTTTACCTACTCACATCTGAAATTGAAAAATGTTATTGTACTGATCACTTCTTTGACTTTTAAACAGCTTTAAGCTTTATTTGATAAATTGTGTGAGAGAGTGGTACCTAGTACTATATGGGTACGTTTGTTGAGATTTTAATTAAAATTTTTAGCACTTCCCTTTTACAATGTAGTAGCAGCCATTCGAGTACACGTGAATAAGAAATACCGATAAACTTCAGCGTAATATTCTATTGTTGTTGCTGGTAGTACCTACGACAAAGAGAATGCCTAAACACACATATTTAAAACGTGGCAAGTTGGCGGTAAACACGTTTAACGCGTGACAGAAAGTGAATACGCGCGTTTTTTACTTTTTCTTCTCTCAGTTGCGATGCCGTGTTAAGTACACATAAACGGCCACCGGTGGCAAAACGGCAATTGCTGCTTCACTTTTGTTTGTTCAACATGAAGAGATGTAAAAATGTGTCCCTCTAAACCAATAATCTCTTCCGTGAAAAAGAACATTGTTTACTTTAGGTAAATTTGTTCAGTAAATGGATTTGGCTGCCAGAGGTGTTCAGTCGTCTGCTCCCGTCTCAAGTGGCAAAAATACAAATATTTCATATTAGCCTGGCAATATGATTACAAATAGCTTTCAACGAGCTCGCTCGAAAGGTGTTCTTTAAGTGCGAGTACTAGTTAGGTTTTACATAATAAATAGGTATAGTAACACTTAAAACCCACAACGTTCTCATTTTTGGATAGATTTTTTGCAGGTAGGTACTTTTAATTGTTTTGATATCAGAATTATTTTCAGGTGTAAAAATTAATTTTCATTTTATATAATACACTATTGTTGACATAATAAGACCATAAATCTTGTTTAAAAGAAATTTGAAAGCTAACAGAAACTGTCAGCATTAGAAATTGAATGATCAATCATTAAATAATAATCAATCAGAAATAAGTCGTGATAAAAGAACGGTAGGTACTGTTTTTGACTTTGTGAACGATGTTTCATTTTGAAATATTTAAAGAATAGAGTATTAGTGGATTAGTGGAGCATGATGCGAATAGGGCCGTGGACTTAGCATATGATATAATTAATTTAAAGGTATTCATTTTCTTAATAATACCTACATAGCATTTTTTTAATTCATTTGGTAGAAATTTCACATAGGTAATTATGGTTAAAAAGAAATCAGATAAAGGGAGACTGTCCATTAAATATTTGTAAGTAGGTATATAATACAGATATAGGATGATTCATACCTACATCTAGTATAGGCTACGTCAAAACGATGTTTGAATCATTTATGAAGACCCGATATATGACTACAGTTTATACATTATTTTTATTATACAAATAGATGGTGCAATAAATATTTTAAAACCCGTCATTAAATCTAACTTGTCTAATTGTTCTATAACAGAAAGAATAATAATAAACGTAAAACAATAACAATAAACAACTTACATGTAATTGAAACATCAATCTGATTAGCCAATTTAAATAAGTTTGCTATATTAACTGGCAAATTTTTGAATAGATAGAGAAATATTTATTAGTCATAGGATCTGAATACATATTACGTTGGCTGGACAAAGGAAGCATGGGCAGCGACGGTTGAAGTTCGTTTTTTTTTGCAGACCAATAAGTCTATCGTTGCCTCTTTTGATACATGTAAAACCAGCGGTAACAAACTAACAGAAAGACGTAGCGAAATTTATGTAAATTTCGATTACACTGTTTTAAGTGTGAGGACTGTTCATAGTTTATATTAAAGAACAATATTTTTGATAAGCTTTCGTCGTAGAAAAAACAGCATTTGATATGTTCCTTGATAATTTATTAAAGTAATTGAAGTAAAAGAGAAATTTTTCTTGTCTTTCTCTAAAATAAGGTAGGTACCTATATACCATCGGGAGCATTGAATAGTTATAAAACAATATCAAGGGCGCGTATGAATTTAAAAAATGTCAAACGTGTCAAAAAATGTAAATTAATGTTTAAATGTCATTTTGGCATCTGAAGTAAATTAGCACTAATAAAATTTCAAAAAACCAGCTTCTCAATAAATGTGGGTGTAACTATTCAATGTGGGTACCCAATAGAACCCACCTACTATGTACATATATTATTTTTGAATTGACATTCTCCCAATTAAGACAAATTGTCATCATAATATTTTCATGTCTACTAATTTCTATTTTCTGTAATTATGTAGGTCAAATCAAAAATAATTTTATTCTGGATACATTTAGACAACAAAGTCAGGAAAATTTATAAATGAAAAAAGATTTCACAGTAAAAAAATGCAGAGCAAGCTGTATGTAGGTAATACAAACAAGAATTTAAAAAATCTGGTTCGTAATAAGTTGGTGGAAAAAAATATTTTATTAAAAATCTGGATGAAAACAAAATGAAGAAAATTTTAAATATAAAATAGATAAAATTACAAAGTATATCTAGAAGTGGTACCTTTTTCGTATTCCGGAAATATTTCGATATATTATTTGCTTATAAATAGTTATTAATGCAAGAAAATCATTTCCTCGTTCTTTCATAACTGATGCTTCCAGAAAAAGTTAAGTTTACTTTAGGATTTGGGTTATGTTTGCATTGGCCTCTGGGTGCTTATATTTCATTAAGCCCGGTAGTCTGTTCAAACAATGTTCAACATATTAAGAAATACCTATTAAAGGACAATGTTTTCAACAGTGTTGAGTTTGATTCTTTACTCGACATAATATTTGTTTTGTTGCGACGGAACTCGATCACTTTAAAACTACAAAAGATACTGTGCTGTAAACTAAGTTAGGTAAGTAAATTTATGATTTTAACAGGATGTAGCTACAGGAAAGTTTCTTTAGATACAGTAGATACCTATATTTTTTGTTTGTTTAATTGTTTAATTCACCTCTTCCACAAATCACTAAACACATTACATTTAAAGATGTTCTCTTGGCAATTATTAGATGCTGCTTTTTTATTTTAGTTTCCTCAGTAGGTACCTACCAATTTTTTTTTGTTCTGTAAAATGCCTGGTACATATACATATATTATATATAATTTCTTATCCTCTTGTTAATTTTGATTTGATTAACTGAATAAATCAAATAGGGTCTTAAAGCCTAAAACTCACCAGTATCCATACTGATAAAATCCAGAACCTTCCAACTACAAATCACCATAAAACAGCACTTAAATCACCGAGATAACGTCACAACACCTGCGTCGATTCTTATCAAAAATCCATGGTATTAAACTCCAGATGATGAATTAATCATTTAGTAGATTATAAATTATCTGCTAAATTACGCCCGTATTGTCGAGTTAATTTGAATGCCTAAAAAGTGTAACGCGGAACAGCTGTTCTTTTGAATCACGGAGACCATTTGAGTGGAAACTTCATGGTCTTAAGATTATATTCATGCTTGCCAGTCAGTCCTATTTAGAAGCTCCACCTTTGGACGCCTTTATGTTATAAAATGGCCGATTTACGCTGTCGGCCAATCAAGCTCGCTATGGTTGGGGGAATTCGAACGATTCGATTGGCTGGAGTCACGGGCATGACTCTTTTAGAATCTTTCTTATGTTTGCCTCTTCTTTTTTTTATTAATTTTTAAAAGTGTCTTTATATGTACTTTGTGTCCATGTAAGAGTATAAATTTTTATTTTTGATTTTAAATAATTATGTTTTGATTTAACTATTATGTTTTTAATAACCCGGTAAAATTTTATTTTTAGATTTTTATGGTATAAGTTTAGAGGCTAGTTTGATTTATTGCGTTGTTAGAATGATCATGTTGCCTGTGAATAACAAAATTTACGTACATATAATTAGATGAAGAATTTTGACGTTCATAGCCTACTGGATCTATGAATCCTTTATGAATACCCTGTATTTCTCTGGTTTCTAAACCACAAATAAGAATTCGACAAGACAAACTAATAGAAATCTTAAACCATTACCGGCCAAGACAATAAAAAGTTATATATTTTTTAATTTGTTTTATTAAAGTAGGTACATTTAAAACACATCAATTAAGACTATGCATTTCAACATAATTAAAAACCAAAAGTTATTTTAGAAAAAAATACATGTGGGTGCGTATACCCACCTTTGGCGGAAAACAACAACTTCTCAACTATTAAATCAAAAATAAATAATTTAAAATACACTATTTTATCCAGTGAAAATTTTCAAAGCATTTAGGATGCAGATGTAATTTGCATTTTTTGCAAAGATAAATGGTATTACTTCAGCAAAATCGGATTTTTTTCCTTGCTGTTGGCTTCTCTTTGTATAACATTGTCAAAATTTAGGTCATTTGGTAGATCCAATTTGGAAGGTTTTCCAGGTTTTGAGTTAAATGTTGATTCATATTAGGCATCGTCACTATTATGCTCTGCTTGAGTAGGCTAAATTTCAATAAAGTAATTGTCAACTGGGAGCGAAACATTAGTAAACAACGGTGCCTAAGTGCCAACATGTGCCTCTTTCGGTCTTAAACATAGCTTTACTATGTTCAAGAGGGCATTTAGCAGTCTGATTTTCTCTTACAATTTCCGATACAAAAAACCCTTTTCCTTCAAATTTTCGAAAAGACCATAAGTACTAAAAAACTTATCAAACAAAACTTTTTACTGTTGTGGATTTTCGACCACCAAAGGAGTTCCAAAACCACTCTTGTTTCTAATGCTGTAACCTAATTGCTTTGTTCCACTTTTCCACCATAGGTATGGAATAAATCTAAATAAGTAACCAGTAGCAAAAGATAGGCACCACAGTTTCAACCTAAACCTCACTGGTTTTCCACGAATAAATATTTTACATGAGTGACGTCCAAAATCGGGTACCATTTGTAAAATTGTACAACCAAACTACATTTGAAAAATTTCATTTTAGATTATTTTTATGTTGAAAACACTACACTTTTGCCACAACAATAAAATGGCGGTTTAGATTTCAAACTTGTGCAGACTTGCAGTATCTTGAATAAGTTCATTGTTTTTGGCCAAAGGTGCGTCTACGCACCCATCATATATATGTGATTCTGAGAACGTCATTTTCAAAATATGAGTAAGAACAAATACATTATTATCGAAAGATAAGCATTTTGTATATGTTTAGCAAAAAAGAATGTTACTGTTCCAATATTACTCATAATTAGAAATTAGTTTATAATGTTGCGCGCGGACGGTCAAAATTGAGCAAATTCAAAAAAATATAGAAAGCTGAAAAAGACGTTTTTTTCAGAAAATAAAAATATTGACGGAACTTATGACATGTTCTACACCTCATGCTGTGAAGAGAAAAATTTTAAATATTGTTTACAAAATAATAAAAAAAATAATGGGTGCGCTTACGCACCTTTGGTGCCTTTGGCCGGTAATGGGTTAAAAAAGACAGATGCAGGAGAATAGGATACCTACCATGTACTTTAATGGACTAGGCGGTAGGTATATATACAGTGTGGAAATTAAGTAAGGAATAAATTCAGTAACTCCGTTAGTATTTGCGCTAGAAATAAAACTTAAAAAGCATATGGTATGGCTAATTATAGCGCATCCGACGAACGTATACTAATTTTTTCCATTACTTTTTTTTGACAGTTATGACGTCATCAATATATTTTTTTAATGGCAACCTATGTTTTTGATTTTACATTATCATAGAGTTTTTTTATTCTGATTTCAATGTAATCAAATACCTACTCAATAGGTTACATAAGGAAAAAATAAATAAAAACGGCACTAAAGTTCAAATTATTAAAATTTCAAAAAATTAACAGAGCTGTCTAATTTTATCAGAATTTAAGGAAAACACCAAATAAATCCAAACAAAACAAATTTCTCAAAAGCAATCAATTAGAAAAAATAAGAAAACAACAATAAATTTCAAAGTAGGGCTAACAAAATTAACAAAATTAACAAAAAGACTATTGAAGTGAGAGTTATAAATTAAAGATATTACACCAAATGTTCAAACTGATGACCCTGCATCATCTAACAAAATCCAAGACGATCCTAAAAAGCAGCCAATACGTTTTGAATGGTTTGGGGAGTTATTAAACCGCTCTCATGTCGAATTCTTCCTTCAAGATCATCTAAATTGTTGGCTCGGTTTTGCTTGCACCCTGCTTTTTAAGTGCCCCCATAGAAAAAAATCTAATGGGGTTCCATCTGGGGACCTAGCCTGCCATTCTATTGGACCTCTTCTTCCATCTTAGGAACACTTCGTCCAAATAACGCCGCACCGGGCTTAGTATGTTGGAGCACCATCCTGTTGCAACCAGATATTATTATTTAGAGGTTCATTTATTATTTAATAGAGAAAAACAGTTCAGACACAATTATTTTGTACGAATTCAGGTATTGTCAACATTGTATTGGTATCTCTATGTTTTTTTTTTTCTTAAATTCCCACAATATTAGACAATTCTGTTAATTTTTTGAAATTTTACTAATTTAAACTTTAGCGCCGTTTTAATTCAATTTTTTCTTATCTAACCTATTAAGTATTTGACAACGTTGAAAACAGAATAAAGAATTCTATTCAAATGTAAAATAAAAAATATAGGTTGCCATTAAAAAAATATTGATGACGTCATAACTGTTAAAAAAACTAATGAAAAAAATAGTATACGTTCCTCGGATGCGCTATAATCAGCCCTATCACATGCTTTTTAAGTTCTATTTCTAGAGCAAATACTAACGGAGTTACTGATGAACTTATTCCTTACTTAGTTTCCACACTGTATAATAAGACATTTAAGAATCCAGCTATGGAAATAAAAGTAAATACAGCACCAAAAGCAGACTTAATTATGCGGATGACACTGAAGTATTAATTGCAAATAACATCGAAGAACTCTAAGAAAAATGTGTTAAGTAAATAGGAATTTACAAAATTAACGCAAGTGCTCAAATTGCCACCCGCCAACTATTTGACACATTCGCAGACGTTTTGATCACTTCGGGACTAATCTGCGCCATTTCACCACCGATTCGTAGTGATACTTATAGTATTTTTTCAAAAAATAAAAATTTTATTTTGTAAGTAAAACTTTTTTACTCTTGTTGAATAGAGAATTGAAAATGCATCTAAAACCAAAAAAAAGTTAGGGGTTGCCATTTAAAAAAATTGATGACGGTGTCAAAAATCGACCTGTTCGAGCGTGTTTCGCAAAAACATTACATAACTAAATTATGAATTTTGTGCGGAACTTTATGATCACTGTATATTTGAATTGGGAATAATAATTATTATTGTAACACTTATTTGTCGAATTCGAGGAAGGTGAGGGTGCAAAACCGTATAGATGAGGCAATTTTGGCCTAAAAATGGTAAGTTTTCATTTCAAAGAGTTTTAATTTTGAAATATTTAATAATACCTACACTATTTAACGACTTACAGTTCGAGTGTAAAGTATGGAATAAAATTAATTATATTTTTTCATAATACCTTACCTGTTAATGAATCATACCAAAACTTGAGTGAAAACTCACTCATAACAGTCACGGCTGTTATAAAAATTAACAGTACAGGAGGAAGTTTTTGATGATTGTTTCTAGAGCAACACAAACAAAATTGATTTATGAATTGTCTAAAAATTATGTAAAACAATGTTTTTTTGTCGGTATTTCCGACGGTGTTATGCAAAGTACTGAACGATATTCGGCCGATACGCAAATAACAGACGCGATTGATATAAAATCTTGTTTGTTGTCATGGCACTTATCGGCCTCATGACGTTAATAACTAAGTATTATTTTTATGTGTTATCAATTTTCCTCGGACAGGTTGATTTTTATTTGTAAATCTCTATCTTTTAAAATAAATTACACCTTCCTGTCCCAGCCAGGGGCTGCGTAACAGAGGATAACTCAAAAAATTCAAATGACTAGGGGGTCAAATGTCACATTTTCGGAATGATCCATTTATCAACTATTCCAACGTAAAATAAAAAAAAATGAATGATTTTATTACCACAGGAAGAAATCCTATTATGTATTTTATATAGTCCGGATATTTAATTGTTATTATTTGATAATCCGAATTTAAAAAAACAATGAGGAACACTAAAATGTCTCGAAAAATTTTAACGCTCCTAAAAGGCATTAGCTCTCGTATTTTAATTCGAAACGTAGCCCAGCGCCGTTTCGTATAGATGGTGCTTCAATTTACCAAAGCCCAAATGGAATTTGTGATTAGTTGTTCTCCAATTTCTAAAGGAGGTTCTGAGGCAGTCTTAAAAGTCGCGTACCTATATTATGCCGTAGAATTTGTAAAATTCTGAACGTTGATTGAGGTATTGTATACCTCAATCAACGTTGTGAATCTTAAATCCGAAGAAACTGAATTTTACCATATAAATACATCAAGGGTTCCTCTAGGGTGCTAGAGGTAAATTTTTCAAAAATTTTGAAAATTAGATTTACTTTTTCTGTTTAAAACTTACCCATTTTAGAGCGCAAAGTAGAGCTTGCTACAATACCTGACCAAAAATATAAGCCTCGCAGCAGAGTGTTAAATTCATTGTCAATCAACTGTCCCTAACAAAAATTAAAAAAAGAGATTTGAGGCTTTTTATTTTAAAAATTGTACCCCGCTGCATGCATGCAATTTCGCGACAATTCTAAATGCGGACGGCGATTACGAGTGGGTGGTCATGTACCTATAGAAGTTTACTGTGATTCAAATAATTTTCAGGTCCGTACCGGACTAACTGAGGGGGGTGTTAAAAATTTAGGTATACTACTATAACTGGATTCTGGGGTGTAAGATAAAAAACTGAATAAAATAAAGTACAGATTTATGGTGGAGTGGGTATGGGTCTAAAATCCCCCTCCGTCCGTCATTAAACTTGACTCGCTAATTTACTTGTTAATTGTATTAGAATTATAAATTAAATTTATTTGCATTATTTTAAATAGAACCTGCAATTGTTATTTTTTCTAATAATTGAGTTTTTTTAATTGTTATTTTCAGTTATTTGTCAAAAATTGGGAAAAAGCGAATTTGGGAATAAAACGAAATATCCATGTTTTAAAAATACCAGGTGTCCCAACTAAAATTTGTACCCCCCAAAAATTCCAATTTCAAAAGACTCAGAAGAAAACGCTCGAACGGGTCAATTTTGTTATCAAGGGGGACCAAATTGTATCAAACGATCAAGTATTAGATCTCACCCCTTTAGCCAGAGAGGCCGGATTAGCGAATAAATTAGAAGTGATGTGTTAATTTGTTTCGCAAGTGTAGTTTAAACAAACTTACCAGATTGTTCTAGATCCATTTTTAATTTTTCGTTTTTACCAATTTTTTGAACCCCACTGTAATTCAACTGTATCATTAATCTCTTGTAAAATTAGCTTGAAGATTAATTTTGAAATATTTAACAATACACTATTTAACTACATACAGTATAATACGAGTGTAAACTATGGAATAAAATTAATTATATTTTTTCATAATTTTCGTTTTTACCAATTTCTTTTTAAATCATGTACCTTTTCAAAACGTCAAATTTAATAATCTTTCAATAACATAATTTAAACATTCTTTAAGGTAAGAACCCCACTGTAATTCATCAACTGTATCATTAATCTCTTGTAAAATTAGCTTGAAGATGGGAGTAGTTTTCTTCCAAAACATGTTTTATTTGTAATTTAATTTGATTAAAGTTTGTGGAGTTTGACTTAAAAAAATTTAAATTTTAATTTTGGATTTAAATCCCCTTAATATCTACGACCGCTTTAATCGTTTAAATTATTTTTAGTATAGTCTCTTTAGTCTGTGTAGACTATAATTGGTCTCTTTGTTGTATCTTTCGTCACTTTTCTTTATTTGTCTTTTTTGTTTCTTTAATGTCTTTTGTCTGTTGTGTTTCTGTTGTCTCCATTGTGTCTTTTGTCTCTTACGTATCTTGATCTCTTTGGTTTCTGTTGTGCCAGTAGTCACTTTGGTCCCTTCTGTTTTTTTGATGTTTTCTATTGTCTATTTGGATATTGTAATCATTATAGCTTCTTTTGTCTCTTATTGGTCTATTTGTTTCTTTCGGCTCTACTGACTGTTTTACTTCTTTTTTACCTTTTTCCTGTTTATTCCTTTTGTCTATTTGTCTCTTGAGTCCCTTTGAACTCTTTGTCTCATTTTAGCCTCTTAAGTTTTCTTGGTATTTTGGTTTGTTTGATATCTCTAGTCTTTTATATTGTCCCTTGTCTTTTAAGACACTGTGCTCTTTTTATCTCTCTGGTCTCTTTCGTTTCTTTTGTCTCTTTTCTCTTTTTGGACTATTTGGTGTTGGTCTTGGTGTTGGTGTATTTTGTCTTTTTAGTCACTTTAGTCTCTTTAGTTTTCTCTGCGTTTTCATTTCTTTGATCTCTCTAGTCTTTTATTATCCTTTTAGTCTTTTTAGTCGGTTTGGTCTCGGTGTTCCCTCTGATCTATTTGGTTTCGTTGGTCCCTTTAACCTCTCTTTGATACCTTTGACTGTTGGGTCTCTCTTTGTCTCTTTTATCTTTAGTCTCCCCAAGCAACATTAGCTGCTAGAAAAAACGTTTATTATACGAAATGATGGTATATTTTTGGTAAGATATATTTCGCAAACGTTTATTGTAAACCTTTTATAAATTCTACGTTTTATTATCGTATATTTAACGTATGTTAAACGATGTTAATTTATTTCTAATTTTATATAACCGTTTTTTTAATGTTAACTGAAACCGTTTTAAAAAGTTCAAACAACACGTTGAATAAACGTATAAATAGTTCATCATTAGTGGCATGATTTATATTACATACGTTTATTAAATTATGTTTATATATTATGTTCTGGACAAATAGCGAAATGTCCGCTGACCTTAGACAAAACTCGATCTATCACAGAAGTTCGCGTGTTGTCCAGACAAGTTGCGTTATGTCCAAGCTAACGTTGACAAGACCCGAATTTTGTTAGCAGCATTAGGGCCCTATTCTTGAACATGTGAGTGCGTGAGTGTGTGAGTTGTGACGTCACGTCGAGTAGTCAAGTATTTAATTTAAAGTAAGCGCTCGTCTCATACCGCTCGAGTCTGCAGTGATTGTGAAGTGCGCTTACTTTAAATTAAATACTCGACGTGACGTCACAACTCACTCACTCACTCACTTCATAAGAATAACAGCTGAAAATAACTCCTCAGGATTACAAACAATTTTTGAAACCTTTTTAATCTTTAGAATTCTTTAAGTTTCCTTAAAAGTATTGAAAACTTGGACTCCAAGATTCCTTACTACTCTTCAGGTCACTACAGGACTCTAGAATTACACATTCGTTAATTTTTCAGGACTTTCAATTTCTTTTCAGCGCTCTTCGAATTTTCAGGTTTCTGTAGGACGACTCAGGAACCACTGTTCAGGATTCTTTAGTGGCTTTAACTTTTTTTTAACTGCTGTACACTTGGCATCTCTATAGAATTTTTAAAACTTATCAGAAAAAAATCTCAGCATTCTTCAACTTTTATGTGCAAAAAATATTTTTGTAATCTCGTTAAGTTATTTGATTTTTATTTATTTATTTGTATTAACGTACCGTGCAATCACTTCGATTGTAAATTAAAGTTGGCGGCTTTTTTATTATGCAATGACCTAGCCTGCAAATTGACTGACAGCTTAGACTAACAGTAAAATTTTAGGTTATCGTAAACATTGTGACGTTTATGTTTCTCATGAAGATAAAAGACTAACAAATAATGTAGAATAATTGAGAATTACAGCAAATGTAATACAAACACTTTGACATTCAAATTTTAAATGAAATTGTCAAAAGTTAGTAGTGCCAACCTAATTTAAATTTCACAGTCTCTTCTAATTTATAATTTAAATGATCGCACAGTATTATAATAAACGTGTTAAAAATATGACTTGTCTATTTCTACTTACAATTAGACAGAACGCGTTTTGTCTGGATAAATGCCGAAATGCATGAAATTTGTATTCCACTTTGCGCTTTGTCTAAAAAGCTGCGTCAATTCGCGATTTGTCTAGACAAAACGCAAATTGTCGACATTTCGTGTTTTGTCCGTAACATATACATACTTCTGATTCAATGAAAAAACATGTATTTAAATGTATATTATTTTACTTCATTGAGGAAACGTTTATTTAAACGCATTTTAAATTAACGCTGACTTAATGTAGATTTTAAAGTATGTATATTTATACTGTCCTATTTTAAATCCATTGAAGAAACGTTTATTTTAAACGCATTTTAAATTAACGTTGATTTGGGATAGACTGTAATAGTTACTTACATTCGTGTGCGGTAACTTACATTTTACAGGGCGAAATCAATTTGAAGCACGACGCGCCAGCGGATCCATTCGTTTGAAACGTCAAAACGTCGAAACATTGAAATTGTCTTTGTGTATTTTCGTATGTTTTTCAAACACTCAACAATTAAAAACTTGTGTAAATGGCGTTTTAATAAGTATTCTTTCGTTGTATAAGCAGTTTCTTTTTTATAAACGTATTTTAAGAACGAAAATTTGTGTGAATTTTTACCGCACTGTGACGCGTAAAAACCATCACCTCCCTAATTACAGTTCAGTTGATTTTCATGTTTACAATTCAAGAGGCCAAAAAGTATATTTTTGCCCTGTGGTATTGAACATCAATTGAAGAAACATTTATTTTAAACGCATTTTAAGTTAACCTTAACTCAACGTAAGTTTTAGTCTTGAAAACTCATTATGTTGTGTCTTAAGTTTGTTTCATAGTAATTTACAAACCAAGTGCGGGAACACAATCTTCCCGCGTGAACGCAGTTTTGAAGCACGAGCGACGAAGGAGCGAGTGCCTTCATTTGCGTGAACGCGGGAAGATTGTTCACGCATGAGGATTGTACAATATTTTTTGAAACGAACATTACCACGATTTTTAAATTAAAGTTATTTTAATATATGCAATTAGACTTCAAGATATGAAATAAAGCAAGCCATGGCTTCTATAGCAATTGACCAATTAATTGTAAGTCGTCAAGCGTAAACGATTCTCTACAAAGTAAAACTAATGTAAGTAGCAAAAAAATTAATCCAAGCAAGGCCTGGCCGGCCCATCCACATAAAAGCAAGTTTGCCCATTCGACACCGTTAACTCCATGTCTGAGCCCATTACTGTGGGGGGTTCAGAAATCACCCCCTACCAATTGCATTAATTGCACTATAAATGTTTACAGGAACACTGGTTGAATATTCAAAGGATTGAACACATTGAATTGTAGTATAACCTAAAAAAAGTTATTTTTCTTTGTTGTAATAGTGAAATTATGTACCTTTCCATCATATTGAAATAAATCTTAGGTATAACAAATGTTGTTTTAAATGTTGCCAATATATTTAATTCCATTAATTAATAGCTACTGATTTAATTCGAGTTGACATAACCTAAAGAATGTGTCATTTTTTTTCATTTATAATCGTCAAATTCTTTACCTTCAATATTTAAACGAATCTTGGGTGTACTAAATCGTGTTTCAAATGTTGACAATTGGTTTAATTTCATTAATTAATAGCTACTGATCTATTTTACACACTTTTTATTTTCAGTGCTTTTTAGCGTGTTTCCCGGTTTAGTAGACCGGGAAGCAAGTGTTTCGGGTTGCCGACAAAGATCGTAAAATGTCGTTTTCGAGGCGGTGAGTTCAAAAAATCATTTTTGTTTTATTCAACTTCTACTTTTAATTTGTTGTTTTCTTTTTTTTATCGAAATATATCGTTCAGATAAATTTTTCTAAATTGTTTCTTCGCCACTCACCCTTAAAAAAAACATCGACCTTTTCCTAATACCTATGTTTACTCGAGAAAAAAAGAACATCACCCATTTCGAATGTATCGTTCATCCAGTAAGTACATATTTATCATTTCAGCTTATTTTGTTAATTATCAATTTTTATGATTTACTATTTTTATTTAATAATTTACTTCCAGATTCTGTCAAAAGTTAACGCATGTTGTTAAGTCAGAAGTTTCTTTTAGGAAAAAAAACAGGGTTTCCTGGTTATGGGGAAGAAATTGAAAGCTTATTCCTTAATACTAGAACACTTTGTGTAGTGAGTGAAAAAAGTTATTATAAAACCTTAGATAAAAGTCTATCAAATATGTGTAATAAATGTTTATTACAAATGTTAAATACACGTATACCTACTATACAGGATGGAAACTTTAACTGGAATAAATTCAGTATCTTCATTGCAATTGATTTTGAGAAAAATTCTTGAAACACGTCGATTTTTGTTTTTAATTCGCCAGTTTTTAGCCTGTTCAGCTTTCTTTTGTTTTTACTCAGCGGGCTGTAACGACCCTTAAGTTTTTTCTTTTTCAAATGGGAAGATATGTCAACCGACACATCATTGGAAAGCTTATAAAAAAAGGAGTACAACGATATATATTTTTTACTTTTCCAGCTAATAATGTAAGAAGAAATAAATAAAAACAACTTTAATCTATTTCTTAGGTAGGTTTACTGTTTGAAAATTGTAGGACTTGAATTAAAAAAATCTCGTTTTAGTTAAGTATAATGTTTTTTTAATGTAACAGATGTTCAATATGTTCACCAAGTCTTATTTGACAAAATGCAAGACAATAATAAAACCCATTTCTTACATTTTACAACATTTCTGAAGTGATTTGCTGAATTTCATAGGTAATACGTTGTTGCAAACCTTCAAGATTATCGGGTTTTGTGGTGTAGGCTTTACTTTTAAGATACCCACACAAAAAAAAAGTCAAAAGGAGTGAGGTCTGGTGGTCTTGCTGTCCATTCTATTGCCCCTCTTCTTCCGATCTACCTATTATGAAAAATGTCGTCCAAATAACGCCGAACGGATGCAGCATATTGCGGTGGAGCTCCATCCTGTTGATACCATATTCTCTCATGTGGAAATTTTGGATCTAATTCATCTCTAAATTGGTCCGCCAGAGCTGGGCGAAGCGTTGCTGGAAGAAACGGTAGATATCTTTCTGCATTAAGATTATCAGGAAAGAACACTGGTCCTATGATCCTAAAAACAGTTTTTAGGGTCTTATTCTCAGATGAGATAGAGGTACATGAAACAAAACACATCCTTGTATTCCGTTTGTTATGAGCTTTCCAATGATGTGTCGGTTGACATATCTTCCCATTTGAAAAAAAAACTGAGTAAAAACAAAAGAAAGCTGATCAAGCTAAAAAGTGGTAATTCAAAAACAACAACAACGACGTGTTTCAGGAATTCTTCGCAAAATCAATTGCAGTGAAGATACTGAATTTATTCCAGTTAAACTTTCCACTCTGTATATAGCTTGGTACAATACAATATAGGTGTGTAAATGTTTATCATATATGTTTGTTTTATTACAATTGTACCAAACCTAGTAATCGAAGGACCACTTGGACAGAGAGACCAGAACAATAAAACCCAGTTGAGCTTGGAATAAACAATCGTATAATATACAGTGCGAACGTAAAGTATGGACCCAATTCGATAAAAAAATTCAGGATACTTTTAGCAAGAATTCCTTGAACAGGTCAACTTTGGTTTTTAAATTGCCACTTTTTCCATTTTCATTTTTAGATAGTGTTTTGTTTTTGAGCTAAGACGTCATCAACGTTTTTTTTTTAAATGCCAACCCATATTTTTTTTAATGGAATTAGATACAGTATATCGTTCTGAACACGGGAATATAAGCATCTTTATCCCTAATACTAATAGATTCCGAGATAATGTTCCAAACAATAAAAAGTGAATTGAACCTGAATTTTAGGATTTTTGTAGGAAATTTTCAATAGTGGGCGACGAACAAGTTTATGTTTTAACTAAAATATTACGGAAGCGTTGGAAACAAAAGACAATCTTGACAGAATGATCCATTTTGTCATAACTACGAGTATTGTTGATGTTTCATTTTGATTATATCAAGTTAAGTAATAGTTGTTAATCTTTCCTTAACCTAAACTAATAACAATAGTCCGTCAATTGTCAGAAAAAGAAAGAATAGAAATTTAAATTATGATTAGTTATGGGGATAGAGTTCGCACGAATGACGAAGTTACTCATCTTTTTAATAACAGATATCCGGATCGGGAACCAATTCAAAGATCAACTGTGAGTAAAATAGAGCGAAAATTTTTAGAAGTGGGTCACGTGAGAAATCTGCCTAAAAGTGGACGCCCAAGAGTCGAAGAAGAAACTCAGTTAAATGTTCTATTAGAACTTCAAGAATAATGTCCATTTATCCACCCGCCAAGTGGCAGCAAACAACGAAACTTCTCTTCCGTCGTGAAATATCTAAAAACATACAAATGGCATCCTTATAAAGTCGTTTTGCTACAAGAACTGAACAAAGATGATCCGGACCGCAGGCTACAATTTTGCGAAAACATGATGCAGCCACTGGATGCTGACATTGATTTTCTAAATAACATCGTTTTCTCTGACGAAGCCACTTTCTATCTCAATGATGAAGTAAATCGGAAGAATCGTCGTTATTGGTCGCCAGTCAATCCACATTGGAAAATGGAGATCCATACGCAGTTTCCACAAAAATTTTAACGTGTGGGCTGGAATTACAGGCGACCGTATTTTGGGGCCATATTTCATTGAAGGAGAGTTAACAGGCGCAAAATACTTAGCATTTCTAAGACATGAACTAATTCCTGCACTGGCGGTCTTATATCCAAATAATCTAGATCCAGATCTACCAGATGATTCCATATGGTATCAACAAGATGGAGCGCCAGCCCATTATGCAGTTATAGTTAGAAATTATTTAAACGAAGTATTTCCTAACCAATGGATAGGCCGCAGGGGATTTATTGAATGACCGGCTAGATGTACCGATCTCAGTCCTTTGGACTACTTCTTGTGGAGTTATTTGAAGAGCAGGATCTACTTCAATAGACCGGCTACAATTGAAGAATTAAAAAACAGAATTTGCAATGAAATTAGAGCAATTCAGCCTGATGAGACCATCCGTAAGGTCCTTCAGGAGTTTCAGTGGCGGCTAGGCTATTGCCAAGAAATGATTGGAGGACACTTCGAACATTTATTGTGATTTCTTGAGAAATATTGGCTATCTAAATTGTTTGCACAGTTGTTTCCCTTAATTTAAGGGCATTCTGGTGTCTATGTTCCTCAAAATAATGAATAAAATCGAGAATAAAATGCAAAATTGCAGTTTTTTTTTTGTTTAGAACCAATTATCGCGGCAACTATTCATTTTAAGGTTAAGAATGCTTATATCCCAGAATTCAGAATGATATACTGTATCTAATTCCATATAAAAATATATGGGTTGCCATTTAAAAAAAGTGTGGATGACGTCATAGCCCAAAAACAAAACACTATCTATAAATGAAAATTATTGGAAAAAGGGGCAATTTAAAAACCAAAGTTGACCTGTTCAAGGAATTCTTGCTGAAAGTTGCCTGAATTTTTTTATCGAATTGGGTCCATACTTTACGTTCGCACTGTATATTCAAGTACGTACATAAAATTAATGGTTACTTTTTAAACATTATTATCCGCGCAATGATGGTAAGCGATCCGTTCTAAAACAATTATTATCAGGATCCTGGAAGACACAAGGAGATGCCAACTTACAAGTGCAGAGTAGATCTAATGCAGTGTAAAGGCCCTTGGAGGAGGTGTCGATCTCTGGTCTTCACTCCACCAGATCTGTTGATGTCTTTTTTCTCACTGGGTAGTTTCTTGGCGTGATCACTCAGTTCGCGATCGACTCGCTTCTCTTCGATCCTCCCCACGGTCCACGTGATTCTCGTTGGGGTTCTCTCGTTGATTTTCGTTGGGATTCTACCCCACTTACTTCGTTGTTGGCAGGGAAAATTGCGCACAATGCAACAAGGGGCGGAAGGGATTTAAATGAATACGAAACAACAATCTATACTACATATTCCTAAAATGCGCATATCATAAACGTTTTATAAACGTTACTGCCGAACGATTTTTGCCCAAATTTTATAAACAATTGGTAACCATATCTCCTATACGTTTGAACAAGATAATGGGCGGCCCATATTTTTACGTATATGGTAACTCCGACATCCCAGGTAGCAGAACGACGTTCTAACACGTAGTTATGACGTCGATTTTTGGTGGTTATTGGTCGACGACGTGACGTCGAAAACACGTCATTGTTTCTACCAAATTTTCACGTATTTTATGTCACGGGATATTGACGTCTTTTTCACGTTTCCATTAATTTTGTTGAATATCATAAAATATTTTGGCGGGTATTATGCAGGGACAATGCATAGAAAACCCAATTGTACCTGGAGGGGGGGTTTTCTATGGTTGTCTGTTTTAGAGAACCTTTCAGTAGGTAAGTAAGTTCTTGTGAGTTTCTTTTATGTAACTGTTTGTACATTCAGATAAGTACAACATTAACATTTCAGTAACGCTTAAACTTCTGCTTCAACGTCACGAGGCAGAATACATTGGGACGCTACTGGGACCAGAACGGACGAGTACCTATTTAACTTCCAATAGACGCAAATCTTGTGAGTTTCTTTTAAATAACTGTATGTACATTCAGATAAGTGAAACATTAACATTGCAGTAACATCAAGTTTTACTTCAACTTCACAAACCATAATAAATTGTGGGATTAGTAGGCCCATAACCCCAAAGAGCAGAAAGGACGAGCGAGAGTTATTATTAGTAAGTGGATGTATATTTTATTTATATGTGAATGCTCTGCATAAATGATATTTTACTTACCTTTTTTCTGTAAAAATAAATATGCATTTTGCGAATTAATTGTTTTTTTTTTACCTGCGCCTAATTGATCAGAATGCAGAAAAATTACGTCGAGAAATATACTGTTTTTCACGTCGGAAAATCAGGTGTACTTCACGTCAAGCGTGACGTAGAAGATCTGTGACATTTCTTCGTCGTTTTTACGTCACTTGAAAATTACGTCATATTGACGTGCATCTGCTACCTGGGATAGTCGTTTGCACCGCGGCCAATCCGCTGAATAATCAACGTTTATCATCAACCGTATACTTGGAGATTTTTTCTGAGGAAATTAAACGTTCATTATACTTGTTGGTGTTGCTTGAGTTTTTAGTCTCTTTAGTTTTTTATTTGTTTAGTCCCGTTAGTATCATTACTGTGTTTGGTACTATCTTTTAGTGTTTTTGTGTCTTTCTTCTCATTTCTGCTCATTTTGTATATTTCTTTTTAAAAAAAATATATTCTAATACACTGCAAAATCCGATTGTGGTACACACATTGCGGCACAACCGGATGTAATTTGTGTGTTTAATAAATACATGTTTTTCATACAAAATCAACACAACATGGTTCCTTTTAGTGTAATATTGTTTTTGGCCTCGTGATATGTAAACATGAAAATCAACTGAACTGTAATTAGGGAGGTGATGGTTTTTACGCGTCACAGTGCGATATAAATTCACACAAATTTTCGTTTTTAAAATATGTTTATAAAAAAGAAACTGCTTGTAGAACGAAAGCATACTTATTAAAACGCCATTTACACAAGTTTTTAATTGTTGAGTGTTTGAAAAACATACGAAAATACACAAAGACAATTTCAATGTTTCGACGTTTTGACGTTTCAAACGAGATTCGGATTCATGGACTACCCGGTACTTGAACTGTCAACAAGACATTGAATTTTTTTTTTTTCAAATTTCGTTGAATTAAGACTTATCGTCGGTCAAAAAGTCTAATACAAATTTTGCGCGTTAAGCATTTTACAGGGCTCAATTATTATTATTAAAGCACTCCGCTGGCGCGTCGTGCTTCAAATTGATTTCGCCCTGTAAAATGTAAGTTACCGCACACGAATGTAAATAACTATTACAAGATGCAAGAGATGAATCGGTGGCAGCTTTTCCGTATCTTTACCCAACTTGCTTGTTTCTTTCTTTAGTTTTTGACATTTTACATTTTTTTCCACAATGTTGTTTGAAGCTGATTTTTGTAGCTTTCTGGTAATTTTTTTGCTCCTTTATTGACAGCTCTCCGGTCTTGCCCCGACGATTATATGTTATATAAAACTATAAAACGTTCTGTACCCTCAGCAAGTTTTAACACAGCTAATTATCCTCCTTGGTTTAATTAGGCCTTAGTAGTTACCGTCCTTACAACATAAAAATTACTTAAGGAAAAAATGCCAAACAACAAATTGCGATCGGTATATATCTAAATGAATATAAAAATGAAGGTGCAATTTCTAAACGTCTGATAAGTTCGGCCCATAATTCGCGTGCCCAGGATTCGCCAGAGGTGTTCGCCACTGTTACAGACAATATTCTTGGTAGATTTGACTGGATCATACCAAGGGCAACCTCAAATAAAACTGCAATTATAGTGTTCACTTTATTGTTTACTTATATCTGAAAAAGAAAGCTAAAGATAACCGAAAATGATAAAAATATACTTGTAAGAAGCTGATAGAAGTTGTAGAGAATTTTTGCCATGCTAAGAGCCTCTCAAACAAAAAAGATGAAGAAGATGTAAAAAGGCGAATAGGCTTTTACCATTGTGAAAAAAATTTCACAGCAAATAAAAAGACAAAAGTAAGAGCAATGTAAAAAACATATTACCTACTCTACAACTCGCGCAAACATAAAAAATGGACAAAAAAGATGTGACTGTAAATATATTATGTAAGTGTAATACGTATGTAAGAAGATAATAATAGGTATGTTCATTGGCCCAACTGCATGGCCTGTGGGAACGAATAAAGCAAGAGTTTATTCTAAAAAGTAGTACAAACAAAAAAATCGATTTAACAAAACAAGCTTTAAGGATACCAAAATACCCCGCAGGCCTGCTGATAAAACATGGAAGAAAAATGTAGAAAAAATACCAAGTTAAAACTAGAAACCTACACCGAAAAAAAAGATTTGTTACGATAACTCACATATTAGTACCCCCAACAAATTTTGTTTGTTATCAAAAATTTGTTGCGTTAACAAACAAATTACTAACAGCAACAAACACAGAATTTGTTGTGTTAACAAACCTATTACTATTAACTACAAACACAGAATTTGTTGCGTCAACAAACATTATTACCAACAGCAACAAACATAGAATTTGTTGTATTAACAAACGTATTATTTCCAGCTACAAGCACAGAATTTGTAGTATTAATATTTTTTTTTAGTTTACAGGATGCTCCGTTATTGAGACATCGTGATCTATGAAATCCTTGAAAAACTGAAACTAAAATTCCTTTAATTTATTTCATACTAAAATTGAACAATAAATAAAAACAAGGAAATAAGAAACTTTACACTGTATATAAAAAATTAAAAGTATCACTCACTTGGTGTTGTCACTTAGAATCGTAATTTTAGAAAAAGAAAACAAGTTTTGAAAAAATGACTTGTCTTTTTTAAGTTTGAGCTTACTTACCTTAAATAGTGTCTTAATCAGCAACTCTGTTGCAACAATAAGAAGCATATTTGACATCAGAAATAGATATTAGTATTTTCTTGCATAAATACCTTAAAAGTTTTATATTAGCTTTGAAGATGGATTCACTAGTAAAATATCCTCATTATATTTGCTATTTATTTTATAAAACAAAGATTACAAAAAATCAAATATTGTAATGCAATTATAAAAATGTATATATGTACATACATTAGTACATACCTATAAAAACAAAATAAATCAAAAACAAAATTGTAATAAAAAATCAAAAGAAAAAATACTATAATAAAAAAACTAATGACTGTTTCTCATTGCAACATAAGAATTTCAATTGAAATAAATAAATAAACTGAAAAAATTAATAAACTTACTAAACTATAACCTAGTTTAGTTTTCAACGCTGGGAATATGTTCATGTAGTCACAAATAGATATATTTATATAGCTCAATCGTTGTTTATATGTGTTTTGGCCATTTTTGTATTACTTCAGTCCATGAGTCTATACAATTCATTAGCCATTTCACTTCATCTTCTACTTCTGTCCATAAACTTGTAATATTATCAACACAAAAAAAAAATAATAGAAATAATAACTCGGCATTAAATAATTAAGTTATGTGAAACATACACTTCCTACAATTTCCGGAATTATTATTAATTTTTTTAAATAGATTTAAATACATACCTTGAGTTCTGATGCAAACAGCCCAACTACTGCATTTTCCAGTAAAACAAATTTGGCACTCGACAATCTAAAAACAAACAATTTAAGTAGGTAGGTACTGTCCACTTATTTTTTGCGACCTTCAGGGTTAGGTTTTTTTTCTGAACATTGGGTATAAAAATAGTATGTTCATTCTAGAAAGTTTTGCAAAAACAATAATTTTAACTTTCTAAAAAAAAAAACAAATAAAATAAAGTTACTTATTGTACAAAATCTAAAAGCTTGGAAATGTATAATATTCGGGTCAAGTGCCATTGTTCCAAATAAACGGGTAATTATGCTGACTATTGAGTTTTCCTTTTAGTTATTGCATTGAAAAGTAAACATGCCTTCCGAGAAACAGAACGAGATAATTTCATTCCTCGGAGCATATATGCTTGGGGTCGCCTGGCAACAAACCGAACGTGATATTAAATCAACTAATTTCTTAAAAACCAGAAATGCAAATTAATTCAAATTTCACATATAATTATTTTCACAAAACTATACTTATGGAATAATTCTAGGAGCAAATTTAAAAATAAATTTAAATAACAGCGTCATAATCCATCACCTTTTAGGTTAATTATTGCACTATACAATACCTACCTACCCAAGTTATCACAAAAAAAAACACTTCCCAAAGCAAATAACACAACCACCTGATCCGATCTAATACTGACACATGGATGCAATCTGCATACGCAACCGAAAACTGGACAATAGCGGCCCTTCTCTTTCCATTTTAGTAATTCCAGGAAATTTTCTGCAGCTACGCTTCTGATTGGTGTAGATGACCGGGAAGCAACACCAACATCTTTTTTTGTAATGATAGCAAACTAGAATTTTTTGTCACTACAAACGCTTTGTTCGACATAACAAATATTTATGTTACTTGTGGCAACAAACACGTTTTTGTTAAGATTTGTTCTCCTAACAAAGCAATAAAAAGAAAATCATTTCAGATAACAAAGAATAAGTTATGACAAATTTTTCTCCTACAAATTAAAATTTGTTGTCACAACAAATTCATTTTTTTCAGTGTAGGCAGAATTAAAAAAACAACATTCGTTCATTCGTTCGATCTTAATTTCAGACTATGAGACAGTAACTGAAGAATGGAAGATTATATGGACAGAGAAGGAAAAGAGCTCCAGAACGAGAAATGCAATTTCAGAATTTATAGATTTGAGCAGGACAATGGTCAACTTAGCAAATACCAAATTGGAGTACAAGATACTACAACATAACATGGAAGAGAAGAGAAAAAAATGAAACGTCAATTTATTATTATAGACTGAAAATGAAAATACACAAAAATTCAAAATATAAAGCTACTAATTGCATAGATACAAAAAATAAATACCTATCGAGAAGAACTAGACAATACTTTTAATGAAAGTATAGATAAAGAAAACAAACAAAATTGATTGAGAAGTATTTAAAAAGACGATGATCAATTCTGCCAAAAATACATATTTGGAACAATCATATGAAAAAAACACTTAGTAAAAGATAATAAAAGGAAGCGAAATAAATATTTGCCTTAAAGAAACAAAGCAAAATATAGTCAGTGACATTAGAAGTGTTACGCCCAGAAGGAATAATTTCCTGGAATGATCTTTTTGACAACAGAATGATTATATTTATAGCTTGTTATGATAACCATTCAACATTTTATCTTTGACACTTTTTGAAAATAGTATGTTATACAGTTACGGCCACGGAATTTTGGCCGTCACTTATCAATTATTGTCATAAGATGTAAGGCGACCCTTAGGTATTCGTAACCTAACGTTTTACTATTTCAAAGACTTTGCATTTTGACACTGACTCACTCGCATGAAAAACACTAACAGTGACAAATTTTTAGATTTCAATTTCAAAAAGTCAATCATAATGACAATAAAGGATGGACTACATCCATTTTCTTTTAATTGACATTAAAGTGACGGCTAAAATTCCATGGCCGTGACTGTACATAGAGGGAGAGAAATGCATGATTTTTCCTGAGGTGCAATTTGCAGCCCGAGGGCGAAGCCCGAGGAATGCAAAGCACCGAGGGAAAAATAGCATTCTCTCCTGAGGGTATATACTATTTTTTACACAAGCGAAACCACAAAAACCTGACAATTCAAGAGAAGAATTGCGTCTAGCCCGTACCATATCATAAACGATCCATCGGCGCGCACACAAAGCGTGTACATTTGACATTAATAATAAGGCCTTACGTTACCGGAATTTGCACTAGGACGACCCCACTGTCTGAAGGGCGCTTGTAACTTATTTTTTGCACAAGCGAAACCATAAATACCTGACAATTCAAGAGAAGAATACAACTTTTTGGTAAATTCGCACGTAAAAATTTATATTCTAGTAGTCGTACTTAAACACAGTTTTAATGTGTTCCAAATTTCCAGTTTTGAGAAAGGTGTTGGGAATTATTAATAAATCGGGTTCAACCTTCAATTTTACATTATAATAACAATATTGAAAAGAAACAACTGGGTCGGTCACTTTGGGAACATCCATCGGGATCTGGAAAGAAGGCATCAAAAACCATCCAAAGAAGAAGAAATGAGCGAATCGTAGAAGATAACGCACTAGACAGAAAGTGACAAAAGGAGATTTTTCAAACAAGGTTCTACTTGATCTTGAACTTTTTTCAAAAATAAGTTGTTCATAAACTAACAGAAACAACCAGAACTTACTTCACACACAAGTGAAACTTTTTATTGAAGACTATATAACATCACTTACCAGGATTCCATTCGTACATAAGTAAATCAACTAGGTAGATTCAGACTGTAAATGACAGATTAATCCATCTGTCAGTTACAGTCTGAATCTACCTACTTGATTTAGATCACAATAAATTTAAAGGGAACAAAAATCCGAGTCTACTTTGCATAAAGTTTTGAAATTTTGGTTAAAAACTCCCAACAGGGACCCAAATAAAGATCCGAAGAGTTGAGTTTGCTCTTGACGCACCTGGGAGGTCAAGCCATCTTGACCCCAGTACTGGCCGAGGTTCCTTTTGGCTAACAACCAATTAGAACCCTAGACTGTTGTTGCTACCTCAACAGGGAAAGACCCCCACGACCGGTCCCAGTCGGAGAGGGACCAAGGTGAAGGTGGAGGGGCCTCACAAAACGATTCACGCGTTGACGACACTGACCATGCCTATGGACGCTTTGGGTGTACCAACGCTCTAAGGGATGACTTGCTCGAATGCTACGAGACGAGCGAGCCGCGGCAAAGGGGTTTCATCTTCGTCGCATTCAATGCGAGAGAGCATCGGAGCAGTTGGTGGAGGTACAACGGGACGAGCCGGACATCCGCCACGCTGTTCCGGTAAATTTCTCAAATTCAGTGTGTGATAAAATTCATCAAAGAGATGAAACTTTTTTCGCAAAAAATCCGGCGCATCGCGCGTTATTTTCGCCGGACCCATCATACACTGAATGCAGCGGTGCTTGCTGTTGAGAAGCAGCACTGCATGAATAGAGTTTGCACTCTTGTGGCTGCAAGAAAGTTCCTGGTAAAGAGTACGCGGAAGTTCAAGACAAATCCTTCGAGGCTCTTCCAGCGGGCAAACTCTATCCCAGAGAAATTGCCGGCGGTGCAGGATGTCTAAGTCTTCTGGTGGGAAATATACGAGGGGTCAAAACCGTTGCGTAAAGATACTCCAGCTCTTACACAATTTGAGAACTTCGTAAGAAGATCTCAATTAAGACCAGTGGTGTGCAACCCTATAACCCCGGAAGAAATTGACGAAACCCTTAAGGGAATCAAAACTTTTGCCGGTCCAGGCCCGGACGGAATTCATACCTTTTAGTGGAAGAAATTCCAAAGAACGCATAAGCGTTTGGCCAAGGTAGTTAATTCCTGGCTTAATGATGAGCGGCCAATTCCGGAGTGCGTTTTCGAGGGACGAACCGTTTTACTACCTAAAACGGGCGATTTGTATAAGCCTCAGAACTACCAGCCAATAACATGCCTAAATGCGTGCTATAAAATTTTTACCCGACTCCTGTACTACCGAATATTCCACGCTATTAACCCTGTGTATTCGAAAATTTTCTAACAGCGAGGCTGCAAAAGGGGCGTGGACGGCTGCCAAGAAAACCCTGCTGATCGATAGGTGCGTCACGCTTGGATTGATTATCGTAAGGCATTCGACACAACATCTCACGAGCTGATTATTCACTTGCTGGAATGTCTTGCGGTACCCGATACATTGGTGAGATGCATCAAACAACTGATGTCACTCTGGAAGACCTTGAGTCCTCTTCTGCTTTGCATCTCACTGTTGCCGCTGTCCGTAGCCTTGCGCGGTGCAAAAGGTTACATATAGCTGTGGTACACCCGGTAACTGGAAGCATAAGATCACGCACTTGTTTTACATAAATGATTTGAAAGTGTATGCTTCCAGCAAGCAAGAATTGACGCAGTCATTGCGCATAGTAGGTACAGAAGTACACAGATGCTAATGGCCTGGAGTTCGGTTGGGAAATGCGCTCAGGTTCACCTCCAAAGAGGACGATGCGAGTATTTTGATGAAGATGCTCAACTCGATCGACTCAACTCAATCGACGGAAGCGTTCTGAAACATCTCAATGCCGGAGAGACAAATACTGGGGTGTGAAGCAGTGCCACATCCAAGCGTCACACCAAGTAAAAAAAAAACGCTCTGCGGCAAGTACAAAAATCTACTCCGACGAATCTGGGCGTCAGCGCGATAAATACTCGATAAATGATACAGAGATACAGCGCAGTTTGCATCCAAAATCGTCCAAGGTTATAATTATCTTCCACGAAACCACGGAGGCGGACTTTTGAATTTGGAGTGTCTTTATAACAGGGTAATCTTGGGTATCGCCTGTATGATCATCCAAAGTTCAGATCCCCTGTTGCTTCTCGCCAGGGATCACGAGAGGCGGGGAGTCGGGGCATCTTTGTTTAGGGCGGCATAAATAGCAGAAGATGAACTCGGTTTTGAGTTTGACGTTGAGCGAGCTCGGCCACACTCTATTACCGAGCTCAATTTGCTCCGTCTTACACCCCACGTCAGAATCTCTGAGCAAAATATGCTCATGAGAAGGCACATGTATAAGTGAATGCATCGTGTTTTCTTCAAGAACATTGAAAACCTTGGCTTATCCAAAAGGCATACATTTGCCTTTTTGAGATCAAGTGGACTGAAGTCTGAGACTGAGGGATCCATTTGCGCTGCGCAAGATGGCGTAATTATTAACACCCTGGTCTATCGTAGCCGCATGATTAGTATATAGAGGTGCCGAATGTGAGCTGTAGGGCTTGTCACAGGGCCGCTGAAACAGCAATGCATATATTGGCGGCATGTCCGGTGTATGCAGTGTTTTACTTTCATTTAAGACACTATTATGCGGTAGATCAGACCCCAGTGCTGCCATAAGTCCGAACGATATTGAGTCCGTTGTGGAGAACGAAAGGTGCCGAATCTATTGGGACTATTTGTTTTCCACCGTCAGGCAGATAACAGCAAACAAGCATGACATGGTTCTATTGGACCACTTCTACAAGCAGATAATAAACATCAGAAACAACATCTGCGTCAAGGAGGAGGAAAAGCGGACAAAATATCAAAACCTGCTCTTTGAACTTAGGAGGCTGTACTCAAGTTACTCAGTGAAGCTCGTCGTTTTGACAAATTGGGTGCATGGGAGGCATCAAGGACTCGCGCGTCTCCAATCTGAAAATCATTCTTGCCTGGCGTAAACCGGCAGAGAGCCTTGCGACTGGAATGCTTATCTTGGGGTCGTTGCGTCTGCTTAGGGCACATGATTTGCGGGATTCATAGCTACTGACCTCATCGTTTTCAGGAGTGGCTATGATGTACGCAAAGGACCTGATCAGCAAGGAACTTCGTGAAGGTCGGAATCACGGGGAGCTCCTTCTGTTCAGTACGGGAAATAGTATATAACGGTATTAGGCCGATATATGGCATATAACAGGGGAGGATAATGTTTGTAAATAATAATAAGTAAATAAATATCCGAGCCAGTTATATGTTATATCGGCCGTATGTTGTTTTACAGTTTTTGTGATACAAGGGGGTTCCTTGGATTTCACTTTGATTTTTAACTATTGTTAAAAAAATATCGTCCACGGCCGATAATTTTTAACGGCCGTAGCTGTTATTAGTCAATTAAAAAAATTTCGTCGACGGCTGTTAAATTTTATCGGCCGTGGCTGTTATCGGTCAAATAACAACCATGGAGACAGTACCGATAATATGTAATAACAATCAAGTATCACGAAATAGTTAATTTTGATTTTACCTTTGAATAAAAAATAGCGTTCTTTATGCGGCGTGGAAGTTACCCTTTGTGCCTCATCTGATGTAATAATTTTATGTCACACTAAAAACTACAGATTCGGCACAAAAAGTATAACTTCTCCGCCTTATAAAGGAGTTACTATATTTTGTCTTGCTTGCTTGCATACTCATTGACCCATAATTCTCTCATTTAGATATTCTATATTGCACTAGTCATTTTAGCTTTATCTTTCCTTCTATTTTACTTCCGACCACCATTAGACATAATCATTGGTCTCAGTTATTGCTAGAATGCCTATTTCCTTCTCCTTCATTCCACTCCAGTTCCACTTCTTTTCTTTGTATACTTCTGATGTATTCCAAAGTACCAATATTCTACATATTATTATACATAAAGTACATATTTCTCTTGTTTTACAGTGCCCCCTTATGTGTTACTCTTTTCTATTCCTATTCATAGCCTTTATTTCCATGCATAAGTCATCGTCCTCGTTGCCACTTCTTTGTTGCTCACTTATTCAAATTTAATGTAAGCCTCACGAAATTTTGCTCTCGTGTCCGCGGCAATTACTCATTTAGTAGGCAGTTAGGGCAAACGTGTTTATCCGTATCCGTATCTCAATACGTATAGCCCCTCCCCTTTTCCGTGTCTTGGTAAGGATACGTCAACCTGGGGAGATACGCCGATGTAGGAACTGCAACTATCGGGTGGTTTATGTGAATCGTGCGTATAGAAAAGAGATGCGGATACGCGCTACGGATACGCATAAACAAGATAAACAAACTTGCCCTAACTGCCTAGTATTAGCACTACGTTAAATGCAAATATACGATAGTATATGTCGAACCTTCCCCTGATGTTTCACGCAAAATATGTTCGTTCTAAAGTCAATAATAGGCAGTGCCGACAGCCTTCTTGTAAATCCCTGTTTTCTCGCGGTTCGGTAAGTTTAAAACGATAGCGAACGGTTTATATCCGATTTGAAAATTTCTGGTCTCATGGTCAGTTTATGAGTAAAAACACAGTGGGCCGAATTATTTTTCGTCTACTAAAACTTAGAGACCGTCGTTAAGTATCTACTAGAAGTCTCTAATTTTGTCTTATTATTTGTCATCTATTAGCACGTTAGAGGTTGTCATTAGTAGATATTTTAAACAAAATTTTAATGACCGGCTGTCATTCGTTAAAGTATATCAGCTTGACTTTTAATTTGAGAATACAGTTAAAATGGTAGAACTACATAACATTTTAGCAGAAATAGAAGAATTAAACAATAACTTTGAGGGTGAGGGAGAAATTAATGTAAGAAATGCTTACACATATCGTGAAAAACACAACATATTTGAAAATTTTGATGATATTGCTTTCAAAAAGAGGTATCGTTTAAAAAAAATATTGTACGATACGTTGTGGACCTGATTCGGAATGAAATTATACCAAATTCAAGAAGAAATGTAAATATACCTTCAGAATTGCAAGTTTTAATTACATTAAGATTTTATGCGAAAGAAATCCTAGGTTATACAGGGGACGTAAAGGATTTTATTCTTTAAATGTTCAAGCTATATGCGGACGAAACACAGAAATCTACAACATTGCTACACGGTGGCGAAGAACTGTTCATGATTCTAAAATTTTTGCTAATTTTCCCTGCGCGCTTGGGAAGTTTTAGGTGCAACAAACACTTGTGCCAGACAGGTAGGAAAAATTTTCGACAATATGCCTGACTCTTGGGATATTGTATATGAAAACCTAATTTGAGTTAATGCCTAATTCTAATTGTATTTTTTTATCTCCAATATATACATTTCTTTTTTTAAAAGTTCGTTTTGAATTTTAAAATTTAATTTTCGCACTTTTAAAGAATGTCTTATTTTGTTTCTTTTATTTTTGGCCTTTACAAATTCCACTTCCTTTTCGAACAACGTTCGCTCATTTGTGATATTTTCTTTAATTTTTTTTTTTTTTTCATGCAAGCTAACCATTTTTGCTTGGGTACACGTCATTTTTTCCCCTATTCGTTTTTTCCTGCTTTTTTCGGTTTTGGAACCTGATGACGTAGTTCCAGCTTCGAAAATCTCAACAGGATCACTACAAAAAAAATCTGCAAATTACTACCACGAGCTTACGTAGCCTGTTAAGCCCCAAGAAACTTCAGTACATTCTTTTGGTATATTTTCCACCTCCTATAAAGCAACGTTTTACAAAAATATAAATTATTAGTTGTAAACATACTTTTACTGTAACAGTATCCGAATCGAATTCTCCCGTATGTTCCTCAAAGTCTTTCAGGCAAATATCTGCTATTGCCCAATCTAATTCAGTAGGCTCAAGGAAAGCGGGACCGGCACCTCCACCAGTTTTCTTCAATTGGCGTTTATAATTACCGATTGAACTTTTTGCCTGCTGTTTCAACCGGTAATACGCATTCCTCAAAGACTCACCGTCGCGTTTTTCTCTACCAAAAGCTAACATTTTTTCAGATAAATTATTCCAAAGATCTCTTTTACGTTTATTAACCTTTGGTTCGGAGGATTTATACACTTGACAAATTCTATTAAGAAAGCTTTTTCTTCCTCTGTAAAATTCTCGCTCTCTTTTGACTTTGCTACAAAAAAAAAAAAAAAAAAAAACGGAAAATTTAAATAATCATTTATTACTCGAAACAGCAAAATTTTACTTATAAATTTCACTTACCTGGCCATTTTTATTCGAATAAACTTGTAAAACTCTCCACAATCGCCGTGTTCTTTTTTTATTTGATGATTTTATTTGACATTTCTCAAACTTCAAAGTTGAGTATATTTTTCAAAGTTTTTACTACGTTGCCATTATGAGTTTTTTTATTATCTGTAATAGGTCAATTGACTTCAATTCTTTAATACATAGATGGAAAATAATACGGCCCAGAGTAATTAGAGTTTGAGTTGGCAATAGTGAATTGTAACAACTTCCGGTTGTTGACGTCTTCACACTGAAAGCCGTCATTCACAACTTACTGACATTTCAAATTTGAAATTAAAACGTGAAATTAGACCGAATGGGCAGTAGTTTGTGGGGACATTTTGAGCATTACCTTGAGTGTGATTATCGTTCTGTATTTCAAGTTTAATTTTTACTTCGTTTAATTTCATTAAATTAATAGAATTTCTATTCACCTAACCTACAATTTTCTCTCAGTTGACGTTACGGCAAATGTGTGTATCCAGCTGCAGTGTTACAAATAGCCGAACAAAAAAGTATCATAACTAATTAACACATATACATATAGTGATTTTCAAGCCTATAATCTTCTTTTTTAAGACAAAAAATCAAAAGTTTGGCGAAAATTACACTGATTATTCCATTCATCATTGTTTTCGACCAATCGTAAGACTTTATTTTTTTAATTATAGTAATAATTCGATAATTCCTTATGTTCCTTTTTCAAAAGTTTTTATTTCCAGAGCAACACTGAATACTAGTGTCACATTTTTTTACTTTTATGTCAAATTTCAACATGAATCGTTTTCGGGAACATTCTTTTATGTTTAATACTCAAGTTGATTAAAATGCAATACTCGTGTCATTTTTTGACAAATTAAGACGTGAAAAAATTATACTCGTAGTTGCTAATCAACTTTCGTATTACAAATCGGTAGTTCCAAAGCACTCATGTAATTACAAGTGATAATTTGATCAATACATAGTGCTTGACGAGACAAATATAATGCTGAAAGAATCACTGAGCTACTTCAGTCCCTTGCCGAATTATATGAAGATGAGGAAGACAACCCCTTGTTTTACTTCAAAATTTTCTATCAATTAACAAACAATTTCTTTTTTTTTTTCAGAGGCAACAAGATGTTTATAAAGATCATTTATAAAAACCCCATATATATTAGTACATGGATAGCCACAATATTTTATGTAGCATTATCAATATTATTTCTTCTTTTGGATTTCTGGTAATGCATAGAAGAAAATTGACATTTAAAGACCAATCTAATTATGGGGACGTTTTGTCGTAGATAATGACCAATGAAACAATACACTTGGATCAGTTGGGTTTATTTTGGGACTTGTTTTTCATTAAAACGAAAAAATAGGCTCGTCCACAACAAGCCAAACCGAGAATTTGAATACCGTTTGCCCCGAATCAAAGGGATCTCTCCGAACTATACGTGATTTTTTTCATTTTATTGGAGGTTCTTGCCGAAAATGTTTGGCAAAAGATCTCAGTGATTGTGTAATAGACCGTAAAACTACTGCCTAGGAAAATAAATTTGCCGTTGTAGGCACTCGATGTTGATTGTTTTCTTCTAAACAATCGCTACCGCACTGAGGTAACGAAATCCTCGACCAAATCTAAACAAATCGTAAAATTTCAATTCCAGCTAAAAACTAAAACCAATTCTGAAGCTCTTCTTCTTGCTCTTACAATTCCAAAGTTCATCATTCATTCAACATAAAGTTGGCGTTCGACCGGCATTTTCGGTGTTTCTTTAATAAAAAGTGGATATTAATATTATACATCTATTAATAGTTTTTAAAACATTACACTAAATTTGATATACATAGCACCTTTCGTAGGACATAGAGTCCGCGATTAAAACATTTTTCTTCTACTAGTCTTCCCTAGCGGAAATTAATTTATCCTGAAATCGCGGTTTTACGGTAATATATGTACATATTGGCTAGATACGTGTTTGATCCCAATATGGGACTTTATTTTTACTGATATATTTTCCACGGTCGACACGAGGAACACCGTGATTTGTTGAAAAGTAATCAAACGTTTTATGATTACAAAAACAATGGAAAATAATTTAAACTTGTATAAAATTTTGTTTTAATTAAAAATGTTTAACGTATAATTTGATGTTGTAAATTCAAACATTTAAATCCCAAAGGTACTTTTGATTTCAAATAATGTTGATTATTATTCTTATTCCCATTATTATTATTTTATACACAATTTAACAAGCAAATCACCATTAAATGACAATAATTACTTTTTCAAATTTTAGGTAGTTGGGTTCAAATTTTTTAGATTATATATTATACAGGCTGTATATTAAACATTGGCCAAAAATGCAAGGGGCGACTCCTTGGTCCTCTCCAAGATTATTTCTTCCCTTGGTGATTTCCGAAAAACCGCCTTGTTTCGAAGATACAGAGCCATAAATATTTAAAAAAAAATATTTAAAGTTCAATTATTTCGCTTGCTAAAACCGGATATATTTAAATACGTTTTCCGATTTGTCACTGTTCATTGTTTGCAAGAGTTAAACTTCTGTTCGTAAATCTCTCCATCATGAATCGCCATACAAACGCCGAAATGACTGACATGCATTTTATGTATGAAATGGCTAATGGAAGTTGAAAATAATGTATTGAACATGATACAGATACAGGTAGGTACTTCTACTAGAAAAATTTTGTGGAAAATTCTTTAAAACAATTTGTTACACCTATACCACATATAACACGTTCAGGACTTCTTCCTGCTTTACACACTTTGGTTCAAAATCCCCAACAGCTGTCGCTAATTCTTTTTTCCGATGAAGGAAATTTTCAAAAATCCTCATAAAGTAGTTGAAAACTCTTTTCAACATCAGTTTTCGTTGAACGTGTGGGTCGGAATTGTTGGTAATTGTTTAATTGGACCGGTATTTCTACCTGTAAGACTCACTGGCGAGGTATACCAGATTTTTTTAGAACAACTGCTACCTCAATTTATGAATGATGTACCATTAGACATAAGAAATGCAATGTGGTATATGCACGATGGGGCGCACCTCATTTTAGATTGGTTGCACGTAGTCATTTTCAGCAGTTTTTGTATATTTAGAAAACTTTGCATGTAATATTTCGGTAATAAAATATTGTTATTGTAAAAAATGTAATCGCACTGTATCTTTAAAACTAAGCGGCCTTCCAAAAATCACCAAAGGACAAAATAGTCTTAAAAAAACCCAAGGAGTCGCCCCTTGGATTTTTGGCCAATGTTTAATATTCACCCTGTATATTGTAGATGTGTATGCTCAAAAACCAAAAACGCGAAAAAACGACCATGTATGGATCCTCTGATTCGGCCACAAGTTATTTCTGGAAAACTCAAATAGACCACGACGCGTTCTGACAAAATCAAACAAATCACTGTTTGAGGATGACAAGTATTAATTACAGTGGTCAACAAATTTCAACTTTTAATTAATTCGATTTAAGAGGGTTCTCCAGTCGCAGGTACATTTCTGCCGGTCGAAGCACATTTTCTAGCAAAATCTTTTTTTTAATTTACAAATTTCAAAAAATCGCTCTGTAGCTGCAAGGATCTATATTTTATCAACACGCGCACAAAATTTCAACGAAAAATCTTCAAAAATAAAAAAGTTACATTCAATTCCGCACATTTCTGTACATTTTTGCGCGCCGTTGAATCTAACTTTTTTATTTTTGAAGATTTTTCGTTGAAATTTTGTGGGCGTGTTGATAAAATATAGATCTTTGAAGCTACAGAGCGATTTTTTGAAATTTGTAAATAAAAAGAAAGATATTGCGAGAAAATGTGTTTCGACCGGCAGAAATGTACCTGCCACTGGAGAACCCTCTTAAATCGAAAAACGCCATCTGATCCGCAATAGACAGTCTTCACAACAGCTACTCGTGTGTTATGCCGAGTATTGCCGAGCGCTTTCAAGATTACTTCATTACACTTTACAGCATGTAGTGGTCAATTTTACCACTGCCGTGGGTACCTGCTTGGGTAAGCAGGCTAATAGGGATCGAAAAGGGGATTTCGAATATTATGTATTTAGTGTAGTTCACTTAGTTATAGTCCTAACTGATCAAGCCATAACTTTCAAACGTAATTCTTTTTTATTTTGTTTCCTGGAAAATTTTTCAATAATAATAACACGAGAGGTGAAAATTTTGCCGACAGTAATTTTTGCGATTCCGATACGAGTTTCTGTTGCGACAAAAATAATGTGCTTGCACGAGTCATTACTTTCTCAAGCAACAGAAACGAGTCAATCTGAAGAGCAAAAATTGACGGCAATATTTAGACCTAGAGTTCTATTTGGCTTGACAATTTAACTTGTAAATTGTAATGTTAAATAGCTACAAAAAAATGTCGCTGGAATTAAGCTTCTACAAAAGTTGCCATTAAAATATATAATTGTCCTATTGATAGTTGTTTATTTTGAAATTTAATTATCTCATTGATGGTTCACAAAAACACAAGTTAAATTGTCAGTTATAATATAATAAGAGTTGAGATTTCGTCGGAAAAATTTACCGATTGTTATGAGAGTTCGCCTAGCAATTTTGCGAATGACATTGTCATAAAAATCACGAAACGCAATTGAGTGATTTTTGATCAATGTCATGAGCAAAATTGTAGAACTCGAGTCCACAATTGGTAAATTTTCCCAGAGAAATCTCAACTCGAATTATATTCGCCAGACTATTTCACGAAAACGCCCAAGTTATTGATAATGTGGTGGAAGGTGACAGGTACTTGAGGTATTTGACATGCAGTATTCTGCCACAGTGACTGCAGCAATTGTTATTTTTTCGCTGAAAAATGAGGTACGTTGTGTAATAGCGACTGTTCATTGGTCCGTAACCCCCGATAAAATTTTGACAAGTTGATTTTTTCAATTTAAATTTTGATTCCATTGTTGAATGATCACATATGATTGGTTAAAATCTATTTTTTGTGAAATAGTCAATTTAAATTTTGATTCCATTGTTGAATCATCATCGCCCTGATGATGCCAACATTGTTGGCGAAACGTGCGTTGGCAGTTGTAATAAAATTGTTTTTGGTGTTTTAGGGAAAAACTGATTAAAAGTACTGACCTAGCATCTCAATAAAGAGTAGTTATCACCAGTAGCAAAATATAAAATTTATTTTTGAAATTACATTCTTAAATTGTTACATTGAAGTGTATATATAATAATTTTATTATAATTAATATTATTTCAAAATAATTTTTAAGCGCGTTATTCATGTGTAAACACAATTCAAAAACATATTAAAAATGTGAACTAAAACTTTTGATGAAATACCCATCATTCCGGTTCCGTAGACAGTAATGACATTACAATTATTGATCGTATAAGGTCTGCATAACAAACAAATGCAGAAACATAATAATTATTATAAAGAAAAAGAAGACCAGACTTATTTATACACCCGCAGCAGCCTATTGGAGCGAAAAGTCTCGAATAAGCAATTTTTCCGTCTTTTGGGGATTAACGATTTCTGCCAACAAACAGTATAAATAAAATTCGGAAAGTGGACGTTCCATCTGGTTTTCCCAAAAATTATCGTCTCTACATTTTTTTCAAATTCGAGTCCACGAGTTGTCCAAATAATGAATTTTTCGGACAGACAGCGAAGTCTTAGTAATAGGGTCTCATTGGCACTCTTTGGGAACGGAACCCGAAAAATGCGAACGGACGTGAATCGATCGGTAGGTTCTTAGAATTATTTTGTCTCTCGCTTTCTCCAACGAGTGGACTGAGATAGACGTACCGACCCCGCCAGGTTCGGTAGAAGAAGTGATTTCCTTTGGTAGCGCCTGGAAGTTAGGCAATTGCATTCATATTTTTCGCAAATAGACGCTCGGGAACGTATTCCTCATTACTTGAGTATTTTTTATTTTGAGATGTACAGGGTATCAATTCAAAGTTAAAGAGTGTGTTAATGTCGCTACGTAGTTTTTTTTGTTCTAACTATTATTGTTTCGGAGTAATTCTCCGAGAAAAATGGTCAATTTTTAACTCGAATTTAGATTGATTTAAAAAAAAACAATTGCAAATATCTCTGCATAGCGATCTACCTTGTTTCTTTCTCCTTATTACTTTTAAAACCGCATGTAAATATGTATCTTAATTGATCTTCAGTACGGTATAACGTAAACGCCGTCGAATCTCAATTCTACGGATCATGGCGTTCCCCCTTAAGTGCGTTAGTTAATATTGTGTTATTCTTTTGAAACATATTTTCTAAATCGTGACAAGTAAGTTCTGATCGTTTTTGTTAGCCTATGGACAATTCATATTAAAAATGGAAAAAGTGGGTGATGCATGTTTTTTAGTTTTTTGGGATAACTCGAACACAATGGATATCAGGAAAACAAATGTATGCAAGTTGGAACACCAGTAACAATAAATCTTTATTTGCCTACGGGCTTTCCCTATCTCGTCTTGTTCTTTCCAACACATACCATCGCCATATTTGTTTTTCTTGTATGATATTTTCTCTCCCTCCCACCTCCATTCATTCTCTTCATTCCTTCTTTTCTCTCTTGTTAAAAAGCAATTTTTTTTCCACACTCACTTCTAATTGTTCCTTCCTTCAGTATTTTGCTAGGTTCTTTATAATTTCTTTCATCTCTCTTTTACCCTTTACCACCATTACCATATCCTCCGCAAACAGCAGGCTCCACACTCTACCTACTACACACCCCCTACTGGCGTTCTCTCTAAAATTCCATCCATATCTGCGTGAATATAGATCGTGAATATCAAGGGACTGAGGGGGAATCTTGCCTAACTCCCTTTGAATTAAAATTTAAATATATCTAAGTCGAACTCCACAAACTTTAATAACTGTAAAATTACTAATGGAACATGTTTCGGCAGAACACTTCTGCCATCATCAGCCCTAATTTAACAAGAGATTAATGATACAATTGATAAATTACAAGAGGGGTTCTTAACTTAAAGAATATAAAAAATTATGACATTGACGTAATTTTGAATTAAATTTCTTCACCTTTTAAAGATCATTTTCTCTTTTGGTACAGATATGTAGATGACATAATTGTTTTATTCAAAGGATCTGATTCTGAACTTGATAACGCACTCAGCAACTTAAATTCTTTAAACCAATCCATTAAATTCACCGTTGAAATTGAAATCAATTCCCAAATCCCCCTTTTAGACTTGTTAATCACTAGAAATAATAATACTTTTAAATTTGACATTTATAGAAAACCTAGTATCACAGATTGCGTAATACCTTTTGCCTCTTGTCACCCTGTTTCCCATAAATTTGCAGCTTTTCATTCCTTTTTCCACCGATTATTTTCTATACCACTATCAGATTCATCTTTTCAAACAGAACTTAATAACATTAAACAAATTACTTCAAATAATGGATATTCTTTAAAAACTATAAATAAATTATACTATAGATACTATAACAAATTCAAATACACACACTACTTAATTAAAAATCCTTCAGAAACAATTTCCTTTTCAAATTCATTAACATAGGTACTTTGGCGTCGTCTCAGAGAAATGTTCTAAAATACTTAAGAAAAACGGTTTTAAAGTTTCATTTAAAACAGATAACAACTTATCCAGATTTTTTATTAAAAATAAAGATCCATTAGATTACAAATCATCTTTAGGTGTATACGAATTAAACTGCTCTTCTTGTGAGTCATTCTACATAGGTCAGACAGGTCGCAAAATATCAGACCGTATTAAAGAACATTTCAGGCACATCTATAACAACACAGATCTTGATCCTCCACCATCAACACCTTCTTCTTTCGCCAATCATATATTAATAACGAAACATAGTTTTTCAAATTCCAAATTGATTCATAAATGCAATAATGGCCGGAAATTAGATTTTCTTGAGACTTTGGAAATAAGGAAAGCCTTGAAACTGGAAAACAGATCTTGTTTAAATGAACAGAGTAACTTCAATAATGCCATTATTAATTCACTATTTTAATTTTTCACCACTCAAACAAACTTACGAGATTCTCTTTGATCCATTTTTAATTTTTACATTTTATAAAATGTTGTTTTTACGAAATCTTTTAAAAATCATGTAACCCTTTAAAAACGTCAAATTTAATTCAAAATTACGTCAATGTCATAATTTTTTATATTCTTTAAGGTAAGAACCCCTCTTGTAATTCATCAATTGTATCATTAATCTCTTGTTAAATTAGGGCTGATGATGGCAGAAGTGTTCTGCCGAAACATGTTCCATTAGTAATTTTACAGTTATTAAAGTTTGTGGAGTTCGACTTAGATATATTTAAATTTTAATTTAAATTTACTCCACCTGGATTTAAGAACATTCTTCTGGTTTAACTCCCTTTGTTCTCGCAAACCATTCGCTTTCCCTCTCCCCTACTTTATGATGTATTTCTAGTGATTTTTGGGTTTCAATGTTTTACTAGATTTGTAACCTATTAAACAGCAAACATACAAACAAGTTTGTTTGGCTCAAAAATCGTGGCTGAATACACCCAACTTTGTGATTCGAGCAAAATCCCTATAGGGCCCCACAGACATCGTTCTTTTCCGACCGTTTTAACCGACGGGTAAGTCGGTTGGAACGAACGGACAATGGGCGAAAACTGTCGTGATTCACCGTCGTTCCAAAATATCAAATTGGTTTGATTTCTGTCGGGTTTCGTGCCATCCGGTCGGGTAAACACGATGTGTGTGGGCTAAAACCGTCGTGTTTTTTCAAAGGCGCCGACTCCCTTTGCCGCTACTTGTTACATACACTACATACGCTACATTAAAACAATCCATAATTATGCCAATCTTAATTCCTCCAATAAATTAACATGATCAAGGGTGCTGAGTTTTAACGGCCACTCTTTCATCCATTTCTAACGCCTTTTTCGCTCTTTTTGTCGTACAGCCAAAGCCTCCGCCACTGCCACCAAACATCATCGCAGAAAACTGTTGTGTGTGTGCATTGTCCAGCTCGTTCATCGTTCCAACCGACTTACCCGTCGGTTAAAACGGTCAGAAAAGAACGATGTCTGTGGGGCCCTTAACTGTGCGTTCGCCTTACTTTACACACGACTGTGCGTAAGGACATAGATTGCACGGTGTACAATTTTAGCTATTTAAATGATGATACAAAAAATGTTAAAAAAACAGACGATTTCAATAAAATGTTATATATTTGAAAAAGTTGCTTAAAATGGCAAGTTGTACCATTCCGGACATGGAATCCTGGCCACTACTGACGTTTAACTGACAAGAATGTCTCTGGTTCGAAGACGCAACAATTATAGGCAAATGACTCCTTTTCTAAGAGGTCGAATTATTGGCTTAGTCTCAAACCGAAAAATTGCTAGACGTTTGGGATATCCATCACTCGACGGTTATACGAATTTGGCCTGCGAAATCGGATGAAGGGGTCTAACAACATTGTCGAGGAGCTGTACGTCCACGTCTTTCAAATGGTCATGAAGATCCTCATCTTCGCCATATAGCAACCAGAGACAGATTTCAGCCCACGGGTTCCATAGGGATGAATTGGAGGAGAGATTTTCACAGAAGATTTTCTCAACGAACCGCTAGACTTCTTTGGTGACAAAAACGAACAAATTGGACTAAGAAATGTGGTCTTCAGCGATGAGAGTCACTTTTGTTTATGACGCCACGATGGCAGAGTTCGAGTACGCCGGTTTCGCGGATATGGAGAGGTCATATTTTATAGGCCTAACTCCAGGCATAATGCCATCACAGTTGGGGCTCGGTCTCCTTTAGTGTTTGTTCGGGGAGCATTAAATGTTGCTCGATACATTGATGAGATGCTTGAGTCCATTCTTCCTGGCACCATATTCCAACAGGATAATGCTCGACCGCATATTGCCAATGTGATTTTAAGATGCCTGAAAGAAACTCATGTGGAAATCTTATCATGGCCTGTACGATTTCCCGATGTATCCCCCCTCGAACATGTGTGGGATTCAATGGGGCTAAGTTTATTAAAGTCTCTACCTCGGCCTACTGACACTCTGCATGAACTTGAACAGCACTTAAGAGTAATACGGAATGAGATCCAAGAGTTTGATGATCTATTTTTCTATAATTTATTGTGAAACCAATTTTGTACTAAAATTTCAGACCTATAGCCTATCTCGTTCCAAGTGGTGCAATAATTTAGAAAGTCAGTCTATAATCATCCATTCACAGTTTATACTTCCGATTCCAAATCCCTAATAAGGAAAGAAAATCTCGAGATCCAAAACTAACACATTTTAAAAGATCAGAAACGTAAGCTTATATATTACAAATTGTTTCCATAATTATGCTGTTAATATAGAGAAACAATGAAAACAGCATGCTATCTAAATCGTGAATTTTTTCTTATATTTTTTATTTCGTGCGGTAATCTTGGAAGTGCCATATAATTTTGATTTCCATATTGTGTTTACCGGTGTATGTAATACAAAATAAATTAGCGCTCCATGAAGTTATTACTTGTGTTGATAAATAATCAAAACTATTATTTGTTAACAATCGTTCAAGTTTAAATATACAATGCAATATTCCCGTACCCATTTACGTGTACCTACATGTATAGAAATGCGTACTCACAAAATTGCTTTTAAGTACCCACACATTCTAGAACATTAACATACCATTTACCATATTTAAATTGGCTTTAGTAGCAAATTAAATTTTTAATTGCTGTTTTATATAAAGTTAAGAAATACACTTATTGGAGTTTCGATCTCCTCGCAGTGCTTTCTCCATAAGGTGTTCTTCGCCTTTCCCAGTCCTTTTGGCCTTTTGGCCCTGAGTGGGAAATTGTCCTCATACGCTCTCCTTATGGCTGTTGTAATGCATTCGTTCATCATTCGTCTCGAGGGACATTCTTTCAACCCCTGGACTAGTTCTCCTCTGTAGAGATCCCAGTCGCAGGTTCTTGGAGATTTAATATCGAAACTTACGTACCTGCTAATTACTAATATAATAATTAAAATTTAAATATATCTAAGTCGAACTCCACAAACTTTAATAACTGTAAAATTAGTAATGGAACATGTTTCGGCAGAACACTTCTGCCATCATCAGCCCTTAAAGAATTAATTCTTAATTCTTTAAGGGCTGATGATGGCAGAAGTGTTCTGCCGAAACATGTTCCATTAGTAATTTTACAGTTATTAAAGTTTGTGGAGTTCGACTTAGATATATTTAAATTTTAATTTAAATTTACTCCACTTGGATTTAAGAACATTCTTCTTGTTTACTAATATAATAAATAATAATAAATTGTAAAAGTGACTCATCCCTTCTGTTGGTCCCTGAGGTTCCCCAAACTACATACATGATGGGCATTGGAATCACAACAGAGCACCTGCGTATTGGTCATTTCACAATGTTCCACTTGCTGTTTAACCTCTGATGTTGGAGGTTGCCTCGCTTGATCGTATGGTAGGTATAAACACCGGAATATTATTTCCCTCTCTCTCCCTGCCAAAGTGATCTTTATCTTGCCTGCCATAAGGTCCTGACAGCTAAAAGCCCCCGGACTGGCAGTGTATATATTTATCTTTTTCTTTGCTAGTATGCAAGCTCTCGGATGATTCTCTCCTGGTCCTAGAAGTTCCCAATCGTTCCCCCATTCTGAGTTCTCTGATCTGGTTCTTGTATAAGCATGATGTCGATATCGTTTTTGATTATGCATGCATATTTACCTGTAAGGCCTTGAAAATGCCCACGATTTATTTCTACCCCCCCCCCCCTTCTTCAACCTCCATAACTTCGGATACCTACCTGCTTCTCCTAAGACTTTGAATATCATCCTGTAGAGGTTTAAGTAAAGCTTGCTCTGTCCATCTTGCAACCACCGAAAACGCACCTTTTGGTCGCTCCTTGTTTGAACCGATCGAGATCCATAATTCCTACAGTTTCACGAACCCACCACACACACACATCTACCCTTTTTAGATATCATAATACGTCAAACTAGTCAAAAACGTAACAAACCACAACACTTCAATCCCTGACGACTGTACAGTCATGCGCACTAATTTGATGACGTGAAAGTCCTTGAAAAAGGTTATACAATAATTCAATGCGAAAGTTGCCTAATTTTAAATCTTAAAGATGTACAGAAATTTATCGAAGAAGTGAATAAAAATTAAGTATGAATGATGACAAAAAAACTACTACTTAACTTAGCTTACGCTGGTTGCGACGCCTTTGACTGTCTGGAGCTGAGCTGTATGGTTGCAACAATTTTTGTTCCTACAATCACTCGAAGAAATCAACGGGAAGAAGAAAGGATGAAAAAGTAGCCCTCACTGATTTGGTGGGTGGTGATGCTAAACTGGTTGGAAACAATTAAACCTGCACAGTATAAAATGACGTCGTGAGCTTACCCCCTTTCCTAGTTTCACGATACTCACAATTTTATTTTAGTCTGATCAATGTTCTAGATTGATGAAGAGAGTGGTGTACCTGATACCTACCTAATTATTTTTTAGCTTTTAGTACATTATCTGCATAATTATTATGATTATTTAAAATAAAAGCATGGCTACTGTATTCTACTAGCTAAGCCCTTTCATTTGATAGCCATATTGAAGGGGGTGGGAAAAAAATTTAATTTGCCATTTTGTCTCGGCGGCCATTTGGATTTACAATGATACTGAATATACATAATTGTATTGTCATCAGAACTGAAGGTGTGTACCAAATTTCAGATCAATCAATCAACAGGTAGAGGGTAAAATTTCAAAGACTAGATTTGACCCACACAAAATTTCATTGCAATTGTTTCAGTGGATCCAGAGATTTTGTGAGTGAGTATTTGGATTTTACATATAAATATATATATAATTATAGATTTAGACTTGAATGCGTTTTCCAGATTTTTTTCCAGATCTTTTACATATACAGTGTGGAAGCTAAGTAACGCATAAATTCAGTAATTCCGTCGATATTAATTTTTTGGAAAAAATCTCCAATGTAGGTATAGCGATTACAGGTATACAGCAAATATTTTCAGTTTCTTATGTGATTTGTTTTTATGTTATGACGTCATCGGTTTTTTTTAATGACACCCTATATAAATTCATTAAATTGGGAAAATGAATGTAGCTAACTTTGAATTGAACTGAATGTTTTTCTTTAAAGTGATTACATTTTTTCAATCCTAAAACTTATTGTTACACCATCACAGCATTCTAGAAAATGTGGGGGGATTCAAAAGTTTTGACCACTCATGCTGTGTATAAAGAATAACATTACTTGAACGATTAAAAAATATGGAAAAGCCACTTTTTATTCTCTGTTTAGATAATATATTAATGTTTAATACATATTAACAACTAAGCTCGGTAAATAAAAATAACTTTTTTCGAAAACAGTGCACGTTTCATCACAATGTAAATGATCCTGCTTTGAGCATCGTTAGATACGGCTGGCGACGTTCTCCGTGCACGAAATCCTATCACTAGTTCTGCCTTGCCTGGTTTCGTGTGAAATATCACACGTTTTACACCATCGCATGTTGGTTTTGGTTATTTAATCTTTCAAATTTATCATTTTATACAATAAATATGACACTTTGTTAATATCTACCGAACAAGTCATATGTAAATTAATTTATCCAACACCTGTTTATTATGAAGTCATAATAATGCCGATTTTGAATCTATTATGAGGTCTATAAGACACATGTGACTTATGAACCCATAATTCAACGGTTTTCTAATTTGTCATAGAAATTAGTTCATAAACCAACAGTTTTGAACGTCAAATCAACCTCAATTTTTTTTGGGTTTTTATGAATGTTTTAACAACTGTTACAAAAGGAGGTGTTGGATAAAACTATGTATTACACTTGTATAATAAATACCTATAAAACATTATATTAATTCTTCTATATTGTACCAACTTTTAAAAATAAATAGGTAAAAAATTTCTATACCAACGCTTTTTGTCGAATGAATATTTCACGTATAGATATAGATAGATTACTTTACGATATGTACAGTTTATTATAAACTATTTATATAAACCACTAGCTAACCCGACAGACGTTGTCCATGTCCAAATTTCAATAAATTTGTTTTTGGACAGATCGCGAAACAACACAAAAGTAAAAACAAATGTAATTTTTAATTTAGGCTGGAATGCGTTTTTCCAGATTTTTCTACAGATTTTCCCGATTTTTATTTCCAATTGAAAATATTCAATTGAGTTATTTCCATCGCCGGAGCATAACGAACAAAACAAAAAAAGAATCAACGAAATATGTCGTTCCTATCATCAGTTATGATCGAGAGAGCATTTATTCAGTTTGTCCGAATTTTCCCACTTTACTTTGTAATCGTCTCGAATTTATTTTATTTTCCAAAAAACTTTTCCATGAGCATAACGAACAAAAAAAAATAAACATATCCATCGTTCGTATCGTGAGTTATGGTCTTGAGTGCTTTGAAAGCACTTTCAGTTTTTCAAAGCAACTTTTCCAATTTTTCTTTCATTGAAAAGCTTATTTGGACTATTAAGAATAAATATTTAAAAAAAAAGCCAAATTGGTCCAGCCGTTCTCAAGTGATGCGTTTACCGAACGAACGACATTTCACTTTTATTATACAGGGTGGAAATTAAGTAAGGAATAAATTCAGTAACTCCGTTAGTACTTGCACTAGAAATAGAACTTAAAAAGCATATGATAGGGCTAATTATAGCACATCCGAGGAACGTATACTAATTTTTTTTCATCACTTTTTTTTGACAGTTATGACGTCATCAATATATATTTTTTAATGGTAACCTATGTTTTTGATTTCACATTCACATAGAGTTTTTTATTCTGATTTCAACGTTATGAAATACTCAATAAGTTACATAAGGAAAAAATAAATAAAAACGGCACTAAATTTCAATTGCAACATCGGCTGCTGCAACATCAAGATCAACTGAGAAGACTCGAAAGAAAGAAACCTTAACACTTGGTGTAGTGTTTTGGCAGAGAGTACTTAATAGTATTTATACCCGACTAACATCTAGATGACTATTTTTGTCACGCAAAAGGAAGGTATAATGGAGTATTTTTCTCACAAGTGATATAATGATAAAAAGGGGTGAATTACTATGGTTACACAATGGTAAGACATGAATTATTTTTTGAAACGTCATTTTGACACTTTCATTAATTTTTTGATTTTACAACAAGAAATTACACGTCGGGCATAAAACGTCGTATCTTACACGTGACCGAAATGACATTGTAAGCTCGTGAGATGTGTATCACTCGCTGACAATGAAGCATTTCTGTCACTTGTAATATAATCTACTATTTTCAACACCTGTTTATTATGATGTCATAATAATGCCGATTTTGAATGTATTATGAGGTCTATAAAACACTTACTAGTTGGTAATTGTTTGTGTTTGGTCTTAGACCAGTTTTAATAATATTGTAAGGAAAAAGTTTCAATTATGCAAATTTTACTAAAGTGATCGGTCCAAGATACAACGCCTGCTAAAAAAAAATCAAGATCGAAAAAGTATTGATTTTTAACATTTTTCTCATAAACGGTAAGTGTTATCACAAAAATAGGTGAGACAAAAATGTAGATCATGCAATTACCTACAGAAATTGTTTTTATACTTGTTTTTCCTACGAATAACAAAATATTCTGGAAAACAAAATAACTTGTTGGTGAGGAATACTAAACCAAATAATTAGTCCTGTAGCAAATTTTCGCTTAGTTCCATTACACTCCGCAGCACCCTCTCGGTTAGCGCCACCTAGCCAACTCTACGCGCTGTCCGCCCGAGTTTGCGCCTACCCACAACCCCGCTATATAAACGCCTCTCCTGCCAGTCGAGAGGCCGAACACACCTTCTCTCTGAAAAACCAACAGCACCCACTGCTAACAGCATTATGTGTAATACTCTTTATTGTAATATGTAGGTATAATTTAGTGAACTAAACTCGTTATAAGTGGCGCCCAACTCGATGACGAAAACACGTTCGAAAAAGTGACAATTGTAAAGTTGTGTAAACCACGCTCGTGTCGTGTGACAACGAACTATCCAGTACAAAATCGTGTCGCTAAAAGGACCTTTTGTGCAAAAGCGGCATCACGCCACTTCCTGAAAACAAACCAACTAGCAAATAATACCAAGCAAGATTGAGTCCAACTGCCCCAATTAGGAAAAGTCCACGGCTGAATCCAACAATGGCGATCCAGATGTCGACGGAACAATTTCAAGAATTGGTGCAGAAAATGGCGAATTTTCAGCGAGGGGGACGTCAGTTCACCCAGGTGGTCCAAAGCGGCGGTAGACAAATTTATCGCAGCCATCACTATATTTAAAGAGATCGAAGCCATATCGGACCAATATGCCCTCAACGGGTTCCCATTGATCCTCACAGGAGAGGCCGACCAGTGGTGGAGCGGCGTCAAGGGGCAGACAGATCACCTTTGCGGCCGCCGTCCAAGCGATTCGGGATGCATTTGCGCCGCAACGCCCGAATTTTGCTTCCTGGAGCCAAGAAGCATGAGCCGCCCGGCCGTAGAGATCCAGATCTACGACATTCAGGGGACAGCATTTATCGACAGCGGCGCCAAAACGAGCCTCGCCAGCTCCCATTTGCGACAATTACTAATCGCACGTGGACAAATTTACGCCCACTAAGATACATTTCGTCCAGGCCGACGGACGACCTGTCATAAAATCCGTTGAGACGACGACGCTCCCCGACAATCTCAAGGGAAGGATCATCGAAACTTCTTTCCTAACGATTCCCGACGCCGTCAAAACCCAGTTTTTTTTGGGTATAGACTTTTTATGCAAGGCCGGAATGGTAATTAACCACGCCCACCAGCGGTGGCACTTCAACGGTCAGCGTCATCAGACCTACGGATTCATTCCCAAAGGTGAGACACCCACCCTAAAGCCGATTAACGATTCGCTGGCGCTGAACTCTCCACTAACACCTCACCTGAGGGAAGCCCCGAAGATCCCAGTCTTGGACGACATCTTTGCCGAGTTCCGACTCCCACTCCGGTAACACCCCTAGCCTCTGCAGGTGCCGACAACGTTATGTCAGGAATCACCGACGGCTACGTCCCGGCCCCATTGCCGCTTCTCGCTTCCTCACCGAGTGCCCTTCCGGAAACCATGAGCCGCAGCGCATACATTTTCCGAACGCTCACATGTACATGGACTGGTATCGGGGAAATTGCCCCCGACACGAGAGGAAGAACTCCTGTTTCCCCGTCAGGATATGGCCACCATGGATGTCCACCTCCGTCCTGACGACGAGGCCCGGTGTCTATAAACCTACAAAAATTACGGCCTCTTTAACGAGACAGGGCAACCGTCGCCTCCTACGGAACATCGCGTTGACACCGGCGACCATGCTTCGATCTCTAGCCCGCCTTATCGCCTCAGTCAGGTCCGCAACAGAAATTATTGAAAAACAAAATTGACACCCTCCTTCGGGAGAACATTATAGAAGAGGGCGAGAATACATGGGCTTCCCCCATCGTAATGATCCCAAAGCCCGACGTACGCTTACGCCTATGCGTCGACTACAGGAAACTGAACGAAATCACTAAACCCGATTTATATCCTCTTGACGACCTGCTTTACGCCACCGGGGATGCATGCAAGCTGTATATCAACCCTCGATCTCAGAAGCGGGTACTACCAAATACGTATGCACGAGGCTGACCAGGACAAGGCGGCTTTTATAGCCCGTATATACCGTTCCCGAAAGATTCCTTTCGGGTTGCAAAACGCCCCGGCCACGTTTCAGCGTATGATGGATATATTCAAAGTCGCGGTCGACGGTGTGAAGCTACTCGTTTATCTCCACGACATTATAGTCCTATCGCCTACATTCGATCAACCTCTCAGAAACCTATCGCGACGTTTCGACCAGATGAGAGCATCCCGCTTGCGAATGAACAGACCAAAGTGTCATTTCGGATGCCAACAAGTCAAATATCGGGCACCTCATCACGCCCAACGACATTGCCACCAACCCAGAGAAGATCGTGACCATCACTCATGTGCCGCCACCTATTAACGTACTTCAACTACTAACGTTCTTACAGACTTGTAATTGGTACCGCCGGTTTATTCCCCGGTTCGCAGATGTAACTAGGGGCCACTAAGGAAAAAGCACACAAAACCTTAAAGACTGCCCTTAAACCGTACAGACTTCGAACAGAAGCAAGCTCCTACGCTTTGGGGGCTGCTCTGCTTCAGGGGGAGGGACCCGACGAGAGACCCATCGAATATGCAGAGGTGAAGTACAGTACAACCGAGCGTAAAGCATTGGCCATCGTCTATGGCGTGCAGAAGTTTTGCTGGTACCTGGAAGAAGCCTCAACACTGGTAATGACCGATCACCAACCATTAAAGTGGTTAATGACTTAAAAGCGCCAGCGGACGCCTCCCCCGATGAACCTTGCAGTTACAACCGTACAATCTGATCATTGAGTACGCACCCGAGAAAGCGAACGTCGTTGCCGACACGCTATCCCGGCCTCCAATACTTGAAGAAATTCCGAATTGCCAGATCAACCTAGTATCAATTGATTTGCCAAGTAAAGGAACAGTTGCGTAAGGAACAATTGAGAGACCCTAAGCTCAACAAGATTGTTTCCGACTTCGAGTCGAACAACCCTGAGGACCCCTACCGATGGAGAAATCGAGGGTATTTACTAACCCAGAGTGTCCTATATAGATACTCACCGAACGACGACACGGAACACCCCCAACTAGTGGTCCCCTCGAAAGACCGGATACCGTAACTAAAGAAATTCCACGACGCACCCGACGCCGGCCATTTTGGGGCCGAAAGGACGCTAGACAAGCTAAATAAAAACATTAAAGACTATGTTGTCCTGAGTGCCAAAGACACAAAGCCAGCAACCAGATACCCGCGGACCTTCTCCAAAGACCGGTACTTCACCAACGTTGAGGTACTTTCTATCGACCTCGAAGAATCATTTCTCAATTTTATTAGTGGCGTTATGCAACATGTGTGCTACTGTCTAAACATAGACCAGGCCTTCACCCCAGTGTACCACTCCGCCGCCAACATGGTGGAGCGAAAAACCTAGACATGAAGACCATACTATCCATCCTGATTGGATCCACCCACACCGATTGGCCATCTAAGTTCCCGTCAATCCGATTTGCCATAAACACTGCGTTAAATGAAAGCCTTGGATATTCTTCCGCCTAATTGACCTTCGCCAGACATCTACGGACTCCAACCGACGTACAGCACGATATACGCCCCATCATTAGAAACGAAAACTTCATACCTGAGGTCACCCCTAAGCTTCTACAAATGGCGCACCTCATCGAAGAAGCCCGAGGAGCCCACAAAAAAGTCCAAGACCGCCAGAAGTCCTATGGTGACCAATCTTGGCGAGCGACGCCCCGGTACCATCCTGGAGATCTGGTGCGTGTAGACTCCCATACCTTGAGCCAAGCCAGTAAGGGGCTCACCTCCAAGTTTGCTACGAGACGCGATGGGCCCTACGTCATACTCGCTGAGAAGGGTCCCTGCAGCTACGAGATCGCTTCCCAATAGCAGCCCGATCAACCTCTAGGCACCTATCATTCATCCGCCATACGCCGATACGTCACCAGCCCTAAAGAGTCACAGCCGGTAGCCCCCATATGCCGTCGTGGGAGACCCCGGAAGACCCAGCCTTAATTTTAGAACCTCCGTCGGGACGACTTCCGATTCTGAAGGGAGAAATTGTACCAAATTTCCGCGTAGTTCCATTACGCTCCGCAGCACCCTCTCGGTTAGCGCCACCGAGCCAACTCTACATAACACACCCTCGCTTTGTCCGCCCGACTTTGAGCGTACCCACAACCCCGTTATATAAACGCCTCTCCTGCCAGTCGAGAGCCAGAACACACCTTCTCTCGGAAAAACCAACAGCACTGGTCTCCGCTCATTATCATTGGGTCTTTGTATTTATCTTGACGTGTAATACTCTTTATTGTAATATAATTTATTTCATACTGTCTCATATTTGTTAGTTTTACGTCAGACTTTTGAGTCCGGAAAATGGGATTTTACAGTACAAGTCCCGTAAAAAAAAAATTACAGGACCCAATTTATACGCAGTGTTACAATCGTTTAAGCTTAAGTACTTAAGTAAGTAGCTTCTTTAGATTTACGAAAAATCTCCGAAGAATATAATTTTCTTCCATTTCGTTTTTCAAAAACAAGTTTAAAACCAACAAATCAAACAGTTGTCATAGATACTCAATTGATAGTAATTCACGTTATAAGTCCGGAAAACTCATTTTTACAGTAACGAGTCGAAATGTTTACAGACGAGGCGACGAAAGAGCCGAGTCTGGAATTTTTAAACAAGTTACTGAAAAAGTTTCCGGACGTATGTCGTAATGCGTTTTATTTCATGCTACAGATACTATATCATTGTTTTCATTTTAAAAAATTAAATTGGAATTCAGAATTTAAACATCAATGAATTGAGTATCTATGACAACAGTTTGATTTGTTGGTTGTATTTTTTTTACAAGACGTACTCATTTCCGGACTCAAAACTCTGACGTAAAACTAACAAATATGACACAGTATGAAATAAATTACTATAGTGAAATAAACTCGTTATAGTCCTAAAGTAACACAAGGTACAGAAAACGTGTCCTGCTTCTTCACAATAACATAAATTATTATTACTAAATAAATTTTCTCACAGAAATATTAAAATTAAGCATTCTTCTATCGCTTCTATTGCTTAAATTAAAAAAGCTAATAATAAAATAAATTATAATTAATAGAATTTAATAGTGTGAAACTCTTAACAAGCTCTAATTTGTAATTCCACGCTCATTTTCCAATAAGTCTGCTGTGTTACCACTTGTTTCAATTTCAATAAGTAGTGAAAAAAAATAAAAACCAATTATAAATGAATGAAAAGCTATTTTAATTTAATATAAATACACCTTGATCTAAAATTATGTAATTAATAAGAAATTCTAAAAATTATCATTCTCTCAAAACAACAATGCTAAATATAATATGGACCATGATTGGTGAAACTTTGTGTTTGACAAAATGGAATTTTCAGGCAATCATTAATGACATTTTTGTCGATTTGGGAGAACACAGAGTATTCATGTTGTTACCTGTTTGATTAAATTTAATCTAGGTTCTATGCCTTATGCGTTAGAAAATTAAGTTTCAATATTTCCTAATTCCACCATTCGCATTTATAAAGGGCGAGTGAATAGTGCGTAGATTGTGGCTTTACTAATGAAAATAGAAAACATGTTTTGATGTCATCATATATTACTATCAAAGTTGCACCGACTAAAATTATTTTCAGCTATATTTAGTGTTTCACTATTCCAGGACCGTACTCAACTTTTTTTTTTAATGGAACCATATATATTATATTTTTTTCATTTTCTGAGTTGCTGTTCTAAATGCTACAACTGCATATATGTTTTCTAAATTTGGAATACTTGGCAACCTTATTAATTTTTAGTGAAAATTTTCCAAAAGTCATGTGATCATTTTAAATTTTGTATCAGCATTATTATTAAATATTTAAGATTGAAATTTGGCATATCGATAGACAAAGCTTGGGTCTTTCGGACGCTGCTAATACAAAAGGATGTTATTGAACAGAGTGTTCACAAAAACCGACTAATTTACATATTTGGACATCCATAACTTTCTGATTTTAAATGGAACACCCCATATTTTTCCAAGACTTTGGATACTTGTCCTTACTGAGATAATTAGACTTATTTGAAAATAGCGACAATATCTGGCATTACATTCACAAGAAGTAGGCTTTGAAAATATTTTTATAGCAATCCAAAGTGTCAAACAAGTTTTAATTTTCTTTTGTCCGTTAATAACTTGTTTTAGTGATCGTATTTCTAAGAATCTATTATTTGATAAAAATGAATTTTAGTCAGGAAGAACCTATTGATATAGTATATTCCTTGGGTGCGACAACACAAACAAAAACGTTATGTGCAAAAGGCCGAAACCGGTAAATTTTGGTTGTGAGGAGGGCACTTATATATTGTATAGTTTCAGACCTGCAGGTACACCCCCTTGGCCGGGGCAGTAGCCCCCTCAAAAATCTTAATTGGAACAGGGGGTTAAAAAGTCTTTTTGAAATGTCCATTTAACCTCTTTTTGGTTATGTAGTAGTTTTTTATTTCTACGATTAGTTTTTGAGAAAACCACTTGTTTTGCAGCACATCCAACGTTCATGTTTTTCCTGAACAACATTGTTGTTAGTAAAATCAACGCTTATGAATGTGAACTATCAAAGAAATATTGAGATGTTTTGATGGAACTAATGTTTCAACAACTGTTTAGGTCAAGTAATCAGTTAAACTTCAATTAATAAGTAAAAAATCACACTATGAATGATAAAAAAAAACTTCAAAAATAAAAATACTATCTTTTAAAACCCTTGAATTTTACAAGAGGTGCTCGAAATGAGCACCGTTTTGTCCCAGGCAGTAGTTGATCCGGTTTTAAAATTCGTTGTCGTAAGTCTTCCAAATTAGCCGGTTGTGTTTTGTATATCACAAATGGCCCAGAGAAAAAATCTAAACTTGTTAAATCTGGTGATCGTGCTCGCCACTCAATTGCACCGCGCCTGCCAATCCAATGGTTCGGCAATCGGTTGTTAAGCCAATTACGAACGTTTAAAGCATAATGTGGTGGAGCTCCATCTTGTTGAAAGACGCACTCATTTTTGTCAAACATTTTATTTCCTTCTAAATCTTACTGATTTTCTATTTCCTCGGTTATTAAGGGATCTACGATGTTTTCTAACATATTCAAGTAAATGTCACCCGTTAGTGTTTCATTTATAAATATGGACCCAATGACGGCATCCCCAAAAATCCCTGCCGAAACTTTCAGTTTTTGCTGAAGCACATATTTTTTGTTAAGTTTGGGTTTGCAGTGACTAAATTCGACATAATCTCACAAAAGTCTATTCATCTGTTGTAATCATCTTCACCAAGCTCTTGGACAATTTTCATTTTATAAGGATGGAACTTATGAATTTTTGTCACTTTACGAACTGATGAATATGAAAGCCCCGTAGCTTCAACAGTCTGTGCGCAAAGAATTAGTGGGATTGACAGTAATGAGGTCTATTATACCTCAATTTGAGTCATTTCATTTACCACTCTGTTACCATGTCTTTTCTTATTTACTAGCTATCCCGTGTCTGTGAATTTTAATTTTTGCTTATCTGGATGCCTATCATTAAAAACCTTTGATGTGGTTCTAGCACATTTGTTTTGGGAGCCATATAAATAAAAGTAATTTCAACTTTTCAGCAACTGACTACACCATTTTCACCCCAATGTGCGCAGATTTACTTTAAAACTGAATAATTGTCAATGTCAATAAATAAGAAACAGTTTTTATTTCAGAAAATACTTGATAGCACCTTTTTAACGTTTTCCTAAAATCTAATCTTAGAAATAAAAAACTACTACATAGTCAAAAAAAGGTTAAATGGACGTTTCAAAAAATAAACTTTTTAACCCCCTGTTCCATTTAAGATTTTTGAGGGGGCTGCGGCTCCGGCCAAGGGGGTGCACTACACTAATTAAGTGTCCCCCTCACAACCAAAATTGACCGATTGCGGCATTTTGCACATAACGTTTTTGTTTTCCAGATATTTAGGGTGGATCGTTTTTAAAAAATCACCCTGTATATTATATAAAAGTTTTTTTAATTTTGTGTTCATTATTGTTCATGATTTACCCAGTGATTTACCCTAACGTTTACAGACTTCATTGTCGAAGTTGCCAAAACTTTGTTTAAAAATTAATTAATGATATTCTTTAAAGGCTGATGATGGCAGAAGTGTTCTGCCGAAACATGTTCCATTTATAATTTTACGCTGATTAAAGTTTGTGGAGTTCGACTTAGATATATTTAAATTTTTTAATTTAAATTTACTCCACTTGGATTTAAGAACATTCTTCTAGTTTATAAAACTTTGTTTAACTACTTTTAATCAGTTTTTCCCTAAAACACCAAAAACAATTTTATTATAACTGCCAACGCACGTTTCGCCAACAATGTTGGCATCATCAGGGCGATGATGTTTTTGGTGTTTTCGGGAAAAACTGATTAAAAGTAGTTATCTACCACCAAAAGTGATCCAGACAATTGTTTTGTTTTTGAAAACTTTGTTTAAACAATATTTTTCCATCGCTTTGGCATTACACGCACCAACACTAAATTTGATGGAATATCCAAGAATCACAGTATATATTTCATGTATATTTCTTTTAAATATGCCAGGAATGATCCAGCTTATCACGAGTTATTAATTCCTTGAATCAGGAGTAATTGGGCGATTATTTTATCGGTTCGTTTGCTGTTTAATTGGGTATGCAGCATGGTGTAATGGAACGTTTTTGAATGGGTTACGGAACCGTGCGCTAGGTGGGTAATCAGGCACCACATAACTTTCTACCACATATTTTCTGCCTATACCATAACTGATGTGTACTTCATAAAATAATTAGCAACACACATTGTACTATCGGTAGCCTAGTAATAATAATCATGTGCGGCTAATTTGTTTAGTGTGGCTTAGTTATGAGTCTGTGCAACTCTCTCATCTGTCACTCGGGGGTCAGGAGCACGTTGTCAGAAAACGGCGGCCGCGTTTCAGAGATATCCTTCAGTATTTGTAACGGCCCATTTCACTCGCTAATGATGTAGACTGCGCGTCTCGTTTCGCTAGTGCAAACATAACTTTCTTTTTCTTTGAACATGATATTGCATTAAAGGACCTGAAACTCACTTAACACTCAAAGCGTTCGATCGTTTTCTGCAAAAAATAGCTTTGTTGTAGGAAAATGGTTTATTTGGATGAAATGTACCTATTACCTTAAAGCAAATAAGTTGCCGAAAAACTTAACCTATTATAGGTTGTTGTAGCGTATAAAATATAACTACACAAACTAGAGATACCTAATTAATGACATTACTGGTGCTATGAGAATGATGTCAACAATTCCTAAATTTATGCGTAGAAGAGATTCACAACACAACATGAAATCAGGCTGTCAGTCTGTAGAGAAAGTCCTAAATTGTTAACGTGAATAATAATCGAGACCAAAAGTGATCAATTATTTTACATTTTGAATATCAAATGTTATGGAATTACCTAAACAAAGTATCCAATATAATTCATTAGGCTACAAAAATAACACCGGTCGACACGATTTTTGGGTTTGAGTTTTCTCTTACGTAATTAAAAAAGGGAAAAATAGTTTCAAAGTTTGCTTTTGTAGAAACCAGAGCGATGTTTCGAATTATAAAGAAAATTACCTGTTTTCTCAGAATATTATTGTATATTACATACTTTTAAACAAATTTTTACTATACATATACTTTTATTCAAGAATTATAATTAATAAGACTAAAAAATTCTGTAGGTATTGCACAATGTTATCAATGTTGTACATTAAAATTGAAAAACAAGTTCAAAAATGAATATTTTTTTGTATTTTTTTTATTTTTGCAAATATTTCGAATTTATTGTTTATTACGAAAAATCATTAGAATCCAGACCAATTGGCATTAATTCTGATGATTGTTCCGTATAATAACATTCATTTATTTATTTACAGTTTTTATCTTGATTCCGAATTCATTAAAATAGGTTTCATAAGCTTCACAAAGCTTTAAATTTGTTAGCAAAGAAAATTTTGTGCTTCTTACTTTGATAAATTCACCGCAAATAAAACAGAATAAATCAATATTATCATATAGTTTTGACGCCATATATTGTTTCAATGTGCTGCTATTTGCTCATAAAATCAATTAAAAGCTTCAAAACTTAGTTATCGACGTAAAACTGACAAAAGCAAAACAAAGTGGATTATAATGGTTTTGTTTTATGCATAGAATCAGAATTTATGCATTAAAACATAAAGCCAAAGAAAAAATATTTTTTTCTCGACCTGTGTAATAGTTGGCTTTTAGATATAATATAATTTTTTGTTGATCACTTCTTAAGTCATCTTTTTAACATCTGAATCCATGAATATGAACATCATCTTAAGATACGTTTCCCATAGCAACGTGTTTTAACATTTTCAAAACACGATATAAATCAGCAACACAACGTTCTGTTTATTGCATGCTATTTATCAATCATATGAAAGTGAAATTCACATATTATGAAAGTACATATTGGCCACTGTCATGACTGCTGGATGATGACTAGGTGCTCGCAGAGAACTCGGTCACATTGCCAGAACTAGAAGAGGCATTGTTTGTAGTTCCCTCAAACACCTTCTTGGCAATTTTGTTGCGCTTTTCTACAGAATCTTCAATGTAACAAATGATCTAATTTCAATGGGAAATTGCAAACTTACCTTCTCATTTAAATAGGCAAGAATTACCTCTTCTGTTACCGAAAAGGTTTTATTTTCTCTCCAATGACAAAAACTTGCATAAACCTTGTCGTGAGCAGCTTTAGATTTCAAACATAACAAAAATCTTTTCGGTAACAGAAGAGGTAATTCTTGTCTATTTAGATGTAAGGTAAGTTTGCAATTTCCCATTGAAATTAGATCATTTGTATTGAATTTATTTGATTTGTAGCATTGTACTTTGAAGATTCCTTAGAAGAGCGCATCAAAATTGCCAGGAAGGTGTTTGGGGGAACTACATCTACAACAAGACTGCAAGCAATGCCTCTTCTAGTTCTGCCAATGTTACCGAGTTCTCTGCGAGGACCGTGTCATCATCCAGCAGTCATGACAGTGACCAATACTTTCATAAATGTGAATTTCCCTTTCATAATAAATGATTAATAAATAACATGATGTCTTAATCGTTTTAAAAGTTGTTACAGATTCAAATTTAAAAATTTTAAAACACGTTGCTATGAGAAACGTGTTTTAAGATGCCGTTAATGTTCATGGATTCAGATATTAAAAAGATGACTTAAAATGCGATCAACAAAAAAAAGAATTTAATGGGTAGGTACCAAAGGATCACCCAAAACTCCAGGATAATGGGGAAGATAGTTGTGTTGGCCCTTGATATAATGTTCTTCTTGGCAATTTTTTAAATGTTACAATACGACCGGTTTCAGCATCTTATGCGATCCCATCTTCAGGAACATTAAAACATGTTAAAATATTATACTAAGGATGTTATTAATACAATTATTTTAAAAAATTTGGCTTGTCCACCTTACCAAATTTTGTTACATTTCTATTTGACATCTGACAGACAGGTCCCGTATGACGAAATATCAATATTTTTGTGTACTTTTAAAGTCAACTTTAGAGTCACCTTTAACATGGAATATTTCGTCCATAAGGTAGACGAGGGGACAAACTTTTTCTTCATATTCAAAAAATAAGGTAACGACACGTCTTCATTTACTGCTGTTGCACCTCTTTTCACCCTGCACACATTGAAGTCGGCTATAATTGAAGGGTGACATCTTCAGCCTCTGCATGCAATGATTTCTGCGGGTAGACTGCGGTGTTCCTCCATTACTTTAAAAGAAGCACACAAATCTTCAAATAATTTTTTCGCAAATTTTGTTTCAATAAACAGAAACTATACCATCCAACAATTTTTTTAAATAAATTCAAATAATTGAGACTGCATAAAAGTGTCGCTTGTGGATAAAATGTTGTATTGCATTCGTGTTTTACTTGCATTTTATCCACTTAAGAAAATAAAATTAAGTTATTTATTTAAAATTGGCCCTAAAGCAATGAATTTATTATAACACTTCGGTGTACGTTGAACATCTTTTTGTTACAATTGCATTGTTTATTCCACATTTTTGCAAAACATTAATTTATTAGAGCCCAGAATAGATCTAAACGAATGAATATCGAATTGTTATTACTAAAACTTCAGAGGTGCACGGGTGGGAATAATTATGACTAATCTCAAAATGACTGCCTAATTTAAGTGCAGATTTTGACACAGCTGTAGGTATTCAAAATATTTTGAAAATAGTTCTCTAAATGATTCACGATAAAAGAAGAAATTATTTATTTATAAATTGATAAAGGTCACTCGCACTGCCGTCGCAACATGAATATTAACTCTTTCACATGTCTTACATAATTCTTGCAACAAATTCTTTATTGTTTCAGAACATAAACCTCAAAAACTGAATTCTCAAGTTTTGTTCACTATCCCTATATTTTATACGCACGAAGAGAACGAACACGGAGATATTTTTGCTAATAACATCGATCTGATTTAGGTACATGCCGCGCAGCCTCCTTTACCCTTTGGATTTTTGTGCAATCATAAACGGGTAAAAAAAAACTTGCATTAATAATTTGTTTTCGATGGGAATACCATAAATAAACAAAGCTTTATCTAAGTTATCTTTTTTGTGCCATTAGCCCTTAGTGCACTTTCCGACGGCAATATACACACAGCGTAAAAAGTTTTGAAGCCGTCCCCATATTTTCAACAATGATAATGGAGTAAAAAATTCCAATTATTTCATAAAATTCGTTACTACGAATGTATGAAAAACAATACATTTTGTTTATTTGTTTAAGTGTAATAATGGAAATAATAATAATAAAAGAAAATGGATCCAAAAATGTAATTTACTAAAATTGAAAATTTCTACTTTCATTCTCCCATTCCTTTTCAGTCGTTATAATTAGCTCCTGAACTAACCATAATATTCCACACGTACTCGATTGGATTCATATCCGGCGAGTTTGCTGGCTTATTTCGTCTTTGCAGATTGGATGCTTCTTCTAACACATTTTGGACCCTTCTCGTGCCGTTTGGCAGAATACTATCCTCCCTAAAAATAAAATGTTCTTCAAGTTCCTCTCTCATGGACTAAATAATTTTGAAGGTAAATGTTTCATGTCAGCGATTGAGGTATATGAATAAGTGGGGCCCTCCGACCAGGCATAATACTCCTTGAAAACATCACACTCCTTTTCTGAAAAAGAATGACTTTTAGCACAAGCCAGTCTCGCTGTACATTCTGGTTCCCTCCATACCCTCGTACGTCATAACATAATGTTGAAATTAAACTTAACATTTTGTTTGCTTTACAAACAATATTGTCAATATGCAGTGAGAAAGACAGATGTAAAGCTATTTTTCTAAAAATGTTCATATTGTCAGCAAAAATTAGAATATGGCTGTGATTAACGACATTTATAACATCGTTAATATGAAGGGAGAAAAGGATTGGACCCAAGTGCGGTACTTGAGAAACACTCGAAGTAACATTTATACATTAAGATTTAATTTCGTATAGAACTATATACTGTTTACGATCATGCCATGATGCCATCAGAAATGACCAAAGCCACGATAAGAAGGATACCGAGTCCATTCAGTTTGTAGAGTAAGATTTATCTACACGATCTATACGATCGAATGATAACAATATGTATAATTGGTAAAACTTTGTAGCCCTAGACCTCTATTGCGGGTATATCATAAAAAATCGACTATGTCACGATTCTTTCTTGCACTTACTAAGTTACTTAACTTTCGGACGTCCACTAATTGGTCTTCTTTCTCATTTCCAGTCCAGTCCATTTTTTGGAATGACCACAATATTCTGTTAACAGATAATCTTGGTATAACAAGTGTTGTTGAAAATCCAGAATTGGATGAAGACAAAAATAATTTTTTCCGATATTTACACGACATTGACAAATTTTAACAAATCTAGTGCAACCAGTAGACGATAACATTATGGGTTGTTTTCCACCATCATAAAAACCGGCCATTGGTATGTATTTCGAAAAAAAATATCCGGATACCTAAAACTTCATGCTTTTATTTTACAAGGGGGGTGCAAGAGCTTTGACGCTGTGTGTATTTATGGCATATGAGACAGAGTTGGAACCAATTTAAGTTCATTGGATGATTTGCTTTATTAATAAGTTAAAATATGCTTCTCTTATAATATAAGCTTCCGAGATCTTTTTCTGGTAGGATTCAGAGTACAGACCCAATAATTTAAGACACTTATTCACTTGTACCGGAAAGATTATAAATAAAATAGTTGCGATTGACTGTACTGACGGTATTAAAAACCATTGTATTTTTAGATTTAAAAGTTTTCAGTTCGCCTACAATTATGCTTGAGTAGAATCTTACAGAACCAGTAGTTGTAAATGGAATACCGCAATAGAAATGTTTTACATAGTACAGAAATACCAAAATTCTAAACAATTTCTAACCCAAAAAAGTTTCATCACAAATATAGGATTTATTTGTGGTTTCACTAGAACACTTCTTGCACTTTGTATACAATGAGTCATGTTTTCTACTTTGCCACAAATATGGCAATACAATTATTTCATGTTAGCTGACCCGACAGACGTGGTCCTGTCCAAATTTCAATAAATTTGTTTTTGGACAGATCGCACAACACAAAAGTAAAAATCAATTTATGTAATTTTATTTAATTTAGACTGGAATACATTCAATTGAGTCGGTTCCATTCCGGGAACAACTTTAACGAACAAAGCAAAAAAAATTACGCATATCCATGGTTCGAATAGTGTTCATTCAAAATCCCATCTCCAAGTTTTTCCCGAAATCCCGAAAGAACCTTATCTGTACCATTACGAATATTCTTAAAAAAAAAAATTGCCAAATCGGTCCAGCCGTTCTGAAGTTATGCGCTTACCAACGTACAGCATTTCATTTTTATTATAAATGTAGATTGATTTCAATTACTACTACCTCCTTAGGGCTTAGGTGGGACGAAGAAAAAGGGGAGTTAGACACAGAAATTTTTTGAATAAGAGAACAAGAAAAAGACGACAGGGCAGAAAAGGGAAAATGAATACGGAGAGGAATAAAAGAGAAAAGGAGCAAATAAGAATATAATTCTGGAACGTAGCGGGAATAAAAAACAAAGAGAATGAATTTTGGGTGTATTTGAGAGAATTTGACGTAGTGGGAATGGTAGAACCGTGGGTGGAAAAAAAGGGGTGGGAAAAATTGGAAAAGAGAATGCCGAAAGAGTTTAAGTGGAAGTGTCAATATGCAGAGAGGGAAAGCAAGAAAGGGAAAGCTAAAGGTGGGATAATAGTGGGGGTGAAAGAAGGACTGGAAGAAGAAAATGGAACTGAAGCAAAAGAAGAAAGAGGGATTATGGAAAGAACGGTGAAAAGTAAACAGAGAAAATGGAGAATTGTAACAGTGTACAGCAGAAGTATGAAGGAAACGAAGAGAATAATAGAAGAGCGAGTAAAAGAGCAAGAAGAAGGAACTTTGGTGATTGGGAGGGATTTTAATGCAAGAATTGGGGGAAAAGGAAGACGGATAGCAGAGGAACAAGAAACAATAGAAGGAAGATCAAAGATGGAACAGAAAACGCAGAAGGGGGAGTACTGATTAGCTTAGTAGAAGAAAGAGGGTGGGACATACTTAATGGGAATTGCACAGGAGATGAGAAAGGGGAGTACACGTATATTGGATCAAAAGGGGACACAGTTATTGATTATGTTATTGTAAAAGAAGAAGCATGGGATGAAATAGAGAAATTCAAGGTGGGAGAAAAAATGGAGTCGGACCATATGCCTTTAGAAGTGAAGACAAAAGAAAGAGAGAAGGATAGAGAAAGTGTAAATGAGTTTAGAAGAAAAAATGTGAAGAATATTTGGACAGAAGAAGGAAAAGAAAATTATAGAGCAAGACTTAGGGAGGCAAAATACGAAGAAACAGAAATAAACGAAAAGGTGAGGGAACTGAGCGATAACATAAGAAACGCAACAGAAAAAAAAGAGATAGAGATAAGAGAGAAGATGGAAGAACGTGGAATGTGGAAGAACGAGTGGTGGGATAAAGAATGCAGGGAAAGGAAGCAGAAAGCAAGAAGGAAACTAAGAAATTGGAAAAAAGAAAAAGCAACTAAGGAAGAGTACAAGAGAGCACGCAAGAGGTACAATTTAGTATGCAAAGAGAAGAAGCAAAAGAAACGGATGGAAGAAGAGCTAAAGATGAAGGGTATAAAGACGGAAGAAGAGGTATGGAGATAGATAAATAAGGAAAGAAAGAAAAAAGAGAGAGAGTGAGTGATGGAATTACTATGGAGGAATGGAGAGAGTACTTCAGTGAGCTGCCAGGGGGTGATGAAACCAGACAAGACAAGGAAAAGAGACAACAAAGAGTGGAAGAAATAGAAGAGATAACAAGAGAAGAACTAGAGCAACAACTAAGAAAACTGAAAAGAAAAAAGACACCGGGGAGGGATGGTATACAGAATGAAGCGTGGATATATGGAACGGAAAGGGAAATTGACAGGTTGTTAGAGATAATGAATGGAGTGTGGAAGGGAGAGGGATTCCCCCAAGAATGGAAGGAGGGGATAATATTCCCCATATATAAGAAAAGAGAAAAGGATACAGTCAGTAATTATAGGGCGATCACTCTCCTAAATACTGCATATAAAGTATACGCGATGATTGTGGAAGAGAGGCTGATGAAGGAAATGAATGAGAGGGGGGTGTGTTACCAGACGGACAGGCGGGATTTAGGAAAGGTAGAGGGACCATGGATAATGTATATATCTTGAATCACATAGCAGGAAATGAGATAAAAAAGATGGGTGGCAAGATATATGGATTCTTTGTGGACCTGAAGGCGGCTTTTGATAATGTGGAAAGAGATTTACTGTGGTAATGCTTGAGAAAGAGAGGAATAAATGAGCATCTGGTAACAAAAATAGAAGAGATATATGAAGAGACGATAAGTAGAGTGAGAGTGGATGGAAGGGTGGGTAAATGTTTCAAAACTTATAAGGGAGTAAGACAAGGTTGCCCACTAAGCCCCAGCCTGTTTGCAGCTTTTATTGGAGATATAGAGGAGATGTTCAGGAAGGGGCAGGCAGGGGGGGTTGTAGTGGGCAAAGAAAAAGTGTGGTCTTTAACATATGCGAATGATTTGGTGGTGCAAGCAAGAGAGGAGAAAGGTATGAAAGAAATGATAGGAAGCATGGAGAAATATATGAGGAGGAAAAAGTTGACGGTGTTCAGAAAAGGGGGTGGTAGGAGAAAAGTAAATGAGTGGATATGGGAAAAAGAAAAAATTGAAGAAGTGAAAGAATTTAAGCATTTAGGTTATGTGATGCATGAAAGAAACACAACAACAGCAGATGTGAGAGAGTTAGTGAAAAAGCAAATAAGATAATAGGAGCTGTATGGGGAATAGGAGAGAGAAAATTTTGACATGATTTTAGAAGGAGAGTAATGATGTTTGATAGTTTGTTGAAAAGCGTGATGATGTATGGAGCGGAAATATGGGGATGGAGAGAGCAAGGAGGATTGGAAGGGGTGCAAGGAAAATATATGAAATGGGTGCTAGGGGTAGAGAGAGAGACACCGGGGTATATAGTAATGGAGGAAACAAAGAGAGATGGAATAAGAATAGAAGCAGGAAAAAGAGCAATAAGATTTGAGGAGAAAGTGATAGAGAGAGGAGAGTGCAGAATTTTGCAAGAGAGTTTGAAAAAAAAAGGAAAGAAATAGGAAAGGAGCATTTGTTGAAGGAATGCGTAGAATTGAGAGGGAGAGATGAGAGTAGAGAAGAAATTTTAAATGAGGATGGAAAGAGAGGGAGGCATATTTCGAAAGAAACGGGTATGCAGGCGCGGAGATAGAAAGAATGCGTGAGAGAGGCAGAGTAATGACAGATGAATTAGTGCAGAGAGATAGAGATGTGCAAGTGCAGGAAAGAAGAACAAGAATTAGGGAGTCTAGGTACAATGGGAAGTATGAAAAAATAATAACGGAAGAAATGCCAAAGTACCTAGAAAGAGAGTGTAGAAAAGAGAGAGTGATAATAGCAAGATTTAGATGTGGAAATGAGGAGAGAGAGAATAAATATTGGAGTGAGGATAATGATAGAGTATGCAGGATGTGTGAAGAAAAAAAGGAGACGATAGAGCATTTGTTGAAGGAATGCGTAGAATTGAGAGGGAGAGATGAGAGTAGAGAAGAAATTTTAAATGAGGACGGAAGAGGGATCGAATGGATGAGGAAGGTTGAGTGGAGAAGAGGGACAATAAGTAGGAAGGGATAAAAGCTGCTAGTTATTGTGTTGAATTATTGATTTATTTAGTTTTATTTATTATATTATATTTTATTTTATTTGAGTTATGGGAAATGTATCGGATACTTTATAAACCTGTAAAGGTAATAAATATACATACTACTACTATTACTACCTCCTTTGAGGTTGATGATTGAGGTTCCTGTGCAAACTTCCATTTAACTCCTTTTCCTTTTTTGTTCTGACTTGTTTTCTTTTTTCTTGCTTGTTTTGTATTAAGATTCTCTTTGTATCTTTTGCATATTTACTTGAATTTTTCATATGCATTTTTTACTCATAGAAAATTGGAAATTTTCCACCATTGGTATTTAATTGTTTTTATGACAAAAGAAAGGCTCGAAGTTGTCCAAACAGCCATTATAAGATAGTTAGAAGAGGCGAAACCAGAAGGTCTACAGTGCGCTTTGAAAAGTGCACCTTTAGAGCAGGGTACATATTGATGTCCTGCACCGGCGAAGGCAGTGCGGTCTGCAGTGCAGTGCCCTCCTGCAGAAATCCTGGATAAACGCCGAGATCGTTCGCGGATTACTACACAAAGACCTTGAGACCATGAGAATTCTGCTCTGCCCCGATGACTGTGTTAAGCCTCTTCTTCACCTAACGAACGTTTCCGCTCGTTCGCGCTGCCAGCATTCGCGGTCGCTTCTTTCGTCAGGTGTAGGAGAGGTTTCGCAGCGAGCGAGCAACAAATTTATCACCTAGAAAAGAGTACGAATGCGAACGAACGTTTTCGACCCAGTGCCGGTAAATTGAAAAAGATCAAAGAACTTTCGCAGCGAGCGTTCGTCAGGTGTAGGAGAGGTTTTTAGTTTCGCAGCGAAAGGGTGGAAACGTTCGTTAGGAGATGAGAGGAGACGCTCGGTACTTAAACTATTCCCACAAAAATAGTAAATTTACAACTTTGATTATTTAACAATAAACCCCATAAAATAAATAAAAAAAGGTAAATGCAAACCATTGCACGTACCTCAGGTAGGTGGGCCCGTCAAGGACCGTAATACAATATTTCTAATAATTAATTAATCAATAATAAAAGGTTTTTTCAAATGTTTCTAGGACTTTGTAAACCTCCCACAAAATTTAAATTGAATTTAACTTCAATACCCACCGTGCGAACGAGTGAAGCGTGAGAAAATGCAACAAATTACCTCGAACGTTCGTCAGGTGTAGGAGGGTGTCACGAACGTTGATTTCTTTGCCAGCAGCGACTGCGAAAGACCGCGAATGCTGGCAGCGCAAACGAGCGGAAACGTTCGTTAGGTGAAGGAGAAGCTTTGAAGGTCCTAACGGGCAACAACGGCGGAAGGAGTATGCTCAGCCTACATTCCCGGCGAAGAAAAAAATGTCCATCGCAGTTTCTTAGAGAAGTTATCACTTACTCCGGAACAAGGAACCTAGAGATGAGCCTTTATTAGAATTCATTCTAAAGGAAGTGATACAAATTGCCAATAAACGACAGGAAGTACTAGACGTAACCCTGTGCTGTAACAAAGCACACAGCAACATAATCAAATGGTACGTATTAGAAGAGCCAACGTTCTTGGATCATAGGCAGATAAGATTCGAACTTCAATCACCACCACTGATGGTGGAAAAATTCCGGAATTATAGAGAAACGGATTGGCAGGGATATGTCAAATCCCTCATGGAATCTCTCGACTAGAGCAGATGCACGAGGCCATAAAGGATGCCTACAATAATTATTGTCCTGGACGGGTAAATAAACAACGGAATAATACAGTTTGGTGAACGACTAGAACGACTGAGAATTTACGGGAGAATGCTATTCAATAAAGCCAAGGTCAACCACAACTGGAATACATACAAAATAACACTGACGCAGAAAGAAATCCTAAAAGCCAAAAGGGACTCCTGGGAAAAGTTCTGTCAGAAGTTAGAAAAAACTCATGCAGCCTCCAGAATCCACAAACTTCTGGCTAAAGAGGGAGCTGCGAACAGGGTAGACACGATAGAGAAATGTCTAAGAAAACTGACCAAAGCCCACTTTCTGGGCTCATCGATTTTGCCAAGTAGGGAAGGACTTACACAATCTGAGGAGGAACTGAAAACTTACCACCAAAGTCATGGGCTTTAGACAAATTTAAAGTATGTACTTAAATCCACAGAGGTGGACGGGATCTAACCCGTACTCTTACAAAGGGGAAGGACGTATTAATCCTACTCATGTGCAAAATATACAGGGTTAGTATAGCTTGACGTTAAGTGCCAATAGAGTGGCGAACGGTGAATGTTGTATATCTACCGGAGACAGGTAGACAGGTAGATTACTAGAGCATACACCAAAGTCATTCAGACCCATTAGCCTATCCTCTTTTCAACTGAAGACGTTGGAAAGAGTCGTAGGTACGTACATAGAAGACTGACCAGAAGGCCATTGAGCGAACGTCAGTACCAGCCGAGAAAGTCAACGAACAGGCTATTATTCAAGTCAATGGAAAACAAGAAAATTGCTCTAGACACATTTCTGGATATAGAACTAGCATTTAAAAATGGCTCCAAATGCCGAGCTAAGAGATAGGACAGTGGTGTCCCAGGTAGGCACGGATGCCATAGCGGCACAGGCGAGGAGAGGCTGCCCACAGGGAGTAGTGCTATCGTCGCTACTATGGGCAGTCCTGGTTGAAGACCTAATTTGTCCAAGAAGGCTACCATTGTCTCGAGTATGCAGATGACCTAGTATTGGTAGCCCGGGGAAAGTTTCCAGGGGTTATAACAGAGCGAACACAAAAGGCGCTTATTATGGTGGACAGGGAGGAAGGGCTGTCGATCAACCCCAGTAAAGCGACAGTGTTTTTTTCACAAGAAAAAGGGAACTATACACCCTAGGCCCAGTAGAACTAAGGAATGTACAGATCTCACTTGGAACAGAGGCAAAATATCTCGGAGTGATTTTTGACCAAAAGCTTAAGTGGAATCAACAAATACAAAAAATAGCGCATCGCTTTGAGAAGGTGCTGACAGCTATGCGGAAAGAATTAGGGATTGAGCCCAAAACTGATTCTATGGCTATATTCTATGGCTTGAATGCCACAGGAGCTATGAGAACTGCCCCTACGGCAGCATAGAAGTCCTAATGGACTTCCCACCCCTACATATTCATATTCGCGGAGACACTAAGGCAATCATGTACAGACTAAATAAGGAGCAAAAACCCATCAGTCAGAGGCACGGTGGGGCATAAATAAAACTCTGAGAGGAATAAGAGAGGGATACCGTTCTCGGGATGTCCAGTGATGCAATTACTCCACGGTTCAAGTTAGAAAGAAATTTCAGAAGAAAGTCAGTAAACTAAAATTATATTTCGGCATCCATTCCTTCAGATATCACTGAGATAATAACAACGTAGTCCGGTCCTGTGCTACCTCGGTCACAATGTTTAAAGCGCATTCCCCTTCCCTGCTGTCCCGGAAATTCGAGTCATTTTGTGCTTCGAGTTGTCACATCGCACCACCGCTGGTCTGGTTTGTATAATAAATTCTCCTTATTTATATCAATTTATTATACACGCTAACTTAAGATGTGTACTATCTTTGCTAATTTTCAAAGTAGCATAGGATTATGAGCAGCAGGTCATTAGTTAAAGAAGGACGGCGCAGATGGCATCGCCAACAATATAGGCGTGATTCCACTGTTCGCACTCGATCTCCAAGCCGTAGCATTTCGAGGTCATGGGCGCGCTCTTGCTCTCAATCTTGGGGGTGGCGGCACATAGATCGGGGACAGAGAGAACCGACACGGGTGCAAAGCAATGATGGCCGCCCGCGAGGCGTCGCGTTGCTTCCTCGCCACCCCGCCGACTCTCCGCTAGCAGGAGACGCCCAACCTGCCGTCGAGGACGATCTCCTCTCCATTGAATTGGGGGATGACATGCTAAGAATTCTAGGAGGCGAAGCACCCAGTCAAAGGTGCAAAAGCACTTCCGGCTATCTGACTCCCGATTCTTTAACAGGGTGTGGTCTCCTGTTTTTCCTCGCTACCGGCTACCGCGCAATTGCGACAGACTGATGCTGCCGATCGTCAACCCGGAAGTGGCAGCCATTATGTCGGCCGCCCACACACATCGCGTGGCTCACTTTATAGGTTCCTAGAAACAACTCGGCGCACCACTGTCCGCCTTAGGAAAAGGTATTTCACTCCTACCTTTTCAGGCCTGTATCAGACAAATAAAGGTTTTGCAAAAGAAAGAAGGGTTTAATACTCGATTCTTACACCCTCCAGATCAAGAACCTTTTCAACCCCAAAAAAAAAAATCTTTTCTACCCATTACACCCAAGAATGTGCAATGTGAGTTAATTAATTGGCCTCCTAGCTTGTGGACGCAGAGCCGTCAATTACGTATGGTTTTATACCAAGTTTTTTTTTTTTTTAGCGAGACCAAACCACTAGTTCTTCGACAAAATAGATTACAAAATAGGCTCAAATGGGCATTTCACGAGCAATGAGACAGATCTCCGTTGGTGGCATCAGAACATACATAAGGTTTTTAGTGCCAAAAATAGGAAATTTGTCCTAACGATTTTTCGGATGTCTCCCGTAGGGGTTGGGGTGCTGGGAGCACGAAACGCCCTTATTCGTGATGGACATTGAGCGATCGTTTTTACATAAATATTTTGGAGTTACAGGCTTAGGACTTCAATGTTTTGCTAACATCAAGTCTCAAACACCGTTTGTGGTGTTCCAGAGCTCTCAAGAGTGGCCCACCAAAAAAAATATAAACATTTAGATCGTGAATCCATTGTACCACAGGAAAGTTTGAAGGAAAGTTTGAAGCACCAAGCGTCAACTCGTTCGCATCTCAGTGCAAAAAAAAAGGCGTTAAATAACTTCATGCTTTAGAGGCCCTGGCGTCTTTGGCGTCAACGCCTTTAAATATGACTGGGGCGATTTTTATTTTTACGCATTTCTTCCTTTTGTATTACTTAATGAAAGATACAAAAATAAAAAAAATTCTCCACGACCACGCAGAGGGAGGGCATTCCTATTGTCGCCTATTGGATCTCTCAACCCTGGTACCCCCCTTTTTCACCCAGGTCTCTGTTAGCACTCCAATCGTGTTTCCTCCAGGTGAACACAACCTGACTTGTCCTTTTCACCAACTTTCATCCACTGGGGCGACAAATTTTTCTGGGGGCCACACGTGTCTCAACGAAGGTTTCCGCCGCTGTGGCATCCCCGAGAAAGTCATAGAGACCATGCTCACCTCTCTAGCTCCCGTAACACTCACAATACAGTTCGTGTTTCCAATTGGCACTTTTACTCCTCCCAAAGCATTTCACCATTCGCAGGCAAGGTTTTGGAAGGTCTGATTTTTCTTCCAACACCTCTTGAGTCAGGGACAAGAGCGATACGGCCTTTTTAATGCCTATCGCTCGGCACTATCTTTCCTCCTGCCAGGACATATTCGTGAAGATCACAACATCACACGCTTCATAAGGGGCTGACGAGTTTACGTTCTGCCCGTCCTCGATATGCAACAACCTGGAACCCACAACAGGTGCTCCGGCTCTGGCAAGACACATCGACATACACCTTGCCGTATTTACCCAGGAAGCTTGTTAGCTTGTTGTTGCTGACTATTGATGGTCATCGACTAGAAACAATTTCCCTGATACGTCTCTCGGGCTTCGCTAGCCACGACGAAGGTGTTCATATTCTCACTTCGGATCAATTAGTCGTCGCTTTGGGACCAAATCAACTAGTCTTGGATCCAATATTTTTTTCCAGGAAACCCAAGACTTGTTTGTGGCTTAGTCCATCTTAAGCTACATTGATATAACGTACTTAATTAATCAGAACGAGGACTTTTATACAACATTTGTTCAATTTTATCATCGCCATCTGCTCGAACCGTCATTATGCAACCACCATTTTGAAGTTCGTTTTCGCCTGAACGGCGAGAGTATAGTATAATTTTATTTATTTTCTTATTTTATCACTTTTCTTGGTTCCCGGTTTTTAAAACCATGTCCAAGAACCTTTTAAATGGACCGTTTTATTTGGCAACTAAGCTTTAAACATCTACGTTGTTATTATCTCAGTGATATCTGAAAGAATGGATGCCGAAATATAATTGAACGATCAAACGAACTTACCTGTGAAGTTCGATCGTAATTATATGAGGCATCCATTCCGAATATATCACATCCCACCCTTCTCGCAACCGCAGTCGCAAATAAAACTCATATATGTACTTTCAAACAAAGACACGAATGGCCGGGACAGCAGGGAAGGGGAATGCGCTTTAAACATTGTGACCGAAGTAGCACAGGACCGGACTACGTTGTTATTATCTCAGTGATATCTTCGGAATGGATGCCTCATATAATTACGATCGAACTTCACAGGTAAGTTCGTTTGATCGTTTAACTAAAAGATTCATATGACCTCAAGCAACGATTTTCCAAGTGGCAATTGACCACTGTGTGAAGGAGTTATCAAGGAGGGCGTGCAAGCCAAATTATCGTCAGATACTCTGACAGCTAAGCAGCACTAATAGTAGGAATAGATAATTCCTAGGTACCTGGTCAAGAGGGCTTCAGGATAATGGAACGGCAGACGAGCTCGCTAAGGCAGACGCTATAGGCATCTGAGCCAGTTAGGTTTGGCAGAACAAGATATGTGCAGATTTCGCCAAGGAGAAGAAGAAACAACCTGTGGTCTGTCACTGTCACATCTATGGTGTGTAATCAAAAAAGAACAAGCGTTCTCTGAAGACTAGCGGCAGTTGAGATACACCGAGAAGGCCATCTCCTGAATCTTAATCTAATATGAATTACAAAATTGTTCATCAAGAATACCTATGGAAATTGAACTTTTAAAAATCATGTGTCGTTTAATATACGATGTGCAAAAGCTTCCAAAATTTTTAAGGTTAGGTTACATAAAGATATGTTGAAATATTCGATAATTCGGTCGGTTGGATACAACACGATCCAAGCCCATGAACAATAAATAATTATTAGCTACCAAATTCCCAAGAAACCAAAAGAAGAAATAAAGAACTTTCAAATAAAAGAAAATAAAAAATAAATAAATAACTACTAAAAAATTCAGAAGCAACGGAAAAATAGAGACTATAAAGGATAAAAATATTGAAAAAGTGTAGAGTGATGGCCCGAATACTTGATAGAATACTTGATGCAGTGAAAGAAAAATGTGGGGTTACGAAAAGATAACCATAACTTTAAGTTGTCCATAAAATCCATCATTCCTTATAAAATACGTTGGCAATGGTAACATACTTTATAACCATTTAAAATAAACTTTATTCAATAAAAATTACAATTATGAAAACAGAAGTTGTCACTTCCGAAGAGTGAATTGCTCGCTTGGGACTGTAAAATTTTAGTTCAAGACAGGGGACATTATAGAGAAATTACACTTGTATCAAGATACGTCAAGATAACGTCTTCCGTCACTTCATTTACATTTCTTTTTTCGATTTACATTGTTTGAAAGCCACGTGCACCTTATCATATGCATATCTTGATTTTGTCCGCGATTCCTTGCCTTTTTGTAAAATTTCATTAGGAATGCTTTTCATTTTGACAAACACAATTTTAAGTTTAAAAATAGAAATACTGAAATTAATAGTAGATTATATTAAAAGTGACAGAAATGCTTCATTGTCAGCGAGTGAGATCTTTGAATCACGAGTGCGATAGCACGAGTGATACACATCTCACGAGCTTACAATGTCATTTCGGTCACGTGTAAGATACGACGTTTTATGCCCGACGTGTAATTTCTTGTAAAAGTTAAAAATCAAAAAATTAATGAAAGTGTCAAAATGACGTTTCAAAAAATAATTCATGTCTTACCATTGTGTAACCATAGTAATTCACCCCTTTTTATCATTATATCACTTGTGAGAGAAATACTCCATTATACCTTCCTTTTTCGTGGCGTCATCTAGATATTAGCCGGGTATAAAATTACATAAACTCAATTCATGAAGAAAGGAACAAAAAACTTCAATGAGTTTGAAGAGGTGATTAATTAATGAAACACTGTCATTCCCAAAACGAACTTAAAATTTATTGCGACCTAAATGTAGGTTTCGGCCATCTTAAATCAACTAAAAGGCCATTTTCAAGCCAAATATAAAAATGAAATAAACGAAATAGAAACTAATTACATTCTAGTTGGATGGTAGATATAAAGGAGGAAAGCCAGTCTTCGACCGCATGGTGTGTGAATTGTGATCCAGTCGTCGACCATGTGGCCGAAGACTGGCTTTCCTCCTTTATATCTACCATCCAACTAGAATGTAATTAGTTTCTATTTCGTTTAATTCATTTTTATATTTGGCTTGAAAATGGCCTTTTAGTTGATTTAAGATGGCCGAAACCTACATTTAGGTCGCAATAAATTTTAAGTTCGTTTTGGGAATGACAGTGTTTCATTAATTAATCACCCCTTCATATAACTTCAACCCAAATGTGAGATTATGGACCCTCTTCAACCTTTTTCAATGAGTTTGCTAAAATCTATATAATATATAAAAGAAAGTCGTGTTAGTTACACTATTTATAACTCAAGAACGGGTGAACCGATTGGTGGGGAGGTAGCTTAGAACCAGGAGAAAGACATAGGATACTTTTTGGGCCCAGGGGGGCCCTTGGGCTGGACCGATTTTTCGGGTAGACCAATTCTTATGAATTTTTTTTTTTTTGTATATTTGGTAGATATGAGAATAGGTGGTAAGCTATTTTTCACATAGACATGGGGGCCCAGGGGGGCCCTTTGGGCTGAACCGATTTTTCGGGTCTACCGATTTTTATGATTTTTTTTGTATATTTGATAGGTATGGAAATAGGTCGTAAACTATTTTTCACATGGACATGGGGGCCCAGGAGGCCCCCTTAGCTGGACCGATTTGTGGGGTCGACTGATTTTTTGTTTTTTTTTGTATATTTGGTAGGTATGAGAATTGGTAGAAAACTATTTTTTACATGGACATGGGGCCCAGTGAGCCCCCTTGGGCTGAACCGATTTTTTGGCTCGACCGACTTAAGAAGGGCTTTTATGATATTTGATTTGTTGGATTTGTCTCCGCCCCGAATAGCAGAATAACCATTGAACCATGGGCAGGGGGCTCAGGGGGAACCCTTATATCTCAAGAACGGCTAGAGGGAGTTTTATGATCTTTAATTTGTTGGATTTGCCTACGCCCCACATAGCAGAGTTACTATTAAAACATCGGAAAAATTACAGGGGACGGGGAGCTAAGTACAGGGCAACGACAATAACAAAGCCCCTCTGGTACAAGCCACCAAAATTTGTCGTACCGGGCTTTAAAAATGAAAATCGATTTTTATGGAGTAAACTCCAAACTTTCACTTCTGATGCGTGTGAACTCCACACACAAATTTTTTGATAATATCTCGAGAATGGATTGACAGACTTTTTTCAAGGGCGAATAACTATTAAAACATTAGAAAAATTAACGAAAAAAATTTTCTCATACATTTTATACGGAATCCGTATATAACGCCATCTTTGATACATGACAGAAACAAAAATAAAAAATGGCGTTGTATGCTGGTTGCGGTAATGCCAGTAGATGGCGTTGTGGGCATTATACTTTTATAAAAAAAATGAATTTAATTCAGCTAACAAGTTGCCACAACATTTATTGATTCTGAGGCGGTACAAAGTTCGCCGGGTCAGCTAGTAAAAAATAAAAGCTCCAGAAACTAATTAGAAAATTAAGAAAATGGAAGCGTTATAGTTAAATTTAGAGGAACTGACAAAATAGCAAATAGTCACTTTTGGAAATTTGAAAAATATTAGCAAATATTGTTGGGATAAAAATTGGAAAAAAATTATTAAATATTGATAAAAAAAAACTTGGAAGAGTATTTATGCTATAACGGCGTGTACTTAATTCATTTTACACATCCAATAAGTTACAAAAGATCTCAGTCATTTGATCATTGAAAAAATCTTCCAAAAACATCTTTATATTGTCTAAGTTGCGGTCATACTTGTAAAGTCCGACTTAAAAATGTGCGACGTTGGAATATTAAAGTGACAGATGCTCCATGAAAAAATACAAAACAAAATATTCATAAAACAGTTGCATTACTTTAATCATTATTACTTAAAATTTTAACAAAAATATATAAGAAAATGAAAACTAAATAAATCATTGAATGGTTCAGCATGTTTTTATACATTCGTTCTGAAAAATGTCTGCAATTATTTATTTGTTTGAAAAAAAAAAACTAAATGAAATATCTAATGTTGTCTAAAAGCAAATTCATTCTGTTGCTCAAGTTTTATGTCTTGTCTTCGACTAATTTAAATTTACGCTTAATTTAATATGGAATTTAGATGGCTGGGCGGCTATAAATAAATCTGTTGTAAGGAACAAAACCATTAAGTTAATGTGGCCCTATTTTTAAAATTGTTTCTCATTAAAACTATAACATGTTCTTAGGAACCTTCAAGTATTATTAAACAACTCGATCAAGAGTAAAGTAAATTAAGAAATTAGCAACAGAAAGCGGTACAATTTTCTTTTGTGCTAGTTGAAAAAAAATACATAATTTGGTTAGAAATTCATAACTGCATTATTCGTAAACAAATACGAATTCTATCTATAGCTATTTATTATACAAGTGTCTTATAAGGCAAATATGTCACGAAAGAAATGTCAAGCAAGCTCTCGTGGCTAATTTTTCTTGAGACTTATTTGCTGTTAACACACGTGTGTAATACATAGTTTTAACCAACATCTCCTTCTGTAACAGTTCTTAAAACATTCATCAAAACCCAAAAAAATTTGACGTTCAAAACTGTTGTCTTATGAAATGGTTGCTATAACAAATTTGAAAACCGTTGAATTATGGGTTCATAAGTCACTAGTGTCTTATAGACCTCATAATACATTCAAAATCGGCATTATTATGACTATATTATGACTTCATAATAAACAGATGTTGGATAAAATAAAAATAACTTTTAGAATAATATACTTCGGTCGGAGAGTGGCAAACAAAATATTTCCTACTATACTACTAGCTTTAATATTTGTTTTTAATTTTTCAGATTTTCATGCTTTTAACACCCGAGAACTTGAAGACATATCTGAGAACTTGAAGTTTTTAGAAACTTAATCTATGCATCCAAAAACAGGTATCTGAGAATTTCAGAATCTGAAGTTAATTAATAAAAACTGAAATTATGAGAAACTTAGATCCTAAGAAACTGAAAATTTGAGAACTCGGAAATCTCAGAACCTCTACACTTGCGAATGAAAAGCTGAGATATAAGAAGCTAGAAAACCTGAGGAATGAAGGACAAGAAAATTCTAAAGGTTAAAGTTGTATTGAAAATAAAGAACATTCGAAAATCTAAAACTCTACGCAGAGAAGCTGAAAATTTGGCACGTGAAATCTGAGACATTGAAACATTGACGACCCGATAATTTAAAAGATAAAGAACTTAAAAACAAAGACAAATTTTGTAGCAACCTGAACCGGTAAACACCTAAAAACATAAAAACTTGAGAATCTGAACGATAAAGAACCTGAAAAACTGAAAACTTCGAAAGGAGTGTATATAAAATATTTTGCAATTACTGAAACAAAAAGGGAAAAAGAAGAGTATTCTATGGGGGAGAACAGCTGGGATGAGTGTAGGAAACTGAAAGAGTAAAAATTTGAGTAACTTGAGAAATTGAAAAAAAAAATGTAATCTTGAACGTGAAAAATCAGTTAGGAAAATAGTATATTATTCACGAATGTGTAATTATGGCAATTAATCATGAGAATGAAAGTTTGATCCCACGAGCCGTTAGGCGGGTGGAGCAAATCATTTGAGTGAATAATTGCCATTACACATTAGTAATATACTGTACTTTTTCTACGATTACCAATTATTTTTACGTTTAATTAGATAATAAATTTTCAACTAAAAACGAATTAGCTTACGATTTATTTATTATAACGTACAGAATTGAAAGAAAAATTACTATTCATTTCTATATGTGGTTGTAGACAAGGTGGAGGGTACATTGCCTATGCAAATATTTGTACTGGGATGTACTGATTGTAGCATTAGCAGACGAACGAAGAGACTGGTAATCCTACATTTTCTAACGATTTTGGTTTTAGTGTTAGGGATGGTAACTAATGCTGTTCAGCTCAGATCTTGAACATCTTCGATATTCATGGCATTTTTCGTTTAAAAAGGGCTTGCAACTTTGGATAAGTGCTATGTTTATATTTAGTGTATTCCTTAACATGGAGGATCGCGACCATAAGGAGAATGACTAGGGGGTCTACCATTGAAACCGGTGAGTGAGTGATATGGTATAATTGGTTGTCTACATTACGGTACTTCGTAGATTATTGTAAATAAACTTATTACGAAACTTATAATTTAGTCTAAAGGGCCTAAACCGTAAATTGTCTAAATTTGAACGTCTTTCAAGTAACAACGTAGTCTCCTACACTCTTTTCAAGATTATCAAGCCGTAATAACACTCACAAAAGTGACGTCATTTTATTTACATTTCTCATCGTAAACAAACACAAACGCAAATTTCGCTTAATAATCGATGACTTTTCTCGAGTGGCTTATTTGACATTTCTCGTGACATTTGACATTTCGCGTGAGTTGAAAAATTCAATATCTAAATACTCAAATAAAGTCTTGAGAGTGTTGTAAATAAACTAAACCTCTAATATTGAGTTAAAAAAGGAATAAATATTTAATTTAGGGTTTATTCCCCGCCTTGGGGTCGTTAAGAAAGAGTGATGTTATCTCTGTTTATTGTTTTATTGTGCATTCGATTAATTGTATTTTAACTGAAAAGTCATTGATTATTAAGCGAAATTTGCATTTGTGTTTGTTTACGATGAGAAATGTCAATAAAATGACGTCACTTTTGTGAGTGTTATTACGGCTTGATAATCTTGTAAAGAGTGTGGGAGACTTCGTTGTACTTGAAATACGTTCAAATTTAGACCATCTACGGTTTAGGCCCTTTAGACTAAGTTATAAGTTCCGTATTAAGTTTATTTACAATAATGTAGACAACCAATTATACCATGTTACTCACTCACCGATCTCAATGGTGGACCCCCTGTTCCCCAAAGTTTGCCATCAAAACTGTTTCGGAAAATGACTGCACGTTTTGTAGTCGGCGCCATTGCATAAACCCTTAGTAAATAAGCTCGTACTTGCCATTCGATTTGTCTGGTAACAAATCTTTTGTGAAGCCTTTTAGGTAAAAATGGTCCTGGTTGTTGCGTAACGTTTATGGCGGGGAAGGGGGGGGGGGTACAGAAAAACATTACGGCGCGTTACATGGAGGGGAGAGAGGGTTAAAAATCTTCAAAAATTGCGTTACGTAATACTTGAACGCCCCCTTACTCCATATTTGCACATGACAAATTCTGATAGCTCTATCGGCTTTGTAGAAGTTTTTGTCACTACGAATATATGGATTCTCACTGGCACCTACGAATGTATCTAGGCAATATTGATTAATAGATGACACTGTATCAAAAGCCCTAGAAAAAAATAAAAACATTCTATTTATCAAAAATGTTATAGAGAATAAACCGCTAGTTTACGATTACAGAACAGGGAAAATATTGAAAACAAGATGAAAAAGATATATGTCAGGTGGTTAGTTTGGTAGTGGTAAATTTTTTTTAATGTTTGTTACCTCAAAATTCTTCTTTTATTTGAAAGGGTATATACTCTCGAGGTGGTTCCATTGTCAAAAAGTCAAGATCTGATAAGGAAATCCCATGTAAATCGAGGGAAATTCTCCAATTTTTCCTTCCTTTTTTATGTATATTTTCACCGATTTCTTCGTCAATTTTATTGAAGACCTCATTATTGGAGAAGCGTCTTTAATAGGTATCACTAACTTATCACTAAACATTCTAAAAAAATTAGCTTTTAAGAAAAGAGAACCGACTTCAAAAAGTGAAAAATAATTTAATACATGTATTATTACATGTGCCACCTAATGATCTGTTTGAAGTCGGTGCAAAGCCAAATTAAAATTTGGAAAATTTTGCAAACTTTTTCCAGGTAACTTCTCCAATTTTTTTTTTCTTAATAACCTTATTCGGATTATTAAGAATATTAAAAAAAAATTCAAATTGGTACAGCCGTTCTCAAGTGATGCGTTTACCAACGAACGCTATTTCATCTAGATAATAAAAATAAAATGCTGTTCGTCCATAAGCGCATCACTTGAGAACGACTGGAAAGATGTGGCAATTTTGTTAATATTTGTAATAGTCCAAACAAAGAATGAAAAATTTAAAAAGTTGCCCGGAAAATTGGAAAATTCAGGAAAAACTGAAAGTGCACTGCACGTTGCGTAAATGTTGAAATGTTGACCGATTTGGCTTTTTTTTAAATATTTGTGATAGTCCAAGAGAAAGAAAAATTGAAAACGTCCGGAAATTTGGAAAATTTCGGAAAAACTGCTTTTTTCTATAAGATTTTTGTATAAACTCAAGACCATAACTCACGATTCGAACGATGGATATACGTAATAATTTTTTTGTTTTGTTCGTTATTATCCTCGAAAAGTTTTCAGAAAAATAAAATTGGAAACAATTACAAATCAAGGTATGAAAACTGACAATATAAACAAAACATTGGGCTTTTTTTTGTGTGTTTGTTATGCTCGCGGGATCAATGGATGTTTTCAATTGAAAAAAAAAAATCAAAAATCTGAAGAAAAATCTTGAAAAACGCTTTCCAGCCTGAATTAAAATAAAATTACATTTAAATTAAAATTTAAATATATCTAAGTCGAACTCCACAAACCGTAATAAGCGTAAAATTGCAAATCGAACATGTTTCGGCAGAACACTACTGCCATCATCAGCCCTTAAAGAATATTAAAAATTATGACGTTGACGTTATTTTTTTTAAGTAGTGTTCTGCCGAAACATGTTCCATTTGTAATTTTACGCTTATTCAAGTTTGTGGAGTTCGACTTAGATATATTTAAATTTTAATTTAAATTTACTCCACTTGGATTTATCAACATTCTTCTGGTTTAAAATTACATTTGTTTTTACTTTTGTGTGATTTCACGATCTGTCCAAAAACATTTATTGAAATTTGGACAGGACAACGTTTGTCGGGTCAGCTAGTGTTAAAAAAAAGCGTCAGGGCTATAGTGATATATCGAAAATAAACAAAATAAAGAAGTTCTCATAAAAAAACCTGCTAAAAATTATTTGTTTAGTTCCAGGTTCATCATCACTACTACTCAAATCCGATTTCGTAACTGTAATATTTTCCAATATTTCATTGTCTGCACTAGTGCTTGGTCTAGCATCATTTTCCCAGGGTCGAAACATCATTACACCAATACGCTAAACACAACACAGAAATATTAATTTAGAATTTCAAAACATAACACAGCACTTAACGGACACAATTCACGTAAATGAATGAAGTGCATAAATAAATGCAGGGGACAACACCCTTTAAAAATCGCGAAAAAAAAACAGTCCGATCCTGTTTCATCAAAGTCGCGTGCCGAAACATCATTCTCGATAAGCAGGTTTTTTTTATCTGAACTTTTTTATTTTCTTTATTTTGTGTAACTCCGTATATGATCGGCGCAGTCTTTAAATAAATATTTAACGGTGGTAAAGAAATATCACCATAGCCCTGACGCTTTCTTTACGGAATCCGGCGTCCGACCCGCACTTGGCCGATTTTTTTTTACTGGCCATAGGGAATACCATGTCAGATTTTTCACCCCATGTTAACTTTTGTTTGTGCCAGACCTGAAATTTTTATAAAACATAGCTGGACATTATGTCTCTTAATTTCAACAGCCATTTTGCTCTAAAATTCAAATGTTTCCAAAATAAAATAAATTATAATTATTTAGGTATACGCCCATTTTTGTTTATATTGCTAGGAATGGATTATGAGTCCTAATAAGGACTATATTTTAATTTCTTAAATTTTAATTGCTTTGCTTAACAAAATAGAACGAGTAATGAAAGAATTCAACATGAACATCCTTTTATAACATCAACATAATAAATCCAATTAAAAGACAAAACTCCAAAGAAAAAATGTCTAACGTGATATATAAAATATCACAATTAAAAAAACATAGGGTTAACTAACATAAAAATGACTGTTACCGATTTTCAAAAAACAGCATTTACGAAACATTACTTTGAAGAACAACATGAATTTGACTTTACTAATTATGAAATTTTAGATTTTGAAAGTACTATAGCAGGAGATTCATAGCGAGATGCTCCATATCTAAGCATCCCGATTTCACTAAAATAGACAAACGACTTCTAACATATGCAACCAAAAATGACTAACACTTTATGTATAAAACAAAATACATTTTAGATAGGATTACTGCGCCTGTATCTATATACATAAAAATCTTTAACAAAATGGCTTTGGTCGACATTACAATTTTATTATTTTTAACGTGTTATTAGAGAATTTTTGCAAATCGTTCAATTTATTCCGTTAACCTCAACGACAACGTCATTTAATTCTCGTAGAACAAATGTCGGAACGTCATTATAATAGTATATTGAAACACTAGTTTTGTAAAACTTATATTAAGACACGAGTTCAGGTTTGCAACACGACTGCCGTAGGCAGGAGTGCTTGCAAAGAACGAGTGCTCTTAAGTTTTACAAAACGAGTTTTTGATGTTATTTTTTCTAATTTGCATATTAATTTCATTTTGTTTCCAAATAAAATCAATTTTGTTAATTTAGGGAATTTTTGTTAAATTTTGATTAAATCACACTGAGATTTTGTTCAGAGCAGGGTTCAGTGTGTGTTACCAATGGAAAAAAAATCTCGATTTTGGGTGCGTTAATGGCTTATTAATGGCTTATTAACGCACTCAAAATGGAAGCGTTAATGGCTTTGTTACAACTGCAAATTAGAAAAAGTCTTTTTGCAAACCGTCTGTGTTAAATCCTTAACGATAATTTATTGTCCGTCAAATTACAAACTGTCAAATTTAAAATTAGCTGATGGATGATTTCTTAAATTTATTTGCTTCAGGAGATTTTAATAATGATCAAATCGAAGAAGGAATTTTTCGAAATAGGCTTCGCAATGTATTAGGTATACCTACCAGTTAACGCCGAAACTCAAACAGTGTATTAAGACCTCTTAGTCCAGCAACCACCGCCTGTTTTTTTTAAGCGATTAATAACAGGCTGAATCTTCGTGAGTTCGTTCGGTTTGACGAGACGCCCAAGTTTTTCCCCTGTGCAAATTCTCAAAGAGGCAGGTAATGAAGTGCGCAGGTGTAGAACATGTAGATTTGGTAGGGTGTCGAAATTGTCTAACAGTAAATTTTTTATTGAAATTTTAAGGTAATATGATAATAAACTCGGAAAAACAATTGTCCTACAAAATCGATGGTTTGAATTAGAGCGTCCTCCACGCCGAATATGTCGAAATAACGAGGTCATAAAAATTATTAAAAACCAGCTGATTTTTTGTATGCAGCTTAGTAAATATTTGTGTAATTGAATGGCTACAAAGTCCTACAAATGTAGTGGTACGTTTTCCTAGTCCTACGCTTGGAAGTTGTCGAATCCACGGTAACACTTTTTTCATTAATAACAACCTAGGTTTGATTTTGTCCTATCGGGAAGAAAGTGTAGAACACAATTTTACCACTGTCCTACACCAAAAGTGGTATGTATTTCCAGGAATTGATATATTTTGTCCACATATTTAACTTTACATTTCGATACAGAGTTAAATTCGTAAACAATCCCGAGTAAATTACGTTGTCGTCAGACATTAAAAAAGAAGCCCAAAAACAATGGGGTCGTCCCCCTCAATTGAATTTGACGAATTCAACTATAGCATCCCAGAGACTATGTAACATGAAGCCCTAAAACGTGTTCTGTTGTTTCATAAAGTTATTTTGTAAGATAACAGAGCGTATCAAAATTCGAAATTTCGGTCAGCAGTTTCAAACGCTGTACATTTACCGCCTCTTGTGGCGTCATTTAGGGGGAGTATTCTCATTGGTTCGTGCGCTTCTCATTAGTCGCCACGTCTGGTGAATTTTGTCCCGTGTTGACGTCACAAAAAGGCGCGCGTTTCAAATAAAGCAAATATTTCGGATTTTTTTCTACCTAGTAAAGGCGTGATTTCGAATAAACAAAAAAAATAGGGGTATAATATTTGTTCGTCTAGTTTCTAGAAAAACTGTTTTTGAAAATTGTGGGACGACCCCATTCTCTACTCCGTAAAACTGTAGTGTATGTCAAGCGGCCCAGATTAGCATGTACCATTTTCCACCAGTATTTGACCGAGTACGATTTTAGCAGGTTGGAGCAGTACTCTGCTCTCACCTAAAAGGTACAGTGTTCGATCCCCCGGGGGAGCGAATTTTTTTTTTTTCACCTGGTGGTAATTTCATTAATTATTAGGTTTATAGTTTCGCTTGAACAGTTTTGAGGACTGTCCAATAAATTGTTTATATCTCAGCAATTTTTTCAAATGCTAAGAATGAATAATAATTCCCTCTCTGATCTGATCAATGCATTAATATGTGCATAATTGACTCGATTCAATCTTCTCAAAAAAAATTGTTAATGGATGTAACTTAATGTTTATAATAATAGAAATAGTACTGCTTTTGGAAGTATAAATGTTCGCGTTACAGGAAGTAGCCGAGTGAGGGCCTTGAAGGAATTTTTCGGAAGAAACTGAGAGAGGTGTGAGGGGGAAGCCGTGCCGGCCACGTGGCAACAATGCCTTTGAATTTTGGGTTCCCTTCCCAAGGCAGTCGGTTACAAGCATTCACAGTGTAGAAATATTTCAGTCAAAGTGTCGTTCAAAATTTTTATTTTCAATATTCTTGTAGGACTAGCGATGCAGACCCATTTTCTGGTAGGACACTGTTTGATTTAGGCAAAGAATGCACTAACTGAACATGTGTTTTTTTTTGTCCTACGGTTATTAATGAAAAAAGTGTTACCGTGGAATCGACAACTTCCAAGCGTAGGACTAGGAAAATGTACTACTACATTTGTAGGACTTTGTGGCCATTCAATTATACAAATATTTACTAAGCTTCATACAAAAAATCAGCTGGTTATTAACAATTTTTTTCTACTTTGGTGTCATAATTGAGTTTTTGTGAAACTAAAAGTAGTGTCACAAAGGAACTTTTTGTGAAACTGCTTTTGGTTTTTTTATTTGATACGTAATACGTTGGTATTGAGCATTTCTAACCAACTCCATTCGAAGTCAAGCCAAGTGTCAACTTTTCAGATAAAAAACGTAACCAGAAACACAACCGTTCCTAATCCAACTACCTAATCCTAATCCTAAAAATCCCTAGATTATTTAAAAAACAGAATTTTAACATTTTCATAAAACGAAGAGCTCCAAAGTAGAAAAAATAGTATATTACGCTCGTTTAACGAGGCATTGTGACATTCGTTCTATTGGGGCACTTCTCGCTACGCTCGTCGTGCCCCAAAACCACTCATGTCACAATGAAGCCTCTTGTTAAACTCGTATAATAATGTACTATTATGACCTCGTTATTTCGACATATTCGGCGTGGAGGACGCTCTAATTCAAACCATCGATTTTGTAGGACAATTGTTTTTCCGAGTTTATTATCTTAAAATTTCAATAAAAAATTTACTGTTAGTCAGACAATTTCGACACCCTACCAAATCCACATGTTCTACACCTGCGCAACTTCATTACCTACCTCTTTGAGAATTTGCACAGGGGAAAAACTTGGGCGTCTCGTCAAACCGAACGAACTCACGAAGATTCAGCCTGTTATTAATCGCTTAAAAAAGCAGGCGGTGGCTGCTGGACTATCTGGAGTTGAAGCTTTGTGTATTCTTCAAGGAGACTTGCTTATCTTAAAAGGCTAATCGATCTAGAAAGAATATCTGGTTTGTCAGGGCCATATACAGTGTGTCCCTGGATGGGGTGCCCATGAGGTGATTTTCTCTATTAAGTTATTTGGAGAGGAATATTTTTGGTCTAGACTGATTTTGCTTATCTTACAACTGTAGAAAACTAAAATAGTCAGACATTTTAATCAACCTGTTGTAAATTAAGCGGTTTTAATTTTGAAGATTTTTTTTCTAAGTCAATAAACTGAAGGCAAAGTTGCCTAGCAACCTGAACACAGTGGCAGTCACGGCTGATACCTTATTTCGAGTAAAATAATTAACAAAACAATTTTAACAATCCATTGCGGCTCAAATGAACCCCAGGAATTTTTTCTTGAAATTCTTGGATTACGTGTTGATATGATAGGTCGCCAAGACCGTAACACTGAATTTAAAAAATTCTTTGCTGCTTAGTACTCCGTTTTCTTTTTGACAATAATGAAGTTTCATAAAGTTTCAATGTGTAAAACTCGAAGACTGCGCGCGCAGCTCCTAGCTCGGCCGTGGAAGCAGAGATGGAGTGTGAGCCAGACCGGTAGCACTTCAACGAACTTTCTTACAAATACCCACCGACAAACTGTTAGTTCTTTTTTCAATATATATATCACGTTGAACGTCTTCTGATTTTAATTGAAGTACAGTGAAAACCTGTACGTGACAAATGGTATTTTTTAGGCGTTGCTAATATTGGGACTTAGACAAAAATTCGATCCTATTCGAAGAAAAAAGCCCCCAATTAAAACATATCAACTATGATTTGCAATGTTTTATCTTTTTTTGTAATTTTATAACAAGCAAAACCAGTCAAGACCAAAAATATTCTTCTCCAAACAACTTATTAGAAAAAATCACCTCATGGGCACCCAATCTCGCCCAATCCAGGGACACATTGTATATCTGCAATTTGTGCCAAAGTAATGAATATGTATAATAAAGAAGATACTGAATTATAAATCGTCTGAATTATTCAGAACTCAAAATTACTTGGCCACACAATCCATGTGATTCGTGTCAACTGTTTAAATAAATAATCGTGCCTAACTAAAAACTAAAATCTGTATATCATAGACAAGTGTTGTTGAAATAAATTCTAAATACTTTGTTTAAATAAATAGTTTGTAAACTAGTAAAGGCAACAATACAAATAAAAATAGGGGGAATTCTGTGTTCTTGCTTTTTTTAACGGAGGAGATCCCTAATGGACTCACTTGTTTTGTGGGTGGGTACCACTGATACATGCACGTCTCATTACCGGTAATAATTTTGGAGAAGAGCTCTTTGTCTTCTGCCACAACCGCCAAGTTTTTTTCACAAATTTGTTGCCGGTACATTTTTTGTTCGGGGGTAAGCAATTTGGAGACACCTTACTCATTCATACCTAATAGTGGAGTGCGCGGAGCCCTGAAAGTCGCTTAAAAAGTGATTCTGTGGGCCTTTTGAAACTAAAAGCTGTAACTTACAGGAACGATAGATAATAATTATTTAAATAATTTAACTGCAAAGTCGTCAAAAGATCGTCCTGTGCAAACAAAAGTTATTGACAATTTAGTGATTTTTTATCATTGGTCGATAGAGCATAAAATTCTGTTTAAGTTGGACTAATTTTGAATCTTTCATTTGTGGCCGTATCGCCTAAAAAAAATTTAAAGTGTTTTTAAAAAGCATTGATCTTACCGAAACTTTGCTACACCTAGAGCTATTATCTCGGTTCGGAACCGGTCAAAAATGTAATAAAATCTATACTTTTTGTCGTTTCTCACTCATTATCTCGGAAACTAGAAACTTTAAATCAAAAAAATTATCTCTTGTAAAACTATTGTAACTAGTAACCCATTGATTGAACGGTCACCGCTTCTCCAGGCGTCGCCTTCTCGATCACCCTCCCTCGCGTCTCCCACTGTCTCATCCTAGGTTTTAAAGCGGTACATTCAAAAATGCCACTCTTAAAAGCTCAATTATTTTCAGAATTATCGAGAAATTTTCTAGGTATAGATACAGGAATAATTATACAACTCTCATTCTGAGTTGTACTACATAAACGTGAGTTTATAGCTATTTATAAGTCACGAAAGAAATGTTTTTTTCTTGAGTGACTTATTTGCTGTTAAGACACGTAATACATAGTTTTATCCAACACCTCCTTCTGTAACAGTTCTTAAAACATTCATCAAAACCTAAAATAATCGACGTTCATTTGACGTTCAAAACTGTTAGCTTATGAACTAGTTGCTATGACAAATTAGAAAACCGTTGAATTATTTTTTTATAAGTCACATGTGTCGTATAGACCTCATAATCCACTCAAACCCGGCGTTATTATGACTACATAATAAACAAGTGTTGGATAAAATTATTTTGTATTTAAGAGTATATAGCAGGCTTGTTTTTTGTATTAAAAATATTAGACTTACTATGTATTACACATGTATCTTAACAGCAAAAAAACATTTCTTTCGTTACTTATTTGCCTTATAAGACATTTGTATAATAAATAGCTATAAACTCACGTTTATGTAGTACAACTCAGAATGCGAGTTGTATAATTATTCCTTTATCTATACCTAGAAAATTTCTCGATAATTCTGAAAATAATTGAGTTTTTAAGAATGGCATTTTTGAATGTCCCGCTTTAAAACCGAGAAAATCGAGAAGGCGACGCCGGGAGAAGCTTTGTAGTCGCGTCAATGAAGTCTTTTTCTCGGAAGTCCTCAGAAACAGCTCCGATTTTGATGTTTTTTTTTTAATTTTTGCTTTTTTATATTATTTATAATCAGAAACCTTTTGGAGCGGGGACATTAATTATTATTATTATTATTAATATTATTTAAACAATATGTATGATATTTATCTAAAAAAAAAACAGTTTTGCGTTTTTTTTTTATAGACTTCAAAAAAGGAGGAAGTTATCAATTCGGTTGTATGTTTTTTAATGCTTGTTACCTCAGAACATTTATATATTTAAATTTCATTTATGTTCACCGACTTCTTCGTCAATTGTGGACCGATTTACAAAATTCTTCTTTAATTTGAAAGGGTATACTTTTAAGGTGGTTCTATGATCAAAAAATCAGGATCTGACCAGAGAATCCCATGGAAATCAAGAAAAATACTAAAATTTTCGCTCCCTTTTATTAACCGACTTCATATGTATGTTCACCGATTTATTCGTCAATTGTGGGCCGATTTTCAAAATTCTTCTTTTATTTGAAAGGGTATACTCCTGAGGTACTTCCATTGTCTAAAAGTCAGGATCTTATCAGGGAATCCCATAGAAATTGAGAAAAATCCTCAAATTTTCGCTCCCTTTTATGAACTGACTTCATGTAGGTTCACCGATTTCTTCGTCAATTGTGGACCGATTTACAAAATTCTTCTTTTATTTGAAAGGGTATACTCTTGAGGTAGTTCCATTGTCAAAAAGTCAAGATCTGATCAGGAAATCCCATGGAAATCGAGAAAAATCCTCAAATTTTCGCTCCCTTTTATTCACCGACTTCATCATGTATGTTCACCGACTTCTTCGTCAATTGTGGGCCGATTTTCAAAATTCTTCTTTTATTTGAAAGGGTATACTCCTGAGGTACTTCCATTGTCTAAAAGTCAGAATCTGATCAGGGACTCGAAGGAAATTCTCAAATTTTTCCTTCCTACAAGTATTGATGAACAATTATTTTTAATTATTTTATTTATAAATGTCTAAAATAAATAATCCACCATTCACAATAATTTTATAATTTACTTTCGTATATTATTTGTAGAATAAGTATTGAAAAACTAATTTTTTTATATAAATATAATAAATAGTGTTTAAACAATATAAATAATTATTTCACCACTTCAAAAGGTTTCTGATTTTGAATAATACGTATATAAAAACAAACATTCACAAAAAAAAAAACATTAAAATCGAAGCTGTTCTTGAGGACTTCCGAAGATTGCCTGTTTTATATATTTATTGACGCGACTAGTGACCGTTAAATCAATGGCTTACTAACGAGTGAGCAACAAAATTCGTGATCGCAGTTGGCTAAACGTACATCGGTTCTTTTACTTTACTTTTAACCTATTTTCTCTGACTGTCACAAATTTGAATCAGATTTGACAGCTCGATGACTTTTTACACAATCGTATCGATCAAGAATCGACTCAAAATTTTGGATTCAGAGCCTCCTACGATCACGAATTTTGTTGTTCACTCGTTATATTGTATTTATGATTATAGCAGGCTTGTTTTTTGTATTAAAAATATTAGACTTACATCAGAGGCATCACAAGACATGAGTCAATAGTTTTTCAAGAGAGAATTTTTTTTATTTAAAGGCTAGTTTCCGAGATAATGTGTGAGAAACGACAAAAAGTATAGATTTTATTACATTTTTGGCCTGTTCCGAACCCAGATAATTGCTCTAGTTGTAGCAAAGTTTCGGTAAGAACAATGCTTTTTAAAAACACTTTCAATTTTTTTAGGCGATACGGCCACAAATGAAAAATTCAAAATTAGTTCAACTTAAACTGAATTTTATGCTCTATCGACCAATGCTAAAAAAACACTAAATGTCAATAACTTTTGTTTGCACAGGACGATTTTTTGACGACTTTGCAGTTAAATTATTTAAATAATTAACTATCGTTCCTGTAAGTTACAGCTTTTAGTTTCAAAAGGCCCACAGGGTGACACATTTTAGTCCGCCGTGCACTCCACTATTTTGGAATAAAATCTGTCAATTTCTGGCATATCTCGGCCACAGCCGGACTCAGCAGAACTGGTTTAGCAGATGCTCCCCTGGAATAGTTTCTAGCGACCAATAACGAAGACTAAATCTTGTTTCTTTTTCTAAAAAAATTGAAATATAATTATAATAGAAAATCTGTTTGCAGCAGTTTATTGCACATAATTTTTTTAATACTTAGTTTTTCGGGGAATGTTGTTTAGATAAAAATTATAGCTTTAAAATTTGTTACAAAGGAGTTTATTGACATAACGCCAACGATATATGTTTGATAATTAACTTTTGATAATATTTTATTTAAACTGAAAAATTAAGAGATGTTTTTTTTTAATAAATTTCAATAATTTTTGTCCAAAATTATTAAAAAAAAAAAACACAAAACATTGAATGTTGGCTCTCTTTTTTCACCCCAAAAAAAATAATTACCAACCAACATTATTACAAAAATTATTAAACATGTCAAAGAGATAATTAGTACTCTTATGCAAACTCGACTACTTCCGTTTATTATCTCCTGTCGATATTATTTGTGGAAATGCCGCCTTTAACAATGCTGCGCCCTTTTCTACAAACTCAGCCACTTCCAGTTTTAAGCAAGACTATCTCGTTTTCTTTAACTTTGTAAAAATGCGACCCTTTGCATACTTTGATAGAAAATTAGTCCAGTTCTTGTGTCGACTTATAGAGAAGTGCGTTTTTTTATAATCATTGGTAAACCACAAGGTGGAATGATTTGTGCTGCAAAACATTGCAAAAATAAGACTTATACTTGTGGTAAGAGTTTCTTTAGATTGCCAAAAGATCCTGTAGGGTAAGTATCTTTATATTTTAAATATTTAATTTTATACAGGCTGTCCCAAATTTTTTATTTTTTTTTAATACAACCCTGTCTTCTATTCCCGAATCGCGTCCTCAAGGTTAAATTTTCATTTTCAAGAGATCAAAAACACCCCCCGGGAGATATCGTGCTAGTTAGTATTTATACTGTGGTGAAGGTGTTGGAGTTGAGGACGCAAGCTACTAGCTCTGAGCAGGTTTCGCAGAGTAAACTGGGGTAGTGCAGCTTTTGGGGGTTTGAGGAGTGATAATCAGACGATAGTCGACCACTTTGGCGGCGGAAAACGGCTTGGAATAAATAAATCCAAATTACTCCCCAATCTAAAGCGACTTACCTCCAATAGTGTGAACACTTATTTTGGCATCTTTCTCATTATTTTCCAAGTTGTGTCTAGCAATTTTAACTAGTCTAATTTTCTTAAAGGACTTCTTCTTTACTTGTCTCGTCAGTAACATGTGGATGTTGGCTAGAACTTCGTTATTCGAGATGTCCTCGTCTCTTCCTTCCTCCAATGATTCATCAAAATAGTCGTTCCACCTTATTTATTATTTGAGTTTTTTCGATGAGCAGCTTACCATTCTTGTCTTTTAGGTCTCCCAACATGTTTCTTATTGAAACATTTATTTCAAACATACAAGAAACTGACGAATTAACAACAGAAAAGCTCTATGAGGACATAAATTAATAACATACATGACGCGGCATATGAAAGTTTAGGGATCCGGGAAAATAAAAAAGAAAAAGATAAACCGTACTGGTGGAGCGCAAAGACAGAAAAACTTATAAAAGAGAAGAGAGAAGCATACCACAGATGGTTAAACACTTAAGATACAGAAGACAGAAAATGTTATGTTCGACAAAGTAGGTTAACTGAAAAATATACAGGGTGTTTTGTAAGTAAGCGGCAATACGTAATACACTAACTCGTAGAAGCTAAAGAAACGTTATTCTGCAGTTTTTTCTGAAAAATTTCAAATTTCATTTTTTGCAATTTTTTCGTAACACACGACAAGACAAATTTGTAATAATAATAGAACGCCATCACTGATTGAACGTCACACTTGACAAATTTCTCGCCATGGTCTAACATCGATAACTTGATAGATTATTTAGTGCAAATTAATTTTCTGTCTTTCTGTTGGTCCATTTAAAACCATCGGCATTTTTAAACCAAACATTTTAGGAAATAAAAAACTTCCCAAGACATTTCTCTTATCATTAATATTCATAATCTCGGAGATTGCCGTTTACTTATGAAACATCCTGTATAAAAACAAATGAAAATAATAAAACTAATCTACAACTAATAAGTCTAGAAGAGTGGGCCAATTACCATGAAAATCTACTAACAGAAGACCGAAACGAATTCCAAGAAAAAAAAACGCATACTCAGATAAATTCACCAGACGACATAGATCTTGAACCAATAACAATAGAAGAAATAAGGAAAACAGTGCAACAGTTTAAAAATGTTAAAGCAGCCGGGCCTCTAGCATCTTTAGCATCCATAAAAAAGGCAGCAACAAAAATTGCGAAAACTATAGAGGAATTATGCTAGAAACCCACTTGTCCCATGCCATGCCACGCCATCCCATCCCACGCCACGCGACGAAAGTGTACGCAGAAATTTAACACAGATTCAAATGCAATGCGTATACACACTTGTCCCATGCCATCCCACGAGACGCAGAGAATAATAATTAATTGACGCAACCCTAAGAGAGGACGAAGAAAAGAGCGGTTTCAGAGCCGGCCTTTCGTGCACCGACAATACCTTCATTCTACGCCAAATTTAACATAAAAGACAGGCATGTGATCTAGAGACACATTTATCTTTTATCGACCTCCATAAATCTTATGACAACGTGCCCCTAGAAAAATTATGGACAGGCATGAGCGAAGTAAATATGCACCCTACTTATGTCAAAGCTGCTATGAAAGTTTTACTCAAATACAAGCTACCAAGTAAAAATTGGCCAGGTTTTATCGGAAAAGTTTGAAGTAACAAAGCGGTTAAGGCAGGGTAGCATGGGAAAATCCAAATTAATAGACAATGAACATTTATACAGCCTTTCTACCATTTATACCTTTATACAGAGATTACAAAACAAAGTGAAGACCGAATAAAAGCAACAGAGATGGAGTTCTGGAGGAAGTGCTGTGGGCTAACAAAACTACATCGCATAACAAACGCCGAAATTAGAACAAAAATGAAAGTAGAAAAAAATATAATCTGGGATATCGACACCTGAAAAGAATGCACGAAAACAGATGGCCGAAAAAGATTCAAGATTGGACCTCGAAGGAAAAAAGGGCTTAGTTGAATGGACTATGTAAGAAATGCTATGCGACAAAGAAACCTGCAGGAAGGCGAATGGAATGGAGAGAGACAGAGAGACATGGAATAGGGGATACGAGATACGTCTAATAGATTACGTATACAATATTATATGAAGGGTACAGGTCCATAAGGTGCTATGTCACAAATTATTCGTTTTGCGTAAGACTGAATTTAAATTTGAAAACTGTTTTTTTTTTTAATGGTTCAAATTTTAGAAACTTTGTTGATTCAAGGATTTACTTTCGGTATTTACTTAGAACACTAGACAAAAAATAAACTTGTATATGAAGAAAAGAACACAATATTAAGAAATTATGTTATGAACAGAACATATTGACGGCGTTTTCATCAGGGGAATCTATAATGACAATTCTCCACACACAAATTTTTTGATGATATTTTGAGAATGGATTGACTGACTTTTTTCGAGGGCGAATAACTATTAAACATCAGAAAAATTAACGAAAAATTTTTTCTCATACATTTTGTATGGAATCCGTATATTCAGCTAATAATTTGCCACAACATTTATTGATTCTGAGCCGGTACAAAGTTCGCCGGGTCAGCTAGTAATATAATAAATAAAACTAAATAAATCAATAATTCAACACAATAACTAGCAGCTTTTTATCCCATCCCACTTATTGTCCCTCTTCTCCACTCAACCTTCTTCATCCATTCGATCCCTCTTCCGTCCTCATTCAAAATTTCTTCTCTACTCTCATCTCTCTCTCTCTCTCTCTCTCTCTCAATTCTACGCATTCCTTCAACAAATGCTCTATCGTCTCTTTTTTTTCTCCACACATCCTGCATACTCTATTATTATCCTCACTCCAATATTTATTCTCTCTCTCCTAATTTCCACATCTAAATCTTGCTATTATCATTATACCTTGACAACGAGATATATTAAGTAAGCTATAAGGCCCTAGGGCGTACAAATCATAATGCCCGCTTATTATGCCCTCTTATTACTTGTAAATGAAGATCTAATAATTGAACAATTTTATCAAATTATACTATGTTTAAATGAAGAAACATTCAGGTTGGAGGCATCAGTTTTATCGAAAATTCTATTTTCTCCGGACGTTCCAGTTTCACGGGAGCTTCCAACTTCATAGATACAAGCCACCGCAAACTAGGGAATTTAGCAAAATCAAATTCAAAATTTATATATTTTTTAAAGTTCACAAATTCAAATGCAGTGAAATATAAAACCTTGTTTGCACTACGGTCATAACTCGATGTTTATAAATCTCGGGCAACTTACAAAATCTCCGCACCTGCATACCCGTTTCTTTCGAAATATGCCTCCCTCTCTTTCCACATCCCGTTTCCTATTTCTTTCCTTTTTTGTTTCAAACACTCTTGCAAATTTTGCACTCTCCTCTCTCTATCACTCTCTCCTCAAATCTTATTGCTCTTTTTCCTGCTTCTATTCTTATTCCATCTCTCTTTGTTTCCTCCATCACTATATACCCCGGTGTCTCTCTCTCTCTACCCCTAGCACCCATTTCAAATATTTTCCTTGCACTCCTTCCAATCCTTCTTGCTCTCTCCATCCCCATATTTCCGCTCCATGCATCATCACGCTTTTCACCAAACTATCAAACATCATTACTCTCCTTCTAAAATCATGTGCAAATTTTCTCTCTTCTATTCCCCATACCGCTCCTATTATCTTATTTGCTTTTTTCACTAAATCTCTCACATGGGCTGTTACTGTGTTTCTTTCATTCATCACATAACCTAAATACTTAAATTCTTTCACTTCTTCAATTTTCTCTTTCTCCCATCTCCACTCATTTACTTTTCTCCTACCACCCCCTTTTCTGAACACCATCATCTTGGATTTCTCTACATTCACCGTCAATTTTTGCCTCCTCATATATTTCTCCATGCTTCCTATCATTTCTTTCATACCTTTCTCCTCTCTCGTTAGCACTTACTCCCTTATAAGTCTTGAAACATTCACTCGCCCTTCCATCAACTCTCACTTTACTTATCGTTCTTCATATATCTCTTCTATTTTTGTTACCAGATGTTCATTTATCCCTCTCTTTTTCAAGCATTCCCACAGTAAATTTCTTTCCACATTATCAAAAGCCGCCTTCAGGTCCACAAAGAATGCATATATCTTGCCACCCCTCTTTTTTATCTCATTTCCTGCTATGTGATTCAAGAATACATTATCCATGGTCCCTCTACATTTCCTAAATCCCACCTGTCCGTCTGGTAACACCCCCTCTCATTCATTTCCTTCATCAGCCTCTCTTCTACAATGATCGCGTATACCTTAGTTATGCTGTACTAGTTGGCCCGTCATACTTTTTCCCGTTCACGCTCCCGTTCCCGTTCATATAGGTAGATGTATAAAACCACGCAGGCATGCAACATTATGTCAAAATTTCAAAGCAATCGGTGAAGAACTTTCGGCAGTCACAATTTCCGCACCAAATGGAAATCATTTGGAAGCAAGAGTTGCATTTCTTGATGTTCGATAGGAAATGCTTCGATTCAGAGGTAGATCCAGCAAGTTTTAAATGGCTCTGGTGGTGCTTCAAGTTGGAGCAATTGAAGCAACATCCCTTTCGTTTTATTATTGAACTTTAGAGCCTGGCAGTCGGTACAGACATGACTCATCTGGCCAATGACAACATGGCGACTTGAACTATAATCAACAGCTGGATTGTACCGGAATGCAAGACGATTGTATTGCAGATTCAGATCTGCTGTTCTTTTGGGTACGTGTTTCAGCTACCCTCACCCTCTCGCGTTCATTCCGTTGAAAACGAACCAAATCGGTTGCTGCAGAACGCGACTGCTGTGCTCACAATCGTGCATCCTCAAGCCTGGAGTGCTATTCCCATCTCCCTTCGCTTCAAAGCGTATACGTCTCAACTCGAAGGGTTTCAAAGCGCATACGCTTTGAGTTTCGTATTCCCATGTACCCTTCGCATCAGTCTTCGCATTGGGCGAGCGGTTACGTTTGGCAACGCCGCAATTTATTATATCAGCTGTTTGCGTGGACGTATTGTCAATAGGTTAGATCGGGTTAAATGTTCCTGTCACCCCATTAGAAGGATTATAAACTTGGTTTTCCCGATAATTCTAAAAGAATGCCGCCAAGGGAATAAATCAATCATTTATGTGATTCGTTATTCATCCTTCAGCGCCAACCATAAAAGAGATTTCATTTCATCACTAAAAGTATATGAAATGATAAGAAGGAATTTGACACTTTGGATTTCTATAAATTACGTAATTTTCCAGCTGAACTCTGCAACATTTAAGGGAAGAAAATTCGAAGAGGCGGTTTATGGCGATATGATGAGGACAAAGTTGTCGTTGAAGAAAGTGCTTTGCGAAAGAAAAGTGGCTGCATTAGAACGGACTGCAGAAGCCAATTAAACAACTGCTGCACCAAAGGAGATGGCATTAGTGCAAGGGGCTGCAGCCAAAGAGAGGAGTGTAGCAGCACAAGAGAAAACTGTTGCAGCACTTCAGTTGATTCCTCAACATCTTCTCGAACTAATTTGCTTTCCTTAAGTTTTCAAAAAATAGAAAATTGGACACTTATTTCTGGACAGAGGGAGTACTTAATTTCAAATGACTTGTTTGTTTTCAGTTTCATCTCCAATAAATAATAAGTGTACATACTTTAAATAGAATATAGTGTGCATAATATTATAAGTAGTTAGGGTTGATTATGTTTACTTAATAATAACATTTAATTTTAATACATTTTTCTTATTTTAATAAGCCCAATCATTATCGTCTAAACCTATCTATTATTCATTGCTTTGCTGCACGTCCTTCAAATCTGAAAAAATATAAATAAGTTCATACCCCACAATTACACAATTTTTCTTCTAAACTCATTCACACTTCCTCTATCTTTCTCTCTTCCTTTTGTCTTCACTTCTAAAAGCATATGGTCCGACTCCATTCTTTCTCCCACCTTGAATTTCTCTATTTCATCTCATGCTTCTTCATTCACCATAAAATAATCAATAACTGTCCCCCTCTTGGTTCAATATACGTGTACTCCCATTAAGTATGTCCCACCCTCTTTCTTTTACTAAGCTAATCAGTACTCTCCCTTCTGCGTTTTATGTTCCATCTTTTGTTGATCTTCCTTCTATTGTTTCTTGTTCCTTTTCTATGCGTCTTCCTTTTCCCTCAATTCTTGCATTAAAATCACCAAAGTTCCTTCTTCTTGCTCTTTTACTCGCTCTTCTATTATTCTCTTCGTTTCCTTCTTACTTCTGCTGTACAATGTTACAATTCTCCATTTTCTCTGTTTACTTTTCACAGTTCTTTCCATAATCCCTCTTTCTTCTTTTGCTTCAGTTCCATTTTCTCCTTCCAGTCCCTCTTCCACTTAAACTCTTTCGGCATTCTCTTTTCTAATTTTTCCCACCCCTTTTCTTCCACCCACGTTTCTACCATTCCCACTACGTCAAATTCTCTCAAATACTCCCAAAATTTATTTTCTTTGTTTTTTTTTCAGAATACTATTTTTATTTGCTCCTTTTCTCCTTTATTCCTCTCCGTATTCGTTTTCCCTTTTCTGCCCTGACGTCTTTTTCTTGTGCTCTTATTCAAAAATTTTCTGTATCTAACTCCCCCTTTTCTTCGTCCCACCTAAGCCCTTTTCCCTCTATCCATATCTTTTTATAACCCACTTTCACCCGCTGTCCTTTTTGCCGCTCTTCTTTGGCTATCGCTCTTAATTCCTTCTGTATATGTTTTTCGTTCTTTGTGAGATCATCTTCTATGTATACTCTCTTTCCTTTTTTTGCTCTTAGTTTTCTTTTATTTTCCATAACTTTCCTCTTGTCCCCCCAGCTCCAATCATTTTTCCTCCATTTATTTTATACATCTCTCTCACCGTCACTTCTACCTCTAATTCATTTCTACCTTCATCCATTTTTCCAGTTTCTTCTCGTTCTCGCATTCCTCTTCGTCCAATCCCGTTACTACAATATTCTTTTTTCTCATTCTTTTTTTTTAGTTCTATTTTTTCTCTTTCCCATTTTTCTTCCTTTTCAGGCATCATAATTTTCAACTGTTCCAGTTCGCGGCTCATCTTCCGATTCTCTTCCTTTATCTACTCCCCTACATCCTCCATAATTTTTTTCACCATCTCTTTCATTTCCTCACCCATTGCCTTTTTAACCGGTGATCTTTCCAATTTTTTGCTTTTTCTAAAGGGGTTAATCCCTTCTTCCGATTCTCATAAAAATATTATTGTGATCCATATACCGAATAACGACAAAAGCACTATAGGCAATGATAGGTATGAAATGACAGCATTGAAGGGAATACGAAGGGGTATGAAAGAATACAAAAGTCCTTATTGTTTTGTTGAAAAGGCACCAGGTTCTCCAGCCAAACACAAAAAATTAAATATAATAAATAAGGCACGAGGTTCTCCGGCCAAAAACAAAAAATACAATAAAGGCATGAGGTTTCCGGCCAAGAACAAGAATGTGACATATAAGCCCAAACATTGGTAACTTTTTTAAATGTTCCAGTCACGCCAAGCGTACTTAAAAGAAAACACAATCGCGAGGACGCGATTGAAGTCAGGATGGCCGAATGTTGCGGTACAGGCATTACCGATGATCACTCGCCGCCATTCCGAAGAGTTTTGTGGGGTTCCTAATTGAGTCAGAGCCTGCGGAAATCACCGCTCTTTGTTTTAATATGATGTAACTTCTTTTTGTTGGAACAATTAAAGGGGTTTTAAGTCAGTTTTGTTGGAAGGTCCGAACAACAAAGACGGGTTCGTATGCAGATTGCAAATTTATGTAAAATATATAAACATGGGCGCCGCCAGGATTACTTTCAGGGAGGTGTATCTGCATCTACACATTACATTATTAAAATTTCACTGTATTTTCTTTCCTGACAGGAGGGTGCAAGTGCACCCCCTCGCACCCTGCTGCCGGCGCCCATATCAGTTATAGTAAGACAAAACTCAAGATATAAAACATTTTCCACAAGTTCTTCAATAGGTATTTGGAGATAATTCTGAAAACTTTCTATGATGTACACGACAGTATTTCAACAAATGAATTTTTGGGAATGGGATTTGTTGAATATCCAATAATTCATGCACCACTAATTTTATAGTTTTCGTCTGGAGGTCGGTTCTTACGCATCCTTAACTCACATAAAACGAGTCACAATATTGTTTTAACTCAAGATCTAAGTCCCTTGCCAAGGAATTATCAATGACTTCCGCAAACAGTGTGGATCATAAACGTTCCAAAAAAGAATATGACCAAACGATAAAAACTAGGAAGAGCAAGAGCCGGTTCCGTAGAATGTACTTCCTTTTGCTGATTTCCTGAGCGGTGGTGCATTTTTCAATTCGTTGCACAAAAAAAAAGAATGAAAATTAAATGTGCGCTGCTATGCCGTTTTAAAGTTCCAGTAATTAACAAAATCTTTTCACGATGTTATATTGCGTCTTTGCTTGGACCCATCACGTGAAACATCGTAGATACAATGTTTTATGCACATTGCTGAACTTACGAAATTTATTTTGTGGAATTAAGAGAGGTCTCTGCGGAGTTCTCAACTCACTGCAAATTGCTATTGCATATGTGCTTTGAAACGAGAACGGTTCACTAATCTCGATGAACGCTACGCCATAAAATTCCATGTGGGGTGTTTTATGACTGGATTTGGTTATAAAACAACACCGGCTTCTTTGAAGAAACCTGAGATCGTATAATTATTTTTGTGGCAAATAACAGAGACGGATCGTTCTATATCCGTCACGGAATTGCATACACAGACGTAAAATTGAAATTGCATTTTGTATTAAAGGTAAACTTATCCGCAAGGTTAAAGATTAATATAAAAGTTATTCCTACATTATGTGCTTGTCGTCACGTTTGTAAATTATAGTTCTGCGCTTGAGCGACTCTTGAGTTAATGATCAACGCTGGTGGACACTTTATATTTTTGACCATTCGTTTATAACAAAGTTTGATACACCTATCTATACATTATACAATCTTAATTAAATACATTAAAATTTACAATCAAAGACATTCACTATCATCCACCTCCATTTTTGATCCATTATTCTCAGTTGACGTATTTGAAGCATTTGTGTCTTTATCTGTTGCAACTTCACCATCTATACAGTGTGTACTTTGTTCATCACTAACTGGAATTTCTTCAGTTTTAGTAATTTCTTCCTCCTGAATGGGGGGATCTTTTTCTGTACTTAAATCTCCAATTGTCTGATCTTCCTCATGCTCATCTTGTTTCTCTTCAGGTGATATTTCTAGATCACCATTTTCTTCATTTTTGTCAATATCTTCCTGGTTTTCATTTCCATCTTTGGAATCTTTTGATTTTCTTAATTCAAAATTCTTTTTCATTCTTTCCTCTATGTGTTGGAGCTCATCAAATACCTCTTGTCTCTTTGTATCTATGATTTCTGAAAAAAAAATATATATATATATATATATATATATATATATGGGTTTATGCAAAAAATAAACTTACTCTCTATGTCACTTTTGCAAGCTTCCAATAAACTTTTGCTGGCATCATTCATTCTTCTTGGTAAATAATGAATATGTGGCTTTGCTTTGGTTTGAATAAAATTCATTCTTGGTTTTTGTCTTTCTTCCCAAGCTGCATATTCCTTCATTCTCATCATTTTTAACTCTATCATTTTAATTTCTGCCTGTTTCTTCTTCCTATTAAAAAACAGTTCCTGTCTTTCTTTTTTTATTTCTTCCTTTTCTTTTATTTCATGCTCTTCAATTTTCTTCTCCAGCTGGGCCCTTTTTTCCTCCTAAAAGACATCATTAAGTCAAAGATTTCTAAAAATGCAGTCCATACTCACTTTCTGTTTTAATTTTGTCTCTTCTTGTTGAAATTTCTGTAATGTCCCCAGCAGTGCCCCAAACATTCTCCTATTACGAGCCTTGGATTTTTCATCCTTACTTTGGGCTGCCAGGGCTTCCTGTCGACTTGGTAATTCTTTAGGAGTAACTATTACTTTACTGATCATTTGCTTCTGTGGTTGTTGATGCAAATCTTCTTCATAATGATTGGGTTTCTCTGATAACCTTTTAAAAACTGAAATACCGCCGGTTCTTCTCTTGTTGAGGGGCTCATCGTTCTCGTGATTAAAATTACGGTTACGTCCAATCCTCGGCCGAACTCTCTCGTCGTTTTGGGGGCCTCTTTTCAGGTTAGCTCGTGGTGGCAGATCTGACGGGTCTCTACCGATTAGCCTTTTTATGTTTTCGTCCACACCTTTCAAGCTATTTTTTGCTTGTTCCAATTCAGACTGGAGGGTTCCGAACGATTTTAGAATTTCTGTTCCCATTTTTATTAAATAAATCGATTTAAAGTTACAAACACTAACCTGTCATAATGCTTACAACAAATGTCAACAGTAAAGTTAGTTGTTTTGTGTGAGCCCATGTTGGTAGCACTGGCGACGCCGAATTTTGTCAAAGTTTGACATTTATGGATTAAATTAATGTTTTTTTTATCCCATTCTCTATTTATTTATTTCAGAATGGTCTAAATCGTATTGAAGCAAACTGCTGCTGGCATAGACTGGAGAAAGTAACATTAAAGTCATTTTTATACATTGGTTACTTTGACGTAAATCATAACCTCATGCGTTTGTACGCATGTCGGTAAACCAGATTTTATTGATTTAAAATTTTCTACATTTGTCGACATAAGAGATTTCACATCCCAGGAAAAAGTTAATAAGATTTCTAAACTTCAGATTAAGATCTTGCATTTATTAACGATTTTAAATGAAAACCAAACAGCTTCATTCTAAGCACCTATATACATTAAAACAATTTTTAATTATTTTTAAATTTACCATCATAATACTACATCTTAATGTGTAAATGTTTCAACTTAAACATGTATTCAATTTTAACAAAAATACTATCGAGTTTAAATTATTCAAAATGTCGAATGACTCTTATATACATCTTTGTATAAATGATTTAAAGCTATTGTGACTAGCCCAGGCTCTCTTGTTTTATTTGGGTCCAAAAACATATTCTCTTGTACCTCATTTAAGGCTTTGAATATTACTCCTTTTAAGTGTTTCTCTTTTGCAATTTCGACTAAATGTACATTTTCTAATTTATTCTTGGAATTGCTTGACTGAAGATTACTAAGGTGTACAGGTCCTTGAGGTGGAGATTCATTCTTTGGTGAACTATTTTGTGGAGAAGACAATCTTTTTGGTACTCCAGAATCTACAAGAGAACAAATTAATCCTAAATATCAATCGGGATTAAATTACCTAGATCTGCTACTTTTCTAGTTAGTTCCCTAATGTAGGCTCCTTGTTCTTCTGTTTGCATGAATAAATCTCTCACAGCATCTCGGAGCTCTTGCATTTCCATTTTCCGTAGTTCTTCTTTTGCAGCTTCTTTTTTGGAGCTCCTTTAATCAAAAAGAAATGTGTGGTTCCAAAAAATGAATTAACTTCAACTAACTACACCAACCTGTTGTATTCAAATAACAACAACACTGCAGCTATTGTAAATATTACTGATTCTCCTAATAAATTAGCACCTAATTCAATAGAGGCAGCTTCATTTAAAACAGTAATGTTGACAGGTTGTCCCAACTGAAGTAGCCACATTTTTAGTTTTACCTCACACCAGTTGTAAACTGCAATGCAATTTTTAATAAAATTAATTTGAAGCGTCTTGAATAACTTACATTGTGCAGGGGGTAAACACACATACTTTCTAAAAACTGGTGAGCTCTTGGCACCCTGTTTAACTGCATTGGCAATTGGTTTACTAATCTGCTTTACTACAAGAGCTCCAAGTTTTGCTACTGGAAACGCATGAATTACCATTTTCTTTAACCTTCCGATTAAAAGATGCAAAAATATACATTTATTGGCATTTAAACCTCAAACTGTCAATTTGACAATGTGATGTAACATGACAGCTGTCAGTTCGTTTGCACCCAACTTTACCGACTGAAACAACTCATTTAATTTAAAAAGTTTATGAAATGAGTTTTGTTATAGCATTTAACAGTAAACCAATTTTGGTGTAATTTATAACTTTATTAATACAAAGACCACAGTAGTACTTCTAAACAAAATAAGTGTAATTAGGTGGTTGCAACCAGCAACACACCAACATGTATAACTAATAGACAAGCATATGTTTGTGGACTAATTTTACTTTTGAAAATAAACACCACCCCAATTTGTAAAGTTTATTAATAAAGCTTTAAATATAAGTACATTTTAAAAATATTATCTACATGTTTACAAAACCATTCCATGGTTGACAAATAATGAAAAATTAATACTGAATTAACTCCAAAGACAGCATATTTACAATCATTGTTATCGCCCACTATAATATAAATTAAATTAACCATAGATTTCTACAGTAGAATACTGCATATATTTAAATAAAATATTAAAATACTGGTGAAATGGAACCAAGTGAGAAAAATGATTGCAATACTACAAAACCCAACAATAACACAAACACAACAAAGATATTCACAGTTCAGATAAATGCATAGATTATATTCAGTTACATAAAAATAAAATAAATAACGACGTTAATAAATATGTCTTGTGTGTCTATCATAAATTAATAACGTTATCTTCTCATTAATTAACATAGAATTAATATAAATAAATTAGAGGCTACAACTACTGAATATATAACCTAAAACATTTTCAGGCCATTTTTCACTTTCCTTAGTTTCTCCACACTTATTCAGTAGCTATAAAAAATAGATTTTTGAGACGTAATTTGGTGTTTTGTCATAATTCGAAATAAGAAACAGTTTAATACAATTGATTTAAATGTATCGCACACAACTAGTTTCTTATTAAATAACCTAGTGTAGATACATCAATTTTTTATCTAAATTTATTTCTTTTTTATAGATTGTTGTGGACTTTCAGGCGGTGAGTCCTGAACTTCTTGGCGAAGCGATCTTCTTGGAACATTCTTTAGACTTGACGAGATTTTCTTCAAAGGACGCGGGGAAATACTGGTTGACTCAACATTTTGAGAGATGTCTGAGCTATTGTTAAACCAAACACCTCTTGCAGCATCTGAAGCTGAAACTGGCCCATAATTTTGTGTCACTTTTGTGGGATATTTAATATTGGTATATAATTTTTGAACGGCGTAGTCACAAATATAAACCAAAATGGAGAAGTAAATATACTAACATAAGCAATACAATATAAGAGAGACAAGCAAAAACTGTCTATGGGCCCAGAACAATAAACTTCAAGTGTATAATATATATGAATTGGTTTTACCTAATACAGATTTTTAAACCACCATATCATAGCAAGTGCGAGATTTCTACAACCCTCTAAATATTTGTCCCCAATTCAGCCTTACCCCTGTATTTAGAATCGCCCCGTTGATTTGGCTTGTGAGAATGACCGTGAGAGTCCAGAAGCGCTGCTGCCAACATCGACGCATTTCCCGCGCAAGCTGGACCATCTCCGGCCCCACTAGACGTCAAACCTCCAACACAAAATGGACTTGGGGTGGCTACAGGGCTGTAGACTCGAGATATAAAATCTTCGTAAGTGGTACTGTGTTTATGTTTCGTCAGAACAGTCTCCAGTGATAATGCTCGTTCCTCATAACTGTAATTACAAGCTTTAAAATCAATCGCAAAAATTGTTCCTGTCTTACTATTGTTGATAAAATGGTAAAGTGGTTCTTTTGGCACGACTTGCACAAATCGCGGTTGCTCTAACCAAACTTGCAAGAACGTTGCTTTCGACGATGGCTTCGTGGAACAAGATTCCAAAATGAGGTACCTACAAAGATTTATATTTATTTCTTGGTGAAAGCATTTTTATTTCGTTGTATACTTACGTCCGGTTTACAGCTTACTGTAACTCTATTTAAGTTATTTCCTAAAGGGTAGATTGTTATCAAAATATCACAGAACTCGGTGGGAATGATGTCACGTCTGTAATCTCGACAGTGTTCAGACCATACTATGTGCACCTCATCATTTCCCAAATGCCTAGTCTGTAAAACCATCCTCCATGGCAATAAACAGGTAGAAAGAAATTACAAACTCACTTTATTTAAAACAGTTTCAGGAGTATCTCCTGGCATGCGCGTGGCAACATGGAAAATAGCTTCCGAAAAACTCGTGGCAACGTAAGGGGCTGTCAACCCCGTAGACCCTTGTCTTTGTAGCCCCCCTAAAAAACCCGTGTGTCCTTCTAATTCCACTTCCCATGCCAAACTCGCAAGAAACTGTTCATACGCAGCACTGCCTCCTTGATTTGATAATATTGAAATTTTATCCTCTTGACCAGGGGCAACATAAATTACAGCCACCTACAAGGACGTATAAACTACATTTATCACTGAGATAATGACATACTTTATGTGTTTCTCGACACCTTTGGCTATCTAAATTTCGTAACTCCCTCAATAAACGTTCGGTTTTGTTAAGAAGGTGTAGTTGTTGACGTCGCTCCCACCCAGCCAGGCCTAACTGGGAAAACAGTAACCGACACTGCTGAAAGGCGTTTTGCTCGATGCTTCCAGAAGGTACTGCAACAATTTAAGTCCAATTCACACAAAGTAATATAATATAAAACTTTGCATGATGTAAATGACCCAATGATGACCAACTAATTTTAAAAATGTGAAAATTTAGATAAAGGACTCGATAAATTAGTGGAAGTAACAACTTGCGACGCCTTAACGCGACAGTAGCAAGATGGACGTATATATGCAGCAAAGTTTTTATTTTTAACATGAACTCTAAGATAAACTGCTAAGAACTGCTTAGTGAGTCCCATCGTCACTCTAAAGTCTTAACTGCTTAACATAAATGATAAAATATGTGAAGTATAAGCCATCTCCAATCTTTACAATGTGTTTTAAAAATAAACCAGACTAGCATAGGCATCAATCGCGCAACGGAGGGGTAAAAATCATATAGTTATGCAGATGTAATTTTTTTGTTGAAAAAACAAATCACAAAGTTCGAGATCTCTAATGACTAAGTTTTGGCCACCTTAAAACAACTTAAAATATGTAGATAGGTTCTAAAATAAATATGTAAATACAAAAATTTCATACGCGCAACAAACTTGATATTTTACTTATTTTCAAGGTCGATAGAGGCTTTTCCAAGTTTTAAATAAGAGATGTTGACGCTGGGGGACGGAGTCGCCAGGGCTTCAAAAGGGGGCTGTGGTCATAGAAGGTAAGGGTCGGTCCTTAAACTGCCCAAACTATATAAAAAACGGTCGCTTTTTTATGGTTCTCCAAGAAGTCCAATCAGCGATAATAATAATCGTAGAAAGTCAAATGGGGAACATTTTGATTCTTGCGACAAAATGCAAAACTGTACCTATAGGTACCACGAAATCATTACTTGCGTTTTTTCCTTTACATTTTTTAACTCGTGATTGTAGTTTTTTTGTAAAGTTGGTTTTATTTTATTAATCTTCCATTGGCACATCTAATTTGAAATTCAAATATTATTATGTATGTCCAAAAAAATCAGTGTTATCGGATCAGTCAACAAAATAATTAAAGACAATCTCCAAACCCGAGAATTGAGGAAGAAACTAAATAGTTGAAAAAACTTCCTAAATCCGAGAACAAGGAAGGAAACGAAATAATGAAAGACAATCATCGAACCCGAGAATGGAGGAGGAAACAAAATAGTTAAAGACTCCCTTAACCAGGTCGGAAAGTATTTTTCACATGGACATGGGGGCCCAGGGGGCGCTCTTGGGCTGGACCGATTTTTCGGCACGACCGATTTTTATGAAATATTTTTTTGTATATTTGGCAGGTATAAAAATAGGGGGTAAGCTATTTTTCACATCGACATGGGGGCCCAGGGGGGGCCTTGGGCTGGACCGATTCTTATAAATTTTTGTTTGTTTACTTGATAGGTATGGGAATAGGTCGTAAAGTATATTTTACATGGACATGGAGGCAGAGGGGGGGCCCTTGGGTTTATAACTCAAGAAGGGCTTTTATGATATTTGATTTGTTGGATTTGTCTCCGCCCCGAATAGCAGAATAATTATTGAAACATGGTCAGGGGCTCAGGGGGGAACCCTTGGATTTATATCTCAAGAACGGCTGGACCGATTTTTATGATCTTCGATTTGTTGGATTGGTCTCCGCCCCGAATAGCAGAATAACTATTAAAACCTGGAAAGGGGGCTCAGAAGGTTAACTTGGGTTTATAACTCAAAAGCGGCTCGAACGATTTTTATGATATTTAATTTGTTGGATTTACCTACGCCCCGAATAGCAGAATTACTATTAAAACATCGGAAAAATTACAGGGGGCGGGCAGCTAAGTACAGGGCAACGACAATAACAAAGCTCCCTGGTACAGGGCAACAATAACAAATAACGCCGGCCACCAAAATTTGTCTTACCTGGATTTAAAAATGAAAATCGATTTTTAAGGAGTAAACTCCAAAGTTTCACTTCTGTTGCGCGTGAACTCCACACACATTTTTTTATGATATCTCGAGAATGGATTGACTGACTTTTTTCGAGGGCGAATAACTATTAAAACATCAGAAAAATGAAAGAAAAAAATTTTCTCAAACATTTTGTATGGAATCCGTACATGACAGAAACAAAAATGAACATGGCGTTGTATGCTGGTTCCGGTAATGCCAGTAGATGGCGTTGTGTGTATTATCCTTTTATATAAAAAAAGAATTTAATTCAGCTAATAAGTTGCCACAACATTTATTAATTCTGAGGCGGTACAAAGTTCGCCGGGTCAGCTAGTATTAGATATAAATGCGAAAATAACTCTGTCTTGTAAATACATATAATTGTCCACTTAAACCCATTAAACCAATTACACTACTTGCTTAAAAAATGGACATGAACCAAATATTATGTAACTCTGTCTGTTACATGGAGGTATAATATAAGAGGAGAAAACAAAGCCACGCTATTAGTATTATTTGTTTTGAAGCCGAATAAGAGCGGAGAGTGGGGACAGTGTTGTTATTTTTCCCGAAGCAGGCGGCCAGTGGCGTAGCATAATAAATTGTACTTTCGGTTTCTTCGGCATATAAGATTAAAAAGAAAATCTCAAACCAGATCTTTACTCTATCTAAATTATTTGCAAGTCTGGAAAACGTATTTACAAATAATCCAGTGCTCACTTAAATTTTTAATTGTAATTTATTTATTATGTTTTACAACTCCACCAAGTCACGTACCGACGCCACTGCGTCAAATCAAACTCCCACCGGTTCCCATATTCAATGTTTATACCCAAGCATTTACAGAGTTGTCAGCTTGTGCTATATCGCACTGTTTGGTATGGAAATTATATGAAAATTTAGGTGTAAACGTTTTGATATCCTTATATACATTTAATAATTCATACATGGCTTAGTATGCATTATTTAAAAATTGTTTTCAAAACCCTGATGAGGCAATTTCAACAAATTACTTTTTTGATCTGGCAATATTGGTCATTCTTCCGTTTGGTTAAATGGCTTCACAACAAAAACGCCAATGTAGTTTCCTCTACTATCTTAGTTACGTTTTCACGGCTAAACCGCTGAACCAATTTTAATGAAATTTGGTATGGGAATAGCTTGCACCTCGAGGAAGTACAGTTATGTTCATTAATGTGTTGTACAGCTAGTTTAGATGTATGTGCATCGGGTTAAAAAAAAAACACCATAGTTAAAAAAATATCAAATTGACACTGCTTGTCGCATCAAGTAATTTCGAAATGAATTTAATTGAAAGAGCACATCATATTATTGCATATTTAGATGATGGATTATCCATCAGAGAAATTGCAAACATTATGCAGACAAGTAAAAACACCATTTTAAAAGTCAGAAAACGATGAGAAATTGACGGAACTCTGGAATAGAAGAAGTCTACGGGTAGGCCAAAAGTTTCTACTACTGAAGAGGTAGATAACGCTCTTTTATAACATGTTGAACAAAATCCATTCGATATTATGAGACATGCCGTACAAGAAACTAACTTAAAACTAGAAAAATAAGACTAACTGAACAACATAAACAAGCAAGAATAATATATTTGTTTTAAAAAATTAGTTACGTGAAAATTATAATGAAGTAATTTTTACCGATGAAAAGAGTTTTCAGTCAACATTTAAATACAAGATTTGACTGAATAGACCTTCAAAGGCAGGCAGAATTTTTTACAATTTATTTTTTAAACGACGCATCCACCATTTTTCACCCTTTCTGAAATATTCTTCTATAGACATCCGGGTGTCTATATCTGTTCAAATGTGACATTTTAGTGACGAAAACGATGCCCAAATTCTAGAAATTTCAGCCCTCAAAGAAAGGCTGAATTTTTTACAATTCTTTTTAAGCGACGCATCCACCATTTTTCACCCTTTCTGAAATATTCTTATATAGACATCCGGGTGTCTATATCTGTTCAAATGTGACATTGTAGTGACGAAATCGATGCCCAAATTCAACAAATTTCAAAGAAAGACTGAATGTTTACAATTTTTTTGTTTTTTTTTTTTCAAGTGGCGCATCTACCATCTACCGTACCAACTTCCGAGTGTCTTTTTCTCTTCAATTGTGAGATTGTAATGATGAAAAAAATTCAAAATTTCACAGAATACAGCCTCAAAGGCAGGCAGAATTTTTTACATTTTTTTTAAGCGACGCATCTACCATTTTTCACTCGTTCTTAATACAAATTATTTGATGAGCAATATGTTATCACCGGCGATAGAACAGGAAGATTTTTTATAAATTGTTGAGCATGGATAAGTATCCACGGACTTGGGATGTGTTGGGATATTGAAGAGAGACTTAATGCCATAACATCTCGAAATATTTTACAAAATGTTATGTTGCCGTCAGTAAGACAACACTTTTTCAAAAATAATTTTATATTTCAGCATGATAACTGCCCTATTCATACCACAGGCCTAGTTAATCAATGGTTTGTTGATAATAATATTGAGATACTGGTTTGGCCTTCCAAAAGTCCAGATATAAACATTATTGAAAATGTGTGGGGATTAATGGTTAACAAAATAAATCACCAAAATTTCCGACCACAAAATAGAAACTAGCTGTTAAATGAAATTAATTTAACAACAAATCTATATGCGTCTATACCTCATAGATTGCAAGAAATTTTGGAAATAAATGGGGTTATGACCAAATATTAACTAAAAGATTGTTTTAAGTTGTGTTAAAAGTTTGTAAATGCTTAAAATAAAAGTTTAAAATGTTTTTGTTCTGTAATATTGAAAATATTCATTTAGATAGAGATTATTGGCATTAAGATCATTGCTATGCAACAATTTTTGTACAACACTTTTTTGAACTCGATGAAATACGGGTAAGTTCACACACAACAAATTCTGTACAACACTTTTTTGAACATACTGTATGTACATCGGATACTTTTTGCTAGCGACTTCGCTTTCACCTTTTTTAAAGCCTAAAAATGTTAAGAAATTGGGGAAAAAATCCTCGAAAATGCCGCTCGGACGTTCGTAAATTGAAGCGCCATCTACGAAACGGTCACGTTTCAAATTAAAATACGCTTAATTACGCTGCTTCGCTTAAGTAGAAATCGAAAAAATTGGAAACAAGTTTTGCACGTGTTTTTACGTGGACGGCGGAGCTAAGAAACAGGAATGGCGGCCAGTTCGCGGTACTTTTATTATACAGTGACTTTAAATTAGAACATTTCAAGTAAAATATGTTTTCCGGCTTTTATTGGTGGTCTAACCCGGGCAACGTGGGGCATTTCTTCTAGTAAAAAATAAATAGAAAAAAAATGCGAAGGATGCAAGCAGGAAGCCGCACATCTAGGAACGCCACTGGCGGACAACGTCGTTACATAACGTAAAATTAATTTCATTTAAAATTGTGTCTTTTGTTCTTATGTTCAACAATGTGAAATTTAAAGTTCGACGACGCTGTCCGCGCGCAATATTTTTGGTGGTTTCTTCATGCAGTTCAACGACGCTCTTCGTGCTCAATATTAGATACACTTGAAGTTGCACTTGAGATAAGTGAAATAAAATGTAAATTTGCAACGGTGCAGTCCAACTTATTTGTAAAAAATCACTTTTAAATGCGTGACAAAAGCTGTCAAACATATTATCAATTTTGAACTGATTAATTTGTTCTTTTGGCCATTTAGATAAACTGTCAAAAATTACAACTAATTTTTATGAATAACTCAATGTTTTGACAACATATTGACAACTGGTCGTTGCATACATCAAGCACATGTCAAATGTCAAGTAAGGTCCATTAAAAAAAACATTGTGGTGCAAATAATTCACACCCTATTCTCGTTTCCATAGCAACGTAATGCTTTTAATATAGGGAATTAAATTTAGGATGTTACCATTTGGACCACAATGGTTAAAAAAACGGACTGTATGTACTGATTCACAGTAATAAATTATGTAAATTTTGGAACTTTGTTGACTTATGCATGCTGCAATGTCAACTGTCGTTTTATTGTTAAAATTCCGAGCTATTCCAACGAAGTCTTACTAAAAGATACGGTGAAAGGACCACAATACATAGTGGTGGTTGAAGTCATCTCAACCCAAATGTGACGTCAGACGTTGCATTTGGGTTGCAACCATGTAGCCTTGGTTGCTGAATAATAATGAATATTCAGAAGAACAGAAATAAATCACTTCTGTTTATAAATTATGGAAAAACAATATTTATGTGAAATATTTCTATGTGTATTCCATTTGGATTCCATAGTTGGCTGCATAAAATTGAACTCAACCCACGTCAAGTTGGCTTTAAGCATATTGCTTTGCAACGTATCTATTAGTACGACATCGTACGAACAAATTAATCCGTTCAATTTTCCCTGTCCCAATATTCTATCAGCAAAAAATATATACAATGTTGACAACAAAAGGAAAAAGTCAAGCGCTAGTACTAATATTTTAATTTACGCAGACACTTACCTTGTTGCACACTGTTATCGTATTCTAAACTGGAAGATCCATCGCCCCGGCTGCTCGGTCTAGAAATAGGTTGTGCCAACATAGAACCAGTAAACTGCATGACCCTATTTTCTTCCACTTCCATGTTCCTTTGATTGATTACAGACGCAATCGCTTCTTGTTCAATTTCAAGCGACAATGGTGGCGCGGTAGGTTCGTTTAACTTCCTATCAAAGGTCTCCAAACATTCTGGACTAGTATGGCCCAAATATTGCAACAACTATAAACACACAGTATTAACTCATCTACCAAAAAAGAATTACAATCTTTACATCATCTAATTGATCAAGATCTGGAGCTGAATTCGACACATCCGGTAAAACATTTGGGGAACGATGCCTCATTGCCCTCTGTGGGAGATTTGAAGAAGTTCCCACGAAACTTTCGAATTGATTACTCATGAGTCCCCATTTAGACTGATTAATGGTTGTCTCTACGTCATCTTTATAAGATTGTCTATCTTTATAGTCGTCGTTTTCAGGGGACCGATAGAGAATTGAGGCATCCCAGCAAGCCTTGCCTGATAAATCTCTTAAGAGCACCCTGACTTGTTTGTCTGCTGTTGACAACCCAGCTGTAACTCCACCCCCTGGAAGGTCGAGCACTGGCAATTCGATCAGACTAGCGATGACATTTTCCGTAAGCATAAACAACTGAAAATTAAATAATTGTCGATACATATTTCAATTGTTAAGGTAGCATAATATACTGAAACCAAATGAATAAATTTAAACATCTTTCAAAAAATATTTATTGACTTAATATTTTTATCCATTTGCTTTCAGTACTGTAATAATAGTTTTCCTAATTTGCTGTTGTAACAAAGCTATTAACGCTCTCATTTTGAGTGCGTTAATATTCCATTAACGCACCCAAAATCTAGAATTTTTGTTTCCATTGGTTAGACACACTGAACCTTGCACTGAACGAAATGTCAGTGTGATTTTGTGGTTAAGGTTCCATGTAAGTCATCTCAAGTATACTTCAGGTACAGAAAAATCAAAATTTAACTAAATTTCCTAAATTACCAAAATTGATTTTATTTGTTAAAAAAATGAAATTAATATGCAAATTAGGAAAAATAACATGAAAAACTCGTTTTGTAAAACTTAAGAGCACTCGTTCTTTACAGGCACTCCTGCCTGCGGCAGTCGTGCTGCAAACCTGAACTCGTGTCTTAATATCAGTTTTACAAAACTAGTGTTTCAATATACTAATTAAATATCCATACTTGAATGTTTGGCGCCGAAAAAATGCTAACAGAAAGCTCATCCGACGTCAAGTTAGGAACATCATCGTGCTCCACAACCATTGAGCTCAATCTAGCAGCTCCAATTGCCATTGGAAAATGACCTAAATGTGTAAATAGGTGGGATAATACAGTTTTAGCACATAAAATGATGGCCTTTTGGCACTGATGATTCTTAGACGGCGACATGGAAGGTGATGATTTTTCCGCCAAATCATCAGAAAGAATGTTAGGATCAAAATCTTCGTTTAGACTGGGTTGCGATAACCCTCCGGGATTATCAGTAGATGCTTTTCCCGCCGCAATTTTATACAACACCTGTAACAAGAAGGTGATTTGAATCTATGGAATTTTGGCGGGGTTATTGACACCTAGCAACCCCAATAAACAACCGTGTACGGAACTGCGGATCGCAAACCAGAAAGGTACCAATTATATTTTATTAACAAATTTGTAAAAAAAAAAACGCAGTTCATACTTTTGGAATGTCACAGACATAATTTTGTTAAAATTTAACTGCCTGATGTGTACAATGGCATTACAAAAAACTAAGACAACTCAGTTCACTTAAGAAAATGTAAAATTGTCTACACCACTGCTTTTTTTAAATGTCAGGAGCTATCAAAAGCGCGCCCCAAATTTGGTTGACGTTATTTATCAATCACGTAATACAGTTATTATCTAAACAATGTATTAAATACGTTCCTATTCTTACAGCTTCAACTTGGTAGAACATGGAAATGTACTCACCTGTCAGAAGTAATTCAAACACGTATCGAGAAAATTTAAAAAAAGAAGCACAAGACCGAAAAAGAAACGTTCTTCACTTAATTTTAAAGTATCTCATTGACAATCATCTAAACTCTGTGGCGGAAGTCCTTCAAAATGAAACCCAAACGGGAGTGCACTACCAAGTTTGCGACAACATCGACTTGGAAATTATAATGCAAGAGTACGAAAGCTACTATTACACAAAATTCCAAAAAAATCCCAAAATCCTACGCAAACTCACGCAGAACGAACAAGAAACAATAATAAAGAAAGGAAAAAAGTTTATACCTAAAGAAAAACCAGTAGTATCAAAACCGGAACAAAATGTGGATGCTGTTTTCCAAGTCGACGTTGTCGCCTTATCGAAAGAACCTACCCTCCATAAAACCAAGCCACTAATTGATTTCGAAAATTATTCAACGGAATGGCGGGAAATGGCAAGTCAAGTGATAAAACATATCGTCCCAAAGGACTTGGGAATCACCTTCAAAGACTGCATTAGTCTAAACTCCACAATTGAAACAATAAAAGAAGCAATAATTTACCCTTTGATTTACCCCCAGCTGTTCGAAAAAGCTTGTACATGGAAGGGAATCCTACTTTACGGACCTCCAGGTACGGGAAAAACCTTACTAGCAAAAGCTTTAGCGTGCGAAGCCCCTTCAACGTTTATAAACGTCACAAGCAGTGCGTTTACAAGCAAATGGCGCGGAGATTCAGAGAAAATGGTAAAAGTCCTTTTCGATGTTGCCAAATTCTACTCTCCCACAACAATTTTTATAGACGAAATCGACGCTTTGGCTGCAGTAACACAGGAATGCAATCATGAGGCTTCTCGGCGTTTTAAAAGCGAACTTTTAACGCAGATTGATGGCATTTTCAAATCCGAAGAAGTTTTCGTCTTAGCTTCCACTAACACACCCTGGGCTATAGATAATGCTTTGTTAAGAAGGTTTGAAAAGAGAATTCTAGTGCCTTTACCTGATAAAAATGCGAGGAATAAAATATTACAGTACTACTTTGGAAAAAATGGACACAACTTTACTAACGAAGAAATGGCCAATTTTGCAGAGATCACTGAGAGTTTCTCTGGATCTGATTTAAAAAATGTTTGTAAAGAAGTGGAGATGATACTCGTACGAGAAAAATTACAACAACTTCAACATGGTGATGGTAAGCAAAAGCCACCCAGACATGCGAAGTATTGCGATGTTGTAAACGCTTTGAAGAAGATAAAACCGAGTGTCGCAGATAACAACTATAAGAAGTATGTAGAATGGGGTTATAAATATGGCGCCCTGTAATACATTTGTAATTTTTATATATTTATATCTAATAAAATAAAAATCTTTGTGTTTAACGGTACCACTTTTTGGATGATAGTTACTCACCGTGAAAACTTGCAAAAGCAAACAAGTCCCTCTCTCTTCTCCATACTCAGAAATTTCCAACAACCTCTTGGGTTCTAGCCTCATACACCATTCACCCAAACACAACAAAAGGGCCGTCCCCAAGGCTTTATCACTTTCTCCGGCTGTAGATCCCAGTGGCGCATGTAGAAACAAAGCGTCACACAAAGTTCGAATTATAGCATTTCCAAGTCGAGGGTACTGTGCCCAAAGTAGAGAGGCGTGATCGCACAGAAGAAACAAAATATTGCTCGCTAATTGAGCAATAATTTTAACGTTAAACTAAAAGTGACAAATTTTAACAAAATGTTTAACACTTCCTAAAGACTCACCTTTACCGCCAACAGCAATACGTTAATGGCATCTGATACCTTTGGGTGAAAAGTCTGATTGGTCAATTCTTTATATACAAACATCCCTAAAGCGGAAAGTGCTATACAACGTGCTGTACCTTTAGGTTCTCTACGACCGGTCCTCAATAAAATACTAACAACGTGCTCTTTAATATCGGGACAAAACATCACACGAATTCCCTCCTCTGGTTGAAGGACTGACATATTGTTCAGATCGTCAGGTAAACTTAACAAATTAGCAACAATTGATATCGCTTCAGTGCGCGGAGCCCCTTCCAGATTTTCCGTTGAATTCAGAACTGTATTACAAGAATGAATAAGATCTAACAGTAACAAAGAAAACCCTGGTAGCTGCAATGACAAAAATCTGGGTCCCAAAAATTTGAGTATGGTATTAAGAAAGGGCTTTGAATTGTCCACTAAACCCACATGTAAGAATCTATAGAATTGGGGTAGATAATTCCTATGTTTATAATCACAGTTTAAAGTAATAGTACAGAGAAGCCTCAATGCATTCAATTTGCCAGATTCAAACTGTTGAGGAAGCATCAAAGCGCCAAAACACCACGGCAATATTAGCGTCACCGGTGGTATTAACTCGGGCGCCGTAGGGGTACTCTGATTGTCAACGGAAATTCCTTGATTCATTTTAATTTTGATCAAGGTTTCTAGAAGTTTCACTAAATACTCAAAAACTTGTGAATGTAATTTTGGGTCTTTGATGGTGTTTATGTCACCCAAAGCCCCTAGCATGCGTCTCCATAAAATAACAGCGACGTCTGGGAGCCAACCTCTGATGCTACCCCCACAGATAACACCTCTGTGCTCGCCAGAAAATTCATTACTGTGATTTTCTGTAGACAAAACATCTAACTGAATCGGAGAATCTTTAATAGAATTGGATTCCAAGCCATTAGAGGGTGCTGGACTGGGGGATCTTGTTCTATCTGTTGATTCTGTGTCTTGTTGGGGTATATTGTCTAAAGATAAGGAACGGCGGTGTTTAGGCTGGAAAATTACATTAGAGAGACACAATTTTTATTGTTGTATAATTACGTTTCTTTGTCTTGTCGAAGATCGTCGTTTGACATTTAGGCTAGTTTCACTGTAACTTCTGGTCAAATTATGCCTACTTCTTTTCCTCAGAACGTTTCCATCTGGTAATGACGAATCTTGTCGACATACAGCGCTGTGTCCATGTTCACTGACATTCCCAGAAGTGCTACTTTCAGGTCGACTGACCAGCCGTCTTCCACGCTTGAGTTTTTGCTCCATAAGACGATCTAACGGCAGATCGGTCAAATCCAAATTATAAACATGTCGGGCCAAAACTCGTGTCAAAGTCTCCATTGTTTTCTAAACAGCAATTTTAATTACTCAATTATCACTATAAAGCAATACACACCGCCCATTCTTTTATAAGCTCCTCCCAACTGGTCAAAGACGTCAACACCAACAAAAAACGATCCCACAACTCCCTTGAAATCATTACGTTCAAATTCGCTTTAATCCACGTAACTATAAGTGTTTGAAAAATCGCCGGGGCCAGTTTTCCCCCCAGAGTGTTCATCTTTTTCTTGGGGGGCGTTTCTCCTAAGACTAGTGAAGTTATTTGTAGTAATACCAACAACAGTTGTTCCCTGAAAGTGACCTTTAGAAAACAAACTGACATGAATTTTATACAACCATGTACTACTATCCATTCGCGTATTCATCACCATGTATCTATAAATATTAAGTACTCTTTTACACGCATCAGTCTGTTCCTCCAACATTTTCGGAATGTGCGGGTTCACCTCCAGTAAAAATACATTTGCAGCATGAGTCATAAATAATTGCAACACGTTCTGGTAAAATAGAAATATAAATACTATTAGGCGTTGTGTCCAGATGAATTTTACCTGCATTCCAGCTCTGACCAACAGATTTTCCTTATGGATAGCACCTAGATAAGAATCATTTCTTAATCTTTGAGGTCTAAAAGCTTCTGCAGAAAGATCTTCCATGTACCTAGGGGGATCATCTGGAGGTTCTAACATGTAAGGAAGAATCTCAGGTGTATTAAGTTGGATCAAGTCTTTATAAACAGCTATGATTTTTCTTATGATAATCACATGGCTGAAATTGATAAGAAATGCCTGTCTGTAGAGTTCATGGATAAAATTCACGTTGTCTCTTGAACTACAAAGAACTTCACGAACTATTTGGGCTGCAAGTTCTTCATCACTGGTTGTTTTAGTTGTTTGAATAGATATTGCTAAAATTAAGCACAATTAATAGTAATTAAAACTGCGCCACTGTTGCTACTAAAAAAAAAATGCGGGTAGGTACGACTTTACAGCAACCCACAATACACATCATATTTAATTCATTTTCGTTAAATGCCATATTATGTACTTATAAAAAGTTACTACATGGCATGAATAAAGACTGTTAAAAAGACGTTTTAAATCATAAATAATTATTTGAAATATTTAAATAAAGTTATGAAAATTAGAAAGCGAGAATTAAACCATTTACATGAATCAAGACTTGGATGTGCAGATTCATGTTGAGATTCATCTTCGTGGGCTGCAATAGGAGCACTATTTGTGGAATGTGTGATTGAAGCGGGTCCCCCATCTGCATGCTTCTTGGTTTGGTGCAAATAACTTGCAACCCACATGATCAACGACACGCGGCAATAAATAAACTCATTCTCAGCTTCCGGCGTCCTTAAAACAGGTAAATCTAAGCAGACATTACAATCTGTTACAATCCACACAAATTTTTTACCTAAATTTGGAGTGTACAGGGACATTTCATGACTAAAATTTGGACAGATCTTCATTAAATAATAAGTTTTAAATTTTTCCAACAAGAAATGAAAACATCTGTGATGATGGGCTGCCTTGTCTTGCCACTCAAGTTTGACAACTGTGTGTACCATGTGCTCCAATAGTGCTTCCAAGTAAAACTTGCTGGGATGGTCTGGTGCCTTTTCTCCACCTGAAGGTGGCAGCACTGGTAGTAGCTCTGAAGGAGTTACAGGATATTGTGAAGTGGTGTCATGAAAAATGCTACCACCCATCTGAACAGTAGTAGAGGTTGAATTATGGAAACCTGGGACCAAAGTTTGAAACATATTGTGGACATAATCTGGAGCATTATCATTTAAGGCCTGATACCACATTAGGAAAAATCGTATTGCTTGTCTTCGCAATTTTATTGAATTGCCTAGATGAAGTAGTTTTGACAAAATCCGTCCCAAAGAGTGCAGTTGCCATCTTTTGTGAATCAACTCAGGAAGCAAACACAAAACCTGTTCTAGAATCCAAAGAGTACATTCCAGTTCTTCTTTATGGGCCTTGTGTACTAAAATATTGTTAAAGTCAATATAGCTCTAGACAAATATATTTCAGAGTCCAGACTCACCCAAGTGAAAAGACAGTTCTGAAGCAACAAGAATCGACAATTAATATCAACATAAACATAAAGCAACAATTACGTATAATAAATAACAGCGCAGGAATGATTATATTAAAGGCACAAAAGCAAACAGATTAAGGGCAAGTTACTCCTATTTTTCTAGACAAAATATTTACCTCGTTGTCTCAAATTTCCCTCTGCTTGAATAAAACTGTCATAAAGGATATTATATACATGGCTAAAATTGGCTTCAAACAGCCCTTTGGCTTCTGCAATGTCCACATTTTCTGTAAACACAATAGTATATTAAATATGACAACCAAAGTCTGAGCCTCAATGTAAATGTAATTATTTCAAAAAACCCACCCAGAATAATTTTCAGATGTTTAATTCTTGTCGCTATATCTTTTTTATGATCCTGTATTTTAGAAGTGGACTTTTTAACATCGACGGGATTTCTTTTGCTAAACATTTTTGAAAAATATTAAAGCCATAACATCCAAGATTTGCACTTGTATTTATTGCTGAAGTGTTGGTCAAGCATTGTAAATTAGTGTAATCAATGAAAAAAGTAAATATCACATTTTTTAAAAGAAAATTATTATGTTGACGTACATTGACATCTCAATTGACCCAACTGACCTCTGGAGGATGACAACTAAAACATTCCAGTAAATATGATATGGCGCGAAATGTGAAAAATCTTGATTCGTCAAGAATTTATGGGTTTTTTGATATTTAATCAGTTTCATATTTTGATTTATCGTTAAATTTATTATTTCGATATAAATTTATACTTCATTAATCTGATACTTTGCTTATGGGTTAAATTATTATATTGATATTCCGTTAATGCGAATAAATATTTGTTAATTTGTAAGTTCCATAATTTGGTATTCCGTTAGTTTGCCATTTCATGAATTTGATACTGGGATATTTCATCGATTTGGCATTTATTTTACGTTTTGCTATTTTGCTGATTTACATTCCTTAAAGTCGATTCCCACCTAAGCAGCGCAGTAAAATGTTGCTTTGATTTGTCCTCATGTTAATATACAGAGTGGCCCACGATGCGCGCTTCCTGGAAAAACGGGCCCTATAGTTTCTTTGGAAGTTACTTTAGCGCGATACGCATCCATGACGTGCGTAACCCGTAATTGACCTCCCTTCTTTTTTGGTTGCTATAATTTTTATTCGCCAATATCTTACAATTCACTATAATTATTATTATTTACAAGTAAAATTAAGGTTTCAATTTTGTCACCATCCATATTTCACAAAGCCTCAAAACCAATTACCAGAAAAGAATGGTTAAATAAATCGCAAAGACCGACTACCGAAAATTGAATTTTCTTGAGAAATGTCCCGTCATGAAGCAGAGCAGTGCACTGCGGCGCGGCATTTACTGCTTCCAACGCTCACGAAGGAATTAAAAAATTGCTAATCTGCACGGCAGAGCAAAATCGAAAATTTCAAAAAAAATGACCCAAAATCTTCAGTTTGTGGGTCCCAGCTTTTACGATCACGTATTGCATTGTCAAATTAATGAGAATTTTTAGACAAATACGCTGGTGGTAATAAATCCGGTCAGTGACTAATAGTTTACTAGACAACATGATCGATAATGTTTTTTCATGTTTTTCTGTTTGGCTAACTTGACGTTCCCTTGTTTTGGTCTTTTGTTAATGTGAATCTTCAATTACATTGATGTGAGTGATCATGATTAAAACTGCGTGTAAGTAAGTAAACAATGACTAGCCTATAATTGTTTTAAATTCATTGATTTTATGCTTCTTCCCAAATACCGCTCACATGTGGGGAGCTAGGGGGTATAAAATGTCAATTAACATTGTTCTCAATACAATCAGTAATAAAATCTAATCAGGTTTGACTTCATAACTTGGTGATGAATAAATCTCAAATTGCTTAAAATGGTGGTGGAAATTCTAAACCCCGTGTAAGATTTGAAATAAATTTATTCCAGATTATGTTAATAAATACATAGAAAAATATATGCATGATTTAATTAAAAAATTAAAATTTTAACTGTAAAATAAATTGTGAAAAGAAACAATTATATAAACTAACTTTAAACAATATGCATCTCTTTAAAATTATTCACATAAATACAATGAGCATGCAAATCTGTATTATTCCTTTAAAACCGGTAATGACCTGGGAAGAATGTCATACCCAACAGATAGTCCATATTGAATTTCATACATATTTAATATTTATTTCAGTACTGGCAATGTAGTTTAGGCGCTGAGCATATGATCTAATATAATAATATAAAAGCGCAGTAGCTTATTTATATTCCTATAAAATGACACAAGAATATAACATATTTATAAAAAGAACGAAATTTTGATATTATACAACACTACATGTAGAGACTATTTTTATTATTATTCTTCGTTTTTATAATATAGCAGCTACTGCTACACAAAACTGGGACTGAACACTTAAGATATGTTTATAAAGTATTCATCTTTTCAACTTGGTGTATTTTCAAGTCTGTACAATGCAATTTTTAATTTAAACTGCCTTGAAAACCATCCAGAAACCATGTTAGGGTAGCGTCAAAATTCAAAATCAGTCATCAAAAATAGTACTCGCACCATGTCTTGTTTTTAAACCAAAATTCCAACACTTTAATTATAATTTCTTTGTTCCCAATTTCATCGGCCCGCACGTATTTCTATTAGCGCGACGAGCTTCTAATTCTTTCTGTCTCATCAATTTCCGCTCTTCTCGCTTCTTTTTTGCTTCTTCAAATTTGTGATTCGTTGAATAGGGGTGTTCCTCCAAAGGCTCAAATTCCGTGTCCCCCCAATTATTTGCCGATTTTCCGATATTCAGGTCGTGTTCCTGAGACTCGGGTATAATGGAAGTCATCTCTGTGGGACTCCATACTTCTGATGGACTTGTCATTTCAGTTTCTGCTTCCTTTATGTTTACAAAATGTATGTTATGTATTAGATTAGGAGTAAAACTAAATCTTACCGGTTCTTCTTCCAAACTGCCCCATTCTTCATTGTCCCATCCATCGGTGATTTTATTAGTTCCAGAGCCGGAGGGGGGACTCGCTGCGTCACTAGTGCCTCCGCCGCCGCCACTGCCGCTGCTGCTAGCCATCTGACCCCCAGTCTAGTTCAAACAAAATAATTGTGCACACAAATTCAATTCCAATAAAAAAAATTTTTTATTAAAACATGTACACAACATGTATTTTTGTACAGGTCCTCACAAATAATTCAGTAGACCTTGACGTCAAAATTCTCCATTTAACTACATGTAAATTTTATTTTCCACAGGAAACATGTCTTAAGGTTTTTTGCAGCACTTTTGCTTCCCAAAATTTCAACAATTTATTTCTCCGAAATCGTCACTATTGTTCATAAAATATCTGTAATTTGAAGGAGTGACGAAAGTTCAAAGTTAGCCTGTATATTTGTATATAGATTATATAGGCTGACCAGCAAATAGCGAATTTACCAATGTATTAAAAATAATTGTCTTTTTCAGCCCGATTTCATGTTCTGGGTCGTAATTTGCGATTAGGTGCAATGGATTGGGCAGTAAGGCTCAATTTCATGTTTCATTTCACTTGAAATTGATCCTTACTGACTGGTATTCAGTTACGACGTTTCCATAGCAACCGGCACTTGCGACCAGTCGCAAGTCAACATGAAATCGGGCTGTTATAGAATGGTGAACATTTAAGAAATAATTTCTGAGTCTCTTCAATTGCACTACAAAAAATCGTTACCTCCATGTCCCCCCAATTATCGTTATCTCCCCATTGGTCATAATCATAATCCGATACTGATTCGTTTCCTCGACTTCCTTCTTCATGTTCTAGGGATGTCATGGAAGTCACACTGGAAGTGGTAGTAGAAATACTACTGCTAGATGGTTGCTCTGCAATGATAAAATTCAATACTTATTAATTTGTTTTTTTGTTTTTTTTTTTTTACCAAGGGAAGCAGGTTTACTCAACATCTTACTGGCCATCGGATTCATAGACTTCACGGTATCGGATTGGCTTCTATAAAATTTCGCTGTAACTGCAGTTACCGCCCAGCCAGCCCATGTTGCTGCTGCATTGCTCAAACTTGGTGTTGCCGTGTTCACATCAGCCTCTATAATATTAAATATGTCTGCGCTAACAAGATTGTTTTGTATATTCAGCATACAAAATATTTTTTTTATAAAGTGGGTTGCTAACTTAAATAGCCAGCACTAGTTTGAGTGATAGATTTATTACACAAGTGTAATATACAGGATGTCCGAAAATTGCATATTATGTTGTGGTTTTACAATTGAAATTATGAAAAAAAGTTCCTGCAAACATAGGTTCAAAAAAGCTTCTTGTGGCCTTTCCGGCTCTTCCAAGGTGGTACCCAAAAGTGACTTTGTTAAAATTGATTGTTTGATAGTGGCCAAAATCAGTTGTCCTTGGGGTTTCCTTACCTTTCCCCCTAAATAAAAGACCCCGACAATTTTACACAAAAATGGAACCCTTGACAAAAGGTCCATAAAAATACTGTAGCCTCGCTTTATTATGTGTTTATTAAGGAGGTGTTGTATAAAACTATGTATTACACACGTGTCTCGCAAGCTCTCGTGGCTAAACATTTCTTTCGTGACTTATTTGCCTCATAAGACACTTGTATAATAAATAGCTATTAGAATATACCTACATAATTTACCTAAACTGTTTCGTAATATTTTTTTATCCGTTTTGTAAAATATATTGTTGCGGTACAGGGATTTCTAAATGAGTCAGAGCCCGCGGAAATCGCCGCTCTTTCTTTGAATATGATGTAACTTATTTTTTGTTGGAGCAATATTAAAGGGACCTTGAGTCAGTTCTGTTCGAATGTCCGAATAAAGACGTGTTCGTATTCCAAGTGTTTGATTAAAACCCACACCGTCATAGATTCAGAACTGGGATATAATCCATAATTTCGAGTGGAAAATGAGTGACAGTGAGGTGGAAAATCAAAAGTTGAGTGAAAATGTGTAGGAGGCTCTAGTATATTTTATTTTATTTTTTGACGTTCTTTTTTTTAATTTTTCCTTCAAATCTTTCGCATATCAGAACATAATTATAACCCCAACATTTCACCACCCACCACCACCAATTTGATGTGAATTCATGTTTTTTTTTTCTCTCATTTCATGTGAATGAATACCAAAACTCGGGCGTTGTCACTTTTCAGGGACTCGAGGTCATTGCAACATTCGGCGCCGCCACACGCTTCAAAAATTCGCCCTCGTCCCCGAAAAAGTGTGTTGACAGCGCACTTGTATCGAAATATACTATTATTGCTTTAGTACAATAAATGAGTACTTTTTTATTTGAGCTGACTCAAAAATGAAGTAAAAAAGGTCATTCCTTTCAAAATTTGTAAAGAAAAATTATCTGGGCTACAATCTATGTCTATCTTAACTATTACTTACGGGTATTGAGCCCTATAGGCCCCATGAAGCATTATGTTTATAGGACCTTTTCATCATAGTTTTGTATCTAGCATCACTTCAAAAGTTAATGCTTATTTAATTGTGATATAAGTATGTATTATTGTAAGTAAAATCCTTCTTACCCATACTCTCCCTTAGACTTGGATCCTCTGAAACCTTTTCTAACTTTCCTAAAAATCCCTTTATGGTTCTGAAAACTGAATCTCTAACGGACTTTTCAGGATCCATAGTTAATTGACATAAAGCAGGCAATATTCTCGCAGAAACTTCATTTAAAAGGTAATATTGCTGCGTTGCTGCTAAAGCTAAAACTCCCGCATTTCGAGCCGGTGGAAACGGATCTCTCATCGCTCGTATAAATGCAGATATTAAAACTTTCTGTCGAATTTGTGGGTGCAAATGCTGCGCTATCTTCCCTAAACAAACAGTGGTGTTGGTGCGAATTCCTCCTTGATCGTCCTTTGACTGAAGACGAGCGAAGTGACGCAAGACTTCCACATTTAAATTATTATAATTTAATTTAGGTGCTAGATGTATCACAGACTGTAAATGCAGCATATTAAATTAAATAAAGAAATTATATATGAAATTCGTACTTTAACAGTCTGTTCACGAATTGTAGGGTTAGTATCCATGAACCCATGAGCAATTTGGGGAAATATCTGGTCGTTGACTGTGGCAGACTGTAAATGTCCGATAAAATATTCAAGTTGCTGGAGCAATCTAGACCTTGTGGCTCTATCATTGCTAACAAACAACTTAACAACACACGGAACTATCTTCTTTTGATATTCAGCTTCATCAAGTAATCTACCCAATTTGAACATTGGGGCCAAAACTGCAGAACCGGCATCACCATAATCAAACGCTGTTATTAATTGCGGTAATATTTTATGTTTGCACACATTATCTGGAAAGTTATCCAGATGTGGTGTTAAATTTGAGAAGAATCGATTTTTCTCGTTTTTGTCCTTTATTTGAATTTCCTCTAAGAATAGCAAAGTATCTACAAGATCGTTTTTGAAGTAGCCCCCAAGTTTTCGACATCTGGTTATTATATCGGCGGGGTTAGGCCTTGAAGAGGGATTTGCCCCTACCAACTCACAATACAGAGGGCCCAACTGTTTAGGTATTTTATCTATAACTTTTAGATAAGACTGTTGATGTAAGGGACCATTGAAGACTTCCCATATTAAACAACCCAAGCCCCACATATCTGAAGAACTGTTAAATTAGACAATAACAATTGAAACTGAATGAAAATATTTAACAGACCATTTTGTAATTGACCTTTGCTTACTAGAATCAATCTTTTCTGGTGGATCATACATTTCTAAAGATGGTATAATTTTTATAGTTATTGTGGAATTATCTTGAGCAGTTGAAACATATTCAACCCCTCCCAATTTCCATTCCCCTGAACCATTCACAAATACTGACCAAATGTTTACATTGTTATGGCGAAGATTACCGTCATTATTCAAAAACGACAATGCCCTCTAAAAATAGCAATATTATTTTATGGCCAAAACGAACAGTAATATACCGTAATTTGAAAAATTCCCCATGAAATGTATAAATCTTTCTGGGCCCCTTCTATTGTCAATTTCTCCAAATGACTAGCTAAAATCTCAACGTATTCTGTCGCCAAGTATAAAACTTTGTCAGATTCATAACTATCTAAGTATGTTAAAATGCTGGGATGCCTCAAGGTTTTAAGCCGTTTTACTGCTGCTTTGGCAATTTCAAACTGGGTTTCTGATCCGTTTTTAATATCAAACACGAACACGGAGACTTCTTCGCCAGTACCCTTGAATACATAATCTAGATTTTACGAAAAATAAGCTACAATACATACTTTTCTTTTCCCTTTATGAAGGGTCCATACGCTCTTCTCATCAAGCCCCTTAACTAGTTCACCGATTTCAAAATTGAAGTCTTTGGAAGGATCACGAGAAAAAAATGACCACATGGCGTAGGTTTTGCAACACAATTGCTACGTTCTAAAATAATAAATTTGTACAAAGTTTTAAAAACCTAACCTAAATGTCTGAGTTTTGACATATGCAATTTTGATTGATGGCAATACAGGCAGCCACTTTAACGGCATGAAAGGTGATTCAGGGTGATTCAAATGACTTTTTATTACGCGGGAAAATTGTATTAGGTTATGTTATTATTTATTTGGTGCAGTCTTACAGTATTTTGCATAAAGATTGGGAAAGTATGACCACCAACAGTGAACAAATTAAAAAAAAGTTGTATACAGCACTGAAACTCGGTGGGTTTACTGTTCGCAGGTAATATAAAAAATATTTATATAATCACAATTATTGTAAACTTTTTTTTTTAGAGAATTTTGTTCACTTATTGTTAATAAGTTTTTGGAACAAAGTATCGACTTGCATAATAACCACTATTTTGATAATTGTGTGAAGAATCTGTGTACTAGTTTAGAGGGACAATGTCTTCTGGAGCAAAGTATAGAAAAAGAGCATATTGACAGAGCACTGGAAGTAAGAAGATTGATTTAGATAAACCCATGCAATAGTATACTGGTTTTAGGTTTGCCTGAACTCAGGATATGACAGACATGAGACTGTCTTCAATGTTATAAATGCATTTGAGTTTCCAAAGCTCACATATAATGTGGATAGGAAGCAATACTATATAAATGATCAAAGGCCAAAACTGTTAGCATCACCACATTCAAGGACCCAGTTGTTTCTAAATAGATACACTGCTATTTTACAAAGAACAAAAAGAAACTTCCAGCAGAAAGTTACTGAAAACACTGCTGTTAAGTTGCAGTTGCAGACTGTTGATTATCTGTTAACAGTTTCAAATACATCTCTAACACATACTTTAATTCTGGGGTCCCTTTTGAAAGTTTCAGAGGGCAAATATTATTTGGAAGATCCCACAGGAATGGTGGAATTGGATTTAACTCATGCTGTGTAAGTTCTTTTAGTTCTGACAGAAATTTGGTTACTCAGAAATTTAACACTTGCTAGATATAGATAACACAACTTTTTTGTTTACATTGTGTCAGCTTAAAACTGTTTTTTTTTCTGCAAATAATTTCTTACATACTTCGCCCTCTTCCACCGCTAGGTGTCGAGAGGGTAGCCTCACCGAGCCGTAGTGAAACGTTTGTCCTTTGTGTATACTAGGTTGGCTGTGATACTGACATTACCCTACTGTGGAACCTCAGAAAAAATATTTCATGCAGCCGAGATGCAAACTCGGAACCGCTAAACGACCAGCTTGATTTTACATAAAACACAATACAGGGTTCTCGTCAGGGTCGTAGGTGATCACTGCTGAGAGGCCTCTTTCTCTTTTTTTTTATTTCTACTTATGTATATGGAGTCAGAAGTAGTGAGTATGGAGAACCACATTCCTGGTGATTGAACATACAGAAACTAAAAATTTATTTCTAAAATTGTGAGAAATGGTGAAAAAGAACGATCAAGAAAAAATAAGTAAGCAATAAGGATGTAAAATCAAAAAGACATGACATTTTTTTCTACCGCCTACTCAGAATGGAAATTTAAAGAATCGCACGTTATGAATCTTTATGCAGGTTTGATATACCATTTAGTTTGAAACTAATTTATTTTTATCCAGTTTTGTTTAAAACACTTCTTATTTGAATTTTGCCAAGTGGTTAACTTTTTTTGGGGGTGGGGGGCTGCGAGACCCCCACCGCCTCCTCTCTTATCCACGGCTATGAACAGAACCTGATAACCTGAAAACGTAAAACTCTGGGATTCTTAAAACTTGATTAGAAAAAGAAATAATTTAATCAAGGCGAAATATTGAAATAGTGTAATAACGAAGCAATAAACTAATACAGGGTTTTCGTAAATGATTCGTACCTCTGGTAGGCTTCATACATAATAAATAGTCAAACGAAAAGCTGAAATAGTGAAAAAACGAAACAGGCAAATAGTGAAATAAACATATCATGAAACTAAAAAATTAAAAAATTTAAATATATCTAAGTCGAACTCCACAAACTTTAATCAGCGTAAAATTATAAATGGTACATGTTTCGGCAGAACACTTCTGCCATCATCAGCCCTAATTTAACAAGAGATTAATGATACAATTGATGAATTACAAGAGGGGTTCTTACCTTAAAGAATATCTTATATTCTCTTGTTAAATTAGGGCTGATGATGGCAGAAGTGTTCTGCCGAAACATGTACCATTTATAATTTTACGCTGATTAAAGTTTGTGGAGTTCGACTTGGATATATTTAAATTTTTTAATTTAAATTTACTCCACTTGGATTCAAGAACATTCTTCTTGTTTATATCATGAAACATCGTCGAAATGATGAAATAGCGAAATATTAAAAAAAATTCGTGAAATAATAATAATTAAACAACGAGATACTGGATGATGTAATAAAATGACAACATGACATAAAAATGGGGAAATCACGAAAGATGTAATGCAATAATTGAAGTTATTTAAGAAATGGACGTTCTGTCGCTGTGGTAGAGAAGGGGGCTCTCGTAGAGACCGACTTATTCTTTTATATCATTACTTTGGAAAATCACAGAGTCGGTCCCAGGTAGTTAGAAGTGTTCCTTCTAGAATTAAAATAGCTTGAACAAATAAAACTACAGGGTAGAGAGGCGTATTGGGGCCAAACTGGTGACCTAACTAGCACTGACGTCAGACGCTACCTATCCTAATTCCTATTCTAAAAAACTAAAACTACGTATTTGCGCGGAATTTGACCGTTCGACGTGTAACAATGTGAAATAATGTGAAACAATGTGAATAAATTAATGAAAAGGAAGTGGTAAATTAAGAAAATGACAAAATAACAAAATATTAAATTAAGGAAATAGTGAAATAATCACGTCGCGAGCAACAGTCACTTTTTACACTTAAAAAATTCAATAAAATATGTAGTTAAGGAATGATGGAAAAAGATAGAGAAATAATAACAAAATTATATATTGAATCAAAAAGATGGCACAATTACAAATTAGTGACAACAAAAGGACGGAAATGGAATCACCTTTTGGTGAAGTAGTGAAACATTAACAAAAGCAAATAACAAAATAGTAAAATAACGAAATGCTGAAGTAGTGAAAAAACGAAACAGTCAACTAGTGAAATAAATACAATGGAGAAGTAACCAACAGGGTGACGTGAAATAGAGGAATGAAGAAATATAGAATAACAAATCGGTGATGAAATGGCGAAATAATGACCAAAGTAACTAGTGAAATAACTACATACTGTAGCTAAAAAACGAAATTCCGAAGCATCGAGATAATTAAATAACGAAATACTGAAATATGTAATAAAATGGTAAAATTGTGAAATTACGAAATTGTAAAATAACAAAATAGTAAACTGTTGAGTCGTAAAATATAGAAGTGGCGAAATAAACAAATAGTGAAATGAGGGAATAGTAAAATGACGAACAACAGTGGAGTACGAAAAGCATGAAATCATGAAAGAGTGAAATAACGAAATAGCTAAACAGTAATATTTTGACATAACAAAAATGACGAAATAGTGAAATTAAATAATGAAAAGAGGAATTAATATAGAAGTGACGAAATTGTGACAAAATGAAATACTGACAAGTACAATACAGGGTCTTCATAAATGATTCATACATCCAGTAGGCGTCAAATTCTCCATCTAATTACATACATGTAAATTTTGTTTTCCACAGGCAACCTGATTGCATCATTTATGAAGACCCGAAATAACGAAATAGGGAAATTGTTAAAAAAATACAGCGAAATCGCAAAATAAAATAACATGAAATTGTAAAATAACGGAATAGCAAATTAACGAAATGAGCAAATGCCAAAATCGTTTACGAAGTGGAATGATTTAACGAAATACCAAAATAACGCAATAAAGAAAAAGTTAAATACATACTGAAATATCTAAATAGAAAATAACGAAATTCAGAAAGTGAAACAGGAAAAAAAATTGTGAAATAACAAAACAGTGGAAGAATGACAAAAAGAAATGGAAAAATAACAAAATAGTGATTTAAAGAATAGCACAATAGTGAAATATACAATTACGAAATATGTAATAAAATAACAAAAATTGTAGTCTAATCAAGATTTAAAATTTCAGTTGGTAATACAGAGAGATCAAAAACAAAATTATTCGTAATTGTTCATGCACGAAAAGAAAAGCCGCTTGTCATAGTTTAATGGAAATATTTACTAAATGTCAAATTTTAACGCCCCTCTAAAAATTACAGAATAGGCCCCATACTCCTTTAAATTTTGTTGTATTACCACATATTCATTCACTATTCACATTGATCTTTGTTCAATCGTTTACATAGTCACCACCTAGGCAAGTAAATAAAACTCTTAAGAATCCAATTTTTGTTATAGCTATTATGGCGGCCTCTTTGTTGAAAACTCCTTTGTATTGGTTAACGGTTATTATGAAGATAAAGTGGTCAAGGTGTCAACTATCATTTTACCTCCAGGAGAAGAATACAAGAATTCCAGACCCCTTTTTAACAATTTAAATTATTTTGGCGGTTCTTCACTTACTCCCCTAAAGGATTCAGTTAAATTAAAGGAACATCTTGAAAGGAATCGAGGTGCATCATTTATGTTTTTTTCCAATGTTTGGCTGGACCATCCATCAGTAAGTAAACAATTGCATTCTTTCAATATAATTATCTAGCCCTAATTTTAGATTTTTGAAAAATTAGAAACACTTTTTAACGGGTTTGACCCGACTCCCCCAGTAGCGTTTATTTTTATTGGAAACTTTTTGTCTGAATCCTACAGCAGTGAAAGAATCGAGACTTTAAGAAAATTGTTTAAACAGTTAGGGGAACTAATTAGTAAATATACAAATTTGGTGACCCATAGTCAATTCGTTTTTGTACCTGGTTTAGAAGATCCATGTCCGTCATATGTGGTTCCTAGGTAACTACTTTTAAGAAAAATAAGTGAAAATTATTGCTGAAATGGATCCTCACAAAAATTAAATTCATCCTGGAGATTAAAAAAACATAACGATTATAACAATTAAAAAAACGCGCCTAAAGAAGTATAACTTCATGGTGTAGACTTTGTGTAACACTGCGCGCGCGCTTCGTATAACATTAAAGATTTATTCCAAACTTATGAATTTGAATTTTTGGAGGTCGACTTCAGACATTTCCACTCATAAGACTTCCCCAAGTATAATTTTTCTTTTAGATTTCCTATACCACAGTGTGTAACCGCAGACATTACAAAAATCGTAAACAAAGCGATATTTACCACAAATCCATGCAGATTACAATACTGTACAAAAGAAATCACAATTTTTAAGTCTGATGTAGTTCCAAAATTGCTGCAAGCTTCCCTGCATAAACCATCAAAAAATGAACTGGCTGATAACGTAAGTTGTGTTTTTCAAAGATGTTTTATTTAATATATTTCTTGTAGGTTACTAGAACTATAATAAGCCAAGGACATCTGTCACCCCTATCATTAAATGCTTTGCCAGTTCATTGGGAATTTGACTATACATTAAGTTTGTACCCTCTTCCAGATTTAGTCGTCATCGGCGATAAAGCAGAAGCATTTACTGGGAAATACAAGGGGTGCCAGGTCGTAAATCCTGTAAGTTTACTCCGACTGTCGGTTTTATTATAATTTAAACTGAATTGTAGGGTTCCTTCTGTGAAAGTGGCTTCCAATTTAAAGCTTATTATCCATGCAGTGATAACATTGAGGATTGCGTTTTATGAAATTGAACTGTAGTAGGGTAGAAATTTATTAGTTATAGATCAAAACATAATTCTAATGAAATTGTACATTCCAATGTACACAATATTTACACTTTTTATATTAAAAGTATCAGCGATATTAAAAATATTGCAACATTTTTAACATCAAGAGTAGCTCCTCACCGGCACGTTAAATAAACTTAACATTTAATACCGACTTTGACAATACGTATTAACGAACTGAACCAACGGTCATAAACATAATCATAAATATCACACTTTCAAACTTAAATATTCATACAAAATTAATTCCAAGATGAAATACACATTATATACAGGAGTACGTAACGATACTGTTACCAATCTTTAACAAACACTTCCAATATCACATAGTACTAGGTTCTTCTGACACAGTTGATCATTAGCGGCTTTTGAAGTGTGAACGCTAGGAGTGCCCTAAAATTTTAAAAATAAGTCACAGTCTCATTTCTTGAGGAAGAACCTACGTCCTGTTTCATATCGATGACGCGCTTCTTTTTTTTCACTGGCATCAAAGTACCATAACGTGATGGCGTATCGGGTGTCGTAGGCGGGTTGGACTTCATGAGGATTCCTTCTATCAGACCAGAAAAACAACAGTCTGTCAAAAAGTGGTTCTATATCGGCTACCTACAGTAGAAAAATTTAATACAAATTTGGCTCGGTTCAACACTAGTTACCTTATCTCCTAACCCTCCCTCAGGAAAGATTCTAAGTAGGCCTCCACTTTTTTGTACATTCCAGTTTAAATTGAGGTAGTATATCGCGGTTATACACCGGCCGTCCCTGTTCGGATTATCGACGTGTTTGACGTAGTGGGAACCTAAGCCTGGGTAACATGCCACCATTGCCTGGAAAAAAAAAAACTTTTAAAAAATCTATAGAAATATGTACTAAGGTTTGATGTATTTAGTACATGTACTTTTGTAATTTTGACGCTCAGAGCCTACTAGATGTATGAATAATTAATTTATGAAAACCTTGTATTAATACTACTGTCTGTTTTGACTATTAAAACGCGGGGATTTTCATTTGATCCCTGGTAATAATTTATTCGAATATAACACACCTCATGAGTTAGTAATCAAGATTGGGATTCCCTTTACATTTATCCACTAACATGTATTGATTTTATGTGGATTATATAGAAAAGTCAGCTTCGTCGTGCTATATCGCGTGCATTTCATACACGATGCCGTTTGTTGCCGAGTGTAGCCCACGCACGAATTATACTTCCCGAAATAAGGGCTCCTTAAACATACGCCAATAGTCAAGGCATAAGGATTTGACATATTGGTTCAATGTTACTTAAGTCTGCACAAGCGCAATGCATACGATATAAGATTGAACTTTTACGGTCATGAAACAAACATAAAAGTAATACATAATTTAAAGGGGATCGTTCAATGACGATCAAACTGTATATTTTATATAAGTAAAATATTAGATTCTAGAACTATAGAAATGTAATCCACAAAAGGAGAAACGAGTCACGAATTAATTTGATTGGGTATTATTATTTAGTTTAAAAGAAGTAACGTGTTCTGATTTTGAATCACCACGTTGTCAAAATTCCACACCGGATCACAAGTACACGGTACCAGTTTTAGCAGAGAAAACTTGTTCATATTATACGTGGAAAAATTACCATAAATTCGTGCTCTTTTCGCAACCTCTCATCATTCCTTCAAGGCCTACGTGCGTTCTAGCTTGTACGAATAGAATTTAGGCCGCATGTTTGAACTTACAGATAAGAAAAATTGCAATAACAATAATACAGTTCTTGTTATCTTAATTATATTTTTAATCGATCATTCAACAAGATGCAGTCTTACGTGTTCGTCTTGACAAACCGCAGAGAAATATGGACAGACGTCTGAAAGGAGTCCTTGACCTTCCTGTTGCACAAATCGTAAATCAGAGGTAGCTTATGTTATTTAAAATACGAATAGCGGGCAATTTATCGCGTAGATAATGTCACCTTTATTATCACTTTAGACTAAGTTTTTTTTTGTTTACAGCAAGAAATGAAACGTAGAATCCCAAACATTAACAATAATGCTTTACGTTGAAGCAAGCTGTAATGTCTTCAACTATGCATCCATCATGCAATGGCGATCCAACTATACATACATATATTTACACTATTATAACAACCTTATGTAAATTTTTCATAATTACCTTTCAATGTTGAAGAAAAATCCTCGAAGTTATGCTTACATAATTATGTACTTGAATGCTCTTAGGATATTTCCTCAATTTAATATTTTGCTATTTCTTTACTTTCACGCCATTTCGCCAAGTTGATGTTTCTCTAATATTTTGCTATTTCGTAACTTTTGTTAAATTTGTAATTTCGTTAAATTGATATTGCGTTAACTTGACATAATAGCTATTTCGTGAATTTGAAACTTTACTATTTCGTAAATTTCACACTTTTCATATTCTGCCGTTTCATTTTATTCATATTTCGTTGGATTGATTTTTCGTTAATTTAATTTCACATTTTGTTGTTTCGCTAAATTCTTATTTATCTAGCGAAAAGTCTTTAAATTTGCTGATTTTTTGGGATTTCGTTAACATGACCTTAATTGGATATTTTTCTCTTTGTTCTGATGGTTTGATAGATATTTATTTTGCTATTTTGGTGTTTCTTTTATGTGATATATTAGTGCATATTTCCATTTGAAAGAGTATAACCAAAGTCTTCCTCCACATACCGGGTGTAGAATGGATTTTGCGAAAAAGGAATCTGAGAATATTGGCTCCCCTAATTAGTTTTGACCAAAACGAGTCCATTTTTAACCGACTTCAAAAAAGGAGGAGGTTATCAATTCGGTTGTATGTTTTTTTTTTTTTTATGTTTGTTACCGCAGAACTCCGTCATTTATAAACCGATTTGTAAAATTCTTCTTTTATTTGAAAGAGTATACTTGCAGATTGGTCCCATTGTCACCATTTCAGGATCTGATGAGGGGATCTCATGGAAATCGAGAAAAATCCTCAAATTTTCGCTCCCTTTAATTAATCGACTTCATGTATGTTCACCGATTTCTTCGTCAATTGTGGACCGATTTACAAAATTCTTCTTTTATTTGAAAGGGTATACTCTAAAGATGGTTACATTGTTAAAAAATCAGGATCTGATCAGGAAATCCCATGGAAATCGAGAAAAATCGTAAAATTTTCGCTCCCTTTTATTAACCGACTTCATGTATGTTCACCGATTTCTTCGTCAATTGTGGACCGATTTACAAAATTCTTCTTTTATTTCAAAGAGTATACTCGTTATTTTAATATCCATATCTAGTCCAAACTCGATAGGTCAAAAATGGTTTTGGCAAAAATCACGATCGTCAGAGGGCGCTTCAGAATGACAGTTGACAGGTCAAATAAAGGAAAACAAATGTTACGTGCCATTTTTCATTAATGTTTCTAATGTTTATTCACTTATTACTGCAAACTGTGGGCGAAAACTATGTATAAACTCAACAACAAAGCTTAAACCAAATGGTTTTACTACAATATTTCACAATGATTTCCTTCATTCGAAGCTTATAAAATCTAACACCAGAGGTCATCCACTTTGCTGATTTTCGCCAATTGAAATAAATTTACAAATAAACGTATTTTAGGCAATGTTAAGAAATCTTAACGGTTCAATATTCAAAAACTGTTTCATTTTTGGTTTTGACTTTAATTTTATTTTATTTAATGAGGTTGTATCTCGAAATTGACAAGCGATATCCAAAAATTCACAGTGGATATGGGCTTCCCAATTTCGAAAAGATATAAAACGAGTACACACTCGATAGGTCAATAATGGTTTCTTCCAAACTCAAAATTTTGATATTTAAAAAATGGCTTATAAATTACGACATAATGTAAAAACCAAATGCAATACAAATACAACATTTTAGTGCCGGTGTATACGCGTATTTTGACCGTGCGGTAACCGTGCTGCGATCAAAGATAATATATGCAAGCCGGATGTCCTGGCCAGCCCTTCAAAGAAAGGTGCTTTTAGGTTTAATGTGCTTTTAAGAGATGGCTGGATTTTTAAGTTGTCAAGAATTTCACGCAAACCCCGCTGCGTCAATTGTACGCTCGTGTGAACTGTTTTTCAAAAACAGTGTTTGCGACACCGCAACGTCGACGTTGCGTCACCGCACCGTCAAAATACGCTCGTGTGCACCGGCACCCATTCGATTTTTTGTTTTGACTTTTTTAGAAGCGATACCCCAAAATTTTCAGTGAATTTGGGACTTGAGAACTAATGCCATGCCCTAGAATATTCTTTTCTTGCAGTGATGTGTTGTTTTTATCTGACAACCTCAAATACGTCTGTTATTTATGTCTTTGTTGTTTCGTTAATTTGATATAATTATGTCATACTCCAACAACTTCGGACTTGTACTTGACCTTATTGATTTTAAGTGCACCTAATAGCTAGTATTATTCATCAAATATTACAAATCGAACAACAATGTACGTAGTCATAATTGGTATCGCCATGTTTCTGGAATAGTGTTTAAAAATATTCGCTCATCAAGTTGCCTTTGACAGTCGCAACGAATGAAAACATTTATACAAGATCTTTATAAATGATTCTTACATAAAGTAGAGATCCTCGTCTAAATAACAGTTTCAAAGAAATGAATAAATTGGCACCATTGAATAATAATTGGCATACCTGCCAATGACATCTTGACAGGTCTTTATTAGCTTTTAATGTTTTGACGTTTAATAAGACGTGTTTTAATTCGAAATTAGACGTGCCAATATAAGATAAATAAAATAGATGCAACTTCTCAATACAACAATAAATTGCATACACAGAAATTTTGTATGCACAAGCAACTTGATGTAAGAATCATTTACAAAGACCCTGTATAATACATATGGAGTGATAAGTGATTCATACATCATGTTGTCCGTGGAAAACAAAATTATATGCAGTTAGCTGGGTAATTTTCGTAATTTCGTAGAAAGCCTACTGAATGTATGAATTATTTATGAAGAGCCTCTGTAAGGCCCTATAACACCCTATAGTAATTTATCTGAACGTCAACGAATAAGGGTCATACTAATTAAATATTAACGGAATTAAGTTTAATGATTAACTCTGCCTCATTAGAAAATTATATAACTTGAAAATCAAAAAGACGTAGTTTTTATACATACTGGTTCCTTGAACATTATCATTATTTCTTGATATTTCAACTCAATAACGGCTCTAAAATCTATGAAAAGGGAACAACAAAGATTATTTCTACATCAAAGTCTAGACGGAAAAATTAAAATTTCTATTGACTATACGAAAGCGTCCCGCATCCCTCAGGGGTTCTCGACAGATAATGTGGGTGGGAGCTTGGATAGTTTCGTCTAAAACATCAAAACAAGCCGTCCTGACTCCTTATGTGGACTCTTGCACGTGCCTTGATCCCTAGTTTCTAAACAAGCCATCCAAAAATACGACCAGCCTTGACTACTGTGACCGTGTTAAATTTGTGTCTTGTAGATCCATCCAGACCCTTGGCCCTGATAAAGTTGGTTTAGTTCATATACAGTTGATTGCAGAAACTTATTATTGACAAGTGCTCATATCGAGGGCTGCATATCAGAGGGGCGTATGAACTAAATCATAAATACGAAAAACGTAACCAAGAAATAATTTCAATAATTGCGTTAAAGTTTACTTACTAAATGTAAATGCTTGTTTTAAATGTTTTTAGTAAGTAAATTTTAACGATTTGTTGGTATATGTTTTCGGGTCTCCTGTAAAATTTATGATTTGGTTCATACGCCCCTCTGTTATGAAGCCCTGGATATGTCTTTTTTTTCACATTTTAAACTGACAAATCAAAATTCAAATCGACAATTTGTGACAATTCTTGAAATCCGGTTCACATGATATAAACAAATAGGTTGTCTGTTTTTTTTTTTGCAACCAACCTATATTTAAAAAATCAACTTCCGTTTTGTGATTTAAATTAGATAATGCTCTAATTAAGTAATTTAATAATTATGCAATAGGCCCTACTGAAAACAGTTGACCACAACTTGATAGCCCATCACTCATCCGGCGAAAATCATGAATAATGATCACCTGTCGCCACAGTTAATGTTAAAATAATGAGTGAATCAGTGTTTGTGGCTGATTGAATAAAATGTGGTAGCGGGTCCTGAAAGGCGCCCATGAAAATATATTTGAATGCGAGTTATCTAATCTAAAAATACTTCGCATTTTGTGGAAACATTGCCGCGAACAAATTTTGCGTACGTGACCGTTCGCATGCCGCGAGCTGCGTTGCTGTAAGAGACAGAGCATAGGGCAGGTCCATAAATTAGAAGGAGATAAGAACTCCTCTGTTTACTTTCCGCAACAGTTGATTTGTTTATAAACATAGCGACACAGCGTTAAATGATCTTCTACTGCACGTATAACAATGGTCACATCTTGGACAATTGCGACTTAAAGAACAAGGATTCAAGGAGATTTAAAGATGTAGAAACTAACCTTAGTTCTGCTATCGATGTTGTACAGGCCCAACTTGCCATTCCCAACCATTTTGTTGGCTTTGACCACTACAGCATCAACTTGACTTATTAGTTTGCTGATGTTTGTGCAATACTTTTCAGTTCCATTTATCCAAGTGATCCTATCACCTCGGATGGTTTTCAAGTCACCTGAACCTTTCCTTGAGACTAATTGTCCATCTTTGAAGATACCCTTCATGTTGTACATCTGGAGGACCTCATCAAGCACTGCTTTACCCCTTTCTTCACCCAGAAAATTGTCCACGACACAAACTCCATATACGTTCATGTCTTGCACCAGATTTGCACAAATGTCGTCGAGATCTTGTCGTTGGTCCAAGAAGTGCCAGGAACTCTGCTGTAGGGGAACTTCTGTTTCTTTAACATTGGATTTTGGATGGACATTTTCACCGCCTACTGGCATTTCCGTTGTTGATACTTTTCCTAGAGACGTCTTGTCGAACTCCAAGTGTTGGCTTAATACTTGTGGTAGGGAATTCAAAATTTCACTTTCACTACTGCCTTCTGTGGGCATGGAAGCGGTTTCTGGGGTTAGGGCAATCTTGGAGCACTCTTTTCGATGCTCTTTCCAGTCCTTTTTCTGGTGGTCCCGAGAACAGTAAAGTTTAGCTTTGCATCGAGAACAACGCATTAATTTTTCAGTCGAACCGCACACTCCACAGCTTAGTTTTGAACTCATTCTATTCGCCGAATCGACATACAGCCGCCATCATTCAATTCAATTTTACCTTGACAGTTCTTCACAACAGGGGGCGACACCTGTCAAAAGCTGGAAGTGGTTAAGAGAACACACTTCAATATTTATGCATTTTGTAAAAATGTGAAAATGGAACTATTAATACTTAAACAATACAGGACATTTTTATGTAAAATCGGGATACGGCCGATTCTGCACCTTTGCTTGTTTTATTGGCAACGGTTTGACAATTTAATAACAATCTACACCAAATAAATTTCATCTTACAGTTTGTAATAATTTCAACAGGTTGGCAACTTAGTTCTCTAAAGGATAACATGTGTTAATACAATGGACGTATCCTGGGATAAAATATAGAGGAAGACTTGCGAAAATACGCGAGTCGGTGGAAATATGCAAGTCGCTGGAAGCCCTGGAGCACTCTGGAGTGCACAATTTGGCAACACTGCTTTATCAGAGGCGCACAACGATCTCTTACTACTAGATACGTTGCAAAGCAATAATGCTTGAAGTCACTCTTGGGTTCAATATTATGCAGCCAACTATGCAAGAAGGAACAATTATTTAGAAAATTCACAAAATAAATAAAATAAGCGCTAATATTTTTTTAGCATCATGATAATTAATAGTGGAATATAGAAAAACTATTATAATTATATTAAAAATTAAATATATTCAAGTCGAACTCCACAAACTTTAATCAACGTAAAATTACAATTGGAACATGTTTCGGGAGAAAACTACTCCCATCATCAGCCCTAATTTTACAAGAGATTAAGGCATTCTTTAAGGTAAGAACCCCTCTGTAATTCATCAATTGTATCATTAATCTCTTGTAAAATTAGGGCTGATGATGGGAGTAGTTTTTAAAGTTCGTGAAGTTCGACTTGAATATATTTAAATTTACTCCTTTGATTCATCGAACTTCTTCTCGTTTATTATAATAATTATAATAAAAAACAAAATTATAATTAAACGCAACCAAAGCTGCATGGTTGCAACCCAAACGCAACGTCTGACGTCATTTTTGGGTTGAGATATTTGACTCAACCATCACTATGCATTGTAGTTTTTTCACCGTATCTAGTAGTAAAAGATCGTTGGTTTCCACCTGCTGCAATGTTGTCAAATTTATGTTGGCCTCCACGTGCGCGCGCCGCACAGGTAGCCAGGGATACGTCCATTCAAAAAAATGTGCGCTTATGACTTAATTTAAAAATATAATAATGTCGATATTACCACATATACATATATTAACCTGATATTTATATTGGCTAGTGATCGCCAGTCACTCTAAACTCGAGTGGTATGTATTGGATAGGTACGAAGGCGCAGAGAGGACATATAACTTTTTTTTCAGTATTTCAGCTATTTCGAAATGAAAAGTCGAAATTATGCGCACGCCCACCCATCTCGCATAATTTCGACTTAATGTTTAAGTTTTATAGAGGCAGAACCATAAAATAAAAAAATGGCGACTACGTTCACGACATGACGCCGCTAGAACACGTTGATTAAAGCCGATGGTATACGAACAGCAGAAAAACAATCGTTTACAATTGACATTTATGTGTTTGGCGGAAATATAAAGAGGTTACCTGTATTTCCAGTGATTCAAATGCATGGTACATGGTTTATAAGAAGCCGTTTTCATGGTTTCCGACCCCTCACAGTCTAGCAAAATTAACGAATCGATTGAACACTCAATTTAATTTACTCATTATCTCTGATCAAACTCAATTTAAAGAAATGAAAAACTCCTAGTACGAATAAAATCAGAATTTACGAATTTTAAGAAAATGGGTGCTACCTTCCTTTCGCACGATGTCGAATTAAAAAATGGTCAAATTTGGAACCTCTCAACATTTTCGTAGATTTGAATCGATCTTAAATGTCTGGACTCCTAGATTTAGAAACGTTGATTCCTGAATTCCAAGTGTAAATTTTAAATCGTGAAAAATGCTGAATTTACAAATTGTTAATTGCTAAATTCCAAAAGTTTTGGATTTGTAACTTTTGAATCTGAAAACTTTTGAGTGTTCATTTTCAATGGTAGAAATCTTGAATTTGAAAAAACTGAACCGTTCATATTGAAAATTTCTGAATTCGGAAAATAGCAAATTTTGAATAGTCAAAAAAATTATTGCATTTGAAAATTGTAAATCCTGAATTAAGAAAATTTGAATTCCTGCATTTGGAAATTATAAATTTTAAAGCGTGAAAAAACCGAATTTTGCTAATTTTAAATCGTTGAAATATTTTAAATTTCTCATGAATATCGTCGAAATCTTGAATTCCGAAATTGCTAATTTTCAGTTGTGGAAATCCCGAATTTGGAAAATCTGAAGTGAATTTTTTTTTGAATTTGCAATTGAATTCCTGTATTTGTAAATTTTCAAGTTTAAAGAAATGAAATCTGGAATCCCTGAATTCAGAAAGTCTAAATTCTTAAATTACAAATTGTGAATTGCTAAATTCTTAAACTTTTCAATTTTGAACGATAAAACAATGATATTATCTTATTTCAAGAAATTTTACGAATTCTAAATTTTTTATTTAACGAAATGCCTAGGTCGATCAACAAAATAAAAAACTATTTTGCCGATTTCGCACATTTTGCTAGTGTTTGCAGAATCATTAAGAGGATTGCTACTGCTGAAGTTTAGGTTCAGGAAATTTTCATTGAAGAAAAAACATATTCATGGACCTGTTTCATAAAAAATATTCAAAGAAATAACGGACAATAAGTTTGAAAAATACATCAATTCATATTGTAACGTGGCCTGAGCCGGGCGGGTTCGAGAATTTAAAGAAAATTCTGGTGCACACCGTAGCTACTAACTTTTATTAAAAAGACTAACTTTTTACTATGTACAAACTTCCACGATACCGCGCTGACCACTTGTTTACGATGCTACCAGTAGACTGACTCCGTCGTTTGATCCCTTCTTATACCGCTCCTGGCGTTCTCGATTCCTTCTATTCCCGGAATCATGAGATCATGTTTTCGGCGCAATGGATTATTCCCAAAGAATGAGATCATTCTCTTGTACGAGCGTGGTATAGTATGAGATCACCGCCACAGAGTCTTCTAGACTCATGAAAGCATCCTATGTGAACAATTATTCCCAGACGTTCTCATGTGGACTGTTCCATATTAATCACGTTACCACACGTGGTGACATCATCATGACATCATCCGCTTCCGGGCCGTCGCGCCGTCGTCTCAATATCTTTGATAGATTTTTTTGTCTTATTCATGCAGATTTGATTAAATAAATTGTCATGGCACTGCCTGTTTTTCATCAATTAACTGTTTAAACAATCACAAAGTAGCAACAAAGAAGGCGACATCTTGAGATGTTTACAGTTCAATGATTCAAAGGCACTAAAAGGTCAGGTCACAATCCCCAAGGCACAAAAACCCTGTTTTCTCATTGGCTGGAAATTGAAGCTGTTCACCAGATGGACAACCCATACCACAAGCCTGGAAGGGGAAATTTGAGTTATCTCAGTTTCAGGTAGAACATTTTTTGAGCTCCCTTCTCACTATAAAAACAAGCATTACTTTGTATCTTTTATTACTTTAATCTCTAAAACTCTGAGAAAACCATAAACTATCTTCATAACAAGTTGCAAACTTTTTTTCTAATTTAGATTTCCATATTGATTTGTGGCCAGAAATGATATGTTTCAGGGGTTGTTCAACATGTACCAAATTAGGTCCTAGTGCCTCAACTACAGTAACCAATAATTTACCAAAGTTCTTGTCTTTACTATAACCTTCAGCAATACTTGAAAGCATTTCAACAAATTTATTTAGGACTTCATATTCAATATCATCATTAATCAAACTTCCTATTATTTCCAAACAACTGTCATCTAGTTTATTTATGGCTAGAATGTAATTCCTGAAAAAATCTATGAAAAAAGGTCATAGATAACATTTATTCATTACCTAATTAGTGTTGACTGAAATTTCATGTTCAGCCTCTTCAAATATTGTAACACAATAGGAATTTCTTGATCAAATAAGTTTTGAAGAATTAATGAACATTCCTCTATCAATAAAGATGTATGTTTCTCACTAAACTCATTAAGTGATTTATGTAGATTCTCACAAAACTCTCTCCTTATCTACGAATATAAGAACTTAATGTTATCTAACAACAATATTTAGGTTTCAATACCCTTGGAAGCAATAAGCAATGGCAGAATAGGGTTACTAATTGATTTGAAGCCACATCCTGTAAAGCAACTCCTAAATAATAAATTTCCTCATTGATTAAGGTGCATTCCAAAGTTTCAAACAAAACTTTAAGATTGCCCTGGTCACAATTATGGATATAATCTTTAGTTGTAGGCAATAAATCATTGTGGGTTTGTAAATTTTCTTTAATAACAAAGGCCATGTCACCCTTATCTAATTGATCAGCAAATGTTTCCTCAGGTTCTTGAACATTTGCTGTTGGTGCTTCATCTTCTGATTCTGAACACAAATCAATGGCCGATGGGGCACTGATCTTTTCATCGTCATTCCAGTTTATTATTAAGTTTGGATCCTGCAATCAACCCATACCTACCATTACATATTATAAAATAAAAACATACCCACAACTAGTAATTTCTTCCATTCTTCATATTGATCTAAATCACATTTTTCTGGAAGTTTTTGTTCTTTGGCCGTTTTTATAAAATTCAGTAGGTCCGAGTCTGTTTCTCTTGAAAATTTGTAATATAAGTAATTCATTTTATTTAAATAAATTAGTGAAATTACTGACAGATTCAAACTGTCACATTGACAAAACCACAAAACGTCAAAACAAATCTCTAACCTTAAAATGTCAGATGATACAATTTTCGAATTTCTGCATTCAGAAGTTATAAATTACGTTATAAGTCAAAACGAGGGAAAAGTAAGGTTTTGATGATTATTTATATGGGTTATCTACAAGGATTTTTTGTAGGATGAAGATCTGTCCAACATCGAGTATATTGGATTTTCCACAGGATATAGGATGATTGAAAGGTTTAAGATAAACCCATGTCTTTTGAAGAAACTAATATTTGTGCTCTGCAGATTAACGAAGGAAATGCCACGTTTCAAAGACGAGTTAGATACAATGAAGTTCATTTGCACTGATTTCTGGTCAGCTCTATATAAAAAGCAGATAGACAACTTAAGGACAAACCATCAAGGGGTGTATGTGCTACAAGACAATGGATTTAGATTTTTAACCAAACTGTCAAATGGAAAACAATATCTGGAAGTAGCACCAAGATTTGTTGCTTACACTTGTGGGATAATCAGAGGTAGTTTAGCAAATTTAGGAATCACCTGTCTTGTGACAGCAGAAGTGCAAAACATGCCATCATGTAAATTCCACATACAAGTTCAAAGGACATAAGTGTAATAAATAAATGCTTATTTTTTAAATGTGTATGCTTTATTCATTAATATCATTTAGGTTTATTACTAGAGATGTATTGTAAGAGATCAACTGCTGTAATCACACCAATAGGCTTCTCAATTGCTGTTTGTCCAATACCTAAAATAAATCAATTATTTCATTGAACATAAAAATGCATTGCATATTAACTGTCTTTTTCCAAAACAACAACATAATTTTCTCTTTCTAAGATTCTTGAAACAAGACCTAAGTTGGCAGTGTTCAAAACTTTTGGGAAGACAGTCACAGAAGCTTTTTCAATGGAATCACTGGGTTGCACACTGCCACTAATAAGTACATTCAAGAGTTTCTGCATAGTTATAACACTCAACATTGCTCTAAAATAAAAATGGTGATAATTCTTTTAGTTACAAAGTTTAAACCAACCAACCCATTCTTGTCCACAACAGGTGCTTGATCAATCCCTTGCTTTTTCATCACATGGAGAATTCTTTCGCAGGACATACTCACATTTGCGGTCACTAGTGGCTCCAACTTAAGTGTAGACACACGATCATCCCACCACCTAAAAATTTACTTTATTTACAGAACTACAAAACAGTTAACTAACTATACCAATGGTTATTAACATTTATGCATTTTTTAAGACCTTTAGCTTCCATCCAGTGGTCAGACACAAATTTCGTGAGATAATTTCTAATGCTGTCAGGAATGAGGACAACAACCCTTTGTCCTTTCTTCAGATCACGGGCGGCCTTAACAGCTGCTGCCACGACCGCACCAGCGCTACCACCTTTGCACAAATCAGATTAAATGATCTTTGAAAAATTATCATACATACCACAGAGTAGGCCTTCTTCTCTTATTAAACGCCTAGCCATAGGAAGAGATTCTTGGTCATTAACTTTGACCCATTTATCCACAACTGAACGATCAAATCCTGTAGGAATGAAATCATATCCAATGCCTTCAACTTCATAAAAGTCTGTATCAGTTTTGTTTAATTCTTCTGGTTGAGCTAGAATTGACCCATAAGGATCAGCCCCAACAATTACAGTGTTTGGAGAGACTTCTTTAATTTTTTTACCGATACCGGTTATAGTTCCTCCTGTTCCAGTTCCAATAACCTATAATGCAACATTTAAAAGGTGTATAGGAAAATTTGTAATTTTACTTACAATCATATCCACTTTTCCATCACATTGATCTAAAATTTCCTCAGCTGTGGTGTCATAGTGTGCAAGAGGATTTCCTGGATTACTGTACTGGTCCAGAATAATGGAATTAGGAATTTCCTTTTTGAGTCTGTGACTCACGCCAAACAAGCCATCGGGAGCGTTGGAATCGGCAGTGATAGGGGTCCGGACAATTTCAGCACCAAGGGCTTTAAGAACATCGACTTTTTCATTTGACATCTTTTCAGACATTACTATAACACAACGGTATCCTTTAACGGCGGCTGCTAATGCCAATCCTATTCCTGTGTTCCCGGAAGTAGGCTCAATGATGGTAGAGCCAGGTTTTAAAAGACCAGCTACTTCTGCGTCTTCTACCATCCGGAAACCGATACGGTCCTTGACGGAACCTCCAGGGTTGAAGAATTCGCATTTTGCAACTGTAATAAATTGTCAAGGATCAGGAAATATGATTCTTAAGTAGCCCCTAGAGGGGGTCAATCATTCTGATCAAAAGCTGCAGTCAATCGATTGAATCAAACGGGTTCCTAGACGGTCAATCATGCTTGATTCAATCAGCTTTTGATCAAAATGATTGACCGTCTAGGGGCTACTTTACATCCATTCTTACATGAAAGCAGTCAGTTCGCAAACAGAGCAAGATTTGTGTTGTTAGCTTATAGTAGAAACACTGAGTCCGAGTTTGGACCGTGTCTGTTTTAAGTTTAAGAAAAAGCGTCGACGTTTCGCCCGCTCTTTGAAGGCGCATCTTCAGATGAGTTGAGTACAGCAACTAGACGTCAATCGTACCAGAGATGAAACTGGTAAATAAAAATTTATTTAAAATTATGGAAATCATGAATTGTATTAATGTATGTTATTTTCTGGAAAACTAAATTTTCAACCTGATGAAATTATTGCAAATTGTGAGATGGAATTTGTTGGCTGTAATTTATGTAAAAAAAAACACACACCCTAGGGCTCCGCTTTTCCTATGTCGGATGATCACTGGCCAAACTTGTTCGCGGTTGGTTTCAAATTTTCGCATTTGACGTTTGTTGACGTCATTGACATTTTATTTGGCGTTCATATTCAAAAAGTGGCGGGAACGTATGGGGGTTCGCACAAAACGAAATGTCCAATCTTCAAAGTAATGAAATAGTAAATTTAATGAACTGAAAAAATATCGAAATTTCAGATTAATGAAAAATAAAACTGATCAAATAGCAAAACATCAAAACTTAAAATATTAAAATAGCAAATTAACTAAATATCAAAACATGAAATTATCAAAATATCAAATTCATGAAAAATCAGTTCAACGAAATATCAAACGAAGAATCCACCACTCTAGCTCAAGAAATATCAAGAAAACTGATTCCTTCGTTTTGAAAATAACAAAAACAATTGATTTCTTTCGAGAAAAACGTCAAAAACTTATAACCACCGACTTCTTTCTATTCAACAAATATTTCAAACTTTCTGACTTGGCCTCTTTGGGGTGTACGTCTTTAATATCATGCAGTTTATTGCAACGAATAATCAAATTAACGAAAAGACATCCAGATTATAGTCCAATCAAATAAGTCAGCAAATCAAAATTTTGAGGAAGTACACAAAATTTTGATACAAGTATCTGTGAAGTATTTGAGGAAGATGAGTGAAAGAAATTTTTTTCCCAACCCCCGAGAAATGGTGAAAAAAAATATAATAAAGTTTTTTTTTTAAATTATTCAAAATGGGTAAAAGGTAGTAAAAAAAGTTTCAAATAAAGATTATAAAGCATGAAATTCTACACAAAAATAATCCTTTGACTTTTTTGCTATTATTAAAATTAAAAAAGTTACGGCGGTTACAAGTTAGGGGATGTTATCTAAAACTTCAAAAAATGATAGCGTTCTGAAAAGTTAATGGATCTTCTTTTTTTTTTTAATTTACTCAGAAAAATATAAAATTTATTTTCAGAAAAATTGTTTTATTTTTTAATTGTTAATTTTTAATTTAATTGTTAAAGGACTTTAGATAGTGAAACCAATTGCTTAAATATATTTTCTACATTTCATTTTCAGGCAGGTATAAATGTATCTACCTGTTTAAATTTTTCCTATACCTACGACACTGTTCTTCTGACGTCACGATCACTAAAACGAAATCGATAATGTGATCGACAGAGATGAAAATTTGTCGGCTACATAAAGATGAAATTTTGTCGGCGATTCCTAGGCTGCTTAAAAGACGCGCATGCGTCGCATCTATATCTCATGAGTGTTTGATTTAGTGAATGAATGCTCCTGAAAATTGATTGCAAAATTTGGACAAATATAATACAGTAGAGTCTCGATAACGTGAACTAATTAAGGTTAGGGATAGTTCGAGAAAATATATGCCCACAGTTAGAAATAAAGGGAATAACAACACTGAACATACATATTTATTAAAATACTACATAACAGAACATGAAAAAAAAAAATGATAATATAGATATACATAATAATAATTGATATTATGTATTTCATGTTTGCACCGTTAGTTTTGGTTAAAAAAATCTAATATTTTTGTTGATGAAATGTGTTTAGTTGAAAAATGGTAGCCTTTTCGCGCATTTTTTTTTAAGAGTTTGAATGTCTTTAAATTCACAGTTGTCTTGTTCGGCTCATTCTACTTCTATTTATTAAAATTTTGAGTTGCTTCAACGTTACTAATGCGAACGGTAGCCTCAGTATCTATATTTCATCATCTAATCCATCAGCCTCACTAGCATCCTCTAAGTTTTTGTCAAATAATTTTTCATTGTCAGCGCCGATATCTCTGTTCCAATAGTTTCGTTTGTTTAATAACGTACCTAACATTAGTCAAATTACTCAGTTGTTCACGTTTTACACTGCACCAAGTTTTTTTGTTCACGTTTTGGAGTACTTAGAATATCAAACCAGGTGTTCACGTTTGTGGATGTTCACGGTATGGTATGTTCACGTTATCGAGACTCTACTGTATTATCCATAATTTGCGAACTATAGTCTTACACACGCTGTTTTATGTACATTTCAGTTTGATGAAAAATGTGGAATTTTGCTTACATGATCTAAATACTTTCAAAATCTATTTTTCATTTGTAATAAAAAAAATATATTATTAATATAAATTCAAATTAAGATTTTTTTTGTTAGAAATTTTTGGATACTAATTAATCTATTGAGATTATAATAATTGTTGTTATTTGTTATTAATAAGTGACAATACAATACTGTTGTATTGTCACTGTGAGACGCACACTACATACCCATTGCTATGACTACTTCAAATACAAAAAAAAAATCAGATAATCAGTACCTGTAAAAGCACCCTTGCTGGCTTAAAAGGGACCTGGATGCCAACTTCTACGCCCTGGTTGTGCCCCCAGTCCAAGATCTTTGTTAATTAATGTGTGTGTCTCATTATATTCTCTTCCTAAATATCATTCGTGGTACGCTTAAGAACCATTTTTTTTTTTTTAAATGCACCCAACTCATCCAGCCCCAGTCTTAAGAAAATACAACTAATCCTTGTATTTTCGTCGTGGGGACTGATATTCGTGGCATTTAAAAAAAAAATCCATAATAAGCGTACCACTTATTATATTACCCTTGAAAATAATTGGTTGAAACATCGTTTCATCATATCATAAGTTGACTATCATATCTTTTAAAATTTTTAGAAAAACTTTAAAACAAAAACAAAAATAAAATGCATACATATTTCTAAAATCTATATTATATTAAAATTATTCATCACTAGCTGACCCGAACAGACGTCCTGTCCAAATTTCAATAAATTTGTTTTTGGACAGATCGCGAAACCACAAATGTAAAAAAATACGAGTGTGCTTTAGACCACACGACTGAAGTAAAACTTCCGTTCGCTCACTTATGCCATAAACATACATAGTTGTCTCTGAAAACAAATGAAGTCGCCATATAAAGAACAGTTCGCCATTGTGAAAGTGCTCTTAATTTAAAGTTTATAAATGGAGCTAGAGAATCCTGAATTAATACCGTCTGCAGTATTGGATAATGCATGTTTCAGTTTGTCGTCAGCGAAAAGTCGGCAATCATGTGTAGCGATTAAGATAAGTAGCGCAATTGCATACAAAACTGACACAAGCAAATAGGTGTATTGTGAGAAGTGCGGATTCACAACCTATAAGACGCGGGTTCAAATCCCGTTAAGGCCAAAAAAAATCTATAAATTAATTATTCTAAAATCGTGCATTAAAGAAAACTTCCCTTAGCTTCACACTTTTCGTAACGCTCTGGTCACGCATTCACCAGCTTACTCCCCAAGTCAAGTGTCCGTAAAGAAGTTTTACTTCAAAAAAATATTTTAATTTAGTCTGGAATAGGGTCATAACGAACAAAACAAAAAAAGAATTACGCATATCCATCATTTTAATGGCGAGTTATGGTCTCGAGTTCATACAAATATCCCATAAAAAAAGCACTCAGTTTTTTTCGAATTTTCCAATTTTCCGGTCAATTTTTTAATGCGCTTACAAAGGAACGGCATTACATTTACCCACGTGCAGTGCACTTTCAGTTTTTTCCCGATTTTCCCGATTTTCCGGGCAACTTTTCAGTGTTTCTTTCCGTAAAAACCTTATCTGTGCTATAATATTAAAAAAAAAAAATAGCCAAATCTGTCAAGCTGTTTAGGATGACAAGAATTACGAACACACGCACACCGATATAAAGATGATATTCAGTGAAATATAAATGTGACGCATGCGCGTCTTTTAAGTAGCGAAGAAGTAGCCGACAAAATTTCATCAGTGATCGTGACGTCAGAAGAGCAGTGTCGTAGGTATAGAAAAAATTTAAACAGGTAAATTTAAAATGAAATTTAAAAAAAAAATGGTTTCATCGTCTAACGTCCTTTGAATTATTGAAAATTCAAAAATTAAAATTGTTATGACTTATTTATTATAAATAAAAAATAAAACAATTTCTCTGATAATAAATTTTATATTTCTCTTAGTAAATTAAAAAAAAAAAATTAAGATCCATTAACTTTTCAGAACGCTATGATTTTTTGAAGTTATACATAACATCCCTTAATTTGTAACCGCCGTAACTTTGTTAATTTTAATAAATAGCAAAAAAGTCAAACGATCATTTTTGTGTAGAATTTAATGCTTTATAATCTTTATTTGAAACTTTTTTTACTACCTTTTACCCATTTTGAATAATTAAAAAAAAACTTTATTATATTTTTTTTACCATTTCTCGGGGGTTGGGAAAAAAAAAATCTTTCACTCATCTTCCTCAAATACTTCACAGATACTTGTATCAAAATTTTGTGTACTTCCTCAAAATTTTGATTTGCTGACTTATTTGATTGGACTATTAACGGGATATTAAAATACGAATTCAATTGATTGATATCGAATTATCAAAATATTACATTAATGAAAGAGCAACTAACAATATAATGAACTAAAAACTAATAAAATATCAAATTAGCAAAAATAAAAACATATTAATGAAATTGTAAATATTAGATTAACGAAACATTAAATTAATGAAATAGAAAAATATAAAATGAATTAAAAATAAAAATGAAAGAACGAGTTGATAGTTTAAACACTGAGTCCGGGGTTGGACCGAGTCTGTTTTAAGTACAGTAACTCAATACGTGAATCGTACCAGAGATGAAACTGGTGAATAAAAATTTATTTAAAATTATGAAAATGTCAAATAAGAAAATATCAAATGAACGGAATATCAAAATATCCTAAGAACGAAATAATGAAGTTTCAGATTTCAGATAACCGATATTTATGTAATTCTGTATCAATATGACTAACTTATGATAATATATCAAATATCAAAATATCCAATAAACACAATACATATCAAAATACTAGATTTATGAAATAGGAAAATATCAAACTAACGTAATGCCAAATAAATTATTATTAACGAAAAATCATTTGAACGAAAAGTGTATAAATATGTACATAAGTGTAAAATTTATGAAATACGTAGTTAAATTAGCGCAATATCAATTTAACGAAATACCAAAATATCAGAGAAATCACGTGAGATAAACATAAACGAAATATGTAAATAATATAATCAGAGAAATGGCATACTGAGAAATTAACGAAATACGCGCTACTAGTGTGACGTAGTTCTTGTGGCAGGTCGTGTGCTGTTGAAGCCAAACAATGGCCAGAAAGCATGGGAAAATTTCTTGTTTAGTTTTAAATGTTTGCTATTTAGTTTTTCTAGCGGCATGTACATTGCTGTCGGTAGAAAGTACATTTTCCCTTAATATATATTTTTTTATTTACAAATTTCAAAAAATCGCTCTGTAGCTGCAAAGATCTATATTTTATCAATACGCCCACAAAATATCAACAAAAAATCTTCAAAAATAAAAAAGTTACATTCAACGGCGGGCAGAAATGTACATTGTTGCCAGGCGTTGAATGTAACTTAATTTTTGAAGATTTTTCGTTGAAATTTTGTGGGCGTATTGATAAAAGATAAATATTTGCAGCTACAAAGTGCTTTTTTGAAATTTGTAAATTAAAAAATATATATTGCGGGAAAATGTATTTTCGACCGGCAGCAATGTACATGCCGCTAGAGAACCCTCTTATGGAGTGTGCTATTAACGAGAAAAAAAATTAAAACTGGAATGGTCCAAGCTTTCTAGCCATTGTTTGGCTTCAGTGCACTGATCTACCTCAAGAATCTACATCATCACAAATAGCGCATATAGCAAAGTATCAAATTGATGGAATATCAAAATTGACCTAAAAAAAACTATTTTTTTTAATGAAATGTTTTCACAAGAACCACATTTAAAGATTCATTTGGACTTTAACAATAGATACTGCACACAGAAATATCTATGCCAAGTTCTCGTATCAGCATGTTTTAATATTCTAAATTACATAATTCAACAATGACTAAACAGTTTGGCTTCAATTTTTATGAACACAGGATATATAAATATATCTCTATTATTAGATTAGATAACGACTATCTTACTAATGTAAAGGGTGTTCAACTGAAAATATATTTGCATATGCCATGATGCACATCATTTTTGCCATAACTGCACTTAGGTGCATTGAACGATGTGTTTATGTAGAAAACGCATTGTTCAGTACACCTAAGTGCAGTTATGGCAAAAATAATGTGCATCATGGCATACTCCAAATATATTTTCAGTTGAACACCCGTTATATGTATTTCGTAGAACCACTCAATCCGTAACGTTGATTGAAGTAAGATTAAATTAAACACCTTGAGAAAATTAAGATTTGTATCTTAAAACCTACAATGAGTGTTTCACGTCTATTTGAATGGGTAAGACATCAATGAACAGTTGTTATGGTGCAAGGTAGAAACGATGATTGGCACAAAATTTATTATGATTCACAATTCAAAGTAATATTCCTTCTCTAATCAAAATTAATAAACCAAATAGACGTTGACTGAAACAATTGAGGACATACATGAATTGTAACGCTCAATTTTAATCATTCAGTAATAAGGCTTATGCAACAACCTTTATCAATTACCAAATTTATGTTTTTATTTAACGTAAAAATAGGTTTTGTGCAAGAATATGTCCTTAAAATTTGACCAAAATGAACCAATTACAACAAACTTAATTATCTGAAGAATCATCAGTAAGATAACTATTATTTATGTAAAAAATCTAATTATACAAGACAAAAAGTATTTTGGTTGGGTTTCAATAACTATTACACAATAATTCACCCTGTATCTAGAAATATCACTTTCTTGAGTAGTAATTTGTGACTAAATAAAGAAATTTAACTCAACATGTGATACCAGTTTAATTATTTTATTATACTTACAAATATCACATTCCAGTCCACAGCTCTTCGGAATCTTGGACAGCTTTACCATAGGAGTGTTCCCAACAGCCTTTGTTACATTAGGTAAAATTTTCTCTGTTACTCTCCTACAAAGTGCTCACTGAATGGAATTGAAAAAACATTATTTCTATGCACTTACCAATCAACCCTTCGATGGGGAGAAGATTCTGGAGGTGCATCTCGATGCCATGTGCATTTCTTTGGGGCCTGATCCGGCGTAGAAAAGTGCTCGTTCAGTGTTGACACAAATTTTAACAATTCAGACTTCTTTGCGGGGGCACTCTTGCTGTTACCATTTAACACGTGAGCCATTTTTTGGTTTGTGATAATTTTCGACTGTATTTAAGATGTTGAATCCACGCAGGTTATAGAGGTTATGGAGGGTGGGAAAGAGTTATTGGTTTTATGACGAACGACTATATTACGTGAGTGGGAATTCCAGTAGCAGAGTACAATGTGTTGGAAATCCGCAATTGTTGAGATCAAGAGAATTTTGTTGGACAACTAGGTTGGAGAGTAGACACCGGTTTACACCTGCAGTTCGTGTAACGTTATCGATACTTCAGAGAACGATACAGTAACACCCGGTGAAGAGAAATAAGACATTTAAATGAACATAATGCTCATTTTATCTGTTGATATGCGATATTTTTTATTCAGGGTCATATGGTATTGCAAAGATCGATTAATTTGTTTTTATTGAAAATAGTGTTATCAAAACGTGTAGTTTTTTAATTATCATCACAATTATATGGAGTATTTTATCTTTCAAGATATATTATAACAACAGAAGGTCTTTTCTATAAAATATTGATGAATATTGATGTCAAAGACCATTTTTTTCTGATATTTTTAAAAATCCAAACATTTGTTGTCTTAGAAGGAGTTGACAATACACTGGCGAGCATAAAATACGGTTCACCGGGATTTAAGCGATATTTTTGATGATGGTTAAACCCTTTTGCCTTTGGCCCATATTAATTTCCCCTATTCAAGAGCTCTCGGGAGCATAACAACATGAGGGTTAGACGATACATTTCTTTGTATTTAACAATTTCACAAAATTATAATAATATTCCACAATCAGCAACAGCCAGTTCTAAACAAATTTCGAAATATTAACACACTTTATTATTGAGTATGACCTTCTTTTGCAGTAATAACCGCTCTCATGTGCGTCGAGGCATGCTCGCTATCAGGTTTACAATGAGATTTTAAGGGATATTGTCCCAAACCTGAAGCAGTAGGTTTTGAATGTCTTGGGCATTACATGGAGCTAGTATATGGCGCCGTATCCTGAGTCTCATCTTGTCCCATATCCCATCTCATATCCAATCTTCTGGGTAGTGTGGGACTAACCCGGACTTGGTGTTCGTGTCCGAGACTACCCACTATAACCCCTCCTCGTCTATACCCCAAGCTGCAGGGGCACCACCTTACGGTATTACTTCGCTGCAGCTGGTCACACCTCCGCCCCTACATTGTACCCATGTGGAGGTACACCTAACGTTTTCTCGGCAACTCAGCAACTACCATCAGCTGTAATACCACTGATGGTCCCCTACGGGCACTGCCTGTTTCTTTTTTTTTTAATTATGTTAGGCCTGGCACTATCTAAAACACCGCTTCATCTCCTAGAAATTCCATATGCGATACTACATGACGTTGTAGAATTTCTTCAATGTACCTATGTGTATTTAGTGCTCGATTTGCAACAACGGCTAACTCTGTGTGTCCCTCCAAAGAGATTCCAGCCCAAACCGTAACGGAACCTCCACGAAAAGGTAGTCGCTCGGCCAAACATGCTTGAGCATATCGTCCGCCATGTCTTCTCCAGACACGAACACTGCTGTTAGACCCACTAGGACAGAAACGGGATTCGTTTGAGAAAAGAAATCTTTCCCAGTCTTCAAGACTCCATGCCAAACATTCTCGAGCAAAATTCAACAATGCAATACGGTGGGCACGAGTGAGCGGTGGTCCTGTCCTGGTGGGAGAAGATCGAGAAGATAATTCGGCAGACTGAAGTCTTCTTCGAAGAGTCCATTCGCCAATATTGATATTTCACACTTTATGGCGATGATTCCGAATGTCATCTGCCGTTAATGTGCGATTTCGTAGCGAAGATAAGACAACTAACCGATCATTTCTTGCTGTTGTTGCCCTTACACGTTCAGATTCTGCCCTCCTTGTTAAAAGGCCCCTTCTGTAACAGTTCTTGAACATTCATCAAAACTCAAAAAAATTTGACGTTCAAAACTGTTGGCTTATAGACCTCATAATCCATTCAAAATCGGCATTATTATGACTACGTAATAAACAAGTGTTGGATAATAGTATATTATTTATCATTATTTATCTAGAACGGAAAGTGAAGGTTAAAGTACGAGCAAGTCGCCTAGTCGAGGGCGGAATTACTTGTGAGTACCTTTAAAAACACTTCTTCGTTCGAGGTAAATACAACATTTTATTTCATACTGCAAGTTTAAGGAAGTAGATTAAAATAAAAAGAAATTTTGAGTGATAATTAATTATGCGGGAACTAGCATTCCCATAGTAAAAAACGTTTGTCAAAAATGACAACGAAAAAACTGGGTTTTGGATATTTTATTCGATTATGTATTCCGTTTAAAATTGATAAAATTGATGTGCCTCAAGGTATTCTAGATGAAACAGATCGTGTGAAGAACAATTTGATGCCACAGAAATCTCGGGAACAATCCAAGAAATGATTAACGTATAATTTTAAAGTACTAGGACTTTAATTTTTTTTTTTTTAATACTAGGACATTAATGTTCCACTTTTGGTATCATAAATAATCCGAAAAATGTCAGTTTAGATACAGGTATGAAATAAACAAAATTTACGATTATAGTTGAATGTAAAGAAATTGGAAAACTTGACAAAGCAGAGAAAAGCACCAAAAAGTCAAAAAATAGAAAAATGCAAAAAAATCTATAAACTTAAAGTAATGAGAAATTGAGAAACTTGACACTCTTCAGCAAAGTGTCAAGGTAAACAAGCGAAAATTAAGTAGTGATTATAATACGATATTCTGTATATCGAACAAATATGAGAAAAGAAATCTTCCCCAGTCTTCAAGACTCCCTGTTAAATATTCTCGAGCAAAATTCAACATTGCAATACGGTGGACACGAAATAAATAAATAAATTAATAATAAATTTTATGTTTTCGTAACTATAGTGTCGAAAGTGATACATATATCTATGTATTGTGATGCTTTCTACGACGGCGGGTTGCCTCGATCGCCAGTTTTTTTACGTGGTATACTCCACGGGACCGCGGGTAGCTAAACCGGAGTACGGTAAGCGAGAGGTCGGCTGTCTAGTTTGCTGGAAGGGAATAAAACACAAACTACTATGAAGAAAATATAGGTTTATTTACAGTATGTGCAATGTTTACAAATACATGGCCCGTCTTTCTCCCTCTCTCTTCAGATTGCGAAGTGTCTCCGGTGCCCGGCTTTATTTATACCGTCACGACATAAGCGGAGACAAGGACAGGCGATGTTTATATCTCTTTATTAAAATACTATATATCTCTAGGCGTACCTAGACATGTGCAGGGGCGGTGAGCGGGGACGGGAATATTGACGTCTCTCTTTATTAACCCTGTGTCTCTCTCCCGACGTGTGGGGTGGACGGGTCTCGGGGCGGTGAACGGGTCTCGGGGCGGTGAACGGAGCAACAAAACCAGACACTGGACGGAAAGTTTCCACCACAGATGTCTAGGGGAAGACGGTGAACGGGAACAGGAAAGCAGACACTGGACGGAAATCTGCCACCGCAGATGTCTGGGGGAAGGCGATGAAAGGGGACAGCGGACAGGACAGGGACAGGTATCTACATTGGTCTTGCAGGGTCGGCTTCGTCCTTCACTTCTTACTTGTTTCCAAGCTGGCTGGAGGTCAGGATCTGAGGATCTCACTGTTCTGGTCGGCCTTTTATATTTATCATGCGCGAAGTGCGGCGTGGTGAATGGGCGCTTCAAGGCCGGTCAACGCAGAAAGTCCGAGAAAACGGCATCGGAAGCGCTGTAATTCACTGGGCACTGTGATACCAAAACGGTCCGGATACGCCGCCAGGAAGTATTTTAATTCGTTGTATAAGTGGTGCGAGGTGTTAATGGTCAGTATATCATGCGAGTGTGAGGTTTGACGAACAACGAGCAATATCACACGAGCATCTCCACTCCTCCTAGGATAAAATGTGTTTTTATAGTGCTAGAAAGAGAAAAAAATACTATGTCTTAAAAGCAGCTACCTCATTTAAAATTAAAAAAACAAAATACACCTCTCGCCAAAAATTGTTAAATTGAGCCATTTTAATCAATAGTTTTCCAGAAAGTTTGACCTCATTATTAAACTACAATAATTTACAAAACAAATAAAGCATTTAAAATCGAAAAAGATAACAATAACAAAACAATGTTCCTAAAAGGGTAACGGGTGTTTCCACCTCGCGCATTAGTTACTGCTAAACAGCGGTCATGCATGCTGTGAATGAGGTTTATAACCTTTTGTTGATCAATTTCTTCCCAAATTTGGTGTAACACTGAGGTTGTTGAGGGTGGTAGATGGGTTAACAAGAGTTTTACGACGTCGTAGATGTGGTCCCATAAGTGCTCAATGGGGTTCAGGTTTGCACTGCGAGGGGGGCAATTTAGAAGACGAATTCCAACCTCATCGCAGTATTCAGTTACAATTCGTGCAATATGTGAAGGTGCATTATGCTGCATAAACAAAAAATTCTCCCTTACAGAAGGGCCAAATGGCACTACATGTTCTTGCAGAATGTCATTGATATACCGTCTCCCAAAATTTATCCCTCCCCAAACCATAACCGATCCACCACTGTAAGCAACTTTTTCTACAAAGTAACATTGGGCATATCTTTCGCCAGGCCTTCTGTATACCTTAATTCGTCTGTCGTTGTATGAACCAAAGAGGGACTGATCAGTAAACAAAACTTCCCCAATCTTCTCGGGTCCAATCCACATGTTCACGAACGCATTCGTTTATGTGCTCTGGCAAGTAATGGACCAGTAGCTGGTTCGTATTATTGTAGGACGGTGTTTCGCGGCCAGATTTTCCGTAGTTTAGTGTAGTGATAGTGTTAATTTTAAGTTTAGAATAGATTAATTTAGACACCACGCGCCCTGTTGCGGCATAGCATGAGCGAGCGTGCGATATTGGAGGAAGTCGAGCGGTAAATGGCGCCAGCCGCCGAAGGTTTACCTTTATACTGTCTACCGTTCAGCCCTCCTACTTCCGCGTCATAGTAGTGTAATAATATAGTTTAGCGCTCGCGCTATAGATTAAGTGTAGTTTTAATTAGATTTAAGTATAATTAATGTTAGATTTTGGGGTGAATAGGCAATCAGGAATCAGCAGCCAATCAGGAAGCAGGACACCACCTGCGATCTGGTCTTTCCCGGTCGCAGGTACAAATATGTGTCGATTTTCGATTGTGAGGCAGTTCTATTCAGCCCTCGAAAGAGGTATGTGAATAAAAAACGTTTTAACTCAAAATGAGAGACTTTTCTTTTAAGAAAATAAAGACGCAAAAAAGATGAAAGACTAATAACGACGAACGACCCAATTCCTCTACTGGCCTGTGGACAACATCCTCGAGAACCGAGAAGGGTAACCGCCGCCCCCCTAACAGTATGAATTAGAAGACACAACCCGATTTATCACGTTGTGTTGCGACGGTCTCAAACGCCGGTTGCTATGGAAACGTCTTAACTAAATACCAGGGAGTAATAGTCTAAAGGGGCCCACTCACACAGAGGGAAGATTGCACAGTTAAACCCGCACACGCTTCCCTTGAGTTAAAACTGTACCCTCTCAGCGTACACACACACAGTCTTCCACGTTAGTAGCGCGTCAGTTGTGCATTGAGATGTTAACCAAAAAAGACATTTACGGTATGACAGTGGCGTGCATTTGTGTTATTAAAAAAGAAAATTGCAAGAAAAAAAGTCGACGATCAAGATGGACTAAGGAATGGCTCCAAAAGCGGAATGAATTTTCTCATGTTAATCTCTTGAAAGAATTACGGCTTGAACCTGCTGATGATTGGCATAACTACTTAAGAATGGATGTAGAAACTTATGAGCTATTAAATTTGGTTACTCCTTTACATAAAAAACAAGATACTCGAATGAGACCAGCCATATCAGTACACGATAAATTAACTGCCATTTTAAGTTTCCTGGCAACCGGGAGAAACTACGAAGACCTAAAGTTTTCTACTTTAATTTCGTAGTCCTTAAAATTGAACACGCCGCTAATGAAATCGGAATGAAATCTGCAACGACTTCTGTCCACACACAGTAAAGTTTCCCCGCGCGGTTTTAACTGCACACGCCAAAAATCAAGACAGTTTTGATTCCAGCGGGGAAGAATGCGCATTCCACAATTTTGGCCACAGACGAGAAGTTTTAACTGTACCCCTTTAAGGGCCCCACTCACACAGAGGGAAACCTCAAGACTTGAATGCACGGGGTACGGGGTAAGAGCCAGTGAAAGGCAAACATGACATATTTCAGCAAACCCTCAATTTTGTCAGAAGACTCTCTTATGCTTACTGTTCATGAAATGAGGACTAACTAAGCCCGGTCAAGGTAGGTTTAGTGGCGCTCAGGTGTAACAGGTACAAAAATCAGACAACTTTCAAAAGTATTTCAGAAAAGCTATACCGTTTGTATATTTTAAATTATATTATTATTGTTATTGAAAAATCACAATGGCAGACGGTTATGGCGGTTGTTACATCACGGCAGATAACAGCGAATAAGCATGACGTGGTTCTATTGGACCAAACATAACAGGAGTCCAGTGACGAAGTTGCCAATTTAAGTGTTTTCTTCCAAATTCAAATCTTCTTTGACGATGTTTTTTGGTCAATTTAGGCATTTTTGCAGGACGTCAATTCAGCCTCCTTTAGCCTATTGCGGACGGTTTGGTCGCTAATTCTTGGTCATCTTGCTCTCACTAAATCTTCTTGCAGGTCCCGCGCAGTTTGTTCGCCTTGTTACGGTACCTGTTTCTTGGTATCATTTCCAAAGCTTCCACACAGTTCTCTGAACAACCCCAAGCTGTTGGGCAACATACATGAAGATTCAGAAGTAGGCAACTATGATGAACCTTGGCTCTTCCCGCCAACAATTTGAATTTAAACGTCAAATGAAATGTCAATGACGTCACCAAACGTCAAATTTGAAAATTTGGAACAAACCGCGAAATTTAAAAAGGTTGGCCAGTGAATCGTGATCGTCTAGAGACAAAGACAGAAGAGCGGACCTACGTTGTGTTTTTTTTGACAAGACCTCAGTGGCGGGAAATTTAAATCAAAACTTACCAGACACAGAACCAGGTTCTTTTAATGCAGGGGCGTAGAGTATGGGGGGCGGAGCGTACAATAATAACACAAATTTATGGATTTATCAATGTATTTGCTTTAGAGGTCTTATGGTCAAACTTTTGATTAATAATTGAATTTTAAAACATTTCATCTAGTAACAATTTTTGGATAATTTAACTCGTTTAACAATGGTGGTTGATTTCATGACTTTTTAACAATAATTTGGTTAACTACTTTTAATCAGTTTTTCCCTAAAACACCAAAAACAATTTTATTATAACTGATTAAAAGTAGTTATCTACCATTATCTACCACCAAAAGTGATCCAGACAATTGTTTTGTTTTTGACAATATGGCTTCCCGGTCAAAGGATCTAAACAGGTATCATAAGGTAAGCGCTAGAATTAGGTTCATTAGTGAAGATATTAAATTTCTGAAAATTTGCCAGAAAAATTCCTTTTTTCCAGATTTCATTCAAATCAAAATTCCATTAAATTGCAGAAATCGCGAGAGAATTTTGCGTCTCGCTAAAGATAAATGGTTAAAATCAGAAATAGAATATCTTTACGCCAGCAGAAGTAAGCTTGAAATTCAAGCTTATACACTCTGGAAATATTTAACATTAGATTTAACCGAAATGGAATATCAACAATGGTACGACTTTCAAAGGAGGATGTTTTTGTCAATTCACTGTAAATTCCAGAAGAAAATATTTTCACACAAAAAGAAACTTTGCTGTTTGTTCAATAAAAACAAGAAACCAACACCACCTATGAAAGTCATTAACATTGTGGAGAATCATTCTTCCCAAACATTAAATGACAAAGAATTTCAACTCTTGAACAAAGGCCTGAAATTTAGTTTACAATCTTCTGGATCGGAAGTTGAGGAGGTGATAGCTGGAATAGAATCTTCTATTCAATGGCTAAATGAACCTACTAAACAGTTCGTAAGAGAAGCTTGTAAACAACAGATTTCAAGAAATTTGCAAGGCCGATCATCAATTAAAACAACAAATGAACACAATAAAGTCATAAAATGTTTGCGGAAGAAAGATTGCTTTTATGTTAAACCCGATAAGGGTAATAAGATTGTTATTCTCGACAAAAAGGATTATTATGAGAGAGTTAATCACTTAATCACTAATGGTCCTTATCAACAACTTTCCAAAAACCCATTACCAAAAATGGTACGGGATCTCAACAACACTTTCAAAACATGTAACAACCTTATTACTCCAAGCATAAGAAGAAAATTGCATGTTTCAAATGCTGTAGTACCTAGGTTATATTGTCTCCCTAAAATTCATAAACCCGGTAAGTCGATGCGGCCAATTGTTTCAGCAATCAACGACTTATAAGGTTTCAAAATGGTTAACCAACGAATTTAATAACTTACCCCTTAAGCAACCAAGTTTTTCTGTTAAAAACTCAATGGAGTTTATCAATAAAATTAAAGATGTTCAATTGCAACAAGGAAAGTTATTAGTATCGTTTGATGTGAGTTCTCTATTTCCAAGTGTTCCCATTCCACAGACTTTAATTTACCTCAATGAAGTGCTGATACAAAACAATTTGGACCAGCAAATCATCAAGGAATATATCCAGTTAACAGAGGTTTGCATGAAGCAAAACATTTTTCAAGTTAACGGCAACTTTTTTCAGCAACAAGAAGGTACGGCAATGGGTAATTCATTGTCGCCTTTTCTTGCTGACCTTTTCATGAGTCGCTTTGAAAAGGATTTGGCACGTGAACTGGATTATTTCCCTAAGGTTTGGTTAAGGTACGTGGATGACATTTTTGCAATTTTTGACACGAAGAAGTGCAACATTGATGACTTCCTTCACTCAATTAACAATCGCTTTGAAAGCATAAAATTCACTTGTGAAAAAGAGAACAATTCGTGTTTACCATTTTTAGATACTCTAGTTATCAGAAATAATTTGAAACTAGAGTTTGATGTTTATCGCAAAGACACTAGTACACTTCGCTACATCACAGCAGACTTTCATCTTTATCCACAACATAAGATGGCTAGTCTCAACTTATTGGTGCACAGACTCCTTGCCTTTCCACTGAATCCAGACAGGTTCAAGAAAGAGCTCAAAATTATTAAAGAAGTAGCCAGATGTAATGGGTTTGACAGTATATTATATAAGCTTATAAATAGGATTAATTTTAAGAAAATGGTCACTGAATCTTCGACTTTTCAAACTGATCAAAAGTCACAAATTGTGACAATTCCTTATGCCCCCTCGATCACCAAGGGTTTGGCAAAAATCTTCTGTGGACTAGACTTAAAAGTGGTACACACTTCTGGGCCTAGTCTTCAATGTCTTTTGGGAAAACCAAAAGACAAAATTGATCAGTTGGAGAAATCGGGAATTTATTAAATTAAATGTAAAGATTGTAATCAAAAATATATTGGGCAAACACGACGATCAATTTCAACTAGATTTAAAGAGCACATTGCTCATCAGAGATTTGGTAGATTCGAAAAATCAAGTGTAGCTCAACATATTTTTGAACATGACCACCACATCGACATAACTTGTGTTAAATTAGTTAAAACTGTAAATAATTGTAAATTTCTAGACATTTACGAAAGTCTAGAAATACATAAGAACAGGAATTGTATTTTTAATAGCGACAAAGGCCCGATCCCCTCTTCCGCACTATTCCCACTTTTGAACAGTACGGGTGGGGATGCGAGCCGTTAGAGTATATATAGAGCGGTACGTAGCATGTAAGTTTAGTATCTACGAGTTTAGTTTACTCATCGCCCTGATGATGCCAACATTGTTGGTGAAACGTGCGTTGGCAGTTATAATAAAATTGTTTTTGGTGTTTTAGGGAAAAACTGATTAAAAGTAGTTATCTACCACCAAAAGTGATCCAGACAATTGTTTTGTTTTTGAATAATTTGGTTAATTCATACAATAACAATTAATTTTAGTAAATACAATATTTGAATAATTCATGACAAACATTAATTTGAACAACAGTATCTGGCGAGAGAGTTCCCAAGATTACAAGTATAGAAAAAGTGAAGTTATTATTATAACATCCCATACCCATTAATAACCCAATCACTAAAAGTTACAATTTAATCAAAGCAGTGAGTGTTTCCTTTTCTTTCAACAAATTAAATTTCATTTACAATCCCGATTTTTAACTTTTGTATGAATTCAAACAGGTACACAGCTAAGTTATACAGTTTGAACCCCTTTCCAGATTATCAATAATTTTTGTATTAGAGTTGAAAAAAATACTGGTATTCGGGTGTGTGATTAAAGTCAAGAACTTTCCCAGCTCGCTTCACATTCTGTCACCGCCCGCAAGTGGCACGCGCCCGCTCCACGAGAGGGGTTAGTGTGGAACTCGTCATGCACATCAAATTTTGAAAACACAATCCAAAATAAACAGACACATTTTTAAAGCACACCACTGCACCTTTCTCGCTCTCACCCTTTGGCTACCGCCCTTGCAAGGGGCATGCAACCCACTTAGCGTGGGGCACAGTACGGTGCTGTGTAACAAACTGTTACACACATTGATTAATACACAGATACTAAAGATACACAACTACACAAAATTTCATGTCACATTCAGCCGTTTCGGTTTACCAAAACTTTAGACTGATAAAATACATTACATTGGAGAGAACAATTAAGCAAAGTTAGCTTTTGGAGTGACTTGAATACCAGACTATGAATCTTTTATTATTATTAAGCAAAAGAAGAAAGCAAATTTAAGAAAAGGATTCAAACTGTAAAACATCGCAACTACTGTTTAAAATGAAATTTTTATCACTTCGACTACAAACAAATAAAACAACCTAAGCGCCGCCATCTTTTCCTTTTCCAAACAAAACAAAATGACCGTTACCAAAACGGCGTCCCCTTTCCCCTTCTCTCTTTAATTTGAATTTAAATCGGTAGTCCGTTATCAAATCAATTAGTTTGAACTACCTGACACTGGTAGTTCCCCTAGGCGATGACGTCCCTCCTCGACTTATTAAATATTTAAAAGTTTACCTTTGTTCCGAAAAGACTGGGTCAGTCGACAATAATTTCTACTCGTGCGAGAACAACTAACTAACGAAAATAATTAAAATTTGTAACAATTACACTAAACACTCACAACACTAAACAATTTAACAATTAGATAAAAAGAACTGAATGTACACTTTGTTAAAAACAATCTAGGGAACTTTTCGAAACTCTCTAACGCTTGTGGCCAGAACAAAGGACGAAACAGTAATGTTTAGAAAAACTCATCCAGCCTCTTTTCGACCCGTTCGAGGAAACCTCTTGGGTAGATCCTCTACCTGCGATCCCGTGCCCTCGTGGAGGCGGACGTAGGCAACACACTTGGCCTCAGAGCTTAGGGCCCTTACACAACATATAAAACATTTCATCAACAACAATTTTTTTTTAAGGATTTACATTTCATATTTGATTAAAAGATTGTTTTCAATCGACGTTTTGAGTTTAATTTTAGACCCACTATGATTCTCTATTTAAAACATAATATTTAAAAAATTAAGGCGTGAACAGATAAAATGGGCACCCTGTAACGTTGTGAATATCCTACTTCAAGTAAAGTGACAGCTCTACTAACTATCGACGCTAATTGAACGGCCTAATAAGTATTGCTGAACCATTGCTTTTTTTTATTGTTAGTGCACTGTCAAACTGGTCTAATATTGTTTCACACCAAAATGGCGCAAAAAGCATTCTAGCACAATTTTGTAATTACGTGAATAAATGATGGTTCAAGACATATTACAAGTTTGGTCAAAATCTCTTGAAATATTTAAAAAATATATACAATCGAATAGAGAACCTCCTCCTTTTCTGAAGTCGGTTAAAAAGTTACTTTTATTTTTTGAGTAGTGTATAACATTTTAAAGAAAAAGCTTAAGCGTAGTTTGATTATATTCTTCAATGGCGTTCCAATTTGTATTAACGAAAAAAAAATTATACTTATTGTATGGGGTCGTCCCCCTCAATTGAATTTTACGAGTTTAACTACAGCATCTCGTAGACTATATAACATGAAGCCCTAAAACGTGTTCAGTTGTTTAATAAAGTTGTTTTGTGAGATAACAGAGCGTATCAAAAATAGCAATTTCGGAACGCTGTACATTTACGTCTCCTATGACGTCATTGCGGGGGAGCATTATTATTGGTTCGTGCTTTTTTGAATGGTCCGCGCGTCTAGTAACTTTCAAATAAGACAAATGTTTCGGATTTTGTAATCTATTAAACGTGTGATTTCGAATAAACAAAGAAAAAACTTTCCAGTCTAGTTTTTAGAAAAGCCGTCCTTGAAAATTATGGGACAACCCCATTCTTCTATTTTTATCAAATAATAGTATATAAATTTCTATTCATATTTAATTCACCCGCTTAGGTTTCCAGATGTTATCTGTATGAAATATTCTGGAACACTTGGGATGCAGCAAACCCTCGTTGGATACGGTATTATAATCATTCAAGGTCTGTTATTCGAGGTCAAACTTTGATTACACGCAGATTTATAGAGATGATGAAAATGAAAACAATAATGATGTCGGCGCATGATCACGCATGTTGCTATTGAAAATTTCACTCGGTGACAATGGCAAGTGGTCTTACTGATTTGTTATACAAATTATGTACTCATTACGTCGCGCCGTCTGAAAATACTAATGAATTACTAAGCCTAACACTATAGCTATTGCATATTTAATTAATTATTGTAAAGTAATTTATTAAAACAGGATAAGTATATAGTCCAGTAAATCTAGTTTTTTCCCAGGAAAAAAATCCGGAAGTTTTTTTCTCAACGGTTCTATATGTTTTTTGGGTCGCTGAATCCGAATTTGAGGTTTGTCCGCATTGTAAGTTGTAAATCATTTTATATCGCTATCGATAATGGGCAATGATTTGATAACTGTCAAAGCTCTCCCATAGATGCCAAATATAAGATTCACCTGCAGCAACGTTGCCACTTTTACTTTGCTATACATTTGCGCGCGCAGTCGAGGTGTTCAGAGACACAATAATGAGGTAGTATACAAAATTTGGAAACTTTTTTTATAAATGAAACTGTTTAAAATAGAGGACTCTTATTTTTTCGTTTTGCTTAACTCATAACCGTTTTCATGAAATAAATGAAAAACTATTTCGCGGGCGAATAACTACGTCATTAGTTTCCGAGCATAGAGGGAGTAAGAGCGAAAAGGAAAGAATTACTTATAAAATGAGTGAGAGTGAGAAATGGAAAGGCGTAGGTCCTCACCTAATTCATATGCCGGCCACTAATGACGTATTTTAAACTAGTACAGTTCTCTCATAAAAATTAAGCCAATTTTAATTCATTTTTTTTGCATTTTCAGTAAGTATAATTTCACCATAATAGCGCCAAACCATACACTCTTCAATGAAGTTCATGATTATTGTATTTTCCAAAAACTTTATTTTTTAGTATACTACCTCATTCCCTGCAATACCTATGCAAAAAGGAACATTTGAAATCACACAAAATTCACAGCTCAAAACTCATTCAGTTACATTATATAGATTTTAGCTTTCTGCTCTCTTTCTCCATATAAACTTTAACTATGCCAAATCTCACTCCTCCGTGCGCGCCATATGGTTAAAAAGGGGTACAAAAGTTTCTCTTCACGTATTAATATACAAAGTATGGAATAAAATTCATTATATTTTTATTTTTATGTGTTAACAATTTCCCTCGGACAGGTCAATTTTTTGTAAATCTTTATCTTATGACATAAATTACACCTTCCTTCTTATTCTTAAGTGCCGGTTTTTACCCCGCTGCACTGCAAATTTATTGTGTTCCACTTAGTTGCTTTACTCCATAAGGCCTCTGCTGTTAATGAACGTCAGCACAAGCTCTATAGAAATGTCGAAGTCTCCCCGCTTTAAGCACTGGACACATTATATGTAGTGGAGTTTTGTCCTCCTCACGGCACATCCTGCAATTAGGGGGCCTTCCATGAACATCCGTAATTGCATCTGTCCAGGAACGTCAGTCAAATGGGCCTGAATCACCCTTTTTGCGGTCTCATGTGCGATCCCACAAGTGGGTTGTGGGCCTATCACAGGTCTTTCTGGCTCTTTCGTTTCCTTCAAATCTCTTATGTCTCTATTGTGTTCTGCCACTTTCACCAGCGATTCGAGACATCCTATCACCACTCTGAAGAGTACTTCGACACTTTCCAGAGCTTTTAGCGCTGCCTGACTGTCGGTCCCTCCTCACTATTTCCCCGGAACAAATCGCTACCTTAGTTACACAAGGTTCTATCTGCATTTTTCTGGAAATTGGCATTCTTGGGTAAAAAAGTTCTATCTGTATTAAATTTTGATATGACACAGTATTACCAATATTACGGGGTATTACGGCCATTTATTGACTAATAACAAAGTTAAAACCTAAACAAAGTTGTATGTGCCACCTTGTCTAAACTTTGGAAGCCATTTACTCGAAACTATCAAAAGTGCACTTACAACCTTGTGAAGCTAAGGTAGCGAAATGTTAATTGCAGTAATTTCTACCTATAATACAGTTGCCCAGGAACCCAGGTTAATGCTCATGTCATCTCCTGGTGCTTCTCCAGCCACCCCTGCCCCAGTGTTCTTTGTTGTCTTGGATCCATCCGTGTACAGATCATCAGATGTATCCATTGAGTTTCCTCCTCAGTTTCCGAGTATCGACCCTCTCTTCCCTTCCTGGTAGCAATCATATCGTATTTTACCAAATATCTCGGTATGATATCCCCTTCTGACGTGGGTATTACCGTATCTGGCAATTACAAGCCGGTATGCTGCCTTCCTTGTCTCCGATTTCACGACTAGATGTACCCGAGGCACGTTCAGGAGCACTTCCATGGCTGCAGTAGGCGTTGTGTTCATTGCTCCCGTTATTCCAAGACAGGCAAATCTTTGCAGCTTCAATAATAGCAGTGTAGCATGTTTTCCAGACGCATTATGCCACCAAACTAACGAAGAATAACAATGTTACCGTGGGATTTATGACCTTAGTGTAGAGCCAACTGGGGGTTGAGCTACCTACCAGGCGCGTCTCCAGGTGGCGGATAGGAGAATGGCTAGAGTCTTCACCGACTCTAGTTAGTGGGGGGTTAGTAGGGAGGACCAAGGTCTAAAACCCTTGCTGCGCCGAACAAAAGCCTCTCGCCGCGGACCAGCTCGCGACACATACCGTAAACCGCCTGACCTGTGCAACGACCCTCCACACATGATGGGGGTAGTGCAGGCAGGGGGCACGGAGGCTTGGCTTCATTGTCTAGCCGCGTGGATGAGGTACCACTATAAAAACTTCCCCAATCTTAAGGTATTGCGCGCGCGGAAAAGATGCATGGCCGGGGGGCAGCTCGGCCACTAGCGGCAAACCTTAGAGCACCAGGCGAACCCTGTTGTATGTAGCCTTCTATGCGTACAGAGGGCACTGCGCATAGTGACCACCCTTTCCCTCCTACTCGTGGGACCATTTATGGATACCGAAGAAAACGAAAACCGAAACACACCCCTGGGAGGAGGAGATTGTCCGGAGCTGCCAGAAGACGGCTCCAGAAACAAAAACAGAAGGGTTTGCAACCTGCTGGTGGACAGGGGGCCGCAAGGACCCCAGGCTCTACAGCGGGCACAAACTCGACTGCGGAACTGGGAACCAGTACCGGTAGCAGGGGAAATTCTCCGGCAGTCGGGGGCAAAAAACGCCGACGACTGCCAGAGGGTACTCCCAGCAACAAAACACGTCCGCCAAAAAGGAGGGCCTACCAGGCATAACATATCAATTGCGGCGGCCGTGTCGGATATCCAGATGGCAATTTGATCCAGGCTCTGGACGAAACACAAGAAGGGGAGCCTGCACCCAGGTTCTCCGCTGTAAATTTCCGGGGGGGCTACCTGCTTGCCTCCTGCGCCGACCAGACCACCAGGGAATGGCTGGTGCGAGTGGTGACAGAAAGCGTACCCTGGGAAGGAGCGAAACTTGGTGTTGTCGACGCTAAGGACGTCCCGAAACCCGTGAGGGTGATGATATGGGTTCCGGGGCCTGAACGGCGTCTTAAGACACAAAATCCAGGTCTTAAGACAGAAAGCTGGTCAGTAGTGAATAGGAAGCTGGACCCCAAGGGACAGCAACTTATCATCCTACTGGATGAGCACTCCTGGACCAAAATCCGGGAGGAGCTGCAATGCAGGCCATACCTGAATCTCTCCAAGGGATGGAGGTTGAGAAGGGGGGGACCGCAAGGAATACTCCCGATCCGACACCCGAATCCCAAGGAGACAAACAAGGGGCCGAATAGGACCCTTGTGTCATCCGAGGGGATGAAGAAAAACGTGGGCATCTTCAGGGCCTTACAGATAAACATGCATCACTGCAAGGCGGCGTCAGCTGCTCTGCAAAGATACATAGCGATATTGATATCGTGCTGATTCAGGAAGCATGGGTATATAGGGACCAGATCAGAGGACTCAGGATGGGGAACGAATGGGAGATCTTAGCACCATTCAAGAGCTTGCATACTTGCAAAGACAAAAACAAATGCACTGCCAATGTGGGGGCTTAGTGGGCAGGACCTCATGGCAGGCAAGATAAAAATTACTATGGCAGGAAGCGAGAGAGAAATAATAATTCGCATTAGGATTCGCATACCTACCATACGATCAAGCGGGACAACCCCCAATACCAGAGGTTAGACGACTGGTAGAATACTGCGAAGAAACCAACACGCAGCTAGTGCTCTGCTGTGATTCCAACGCCCATCATATAGTGTGGGGAAGTTCAGGTACCAACAGAAGAGGTGAGTCACTTTTAGAATTTATTATTAGTAATAAGCTAGAAGTAGTAAACCGCGGTAACGAACCTACCTTTATCACAGCGACAAGGCAGGAGGTTATCGATATAACGATAGGTACGCCGTTCGTGTGCCGCGTTATTCGTGAGTGGCATGTTTCATCTGAACCTACGCTCTCGGATCACAGGTACGTAAGATTCGATATTGAATCCCCGTCGGAGACGGTCGAAAGGTACAGAAATCCAAGAAACTGTGACTCTATAGACAGGAACTAGTCCAGGGGTTGGAAGAATGTCCCCCGAGACCTCAAACTCCGGCGGGAGTTGAAATAATGAACGAATGCATTACAGCAGCCATAAGGAGAGCTTATGAGAACAACTGCCCACTCAGAGAGAGAAAGGTCAAAGGGGAGACCAAGTGGTGGAACCGTCAACTTTCCGAGATGAGAAGGGAGGTACGGAGATTGTTTAACAGGGCCAAAAGAACTGGAAGATGGGAAAAATACAAGACTTCTCGTCTAGAATATGGTTACGCAGTGAGGGAGTCGAAAGACACCTCATGGAAGAGGCACTGTGAGGAGATCGAAAGAACTCCGGAATGTGCCAGACTCCAGAAAGCCTTGCTGAGGGACAATCGGGGTAAGTTTGGAACTCTGCAAAGACCTCATGGAGGATACACCGAATCGAGTGAGGAGTCTCTGGAACTCCTTCTAGAGACACACTTCCCGAGGAGTGTATCCTCGGCAAATGCAACAAACACTCCAAACCTAGACATACCGATTCATCGGGCGTCCAGGGAGGAGTGGAAACTAGCCGATAGGCTGGTTAACAAAACAAGACTTGGATGGGCAGTGAAATCTTTCAAACCATTCTAGTCTCCAGGAATCGACGGAATTCTTCCGCTGATGCTTCAACAGGGATTCGAGGAATTAGCCTCCTCCCTGTGCGCATTACTCAGGGCCAGCTTGGCCTTGAAGTATGTGCCAAAGGGCTGGAAGAAAGTGAAAGTGGTATTTATACCAAAACCAGCGCGAGAATTATACGCCCGGGCGAAATCTTTTCTACCAATAAGCCTAACAACATTTCTCCTTAAGACCTTGGAGAAACTGATTGACAGGTATATCAGGGGCGATGTTCTGGTAAACGCCCCTTTACATCGATACCAGTTTGCCTATCAATCTGGAAAATCATGCGAGATGAGCATCCACGAGCTTACTCGCAGGGTAGAAGGAACCCTGGAAAATCGAGAGATTGCGATGGGGGCCTTTCTGTACATAGAGGGTGCTTTCGACAACACCTCATTCAACTCTATTGCGAAAGCAACTAAGAGGCGGGGTACAGCCCCTGTGGTATTGGAATGGATCGACTCGGCCTTAAAAGGCAGAGAGATTTCATGCATCATCGGCCCGGTGACGGTGGTGGCGGCCAGAGGGTGCCCACAGGGAGACGTTTTATCGCTTTTATTGTGGTCACTCGTGGTCGACGACCTCCTGGGGAACCTGGAGCAGACAAGAGTTCACGCACAAGGATATGCGGACGATATCACCATACTCGTAAGCGGCAAGTTCGAAGGGGCTGTATCAGAAATGAGAGCTCTGACAGTCGTCGAGAGATGGTGCACTGAGAAACACCTGTCGGTTAACCCCGATAAGACTGAAGTTATGGTCTTCACAAGAAGGAGGAATCTCATCGATTTGAAGAGGCTCCGACTGTGGGGAAAAGAACTGCAGATAGGGAAAGAAGTCAAGTACTTGGGAATAATGCTAGATACCAAACTTGGCTTCAAACCCCATCTAGAATACATCACCACTAAGGCTACTCGGGCCCTATGGGCCTGTAGAGGCATGGTGGGAAAGACGTGGGGATTAAAACCAGAAATGGTTCACTGGCTCTACACCAAAGTCATAATTCCCACGGTAACATACTCTTCGATGATTTTGTGGCATAAGGCGTCTGGACGCTACACGCTACAAGGCTTTTAGGGAACCTGCAAAGACTTGCCTGCCTTGGAATAACGGGAGCAATGAATACAACGCCTACCGCAGCCATGGAAGTGTTCCTGAACCTGCTTCCGCTACACCTTTTGGTGAACTCGGAGCCAATGAAGGCAGCATACAGGCTTGTAAGTGCCGGATATGGCAAGACCCACGTTAGAAGGGGATACCACACCGAGATATTTGGGAAAATACGGAACGATTGCGTACTGAGTATGCAATCGGACCGACTCAGAACCGAGTATGACTTTTGTAAACCCTTCGAGGTAGTCATACCGAGAAGGGAGGAGTGGGTCTATACCCGGAAACTGAGGAGTAACAACGGAACCATCTGGTACACGGATGGGTCCAAAACAACAAAGAGCACTGGGGTAGGGGTAGCCGGAGAAGCACCGGGGGATGACTTGGGCATCAACCTGGGCTCCTTGGCATCCGTGTTCCAAGCAGAAATCACTGCAATTGACATCTGTGCCGGGGAAATAATGAGGAGGGGCTGTGCAAATAGGTGGATCCACATTATGACTGACAGTCAGGCAGCGCTGAAAGCTCTGGAGAGTGTCGAAGTACGCTCCAGAGTTGTGAAAGAATGTCTCAAATCGCTTGTGAAATTGGCAGAACACAACGGAGTGGTGGGTGCCCGGACAAGGGATTTGAAGGAAATGAAAAAGCTGACCTCCTAGCCAAAGAGGGAGCGAAAACACCTTTGATAGGCCCAGAGCCCACTTGTGGGATCGCACATGAGACCGCAAAAAGGGGGATTCAGGGCTATATCAACAGAGAACACCACGTCCATTAGAATGACATTCCTGGACAGAGGCAATCGCGGCTGTTCATGGAAAGCCCGTCGAAAAAGCGGCCAGAAGAAATCCTGCGATTGAGCAGGAGACAACTGAGAAAGGTAGTTGGACTCTTCACGGGACACTGCTGTCTCATGAAACATTTCACCACAATCGGGGTGAAGCAAGATCCTTATTGTAGGCTGTGCAGGGAGGAGGAAGAAACTCTCATCAACAGCACATGCCTTTTGGAATAAGTTTGCTAAGTGGGGCACAATAAGCTGAAGTTCAGTGCAGCGGGGTCTGAACCGCGCCCTTAAGAATAATAATAAGTAGAGGCCCATAGGCCCCTACAGGCCTATAGGACCCAAGTATCTATCTAACATTAGTCTCAATACTTGACTTCTTTTCCTATCCGCAGTTCTGTTTCCCACAATGGTTTGATTACCACCGAAACAAAAACAGTTTTATTATTGTGACCTTTGGGCGTCAAGCGCGACCTTCGGGCTCTTAAACCGAATAACGGAATGTTAGGGTTCCGTTATTCCCAGAACTTGATTTCAATTTTGCTGACTGCTGTAGAGAGTTTTTCTTCTCTGTTTTCAGGGAGGTATTGCTGTATTGCAGTTCTATTACAGTGTTGAATTCCCATACATTGCTTCGTGAGGAAGAATTTTCTATTGATGACCCCCTTCTCCCAGTGACCCTTATGCATTGGAAACTATTGCATTGATTTCACAAATTGTAATAAAAACTAACAAACATCAAAGAAAATTTTGAATAATAATACCCTGAATTTGTAGAATTTTTATTGTTCAAATGAATTCCAAATTCCATTTCCAAACTTTGAAATTAAGTTGTGAATTCCTAACACTGGAAATTGCAAATTTTGAATGGGGCGAATTCTAAAATTTTAGACCGTTGAAATCTTGTCTTCATGAATTTGCAATTTTGGATCGATGAAATTTTAAATTTCAGAATTTGAGGAAGAGAAACTTTTGCACTGTCGAAACCCCGAGTTTAGCCGTTGTATTTCTAGACTATAATCTTCGAATGTTTAATTCTGTTGTTCCTTAATCAAGTAAATGAAGTAAATTGGAACATTATATTACCATTAGTTTAATCAGGGCCGTTCATTATGCAGATTATATGATACCTATTGACTCAATAAGGATTACGATACCTTATTTTGAATAATCGTTTTAAAACAGGTGCGGGGGTTTAAAAATACAATCTCAGTTTTTAACATTTTAATTGTTTTCTATCCATATTAACCTTTTTGCAGACAAATGTCAAATAAGAAAATATCTCAATCTCTCTTCAACTAGTTTTAGTTCCACTTAATAATATGTGACTATTTAATATTGAAAGATATCAAAAGTTGACTCTCCGTTGACACTTTGACAGATGATTATCTTTCTAGGTGAGGGTTGAGTGATAATTCGATTCGACAGCTTCGAATTTTTTGATGTTTAGATTGACGTATGTATGTATTTGAACTTAAAATCATCGCTATTCTTGATTACCTTGCGTTCTCCTAATTAAATTTAGAAATTCTATGTATGGGTACTGTTAAAATTTTAAAATCTGCGCGCCACTGCATAGACGAGAAAAAGGTTGTCAGACGATATCCACAGGCGAACGGGGTTCGTTTTTATTATTTTGAAAGACGAAGAGTCTTCAGAAGAACGGTCGAATATACCTATAGCACCAGAAAGAGATTTTTTTTTACATAATAATGGCTTAGATAACTCAAAACTGCAAATTTTCAAGTTGTCCTAGTATTGTTCTAGGACAGCGATATCTAAAAACAGTAATAACAAATATTTTTATAAAAAAAAATTAGACCCCTTTTTGTTGTTTAAATAAATCTGGATTATAATAATTAAAAATACTGCAAGTTAATAATCTCATTAAATATAATTGTTACAAAGTCTCCACGAAGCGTAATAATTTTAGGAGCTTGTATTTACATTACATAGAAACGTTTTTCGTCTAGTCATCGCCGTCATATGACGGCACCGCTTTCCTAGGAAACCGTAACTTAACGGGGTTGCCGAAACAAATCGTTTTCATACAGATTAAGGGGCGGCAGATATCAGAATTTGTTATAAATTGTAACCGGTAACCGTGCAGACATTAACTCTTTCCCCAATCAATTTAGGGAGCAGCATTCCACCAGCTTAAGGTCTAAGTAGAAGTTCCTTTTCGTCCGTTGTTCTCTGTCTGCAACTCGTCGATTCCGCCAGGCAGTTTTCCGCTGTATGTAGAAAAAGGGCGGCCGAGGTGTTTGTTTGTTTGAGAGAGTAGAATAGCTCCAGACGTCAAACCAGTAAAGCAAAGATAAGTAAATACATAGTTCCAATTTTTTTGTCAACGTTCCATTCTAGTTTTTTTTTTTGTTAACAGTCTACTGTAAATATATATACATATTGATATATAAAATACATTATCAATTTATCTATTTTATTGAACAAATTCGTAGTAACAACAATTAGTACACTTATTTTTACATTTACCGGTTACTGTGTATATTATTCAGGTTATAAAACAAAATGAAGAATTGTTTGTACCGCCATATATCCAGTAATAAGATAACCAGTGAACCAGGACAATGCTCTGGCTGGCTGGGGTACAACAACAACTGCATAAACGATGGTGTGAATAATTCTTGCTGCTGTGTACACTCTGAACAGCAAAGTCGCCAATGCCAGTGAAGGATTAGTTGAAATATAAAGAAATCCGGCAAGGAAAAACAAGGTAATGTTTTCCAAATCGTTCAAATGGGCCCTATTAAAAAAAAAGAAGAAATAAGAAAAACAATAGGCGGAGGTGAACTGAATAGTTACCGTCTAACTCTTTCCACGTGGTCGTCGACACGAACTTTCTTAGTGGGTACATCTTCTGGGTTAGCGAAAGCCTAAAACAATTAAAGAATTAATATTTAAAAAAATGTAAGATCATAATTTGGTTGAGTTTTGTAGTTAAATAACAACATTCTAATAATATAGTTATTTATGCAACAAGTGGAAAAAGTGACGCCAGTCCAAGAAAACGGACGTTGACCGGTGGCTTCTTGGCGCGACCTCGTGTGATATGCAACGTCTGCTTGAATTTCTTGATATAAATATTTTAGTATTGTAGTTAGGTACTTTTTGAAGTTTAGCTTTGCTTGAATAAAGACGTGTTTTTAAAAACCGTGTTCCGAATTACCCTCATTTAAGTCGCGACGTGAAAATTATCCTAGTTGAAGGCCGAGTTGACAACTCGTGTGTTACACGCTTTTTACAACAGCGTAACAACGAAACACTTTTTATATCCGAGATAGTGCAAAATTACCTGTTTTTGAACGATCGTAGAAAAAATATCCACATATGTGTTATAAATTATTGTCCAAAAGAGTCCTCGAAATTACGAAAGTAGACAATGTTAATTTTGAGACTGACTCTAAACTCGTAAATTTTTATAATGTATTATCAGGTTAGTCTTATTGGCCAGTTTCGGTCTAAAAATATCTACTTATAGATCTGGCGTGATTATTGCAAAAATAAACGATAACCTTCCTTTTTACTTAGAGAGTATTGCAGCATGTTTTGATAAGTATTACATAAAATTTATTATCTTGGTCAGGAGTAGTTCAAAATTATCCCATGGAATGTAAAAAAGGTCTGAAATTTTGTATTTTTGAAATAAATTGATTTAAAAAATTGTTCTCCAAATATTTCAGTTTTCTTACCATGTACCGAACTCTATTAGCGCCCGTTAGAGCTGACATTGCCATCATTTTGATGACCAAAATAGATGCGTAAAATGCATAAGCCCGAAACAAATCGGATTTAAGAATAGAGGCTTCGAACACCATTTTGAAAAGATTTAATTTAAAAGACCGCAACCACTTCGTACCGTTAGTGAATCACTATAGATCAACTAGGTAATTGCAAAATACAAGATGACTCTTAAAATCTCTGCTATCGAAAATTATAGATTACGCATAACAAAACGTGAAATAAGCGTGACAGATCAGTGAAATAAGGAAAAGTAGTCAACTTTCTTTAGTGATTGTGAACTGAAACTGGTAATAATGCTAAAATAATATAAAAGAAAGAAGCTTAAATTTTATATATTTTTTTGTCATTGCAATTACAAATGTACCAGAGGATCTGCTCCACACCGTTGAATATTGCGGAATTGGCTGCGAAGGTTACAGACTCACTTACGGAGTGGAAGAATAAGAATTAATTGTACCGAACACTGACATTGCAATTAGTAAGTGGGTTTTTGCAAATCATTCAAAAAAGGCGATTTTTTTAGACATTAGAATGTGTTATGATTACAATAAAATACAGTTAGGTACATTTTTATTTTTATATTCTTTTAGTGGTGGTCGGCGGAAAAGCATAGTGTACAAACACGTGCTGAAGGATATTTCAAACGAGTCGTGGTAGTTGAGCCACGAGCGTGGCGTTTTTCAGAACTTGTACAATATATTATTTACTATAAATAGAAGAAATGAAAAACATAACATCTACATTATCTTAAAAAATTTGAATGTTGTGGAAATTTTAACAAATGTTTTGTTTTTAGTAATTGAGACCCAGATCAAAATGAGACTCGTACATAGAAAAAAAACTTAAAACTTTCTAAAAAAGTTCAAAACTATGATAAAGTACAGATTTTGAGTGAAGTGAAGTTAAGCACATGGGGCGTTAACCTTATTACTTCGGTCCAAGGTCGAAATGTGTACAAGGTCATTAACGGGTGATTTTATAAAATGAATAACATTTTCAACAATAATATAATCGAAATCGTTAAAGCGGCTCTCGTTTGTAATTTAACGATTGTTTGAACGATTTCGCACCTAACCATAACGTGGTATAACACAGGTAGAGGGTTCTTGAATAAAATGTACAGTAAAACTCAATGTTTATCTCTTAGATCCTCGAACTTCACCAATAATTTATTACAACGTTATTTGACCATTTTGAATTATAAAATTGTTATCTAAATAAGTTTCAGTTTTCTTACCTTGTACCGAAATCTATTAGCGCCCGTTAGAGCTGACATTGCCATCATTTTGATGACCAAAATAGATGCATAAAATGCATAAGCCCGAAACAAATCGGATTTAAGAATAGAGGCTTCCAACACCATTTTGCAAAGATTTAATTTAAAAGACCGCAACCACTTCGTACCGGTAGTTGTGAATGACTGTTTATATGGTTTATATCAGCTAGGTCAACTAGGCAATTACAAAGTACAAGATGACAAATCAAAAGTTAGCATTATCATCATAACCTAAGTAATGGTTGTTGAAAAGAAAAAAAATGTCTTAGAAACAACCACGGAATTATATAATTCCGTGGAAACACCTCACAAAGAAAACATTACATTCATAATTCCACTACTTGTAGGTCATAAAGTCATAACAGAAAAAGTAGGTACAAATTAATCTAAAAAACATTGCAAGTGTATATTGGGTTGCCTAGTTTATATTTAGACATCGATGGTCTTTTCGGCAATAAAACATCCACTGAAAGAAATGTTATCAATATGCTAACTAAATTTTGAGCGTCAGCAGCGACGTATGGTGCCTAGGCGGAGTACTAAACACATCAGTCGCATATAGGTCTCTAATTTACAAACCTATTGGCAAAAATCGGCAAAGTGGCTGACATCTGGTGTTAGATTTTATAAGCTTCGAATGAAGGAAATCATTGTGAAATATTGTAGTAAAACCATTTGGTTTAAGTTTTGTTGTGGAGTTTATACATAGTTTTCGCTCACAGTTTGCAGTAATAAGTGAATAAACATTAGAAACAAATAATGAAAAATGGCACATAAGATTTGTTTTCCTTTATTTGACCTGTCAACTACTGCCAACTGTCATTTTGAAGCGCCCTCTGACGATCGTGATTTTTGCCAATATGTTGATTTTCAAATGGATGGGAAATTTAAACCTGTGTTTAAAATTGACATTTTTCTATCAAGTTAATTGATCAAAATTGATTAGATTTAAAAAAATGTTTATGTAAATGTAAAAAAAATACATTCTCTTATCCACAACTCTAACAGTATCCAACATTAAGCTCCTTATTGTATGCACAACACGGGATTATGGACACCAATCCTATATTAATTCGTGAAATTTAAAAGTTTGTCCAGTGATCATGTGACAAGGAAAAGCGGAGCCTTACATTGTTTTTTTTTTGACAAGACAAAGCAGTGGCGGGAAATTTGAACCTACCCAAGACAAAGACAAACCCGAGGTTGGCCTGAGGAATCAGGAGGCACAGCGCAAATGGATAACCCAAACTCTTGAGGTTGTGTACGGTAACAAGTTGTAGTGACTTTGTCGTTTGTTGCCAATTTAATAATAATTTACAGCTAACAAATTCCATCTTACAATTTGCAGTAATTTTATCAGGTGGGTAATTTCGTAAACTAAATTGTATTGTGATAACCCCCCTTTACATTCCCGCCACATTTTGAATTTGAACATGAAATGAAATGTCAATGACGTCACCAAACGTCAAATTTGAAAATTTTTTGTACGTGTCGACAACAATTCCACTAGATGTCCATCCATACAACAAAGTAGCAATAATTGTTAGCACCAGTAAATGCCAATTGTCTCTGAATATGATCTTGATCAATAATTCCATTCAGACTGGCACCGAGAAAACAATTTTCCTTGTCAAAGTACCTCATAGTCTTTTTCAAAGTGCCACTTCGTAATTGCTTTATGCTCTCTTCCCCATATCATTATAGCTGCGCTCTTTCGAAATTCGGAACAGACAATATTTCGAGCTAGCTTTGACGTATTCCTAATAAATTCGTTTTCATCTAGATGAATTTCTGTCAGACCGTAATTTTCATCGGGTGGAGCAGTAGTCTTTCTTTTTTTAATTCGTAGAAATAACTGCGAGTTTTAATATACTCGCGTTTTCTTTTCAGTCCCGCGATATACTTTTTAGCAAATTTTCCTGGACTACAAAATTTTCCTGTGCAATAGGACTAAATATTCTTCCTTTTTATTAAATGAAATTGCCCCCTACAAATTTACAGACGATAGAATTATAAGTTTCTGCTGCATTATTTTTCATATTCAAAATTAGAGTATGCACATTTTGAACAAGTTTTTTTCCAGACGACTCAATGTCGTCAAAAAAGCCAGACTCGATGATGTCTGGAACTGTGCTGATTTCGCCTTCCTTGCTTCCTTGAGAAAAATAGCCTCTCAATTTAGTACAGTAGTTGCGTAGTAAATGGTTTACGCACTCTATCTTTATTATAGGGAATTTATGGTCGTATAGGGCTTCGCGATGCAAAGTTTTTTTTAACAGACTGCTGCTTCTTTGCCAGCGAAGTTTTGTTGCTCTGTTATTAGTGATGTAATTATCTATGTTAATTAAATCGAAAAGAATAGACTTCTCACATTGCAAAATTTTATAAAAATATCAATCAACGAATCAAGTAAGATACCAACCGATCTGTTAAAAACCTGAAAAAATTCCGAGTTGCGCGCGTTTTCCAACTTTCTTTTAAAACTTCGCAAAAAACATAAATATTTGGATGGCAAGAACCAAAAGAATCATTACTTTTTGCGTGAAAAGACTTGCAGGCATTTATCGTAATTCCGATTTTTTTGTGTTCAAACGCCCATATTTTTATTGGAAATTGTGCATTCGGATGGATATAATTTTCCAAAAGATAGTCAAAAAAATTCCGAATTTTTTCCGGAACGTTTGCTATGAGGTCGTCCGTAAAAGCGTCCTCAACCTTAAAGGGATTTAAGAACGGAAGTCCAAAACACCAGAATCTACATTCCGAGTCCTTGTCATTCATTATATTATTATACCTTTGACAACCCTGCAAAAATTACAAAAATAATTTTAACATTAATAATCGAAAATAGAATAAATGAAAGAAGAAACTTTTACCTACCCAAGTTTAGGTAGGTAATGCGCGCAATTCGGAATTCTCATCTTCAAAAAATGCGCACAACTCGGAATATTTTCGGCTTAAAATTCAGGTAATGCACGCAATTCGAACTCTTCCGTCAAAAAAATTGGTGTAATTGAAAGCGTAATACTAGGTAGGAATGAATGAATATTTCGGGTTTGGGACATTTTCAATAGACACTGTCCAAATTCGTATATTGAGTGTATTTTGTGATCATCGCCTAAAAAACGTCGTGTGCACCTCGGCCACCAAAAAAGCTAAATTACTATTTTAAATCTCCTGTAAATCGACAACCTGATAGGAAAGATTCCTTTGTACAAAAACAAAATCTACGACTCTATGTTCAGGTGGCGCACCGTGAAGATAGTTTGCAGAAAACTGTCATTTTCAATTATTAGTTGTATCTGCAAAATTGAAATCATTTCGTAACTTTGGTTTCATTCATTGAGGAATCTGGATTCCAAATGAATGGAATAGTGAAAGATAATAAAATTTCGGTGTGCCGGTACATCAAAAAGTTGATTTATGGTGGGCGGCGAAGATAACAAGGCCCCTCCATCTCACATTTTTTTGTCACTTTTGTTTGGTAAAGGTCTAAGATTTTACTCGGACTATACACGGCGAATTTGTAGCATGGCTGTATAGGTGGAGCTACTTCCTTGACGTAGAAATCAACAGAACAGGGTTTTATTTAAAACATTATTACATAGTTGTATTTGCGCTTCCATCTTCAATAATGTAGCAAACAATAAGAAAAAACTATAGGCAAGGCGATACGCATGTTTGTTGGTAGGTTTTAAATTTGTAAGTGTCAATAAAATGGTGACAAAAGTTATGTATGTTCAGTTCGACATTTTTGCATATTTAGCAAAACAATTTTGAAAAAAAATATGCGTAGGTTCTAAAGTAATCCTTTTTCTATGAATATTCAAAATTTGAAGATTATTGATTAGTAATTAACAATACAGCGATTTTTATAAATGTACACTGCAAACATGGGGTGAGAGAAGCGCCTTAAGTCAGCCAATTTCATTCCACTATGAGCTTTTGTGGTTTACAGAAATTTACAACAGACAGGTACAATGAAATATCTGAGAGGGAAAACAAGAAAATTGAATCGCGTGGAGTTATCTAAGTTGGGTGCCTGTAAGTCGGAGAGTGGTGGACCACATGTAGATCCAATGGAAAGACTAAAGCGAAATGAACAAGACAATTGTCGGTCAGTGAAGCCAGATTGTAGAGAGCTTACTATCATGGGGGCAAAACTTGCACATCCAACGGACCAAGAGAAATGACTTTATTACGGAATTTTCCTAGACATAGTTATGGTGGTCTTTCTCTAAGGCTTGTCCAAACCAAGTCCAAGTTAGCGGCACTTCCCTCGGGGACTATTCTTTTAGTTATTTAGTATTTTAAATATTAGTGAAGCAAGCAACTTGTCAGTAGCCCGAAAACAGTGCTGCAACTTTGACTTCGTAGGTTCAAGGAATTAGTAGCAACTCCCTTTTTCTGGGTCTCTATACCCAAAGAGAAAATGGGCATAGGTATCGCCGAAAGTAGGGCCACCTAACTCCTCCTAACAGCAGCCTGCAACACGGACCACGAACTGAACACTATTTGGTCGGTCTGTTGTCTCGAAACATGTACGAACACACAACATAATAATAAAATATACAGGACGCAACGATTTTTTTGAAAGTCATTTGAAAACAGGACGCAACGCGATGGCACCCAACGAGGCGCAACAAAGCTACGAGCATGCATCAATAAACTACACTAAGTACCGAATTTTGGCCGGTGTCGAAAATAGCTGGGTGTCCGTTACAAGCGAATGACGAGAAATCGCAAGAGGGCGCAAAACAACGATAAGGCACCGTTCAGAACCCCGACATTCAGGTGTGATGTTTTGCCAGCTTTTACCTTTTGTCTTCAGGTCTTACGGAGCGTTGGTTAATTCAAGTCAACAGAGACCAAAATAGGTTTGTAACAACCGCAAGCTGCTGTCGGCCTCATAGCGAAAGACATGTAGTTATTAACAAATTTATCTGAGTACCAATCTAGTTAATTTAAAATAGAGAATCCTTTTGCTTTGAATTGAACGCGCGAGCCCTGTAACTACAAGTCAACAACACATTGGAACTTTCTGAAATTGACAACAATAACTAAAAACAAATTACAACAACGACTTTAGCAAGTTATTCGGGGTGCCTGTGACTCATCAGCTTGGTAATTTATGCTACTGCAGAGAAAAGAAGGGCTGAAGGCAACTGATACCAAATTCAGGGGCTCACGGAATACTTCCAGTAGCAATAGTGAACATTAGTTTAAACAAAGGTTAGAATTCTTTACAAGACATGTAGGTGCAAAGTAGGAACGACTCCATTTTCAAGATGACGAGTTTTATGACGTCCTAGCTTCCAAAATGGCGGGTTAACGGTAAAATTTGAGATGGTTTTACCTAAAGATTTCCGCTATGCACATGGAATAAACGTCGGTCAATTTCCTGGTCTCTCCGGACGGCTAGTCGGAAGAAAAATATAGAGCAAATGGTTACCTTATTTCCAGAAATACAATCACCTCACTTGGCTTGGGGACGCGACGGTGGAAAATTAACTGACTCGAACTAAACAAGAACTGGAACCTGCGCGAGATGGATCTCCCTTTCGAAGTCGAACGAACGCGTACAACTTTTTAAAACAAAGAGAAGCTCAACGGTGGAGATATAACTATGCTTTAACAAAATGGCGAATTTAGCGAACAAAATAACGTGGTGTAACTTCAACGGAAGCAGAACACCCACTGCCACTCTTTCAAGCGTGGTTCCTGGTTCCCACCGAAACTTCCGCCAGCTCCCTCTAGCGTATCCATCTCGGGCGGTAACGGTCGCTAATGGCTAGGCTGCCGGGGTATTTGCCATACTTTGGCGGTGAACGGGTTGCAGCTCTCTTGGATGGTATTAATTTTGAATCTGGATATCTCAGTATATACAAAAGTAACATATTTTATTCACAATCATTATTGTAATATGTCGATTCCTAACTTTTTGAAGGTTGGGAAATGCATCATTCCCAACTTTTAAAGTATTCTCACGAGCGGGAAATGACAGCTCATCACTTCCATCTCTTGGAAGTAATCATGGTTGCCTATCGTCAACCCACAAATACGTCCAAATACGTCATTTTTGTGACAATGGAGATCTAAGAAACTTCAATAAAATAATTAATTCATAATAGAATACGCTTACTCGCTAAAGTAAGCCAGCACAACACTTTCAGAACTGTTTTGTACTTCTTTATTAACGGAACACCAGTCTTTGTAGGCCCTATACGCTTTTTCGTACCGACCTTTGCTTTTTTCTGGCAACAAGTTTTCGTCACTAGCCGCTTTTTTCAATGCAGGTGGAGTACATTGCTGCATGTCACAATCTGAATCAGAATTGTTAGACATCGTCACTTGAGGAACTTTTATTAATTTAGTGCGTGTCAATGTCAAATTAGTTTTAACGCAATTTTTGTTTTCATAGGCTACTATGTGAACAGCAAACGTATTTGATTTTCATGAGAAAAGACAACAAAACCGAATCAGATGATTCGGTTTGCCAAAAATGTTTAATCAAAAACGGGATGATTGTGAATAAAAAAGTATACAATCCTCGGTGAAATCTTTCATTTCTGTCTAGAGCATTATCTTAGCTCACGACAAAAATGAAACTGTTTCCACCTCGGATGTAATATACTATAAAATTATGCAAGCATATTGAAAACCATGAAGTTACTTAACTATGAATACAGATATGACAGATACCAATTGGCAATATTTATATCTGGTGAAGCAACTAGAGCAAAGTTTCAAAGGTAAATTTTAATTGACAAGGTTATTAAAGTTCCGCAACAAATACGCAGTAATGACAACTGGCAATATGTATGAGGTTCAGTTTACTTTCACCAAATTACTTTAAGTAAGTATATAAAATTTGTTATATGGTTCCATGTACTTTTAAATCGTCGGGAAAAAGTTACAAAGTCTAAGCTAAGTTTCAACAAAGTACAAACACTCCGGCATCAGTTGTGAACATTGTAAATCTGGGAGAATTCGGTAAAATATTCGTTCCTGAAAAGGGCTAAATGGGGTCGCGAGTTCATGGAATCGTTTATTTTGTAATTTGCGTCGCTTTAATTTATAATGCCGGAAGGGCCATTTTCAAGAGATTTCTGGTTCTACCCAAGTTGACTTGATTATCATGAGGTTTGTGTTTTATCAAATAGGAGTACATGACAATATATATTTAAACAAACTCTAGCAATTAGTAAAGTCTCTGGTACGAAGAAACAAGCAAGTTTTATAAAGACAGGCCCTAAAATATAAAGCGATGGCGGCTAAGTTTATGACCTGACGCTATCAGAACATAAATATGTTTTAAAACCAACGGTAAAGTTGAACGATTTAACTGAGAATTTCAATTTACGGACAGAAAAACACAATCGTTTGCAAATTATTTTAACGTGTACTTACGATAGATTTGGCAGAAGTATAAATAGAAACAAGTTACCTGCATTTCCGGTGACTCAAACACGCGACACGTAGCGGACAGAAGTGTCAATCCTTGTGTTATCTTTCAGTTACCGAAAGTTGGTAACGATCTCTTACTACTAATAGATCCGTTGCAAAGCAATATGCTTGAAACCAACATGACGTCACTGTTGAGATCAATATTATGTAGCCAACTATGCAACGTAAGTAAGGTAGAAGAAACAGGCAGTTTTGCGTACCTGGTTAATTACCTGAAATAATAATTCCATCCTGTTATATGTTGTGCAATAAATAACCACTTTCCTTTACAAATTAAACTCATTTGTTTCTATTATTGCTTAAATGATTCCTGGTTTTTCCTTTGGCTTTTCGTATAATAAACTTAATCCTATACCTACTGTTACAATTTGAAATTCAGCGCGAGATCGCCACTTTAGATGCGTGAAAAAGGTGGTCGGACGAGATCCACAAGAACTGACGAACGGGTTCGATTCTGTTTGCGATTATCGCCTCGGTCTTTTCCTTTTAGACTTCAGCTGCGGGCGACACGGTTTTGTATCGTCGTCTATTTTGGGACCCATGAAACCGGGGGTTACATGGCATAATCGTGTAATACGGACAAAGGGCGACAGAAACTGTCTTTGTGATTGTAATCGGTAGAGGCCGGATTAATGTGCCGCCAAGACGTGGTTGTAATTCGAAAAGAAAAAGCGGTAAGATAAGATTTCTTGTACTTTGCAGATTTTAACTGTTTCACTGATCAATGTAGGCAGCATCCACCAATTATTAGGGCTGCTGTTTCTTCGTTTTCCTCCCTCATCCGCTGAGACCTTGATTTAAATTCGCCGAGACGTTTGAGCGAAGTGTTCGTTTTGGCTTGTAGAGGAAAGGGGACCAACTCATTATTAAATCACCAATGAAAATGCTCTAATTTATAATACCGAAACAATCAAATATTTATTTCACTGACAAGAAAAGCCGCTTCCTTCTTTTCACTACAATCACTTTGTCTTGCTCTTCTCTTGCTCACCGCATTCACTCGCGACTTTGATGAAAAAACAAAAATAGAAAAAAAAATCATTATTTTTTTTAGATTTTAATGGCAATGATAAATTTGGCAGTTATTGTACACAATTAGTTCCTTTGTAACATTCGAAGAAATTCACTCCTCCGTGTAGATGCAAGTAACTAGGGATGCCGTCGAATCAGTGTTGGAAGCTGCAAAAGTATTGGTTGGTCCTTCTGTTCTTTGATTCCTAAGCTTCTCAATTATATTTGCGTGATGTTGGTGGCCTATTTGCAAATATGGACGAATCGATGCGGCGTTGCTGCGGCCAGTTATCTTAATCAGTTCTTGTTCCGATATGCAGGCCTTTGCTAACTTGATAAGGGGTCGTCCATTAATTACGTGAGCTCAAAATGGGGGGGGGGGAAGGGTCCAGAAAAATCTCATTAAATCTCATCTAAAGGGAGCAGGGGGTCATTGAAAATCTCACGTCAAGTTTTTACATTAATACATTTAATATTAAAAAAAACATAAAACTTATTATTTTACTTTTTTAAAGGTTTTCTATGTATTTTGCCGCAAACAATTATTTTATTACAATAGCAATCTTGAGTATAGACAGTATTAAATATCTTCTATGTATGGGATTCTCCGAATTGAGACAATTGGGGCACAATTTATTTACCAGACTCTTTTCGTGGAAATCCCCGCCGGGTTAAAAAATCTTTCAATGAACAATACAGAACGCCCTTGCCCATGGAGTAAGTAAACAATTAGAAAATGTAGTCTATTTTTATTGTTATGTAATGGGGTCTTCCTACAATTTTCAAAAACAGCTTTTTTAGAAACTACACAAAAAAATATTATACCCCTATTTTTTTGTTTATTCATAATCACGCGTTTATTCGGTAAAAAAAAATCCGAAACATTTGTCTTATTTAAAACGCGCGCCTTTCTGTGACTTCAACACGGGACAAAATTCACTAAACAAAATTCAAAGTTATTAGACGCGCGGACTAGTTAGAAACGCACGACCCAATGAGAATGCTACCCCGAAATGACGTCACAAGAGGCGGCAAACGTATAGCGTTTGAAAATTCTAGCCGAAATTGCGATTTTTGATACGCTCTATTAACTCACAAAATACCTTTATTAAACATCAGAACACGTTTTAGAGCTTCATGTTATATAGTTAACGAGATGCTATAGTCCAATTCGTCCAATTCAATTGAGAGGGACGACCCCATTTAAACAAATTTGTTATTGTGTCCCTTAAACGCGCTTAGGTATTTAGTGGTGTTTAGAAAAAATACATAAACATACATGAAAATTAATTATTTAAAAATTGTAAGCGATAAATCTCACGTGATGGGGAGGGGGGGTTTTACCAAATCTCACCAAGCCTCATTAAGGGGGAGGGAGGGGTCCAAGTTAACAGAAAAACACCTCACGTCATTAATGGACGACAGGATTTTCAGTCAAGAACAATCTGTCAGTTTTGATATTAGGTCCCCCCTTAGAAATATTTTTTGTAAAAGCCTAACGGAAAGAAATTAAGTAACACATTAATGCAATTCTAAGAGAAACTAACCTCACTGGACAAACATTCGAATCCTCGACATTTGGTATCAACCATTTCGGTGAGCTCCTCCCTGATACGTTTTACTAAATTAATATGGAATTATATTCGAAACGACCAGTTGGTATTCCACTGTTGTCTAATTCTTTCTTGAAATGATGGGATGGATGGGTTTAGAATGGATTAAACAAGCAGCTCCCTCTGTTCCTCTGCATGCAAGCTCTCTTAATTTCAGCTACTAGAAAAAATCGGAGTTGCAGTCCAGAAGGAGTATTCTCGTCCCAGGAATTAATCATTTTGACATATTCAAAATTTGTCAATGCCACTAAGCTTATTTTTCTTTTTTCTGCCTGTGCTTGTTCTTTTCTTTTATTGTCTCTGGAAGCTCTCGCGTCTATTCCAGCAAACGGATCTATTTTAATTTTAAATTATTCTTTAAAATACTTTTCTGTTAACAGCTTAGCGGTGGTATTTTCCAAATAGTCTTCACAACGTTTTCTTTATAATCGCTTCCGTCCAATTTCTTCATATTGTGTCCATAGACTTTCAATATTAAATTCAGCTGACTGATGTCTGCAGGCTCTTCTAAATTCTTCTTCTTCTTCTTTCTTAGTAAAACCGTTGAAATTGCAACCAAACTGAGTTTTGGGAGCGCTTGGTGTTACACGAAATTTACGATTCTATAGACTGTTCGATTTCTGCAATGATTTTTACATCAAATCTATTTTTACTGGTCATCTTTTTAACTGTTTTTAACACTAAATTCGACAAACAGTTTTTAAATCTATTTTTCTTGTTACACAAATCGATCAAAGCTCACTATTCAAAAACGAATCAAATAGTTAAATTTTTTGGATTGCCTTACCAAATAAAAATCGTGGTTTGAAGCTTTCGGTAATTTTTGTCAGTCTAAATGACTCGTAGCTGCTGCTTTTAAATAATCGCCATTAGTGCTTTGCAACAGCTAATCGTAATCCGACTGACCAAAATTACCGGCAAGATTCAAACCACTTGTTGTATTGTAAGTGACAAGAACGCTTAGAACTTGAGCCTGTACTACTCACAAATTCTAGGCACTACATCATGTGCTCCATTGACATGGGGACATATAAAACTAGTACAAGTAAAAAGAAAGAAGAGTAAAAACTCATGTTGCCGTTTATTTTTACAAACTGTCATCCATTTCCCATAGCACATAACTTTGGGGTCAAAACGGCAAGAATTTTTTTCTTTCTTTATTGTTTTTTGACAGCTTTGTATTAGGTTAATGTGCCTACCGATTTTACCTACATGACCTCCCCATGGCACCATCGCAAAACCAGAGTCCTGGAGTCACCAAGGAAGCTGTGATCAGGAATTAAACCATGTTCTATGATCGTAGGGATGTCTCAGGATGCCAAGCTTTAGACAAAAAATTCTACATCGAAATGGAGTTACTGTATATAATACAAAGTAGCAGATAACGAATGTATTTATTTATAGATTACAAGAAAAGTCAACGCACCAACAAACATAAAAGAAAGCTGCTTCATTGGAATAGGATTAGCTTGATTCGGCTCATGGACTTTGGCATCGTTCACTTCAAAATTATGTCCTTTAAGTGTAATGCTTTCATCCAATTTCTCTACAGATACTGTTCGGTTCCCAGTGAGCTTTGTGGTGAGGTTCGCAGTGGTTGACGTACTATTGCGATTGATGTCTTCATTAATGCTTCCAGCCTTATCAATATTTTCAGGTAGATAACTGAGATTCAGCGATTGATTGAAGGTCAATGATGTATTTACTTTGGGAATATTTTGGATTTGAACATCACTTAAGTTTACCATAGATGTTAAATTGGTAGAATTCAACACATTTCCACCATAAGTAGTAGAAAATAACGCAAGATAGACACACAATAATCTATACATTTTAGTTGACAGAGTTTGCAATAATTCTAAGCGTTTGTAAATAAATTTTGTTTTGGTATGGCTAGCAACCTACTGGATTGGGACAAAAGGGAGTACGTCAAACTAGCTTGCTGGACTTATATTTTAGTTGTTGATTTCTTGATTTCTTTTTTCTGTTTCACGGTGCAGGAAAATCTTCGAAAGACACCTTTCAGTTAGCACTGGACGGCAGTCTCATATTCTTACCGACTAAAAACTTTTCTTTCACAGAGCATTTTCGGCTTCACTAAGTTATCACTCCTCTCGTCCTTCTCTTTCGTCCTTATGATAAATAATCCAAGTCATTAATTATTATCTTATTTTTAAAGTTTTTGTTACCTCATAATTTCCAACCTTTTATAATTTCAGTCTATAATATAAATTATAAAAATACAATAATTAATTAATTATAATCAACAGCCCAGACCGTTGAGTCTTGAAGCGTGAAATTTGGTAGGTACGTAGTCTTTAGGGCGTATAGGCGCACTAAGAAAGGATTTTTGAAAATTCCGTTTCTAAGGGGGTGAAAATGGGGTTAATTGGTCTCTCTAGACTCCAACTAAGTTGAAAACGAAAAACGGTAGAGAAGTGAAAATTCGTACCCGAACTCGCTTTTGAAAATAACTCGACCCCTTTTTGACGATTTTCCAAAAAATTATTCACAAACGGCGAAAAAGGGGGGAAAGGGGAAAACGGTTTTTATAAAAAATTTCATAACTCGACAACTCGGCGTGCTGAAAACGTGAAAATTCGGATTTAGACTCAGCTTTGAAAATAACTAGACCCGTGTTTGACGATTTTGCAAAAATTTCTCTACCGACCGAGAAAAAATTTGGGGTGGTTTACTTAAAATTCCTATAACTTGAAAACTGACAGTATTGCTGTCGTGAAAATTGGGATCTAGATTCTCCTTTAAAAAATACCGGACCGGTGTTTGACGATTTTCCAAAAAAAAAAAAAAATTACTAACGGCGGGAAAAGGGGAGGGTGGATTTGGGGGTAATTTTTCTCAAAATTCTTATAACTTGAAGGTCGAAAATGTTACAAGCATGAGAATTGGCAGTGGGACTCTCATCTTAAAATAACTAGACCCGTGTTTGACGATTTTGCAAAAATTTAATTACAAACCCCGAAAAAGGGGCGTAAATGGGGAGGGTAATTTTCCTGAGAATTCTCATAACAGGAAAACAAATAGTGTTACATACGTGAAAATTGGGATCTAGATTCTCCTTTAAAAAAGACCGGACCCGTGTTTGACGATTTTGGAAAAAAAATTATTACCAACGGCGAAAAAATGAGAGGGTGGATTTGGGGGTTGATTTTTCTCAAAATGCTTATAACTTGAAGGTTGAGAATGTTACAAGCATGAGATTTGGCACTCGGACTCTCCTTTAAAATTAACTAGACCCGTATTTGACGATTTTCCAAAAAAATATTTACCAACCCCGAAAAAGGGGCGTAAATGGGGAGGGTAGTTTTCCTGAGAATTCTCATAACTGGAAAACAAATAGTGTTACATACGTAAAAATTGGGATCTAGATTCTCCTTTAAAAAAGACCGGGCCCGTGTTTGACGATTTTGGAAGAAAAAAAATTACCAACGGCGAGAAAAAAAGAGGGTGGATTTGGGGGTTGATTTTTCTCAAAATGCTTATAACTTAAAGGTCGAGAATGTTACAGGCATGAGAATTGGCACTCGGACTCTTATCTTAAAATAACTAGACCCGTGCTTGACGATTTTGCAAAAAATTAATTACAAGCCGCAAAAAAGGGGCGTAAATAGGGAGGGTAGTTTTCCTCAGAATTATCCTAACTGAAAAATAAACAGTGTAGCATTATAGTTTCTCCTTTTAAAAAGACGGCCCGTGATTGACGAAGAAAAAAATACTTTTTGTATTTTTTTTATTAAAAACTGCTTTAAGCGGTTGTACCAATTCCAAATATAAGCGTCAGTAAAACCGACCCCAACTTACGCGGGCAAAGCCGCGGGTAATTGCTAGTCTAATATAATATAAAAATCTCGTGTCACGGTGTTTGTGGTCGAACTCCTCCGAAACGGCTCGACCGGATTTATGGATTTATTTTTATTTTTTTTTGTATATTTGGCAAGTATGAGAATAGGTTGTAAACTATTTTTCACATGGACATGAGGGCCAGGGGGGCCCCTTGGGCTGGACCGATCTTTATGATTTTTTTTGTATATTTGGTAGGTATGAGAATAGGTGGTAAACCATTTTTCACATGAACATGGGGGCCCAGGGGCCCCCCATGGGTTTATAACTCAAGAACGGCTTCTATGATCTTTGATTTGTTGGATTTGTCTCCGTCCCGAATAGCAAAATATCTATTAAAACATGGACATGGGAGCCCCCATGGGTTTGACTGATTTTTATGGTCTTTGATTTGTTGGATTTGTCTTCGCCCCGAATAGCAGAATAACTATTAAAACATGGACATGGGCCCTTGGATTTATAACTCAAGATTGGCTTTTATGATCTTTGATTTGTTGGAGTTGTCTCCGTCCTGAATAGCAGAGTAAGTATTAAAACATAGATATGGGGGCCCAGGGGGGCCCCTGGGTCCCTGCGTTATTGATTCTGAGGCGGTACAAAATTCGCCGGGTCAGCTAGTACTCCGTGGTGGGTGGTGGTGGTGGGTGGGTGTGGAGATGAATCAAAAAACCACAATATGGACGAAGAAAACAAAAAAGACCAAGGATCGCAAGATCCTAAGAAAAAGCTCTCCGGAGCTCAGCGAAGGAAGCTGCAGAGACAGAGGCGTGAAGGCGCTCTCCCTGCCGCAAACGTAAGAGTTGACGTAGGAGCAGCCGGACGTCCCACGGGACAGACGACACCTTCGGGTGGAGCAGGACCGTCGACGTCCGGTGTGGCGACGTCATGCATGGCGGTCATCGACCGGAAGGATCCTCGGTGCCAGCTCGAGAAGAGTAAGGCACGAATTGTGCGGGAAAGGGTCGAGGAACTTTTCGACGAGACCCGTCGAAGGAGCTGGCGGACCTGGTTCAACATTGCGAAAAGGAAGGAAAACAACTCATTGCTGGATGCGACGCCAACGCACACCACATCGTGTGGGGGAGCAGTGATTGCAACAACAGAGGAACAGCACTGCGCGAATATCTTACGAGCACAAAGATAGGAATACTCAATCGAGGGAGCGAACCTACGTTTGTCACCTCGAGGTGTCAGAGTGTGATAGACATCACTCTCGCGACCCAAGAGATTTCCAAACATATAAGGGATTGGCAAGTGTCATCACAAGTGACGAAGTCAGACCACAGATGGATAACGTTTTCGTTAGAAGCAAAAGAGATGTTACCGAAGCCATACAGAAACCCAAAACAAACTGACAGGATCTATTTCTAGAAAACTTATCAAATGTCAGGGGTCGGCTCGACATCTCGAATGACCTTAAGACGGCCGGAGAACTATAGAGGGCACTCACTGACCTCACTAAGTCTCTGATGACGTCTTATGAGCAAGCTTGTCCGCTGAGATCGGGCACCCGCCAGGACCACAACACCACAAGGCCAAAAGGACCAAAAATGCAGCCGACTGGGATGAATTTATAGAATACCAGCGGCAATACAAAAAAGACATTCGCTCTAAGCAGAGGTGATCATGGAGAAAATTCTGTGGGGACCTCGAATGTATCACCACCGCTGCCCGGCTGATGAAAATCCTGTCAAAGGATCCGGGACAGTAATTTTAAGAAAATCTTTCGGGCATGTATTGCACTCGCATAAGTACCGGAAATGTGGAGGGAGGTGAGAGTTGTCTTTATTCCCAAACCAGGGCGAGGAGATTATTCTCTCGCGAAATCTTTCCGTCCCATAAGTCTCACATCGTTTTTGTTAAAAACCTTGGAGATACTATACGACTACTAAATACGGGATGGGGTGCTAAGGGTCAAACCATTACACCTCAATCAACATATTATGTTCCGGGGAAATCGACCGAGTCCGCTCTACACGAGGTGGTGTGGTGGATTGAGGGAGCTCTGGAGCACAAACTATACTTCTTAGACATCAAGGGGACTTTTGACAAGACCACTTTCGATAGTGTCGATGTAGAATTGTTGTATTGCTCGAAGGACCGTGTTTTAGATTTCGATTGAAACACTCGCGAACTTATGCACTTGTGTATTTAGAATAGTTGCAGATTGATGTTGAACGTTTGTTCTCCCGGATTGCTTTTGTACCGAATTTGAATAAAGGAACCTTGTCCAGGTTTTAGATTGAATTACGCCCTTGCGGCTGTTGAATAGTGAGTTGTTGTCTGAATGAGATTTGGATTTTCACTTGTTGTTTGAATTGTGACTGATTTGAATGAGAGTTCGTTTTCGACTGAGTGTTTGATTGAGAGTTCGTTTTTGACTCGCTGCGGGCGTGAGCGCGGCCAGTCAGGTAAAGGTTTTACGACCCTTTGGGTTTCCCAACTGGCCGATTCGACGGCCGCTGCAAATATTTCTCAACACTACGTGACTGGATTCAGCGGGTGCTGGAGTACAAAACCGTACAGGTTAGTGTAGCGGAGGCAACTACTCGAGGGGTGGTTAAGAAGGGCTGTCTTCAGGGGGGAGTTCTCTCCCCACTGCGATGGGACATAGTAGTGGACGACCTTCTATGCACATTCAACGAGGCGGGATTCTACACTATCAGATACGCAGATGACCTGGTTATACTGCTTACTGGTAAGTACGAAAATGTACTGTGCGACCTTATGCAGACAGCACTCTGCCTGGTACAAAAATGGTGTAAGAAGGAAGCTCTGGCTGTGAATCCACAAAAGACAGAGCTGGTCCTCTTCACGAATAGAAGGAAGATGGGACAGCTAAGGCTGCTCTTCCTTAATGGCGTCAAGCTGAAACTCTCGCAGGATGTGAAGTACCTGGGCGTTATGTTGGATCATAAGCTGTCTTGTAAAAAGCACCTGGAGAGCAAAATAGACAAAGCCAGCGTCGCCCTGTGGCAGTGTAGGAGAGCGGTGGGAAGGTCCTGGGGTTTAACACCCAGGATCACCCTCTGGCTCTACACCGATGCTGAGCTATGGAGCAATTGTCTGGTGACATGAGAACTACCCCGACCGCAGCTCTAGAAGCTATCCTGTGTCTGCCTCCCATCGATCTCTTCGTGGAAGGCATGGCACTTGCTTCCGCTCGCAGGTTGCGGGAAGGTAACCTTTGGAAAGCTGGGAAATCAGAACGCGGGCACGCCTGAATCCTGAGTAAGGGAGTCCACAGAGTACCTCTCTTGGGTGCGGGGTCGGACCTATGCAGTGCATACGGATACAGGAGAACATCCGAAGTTTGACATTTTAATCTTCACGGATGGATCAAAAACGAAAGCAGGCTCTGGAGCGGAATTTACATCCCCCAAATGAACTGCAATCTCAGCGCAACTCTAGGGGAATGTGCCAACATCTACCAGGTAGATATCGCGGCCATTAAAAGGGGTGCCACAGAAATCACTGTACGCAATATCAGTGAAAAAACGATGTGCTTTTTCAGCGACAGTCGAGCAGCTCTGCGGGGTCTGGCCAGGGGCAGGATTACCTCCCAGGTGGTACATGACTGCCATCTGGCACTGTCGAGAATAGCACTAAACAATGTCGTTGAGCTAAGGTGGGTTCGGGGACATAACGGAAATGAGGGGAATGAGAGGGCCGACGAGCCGGCTGGACAGGGCGCGACGGGAACACCGGATGGTACCGAGCCGCCCATCCGACCGGCCAACCACTACCTCTCAAACCTGATCAAAACCGAAACACATTCTAGACACTGTGCTAGATGGAAAACGACAACAGGCTGCAGACAAAGCAAGATTTTTATTAAAAATCCTTGCTTAAAAAGAGCCAAGTCCCGTCTGCATTTGTCAAAGGACAGACTCCGCCTTTTAGTGGGCATCTGGACCGGACACTGCAGGCTAAATAAACACCTCCACGTGATGGGGGTGGTAAACGACCCAACGTGCAGGGGTTGTTTAGAGGAGGAAGAGACTGTCGAGCACATCCTACGGGAATGTCCGGCTCTCGCCTCGACCAGAAAGTCCATACTGGGGGAGACATGGCCCAGCTGAGCCAACTTGAGGTGTACCTCGCCTGGAACCGTCCTAGCTTTTTTCGACAATGTCGGATGGCTGGATGAGAGACAGGAATGGGGGACACGAGGGGGTGATACAATGGGCCCGCAGCGTGGTCTAAGTGTCGGTGAGGGGAGCAAATTCCCTCACACCCCTCAACACCTAATCTATCTATCTATCTATCTAAGTCGGAATTGCCAGAAAAAAGTCGGAATTGCGAGAACAAAGTCGAAATTGCCAGTAAAAAGTCGGAATTGCCAGAAAAAGTCAGAATTGTCAGAAAAAAAGTCAGAATTGCCAGAAAAAAATCGTTGTCAGTTATTTTTCCAATCATGTCCGTTCAGCGCCTTTGTACTAAATGTTGCTAATTAAAATAACGATTATTGTATTAACATTCCACATAATATTCAGTTTGATATTAATTTAAATGAAACTAATAAATTCTGTATTTAAATTCCAAATAATATTATTTTTCTACTTTGCGTTTGTGCTGAGGATATTACGATACGCTTGTTAACAGCTGTCAATGTGAATCGGCATTACTATTGTTGGCACTTGGCATTTGAGCACGCAATTTTGTTGGGGCATTCCGTCTGAGGGTGGCCATGCTGGTAACACTTGGCGCATTAAAGTGGGACGGGGGCTGGCGGTTTCGGATGGCTCGCCTTGACTTTGCGTGTTGACGACGTCACGAAGGTTTTTAATAGTATAACTGAACGTCGTGGCGTTGCAGCTCAAAATACGGTAGTGAAATGATTTCGGAGATCGTAGAGATCTTGTTCTCTTTTCGCCAATTTTCAAATTGGGCGTATGTTTTTTTCATATAGGTACCTCTCGTGACTTTGAATTAAGCAAATTGCCCATCGTATTGTCGCCAAAGCCCGAATTTCTGGGGGCGTACAATGAAGAACTTTTGAACTCATTTTTGGAAGGACTAAAATACGAGTATTGACGTTTCAAATTAAATTTTTTTTCATAGCCGCCGTTAATGCACCTCGCAAACGTGTCCAATTTATATACACTTTTTATATACAATATTTACAATTTTTACACTATTTACTACTTAACCGGCAAGTCTCGTATTATTTATTTGCACATCGCGCGGCACTCCGGATAGATAAAGGGAACTCTCCGACTCGACCCACTGATGAACTGCGATGCGACTGGTTGATGCGAGTAGACTGACTGACTCCCGCTGGAACATCTTCTAATAAATATACCGGCTAAATCTTTCTAGGCGCCTCCAGATGTTCCATTGATGACATCATCGCGCCCTCAACCTGTACCGGATATTATATTATTGAAGACGCAGTAGATGGGAAAGTTAAGATTGCCCGCATGATACAAGGTGGGGAAAACTTCGTTGAAGTTCTACAGCAGAAGCAATTGAACGTTTCTACCTCGACATCAAGCAAGAACCCCGGAATTAGTGTTACGGGCAATACAAATTGTTCAATTACGTTACATATTAATATACCCAATACATAATTTAAGGCTAAATTTATGTTTGCGTTTCTAATAAATTTTTTTCAAAATGTAAGATTTTATTTATAAAAAGGAAACTGTCCGGTAAGTGTTGCCTAGCGACACTTACCGGCTCTGATACTGTAATAGCTCACCTACCGGACGCAAATTGCTCCTTTAATGGAACATCTACCGGACAGTATGAAATAAAAAATTAAAATCGATTCTTAAGGAGTAAACTCCAAAAGTTTCACTTCTGTCGTGCGTGGACTCCACACACAATTTTTTTTTTTTATTTTTAGTGAACCAACCTACCCACGATATTTTTAGTATAATTCTAAGAAAGTATTTTGGTGGGTTACTGATGAGTTTCTTCCTCCTCCTCAGGTCTTTGCGGAACGATAAAAAATTCGGTTAAGACTTCTAAAATTGGTTGGTTTAAAAACACATCTAATAGACAATCGTTCATTATTTACATCCCTCGAACTCACTCATTTCCTGATAGACAAATCAACAAACAATGCTAGTTTGTTCGTTCATCTAGACTAGAATTTCAGAACTTTTCATAGAACCGTTCAAAATCATCGTTCGCAGTAAAATAAAATCTCGAACAGGTTCAGAATCGCGCATGCGCTTTATGGCAATCCGGAATAGTTCTGAACTGGTTCGGAATCGATTCAAATTGTGAACCGCGAACGAAGCTAATGTGAATCTATATCTTTTTTCTTGTTTTTCTTGTCACTATAGCTATATAAACGCAATTTTTTATTTTCTGTTCGAACTACAAAAAAGGTGATTGATTTTCTTATAGCTAAATTAATAAGTACATAATAACAACAAATTTAATTACCAAATAATTGTTATTACAAATAAAAATACCGCAGCGTCTTAACAGCCATATAACCTGTGATAAGATACCCTACTCCCCATGATAATCCCCTAGCTGGCTGAGGCATAACTAAAATACAATACACAAAAGAGTGAATGAATCGCACAACTGTAAACAACCAGAACAATAAATTCGCCCAAGCAGGATCAGGATCAGTCCAGAGATACGCAAAACCAATTAATAGAAACAAATATACGCTTTCCATATCATTTCTGTGTCCCCTAAAATAAAATTAATACAGATAAAAACGAATTTTAAATTATAACTGAGAACCTGCGTACTCTTTCGACATTTTCGTTGGTTCTAGATACGGTCCCTCGCAAAAAGATAGCATCTTCTTCAGAAGCCAAAGCCTGCAGGTATTCACACATATTTTCATTTCAATTAAGAAATTAATTTTTACTCACGTTATGTAGAATCCTCTGTCTGACTGTCCAGAGGGTCATTAGCATCATTTTCAATGTTAGAACCGCCGTGTAAAATAAATAACTTCGAAGAGCGGCATTATCTCGAATTAGCTGTTTTAACGACGCGTCCATTGTTGCTGGATGGATTCGGAAAACTGATTTGATAGCAATGAAATTGAATGCAAAATTTTCCTCGATCTTCCAACTGTTGGCGACTGAAGGTAAATGTCGTGAAAATACTAGTTTTATTGACGCCAGGGTCAAATTATTATAGTTACTGTTTGACTTTGATCGTTGTTGCGGTCACGTATGCAAATGGTTTAAATTACTACGAGATAGATAAGAAAAAAATAAATCATAATATAATTTTCTGCATATAAATGTCATTTAATAAATAGTATGATTAAATTTAATGATTGCTTATTTTGTGTCATTCTTTCATTAAAGTGACAAATGTAAACGAGCCCTAAGATAAAATAATTGCAGGTGGACTCTTGAAACGGGTTTTGTGAGGAACCTCGAAGATTACCCTTGGTGTAATAAAATAATAGTAGATAATATTATAGGAGCAAAAGTGAAACTTTTCGCAGCAAGTCTGTAGGTATGACAAGAAATACAAATCTTACTGTTTACTAACCTTTTAACATACACATGACTTTCTGTCTAAAGTGAACATTTCACTAACTTACAGATTATCTTCTAAAACATCATATACAAGTTTTATGAAATTCCATTTCCAAAATAAAGCCCTCAAAGAATGAAACTTTTTGATTTGATTTGATTTGACAGGCTTACTTTTTTTTTCAAAATGCATTTTCAATTTTATTTGAAATTCTGTTTTAATATAAATATTTAGTATTTGTAAAGTGCAAAATGGTTTTGTTAAATTTTTTAATTCATGCTTTGTATTTTTCAGTCTTAAAGTAAAAATGTCTTTATTTATCAACGCACCCATCTTAAATGTTGCCAACCTTGCAAACTCGGAAAAAAAGGGTAAGGTCGGATTTTTTTTATACTGTGCAGACTTTAACTGTTTCCCAATCAATTTAGGCAGCAACATTCACCAGCTTTTCAGGACTGATTTTCTCGATTCCATTTTCTTTGGTTCTTCTTCACGTGTCTTGAGGTCTTCCGTCTTCCAGTTGTCCCGTTGAATTGCAAGATAACGGGGACCAAGGTGGTTTGTTGAGTTTGAGAATGCACAGCTCCACCCATCCAGCCAAAGCCAGCAGAAGTAAAGACAAGTAAATAATACCAATTTTTTGTGTCAACCTTCTTTTCTGGTTCTTGTTAACATTATCTATCAGTTACAGCATAAACAGAAATGTCTAGAAGTGGGTTGACGAGTAATTGAAAACAGAAGGAAAGATAAAAGAGGCCTAACTATGCTATAAAGGGAGAAGATTTGATAGTAGCGAAAATAGAGACATGGGAACAGAAGCAGAACGTCATGAGAAACAAAGAAAACTGAGAAATAGGACAGGACCAAAAATCTTCATAAACAACTAATTAACAAGGAAAGAAATTGAGACCCAGAAAAAGATAAGAGCAGTGGAGAATGACAGGGAAGAAGAAAAGACGGTAAGAATAAGCTATAGGATAGGAAACTTCAGGTAAAGGGAAACTGGCGGGGAGGGAATGATGACACCGAAAATTTTTGAAAGAAAAAACCGAGAAAGAAAAGGAAGACAGAACTCAAAACGAAATAAGGTATGCGATAACGGAAAGCAACACAAGAAAACAAAAGGAAGAATGAGGTTTTTGTATTGGAATGTAGCGGAGATAAGAAACAAAGGAAAAGATTTTTACAAGTATATAAGAGACTACGTATGGAGATGTCAAGCAGCAGAAAGGAAGGGCGGGCGGAAGGAAGCATTATTAAAGGAGCAAGGAAAGAGATTGAAGAAGAAATAATGACGAAACAAGATCTACAGAGAACTGGAATAACAGAGAGGCTCTGCATCTAGGGACAAAAAAGTTAAAATAGTCACACTATGCACTAAAGAGATAAGCAAAACAAAATAAATGTTAGAAGTGATCACAAGTGACACATAAAAAATAAATGTTATAATTGGGGAGGGGGGGGACTTTAATGCGAGAATTGGAATAAGATTAGGAAGACAAAACAATAGAACAGAAAGAGTATCGAACGAAGAAATAAAAATAAAGAAGGAAGAACAATGATCTAGTTTATAGAAGAGATAGGATATGAGTTACTAAATGGGAACTGTAAGGATGGGCATCCCGGGAGGATGATCTAGGAGAATTTACGTACTTGAAGCCGAGAAGAGAATCAGTGATTAATTATGCAATAGTGAACCGAGACGCTTGGCACGAAGTACGAAGATTTGAAGTGGGAAACAGGGGAATAAGATAACCAATCGTTAGAAATAGAAATCGTTGGAGAAGAAATAAAAAGAACAAGACACGAGAAAGAAATAATGACAAAAACCATCTGGGAAGAAGAGAGCATACAAAAGTAGACAAATACGGTACAACCCATTGAAAGCGAAGAAGAAAAACAAGAATGAAAGAACTCGAAAGAAGAATGAAAGCAGCGATGTCAACAAAGAAAATAGTAGTAGAGAGAGAAATGAAAAAACTAGTAAGAAAGCAAAGAAGGAAATGGAGAAATGGGAAGAGATCAAGAGAAGAATACCGGTCGCAACTAAAGAAATACAAAGACACTTGTGAAAAGAAGGATGAAGAAAATAATAGAGAAGAAGAAGAGGAAGGGGTCTGGCAAAACATAAACAGAAAACGAAAGGTGAAAAAGAGGTGAAACATCCATCCACCCATCCGTCCAAACTTATATTAGCATTTATAATATTAGTAAGATCTAACTCATAATACTAATGTTTCAGAGATAAGTGCAATCAATTTAATCAGTAATAGAACTCATCAGTGTCAACAATTTTTCTTCATAAATTTTTGCCCTAAACCCCGTAGTTATCGAGTTTAAATTGGTGGAAGTTTTGATGTTAATTTTGCTACACGCCACTGAACCCATGAACGATGATAACAACACATGACAAAAAACTTCGGAAACACTCGGAATTTATAATTCTAAACCACTCGGGGTAAATAAACCAAAAAACTGAAAACTGACCTAGTAGACGTCTTTACATGAACATCCAATGCTTGGCTTTATAGCATGTGGATTTTCGTCTGCCCAGAAGTGCATATTATTTACGTTGAAAATACCTTCTCTGATGATTATTTATTATTAAATCCTCAGCCTGTAAAAATTAGACTTTCTGTACGTGATAGGTATACAATTGCTGCTCTTTCAAATTTCTCCAAATGGTATAATGCGATATTCCAAACTGATTTTCACCATTTCAAAACACAAACACAAGGCACAAATTAGGCACTTGGTGATTTCGGAAGCGAAACATCCTTGACTGCACTAAATTAATTCATTGACGAACAAAATTTTGAGGAATCTCGATATCAGCGATTTAACCGTCTCTGACATTGAAAGAGATGGGCCATCGCCTCGTTACTTGGCAACGTCTTCGACTGACCTCGACTATTATAAATCGCATAATATTCTCGTTATATTTTAATAGCTATAATATTTTTATTATTGTATGGGAAAAAATGAAATCCTTTTAGGAAGGCAATAAAGTAAAATACATATACAGATATTAACACCTAGTTGTGCAAGATGTGAAATAAATGTCAAATTTAAGACAGAATAAAATGTTTAATTTACTTTACTACATAACATTATTTACTTTAATACAACAGAAATATGGATAGAAGAACAAAGCTAAAAAAAAGACAGAAAAACCTCTACCAAAAGAATTCAAGTGGGAATGGTAAGGGGCTAGAAGAGGAAAGAAGAAAGGAAGAGCGACAAGGGGGGGAATAATAACGGGAGTGAAAAAGCAAAAAAAGGAGAAAAATTAAAAGAAGGGAGAAGAGGAAGGATACATGGTGAGAAACGTATATTATATAGGCAATAAATGGTGAAAGATGGTGACAGTATAAGTAAAACAAGGGGTCAAGAAGGTTAATAGACCTAGATAGGCGGCAAAGGAGAAACCGTGTAGAAGAATTCAGAAGAGGGAAATTAATAGAGTCAGACCATCTGCCTATAGATGTAATTATAGAAAAAAAGAGACAAGAAAAAAGAACAGTGAAAACGCAGAAGAAGGTCATCAAAATATGGGACCAACAAGGGGTAGAAGAGTACAAGAGATGACTAGAAAAGGCAAGATTCGAAGAACAAGAAGTAGGGAAGATGGAGAAATAATAGAAGAGCAAGAAAGAAAAATGAATGGTGGGACAAAGCAACGGAAAAAGGAAGCAATAAAGGAACTAAGAGAATGCAAATAGAAGCGGATTTCCTAAAGCCAAAAAAAGATATTGAGAGCCATGTAGAGAGAAGAGGAGGCAGAAGAAGGGGAGACAAGAGGGATAAATAAATGCTATAATAACAAAGTAGGACGTGTGGAACTATACAATAGAAATAGAAAGAAAAAAAGAATCGAAAAAATTAGTGAGAAGAACGATGATTGAGGGATCTTTGAGGTCGATCGAGAGTATAATATATTTAGAATTACATCCATAACCATTAGGTGTAACAACTTTTAATACCATTACATATGTATATGTATGTAGTTATGTACTCACATTTGTAGACGTTTGTAGACGTTTTATTTTTGTCAACAATACATTCTATACTTCTATGTTTTTAAGGTTCTTCTAAGATTATACACAATAATATTACGTTAATTATGTTACAAAAAAAACTAGATATACATAATATACATAAAACATTTTGAGCAAAGTTTTACAATTTTCTTAAATTTTAGGTCACTAAATACACAAAAACATGTATCGCAATGTGTATAGCCATATAACCGGTAATCAAAAATCCACCTAGCCATAGCAAAGCTCTGGTAGGTTGGGGAAGAATAATCAAAGTGTATACGATTGTGTGAAGAAATCTAAGTGCTGTAAAAGCTATGTACAGGACTGAAGCTAACCAAACATAAGGCTGAATAAAGAGGTAGGCAAAACCAATACTTAGAAAAACGGGAATATTTTCTAAATCATTTTGATGGGCTCTTCTGATTCTTTCGACGTTGTCATGGTGAACTATTTGACCACCTTGCCATTTTGCGTCTTCTTCGCATATGAAAGCCTAAAAACCAAAAAGTATGAACGAGTTTTTAGATTTGTTGTTTGATGAACCGAAAATAAATAATAATCAAGTGCAAGGTGAGGTTGTACAGCTACGAGCATTGTATTGGGCCTAATTGTGACAGTATCTTGATTTTCTGGAATAAAATTCATAGTTTTTAACAACTGATAAATTGGTTTGAATAATGTATTGGCATTGACAGTATTAATATGTGTGAGTAAATAACTATAATTTTAACAATACCATGTCAATTTTGTTCGATGCTGTAATTCCTTACATTGACTGACTTAAGATTTACCTTATATTTAAATCTGGTGTAAATAGTTAGCAAAACCACTCCCATCATTTTTAAAACTAACAAGCAATTGCATAAAAGGTAAATGCAAAAAGAAGGATTATCTAACGTCAATATGAAATTGTCTGTTTTCACCGAACTCATGTTGTGCACCATGTTTATTAACTGAAATGTTAAACTTTCACTTTCACAAGACTACTTTGAAGACGTACTACAACTGCTAAAAAAGAATACGTGTTACGATAAAACACTGTTGACGTCCTTAATTTGCAGGCGACCTCGACAAGTTGCCTTCGGGAAAAACACAAAAATCCAATCTCGGACGTCCTGAAAAATATAGGTAAACATCTACATAAATTCTTTTCCGTGTTTTTAGTAGTAGATAGCTACTGAGCCAGCAATGGTAAGAGTGGCTACAGAAAGAGACCTAGGGGTGGTGGCAGCAAAAGGTCCAAATAACTCAGGATGGGTGTAGGTCATCGTCAGACCACCCCAATTCGCTTCTTCTCTCTCAAACTTACCTTGTTCAAACTCCCCAATCAGAATTATGGGCGCTAGTTGGGACAAACAACAGAAACACTAAATTCCCCAACATCTCAAACAATAATTTATTCAATAAAAAAATTGTGCGGTCGGAGGACCCCCATCAGGAAGTTACTTTCAGAAATTACATGTTTGTTTTTGCGGTTTCTGTGGGACACAGCATGAGAAAATGTGGATTATCTTGAAAAAACAAAATTATCGTTTTTACAGTAAAAACTCCAAAATATTGAAAAGTAAGTGGTTAGTTGTAGAGAGGTCTCCAATACTTTAAGATTTTAGGGCAAACAGCCCTCTTGCGAATAGGGCGAAATGCCGGAACTTGAAAGGAACCTGAGAAGATGTGCCCCTGGCAAACAAATCGGATCTACAAAATTCCTCCAAAACAACGATAGTAGCCTGCTTTAGGTGCTCAAAATTAAAAATTTTAGAAATAATTTATGAATGAAGAATTGACAAAATTAGACTCTTAGCATGAAAAAGGATCCAAAAAGTTTTTATTTTTGCCAAACGGACCCAAAAACTCCCCAATTAGTGTGATAGATAGAGAAAATATCGTTGCGTTCTACTACTAAAACCGATTGACAAAAAATGCGTGTCGACCATTTATCTGCAAATACAAAGTGTCAATGAATTCAATGAAGATATATGCCATCCTTCGCTTCTTACTAGATACTACTACTTCTCAATAGATATCCAGACATACGTTTTTAATAAGAGGGTAGGGCCCCTGGCAAACAAAATCGACCTGTTCGAGGATTTTTCAATCACAATAATCAATTTGGAGAAATCTGGACTGGGGAGTTTTAAATGGGACAGTATAAGGTTTTTAACGTATTTATAAAAAGTTCAATCATCTCGAAATTTTAAGCCTTGATAGAAAAAATATCAAACTATGCTTCCTCAGTTGTAGAATTTTAAAATATCCAGTACTTATTTTGGAATTTAGCTCTAAAGTTCCCTTACTTAAACAATGATTTATGCCGCTAAAACTTCTTTTTTGTTTAGAAATCTACGACTGACGAAGCATAGCTCTATTCTTCTTCTAATAAACAAAACAAAAATAAAATTCATTAAGACTGTAACTAAGTGAACTACGCCAAATATTCGAAACCCCTTTTCGATGCCTTTTAGCCTGCTTACCCAACGCAGTTAAGTCTCAGAATTCTCATAGCCAAAAAAGCCGTAAAAGCCGTACTCGTTGACGTTGATGACGATTTGCTTCAGACCATGCCCTCCAACATCGTAACGATTATAGCCAACCCGATTAAGAATTCCTCGAAAGCCTCTCGTATGCCAATTACACGACCTCTTTCAAATTGAGATAACTGGTTAAAATGGGGATGCTGACGCAATCTAGGTATTTTTAATAAAGTTCTCTTTGTCAGTGTTGCGAGAAAACTAAGAAAAAATTTATCCATTTTTAGTAAAAATGCATTTGAATTTACTAACATAAGAAAAAAGAACTGTTGACCATTTGGAGATGTTCAATTTTAATCCTGTCTTATTTAGGTGGGAGAAACATCTGGGTAGAAAATAAGCCAAATTGGACAACAAATTTCGGGGTGTTGCACTTTTTCTCAAATTAGTCTATTATTATGTCTGTGTATAATAAAAGCTGAATTATTATTATTATTATGCAAATAAAAAACACTTTTGGCATAGCTCTCAATTGATTGAATTGACGCATTCCGGCGCCTGCGTGGGGAGACTTGCAATGTGGCGGGAGAGGGCAGCCTATCTATCTACTACCTATTTGGCTTGGCACCAACTTCAAAAATATCTGATGTTTTCAATTATTTTTCACTTTTGAAGTCGGTTTCACTTTTTTTAAAGTAAATTTTTTTACAATTTTGAGTGATGGGTAGTAAGGACGCTTCTCAAATGAGGAAACGCGACATTAAAAATTTGAGGATTTCCCTCGATCTCTATGGGATCCCCTATTCAGATCCTGACTTGGTGACAATGGGACCACCTCAAGAGTATACCCTTTCAAATAAAAAAAGAATTTTCAAAAATCAGTCCACGATTATTAATGACGAAGAAATCATTGAACATACATAAAAAAGACCGTATTAAAGAACATTTCAGGCACATCTATAACAACACAGCTCTTGATCCTCCACCATCAACACCTTCTTCTTTCGCCAATCATATATTAATAACGAAACATAGTTTTTCACCATCAAATTCCAAATTGATTCATAAATGCAATAAACTTGAAACTGGAAAACAGATCTTGTTTAAATGAACAGAATAACTTCAATAATCCCATTATTAAGTCACTATTTTAATTTTTCACCACTCAAACAAACTTACCAGATTCTCTTTGATCCATTTTTAATTTTTACATTTTATAAAATAAAATCTTTTAAAAATCATGTAACCTTTTGAAAACGTCAAATTTAATTCAAAATTACGTCAACGTCATAATTTTTTATATTCTTTAAGGTAAGAACCCCTCTTGTAATTCATCAATTGTATCATTAATCTCTTGTTAAATTAGGGCTGATGATGGCAGAAGTGTTCTGCCGAAACATGTTCCATTTGTAATTTTACGCTCATTAAAGTTTGTGGAGTTCGACTTAGATATATTTAAATTTTTAATAAAAAAAAAATGAGGATTTTCCTGGATTTCCATGGGATCCCCTCATCAGGTCCTGACTTGCTGAGAATTGACCACCTCAAGAGTGTACCCTTTCAAATAAAAAAAGAATTTCGGTCCACAATTGACGAAGAAATCGGTGAACATACATGAAGTCGGAAAAAGAAGAAAAAATTTGAGGATTTGCCTCGGTTTCCATGGGAGTCCCTCATCAGATCCTGACCTGGTGGCAATGGGACCAATCTAGCAGTACACTCTTTCAAATAAAAAAAAATACAAATCGGTTTATAAATGAGTTCTGAGGTAACAAACATAAAAAAAATTCAACCGAATTGATAACCTCCTCCTTTTTTTTGAAGTCGATTAAAATATATTTTTATTATAACAACGTAGCAGTCAACAATATATTGGATATAACTTTGTCTTGCTTCAATTTTGTAACCTACTTTTATTTCCACCTTTATCCTCGAAAAACCAAGTTCAACATACTGATATCAACACTCAAGTAAATTAGCTGACCATGGTGTATTAGAAAGTACCTGGATAGTGTTGGTAGGTACTTTAAGAATTTTATAAAAGCATTCGATAGGTGAAAATGTCAAGCCGACTAGTTAACTTAGGTAATCACTAGAAACAGTTATTATGTAACATTCTTTATAAAAAGAGATCTCACAAATGAGTTGAAATTTCACTTATATGTCTTGCAAACCAGAAGCTCTAACAAATTAATATAAATAAATCTACAAACTTTTTCGTTTAACAAAAATGTATCAGTGTTCTGACAGCCATGTATCCAGTAATAAAAAATCCGACTAACCATGCACGTCCTCTTATGGGTTGAGGCATAATTACAACAGTATACACGCAAGTGTGAACAATCCTTGCAACGGTAAAAGTAAAAAAAAGTAAATTTGCCAAATAAGGATTCGGATCCGTCCATATGTAAGCAAATGCAATGACGAAAAATAAATAGATGTTCTCCATATCATTTCGGTGACTCCTAAAACGCACTGTTAAATTATTTTGGTGAAAATTAGATAAACACTAACCTACGGACCCTTTCCACATGTTCATTTGTCCGGGACACCATCCCTTTTAAGTACATCGCATCCTCTTCGCTTACAAACGACTACAAGAACACCCAATTAGCTTATTAAAATTACAGTTGTTTTAAATACCTACTTACGTTGTTCATCACTCTTTGCCGGATCGTCAGTAATGACATAAACATCATTTTTAGTCCTAGAAGGGCGGTGTAAAATAAGTAACTCCGAAACACTGGATTTTTGTAAAGTAAATTTTTCAGTTCCTCCATATTTGTTTGTTTTATGTTAACTATACGGAATAACAGTTTTGCTTAGCGGACCAGAGCGTCCGACTGGTTTAAAGAATCTAAATGACTGACCTTGGTAGTAAACATTTGAAATCTCTTGTGGCCTATATTATTTATTTCTTGGGCAATCAAAATAATTGGTGAACGTAAAGGCTCTGGTTGCAAAATACAGTAGGTATTTGGACAAAAAGTGGAACATCTACTCTGGCGCTGTTTCAACTACTATTTATTTTATTACGAACGTAAGGAAAGTGTAGGAGCCTAAGTAGGGCAGTCCGACATAGAGGAGAGGGAGGCCCTGTGCAATACAATGTACATGTTTTATTTTTGAATCCACAAAGTATATCAATAATAAAAATAAAACAGAAGAATGTCGATGAATCCAAGTGGAGTAAATTTAAATTAAAATTTAAATATATTTAAGTCGAACTCCACAAACTTTAATAAGCGCAAAATTACAATGGGAACATCTTTCGGCAGAACACTACTGCCATCATCAGCCCTAACTTTAATTTGAAAAGGTTTTATGATTTTTAAGGGATTTCGTAAAAACAACATTTTATAAAATGTAAAAATTAAAAATGGATCAAGGAGAATCTGGTAAGTTTGTTTGAGTGGTAAAAAATTAAAATAGTGAATTAATAATGGGATTATTAAAGTTATTCTGTTTGTTTAAACAAGATCTGTTTTCCAGTTTCAAGGCTTTCCTTATTTCCAAAGTCTCAAGAAAATCAAATTTCCGGCCATTATTGCATTTATGAATCAATTTGGAATTTGATGGTGAAAAACTATGTTTCATTATTAATATATGATTGGCGAAAGAAGAAGGTGTTGATGGAGGAGGATCTTTATCTATACAGGCCGTTTCAATCGAAACGAACCACCCTCAATAACTTTTTAGAAAAACAGATCTAAGAAAAATCTAAAAACAGGTTAATTTTTATCTCGAGGGGGACATGTTTTGATGCAATAGTAAGCAGGCTTGGTGCAACCCCATACCCCTGACAGGAACAAGCTCGATTTTTTAAATAGGAAATAGGTGTCTAGTAACATGTCGTTTGAAAAGTCTTTTAATTGTCTTTTCGACCACATAATTATTTTTTTATTTGCATAATCTATAAGTTAGTAATAAAAAAAACCATTTTTTTACGGATTTGTTTTTCTGTCCAAGATAAAAACTTCTTCCAATTTAATAATAATTTTTATTTACAAAACTCAGGCTTAGCAATGGTTTCAAATTTGTCACCTCTTTTAGCAGAAATATTCATTAATAACTTAGAAGATCAGTTTTTAACTTTTTCTCCCTTTAAAGATCATTTTCTCTTTTGGTACAGATATGTAGATGACATAATTGTTTTATTCAAAGGATCTGATTCTGGACTTGATAACACACTGCAACTTAAATTCTTTAAACCAATCCATTAAATTCACCGTTGAAATTTAAATCAATTCCCAAATTCCCTTTAGACTTGTTAATCACTAGAAATAATAATATCGGGTGTCCCAACTAAAATTTATACCCCCCAACAATTCCAATTTCAAAAGACGAAAGCAAATGCTCGAACAGGTCAATTTTGTTATCAAGGGGGACGAAATTGTACCAAACTTTCATGTCTTAGATCTCACCCTTTGAGCCAGGGGAGCCACCCCCTTAAAAAATTTAAATGGCCTGGGGGGTCGTGTGATACATCATTTTAAAGCTTATTCAATTCTCTATCCAAACATACGTCTATCGATTCCTTTCTACAAAAAAAGGCATGTATTTGATATGTTCCAAATCTAAATAAAATACTCAACTAAAATTTGTACCCCCCAACAATCTTGTTATCAAGGGGGACCAAATTGTAGCAAATTTTGAACTCTTAGATCTCACCCCTTTAGCCAGGGGAGCCACCCCCATAAAAAATTTAAATGGTATGGAATTCTCTCTTCTATCTTTTTCCATTATTGTTTCTTATCTTTCCTACATTCCAATATAAAAATTTTATTCTTCCTTTTGTTATCTTCTGTTGCCTTTCCGTTACATCGAATAATTTATATTGTTTTGCTTCTTTTTCTTTTCTCCATCATCTCTTCCATTTTTAGCCCATTTCTTCTTGACTTCTTCTTTGCTGTTTACTGATCTTACTGTTGTCTTGCTTTTTTGGGATTCCTCTGGGATTTCTTCTAGCTCTCTTTCTCTTTATATTCTTCTTGAATTTCTACTTTGCCTTCGCCTTGTTTAATTCCTGTTCGTAACCTTCTACACTGGGATGTGTATTGTTGGTTGCCGGCATTCTGTGTTATATTCGTTGCCGTTTCTTCCTTCGTATGTTTCTCCACTCCTCAACCCCTTTCTTTGTTCTATGCTTATTTTCCCTTTTTCGCCTGGTCACTTCTGTCCACGTGTTCGCGTGTCGTTCGGTAATATAGGAGGAATCCGATCTCTGCTATTTTAACATTCATGTTTGTGTATATCTTGTGATAAGAGGAAAGGTCGTTCTCTAACTGACGAATTTCCTGTCATTGAATTAAAATAATTTCTCTATTGGAGTTGAACCTATGTCATTATCACTAAAAACTAAAGTCTCCATATCGTGTGGTTAATTTCATTTTCATGTAAGGCTCGTTTGTGGTTGCAGGTAGCTTTACTATACAATTATTCCACATTATGACCGAGAACCCTTCAATTCCTACTTATTTGTGATACTAATTAAACAGGTGGAGATTAATTTATGCAATTAAGTTTGGAGCTGTATCTGTGCGAAACAAACAAATTATTTACCCTAACCTCGACCCTAACGCATGAAGCGAATTTGTGCGACTCAATTTTATCGTTATAATTTTGTCGGTTCAAAATGGGAAATCTACAAAAACCATTACAGTTTTAGTTTGGCTGCTACTGAAAGAAATTTGTAAAATATAAAGGAATTGTAGTCTATGATGTTCTTTTTGCAATTACCACAAATTGCTATAACCGCCGCCTGTTAAATCCGTATTAATACGATTTGTTTCTAAACCCTCTGCTAGCTAGAAACCCTTAAATACACGGCGATATTTGTACCGTGTCACTCGAAGGTTGAAATCGGAAAGAGAGAATAGAATCGTCGCCGTCAGTACAAGCTCGCTGCACTTCTTTTTGTAGATGTCACATGTCGACCTTTTACGCATATGTCCAGGTGACGCGCGGATTTTACGAGGATTTATACATATTTTTCATGCCGCCAGCCAATATCGACGGTTTTCCAGGATTTAAAATCCGCCGAAAACATTAAATTTCCGGCCTAGTACTTTTCAATCACTTTTGTAAGTATTAAGCCGGAAATTTAATGTTGAATTCTGCAAAACCGTCGATACCTACTTTAGTTAGATTAATAATAGTAATGTAATAACCCCCCTTTACATTACCGCTACTTTTTGAATTTGAACATGAAGTGAAATGTCAATGACGTCACCAAACGCCAAATTTGAAAATTTTAAACAAACCGCGAACTTTAAAAGGTTTGGCCAGTGATCGTCAGAAAGAAAAAGCGGAACCCTACGTTGACAAGACAAAGCAATGGCGGGACATTCAAACTTACCCAAACGAAACAAACCATAGATTCTTTGGATACATGGCAAGAGGGCAAGAGCTAGTCAGGAGGGGAGCGTAAATTGATAACACAAAAATTATCGTTTGAAATGTTTATTAGTTTGAACAACTTGGAGTGTCTAAGTATGGTGATTGCGTTCTGTGGTTAATAATTTCTAGTGACTGCGTGTTAAGTTGGTGACAATGCAATTTGACAATTTTTAACAATAATAATTCGAGTAATAAATTACAACTGACAATTTCCAATGATTTCAACAGGTTAAAAATTTAGTTCTTCAGAAAAATAGTAAACAATAATACAATTTAACAGTTGTGGTGTACACGATGAGTGAGGTTAAGTCAGCTAATTTTATTCCACCCTTGAACTTTTGAAGTTTACAGGAATTTACAACAAACAGATACAGTGAAATATCTACGCCCAAAGCGTGCATATTCGCAACTGAGAGGGAAAAGCAAGAATATTGAAATGCGTGGAATTATTTAAGTTGGGGTACATCTGAGTCGGAGATTGATGGACCACATGTAGATCAGATGGAAATACTAAAGCGAAGTAAACAAGACAAATGTCTTTAAGTGAAGCAAGGTTGTAGAGAGTTCATTACCATGGAAGAGCTGACACATCCAAAAGGACCAGGAGAAATGAGTTTGTTACCGAATTGTCCTAGTCATGCTTAGTTTTCTTCAAGGTGTGTCCAAACCAAGTCCAATTTAGCAGAACCTATCTCGGAGACCCAGTGGAGATGCAAACAAGCCCGAAAACAAAATACTGCAAACTCCAACCTAGTTTTGGAAGTTAGCGGCAACTCCCTTTCTGGGTACCACTGCAGCCCAAGAGACAACTCAAAGTCGAAACGATTTTGTTCCCACCTCTCGGGCACACGTTAGCCAAAGTAGGACCACATAACTCCCCAACGCGAACCACGAACTAAATGCTATTTGCTCTATCTGTTGCCTCGATACATGTACGGACAAACATAATAAAATATACAGTAGCGCAACGTTTTCTTGGGAAACTATTCCGAAACGAGCGCGACGCAACGATATCTAGCGGGCGCAAACTACATCCAAAGCACACACTAGATACCGAAATTTGGCTTCCTAAACTAGCTAGATATCGTAACATGCACACGACGGTACGGAAATCGCAAAGGGGCGCAACATAGCATAAAACAAAACCCACAAACAAGAGCTATAACATCGGGCCTGGCGCTTTGCCGCTTTTTGCCCTACTGTTGTATTAGATTCTTGGTGGTTAATTCAAGTTAACAGAGACAAAATAGTTTTTAAATGACCACAAGCTTCTGTCGACCTCATACAGAAAGACACGTAGTTATTAAATGATTTATCTGAGTGGCAATCTAGTCAGGTTAAGTTAGAGAATCACTTTGTTTCAAATTCAACGCGCCTGTGGTTTGGGATCTGGAACTAGAAGTCAACAACACATTCGCACTTTCTGAAATTGGCAACAATACCTAAAAACAAATTTACACCAAACGACTTTAACAAGTTATTCGCGGTGTCTGGGACGCGTGACTCATAAGAAGAAGGCAACTACGAAATTCCTGGGTTCACGCGAGGTCTACGGAATAATTCGGGTAACAATAATGAACATTATTTTAAATAATGGCTACAATTTTAACAAGCAAGACATGTAGGCCCAAAGGCTGACATTTCGTATTCATATATATACATATATTTATTCCTGTAAATAAGGTAACCGTTTGCTCTATATTTTTCCAGGTCGCCTTTTCCATATACCGGAGGCGGTAACATACCTTGCATCAATATATATATATATATATTGATATATATTGATATCAATGTATATATATACATATATATATATATATTGATGCAAGGTATGTTACCGCCTCCGGTATATGGAAAAGGCGACCTGGCCTCCGGGTTCCCCCGCTATGCTAGGTCGAAACCAAAAATATATTTGGGATGAGGGGGATGTAAGGAATCTGGATCCCTAGAGAGGGGAAGACATTTGTTATTTTTAAGGGGGTCATATATAAGAACCACAAAGGATACGCTGTAACCTCCAAAAGCTGTATATGAGCGCATACCAAGGATACGTTGTCACCTCCAACAGTGTTGCCGTACTATCGGAGGACGTAAAGTCATATCTATGTATCCGTGTCTTTAAGAATTGGTTGCTGTATTATATTTTATTCAATTTCAAACGCAAGCTGAGGTTTCCCAGCTACGCGCGCGGACATTCGCGCGATAATTTGAAATGATGTTAAATAAATAAAATTGTCTTCGACCTTCGTACTCCTGTCTGCGCTTAATATTAATAGTTTTTGTGTAGCGAATATGAATCTAGGTAAAATTTTTAATCCTTCCAGTATTCTTATCGTCAATATCGTAATTTTTGCCATTTTGTAAGACGCGAACCGAATGGGGAGCAAACTGGACACCTTAAAGATTACCGCTTAATAAAAAATTGATTTCATTGATTGAGAAGAGAAATATCATATACATATAATCTAAATGTTGCCTATGAATGAAAATGCAACAGGGTTAGTAACAAATTATATCCACAACAATTTTGTGCTTTTACTTTTAAGGTCGACTGAGGTTTAACTTGTATAAAATCGCCTTCATTATTTTAGATTTTTAATGTTGACATTGACAAAGAGACTTTGAAAGGGCTTTGATGCTTTGTCTTGGCCTTCTTCTTCTTTGTTCCAACCGGTTAAAGAACCGTCACATAGAACTTCTTCTACACTGGAATACGAGCTCGCTTCTTCAACTATAGTAGCCCCAAGCTTAAATTGTCACGGGGTTGGGAGGGGAAATGATACACGGCCAACTTATCTAAGAATGTCCTAAACTGATTCTGAAAGTAACATTCTACAAAGATCGACTGTTCGGCTAAGGTGTAAAGAAATGGTGACAGGACCGTATTCCAAAAATGTAGATTGACTTGATCACTTGCCTCAGTACGTGTAACAAATTAATATTTTCCTGTTCAACTTTAGAATACATTAAAAGTACAAGCCTTAGAAAAACATATGCTCGCCAAAATAAATGAAAACAAATTGCTCACTTTAGCTAGTAATAATTTATAACAAAATATTACATACGCGTATGGAGCCAAGACACGTGCCGGGAAAGACACCCGGTTTTGCAATCCAGTCGACCAGTTGCAACAAGACAATGAAACCGGTTAGAATCTATATGGTATCGGTTACAACTTACTTGTCCTTCAATGTCTCAATGTACACACGATTTTTTCAGGTTCATTTCTTGTAGGGCGGTAATTGGAGGGCCCCGCTGACTCAAATATTTCTTCAGAAGTTACATGTTTTGCTTCATTCAGAAGTATTACACCATCGTCAGCAGCTAATTATAAATATTATTTTTTAATACATATACCGTGTGGAAATTAAGTAAGGAATAAATTCAGTAACTCCGTTAGTATTTGCGCTAGAAATAAAACTTAAAAAGCATGTGGTAGGGCTAATTATATCGCATCCGACTAACGTATACTTTTTTTTCATTACTTTTTTTTGACAGTTATGACGTCATGAATATTTTTCTTTAATGGCAACCTATGTTTTTGATTTTACATTCGCATAGAGTTTTTTATTCTGATTTCAACGTTATCAAATACTCAATAGATTAAATAAGGAAAAAATAAAAAAAAGGCACTAAATTTCAAATTAGTAAAATTTCAAAAAATTAACAGAGCTGTCTAATTTTATCAGAATTTAAGAAAAAAAAACATAGAAATCCAAACAAAACTAAGTTCCCAAAAGCAATCAATGATAAAAAATAAGAAAACAACCCTAAATTTCAAAGTAGGCCTAACAAATTCACAAAAATAACAAAAAAACTTAGAAGAGTTATAAATTAAAGATATTACACCAAATGTTCCAACTGATGACCCTGCATTATCTGACAAAATCCAAGATCATAGAAAGCAGCCAATACATTTTGAATGATTTGGGGAGTTATTAAACTGCACTCATGTCGAATGCTTCCTTCAAGATCATCCAAATTGTTGGCTTGGTTTTGATACACCTTGCTTTGTAAGTGCCCCCATAAAAAAAAAAACTAATGGGGTTCGATCTGGGGACCTAGCCTGCCATTCTATTGGACCTCTTCTTTCATCTTCTTAAGAACACTTCGTCCAAATGACGCCGCACCGGGCTTAGTGTTTTGGAGCACAATCCTGTTGCAAACAGATATTACTATTTAGGAGTTCATTTATTATTTAATAGAGAAAAACAGTTCAGACACAATTATTTTGTACCAATTCAGGACTTGTAAACATTGTATTGGTATGTCTATGTTTTTTTCTTAAATTCCGGTAACACTGTTAATTTTTTTGAAATTTTACTAATTTGAAATTTAGCGCCGTTTTAACTCATTTTTTCTTTATCTAACCTATTAAGTATTTGACAACGTTGAAAACAGAATAAAAAACTCTATTCAAATGTAAAATAAAAAACATAGATTGCCATAAAAAAAAATTGATGACGTCATAACTGTCAAAAAAAACTAATGAAAAAAGAATAGTATACGTTCCTCAGATGCGCTATAACTAGTCCTATCATATGCTTTTTAAGTTCTATTTCTAGTGCAAATACTAACGGAGTTACTGAATTTATTCCTTACTTAATTTCTGTATGTACCACTATTTTGCCCTATACTTTTACTTAATCAGCAATAAAAATGTTGCTGCAGTTAAAGAAACCGTCAGGGATGTAGTGATATTGAACAAATAAACGCGTGCAAAATAAAAAAACCTGCTCTCCGATTTGTACACGTGCTATTCAAAGAGCGGACGCCAACAATCAAAGAATGCCGCCGCTTCATTGTCGATGAGCAGGTTTTTTATTTTGCACTCGTTTATTTGTTCTATATCACTATTTCCCTGACGCTTTCTTTACCATCATTATTTTCTTCAGCCTTCAGTTTCAAGACTTCCCCTTGAATTCCACTGGAATTGTACCCTTCTCCATCATGAGTAAAAGCTTAGAAACCTTTGCGGTTTGATATACAGTGTAATCATAAAGTTCCGCACAAGATTAATAATTTAGTTATTTACTGTTTTTGCGAAAAACGCTCGAACAGGTCGATTTTTGTTTTTAAATTGCCATCTTTTGACATAAATTTTTTTTTTGATGGCGTCATCTGTTTCTGAACTATGACAGCGTCATCAATTGCTTTAAATGGCAACCCCTAACTTTTTTTGGGTTTTAAATACAATTGTCTGTTCAACAAGATTAAAAAATTGATATTTTCCATAACTTTTTTTTTTATTAATACACTCCATGAATACTCGACCAATCGTCGCGATGATATTTTTAAATTTTGACCAATGACAGAAGTTGCTAAGTGATTAAAAGCTAGGTAGGTTTTATACAGTAAGCTGCGTAGCTTTTAGAAGAAGTGTTGTCAAAATGTTCTTCAACATTACAGCAAAAATGTTGCAAGAATTTGTCGTGTATTAATCTCCCTAAAATACACTCGAGCTTGATTTTTACTCAAGTTTGTGTTGCCCCAGAAAAAAAAAAGTCTCGATTAAAAGCATTAGACATTTGTCATTTGCGATTTTGTCATGGTTTTAATCTCGAGTTTTTTTCGTAGCAACAAAACTTTCGTGTAAAAATAAAATTATCCGATTAAAAATCAAGCTCTTGTGTATTTACCCCAAAAAATTTCGTTTAACATCAAAAATAAAATTGTTATTAATTGAAAAAAAATTGAAAAATAACAATAAATTTGGAAAGCAAACAACAAAAAATGAAAAAAAAAAATGATTAAATTGAACGCAAGTGCGCAAATTGCCACCCGTCAACTATTTGACACATTCCCAGACCTGTTTTAACGCTTTGAGCACTTCGTTCAATCACTTCTGGAATAATCTGCGCCATTTCATCACGGATTCGTAGTGAAATAGTACCTTTTCAATTTTTTTTTAAAGTAAAACTAAAACCCAAAAAAAAGTTGGAGGTTGCCATTTAAAAAAAATTGATGACGGTGTCATAGTTCGAAAATAAATGCCGTCATCAACAAAATTTTTATGTCAAAAGATGGCAATTTAAAAACAAAAATCGACCTGTTCGAGCGTTTTTCGCAAAAACAGTACATAACTTTATGACCATTCTGTATATCGATAGGTAACCTAATTAAAACATACAACCAATTAAAAATGTCGTTAAAAAGTTTGCTTTTTATATTATTTTATTATTAAATATTTTATTCAGTACATATTTATTTTTTCCCATTTTGCACTTACTCGTAAAATTCTTGATGGGTCTTTTCTGTGTGACCCACGAATTTTAGTGACAAGAGATCGAATCGCAACGTCTCCTTTGCCCCATACACCACTGGTCACTGCACGCATATGATGTGGAATGGAATAAGCGAAACGTTAGAACCTCTTCTTCGACGTTGCCATTTAGCAGAGGCGGTAAAGTAACATATGTGATACAAAAATTAGATTTATATAGTTGGAGGCGGCAAGGTGTCCTCGCTATATATTTTGTGGAACACTAGCGCCAGCGATATATGCTCGAACTAAAAAATTTTCTTGTAGGTAGTGAAGCGACTTTGTGGCCTCCAAAGTAAATTTTAATGTATGGTTCTAAATGGCTCCCTGATGCCAAAACCGATGAGAAAACGGAAAAACGTTATCGCCTCCAAAATCAGAGGCGATAACGTCATATACGAGGCGACAACGTTACTTCGGTATATACTTTTGAGGCGGTAACGTACCCTTTACCAATATATATATATATATATATATATATATATATATATATATATATATGTTTTTGTACAAGTCGAGATCATTTTGTGAGATTTTGTATACAAGCCGGGCTCCGTTTTAGCAAGGCGAGATCCGAAACGGACCTCAACTTGTTTCTACGTGTATATCGTGCCCAAATCGTTTAAAACAGTGTAAACAATGTTTCTGCCAATTTTAGCCCGGATCTCATTTTGACCATTTTTATGAATTTTTATACAAATTTAGTTAGTAAACGTCTGCTGCAGAGGGCGCTGCAGTAGTATACACGGAGTTTATATATTATGCACAAAATGAGATCCAGTAGACATGGCAACGTCGACTGGTAGCCGAACAAAGATTAAGTAGAATTAAATCACAATACAACGCGCTGAACTGTAATATTCACTCTTCGAATAACACTAATATATTTTGCAGAATAAAATTATGACTATAATTATTACCAGTTTAGAAAAAATACAACCGTATGCACAAAAAATTGACTGTTTAGCAACTACTCAATTTAAAGGCAAAATTGTTAGGTAATTATTGTAAGAATTTTATTATTATTGACACATAAATGGAAGCTATTTATCTGAAACAATAAAAAATACGTAAAGGCGCAGTTGGGGTCCGCGCCGTAGATTTTGTCGTGAAAACATCGCCGGGGACAAATTCTCACTTTTTTGTCCTAGTAAAGCTTCGCAAGCTCTTTACAATGACACCTGAATTAACCTCCTAGCTAAACACATTTTCACGCTACACTAATTTATCTACAGATGACAAATTCAGCACGACAGATATACGTACAGACATGCCCTACCCGTTGTGGGCTAAACCGTTGTTAACGAATTATTAAATAGTCTCGTAGTTATTAGTGATTAAAATCTGACGATATTTGTAACGCAAGAAAGTTTGACGGGTTATCACTGTATTTGGCGAGCGAATAGACGTCTTGATTTGATTTGATTTATTTATGGTTCAGATCTACAGTGGATATAGCACAAACACAGGCACAGTTACAAATACAGTTCACGTCAAAATATTTTTTCGGCTTTCAAAATTTCGAAATTTCAACTTGCCAAATGGTCGTGTGAGACCGACGAGTTTCAATATTTTGTTCTAAAGTTCTAAAGAGAAAATTGTTACTTACTTTTTCGCGAAAATTTCATTGCTTTCAAGGTGGTATTTCGTAAACGAAGAAAGATAAAGAAAAATAGACAACGCAAATCAATTTCTGGGGTTCGAAAATATATAAAACGAGGCCAAAATCAATAGTTCAAAAAAATACGTAAAGGCGCAGTGCGGGTCCGCGCCGTAGATTTTGATGTGAAAACGTCGTGGGGATAAGATTTCACTTTGGATTCTAGTAAAACTTGAGGGGACCCAAGACAGCGGGACCCTTGAGGCATAAACCTACTACCCTAGCCGTTTCATTCACACGCATCCCCACTACCACTACTAAAGTGTTTCACTTTTATTTCCGTTTCAGTTTTTCGGACTCACTACAGCGCTAAAAAAAGTTTCAATTTCAAAAAGAACAAAATAATTAGCTTTTTTATAAAAAAGAAACCGACTTTAAAAAGCTAGAAATAAGTCAGTACATGTATTATTACATGTGCTACCTACTGATCTGTTTGAAATCGGTGCCAAGCCAAAGAGGTTAACAAATTTATAACCTATTGTCATTATACAAATATATCAACAACGTTATAGCGCATTAAAAATTCAATATCAGGCCATCAACGACGTCTGCCCCGCACATGTCTGCCCGTTTGGGATGTTTTGCTCAGCGCGAGCCCCCCACCCACGCTCACGCATTCCGGCGCGCGCGCGGTGGGAGTTGCGATGTGACGGGAGCGGACAGCCTATCTATCTATTACCTATTTTTTTTGGCTTGGCATCGACTTCAACCAGATCAGTAGGTAGCACAAGTAATAATACATGTACTGACTTATTTCTCGCTTTTTGAAGTCGGTTTCTTTTTTTTTAAAAAGCTAATTATTTTACAATTTTAAGTGATGGGTGGACCTAGTAAGGACGCTGCTCGAATGAGGAAACCACGGCTGGTTGAAAATGAAGATAAAAGACGCAAACGATAAAAAATTAGAACCAAAAATACTGAAACAATGATGAATTAATATTACAACCTGAAAAATCTAAGGCAATGATGACTCCCAGACGCAAAGACCTGCATAATTATTAAACGACTGCATTTGAGAGAGTTCATAATAATTATAAAATGTTAGGATTTCGCCCGATTCCCATGCGATCTCCTCCTCAGGTCCGGACTTGCTGACAATGGGACTACCTCCGAAGTATACCCTTTCCAATAAAAGAAGAATTTTCAAAATCGATCCACAAATGACGAAGAAATCGGTGAACATACATAAAAGGAAAAATTTGAGAATTTCCCTCGATTTCCATGGGATCCCCTCATCAGATCCGGACTTGCTGACAGTGGGACTACCTCCGGAGCATACACTTTCAAATAAAAGAAGAATTTTCAAAATCGGTCCACAATTAAAGGAGATATCGGTGAATATACATAAAAGGAAAAAAAAACATAACATACAACCGAACATAGAACCTCCTCCTTTTTTGAAGTCGGTAAAAAAACGGTACATACATAAAACGAAGGAAAAATTTGAGGATTTCCCTAGATTTTCATGAGATCTTCTCATCAGCTCCTGACTTGGTGACAATGGGATCATCTCGACCCTTTTAAATATTCAAAATAGATCTACAATTGACTAAGAGATCGGTGAACATACATAAAAGGAAAAAAACATACATAAAGCCGAACATAGAACCCCCTCCATTTTTGTAGTCGGTAAAAATTAGAAAATATTTGGTTTGGAAATGTCAAATAACTCATTAGAGGACCTAAATAAATAAAATATGGTGTAATTTCGAGATGTTCAAATTTTGTATCCAATTTATGGTAAAGGCTTCTTTATTAAGTTACTTTTTAAGTCAGGTCAGGTCGGGTCAGGTCAGGTCAGGTCAGGTCAGGTCAGATAAGGTAAGGTAAGGTCAGGTCAGGTCCTTTATTAAGTTACTTTTTAAGTCAGGTACTGTTCAAATTTACACAAGATCTCAAAAACAAAATTGTTAAAAATTTAAAACTGAGGTTTACAGGTTTTTAGGTTTAAATATATCGTTGTTTTATAATGCCTACTAGATGACCAGTCATTAAGTAAGACATTTTAACATGTTATTGCTCAATTAAAATTCAAGGTCGTTTTCAATGTCTAACCATACCTCAAATTCTCAAATTAATAGAACATGCGTATAATAATTCTCCTCCGCTTATTTCTGCTGAAATCAAGTTAAACTTTTGTTCGTACAAAAAAATTATACAAACAAGCGCTTTATAGACAATTTACTGTAACTTAAAATAGTTTGTGTGTAAAATATCGTTGAAAGTTTAACCAAAAAGTCCTTAATCATCAAAAGATTAAAAGAAATAAAAATTCGGAACTGAAGCGTTTGGCTGAAATTTGGATTATTATTTATTTATTTATTTTAAAGACGTGTATTTATTCAAATATTATTTATAGTGGAACTGGGACATTTGCAATAGCTTACAATGTCAATTGCAAATTCGTAGCCAATTTATTTATTACAAATGCGCCCCATGTGCCTACGTGTTTCTTTGACAATATTTTCCAAGTTAAAAACTTTTCCGATTAGGTTATCAGGGCTCTGAGAATCTGCAGAAATACGAAATATCTTGTGCCTCTTACATTATTTACAATATCCCCTTTTGTTCCTGCTGTTCTTGAGGATGTTATTTCTGCATTTCCTCATGCCATTTCAGTAATTTTTCGTACGAAATATTGCGTCTATTACAGTCTTAGAATGATTATTATTTATATCACATGTGGCAACCCGTAAATAATTCCGGTAACAAAGTTACAGGACAAAATATTGAGGAATGTCAGGGCAAACTATTTAACATCAAATTATTTGCAAGATTAAAATATTATTTATCGTTCGACACTGTCAGAATTTTCAAAGTTTCGCTTGTGTAAACACTCTCTGTCATGAAATAATGAAAATGACAGATAAACGTCACACTATTTTTATGGATTTTAAGCAATTTAAAGGCTTTCCGGGGTGGTGTCGAACGATAAAACGTCGTATTACACTCGTCCCTGTGTAGATTGAACGCTTTAAGCCACTCGTGGTTCACAAAAGCACTCGTTTCACTCGTGCTTTTATAAACCACTTGTGACTTAAAGCGTCCAATTTACACAGGAACTCGTATAATAATCTACTATTTTGTATTCGTTTTGTGAAACACATAATGCGTAATGAAATACATAGCAACATACATAAATATTGCATCATATGTATTTAATTTGGCAGTTGTCAACCTAACCTCAAAATCTGATGTAAATTTGTACTTTTTCTCATTTTGCAGGAACGAATACAAAAAACACTGTTCAAAACTCGTGCCCTGTCACTTTTCAGGTGCTCGGGATCATTGCGGCCCTCGGCATTCGCCTCGGGCTTCAAAAATTCGCCCTCAACCCTAAAAAGTGTAATGACAGCGCACTCGTATGAAATATACTATTTTGTATTCGTTTTGTGAAACACATAATGCTTAATGAAATACATAACAACATACATAAATATTACATCCTATGTATTTAATTTGGCAGCTATCAACCTAACCTCAAAATCTGATGTAAATTTGTAACTTTTTCTCATTTTGCGGGAACAAATACAAAAAACGCTGTTCAATACTCGTGTCCTGTCACTTTTCAGGGGCTCGGGCTGCAAAAATTCACCCTCGCCCCTGAAAAGTGTCATGACAGCGCACTCGTTTGAAATATACTATTGACATGGAGAAAAATACGTTCCACGTGTTGTTTTACTAAACAAAACAATGGCAACGTCGCCGGACCTCACCTTATCTTATACGCCTTTAATTATACATTGTCGGATCTCGGGTTGTATTGCATTTATGACGGATCTGGTTTTGTTCGACCTTTATCACAAAATTCAAAGTGTGAAAAAGTTTCCCCTCTCTAGTTATTTGAACTCTAGATATCGCTTATAATGTTTTTATACAATATGTACTTGAAAAATCCTTTCCCTTCTGGTGGATCTCGGGTTGTCCAAGTTTTGTTCGGATCTCGACTTGATAGGAAAACGTATATATATATATATATACAAAATATATAACAAAACTTGGACAACCTGAGATCCACCAGAAGGGAAAGGATTTTTCAAGTACATATTGTATAAAAACATTTTAAGCGATATCTAGAGTTCAAATAACTAGAGAGGGGAAACTTTTTCACACTTTGAATTTTGTGATAAAGATCGAACAAAACCAGATCCGTGATAAATGCAGTACAACCCGAGATCCGACAATGTATAATTAAAGGCGTATAAGATAAGGTGAGGTCCGGCGACGTTGCCATTGTTTTGTTTAGTAAAACAACACGTGGGACGTATTTTTGTTCTTTATGCAAGTTGAATTTCGATGAAAAAATCACAGCACTTTCTTTCTGAGGTCCTATGTACCTTTCAATCTTTTAAAAATACATCACCACGTCGATAGTATATTTCAAACGAGTGCGCTATCATGACACTTTTCAGGGGCGAGGGCGAATTTTTGCAGCCCGAAGCGAATGCCGAGGGCTGCAATGAGCCCGAGCCCCTGAAAAGTGACAGGGCACGAGTATTGAATAGTGTTTTTTTTTTTTGTATTCGTTCCCGCAAAATGAGAAAAAGTACAAATTTACATCAGATTTTAAGGTTAGGTTGACAGCTGCCAAATTAAATACATACGATGCAAAATTTATGTATGTTGCTATGTATTTCATTACGCATTATGTGTTTCACAAAACGAATACAATAGTATATTTTATTACAAGGCCAGAAAATGTCATTTTGCAAGTGCGAGCACAGTTTGTGGAGGCGAGGTGTAGCCGAGACTTCACAAGTGCAAGCACTTGCAAAACAGTTTCGGGTCGTGTGATAAACGAAACCTTTTCGGCCGACAAAAGATTTTCATTGTTCACTTTTGTAGGGGGCCTCATGCCTCATGGGGGGGCACGTGTCGCAAAGAGCCCCCTGGGGCCCCCATATCGCAAGGCCCCCCACAAGTCTAAGAGGGCCTTATAACGCATGGGGGCCCTCGTGTCTCAAAGAGCCCCTTTGGGCCCCCCTGTTTCAAGGGCTCCACATGTCAAAAGGACCCCCCCATGTCTTAAAGGGCCCCCTTGGGCCCCCCTGTTGAAGGGGTTTTTGTTATTGTCGTTGTCCTATACCAAGGGCCCCCCCCCTGTAATTTTTCCGATGTTTTAATGGTAGTTATTCTGCTATTCGGGGCGGTGACAAATCCAACGAACATAAAAGCTTGCATTGAAAAATCCCTAGTTTCCATGTTTTAGCCTAGGCAGGCAAATATCGTTTTCCAGCCGATTTGGACGACTGGAAAATAACTAAATTGAGACGGAGGCCGAAAAAAACACAATATTTGCTCCGAAAAATTCGTGAGATGGTATGAGGGGAGGCAGAACTAGAATTCCCTATATATATATATATTTACTCGACGGTGGAACGTCGGGTAAATTTCCACCGTCGAGTCCAGTGAAGCTGTTATATATATAACAGCTTCACTGGACTTTTTTTTAATTTAAATTCAACCGATCCCTGAATTTTCGACAATGAAATTTAAACATAGAACACACTCAACTTTAAAAACAGGAAAACTCGCAGTGGAAAATCAGATCAAAACAAAAATTAAGCATTAGTTACAAAAAGACGACTTGTTGCTTGTAACGTTAAAGTCTTAATGCCCATGTAATGGCCGCCGGTCTTCCTTCCTCTCTCTACAGCCCATCTGTGTCGCGCTTCAAATAGCTACAACAGAGCGCTACCCAGCCAGCTGCCGAGTACTCCCAACTTCAGGGTCGTTGCCAAACGACCGCCTTGCAGGGTAGGGAAGTTCTCCTGTGCATTACTGGAATTTTGGGGGTTTCTCAATAATAATATTTTTTCTCTTGAAAAATTATTTAAATTTGTTGGCGTAATTTTTTTTTGAATTATACGTCCAGAAAATGTTTTGCGAGTACTCTCGGCTAGCGCCACGGCTACGCAATACCACTCACACTCGCAAAATATCATTTTCTGGACTACTGATCCAAATAAGTTGAAATTTTATATTTAATCATCTTGTCGTTGTTCTGATTATTTTTTGTTTTTTAAGTTTTACGTTTAATATTTCACATAATAATATTATGTACTTTGCTTGATTGAATTTTTATGCATTTTGGCGGTTCGGATTAGGAGAGTTCAGTAAAGTTGTATTCAGTAGGTGTTGAATATTCATAATTATATCGAAAAATATTGTATTTGGTCAAGAGTGAAGGGAATACTGATTCTATTCTTCTGTGCAGATAAAAAAAGCACAATTGAAATGGGAGATCATTTTTATTTACAAAACAATACAAAAAATAACTATAATAATGCCGTACAAAATATATTTATTTATTGTCTAACTATCTAAGTATCAGAATTAACAATGGTAAAACCACTAGTTCTTGTTCACTTGAGCTGAGGGATGTTGGAATGCATGACAAATTACATCTAATTCCTAATTTTAAACCTAATTGTTCTAAATGTCACAGTATAAAGTTATGTTACAAACATACAGATACACCATCACAGCGAGCACGTTACATAAAACTATAACAATGTTTATATTAAAGTGTCATCTGTATGATGTGCTTTTATTATTTTGCAGTGTCCATTGGCCTTTGCAAGTAAGGGAGCTGGTTGTGAAAGGCTGGAATTAGTGTACATCTTGGCTCTTTTCTTAAACAATCCGCACCTGCATAAATAAAGTACTTGTGTTTATTAATACGTAAAAATAACGAATGTTCAATACAAAAAGTCATCAACATGGCTTAGAGATTTCAGGTTGTCTCTGTCACTCTCGTATTTTCATAAACAGCTCTTTTTTTTAATTTTTGACACCAAGTTAACTTGACCTTTTTATTTGAACACTCGTTATATTAATTTTAACTTTTGTACAACAAAAAAAGAATGAAAAAGTAGGCAATAAAATCCATTCTTAGAAGTTCGCATTCAGTACGCATTTCATTTTTCATCTTTTGTGAGTGGAAGAAAAATCGTAATAAAGGGATTTCAAGTTCGTCTTACATTCTAAACAGGAGATACACTCACCTCGAAAGTAAAATGAAAAAATCTCTTCTATATTGAGCTGTCATTATGGCATACAAATACGGATTCGCGCAGGAGTTGATCGGGTAGAAAAAAACCAAAAGTATCTTTGATTTGGTGACGCCGATCAGCGGATATCCTGCCAGAGCCGTAATACTGAAAAAGGAAATTGGCGCCCACGTTGCGAAATCCGTAAACACCAGGAGTGCGAACTTCTTCGCAACGGTCATTTCGTGTCGAGTTTGCTGCCCTAAACTGAGGTAAATTTGGATGTAGCAAAACACTATTAAGGCGAATGCTAATCCGTTTACTAGAATTATGGAGAAGAGGTAGGCTCGGTCGGCGACTCGGTTCACTTCCATTGGTAGGCAAATACTGAAAATTATTATTAATAGATTTTATTAAAACTTTGAGTTCGTGAGTTAATTTAGATAATATTAAACTATAAAATATCCATTTACTACAATTGAACAATACATAATTGATCAGAGCACAATTGTTTTATTAATTTAGCCATCAGTGTTCGATACTAACGAGTGAGCAACAAAATTCGTGATCGCAGTTGGCTAAACGTATATCGGTTCTTTTACTTTACTGTTTACAATTCACATTACTCGATGACTTTTTACACAATCGTATCGATCAAGAATCAACTCGAAATTTTGGATTCAGAGGCTCCTACGATCACGAATTTTGTTGCTCACTCGTTAGTTATATCCGGAATCACAGTCGACAGTCCTGATAGTATTTCTCCATTTAAAGTTAATTTACGCTTGGTCATAATTATGGTTATAATCTAGTACTGGTAGTAAGTATTGTCTTAAAAATGTAGGCATCTTTGTAATTTTTACCTTGTGCTGCTATAGTTGCTGACTCCGAATAATGGTAAAGCTGCAATGGCGATGGAATAAACCCATCCAAAGAACATAGCTTTTGTTGCAGATCCTAAACGTATGCGTCGGTTTAGGTGGATGGCATACGTTATAGCAAACCATCGTTCTAGGGTTATCACCGTGAGGGTGTATATGGACAAATGACTAGCAAACACTGTTAGAAAGCCAGCTAGTTTGCAACCAAAACCTGAAACGTGAAAATTATATTAGAATTTTATATTTAGCAATATAGTTTTTGCAGAAAATTGTGGCGTGGCGTGTGATCATAATAGTTATTTAAACTACACGGAATATAAGGGCATTATAATATAATATGTCGTTTATTACATTTTTGCCGATACCAACTTTGCGTCATTAGCGAATTTTAAATTAACACACACAAATTAGCGACATGCTATTTGACGTGTAATTTTTAAGTTATCTATGGAGAGGTTGCTATGTAAACATAATAAATCCTTCGTGAAAAAAACAAAACTTGTGCAACGACCCGACTTGTGTCACGTGCCCGTGACCAAAGACCTCATTGTCCAATAGTTTAGTTAGACATGTGCAGATTTGTCATGTTGGCATTATTAGTTTATATATACCGCTCGCTTCCCCGTGGAACTAAGAAGTCTAATCTAGCATCTACACATCATTTGTTCTATTAGACTCCGTTTTATTAATAATATTATTTTTAAAACGTCAAAGGTGTGCAGAATCTAATTGGCGCAGTCGGTAGGATTCGCGTTGAACGATACTTTCCAACTTCGATCGTCCGTTTCGTTTCAACGATTAATCGACGCGAATTCGTGAATTCAAGCAACACACCAAGTCCAGGAAGAAGAGCCGAAAATTTGGAGATCCTATTTGGCAACATTCCAGGGTACTGAAATACGTAATTGAATAATTGAAAGAATAATTTTGAAACAAATTTTTGAATTTTGAATAACTTTAATTTAAAGACTAAAGTTTTAAGTTGTACATATTTTAGTTTTAATTACCACAAACTTCAAACATCCCACAATTTGATGGCAACCCACGTTTGCTGATATTTTTAAGATCGTGCCGAAATCTCATTCAAGCCTTTCAAAATTCTTATGATCCTCACGCAACAATAAATATCTAAACAGATAAACGTACGACATGGTAATTTCCAAATTAACGGGCCGTGCAGCTGATTTGATCGTTTCACGAAGTGAATTTACCAGTTGGGCACTTTTAGAACAAGCCTTCATCACCACATTTTCAGACCAACGTAGATGTGCGTAGTCTTCTTTTTTCAAAATTGTCCGAAGAAAATTTACCCGATGACCGATTTTGCCCTAAAGACATCCAATAATGGTCTACCGTATCAAATCCAGTACTTTACAGAATCCAGAATCCGTAGAACGAGCCCTTGCCCTTGTAACAAAAGAGGAAAACTTCCAGTATTTTACAACATTAATTTGAACCAACCTGTAGATAAATTTCAGACTCCCGCGACATTATCAAAATTACATAAATTCATTCAGTCCCTCGTCAAAGTCCATATCAAGCAACTTTCCCCTCGAATTTTAAAGTGAATAACCCCGTGCATAATACGCAAATTCTGCAACATAATCTTTTGCAACGTAATCAAACTTCGAACAATGCAATCCGCGGAAAACCAAACATCTTTTAGACAAAGTTATTTCCAAAAAAAAGCCATGATTATTATTATTAGTTCGACTTAGATATATTTAAATTTTTTAATGATTATTATTATTAAAATTTAAATATATCTATGTCGAACTCCACAAACTTTAATAACTGTAAGATTACTAATGGTACATGTTTCGGCAGAATACTTCTGCCATCATCAGCCCTAATTTAACAAGAGATTAATGATACAATTGATGAATTACAAGAGGGGTTCTTACCTTAAAGAATATAAAAAATTATGACATAAATTTGACGTTTTCAAAGGGTTACATGATTTTTAAAAGATTTCGTAAAAACAACATTTTATAAATGTAAAAATTAAAAATGGATCAAAGAGAATCTGGTAAGTTTGTTTGAGTGAAAAAATTAAAATAGTGAATTAATAATGGGATTATTGAAGTTATTCTGTTCATTTAAACAAGATCTGTTTTCCAGTTTCAAGGCTTTCCTTATTTCCAAAGTCTCGAGAAAATCTAATTTCCGGCCTTTATTGCATTTATGAATCAATTTGGAATTTGATGGTGAAAAACTATGTTTCGTTATTAATATATGATTGGCGAAAGAAGAAGGTGTTGATGGTGGAGGATCAAGATCTGTGTTGTTATAGATGTGCCTGAAATGTTCTTTAATACGGTCTGATATTTTGCGACCTGTCTGACCTATGTAGAATGACTCACAAGTAGAGCAGCTTAATTTGTATACACCTGATGATGATTTGTAATCTAATGGATCTTTATTTTTAATAAAAAATCTGGATAAGTTGTTATCTGTTTTAAATGAAACTTTAAAACCGTTTTTCTTAAGTATTTTAGAACATTTCTCTGAGACGACGCCAAAATATGTTAATGAATTTGAAAAGGAAATTGTTTCTGAAGGATTTTGAACCAAGTAGTGTGTGTATTTGAATTTGTTACAGTATCTATAGTATAATTTATTTATAGTTTTTAAAGAATATCCATTATTTGAAGCGATTTGTTTAATGTTATTAAGTTCTGTTTGAAAAGATGAATCTGATAGTGGTATAGAAAATAATCGGTGGAAAAAGGAATGAAAAGCTGCAAATTTATGGGAAACAGGGTGACAAGAGTCAAAAGGTATTACGCAATCTGTGATACTAGGTTTTCTATAAATGTCAAATTCAAAAGTATTATTATTTCTAGTGATTAACAAGTCTAAAAAGGGGATTTGGGAATTGATTTCAATTTCAACGGTGAATTTAATGGATTGGTTTAAAGAATTTAAGTTGCTGAGTGCGTTATCAAGTTCAGAATCAGATCCTTTGAATAAAACAATTATGTCATCTACATATCTGTACCAAAAGAGAAAATGATCTTTAAAAGGTGAAGAAGTTAAAAACTGATCTTCCAAGTTATTCATGAATATTTCTGCTAAAAGAGGTGACAAATTAGAGCCCATTGCTAAGCCTGAGTCTTGTGAATAAAAATTATTATTAAATTGAAAGAAATTTTGATCTAGGACAGTCTCACAAAGTGAATGTAAATTTAGTGCATGTATGGTTGGCATATTAGAATTAAATAGTAGGTTTTTTAAAATTAATAAGCAAGATTTGGGTGGGATGCTGGGGAATAAATTAACTACGTCAAATGAAACAAGTCTAGTGTCTGATGGAATTTGGAAATTTCTAATTTTGGAGCAAAGATCTATTGAGTTTTTTATTGCAAATTTGTTATTAAAATCTAAATGTTGTCTAAGAATTGTATTAAGCCATTTTGAAAGTATTGATACAGGTGAATTAACAAAAGAAACTACTGGTCTAATGGGAAAAGGTTGAGTTTTATGTATTTTAGGTAGACCGTATAGTCTAGGTATGCAAGGATTCATGGGTATTAGTGTGAAAGCTTTTGGGTCAAAATATTTAATAGTTTCTGAAACGTCTTTGAGCGTAGATTTAAGGTTGGAAACAAATTTTGAACCTGTATCAATACTTTCAAAATGGCTTAATACAATTCTTAGACAACATTTAGATTTTAATAACAAATTTGCAATAAAAAACTCAATAGATCTTTGCTCCAAAATTAGAAATTTTCGGAAAAATTTGACGCTATTATTGGTAGGTAAAAATTTAAAACACAAAATATTGATGACTCCTAATGGAAATATCCCAATTAATTATAACAACATGGAATCACCCGAAATATCAAAAACAGTAACAGTAGAAATTCCACCTAGAACTCATTTGATCGAGCAAATACTAGTAAACATGAAAGGTTTTGCTGTTATCCCTTATAAAAATTTAGGACAAATTGTACAAATCTCTAAGCGCTTGTAACAGTAGAAAATCATTTGGCGACAGTAGTTTTAACAAATTCTAATACAAACGAAATTAAATGTAAAATTTAATAAACCAGAAGAATGTGGATGAATCCAAGTGGAGTAAATTTAAATTAAAATTTAAATATATTTAAGTCAAACTCCACAAACTTTAATAATTACAATGGGAACATGTTTTGGCAGAACACTACTGCCATCATCAGACATAATTTAACAAGAGATTAATGATACAATTGATGAATTACAGAGAGGTTCTTACCTTAAAGAATATTTAAAATTATGACGGTCTTTTTAAATTAAATTTTATAAATGCTGTTTTTACGAAATCCTTTAAAAATCATGTAACCTTTTCAAAACAGGGAGTCAACCAGTGCCATCGCTGCCAGAGGCTCCACCACGCGCAGCAATTCTGCACAGCTGGACACCGATGCGTCAAATGTGGTGCAGCTCACAAGACGGAGGACTACAAAAAGGACCGCTCCGCCCCCGCCAAGTGCGCCAACTGTGGAAGGCTTCACACGGCCAGCTACAGAGGGTCGCATAACTTCCCCAAACTGAACAAATCCAGCTCCGGAAAGACAGGCAACCGCCCCCAAGAAAGTCTCGCCCCCAACAACCGCCCCCGGCACAGCCTTGTGGGCCCAAGTCGGAGGAAAAAAAACAAAGTCCAAGGCAAAGGAAAAGGCTGAATTCACCAGCCACAAAAACAACATTTTGACAGCGATCCTTGCAGCAAAAAGCAAGGACGATCTGGCGAAACCCCTGCATTCGTCGCACTTCTGTGCGAAACCAAACTCCAGGCGGAAACCAGAGATCCCAAAATCCAGGGCTTCACACTTCATCGAAACGATCGCCCTGGAGGTCGAGGAGGAGGCACGTAGGAAACGTAATTAAACACTGTATTGCAGCCGTTTCAGATCTTCAACACATGGAAACCACTGGGGTAACAGTAACCACAGCGAATGGGCCACTCCGCCTGTTTGCATGTTACAACCGCCCCCAGCCGACCTTCAGACTTCTCGAAAACGATCTGCGGGAACTGATGAATGGTGACATTCCAACCATCGCGGCAGGCGACTTCAATGCCAAGCACCTGGATTGGCGCAGCCGATCGACGAACGTCAATGGGCGGACGCTCGACGCCTTCCTCACAGGAAACGCTGAGGTTGTAGTTATGGCGCCGGACGAGCCGATCTACCATAACTACCAAACAGGAGTCCCCGACACTCTGGACATCGCCGTCGTCAAGAACGTCGCCCACCAGATTGAGCTCTCGGTGGCCGCAGAACTCAGCTCGGATCACTCTTGATGCACATCGGGACGGAAGCCAACGACCCAGTTGAGAAGCACGCCAGGAGGGTGAATTGGACAGAATTCGCCGCCCACTGTGAAGTCAACTTCGGAGATTTTCCACAAACCTTGGATGCCGAAGGAATCGACGCCGCAATCAAAGTCTTCGAGAACAAGATCAACAACGCGCTGACGGAAGCAAGCGAAGAACTCACGCAGATGCCATCCCAACGGCGCACGATTCCGTATCGAATCGTGAATCTGATTCGTGAGAAAAACCGAGCGAGAAGAAGAGCTCGGCGCAGAGGCCTTGCTGCAGACAGAACTGCAGCAAACAGACTTTAATGGGAAGTCAGACTAGCACTTCGAGAGAGTTCAGAAACGAACGTTGGACAGAGAAGCTAGAGTCACTATCCACAGAGGATAACTCCATCTGGAAGATGGCCAGGGCTTTTCGCAACGACCCCAAACCCCTCCCCTGATCCACGGAAGCAACGGCGTCGTCTTCACGGACGAAGACAAAGGCGAAACTTTCGTCGACAGTCTGGAACTGCAATGCAGAGTCAATCTCCAGAACGCCGACCATATTGAAGAAGTGGAAAAACAAGTCCGGGAAATCATCGATGAAGTCCCTGAAGCAGGAATCCCTCCCACAAATGCAATCGAAATCCGACACATCCTACAAGATCTGAAGCCGAAGAAAGCCCCAGGACAGGATAACATCAGTAACAGGACGCTGAAAGAACTCCCAGACGGCGCCGTCGACGCCCTGGTTTGTATTTGCAATGTAATTCTCAAACACAGATTCTTTCCAGATAGATGGAAACGCGCGATGGTGATTTTTATTCCGAAGCCCGGGAAGGATCCAAAATTCCCACAGAACCACAGGCCAATCAGCCTGCTCTCAGCAGCGGGGAAAGTGGCGGAAAGAGTACAGAAGAGACTCACCCACTGCATCAAGATGACCAACACCCTCCCAGACGAACAATTTGGATTCCGTCCGAAACACTCCACCACCGACCAACTCCTCCGAGTCGTAGAATACGCTGCCACCGGGAAAGCGAAAGTAAATGACCGGTGCTGTTTTTCTCGACGTAGCCAAGGCCTTCGACACAGTCTGGTACGATGGACTTGTTTTCAAGCTCCACTCGTGCGGCGTGTGCCTAGAAATCGTTCATCTAATTAATTCCTTTTTGCGAAACAGGTCCTTCTATGCCCGCCGGAAATGCCCTGTTCCGTCCACACCACATCGAAGCGGGCGTCCCCCAGGGATCCGTCCTCTCTGCAACCCTGTACGCGGCCTTCACCGCGGACATCCCAAAAACCGCAAACACCACGCTCGCCATCTACGCAGACTACAAAGCAATCCTCATCAGATCAAGACAGCCTTGGCTGGCGACCCGCTACCTGCAGGAAGCCATCAACAAGCTCGAAGACTGGTGCCAGAAATGGATGATCGACGTCAACCCCGAGAAGAGCACAGCCCTCCTCGTGACACGCCGAATTGTCCAACCAGAGGGAAAAATCGAAATGTTCGACCGGGTTATCCCCTGGGCCAACCAGGCAAAATACCTGGTTTACTCATCGCCCTGATGATGCCAACTGAGTTTACTCATCGCCCTGATGATGCCAACATTGTTGGCGAAACGTGCGTTGGCAGTTATAATAAAATTGTTTTTGGTGTTTTAGGGGAAAACTGATTAAAAGTAGTTATCTACCACCAAAAGTGATCCAGACAATTGTTTTGTTTTTGTGTCATCATCGACAAAAAGCTCGACTTTCGCCAACACCTCGAATACTCGCTGAGTAAAGGGAAAATGGCAGTAGGCAAACTCTCCTCGCTGGACTGCAGGCGCAGTAAGATGTCGGTAAAGAACAAATTGTTAATTTACAGTACAATCGTTCGTCGGACTATAACATATGCTTCGGCGGCTTGGGCACACGCCCCCTCGAAAACAAACATGTTTAAGTTGCAGGTCCTCTAGAACAAATTCCTCCGCCAAGCTTTCGACGCTCCATGGTTAGTCAGAAACGAACAACTCCACCGAGAGGCCGGACTCCCGCTACTGCATGAGTTCCTCCACGAGATCGCCGTTCGGACCATCAAAAAGGCCGAAGAAAACCCAAATCCAGACACTTTGTACCGCCTCAGAATCAATAAATGTTGTGTTAACTTCTTAGCTGAATTAAATTCAGTTTTTTTATATCAAAGGATAATGCACACAACGCCTTCTACTGGCATTACCGGAACCAGCATACAACGCCATGTTCATTTTTGTTTCTGTCATTTATCAAAGATGGCGTTATACAGATTTCATACTGTCGAAGGGGGTGCAAAGGGGGCCCCGAGTAAAAGGGGTGAAGTCCCCTGAGCCCCGATCGTCGGGTGTTTTTTGGTGATGGTGAAGTAAGAGTCGAAACTAAGAAACGTTTTGTATTTCACACTCCAGGGTGTACTGACCTTTGAGGGGCAAATAACTACCCTAAATAGTTTTAAAAGTACCGCTAGATTCGTACCGTTATATGCAATTAGTTTTGCCCGTCGGTCAGCTTTTTCGCCCAGCTTACAGACAAAAATGTATTACTAAATTTAGAATATAAAAAAAAAACCTAAACTAATATTAATTTGCGGTAAAAACCGCCTCAAAATGAGCTCTGGTAATAATACAAAATGTATGAGAAAATGTTTTTCTTTAATTTTTCCGATATTTTAATAGTTATTCGCTCTCGAAAAATGTCAGTCAATCCGTTCTTCAGATATTATCAAAAAAATTGTGTGTGGAATCCACGCGCAACAGAAGTGAAACTTTGGAGTTGACTCCTTAAAAATCTATTTACATTTTTAAAGCCCGGCACGACAAATTTTGGCGGCCGGCGATATTTGTTATTGTACCAGGGGGGCTTTGTTATTGTAGTTGCCCTGTATCAAGCTCCCCGCCCCTGTAATTTTTCCTATGTTTCTATAGTTATTCTGCTATTCGGGGCGGAGACAAATCCAACAAATCAAAGATCATGAAAATCGGTCCAGCCGTTCTTGAGTTATAAACCTAAGGGGGCCCCCAAGCCCCCCTGTCCATGTTTTAATAGTTATTCTGCTATTCGTGGAGGAGACAAATCCAACAATTCAAAGATCATAAAAATCGGTCCAGCCGTTCTTGAGTTATAAACCCAAGGGGCCCCCCTTGCCCCCTTGTCCATGTGTTAATAGTTATTTTGCTATTCGGGACGGAAGCAAATCCAACAAATCAGAGATCATAAAAATCGGTCTAGCTGTTCTTAAGTTATAAACCTAAGGGGGCCCCCTGAGCCCCCCTGTTTATGTTTTACTTCATGAGAACCTTCCTCAAACTTAAAGGAATATTAAAAAAAAATTGCTAAATTGGTCCAGCCGTTTTCAAGTGATGGCGTGACCAAGGAAAATAGGGATTCATTTATATAAACTAAACTGCAAAATTAACCGAACACGAGGTTTTTCAGAAAAATATCGATATCAAAAATTTAAATAAAAATAATTTCAATTCATAATCTTTCATTATAACCATTTTTTACAAAATAAACTAAAATTTGATTTCATAATACTAATATTCATACTGCGAAAGAAAAAGCCTCAATATCGAGTATTTCCTCCTCGAGCTTGAATGACAGCTCTTCCTCGTCGTGGCATATTTGTTATCAAAGCAGCATCTCGTCCTAGGGCATCATCTCCCATTTATTCAGCAGCGCCTTTTCCAGCTGAACTACTGTATGAAACTCGCCATAGCTCTGTCTAATGGTTCTACTTAGATTGTCCCATAGATGCTCTATGGGGTTTAAGTCAGAGTTCCTAGGTGGCCACCTTAGCACCCGAATACCAACATCATGAAGATACTGACGCGTGATCTGGGCTGTGTGCGGTCGCGCATTGGCATGCATTAGGAGAAAATCTATTCCTACAAATGGCGCAAAAGGTACCACATGCTCTTCTAAACAGTCCCTGATTTACCTGTCAGCTTGATCCTACCTCTCTGCAACGTTACAAGAGCCGTACGAGCTTCCAAAGAAATGCCCGCCCATATCATCACACCTCCACCACCAAAGGGTACTCTAGACGAAAAGCAACACTGAGCATATCGTTCTCCTTGTCGTCTAAACACTCTTTGACAACGATCGGGTGAATACCGGGTGAAACGCGACTCATCCGTAAAGAGAACTCGGCGCTATTGGGGCATACCCCAGTCGGCATGAATTCGCGCAAATTCCATCCGCTGCCTGCGATGCCCTGCGTTCAACTTAGGGCCAGTAGCAGGTGGATGAGATGTTAAATTGTGTTCCTTCAACCTTCCTAATACAGTATCGGATCAAATCACGGTACTATGAACATCTGCCAGTCTTCTAGTCAAAGCTGTTGCAGGAAGTGTCCGTTCTCATACAATTTGTAGTCTAAGAAATCGGACTTCCACTTCAATTGTTACTCGTCGTCTGCCTTGTCCAGGTCTTCTTGAGTAAGAGCCAGTTTCCCTGAATCTTTGTATCGCATCAGTTACTGTGCTTCTAGAGATACCAAGCAAGTTATCGATATATCGGATGCTGCGTCCATCATTACGTAGAGCAACAGCTTGAGCGGCTTCTTTGGGTTCATTACACAATAAAACGCCTTCACAACAATTCTTTCTTTCGAACAACCAAAGAACCACACCAGAAACAGCGGTCAAAACGAATTTGAGGGTTTTTTAAAACAAATAAAATCTTGCAGATTGAAAGCCACCTAAAACATTGGTACAAAAACGCAAAAACGTGATAAGGAAAAATCCCAAAAAATTTGAACATTTCTTTCTTTCAATTGTTTACGTATGTGTATCTATATGAAATCAATATACAGACCGTTTTCGCAAATTCGCAGAACAAAAATCAAATGTCCGGTTAATTTTGCGGTTGAGTGTATATATATATATATATATATATATATATATATATATATATATATATAGATTATACACATACAGTGTGTCCCTGAATGGGGTGCCCATGAGGTGATTTTCTGTAGTAAGTTTTTTGGAGAAGAATATTTTTGGTCTTTACTGGGTTTGCTTATCTTAAAACTGTAACAGTCAAACATTTTAATCAACCTGTCTTAAATTAAGCGGTTTTTTCTTTAATTTTGAAGATTTTTTTCTAAGTCCATAAACTGAAGGCAAAGTTGCCTGGCAACCTGAATACAGTGGCAGTCACGGCTGATACCTTGTTTCGAGTAAAATAATTAACAAAACAATTTGAACAATCCATTGTGGCTCAAATGAACTCCAGGAATTTTTTCTTGAAATTCTTGGATTACGTGTTGATATGATAGGTCGCCAAGACCGTAACACTGAATTAACAAAATTCTTTGCTGAAGACTTAGTATTCCGATTTGTTTTGACAACAATGAAGTTTCATAAAGTTTCATTGGTATTTTTTAGGCGTTGCTAGGCAGTGTTCGGCTTTAAATACTAGATTTATCAAAAATATTGGGACTTAGACAAAAATTCGATCCTATTCAAAGAAAAAAGCCCCCAGTTAAAACATATCAACTATGATTTGTAATGTTTTATCTTTTTTTGTAATTTTATAACAAGCAAAACCAGTCAAGACCAAAATATTCTTCTCCAAACAACTTACTAGAAAAAATCACCTCATGGGCACCCCATCCAGGGACACATTGTATAAAAATAAATTGTAGATTATATAGATTAATGTATATTTTTTTATTCCCTGATTTGACCTTGAAACAAGCCTAATTGATTTGACCTTAAATGACTCATTGATTTGACCTTGAAAGGTGCCCTGTTTACTACTTGCCCCAACATCAACGAGAACATACCTCTTCAAGGCACCTCTGTGTTAGAACTTAACGACATGTGTGAAGTCCGTTTGGACCGAAATCATGAAAAGTCAAAATCCATCTTCAAGAAAATCGAACTTCCCAAACTAGTGATTGAAGAAAATCCTGGCATCATTCTAGAGCCAATTCCGAGCCTGAACCTAGAGACCATCAACCTCGACGAATTAGACGACCTCAAGTGCCCGATCAACATTCAGCATCGGAAGTTAGACCAAATTGAACACAGCTGGATCTGAACAACCCTTGTGTTAGTCATTAGCGACATAGATTGCCGTGCACCCCAAATCATCGCTGATGGACCATCAGGACTTGTTTGTGACCAAAGACCTGATTGTGCTTATAGTTTTAGTTATATTTAGATTTGTATTGTTAGCACTTTAGTTTATATAATAATAATAAAATTATTATACTAGTTGCTTCCCTATACAACTCAGTCTAGTCTACTTGTAGCATCTATACATCATTTGTTTTACCAGACTTCGTTTTATCAATAAAATTATTTTTAAAACCTCAAAGGTGTTGTGCTGAATTTAATTATTAGTGTAAGCAAATTTCATCTCCGTTATACATTTTTAAACTCATTTAATATTCGGATACAAACCTCACCTTACGATGTCCACCAGATCAAAGCACGATAAAATAAAGCACTCACGTACTAAATTAATGTATAAAATGTGTCGCGCTTACAAAGTTTCAAAAAGCTCTTTTAGGCATATATTATTTACGAACTAAACAGATATATCGTGTCACTCGCCGTTCTGGTTAATAACGTCCAAATAAACGTAAACATGTAATAGTAATAAAACTTTTTCGGTTAAGTTACACGGAAATGTTTTTGTAGTGATTATAAATAACAATCAATGTTCAGTAAAAAAATTTACTCACCATATTGCCAGTCAAAGGCGAAATTAAAGTAGCTCCCAACAGAATGAAGATCCATACTAGCAATCAGCAACAAATATAATCCCATAGAAAAGTCTGCGAACGCGAGATTACACATTAAAAATTTACTGACTGTTAATTCACCACCACTAAACAAAACAACCACCATCACTGCCAAGTTTCCCACAACAGCCAAAACAACAACAAACCACACTGATATTCTAAGCCACGAAAAACCCATTATGTCTTCACAAGGATTCAGAGCATTTGCTTCAGGAAGACATCTGACAGACGGTCTTCTGCAAGAAAGAAGTTGGAATACATTTCTCTTTTGTATTAGGTTGAATACCTTTTTACTAAGTTTCCGCATCGGAAAGAAATTTGGTCTTGTATTTCGGCTGAACCTGCGTGAAATATTCCGAAGTCTTCCAAAATCTCTAGGGGTTTGGCTTCTTCTCTATCTATGGTTTTTCCTCTTAGAGGACTTAAATGAGAATGGTCAGTGTTGATAGGATGACCTTGAAAATGTTCCACTACTGGTGTCCAATCTGTTGGACCTGAAGGTCGAGATTCTATACCTTCGTAGCTCATGCTATTGCTGGAACTAGAAATAAAGCCTTTACCATTTTAATTAAAAAAATACATATATGCATATAATATAGAAAAAGACTACACAGGGTGTTATGGAAGTCCTAGAAAAAAATTTAACCACGTCAAATTAAACATTTTTTCTATTTACCACTTCGCTGAAACCCGCTATTTTCTTACCCCTTATTTCGCCCTCCGCCTATGAATACATGAACTTGAACGAATGAGAAAGTTTTCGTGCGACCGAGGTAAACATCTCCTAACTTTTTTGGAACAAAAAATATGTCGTTGGTAGTAAATTTTAGCTATCAGGCGGGTATCCATGGGCGGGTATTGGTTTTAGGAGTCAAACTATTCTTAATTTTAACTCCGACATGATTCTTTCGACGAGTTCTATGTATAACTTACGAGTCTCGATCATCTTCATTAAAATTGAACCACCTCTTTTGTCGCTTGAGTTGAGCTGACTGTCCGGTGTCGTCGGCAGGTATCTTTCCAGCACAATTTTTTTTCATTTTTTCTTGATATAGGGCGTGCCTATGCGGATCATGTTGTTTAGGATATTTGAAAGCACAACAGTGAAAAGAATGCGTCAATGTTGCCACTTTCAAATGCTGAATAAAACAAGTCCATGTTAGAGTAAAAAAACCCAAAATATTACATCTGTTGTTCTTACCGGTAAATCGTAGATGCTGGGAATCACCTTCATTGTCGGAGTCCCCTCGATACGAAGAACTTCCAGCTCTGCCAATCCTTCTATTGGAAGATTTTCAATCGACGTACCAGATAAGTCTCTGCAACCAACAAACTGCTGCGGTTTAAATATGATAAGTGATTGGGATGGATTAATCGATTTGAGAACCTTTTCTATATATAAGTGTTACGACCTAGTTCTTGTAAATCAAATTGTTTCAATTGATACACGTACAAAATTTTGGTTTATTAACGAAAGTTCTCAAATTCGCCTGAAATAAAACAAATTTACTTACAATTCTCTCAGGCTTTGTAATCCTTTAAAGCCATTGTTTTCTATCTTTGTCAGCTTGTTATTCCCACTCAACATTCTGAAAAAGAAGTAACGAAATAATAAATGAATTCTGTGTTCATGAACTAGATCGGTGCTGTTTCCTAAAATCTAATTTTGAAAATGAAAACTGCTGGAGCGTGCAATAATATGACGACAGATAAAATTTTAATGTAGTTATAGTATTTTTAGTCCATGAAAATATATTTTGGTTCACGATCACGATGAAACCTTTTTCCTAAGTGCATTCCATTTGTGTCAGGTTCAGTTGGTTTTGAAGCTGGTGAATATATGCGACAATATTCTTTTTATTTAGCGATCCCGTTGCATTTTATACATCCAGTTTTTAAAATACCACATAAAACAATAATGTCTTTCCATCCGAACGCCGGTGAAACTTACAAGTAAGTAATACTTGAGCTGGAATGGAACTATGTACATCCAAGTCTCGCATAAAGAGGTACGTTGAGTCTCGTCGCGGCCTATATATTTAAGATAAAAATGTAATTGCAAAATAAAGCAAACCAAACTTTAAAAGGTAAGTTGAAACACCAAACTGATATTCTATTATCCTTTATCAATGCTTCGTGGAAATAAAATTGTTCTTGGTGGAATGAATAAAGATTTATACAGTCTGTCCCATTTAAAGCTCCCCAGTCCAGATTTCTCCGAATTGATTAATGTGGATTATCTTGAAAACAGCAAATTATCGTTTTTTGCGGTCATAACTCCAAAAGATTAAAAAGTAAGTGGTTAGTTGTAGAGGGGTCTCCAATACCTTTCAAATCAGGTATCATTGGACCCATAGTGCCATTTAAGATTTTAGAGCTAACAGCCCCCTCGCGAAGAGAGCGAAATGCCGAACTTGAAAGGAACCTGAGAAGATGTGCCCCTGGCAAACAAAATCGACCTGTTCAAGGATTTTTCAATCACAAAAATTAATTGGGAGAAATCGGGACTGGGGAGTTTTAAATGGGACAGCCTGTATAATAATAACAAATTATTAAAAATCCTAATTAAGTAGTGATAGGCTCCTATTGCTTTTTTAAAAATTCTTTCTTTCTAGTGGGAACGTGACAAAATTCTTGTCCGAATTCGTATATTGAGCGTATACATTGATTTGGACGTGGGGTGGCGCCCCATCGTGCATTTTAATTATATAACCATATTTTAACTATATCGCGGCGACCTTAAAGTAGTAATTCCAGCAGGTCTTGCAAGTTGTCACGAAGAAATGTCAAATCAGTTTTACCGGTCGGCTTCACTATCCCGGCCCACACATTATCACGAAACTTTCTTTGAAAATGACTCACATCAACCATCACATCTCATATCAAACCACTCGGATGCCGTAACGAATACTGAACTGTCATTATTAGTTGTTTAACAATAAGCAATCAATAATTTAATGCAGATAATAAACTGGCATTTTCAGCTCGGTCGTTATCTTGATAGCTTTTTTTGCAATTTTTACTGTTGTGAAATTTTCGGGAAACCTTGGAGTAAAAATGACACCAGTGACACTGATTATTAAATTAATTTCCGATTATCTATGAAACCATTACAGATAGGACCCTGCGTCATTAAACATTTTTATTTTTTTATCCATGGCCGATACGTGGGTGAAATTTCTGACAACTCATCGATGACACCCTGTATTATGTAATTTAAAGTAGTATCTTCGTGAATATAATACATAGAACATTGAAATGAGGACATGAAATAAGCAAACAAATGTGGTTATTTCGCTAGAAACCTCAGCCTTTGTACTTCCGAAGGTGGATGCATCAAAGATGAATAATTTCGATAATATACATATATGTTCCATTGCGGTATATCTGTATTTCTCTCATCGCATGTGTTTTCAATACAAAATTGGTTTCTCAATACAAGCGATATTGTATTAATTTTACACAATATTTCGTTTCTTCCTTGGGACCTACATTATGAAATGAAATTTGCTCTAAAAACAAACTCGAGGACCTTTATTACGATGAGTGGTAAATAGATATCCACTCCCTACTATTACTAATAAATTAATTATTAAAGATAAAAGATTCGTTCTCGGAATTCAAGTTCATCATCTACACGCATGGTGAATCTTAACGGACGAAATTTATTAATTTATATTTGAAATAGAAGAGGCATACGACCTCTGCATCATAAACTTACTCATGTCTTTTCCCAGCAGCCAAGTTTATTTATTTCATATTATTACAAATATTTTGAGAACATTGAATCTTTTTTGAATATTTAATTATACTAGTGATTCCCGTCACCCGAAATTCGAGTGAAATAAATATATACATAGAAGTCCCGAAATGAAATGGCATATTAAAAGAATGATGCAAATTCAGCATTCTAATCCGAACAGATTTCGTGCGTGCATCAACGTGCTCTTTGCCTCCAGTAGTTCGTCAGTTTCTTACTCAGACGACCCACGCTGGTTCAAGTCGGTGACTGTTATGGACAAGTGTGCGCCGAATAGAAAATGCAAATAATCAATGAACCAATTTTTTTTAAATTAAAAGTAATCTACTGGTGTATTTAACAATTAAACAATTATAAAAATCGGTGTAGTACATACGGTTTTATTTAATACCGCCCAATTCATGTTCAAGTTACAGTTTTAATAATAATAATATGATGTTGTATAGTTTTATGTATAGGTACTGTTACATTTTAAAATCCGCGCGCCACCTAGACACACGCGCATAGGTCATCAGGTGACATCTGCAAAAACAAGTAGCGGGCTGGTACTGGCTGCGATATTAAAAAATATTGCAATTTGTAGTAAATTGTAATCGGTTATTTGGTCGGATTTGAGTACCGGGAAATGCGTGAAACTAGGAAAGAGGGTAAGACCAAGACGCTTTTTATACTGTGCAGATTTAATTGTTCCCCAACCAATTTAGGAAGCACCACCCGCCAGTTAAGAACGACCGCTTTTCCCTTCTTCCGTTGTTTTGTTCCCGTTGGTTTAGATTAGATTAGATTAGGTGTTGAGGGGTGTGAGGGAATTGGTTCCCCTCTTTGACACTTAGACCACACCGCAGGCCCTTTGTGTCACCCCCTCGTGTCCCTCATTCATGTCTCTCATCCAGCCATCCGACATAATCGAAAAATGTTAGGATGGTTACAGGCGAGGTACACCTCAAGTTGGCTCAGCTGGGCCACCCTGTCGAGCTAGCTCCTCGAACCTTACCTTAGCTCTTAGCCTTAGCTCAACGACATTGTTTAGTGCTATTCTCGACAGTGCCAGATGGCAGTCATGTACTACTTGAGAGGTAATTCTGTTACTGGACAGAGCTCGCAGAGCTGCTCGACTGTCGCTGAAGAAGCATATCGTTTTTCCACTGATATTGCGCCCAGTGATTTCTGTGGCACCCCTAAGAATGGCCGCGATCAATCTCCTTCTGGAAAACATGGGCACATTCCCCTAGGGTTGAGCTGAGATTGTAGTTCATTTCAGGGATCTGAATTCCCGCTCAACAGCCTGCTTTCGTTTTTGATCCATCCGTGAAGATTGAAATGTCAAACTTCGGATGTTCTCCTGTATTCGTATGCACTGCATAGGATTTGTCGAAAGCATATTGAGGACAGATACGGTCCGGTCCCGCACCCAAGAGAGATACTCTGTGGCTCAGGATGCGGGCGTGCTGATTTACCAGCTTTCCAAAGGTTACCTTCCCGCAGCCTGCGAGCGGAGGCAAGTGCCATGTCCTCCACGAAGAGATCGATGGGAGGCAGACACAAGATACCCTCCAGAGCTGCGGTTGGGGTGGTTCTCATGGCACCCGTCACAGCGACACATGCCATCCGTTGGATGCGTCCGAGGAGTGCCATCGTTGTTTCTTGTCCGGCTCTTTACCACCAGACAATTTCTCCGTAGTTCAGCATTGGTCTGATAACGGCCGTGTAGAGCCTACCCTCTGGGTGTTAAACCCCAGGACCTTCCCACCGTTTTCCTACATTGCGACAGCGCGACGCTAGCTTTGTCTATTTTGCTCTCCAGGTGCTTTTTCCAAGACAGCTTATGATCCCACATAACGCCCAGGTACTTCACATCCTGCGAGAGTTTCAGCTTAACGTCGTTGAGGGAGGACAGCCTTAGCTGTCCCATCTTCCTTCTGTTCGTGAAGAAGGCTAGCTCTGACTTTTGTGGATTCACAGCCAGAGCCTCCTTCTTACACCATTTTTGTACCAGGCAGAGTGTTGTCTATAGTACATTTTTGTACTTACCAGTAAGCAGTATGACCAGGTCATCTGCGTATCCGATAGTGTAGAATCCCGCCTCGTCGAGTGTGCCTAGAAGGTCGTCCACTACAATGTCCGCTACACTGACCTGTACAGTTCTGCACTCCAGCACCCGCTGTTCCTGAGACATCGCGGTTCTGTAGTGCTAGTCCGACACTATCGAAAGTGGTCTTGTCAAATGCCCCCTCGATGTCGATGAATACTCCTAAGGAGTATAGTTTGCGCTTCAGGGCTCCCTCAATCCGCCCCACCACCTCATGAAGTGCGGACTCGGTAGATTTCCCCGGAACATATTATGCATGTTGATTGGGGTGTAATGGTTTGGCCCTTATCACCCCATCCCTTATTTGGTAGTCGCACAGTCTCTCCAAGATTTTTAGCGAAAACGATGTGAGACTTATGGGACGGAAAGATTTCGGAATAGAGTAATCTCCTCGCCCTGGTTTGGGAATAAAGACAACTCTCCGTCCACGCCCGGTGATTTGAAGGATTTGAAAGTTCTTATAGCTCATTCTACGCTAGTGTGGTTCATAATCTGCGCAGCCTCAGCCTAGTCCTCCAGGGAGGGGGTTTTCGGCCAGCTTTGGATCGGATTCCCATCCGTTGTCACCACACAGCCCGGAAGATGTCCCGGAACCTTTGACAGGATTTTCTGCTTAGAACAAACGTCTTTTTTATGTTGCCGCTGGTATTCTTTAAATTCGTCCCAGTCGGCTGCATTTTTGGTCATCTTGGCCTTATTGAATAGCTTGCGCAGATAGGCTCTTCCCCTTTGCAGTTCCTTACACCACCATGTGGTGTTGTGGCCCTGGCGGGTGCTCCATCTCAGCGGACAAGGTTGCTCATAAGACGTCATCAGCGACCTAGTAAGGTTAGTGACTGCCCTCTCCAGTTCTCTGGCCGTCTTAAGATCGTTAGAGATATTGAGCCGACCCCTGACATTTAATAGGTTTTCTAGAAATAGATCCCTGTTAGTTTGTTTTGGGTTTCTGTACGGCTTCGGTAACATCTCTTTTGCTTCTAACGAAAAAGTTATCCATCTGTGGTCTGACATGGTCACTTGCGATGATACTTGCCAGTCCCTTATCTGTTTGGAAATCTCTTGTGTCGCGAGGTTGATGTCTATCACAGTCTGACACCTCAAGGTGATAAACGTAGGTCCGCTCCCTCGATTGAGTATTTCTAACTTTGTGCTCGTAAGGTATTTGAGCAGTGCTGTTCCTCTGCTGTTGCAGTCACCGCTCCTTCATACGATGTGGTGTGCGTTGGCGTCGCATCTAACAATGAGCCAGCTTCCTAGAAGGGGGTGGCTACCTTTATTACGTTCCTTTCCAATGTCCAGGTTGACCTGCACAACCGCGACATCTCGGTTCTGGGTCTATTTTTGAGGGAAACCACGTAAGTGGTCCCGGACGATTTGTCGCCCATGCCACAAACTTGGTTGCCTACGCATCACGACTTAGGGTGACCGCCGCCTTCCGACAACGGTGCAGGTTTGCTTAAATTAGTGTTAGTCCTTTTCCCATTAGGTAAGTAAGTAAGTAAGTAGTATATATATTTATTACCTTTACAGGTTTATAAAGTATCCGATCCTTTTCTCATAACTCAAATAAAATAAAATATAATATAATAATTAAAACTAAATAAATCAATAATTCAACCCAATAACTAGCAGCTTTTATCCCTTCCCACTTATTGTCCCTCTTCTCCACTCAACCTTCTTTATCCATTCGATCCCTCTTCCATCCTCATTCAAAATTTCTTCTCTACTCTCATCTCTCCCTCTCAATTCTACGCATTCCTTCAACAAATGCTCTATCGTCTCCTTTTTTTCTCCACACATCCTACATACTCTATTATTATCCTCACTCCAATATTTATTCTCTCTCTCCTCATTTCCACATCTAAATCTTGCTATTATCACTCTCTCTTTTCTACTCTCTCTTTTCTACTCTCTCTTCCTAGGTACTTTGGCATTTTTTCCGTTATTATTTTTTCATACTTCCCATTGTACCTAGACTCCCTAATTCTCGTTCTTCTTTCCTGCACTTGCACATCTCTATCTCTCTGCACTAATTCATCTGTCATTACTCTGCCTCTCTCACGCATTCTACGCGCCTGCATACTCGTTTCTTTCGAAATATGCCTCCCTCTCTTTCCATATCCCCTTTCCTATTTCTTTCCTTTTTTTCTTTCAAACACTCTTGCAAAATTCTACACTCTCCTCTGTCTATCACTCTCTCCTCAAATCTTATTGCTCTTTTTCCTGCTTCTATTCTTATTCCATCTCTCTTTGTTTCCTCCATCACTATATAACCCGGTGTCTCTATCTCTACCCGTAGCACCCATTTCATATATTTTCCTTGCACCCCTTCCAATCCTTCTTGCTCTCTCCATTCCCATATTTCCGCTCCATACTTCATCACGCTTTTCACCAAATTATCAAACATCATTACTCTCCTTCTAAAATTATGTCCAAATTTTCTCTCTCCTATTCCCCATACAGCTCCTATTATCTTATTTGCTTTTTTCACTAACTCTTTCTCATGTGCTGTTGCTGTGTTTCTTTCGTTCATCACATAACCTAAATACTTAAATTCTTTCACTTCTTCAATTTTCTCTTTCTCCCATCTCCACTCATTTACTTTTCTCCTACCACCCCCTTTTCTGAACACCATCATCTTGGATTTCTCTACATTCACCGTCAACTTTTTTCTCCTCATATATTTCTCCATGTTTCCTATCATTTCTTTCATACCTTTCTCCTCTCTCGCTAGCACCACCAAATCATCCGCATATGCTAAAGACCACACTTTTATCTCATTTTTTATCTCATTTTTATCAGTCCCTCTACCTCTCCTAAATCCCGCCTGTCCATCTGGTAACACCCCCCGCTCGACTTCAACCAGATCAGTAGGTAGCACATGTAATAATACATGTACTGAGTTATTTCTCGCTTTTTGAAGTCGGTTTCTGTTTTTTAAAAAGCTAATTATGTATTTTACAATTTTAAGTGATGGGTAGACCTAGTAAGGACGCTGCTCGAATGAGGAAACGACGGCTGGTTGAAAATGAAGATGACGCAAACTATAAAAAATTAAAACCAGAAATACTGAAACAATGATGAATTAATATTACTACCTGAAAAATCTAAGGCAATGATGACTCCCAGACGCTAAGACCTGCATAATTATTGAACGACTACATTGTTCACATACAAGTTCATAGTAATTATAAAATGTGAGGATTTCGCCCGATTCCCATGCGATCACCTCATCATGTCCGGACTTGCTGACAATGGGACTACCTCCGGAGTATACCCTTTCAAATAAAAGAAGAATTTTCAAAATCGATCCACAATTGACGAAGCAATCGGTGAACATACATAAAAGGAAAAAAAAAAACATACATACAGCCGAACATAGAACTTCCTCCTTTTTTGAAGTCGGTAAAAATAGTTTGAATTGATTTAGGGGCGACAAGAAAACGTCATAAAAATTCCACAAACGAGAAAATCATAGGGTTGTACATATTATTATTTAATTCTTCATAATATGAATTTCCATTTTTTCTTTTTTTTTCCATTAATAGTTTATATTTTTATAGTATTATCCTTTAATATAATGAAGTCCGTTTAATTATAGAGCACTCCAATAACAGATATTTATCATTTACTAGCAATTACCTGCGGATTTGCCCGCGTAAATTGGGGTGGGCTTTACTCGCGTAAATATTTGGAATTGGTACAACAGTTTTTAATTAAAAAACATAACAAAAAGTAAAAGAACAGAATTATTATTTGTAAAATCGTCAGACACGCCTCTATTTATTTTTAAAGAAAAAGCAAGAGCCTAATTTTCACGTACTGTTTGTTTCCCTCCCCTTTTTTCGCAGTTGGTATTTTCTTTAAATCGTCAAACACGGGATAAGTCTTGCTGTACATTTTTGCCCGCTGTTGAATGCAACTTTTTTATTTTTCGTTGAAATTTTGTGGGCATGTTGATAAAATATAGATCTTTGCAGCTACAGAGCGATTTTTTAAAATTTGTAAATTAAAAAAAAAAGATATTGCGGGAAAATGTACTTCGACCGACAGAAATGTACATGCCACTGGAGAACCCTCTTAAAAGGATAATCTAGATCACAATTTTTACCATTTTTTGTTTTCCAGTTATGAGAATTCTCAGGAAAACCACCCTCCCCATTTACTCACCTTTTTCGCGGTTTGTAAATTATTTTTTTCAAAATTGTCTAACATGAGTCTAGTAATTTTTAGAGTCCAAGTGACAATTCTCATGCCTGTAACATTGTCGATCTTCACGTTATAACAATTTTGAGAAAATTATCAAAAAGGGGTCGAGTTATTTTCAAAAGTGAGTTCGGGTACGAATTTTCACGTCTCTACCATTTTAAATTTTCAGGTTACGTGAAGCCTAGAGAAACTAATTAACCCCATTTTCACCCCCTTAGAATTGAATTTTTTTTTTAAATCTTTTCCTAGTGCGCCTATACGCCCTAAAGACTACGTCCCTACCAAATTTCACATTTCAAGACCCAACGGTCTGGGCTGTGCGTTGATCAGTGAGAAATCGGTTTCGCATTTATAACTTTGATAGCCTTTCATCAGTTATCTGTCAAAAGATGCCAAAATTATTAATTGGTTATTGAAATTGTGCTATGGTATGAATAAACAAGTTTTTGTCTTTTAGAAAACTTAAGGTAAGTTTTGAATTTTCGGTCATACCATACGTACCTACCCCGTGTTACAATGTTTTTTACAGAAATCGAAAATAGTGGGGCAACGCAAAATAGATATTACCTGGCTTTTTTTTTAACTATTGGGGGAAAAAAGTGTGCGGACCCATGTTGATAAAAGTGGGAAAAACCTTGGCCGAAAATGTTTATTTATGAGGGTGGAGGCACGTTTCCGTCGACGACGATTGCTGCGTGGGAGGGGGAAGGTCACGATGAGTGGTGGGAGAAAAGTGGATAGTCCGCTGAAAAGTTTTTTCAAAACAATTGTCTCCTTTATCGTACCATTTCGCGAAATTATGAATGGAATGAATGAACGAATCCAATCTAGATAATAAAATTAAGAAATAAAATACGGCGTTTGCATGCGTTGGAGTAGTGCTCCTCTGCCGGTTCCTCCACCACGTACATAACGATTCCCCTCATGCGATCATAACGCTCGAAAATTGTATACTCTCAGCAAAGGAGATATATTGGATGTGAAAATAAAAATACAAAATTGAGATAATATAGGCTCCGTGGTTCATATTTCAATAAAATTTGCTAATAATAATATTTTTCGTTGACCTAAATCTCCTAGCAACCGCCTTTGTGTGTATAATCTGATCTTAAAATTAAAATAATTTGGTGGCGGTTGTTTGACTATCAGCTTTGTATCTTTAACAGAGGTAACTAGTAAATAGACAACTTTAGTCGAGAAAGTAAAAAACAACTATTTAGAATAATATAAATACATAATATAATAACGTGTCGAATAGAGTGTGTTTAGACCAGAATTAAATCATATAATAATTATTGTTCGTGCATTTATTAGCACTACTGGGATTTTAGATGTCAAATGTACCTCGCATCAACTGAGCTTTGTAAACAATACTTGGCAAATCAATTATATTATTGCGTTTACTGAACACATGATGTGTTAATCATACCTCATTGAGAGAATCAATACTAGGCCATCATGATCTCCACTTAACGATTAAAGTTTGCCACGAGAGCGAGATAAACAAAAATTGAGCACAAGTTTCAAATTGCTGCTGCCGCTCATTTGTTTTCCCGGTTGTTATGATATAAAGTTAACATCTATAAACGCAGAATTAAGAAAATATTGACCAAATTATTCGACTGACGTCAGAAACAGACAACAGAGAACACAAAATGTTGATATAATAAATACTCACAGTTTGCCTATTTGTGAACCGTTGAAAGCCAAGTCTTCCACCACGGTGATTTCATTATAATTGAATGTTCTGAAATGGAACTGAAATATGTATCAAACAGATATATGGTGGACAACTTACACTTGTTCCGCTATAACTTTGACAGAATTACGACTTAATGTGCCTATTTTGTTGGAATCAAAGTCTCTGAAAATAAATGAAAATGTCAACTCTCAGGTATAAATTCAAAAATAAGTTATTGTGTGACTAGGGATTGTGTGTTTTAAGATAAAAATGCGCCGGCAATCATATCTACTTGTGGAAAAATGATATTATTAAAAAGGTAAATGTCACTTTTGTTGAAACTCCAAACTGAACTTGACTGCGGCTCATAGATTAAGAAATAAAAGTCAATTTAACCTACCACAATTTTTCTTGTTTGGTTTGGTTTAATCGAGAAGTTCTACTGAGCCCTTGGGACATGGCAAAATTGTATTTTTTTTTTATAAAAGCGTAAACAATACTTTTGTGATTTTCATGACTTGAAAGATACTCACAGTAACATTATAACGTTTTCAGGCGGAAGATGTGAAAAATCCGGCACCTCCAGAAGTCCAGTTTGGACAATTCTCCTGTAAAAAAAATATATAGAAGCAATGAACTGTATATACTGAAATCGTAGTAGCGTAAACCAAATATCGGAAACTTGTCACGAATAGAAAGGTGTTCCAACGATGAATTTTATATACACTTCCTCTTGAGAACATGCGTCATAAGCGTAATAAAATTTATGATCGATGGCTTTTCCATTAAATACGTGGATGCTACTCGTGGTGATATTTGTTTTTATTGGGAATGAGAGTTACGAGCGATTTCAAACTACACAATAAAATTAGAGCTTATTCAAGGGGTGCAAAGTTTAATTGCACATAAAAAACGTAATTAACTGTTGGGAGAATGTCTGTTGCATTTAAACATATTTCAGTGTGTGCTATTTTTTTATACTTACCATACAGATATTTGCGATATCTACATCATTTTTAATTTGTAGATTTGGAATTAAAAAAAAGAGGAGGGTATAGTGGCCCCAAACGATATTGTGCATTGAAGCTATCTAGACTACCAGCAATGTAGTAAGCTTTGTTTCTATGCTTTAAACCAGTTTGCTAAGGTAATTCAGTCACTGAGTGATTTCTCGTAAGGCTTTTTTTTTTGGTATTATTTTTAACATTTACCATTGATTTAAACTTTTTGTAGTTCATTTGTTGTTATTACCATTATTATTATTCATTATGTGTTATCACTGTTGGATGAATATAATAAATAAAATAACACTATCACGTCAATAAATACTCGAATGTGGACACTTAACACGCAAGAAAAACACTAAGACACAATGAAAAAAAATTCTAACACTAAGACGCACTGAAAAAATTAAAACTTAATTAATTAAGCCAACTATCTTAATTAGCCGCTCAATTAACAGCCTAGCCTTTTTACTAAACGGCGCCGTTCAACTATCGGCCTGAACGAGATTCAGCCGTATAGCGTCTAATACAACATTTAATTAACTGGCTGGCTGATGCTTAGGCCATTCATACAATAGGGTGACCATGTGACAAAAAAAGATAAAATGTCTGACATTAGAGGACTAAGTGACACTAGTGACAGATGAATTTGACAGGTGACATCTTCATGACATAATCCACGGAAGTTGCTGTCTGTAAAAACCAAAACCAGTTTCGTATTCAGATTTTTTTCAATTCTGAGGTCTACTCTGTTGAAAGCGTGCCACAAAGAAAACAAAATATAGCCTCAGGCCCGCCTTAGAAATCTTACCCATAATATATCTACAAGAACTAATAATATTTTTTTACACAATTATGAAAATAATACTATAACGGCAATAGAAATTTTAGTGATGGTTGTTTAATTAAGTTCCATCCAAAAGACTTAATTTTGAATTCCCTCTACTTTAAATAACTCTAGCAGAGTAAAAAGTAAGTTGCTAAATAAATTCAATTTTAATCAAAGTATCAGACAGACCAAAAAGAAATTTAAAATTCACATCGGACGCAGGCTATTGATTTATTAATTATACACAAACATGTTACAAGCATACTCTAGAGGAAAGTAGTGGAGAAGTTTAAATTATACGGTCCTAGAAGCTTGCTTGCATTTTCGTGTAAATAAGGAAGTCAACTATTCTTCAATCTTCAAAAAAATAATTTGGCTATAATGTTTTTAAAAGTAAAGAGCGATTTAGTTGCCCAACTTAAGAGTGCTGGTTTTTTATTGTATAAATTGCGTGGAAAACAATTTGACGTCAGACAGCATGTGATATTAATAAAAAATAGTTTGTGTTTGTGGACCTATTATTGGTTTTCAGTGTAAGGGATTACTGCTGTTAACTTCATTATTTACAAAATAAATCCCTAACAAACGCTAAAAATTGACTTTTCTAATGCCAACGCGTTCTGAGAACAATTTAGTCATTTAAGGTAAATTTTCATCCTACAAGATACAAAGTTTGAAGGTTTTGGTAGGCTTAGTTTAAATTTTGCGCCACTTGTAAAAAAAACATTGTAGGCCTGTTTCTTTCATTCTTTTCAAAACAATTACGAATTGGTAAAATTTAAATTTCGCAGGTTTTCAATTTCCGAATTTGACGTTTCGTTGACGTTCGTGGCATTTCATGTTCAAAAATATTACTATTATTAGAACAATCTGTATATGATTGCTAATAATTTTAAATTGTGAAGGTATCGTGTGGCTGTCGTTTTGATATCTTTCAAAATAAGGGCGTTACACACTCCACACACTTCTGGGATACCCGGTATGTCATTTTCCTTACATGTTTTAAATGGTGAGGTTATAAAAAATCATTTAAGCTGACAGTTGTTTGTGCCAATTCTTGGAATCGGATTTATTAAATTTTAAATTATTTTCGTGGAAATTACAATGAATAAATTCTTAGTATTTGCTTAAGAGGGTTCTCCAGTGGCAGGTAGATTTCTGCCGGTCGAAGTACATTTTCCCGCAATATCTTTTTTTTAAATTACAAATTTCAAAAAATCGCTCTGTAGCTGCAAAGATTTATATTTTATCAACACGCCCACAAAATTTCAACGAAAAATCTTCAAAAATAAAAAAGTTATATTCAACGGCGCGCAAAAATGTACAGCAATGTGCGGCATTGAATGTAACTTTTTTATTTTTGAAGATTTTTAATTGAAATTTTGTGGGCGTGTTGATAAAATATAGATCTTTGCAGCTACAGAGCGATTTTTTGAAATTTGTAAATTTAATTAAGATATTGCGGGAAAATGTACTTCGGCCGGCAGAAATGTACATGTCACTGGAGAACTCTCTTAAGAATCGATCACAGTTCATTTTTTAGCGGCCGGCGCGACACAACTGATAACTAAAATTTACTATCGACAAATTTTTTGTCCCAAAAAAGTTAGAAGGTGCAAAAACTCTCTCATGGCTTCAAGTTCAATTTAGTCATAAGCGGAGGGTGAAATAAGGGGTCAGAAAAATGTTCAAAAAAATTGCGGATTTCAGCAAAGTGGCAAATAGAAAAAAAATCATTTTGACGAGTTCTACTTGTGGTTAAATTTTCTGCTAGGACTTCCATAACACCCTGTATGTGAAAATGCGTAACGATGGAGAGATCCGGGGCCGACTGCACGTACGAGCAACAATTATTGTATAAATGAGTGATCTGGACAAACCAGTTATTATAGCCATGAAAAGAGCCTCGCTTTCCTCGGTGCGACTATCACGATGATCGTTTAATGATAAATTTATCCAATATTTATTCAAATATGTATTACTAACTCATACTTATTTTAGTAATACCTAAGTTTCTATTAAAATTTAAATATATCTATGTCAAACTCCACAAACTTTAATAACTGAAAGATTACTAATGGTACATGTTTCGGCAGAATACTTCTGCCATCATCAGCCCTAATTTAACAAGAGATTAATGATACAATTGATGAATTACAAGAGGGGTTCTTACCTTAAAGAATATAAAAAATTATGACATTGACGTAATTTTGAATTAAATTTGACGTTTTCAAAGGGTTACATGATTTTTAAAAGATTTCGTAAAAACAACATTTTATAAATGTAAAAATTAAAAATGGATCAAAGAGAATCTGGTAAGTTTGTTTGAGTGAAAAATTAAAATAGTGAATTAATAATGGGATTATTGAAGTTATTCTGTTCATTTAAACAAGATCTGTTTTCCAGTTTCAAGGCTTTCCTTATTTCCAAAGTCTCGAGAAAATCTAATTTCCGGCCTTTATTGCATTTATGAATCAATTTGGAATTTGATGGTGAAAAACTAATCTAATACAAGAGGGTAACCCTTTGAAAACGTCAAATTTAATTCAAAATTACGTCAATGTCATAATTTTTTATATTCTTTAAGGTAAGAACCCCTCTTGTAATTCATCAATTGTATCATTAATCTCTTGTTAAATTAGGGCTGATGATGGCAGAAGTATTCTGCCGAAACATGTACCATTAGTAATCTTTCAGTTATTAAAGTTTGTGGAGTTTGACATAGATATATTTAAATTTTAATTTAAATTTACTCCACTTGGATTTAAGGACATTCTTCTTGTTTATAAATATGGCTAGTCGGCCTAATAATGTTCGTAATTATGAGAAATTAATGATCAAGAGAAGATTCACCCTTTTAAAAATCTGGTTCCTTCAAAATTGCCTCAAGCTTCAGATCACCCCAAAATTTATCTCTATAAGGACTGGAATCAAAAACCACATATCTTGGAAGATTAAACGACAGGCGGAGAGAAACTGGATCAAAGAATGCATCAAAGAACATTATCGCCACCTCAACATCGTGAATAGAGACCTCAAATGGCTTTACTTTGAAATCAATTTCTCCCTGGACCACCTACAGTTCGACTATGTGGACAGACTTATTAGAGATAGATTACAAGACTTAGCACATAGGAAATACGAGAATCTAGTAAGAAAGTTAGATCACCTTTGCTTTGAACAATTAAACATGCCATTTAAAGATAAGAGGTCCATCTTAGACCATCATGTAGAATCTTTACCTATTCAAAGTAGTCAAGCTATAGATCATAAATTTCACAATAGAGTTTTAAATGACAGTAATACCTTATTTTCAGAGTCTGAAATTAATTTTCTTTCCAAAGGCCTTAAATACAATGTCCAACCATTAAATATCCAACACGTAAAAGAAACACTTGCAGTTGAAACAGAAATAATCACCAATCATTATAATACACCATTGATACCCGATACCATTCCATCACTAATAACTACATTAACTACCTTATCTAAAGACAATATCACAAAGAACATTTCAGATTCAAACATGATTAAAAGCTTAAAAACAAAAATTAAAGAAAACAACATTTGTATTAGTAAAGCTGACAAGGGTAATTGTTTGGTAATACTTAACAAACAAGATTACTTAAACAAAGTAGAGAATTTCTTAAAATCTGGTGACTTTACAAAACTCAAAAAAGATCCTACTTCAAAATTTGTTTCCAACCTTAAATCTACGCTCAAAGACGTTTCAGAAACTATTAAATATTTTGACCCAAAAGCTTTCACACTAATACCCATGAATCCTTGCATACCTAGACTATACGGTCTACCTAAAATACATAAAACTCAACCTTTTCCCATTAGACCAGTAGTTTCGTTTGTTAATTCACCTGTATCAATACTTTCAAAATGGCTTAATACAATTCTTAGACAACATTTAGATTTTAATAACAAATTTGCAATAAAAAACTCAATAGATCTTTGCTCCAAAATTAGAAATTTCCAAATTCCATCAGACACTAGACTTGTTTCATTTGACGTAGTTAATTTATTCCCCAGCATCCCACCCAAATCTTGCTTATTAATTTTAAAAAACCTACTATTTAATTCTAATATGCCAACCATACATGCACTAAATTTACATTCACTTTGTGAGACTGTCCTAGATCAAAATTTCTTTCAATTTAATAATAATTTTTATTCACAAGACTCAGGCTTAGCAATGGGCTCTAATTTGTCACCTCTTTTAGCAGAAATATTCATGAATAACTTGGAAGATCAGTTTTTAACTTCTTCACCTTTTAAAGATCATTTTCTCTTTTGGTACAGATATGTAGATGACATAATTGTTTTATTCAAAGGATCTGATTCTGAACTTGATAACGCACTCAGCAACTTAAATTCTTTAAACCAATCCATTAAATTCACCGTTGAAATTGAAATCAATTCCCAAATCCCCTTTTTAGACTTGTTAATCACTAGAAATAATAATACTTTTGAATTTGACATTTATAGAAAACCTAGTATCACAGATTGCGTAATACCTTTTGACTCTTGTCACCCTGTTTCCCATAAATTTGCAGCTTTTCATTCTTTTTTCCACCGATTATTTTCTATACCACTATCAGATTCATCTTTTCAAACAGAACTTAATAACATTAAACAAATCGCTTCAAATAATGGATATTCTTTAAAAACTATAAATAAATTATACTATAGATACTGTAACAAATTCAAATACACACACTACTTGGTTCAAAATCCTTCAGAAACAATTTCCTTTTCAAATTCATTAACATATTTTGGCGTCGTCTCAGAGAAATGTTCTAAAATACTTAAGAAAAACGGTTTTAAAGTTTCATTTAAAACAGATAACAACTTATCCAGATTTTTTATTAAAAATAAAGATCCATTAGATTACAAATCATCATCAGGTGTATACAAATTAAGCTGCTCTACTTGTGAGTCATTCTACATAGGTCAGACAGGTCGCAAAATATCAGACCGTATTAAAGAACATTTCAGGCACATCTATAACAACACAGATCTTGATCCTCCACCATCAACACCTTCTTCTTTCGCCAATCATATATTAATAACGAAACATAGTTTTTCACCATCAAATTCCAAATTGATTCATAAATGCAATAAAGGCCGGAAATTAGATTTTCTCGAGACTTTGGAAATAAGGAAAGCCTTGAAACTGGAAAACAGATCTTGTTTAAATGAACAGAATAACTTCAATAATCCCATTATTAATTCACTATTTTAATTTTTCACTCAAACAAACTTACCAGATTCTCTTTGATCCATTTTTAATTTTTACATTTATAAAATGTTGTTTTTACGAAATCTTTTAAAAATCATGTAACCCTTTGAAAACGTCAAATTTAATTCAAAATTACGTCAATGTCATAATTTTTTATATTCTTTAAGGTAAGAACCCCTCTTGTAATTCATCAATTGTATCATTAATCTCTTGTTAAATTAGGGCTGATGATGGCAGAAGTATTCTGCCGAAACATGTACCATTAGTAATCTTTCAGTTATTAAAGTTTGTGGAGTTTGACATAGATATATTTAAATTTTAATTTAAATTTACTCCACTTGGATTTAAGGACATTCTTCTTGTTTCTAAGTTTCTATGTCTACAGATTAATGTGTCATGTGTGTAAATAATAGTAAATTATTTAATGAGCATATAATGGCACCGTGGTTATTATACACGAGAATGGAAATTAAAATACGAGCCGCAGGCGAGGATGTTAACCATTCGAGTGTATAATAGCCACCATTATATGCGAGTGAAATACGACGTTTTATCTGCAACTGTACTTTTAGAAATGTCAATATTCATTATTTCATGGCTAGTTAATAATAATTCTTAAAAACCGAGCCTGGCTGTCTGTGTTTAATAGACCTAGTTAAATATTCATAGTTAGTATAATACGTTAATTATTTATTAATCAGTTGTAGATAATAGTATATAACCTTGGTTACGGTTGCAAAGTAACTGTTTGTCCATTTGATAATTTGGGTGCGCAAAGTTTACTTGTCGCACGCAAATTATTCTTTGCACACGCAAAATCAAATAAACAAACTACTGAAAACTGAATTTGCCCCTGGACTCCAATTCTATATTGGGATTTATTCCACATTCGCAATAAAAAATATACTATTGTGCAACTAGTGCGGCAAGTTGTCGATTGCCCACGAAAGCGAAGTCCAGATACAAATTCAGTTTTCAGTAGTTTGTTTATCTGAATTTGCGTGTGCAAAGAATAATTTGCGTGCGACAAGTAAACTTTGCGCACCCAAATTATCAAATGAGTAAACAGTTACTTTGCAACCGTAACCAAGGTTGCAAAGATACTATTTATCTGCATGAGCAATGAAAATAATATAATAACATTAATTTATGTTAACAATAAGTCCTTTAGTAAATGTAAATTCCAACGTTGAGTGTAGAGTCAGAATGCATATTTATATTTAAAATAAATTTTACTAATTAAAACACATTTAAGAAAAAGAGACGCATTATTATTGAAGACAAACTTATTTGTGTACGATTTTGCAACAACTAAATAACTCAAGTCTTTTAGATCTGTTAAAGCAAATTTTAGACATTAATAGATAACCTAATGTATTGTAGACGAGGTTATACGAATTTTTATCTTGGATCTCATCTTTATTCTGTTATTGCTACGGACGAATAAAACTTGCTGAAATTCACTTAAGTAAAATGCTTTGTGAAACCAACGTGTCGTTGAACCTTGGCATCAGCGGTAAAACAGGTCGCGTGTTTCATAAAACTTATTGTGTGTACAAAGCAAGCTTTTAATCACCAACAACCAACAAATTAACACCAACCTGGCGCCACAATGTCTTCATAATTTGTGGTAACGTTTTTAATATGATCCTCAGTCAAGGTTGTTAGAAATGAAAAATTTGCCCGGCGCATCCACCATAATTTAAAATTACAAGGGTCTGACGGAGTCATTAGATGTGATAGAGCGTTGTACTTACAAAGAATAGAATTTCGTCGAAGTGACGCCCAAGAGTAGACCGTGTAGGAACATGAGTCGAGGGGCGTTTGATATGTACCTGCAAGAATATTTTGTTAATTCGTTGTTTGTTTAACTTTTTCTGTACTTACAGTGTTCTTAAGTTCGGTATATCTGCAAATGTTCCATCTTCAATCACTCGCAGGTACGGTATATTGGCTAGCACCCTACAATATTTTATATGTTTACAATAATGTTATACGACATGGAAAAATTTGTGTTGTAAGGGAGGATGCGGCCTCCTTAATTTTCGAACATCCGGTTTAGGTTAATTTTGTTTGGGTAAAAAGCTCACGTAGACTGTAACAAAGACTGTATACTTTAAAATATTGATGGTTTATCGTTCACTGTTGGTTTTGAAGAAAATTTAACGAAATTAGTTCGTTAACTGGATAATGACTACATCTATGCAAAAGCGTTTTGTTTGAAAATCTCGTTGAAACTCTTTGTTTATAGGAAGTAAATTTTCCACAAATTTAAATTTAGTAGTACATATAAATACCGTGCGATCATTTAAATTATAAATTAGAGTAGGCTGTGAAATTTAAATTAGGTTGGCACTACTAATCGTTCCCTCTGATCTGATAAAATTTGAATGTCAAAGTGACAAAATGTTTAAATTAGAGCATAAAATTTTTCTTACTGAAAATTATTTTTAAGAACGCTGAATGGCAACAGAATCATAAATGAACAGAATAGTAAATGGAATTATTCTATAGAAGGCTGTGATAATGATTTTCGAAATGCCTAACCCAATTTCCAGCAGATTTTTAAAAATTGTTCTAACAAATTAGAAATGTGTGGCAAGATTTCGTGATGTTGACTGTTGGTCAAGAAAAAGAACTCCCGGGGTTGCAGCAGTCAGTTTTTATTTTTAAATTTTGCATCTTTAACGACAAAAGGGCTTTATTTGTATTGAGTGAGGCGAGATACATAGTTGACCACAGAATTTTAAGTGAGTAGAAGAAATTATTCGGTGGAAAACTTTGGTGCATTTTTAGGTTAGGTGACTAGACTAGACAAATTTATTATAACTGTGTCTTATTCACAGTATGTTGAAGATTGATCACTGAGAAGGTAAGTGCTCACCCTTTATCTGATTTTTGATTTATATAACATACTTTTATAGAATTTTTCTGCTCCTACCTGCAAACATTTCTATTCCGAGAAGGATGGTTGTACATTTTTCTGATTCCCAAAAGACCCCAAAGAATATCGAAAATCATTAAAACAGCGTTCTGTAGAATAATTCCATTCACCATTCTGTTGCCGTTCAGCGTTCTTAAAATAATTTTCAGTAAGAAAAATTGTGTGGTCTAATTGAAATATTTTGTCACTTTGACATTCAAATTTTAAATCAAATTGTCAAAAGTTAGTAGTGCCAACCTAATTTAAATTTCACAGCGTACTCTAATTTATAATTTAAATGATCGCACCGTATACTGATACTTGCACTTTTTAATTTCTTTCACAGCGTAAAGTAAATTTTCTGTCACATCAGAATATGGTGGTTATTGTTACATTACATTATCACAATATGTGTAAAATATGTTCAGTACATTCCAAACAGATTAACTAAGGCCCATATTTATATAAAATAAAATAAAATATCGAAAGTTACTTACACATCTGTGAGATTCCCTCTGTAGGGTTGAAATCCGTCTTTCTTTATATGCGTTATATCCGAGTCGGTGATGACAATCTTCGTTAAGGTTTTGTTAAGGTAACTGGGAATTTCCGTTATTTTCTTTCCAGAACATCTGCATTCTATATCAAACTCGTTTTCTGTCGTATTATACCACTCACAAATACAAGGGTCAGTCTCACGTATGGGTTCCACTTTTGATACAAAAGCAGTTTCGTGTGGGAGTCTTGATTTCATAATATCTTCTGCATTCAATACAGGTACGAGCACTAGGATGAGAACAGATAAGATCATGATCTGAAACAAAATATGTTTTTGAAGTGAAACTTCTTTACTCGCACCTCGTACAAATGTTTGCTTGGGAGTGAATGAGTTTGGGTGATCAAGCTCGTGATTGAAAACATTAGATTTGACAGACATGTCACACTGTCCACCATAGACACCATCAGGTACTAGTCATCAGATGGGCTTGAAATTAAATGAGCAGACAAAGTACATGTACTTGTAGGGAGAAAATACCAAAACTGCGAATTAAGTATATACAATCAAAAGCGACCGAAGAGAATATAAGTTCAACGTCAACACGTTCAAGTACTTGGGGTGAGTTTACAGAACACCGGAATGCAGTTGTAAGATTCAATGGATACTTATCCAAACCGGGTAATCTTTGCGCTTAAAAAATAGTGAGCAATAAGAAAGTCTCAAGAAATTTATAGTTGTAAATCTACAAATCGATAATAATCATACCCAACATCATAATTGAAAGTAATAGGCACGGTGGAGTCTATTGAACATATGGAAGCCTAAGTCGATGAAAGACTGAATAAAACTCGATGAAAGATGGGAACGATGAATAAACAAGGAGCTTTTAGTCAACTGCACAGCAAAAATTGACTGGCGATATATGAGAAAATTACGACTCAAAATATATGGAATGAAGAGGTTTTGAAAGATGTGGAAAGAATGGGAGTACGTGGCGAGGAAGAGGATAGAGAACAATAAAGGAGAACAATCCTCGAGGTCTTCGACCCACTAGATTCTTACTGCTCACATGCGTCTTGTGTTTAAACTTTCACTACTGCCAATAGAAAAAAAAGTTTAAATATGATCCCTAAAAGAGTTTTCGGTCTTGTGGTCTTAAGCACACCCACAATGTTTTTTATTACTTTCTGCTTGTAGGTAGTATCAAATCTGTTAATTTTTTTAAAATTTCAAAAATATCAATGTAGGCTTGATGGTATTTACTAAAAATATGTCTTTGATTAGCCAGACTTACACGCACATGTCAAGGATCCAATCTGATAGTAAGTATAGATGACTTTCGGATTTGTTAAATAACTAACTTGAATAATGTTATGAATATGTTAAGTTTTGCATTGAGCAAATCATTACCTATTGGTTTTGTGAATTACATAATGGAGAAAGTAGTATATAAATAAATCTATATACATTTATTTCCGCATATGCATTTAACTTGACATTTGTCGAACCTAACCTGAAAGTTTGCGTCAACGAATATAAAAAGTGCTGTACAATACTCGTGCGCTGTCACTTTTTAGGGGCTCGCGCTCATTGCAACACCCGGCGTCCGTCTCGTGCTTTGCCTCAGAAAAGTGTAATTAACCAATAATAATTTGTGGTCGATACAAGATATTAAGTGTTTACCATTTGTGAGGAAATTATAATCATCGGACATATTACGTTTTAAGAAAATGTAAAAAATATCACCTATGATAATCGTCTTCTCTAAAGTAACGAATCTAAGATGTGTTTAGAGAATGAAAGACGCGAAATATAGTGAAAATTTATGTTGATGATAAATATTGTAAAGAAATCAGTTTTCTGAATGTGATATTTTAAATTTTAGCAAAAAGAAGCGTGAAAATCGTGGAGGCGCAATTAAAAAAAAAAAACATCGGAAAACGTACGGAAGTGCTATTGGTTCATTTTGTGAGTCCTTTTCATCAGTGCCATATCGTATACTGACAAGTAAGGAAACTCGGATGTGTTTAGAGGAAAAATTAAAACAATGCGAAAAATTGTGGAAACGCATATTGATGAAAAAAATAGTAAACAAGTCACTACTTTGAATGTGATAATTTGTCATTATTTGCTGAATTGCTTACATGATGTTATTGTCGAATTCCCACAAGTAACGTCCCCCATAACTGTGTAAACGAAAAATGAAAAAGGCGTAAAAAACGGTGAAGGCATAATAGAAGAAAAATTGTAAAAATTCTGCTGCCCATATACTTGAAATGAGATAGGGCAATATTTTACAACATTATTCCCCACTACTAACATGGGTTTGTTGCATATTGAAACTGAAAAAGCTTGGAATTAGTGGTGATCTCCATTGCTGGTTCAATGCATAAAAACTTGATAGCAAGACAGATCGGTCACCAGTGAGGATCTATCCTTTTCCTCCTCTACACAGCTGACTTCCCCGGCCTGCTATCCTTCAACTTTCTACGCCGACCACATCAATGTTTACATTTACAAAACTCCATGATTCAAGAAGACCGAAATATAATACACCACCTGGTACTCAGCGCGCGTTGCTACAGCCCAAAAATAAAGTAAAACGAATTGTGAAACCATTTTGACGAAAACTGATTAGTGACTTTTTAGGTCTAAAACTGTCAGACATTTTTATCTGACAGAGTACTCAATTTCGCCCGATTTGAATTTAAATATTTTTTTTACGAAAAATCTAGGGGTGACACGTTGGGTCGTCAACCCCTCTATTGCAAAGATTATTTGTGGTAAAATTTCATAACGATCGGTTGATCCGTGTAGAAACCTTTGTGGAATATAGAAACATACTAACATTCATTGTTATATCACAAAATCATAATTTATTTCATTGCTCAAAATTTGTTAATTTAATGGTTAGAGACAAAATAAATTTTGTACAATCCAAAAACCTATGTAACAATTATGCATTTATCAGAACGAGTGGCAAAATTGTTAAAACTCAAATTACAACCCATTTATTGTATCGGGAGCTAAAGGAGCAATAATAATCGGTTCTCAAGTTTTCTTTCAACCATTGCAACCTAATCGCGAATCCTTGGCACACAGTTTTCTACTACAAGAAACCAAACTTTTATTATAAACAAAATGTTCCAATTCAAGGTTCATGCCACTTTGTACAGCCCACGCTTGAACAAATGGTCAACAAATTATGGGATTGAATATTTAATGACGGTCATAAACGTTCGGAATCTGGTAAATACGTGATCCCTTTACCATTTAAGCAGGAAGTCCGTAACTTAGGTACCTCTCGTGGTGGTGCCATAACGCGTCTTAGATCACTAGAATGGAAATTTAGAAAGGAGGAAATTTTTAAAGCGGCTTATACAGAAGTAATTAAGGATTACCTCCAACAAGGACAGTTTTTTCAAACAAAGTCGATAATACTTCCAGTTAATGGGTGATATTAATAAAAAATCAGTATCTATTTATAAGTAAATACTTTAAGTATCAGCATCAGTATGTTCTTATGAGAACTTACTGAAATACGTATTAATAAGGAAATGCTGATACTTTAAGAACCTACTAAAATGCATAAGTACGTTGTTCAAAATATGGTATGTGTATTCCTCTATAATTTCGAAGAGAGTGAAAGAAAAAAAAACAATAGATAAAAGTTGCTGTGTTCCTTCTTTCTAATGGTTTTAGGCAGCGCCTTTCCTTTTCTGCTCCGTTTGTCGCTGTTACATTTAGGGACTCCTCTTCTGTTTTGTCGTGCTTAGGGACTGTTTCTCTTTCTACTTTTTCTTCTTCTGTTTCGTCTAATGTTGTCGGTTTTAGACTCTTTATTTTTTTTGTTGCATTTGATACTGTGGAAGTTGGGGACTATCTTTTTACTTTTGTTTCACTTTCTATTCTTGGGTTTAGGGACTGCCTTTGTCTTTCTGTTTTAGTTGGTGCTCTTGGGTTTAGGCAGCATTATTAAAACCTCGCAATGTATGACATAAAACTTTATTGTGCCAAATACGAGTGTCATGCATCGAACCTGACCATTCGGCGGTAACACTAGTAAACAATTCGTCTGCATTGCATGTGACATTGCTGGAAATTGCTTTCTGCATATGTATACATTACCATATCTGAGATCATTAATTTTTTTACTTTGATTAAAGTGCAGTCGATTGCCCCGATGACGGTTGGAAAATTCTATTGCTTTTGCCATTTGAGTTTTTCTTCCTTCAAATAAATATTGTAACGTAGCCTGAGCCGGGCGGGTTCGAGGATTTAAAGAAATATTCTGGCGCACACCGTATTTACAAACTTTTATTAAAAAGACCACTAAGACTAACTTTTCACAATGTACAGACTTTCACAATATCACGCGCTGATCACTTGCTCACGATGCTTCCAATAGACTGACTTGCTCCGTTGTTTGATCCCTTCTTATACCGCTCGCTTCGTTCTTCTACTTCTTCTATTCCCGGAATCATGAGATCATGTTTCCGACGCAATGGATTATTCGAGAATAATGAGATCAGTCTCTTGTACGAGCGTGGTATAGCATGAGATCACCGCCGAGTCTTCTAGACTTATGAGAGCATCCCATGTGAATAATTATTCCCAGACGTTCTCATGTGGACTATTCCAGATTAATTACGTTACCATACGTGGTGAGATCATCATGACATCATCCGCTTCTGGGCCGTCGCGCCGTCGTCTCACTGCCCCCCTTTTAAAGATTGTTCGTCCCGAACAATCTACTTCAATCCTGTTGATTTGTCCCGGAGTAGGGTGCCAAACGATCCAGGTGAACCACCTTCATCTTGGCTCGGGGATTGCGTTGAATCCGGTACACTACGTCGTTGATCCTCTTTACAACCGTGTACGGGCCTTCCCAACTGGGTTGTAACTTTGGGCAGCGACCTTTCTTTCGCCGAGGGTTGAACAACCATACCAAGTCTCCATCACTGAATCCTGCCGAATTCACCCTCAGATCGTAACGCGTCTTCATCCGGTCGCTCGCCACGCGAATGTGACTGCGCGTTAGTTCATGTATACTGGACATGGCTTCCTGTAGTTCGTCTACGTAGTTTCCCACGTCCTTCCGCTCTTGTCCCGGTGATCCGAAAGCCAGATCGCATGGTAGACGCATTTCCCGTCCAAACAGGATCTTCGCCGTTGTCTGGTGGGTCGTCTCGTGAATTGCCGCTCTGTACGCCAGCAAAAACAAAGGTAGACGCCGATCCCAGTCCCGCTGATGTTGATCGACCACCTTGGACAAGTGCTGCTCCATGGTCTTGTTGAAACGCTCGACCATTCCATCTGACTGAGGATGCAGGGGTGTCGTCCTTGTCTTCCGCACGCCCAATAGTTCGCAGACGCCCTGGAACACTCCAGATTCAAAGTTCCGCCCTTGGTCCGAGTGCATTTCCAGTGGAAGTCCGTAGCGGCAAATCCATAGGCTTCCGGCCACTTGCTAAAATAGTCGATGACCACCATGATGTACTTGTTTCCCGAATCAGTGGTAGGAAACGGTCCTGCTACGTCGAAGGCTATTCTCTCGAATGGTGCCCCAACGTTGTACTGCTTCATGGCTCCTCGACTACGCGTCTGTGGACCGTTGCTCGCCGCACAAGTGTCACATTTTCGACACCAGCTCTCGACATCGTTTCGAACGTTCATCCAATAGAAGCGTTCACGGACTTTACCCATGGTCTTATTAACGCCCAGATGTGCGCCGGACACTCCACCGTGGATTTCTTGCAAGACCTCCTTCACGCGACACTTGGGCAAAACCAGTTGCATCGTCACCGACTTTCCGTCTGCACTCTCCCATGCTCGCTTCAGCAGGCCATTTTCCACCTTCAGTGAATCCCATTGGGCCCATAGTGCTTTGAGAGCAGGACTCTTGTCCGAAATGTCTTGCCATTGTGGTCTCTGATTTCCGTTCTCTTTGCTTTCCAAAATTGCACTAATTCACGCCCTCGAATTCTTTGGATGCCTCTCTCCGACTGCAATGTTTGCAGTCACTCCGGCACGGCCTCCTAGAAAGTGCGTCCGCATTCTGGTGTGATCTGCCTGGTCGGTGTTCGATTTCAAAATCATACTGCTGCAGCCTCTCCAACCATCTGGCTGTCTGTCCTTCTGGATCCTTAAGGCTTAACAGCCACCTCAACGCAGCATGATCCGTTCGGATTTTTAAGTGTTGACCGTACAGGTACTTGTGAAAATGTCTTACTGCATTTACGATCGCCAATAACTCCTTCCTTGTAACGCAGTAGTTTTTTTCCGGCTTAGAAAGCACCTTGCTATAGTATTCGATGACTTTTTCTTCGCCTTCCTTTACCTGCGAAAGGACTGCCCCGATACCATTGTTACTGGCGTCTGTATCCAGGACATACCGCCCCTTTACTCTCGGGTAAGACAGAATAGGACCCGTGCACAGCGAGATCTTCAAAGTTCTAAACGCTGCTTCGCTCTCGTTATTCCAGATAAATGGAGTTTTGTCTTCCGTGAGTCTGTGCAGAGGCTTGGCAATGTCAGCAAACCCTTTGACAAATCTGCGATAGTAGGTACAGAGGCCCAAGAAGCTTCTCAGCTGGTGCTTGTTCTTTGGTCGTGGCCACTCGCGGACGGCCGCGATCTTGTCTGGATCTGTTTGTACTCCGCTGGGCGAAACCACATGGCCCAAGAACTTCACTTCTGTCTGGAACAATCGGCATTTCTTGGGATTGAGCTGAAGGTTGGCATTCCGCAGGCGGCTGAAGATCTCTTCCAAATTTTTGAAATGTTCTTCGAAGGTTCTTCCAACTACCATGACGTCATCGAGGTACACCAAGCAGGTCTTCCATGTCAGCCCTCGCAGAACCAGTTCCATCAACCTCTCGAAAGTGGCTGGAGCGTTGCAGAGTCCAAATGGCATGACGTTAAACTGGTAGAGACCGCTTCCAGTCGAGAACGCCGTCTTCTCTTTGTCATCGGGATGGATCTCAACTTGCCCGTAGCCGCTTTTCAAGTCCAGGGTTGAAAACCACTGCGATCCCGACAACATGCTTAGGGTGTCATCGATACGTGGCAACGGATAGCTGTCCTTCTTAGTTACATCGTTCAGCCGTCTGTAGTCAACGCAAAAGCGAGTGGAACCATCTTTCTTGGTTACCAATACAACTGGTGACGACCACGGGTGTTTTGCGAACGGAAGTCTTCTTGGCGGTTGTCGGACCGGAGCAACATCTCCTGTGTTGATTCTGTGCTGCACCATGTTGGTTCTGCCGGTGCTTCGGTCTTCTGTAGCAAAGATGTCAGTCTCCTTGCGGATAAATGCCATAGCCTTCTCTAATTGATGGTTCGTAAGGTGTTTCCAGTCTTCTAGGAAGAGCTTCTCTACACTCGTTCGCTGAGCCTCTTTTCTGTTACACCCAACAGGTTGTTCTTCGCAACGGACGACCCGTAGTACAGGATGGTATAGTCCAGTCGTTTTCCCTTTCTGTAGTGTAACACGACTTTCGCCTAAATTCGCTACACGGATAGGAATTCGTCCATTAGCCTCAACGAGTGTTCTTGCTACCATGATCTGTGTTTTCTGTGTCACGTCCGGGTTGGTGGTCACGTTCGGTTCTATTATTCCAGTCCGGTATCCCCCAGGGTCTTCTTCCAACTCTGCCAGCACAACCTGTTCCGAGTTCTTCTGTACACGGACCGTTTCGGAGACTATCACTTTCACTTCGTCGGCGGATGGTATCGCAGAGTGCAGGGAGATTTCTTCGTTGCCAACTAGCAGCATGCGATTCTTGATGTCCAGCACGAATCCGAACTTCTTCATGATGTCAAGACCCAAGATGAAATCGTCTACTATATCAGCCACAATAACCTTGTGAACGAACTCGAAACTCCCCAACTCGAGCCTTGCCTCAACTTCTCCGAATACTCGTGCTGCTTCTCCCGTTGCTGTTTTTAGCACCAGGTCGCTCTCTGTCAATTGGAAATCTCCCAGCGGTTTGAAGATGTCTGGTCTTCCGATCGAGACGGTCGCTCCGGTGTCGACGGTCATAGGACAGCCAGCTCCGTTGATTCGACCCTCGAGCAACAGACTGTCGTTCCTTCTTCGTAACTTCGAGACGGTGATAACCCTAGGGGCTTTTGTGGGGCCAGCTAGCACACGCCCCAAAGCGCTAGCTGGACTTAGTTTTCCGACTGCCTCGAGCTTGAAGGGCCGGACTCCGGATTCCTATGGGTCTGCTCCGGCGATCTCCTGAAGTGGCAGTCCCTCCTCAGGTGACCCACTTTCCCACAATTAAAGCATCTGGGCCTGCCTGTCATGCTTCCGTGCCGCATTTCTTCTAACAAAGTTCTCATCATCTCGCTCATCCCTCTCAGTAAGTAAGTCGTTTCCGTCCGGGGGTTCCTCTGTGGTTACTGCTCGCAGACGGTGAGCCGCCGGACGACGGGCGTTTTTAGCCGCTTCGAACTCCAGGGCGTGCACGAGGGCGTCGGCGCATTTTTGATGTCTACCTAACCTCAACATTTGCTGCAGCTCACTGTCGCGGACCCCATCAATAAACGCGCTTGTTCCAAGTTGGTGGTGGAACCCGCTAGGGGCGCTTGGCCAGATGTACTAGTCTCTCAACGTCCACCGCAAACTCCTGCAGGCTTTCGCCATTCTTCTGAACTCGTGACTGGCTGCGACTGGTACACTTGGTTCAAGTGGAGGTCTCCATACCGCAGCTCGAGAGCGTTGACCACAGCGACGTAGTTCTTTTGTTCCTTCTCCGGGACGGTTTGCAGCAGCTGAAGAGCTTGTCCTCGCAAGGATAACACCAGTGCAGTGGCTTTCTCTTCTTCACCCCAGTTGTTCATTTCGGCCGCTGCCTCGAATTGCCTCCTGTACATAAACCACGAGGTCTGGCCATCAAAAGTCGGAGGTTTTAGCCTTTGTGATGACGGCTCTGTCAGGACCGACTGCCCCGTTGTTATCCTTTTCAGCTTTGTTTCCATTTCCTTGACTTTCTTTTCCAAATCTTCTTTTATCCCTTTTACGTCTTCTTTCATTTCCAGAACTTCTTCTTTTACAACTTCTTGAATTTCTAGAACTTTCTTTTCCACAACTTGAACCTTCTCTTCCACGTCTTTTTTAAAAGTGTTTTGTAAAATGTCAAGCTGTTCGAAAATCCTCTGCTGTTCCTCTTGTCGTCGATTTTCTTGTTCTTCTTTTTCTGCGTGGAGTTGTTTCAGAAGTTTCATCTGTTCCTGCTTTTCTTCTTGTCGCCTCTTTTCTTGCTCTTCTTTTTCTTCTTGTCGTCGTTTCTCTAGTTGTTCTAAAAGTGCCATTTGTTCTTTCCTTTCTTCTTGTCGTCTCTTTTCTTGTTCTTCTCTTTCTTCTTGTCGTCTCTTTTCTTGTTCTTCTCTTTCTTCTTGTCGTCTCTTTTCTTGTTCTTCTCTTTCTTCTTGTCGTCTCTTTTCTTGTTCTTCTCTTTCTTTTTGTCGTCTCTTTTCTAATTGTTCTAGAAGAGCGGCCATTTGTCCTTGTAGAGCCTCCATGGTTTTACTTCTCGTGACTCTTCCAGAAGGTTGCTTTGACATGCGTCACGTACCGGTTGGTTCGATTTTTCTTCTTTTTTTTTACGTCCGCTTCTTTAAATCCCACTTCTGACACCAATGTAACGTAGCCTGAGCCGGGCGGGTTCGAGGATTTAAAGAAATATTCTGGCGCAAACCGTATTTACAAACTTTTATTAAAAAGACCACTAAGACTAACTTTTCACAATGTACAGACTTTCACAATATCACGCGCTGATCACTTGCTCACGATGCTTCCAATAGACTGACTTGCTCCGTTGTTTGATCCCTTCTTATACCGCTCGCTTCGTTCTCGACTTCTTCTATTCCCGGAATCATGAGATCATGTTTCCGACGTAATGGATTATTCGAGAATAATGAGATCAGTCTCTTGTACGAGCGTGGTATAGCATGAGATCACCGCCACAGAGTCTTCTAGACTTATGAGAGCATCCCATGTGAATAATTATTCCCAGACGTTCTCATGTGGACTATTCCAGATTAATTACGTTACCATACGTGGTGAGATCATCATGACATCATCCGCTTCCGGGCCGTCGCGCCGTCGTCTCAATATTATCCTGTATTTGAAACTGTAGGCTGACTGGACCCCTATGTCTTCAGTAAATCCTCGCTGAAACCCTTTATAACAGGTGTAACTCCGAATAAGTCAATTTTTTGTAAGTCTCGCAAATAGCATACTTATGAATTTTTAAGAACATTCTTAAAACTGGCGACAATTTGTTTGTTTTATTAATAAGAAATTAAGAACTTGCTTAAAGAAATTTCAGTACATACTTATTCTTTATAAGTTTCAGTATAAGCATCAGTATGTACCTTCTCAAATTTTATTAATATCGACCTTCAGCATGTTCTTAAAAATCTGTAAGAATCAGCACATACTTGCTTTTATTATACCTCATCCTGGTGAACGAACGAAAGCGGTCAAATCAAAAAACTTTAAATGACATGTTGTTAGTAGGTAGCAATATGCACATTGCATCAATTAGCAATCGATGAAAAACATAACTTCCCAAATGCATACGATCACATTATCAAAAATATGTATAATATGATGATTTGTTAAATGGCAGCGATAATACGAAAAATGCATTAAAGCTATAAACAGAAATTTCAGAATGTTTTTGGACGCGTGCCTTTTCATTACGCAAGTGACAATTATTCATTGTTACCAAATTCACTTTTCAATAAATATCTAAGAAATCATAAATCCTTCCGATACGGAAGCACAACGTCGAATAGTATGCACAAAGGCAATGATTAATGACGAATCCTTTGAACTGCTGCTAAAATATTCATCTTTTAAAAAATTTATTAATGTTGTACTCTGCGTTCGATTTTATAACAAAAGGAAGGTGAGAAAATAACAGTACCATTATCTTCTAAGGAAGTAAAATTCAGTCGTAATGTTATTGTCATAACAATTCATTTTCCGACGAATACAGTATAGTTGTCTCGTAAAAAATAAACTAAATAAAATTAAATCCGTTCTTAGATGAAAATTCAATTATCCGAGTAGACGGCAGATTGGTATTCTCATACCAAAGAGGCATCACATTACAAAATTAATTGTCGAACGAGAACGCTTGCGTCAGTCAATCTGGATCTTAAGTCACTTTAGCCGTACTTAGACAATCGAATTGGCTTTTAGGCGGTTGTAATACCATCAGAATAATATTGATATAAGAATAAAGAATGCTATTTCGGAATTGCGGCGTCTACTAAGCTGAACCTATTTTAATAAGAGAAGGGAAAGGTGGTGGAAAAAGGTTCATAAAAGGTTAATTCATTCAGAATTGTTTAGCGACTGTACGTCATTTATAGGAGCCTTTGAAAGGTTCATGTCACGCAGTGGTATACATCAACATTTATTCTGATAATGCAACAAGCTTGAGTGAATTGAGATTTATTCATCACCAAGTTATAAAGTCAGACCCGTTTCAAAATTTTATTACTGATTGTGCTGTGAAGAATGTTGATTGGCATTTTATCCCCTTTGTTTCCCACATATGGGCGGTATCTGGAAAGCCCAATGAAAGTCATTTTAAAAGAATGACCAATCACTGTTTACTTTTGAGGAGTTGTAGACAAATTGAAGCCTTCCTCAATTGACGGCCTATAACTTCGTCTCGTGAGTACATTGTTGTCCGCCCAGGCAACACATCCTAATCTAATAGACGTCGAAACACTGTCTACACCGTCTATAAGCCGTCTTTGTCTAAAATTGAACTAAATATAGACGTCTATGGTAGATGATCTTTAAACCCTCTACGATATAAATGTCGAATGTACGTCTACTATTATAGATTTACAGTCGAACTTCAGTTATTTTTATACATATATTATATGTATAAATTTTTACATATATTATATGTAGAAAAAGATATATCCAGGCGAAGCACATAAAATCACTCATTCTCTGAATAATATATAGAAGTACTATTTTATTCGCATACGTTTTCAGATAAATAAATTGGACAACAATAATTTATAGTATGAATTTGAAAGATTAAGGTTAATCTAAATCGTAATACATAATACAAATGTTTTCGTGGTTAGGATGTCAACAAAAACAAAATTTAGTTGAAGAAAACTGTAAAAGTCATCATTTGTGTAAGTCTAGATATTTTTTTAAATATGTAATTCCAAAAAGAAACCGATGACTATGTTAGATTCCGAACTAGAAATGCAGGCCGCCCGAAGTTCTTGAACCAGCAAAAGCATCGAAATTTATGTTACCATCCACCATCATTAATACATAAATAATACGATTTCACTGAAAAGTTAAATTTTTGTATTTTATGTGATAATGCACATAAAGTAGGCAAAAGTTGCTATTTTATCTGCAATAAGATAAAGTGACACTTTTACCTTGTTAATAAAAACACATACGTAAAGTTGTCACGGATAAATATTATTACAATAAATTACTAAAATATGCTCAAATTGCACGAATCCAATTGCAAATAAATTTGCAAGATGAATGATAATGTTCCTAAAGTTAAAATTGTGCATAATGTTTAAATAAATAAATTTCTAGATATTTTTGAATTTAACGGTTTATGGATCTATTTTTCAAGCGTAGAGGTAAGTGACCTACAGGTACATTTATTTTGTCGGACCCTAGCCAAACTACCCAATACCGTGCGGAACTAAGATCACGTGATTTTTCCACCCGCAAGTGCTGGACACATGTTCGACACCACTTCGAATCTTCAACAGTAATATGAGTGAAATGGCGTTGAGGGAGAAAGTAGTTAATTAATTCGTTAGAAAAGATTGTGTTGGTACAGGAGACCATGGTACAGGGCCAACTAATGAGAAATCATTAGCATACAGCTATTTAGTAAGGTTTGATAAGATAACTTCCAAATTAATTTTTTCAATTATTTATGATCTTAGAAAAACCGTCTAAGTTCAATGAGTGATTACGAACAAATTTGCTACGAAGTTTAATTGGGCCGGTCATAACGGCAAAAGACCATTCATGGATACAAACTTAACGCAACTGATAAATCGTGAGGTGAAATACATTAATTCAATAGGGTACTTAATTAACTAATTTCAGAATGTGTATCAACTCAGCGGCATTATGGTGCCAATAAGTGTGGCTGTTAAATGAATTGTATTTGGTATTCAATATATAATAATATGTTTAATTCATTTCATTTTTGCATTATTTCATTTCTTGTAATTATTGGACTAAAAATAGATCATATTTCTACGTTTATAATACAAAATTTTATATTCGTTTTAGATCAAAGTTGTACGTCTATATTTAGTCGAAGTTGTACGAAATATTTACGTCTATCTGGCGGACATTTGGATGTCGATAAACAGTCTATATAGACCATCCTTAGACCTCTAGTATAGTCGAAATTTTAACATCTATTAGACTAGATGTGTTGCTTGGGCGCCTGCAGCACTAGGTGACATCACCATCATTCAGAAAGACAACATACCCCCCTTGTGCTGGAGTCTCCTGGACGCAATGCTAAAATGCGAACTGTATCAGTCCGAAAAAAAAACGGTGTAGTGCAATGATCAGTCCGTAAATTGCGCCTTAAAAATTCAGCTGTTCGCATTTTTTTGTTTTTGCATGTGTCTTTACACTTTTGGTTATATGCAATTGTGTATTAATGTGTAATGCATTAATTATGTTTGTTATTGAAGTGAAACTTCTTTTCGCAAGATCTAAGATTTTTTGCACGGAGTAAGCCTAATTTGCGTCCGAAAATGCATCGCGATACGAAAACGGAATAATCGAACCCCGGTTCCTTCTCTTCGAAGCGACGAACGGTGTACGGGGTAAGTCTAATTCGTGTCGGACGCGACACGAAAATCCCTACTACTAACTGCTGTTTAAATGTATTTCTTTTCGGCTCAAATAACTACCAAAATAATTTGTACAATTTTATCGGACGATTTTCGGATTAATTCATATCGGCTCTAAACGCATTTTGTGCTGATTTCGACAGGTATTTTCGCAAAGTAGACTCGGACTTTTGTTTCTATAAAATTGATTGTGATCTAAATCAAGTAGGTAGATTCAGACGGTAAATGACAGATGGATTAATTTAATAGATGTTGAATGCATTGATGGTGTATCAATGGGATCCTGAAAAGTGATGTTAAATAGTTTTCAATAAAAGTTTCACTTCTGTCAATAATTAAATTCTGTTTTAAAGTTATAGTACTTAAATCACGTTCATTTTACTTGGACTTGATGGTTAAGGCGTGTATCATTTTACACCCTATTCCCACCTCTTAGTTTATGTTAGTCATAGTTTTCGAGTAAACCCGACACTTATAATTCAGAGTTTGGAGTTTTCAGTGAAGCATTATATCATTTTTGAAGTAAAACTTCTTTTTGCACGGTGTAAGATTAATTCGCGTCCGACACGAAAATGCGTAACGTTCAATAATATCAAGTGGTGGGATATATTTTATAATGTACCTCTTCTCTCCGTTGAGAGTGGTGAGTAATTTCCATAATTGAGATCGTACCTGCATCCTTACTATTCTCAATTATTTCTTGTTCAATAAAAAGTTTCACTTCTGTTGCAAGTGGACTCCACGCACAATTCGTTTTTTGTATGCGACAGATCGGCAAAATATACTGTGTCTGGTCAATAAATATTCAAACCATCATTCAACTTTGATTTACACTACCTCAGCCGGATTCTCTTTGTAATAATAATTATAATAATATCATAATGTTATTAATGCGGAAGAATAGAAGAATAGAAGAAATATTTTTAAAAATTCAGATATCATTTGTTCACATTCTTCTTTTTCCTTTATTTTCGTTTTACAATCAATGCAAAATAGATGTTTATAGCAAGTAATAATGACAAGGTTTTATTTTGACGATATCATAACTTGAAATTTAAAAAAATCATCAGATATCTTTATTTCGTTAATCAAGTGCGTATTGTATTAAGTGTATCTATTTTCAAATACTTTATCATAATTTCCTTATTGATACTCCAAATTGTATTGTAATTTTAAATTCCACTTTACGTCTAATCGATTAATTTTCGTTGGTGCACTTTTATTCCCCAAAAATAAACTCAAACTTGCTTTGTTTAAATATTTAGTCATTTAGTCAAATTTTTGTGCAACTGCTGTAACGCAAACATGTTTGTCAGTATATTGACTCAATTCTGATAAAGATTGTGATTAATAGACCACAAACAATTTTATTTGTACACACTACATTTTCAGCACCTATTTGATAAAGTAATGTGACTTTGGCAAAAATAACAATCTTATAGTGTGGCAGGTTTTTATTCATGGTTTTATTAATCAACAGGAAATAATTCAGCTTTTGGGGTTCTCTACTCTATCTCTTTGTTGTAATTGAAATTTAATTAGTATAATATTTAATTTAATAACGATGGGTAAGCAACTCATTTTCGAAAATAATTTTTGTCTCAACAGCATTTAATTATAAAGCCGAAGCAAAATTCATTTTTCGAATAATTAAGTTACTTACATTTAATCGAATCTCGTTTTGAGTTTATCTTTAATCCCATTACAAGCAATTACCATATATGTACCACATTTTACCTTACGATAATGAAAATCTTCCACTAGAATAACTGGAAAAATTACTTCGCGTTATAGTAGAAATAAAACAATTCCCCCAGTTCTTTGAAGTTTTATACTGAAAACGAACTTTCCTCCAGCGACGTTCTTTCACACAAAGCTAAAGTATTAAGTTATAGGTAATAACGTGTTTGGAACGTTTTTCCAAATAAGTTAAGTACAATATTATTTGTAACGAATCAACCATAAAATTAAATTTTGCACATTAAAAAGTTCGTTGAGTGTGGAAGCCATTTCGTCACTTTCTGTATTCGTTGCACTGACCATCACCAACCTTATGCAGTAAATGACCCTTCTAGACGTGGAAAGTAAAGAACGCCCCAGTGCGGGAAATTCTTGTTTCCACGCATCGGGGTAAGGGAAAAATTCGTATCTAAAGAATTATTACAAAATTAATATTTTCATATTAAACAAGAATAACAAATAATACCTACTGTTTTTTTCAAATGCACACGGTGAATTATGATATTATTTGAATGGTTCATAACATAATTTATTATACAAGGTTACTGTTTTATCACCTTTTTCAGCCTAACTGCGTTTTTTTTTTTAATAAAGAACACGTTAAATTTAAAGCTTCCTTGTTAGAACCAATTTTCACTTCAGTGATAAAACTTATAAATAACACCTCCAAACGATCTCGAAAAATGTCTTTATTTGCATGGAACATTCCAAATTACTTAATATCGTGAAACAGAGGTCTAAATTATATGCGAAACTCGAATATATAATATTTTTATTTATGTAACTGAAACACACACTGATAGCGACTTTAGAACAAACAATAAAATAATAACGCGTAATAGCGCTTTTTTGTAATTTATAATGTCGGTTAAATAAATATTGGCAAATTCTTGGTGTTTTAGACACTACTGTCTTACCCGTTGTGCTTCAACCAACAAATTAGTACAATTATTTCTTCAAATAAAACGCATCAACACCACTAGTACAATATTTGTGTAAACCAGACAAATATTGACCCACAACGTGCCAACTCTGTTTCTATACTCATTGGAAAAAATTCTCATTTCGTCATGTTCATTTCAAATACTTCTTGCAACAGGAACAATAGATAAGATGTTATCGAACTTATAGATAAGTACATACAAGTTAAAAATATGCCACATGTTACATAGTTTTTAAAATTTAAACATTGATATATAAAGATATACAACAACCTTCTCACCTTCGTTTTGCACTGTAACGTAAAATAATTTCATTAATATCAGAGAAATATTCCGTCAACGTCATTCTTTACCGGTTTAGCACCTTTTGGCTTAAATTCCATTGTTTTGATAAGAAAGAATACTACTCTAGATTTCAATTACCATCCAGTAAATATTAGTGTTTGATTGATTGGAAAATCCCCGGAACCTATTGCGCCTCTCAATATTTGATTATCGTGATAAGATAATCAATTAAAACACATGAATTGGCAGCATGAAAAGGTGGTGAATTTGTTCTATTTGTTTGATGGAAAGCTAAATTAGTCGATTAATTTAATGGACTAGAACGGAAGATTACACGGATGTTTTAATTATCAGGCACACCTTATTTGAAATATTGCCTCAAACACAAACCCTTCTTCCGCAAATTTAGCGGCACAGCTTCGGGTCAAACAAAAGATTCTTTCTACTTTGCGTTGGTACTGAGGCTATTACGATACACTTTTGCGTGTCATAATAGACAAAAGCGGTGTTACTAAAATTAATATAATTAATTTTTTTGGCCTGATCTTGACAATCCTAACCTATACTTCGCTGTCAAGTCAACAGCTGTCAATGTGAATTGGCATTACTATTGTTGACACTTCATGTGCATTTATGGCATGCTATTTTGTTGGGGGCTGTCGGTTTTGGATGGCTCGCCATGATTTTGTGTGTGGACGCCGTCAGGAAGGTTTTTAACAGTATAACGAAAAGTTGTGGCGTTGCAGCTTAAAATACATAGTAAAATATTTTCGGAGGTGGTAGAGAACTTGTTCTCCTTCTACCAATTTTCAAATTGGGTGTATGGTTTTTCTTATACCTCGCGTGACTTTGAAGGTTGCAAATTGCCCATCGTATTTTTGGGCCCGTATTTCTTGGGGCGTACAATGAAGAACTTTATTGACGCTTCAAATTATTATTTTTTTTCATAGCCGCCATCAATGCACCTCGCAAACGTGGCCAACCGCCACGAAATTCCCTAGACAGTGAAATTTGATTATTTTGTATAAAAAGTGGCAAAGTAGAAAAAATACTGTATGATAACTCGTTTATAAGGCATTTTGTCGCACTTACTCATTTACTACACCCGCGCGTGTGACAAAATGCTTCTTATAAAACTCGTATCGTAAAATACTATTAATATTTGATAAACTTTTATTTCAAGCAACAACTAGATTGTGATTTCCAGATTTTAAATTTTTTTACGAACAATATTAAAAAAATTAAAATCATGAAACTGGTTCAAAATTTTTGCCCCACGTTTTACAAAATAAAGTTTCTGTCAACACCTTGATTCTGCAGACACTATTCTAAAAATATAAAATCAAACTATTTTAAGTTACACGTGATGATAAAAATATTAGTAGGTATATTAAGCAGAGGTCGAATGTCTCTTCTGTTTCGGTTTTTACGTTTCTATTCCGAATAAAAAAATATTTAAATCAAAACAAGGATTCAATGAACTGTTAACTTTCGTTCGTTATAATTCACATTGCGTAAGTGATGAAATTGACTTCTGAGAACTAATCCATCACTTTAACTGATTATTAGTAAACAAATTTTCAAATAGGGGTGGATATCTAGTTACAACTCATCATAATAAAGGTCTTAGAGTTTATTTTTACAGCAAAATTCATATGATAATGAAGGTATCAATGAAGGAACAAAATATTATGTAAAATTAGTAAAGTATCGGTTGTAATCACACACATCAAATGTGAAAGTCAGAGAAGTGCAAGCATACTGTAATAAAACATACATCTAATTTGCCTATACCGATCATTCTATGATGAATCCACCTTCTACAGGAAGCACAAATTTTGCACCAACATCAGGAATAACTACATTACTTCCTCCTTTAAATGTTTCATTATATTCATGAAAACAATGTTGATACTATTTTAAATTATTACAATTACATACACTCAGGTAATTACAACAGATTTTATTTATTGTGTACTCATCTAACGGAGGACACTCTGTAATCCACTTCGAAATTAAGTCGGCATTTGTTTGATCTTTTATTATTTGAAATAAAGTCTGGAGTATATCTTTATAAATACACACAAAGGCGGTTACCAGGAGATTTAGGTCAGCGACAAATGCTATTAACAAACTTTATTGAAATTAGCGCCCACCGATACAATATGGTACCACGACTTGCTTTTTAAGAATTGACAGTCAATCTTAATCAAAAATGCCGCTTGCGCTCCCCTCCCGGTTTAAAATTTTCTCGCCACGGTCCGATCTGGCAAACAGCAGTTATTAGTGGGTATATATGACGCAGCAGCCAGAGAGAGAGGTACAATATAAAATATCTCCCCACTTATTATTGAACGCTACGCATTATCGTGTCGGACGCGAATTAGGCTTACTCCGTGCAAAAATCTTAGACCGTGCGAAAAGGGGTTTCACTTCAAAAAAATTGTTCGCCACCTCCATTCTGTGTCAAAGTCAAATTCATCGTTATTGTGGAAGATTTGTTCCAGTAACCATTACTATCAATCACGGCCTGACATCTCCGTGGCATAGTATTAATTAAAGAGTTAGTATCGACGTCTATTGATTATCACACATTAGTTTAAATCTTATTTATTGTGGAATGTTTTATGTTCAAGCTGATGATAAACAACATTCCATAAATTCTCAATAGGATTTAAGTCGTGTGATTACGCAGGACACTTCAAAGCGCGGATATTAGTTCGAATAAACCACTCTTTCACTATTTTTGGCTGTATTTGGAATCGTTATCATGTTCAAAAATGGATCTGAATGACAGTCCCTACTCAACAATTATAGTAACATGATGAAAAACAGCCTCATACCATAATGTTCCCTCCGCCGTGTTTAACTGTAGGTAAAGCATTTTTGGGATATAACGGCTGACCCTCTGGATATATATCCCAAGATCTAAAACCTTGGGAGTGGAAAACCGGGACAACCATATCAACAAGTAGATTTACAGATACGGATAGAAGTTGTACATTTTACTTTGCTGTACGTTAATAAGTAGTTTGTGTAACTCCGTCCATCTCTGAAGAACCCCTCACGCACAACACGATGTACATAATGAGATCCGTCACGATTTTTCTTTGAAAGTTTGAAAGTTTTTTGCAGGTCGCTTTCCAGGAAATCTTGTGGCAGCAAGACGACGTCGAATTGTCCTAGCCGACACCCTTATATGTATATTATACTCATCATATACAGGGTGGTCTCAATATAACCTGCCAAAAAAATCCAGTAATAAGGTTTCGATGAGTAGAACTTAGATACAAAAAAAGTTTCTAATAAAAGTCTTTTTGTTTTCCAGATAAAAATTATTGAAAATTTAGTCCAAATTTGCTGTACGCTAATGAATTAATCGGGATCAAACAGGTAGTTCTGGTTGCTTTGCAACAATAATTGCAATTCCTTTAGCAACGGTACCTGTGACAGCTATGACATTTATTTGTCAAGTTTGACTTTAAATTTGCGAATCCAAAATTTAGTTCACAAAACAAGAATACCCCGATATGCATTTACTCTATGGCTAAACATGTGGTAATGCAAGAGCGGCTAGGCGACGTTTTCCTGAAAGAACCCTTTCGTCCCGTTGCACTTTTGTGAAACTACATTTACGTTTATGTAAGACTGGTTCTGTGCACACACTATCATCTCTACATTTATTTTATTTTATTTATTTAACGCTTTGACGAACACCACTTTATTTATTATTAATTTCTCATTCATCTCATGCTTCAAAATGAGCCTTTTGTGTGTAGATTAGAGACGTAAAGCACACAGCGTACAGCGTTTTCAATAAATATCATTAATTTTATTCAATTTGTCAGATTTGTCACAAACGATACAGGTATGGTTGCTTAGATATTGTCATCCTTACAAACACTAACAACAAATCCCTGATTATGTATTTTTGTGGTCAGTAGCGTCGAGTGAGTGTGGAAAAGGGTTAATTTATCCCCATTATTTTGGACCTAACAAAAAGTGGTTTTCCGGACTCGTGGTATCCTTCTAATGTTCCAGAATTTTTTTGGCAGGTTATATCAAGACCACCCTGTATACTGACCTTCATAAAAAACACCTCGAATTAATCGACTGATAGATGTATAACTGACATTTATCAAATGTGTTTTAGAACGAACCAAAAATATGATTAGAAAAACAAGACTGAAACTCCTGAAATAAAAATATTGTATTTAAGAAATGGGATTTAGTTCCAAGCTTCCTGAAGCCGCATACGAAGACGTGCTCCCATCGTATCCCACAAATATTCGATTGAGAATAAATCGGGTGAACGAGCAGGCCAAGAGAGCACTTATCTCGTTGAAGGTACTCTGTAGTAACCCGTGCCTTGTATGGGTGTTCATTGTCTTGTTGAAAAAGGTGTCGATTTAACCGTCTGAGGTAAGGAATTGTAATTGGATCCAGTTCTTGTTCAGTGAAAACTAAAGGGGACGTGCCAACCTGCGTTATGGATTTTGTGAGAGCCATATGGCGTTCAACATCGAACCTCAAATTTCGATGTTTTCCTGGTACTAACTTCACCTTCCTATGTCCGTTGTGATCCCAAAAACAAAACCGGAATTTGTTTGAGAACAGCAACCGATTCCATTCGTGGTCCCAATTTGTTTCTAGGCTCCAAACCACCCATCCAATCCTTTACAATTGCTCGAGTGGTCGAAAATCTGTCTCATAGGGCAGCAATTCGTGAGCAAGGATATTCTTCGAGGACGAACAGATCCATTCTTTACTCAGAACACTTCCAAAACTCCAACACCGTTCAAACACTGAGGCCTATACGGTTCCAAGTTTGCCTTATGAAAAACAGCGACCTCTTTCAAAATATTTAATTTGACGAAAATTAACAGGCTCACGACATCTTGGCATTTTTTGGCATGACAGACCAAAAACTTTCTGCACAAATCACTCAAATCAACTATCAAAGCGAAATGCCCGCATGTTTACTCAAAAAGTAAAAAAGTAAAACAACGTCAATGGGATTTTTTTTGAAATTTTAATCATTTTGTTCATTACTATCTACATATCTCAACTCCTTCGAAGTTTTCGGATTTTTATATATCTGCATATTTTGGCAATTTTTGTTTCTTTTTTGCGTTTTATTGTAATTAAAACTAGTTTAACACAAGTCTAAAAGTAGGCTTATAATCTGAAGATCGCTCAGTGGTAAGCTAAGGTTTGTATTGCTCCAAAAGTATGAGATTCAAAGTGATCCAATTATAGAGGCATATCGTCATGATTGTACCTACAATGTGTTATTGGAATTTGTGGAAAGATAAATTGACGAATATCAGGGTAAATTATTTTTAGAAAATTGCAGGCAATACAATATGGAACTGAATCTATTCTATTAAAAGCCGTGCGTTCCAGTTTCAACAATTCAATTCAATACAGTTCAATAGCGTGCCAAGTAAGAGCGCTATATGAAGCATCTATGAGGAAGAGCAGTTTAAACGTATATTGTGGAACAAATGTTTTCACAGGCAAATTAACGACCGAGGACGTGAACGATTGGTTTGGTCGATTGTGGAATCCACTTGCGATGAGAGTGACAGTCTCTACCTGCTACCTACCGACCCTAACCCTTACAACTACACTATAAGAACTTTAATGGTTGTGTCTAATACCGGGTGACTATATTTGTTTTAAAATTATTTAGTTGCGTTGGATTTAATTTCTGTTTCACTCTGTTGTTGAACGTGGAGCGTAGCCCACGGGTTTGGCTAGTATAATTTATATTGTGAATTACAAGCAGGTCTTTGAACTAGGTAGATTATAAAATGAAAAACGCACTGAAATCACTGGGTATATCTGGCAAACTGATAAGAATGATAATGACGACGGCTCAAAACCAACACAGAGTTTAGATAGGGGAACAATGTTTAGATGAATTTAGACAAAAAAGAGACTCCTTGTCAATGATCCTATTATTGTGTATTGGAACTAATAAATAAATCAACTCAAGTACCTACTTACGTAGAAGATCTGGCAATTAGAGGAAAAATACAAAATGTTGCGAGACAAGTGATACAACGGTGCTAATGAATCTAAAATTAGAGGACAGCAGAAGTCTACAATCACTTATATGATTCTGAAGTCTGAGCTCTTAAGAAGAGAGATCAGGAAAGGCTGATGGTTTTTGATATAAGACAAAATATATAACAAAAAGTTTTTGGACTAGTAAAAGATGAAGACCGTGAATTAAAACAGAGATTTGGAAACACGGATGTGTAAAGTACAAAGTTGAGTTCGTTATAAGTATGTAGATATTAATTAATGCTAACTGATTATAATTATTTCTTAAAGATACCTTTGATTGGTACATACTGTCAGTGCAGAATTACTCCAACTGTAGCCCGACTAAAGGCGTTACTTGGAATAATGCATTTAAATGCTATGAATTAATTAAATCTACGGATGGTTTGGACTTAACAAACTGTCCTCCACTGTGGATGCCCTAAAAAGACAGATAACGTCGCTTCAAGATAGCAAAACATCGAATATCGAATTTGAAGTTGTTCAAGAGGTCGCGGACCGCCAAAGTCGCAAGTTAAACATAATTTTGTAGGGCGTTCAGGAACAGGCTTTTAATGTGGGCCCTCGTTAGCAAAATTCACTGGATCACGCGTTTATTACGGAATTTTTGCATTTTTTGGCTATTGCTGATACTTCAATTACTCAAGACCGGGTAAAGTCAGTAGACTCAGTGGTCAAAATTCTAAACCGCATTCCAATAAAATAAAACTGCAGCACGGAGGTATTAGTAAAATATTTAGTAAATTGTAATTTGTATCTTTAGATTTATATAATGTTTTTAGGCGAAATCGTAATCATTCTATTCATCCAGAGTATTTATTGTCGTAAAATCATTTCGGTATATCTGCTGAAGTTCTCGATTGTACTGAACTGCAACGTGCGATACCAGGAATCAAAATTGTATTATATTGTCTATATGTACAGTTTTCGCCACATAAATCTCGTACAAAATAAATTATAATATCATATTAATTTAATTAATACTAACGAGTGAGCAACAAAATTCGTGATCGTAGGAGCCTCTGAATCCAAAATTTTGAGTCGATTCTTGATCGATACGATTGTGTAAAAAGTCATCAAGTTGTCAAATCTGATTTGGAATAAAAATATTTTCTTTTGCAAAAGATCATTTGAGGGGGACCCGTACAACCTTATTTTCACAATGCAACAAAAGTAAACGGGATTTCAAAACATTCTATTCCGGATATCTGCACGATGGGTTATTTCAAGCAGGATGAAGCTACAGTGCACACACAAGAGCTTCCATCAACTTATTAAGAGAATTTTTTGCAGAGAATTTCCCCTAAAACCAGGCAACCATAATCACCCCATGACCCCGTTTTAACCTCAAATGTTCTACATAATCGGCGACTGCAAAGACATCACAGTCAAAAGTTTGGAAATTATAAAACTTTGCGACAAAGTTTATCTGGAGGCCTACACGTCGATCCTAACATGTGGAACCGAAGCGCTAGTTAGTCCCAATATTTCAAATTCAGTTATTATAATGACTCTTGGAAAGCCAGGAGGACCTCAACGGCCGCAAACTCAGCACCAGGGCAAGAGAGCGTAGGGTTGACACGAGGGTGGTCCACAATATAAAGGTTAAGCAACCCACATTAGAGAGTTTAACAAAGAAGAAGAAGGAGTACATGCCACCTAAATTCATGTCTGTGAGTGAGGCTTTGCAGCAACTGCTGGATATACTGAAGAACAAGGGACAGGATAATTTAGGTAGATGTCAAAATTGTGTAAAAATGACTCTTATTGGATTTGTAGTGACTGAAAACACCCTTAGCATTGGGCTTGCTAGAGTAGGATCTGAAACTCAGAAGATTCTGGCGTGCAGCCTCCAGGAGATGTCCCAGGTGGATTTGGGGGGACCCTTACATTCTCTCATTATTGCAGGACCTGTATTACATCCTATTGAAATAGAGTATCTTGAGCATTGTATGGGAGGAATAAATTTGAATTAGTCACTTGTTATTTAAACATTATGCAGTTATAATGTCCTAAATTTCTTCTCTAAAGCCTCGTTTTGACTGAAGAAAGCTTGAGCAACTTTTGTGTTTCTGTTGATTGTTCCCATTTCTAGCGGTAACATGAAAGGAAAAATCGACACGTGATAACAACACGTCTTTCTCCTTCATGTTGCTGCAACTTTTCACATCAGTGCAAACACTGAGTTGCGCTTTCTCAAGCTACAACTATAGGCGACTTTCAGTTGCTCAGGTGGAAACACAAAGTTTATGAACTAATTCCTCCGTGGTTGCCAAACATTTCCTAAACATCCGACAAAGGAAAACACAAAGTTCCTCAATGTTTCTTCAGTGGAAACGGTGCTTGAAAGGGACAGCAGTTTTGATGCAGAAATTCAAATTTGTGACAGTCAGAGAAAATAGGTTAAAAGTTTTCCAATTAATGTAAACAGTAAAGTAAAAGAACCGATGTACGTTTAGCCAACTGCGATCACGAATTTTGTTGTTCACTTTTTATAATATTAATGCTTTTTAATTATTACAACAGACATTATTGGAAAAATTCGTCGTGATGTCAAAATGAGGTTGTATGAGATTTATGTGACCGTAACTGTACATATAGTACATAGTTCTTCATGAAGATAATAACTTCTCTGCGTTTCTAAATTTAGTGCAATATAACAATGTCGTAAATTCTTCCAGTTAATGTCTTTTCTAGTAATGAATGGAAGTTACACATGATCCTGATCCGTTAGTGATTGAAGATGGTTACAATAATTCTGCTCTGTCTATATCTATAAATGTCGCTGGTGCAAGCACCAATTTCTATTTTAACATCGTAAAAATCTATAATATCTGATAAGCAAATTTTGTTGATCTATATGAGAAAATAGGTCATGCTGATTGGTCTTTTCTAATGCAGTATTTAAGTGATTTTCATTCTAAGGATGAGCATTTTTATAATTTTTGTATGAATTTTTCGACCGACATATTCCTACGTACAGTGTGGTGTTAATATAAGGAAAAAAATTTTACTTATGAAGCCATATATTTTTCTCAATGACGTCATCATTGTTTTCTTTTCAATGACAACCCCATTTTTTACTGTTGTTTGAAAAAAAAAAACACACTTAGGTACCGTAAGAACTAAACATGTAACTTTAATGGAAGAAAATCTTCCAAAAATTTATCGCAAGCGTTCAAATTGCTCTGCGTCAACCATTTGGCACTGACCGATATGAGTGTAAACACCTCGGCAAACACTTTGTACTATTATCGCGAGAGTCAAACACCTGGAGTCACCAAAGCCGCCGCACTATCACCAGCAGCGGCTACACTAGAATTTATCACAACCACCTCTCCGGAGCCCGAAAAAGCCGCTGCCGCCCAGAGTCCGCAGCAGGAGCTGTGCGATTTCTGGCCGACCGCTGTCGAGTCGCGGGATGACCTCGGCCACATGACCGTGGACGAGGTGCTCGACCTATTCGTCGTCCTGCCACCGCCAGCCGACTTCGAAGACCTCCCGAAGCACCCGGAGATCGTGCCACCACTTAGCATCATCTTCCCGGACGAGCCCGACCAAGATGTCAGCTTCGCAACCGAGAACCAAGCAAGCACGATTGTCAATGTTCCAATAAAATGTGCTCTACCCCAGGTACGCCGACCGTCAGCGTCCCGACGCTAGCCACCACTCCACGCGCCGCCAGCCAGAGGATAGCCGAAAATGAGTTTGTGGCCCACACGTTCGTGGTCATCGCAGACGTCCACCAGGAGGCAGGCTACATCCCAAGTCAAGACACCCTGGACACCAAAAATCCAGCTGGTGCCAGCTCGTACCGATTTGACATCAACGATGGCGGTCACATGGCTTCACGGCACCGCCATCCCTGTGCACGGCTCCTCCAACGATCCCAACGCCGCCGTTACCAACCAGCGAAATTTCGTTGGCCCCGGACCATCCGCCACAACAACACCGTTTTGTATAGTTATAAGTTTTTTGTGTAAGTTGGGCGGAAAATCTGACGGAAGGACAAAACTGACCGCCTAATGGTACATGTAACGATATTTGTAGCGATACTTGTAAAACTATATTTAGGGTTATTATTCATCCCTTCGGGGGGCAGTACATCCTTACATCCTGGAGTGTAAAATAGAAAACATCTTTTAATGCAGATTATTACTCTTAATCTACCTTAAAACACCCGACGATAGGGGCTCAGGGGACTTCGCCCCTTCTGCCCGGGACCCCCTTTTCGCCTTTCTCGACAGCACACTTCGCTCAAAAACTATAGGAGTAATTTGCTCCACTTCAGTGCGAATTCTTTGCCGTAGCTCGTCTAAATTATTTGATTCCAAATAACCTCACAGAAAAAAATCTAAGAGAGTCAAGTCTGGAACCGCGTGTTCCTCGACGTCCTCTTCACCTTCCAGGAAATGTCAAGATATAGACGCACGTTGATTCCAAAGTGAGGAGGCGCCCCCATCTTGTTGGAACCAAACATCTTGATGGGAGTTGACTGAAAGTTTTGAGTCCAGTGAAGATTTTCTCTTGACCAGTACCTGCAATTGTGACGATGTGCTGTCTCATTCAGGCAAAAAGTGGCTTCAACAGAAAAGAGGATATTATGTAAAAAATTCGTCTCTTTATCGCAGTGTAAGATCAGTTCTTCGTAAAACTGCAAGCGGAGGTCTGGATCATCGTCGTTTAATTTGTAAATTAATTGAACTCTTGTTTTTCACAATTTGTCTGAGGCCGTTGATAACTCTTTACAGGTTGAAGCCATTTACACCAATTTTGAAAAGGTTTTTGATAGATTGTATATATCATGGTGTTACATTGAATAAGCCTAGTGCATTGGGCCTTACGCTTGATAGAATTTTATTTAACAAATAGAAGTCACAGTCAGAAGTCACACCGAAGTATGTCAGTCACAACGGTTTTTCTGCATTTTTATAAAAGATGAGGTCAATTATCTCTCAAGGCTCGAATCTTGGTCCCCTTGTTTATACTCCCTCTGTCCAAAAATAAGTGTCCGATTTGCTATTTTTTGAAACTTAACAGTTATAATAAGTTGTAAATACGTTTGCAAACAAATTTCATTTATTTATAAGTAAAAAGGATTTTTTGTTTAAGACGTTTTTTTTACGTAAAGTTTAAATCTCCGGTTTGACCTTAATATGAAAGAAACAAGTAATATTTCAACCGCAGATGTACGAAACAAACCCAATTAATTTTTTAATTAAAATATTTTTTTTATTTTTAAATAATAAATTAATTCAGAAAATTGCAAATATATTTCCCATTTTTTTTTTGCGAAAGTATTAATTGTGCTAGAGTTGTGCTATATTTGTGCTAGATTTGTGCTGTTTTTGCCCTTTGACATTCTCTTCTAAAATGCTTTTTTTTTAATCGGACATTTATTAATGAACAATAAAAAAATCCAAATTGGACACTTATTTTTGGACAATAAAAAATTGCAAATCGGACACTTATTTCTGGACAGAGGGAGTATTTGTTTTATTAATCATTTTCCATCTGTACGTAATAATTGTCGAATTCTGATATATGCTAACGATTCGAAGATTTTTCAAATTATCAAATCGGTAAATGAAGCGGAATTACTTCAAAATGAATATATTTTGTCATGGTGTGTAGACAACAAGCTGAAATTAAACTTAAGTAAGTCTAAAGTTGTTTCGTTTACTATTAAAAAACAACCATTATTGTTTCAATACAAGTTAGAAAATAATACTCTAGTTCGTCAATGTAAATATAATCAAGGACCGTGGCGTATACTATGATAGCAAATTATATTTTGGCTACCATATCAATGAAATATGTAGTAAAAAATCAATGAGCTCGTTGCGACGTATAATAAGAAACTGCCGACAATTTACTAATATTAATAAGGTAAGGGCACCAAAAGCTGACACTTTTTTTGAAAAGGAATGTAAATAAGAACTTTTAGTGACTTTATTAAATTTAATCTACTTCATTTTTACACTAGGTTGGAAGCATTGAATATTTTAAGTTGGTACTTGTGAATTCTTCATTATTCATGTTTTACAGTTACCAATTCGGGCGAAAGACTCAGGACATCTGCACATCTTTCTTAATATTGAAATAATATACAGTGCAATACAAATGTCATTTTTTAAATCTCTTTGTATACACGATAATGATGCTATAAAACCTTAGGAACACACTGCTAATCTGCTAAAGCCGCTAGCATAAAGTTAATATGTGGTTTGTAAAACTTGACCATTATAACTAGAGTAATATTTTATGAAATACGTAAGCAAAATTTCGCAAGTCATATTTTGGTAATTTACAAGGACTCATTGTGATACATTTCTCCTAATCTAATTGATGTAGTAGGTATTTCAACTAAAAATACAGAATTTCAAAATGTATGAACTAAATAAATATAACGTTAATAATAATCTCTAGTAATATCGTGTTTTGTTAATGTATAGAATCGCTCCAATTGATTTAATTGTATGTACATACAAATTAACAAACAAAGTGGAATATTTGTAAATAATATCCGAGTGCAGGTTAAACTGCCAATAATTTTTTCGAGTGCGCGAATGGGCACGAGAAAGAAGTCGCGGTGCTTTAACCTGCACGACGGCTATTCGAAAGGTATCTAAAAAATGATCAAACTGCTATTTTTTGTAAAAATTAAAAAAAAAATGAAGTTTTTTTATTTGGCAAATGTGCTTTAATCAAATTGCTGTGTCTGATCCAATTCAACGCGTTTCTATAGCAACGCGTACATAAACAATTTTTTCATTTAAAAAAAATGAGAATCGTACTCCTCAATACAGAAAAATCAAGGTCTTCAGCATGGAAACAATTTGAGTATTTCTGCCCTGAGAAAGAGTGAAGCCAGAACCGTAGAAGAATTGGTTACAATAATGAAGGATGTTAGAAGCAACGAGATGGTAGGTACAGATTATAAAGAGGAAGTTGTGAAAACTTTGTGGAAAACTGTGGCAAACTGTAGCAGAAAACAGGGTGACTTTTGGCCTTTTCAAAAACCTCATTTTCCCGACAAGTGCCCGACAAGCACGGCGAGAAGCAAAACGTAAGTAACTCCAGTGTAACATTGAAAAATTAAAGCGTAGTGCAGCAAGTTTAAGCGTAGAAGAATAATTATGATAAAGTTATTGATATTTGGAATGAAGATACGCCAGAGGGGCTACAGAGAAAATTTTAACACGTAGCGGCATGCGAACTAGCTTGGAGTGGTGGCGAAGCAGCCAACTGTTTGATCACATTTTTCAAGGAGGAAAAAAATAATAGTGGCGACATAACTGGACGGGTTACACAGGCCAAGAAAAAAAAATGTTTGTAAAAACTTTTTAAACCAATTCTAAAATTTGTACCCCCCAACAAATTCAATTTCGAAAGACTCAGAAGAAAACACTCGAACAGGTCAATTTTGTTATCAAGGGGGGCCAAATTGTACCAAACTTTCAAGTCTTAGATCTCGCCCCTTTAGTCAGGGGAGCCACCCCCTTAAAAACTTTAAATGTCATTCTCCATGTCTCCATGTCTTTTATGTCTTAATGAAACCGTTCCCCTTGCTCTTCACTCACGTTTCTATAGGAAAAAGTCAAGATGGTTGTGTAAGAAGTGGACTTTAAGGCTCATCAAACAACCAAGAGTTTTGAATTTGTCTATAATATTAGGTATGATAAGATAAGGAAAGGGGGACTCGCCCTTAACAGGGTCAAATAAAGAGGCTGAAGAAAGTCTCTCAACCACGGGAGACAGTCAAGAGCCTATGGAGCTGGCTGAACAGTCAGGCCAAAAAGGTGATGACGATCTCCAGCTGGGAAGGTAAGGGTTGGAATAATACTCTCAAACCGTTAAGACTCACTTCTCACAATGAAGCAATTAGAAACCATTCAAGAGGCGATTCTAGACAATATTGTGAAAAAGGGGAAGGATGAGGCTGCAATAAAGCCCCGTTTTCACCAGTTCCACAAGAAACCGGGCTGGCTTGGCACCTTAGAAAAAGCCTCTTAGTGACATCCTGAACTTTGCAAAGACGGTGGGATTCCTAGGAACATAGAAGCGAGTAGGGTCGAACAAAAAATCACCAATGGTCGACGTTCTGAGAGGTTCTGTTTTTAAACAAAACTTTTACTAAATCTAGAAAATCAAAAATGTTTACAATAAATGTAAATGTTGTATGCACAGACGAGCTCTTCTACTGACCCCATCAATAACATTTTCCAACATGGCGTTGTCCTTGTTTATCTAGTTAATTTTATTTGTTATTTTTAATCTCATTTCAGCAACATTGTTACTTGGTACAGAATAAAATAATGGAATTATTCAAATGTGGCTACAAAAAAGTCACATGGTGTAAGGTCGCAGGATATTGATGGCCAGACATTTTCAGTATTTCTACTAATAATTCGATTATAAAGAAAAATCTCTTAATAAGTTGATGGTAGCTCTTGTTATGTGCACTGTAACTCCATCCTGATGGAAATAACCCATCGTTAGTTTGTCATCGTGAAGTTAATAAATGGTAACAAAATTTCTTTTTGATACCGCGTGGCTGGTATGTTGCCTAACCAAGGTTTAATCATGGAGCATTTACTGTCAACATTTTAATTAAATACCTTAAAAGAAAATTGGTCCAACAATATGTTTGCGTGAAATGGCTGCCCAGACTCCAACTTTCTGAGGATGAAGGGGGGTCTTTCCACAAAGAAATGCGGATTTTCTGAAGATACGCATATTTTTGGAGTTAAGGTATCCATTCAAATAAAACCAAGCTTCCTCACCGAAGAAGGTTTTTTCCAACAAATTATTGTCAAATGTGTCCAAAAACCATGTACAGAACTCAACAGGTTGACGAAAATCTGCTTGCAAAAGTTCCTGTACACTTGTTAAGCGGTAAGGATACAATTCTAAATCCTTTTTAAGAATATTTCGGTAAGTACCATATGATAATTCCACCTGTTAAGATAAATGACAGACTGATGTCTTTAGGGCTTCTTACATAACTTATCTCACTCTTTCAACCATTTCAGGTGTTCGAACATTCCGATATCTACCACTACCTTCTTTTCGGTTGACACTTCCAGTACCAGGAAAATTTTGCACGCATCGATTTATAACGTTGCAGAAATTACTGTAGCTGTAACAATATCCAGATTTTCAGCTCGAAATTCTTCCCCGGTATCCGGAATAGAATGTTTCCAAATCCCGTTTACTTTTGTTGCATTGTGAAAATAAGATTACAATAGAAAAGACTTTTGTTCGACTGAAAAAGGCATTGTACGGGTTCCACTCAAGTGAACTTTTGCAAAACAACAGATTTTTATTTCAAGTCGGATTTGACAACTCCTTTTACAAAATCGTATACTGATTAAGTATACTCAAAATTTTGGATTCAGAAGCTCCAACGATCACTGATTTTGTTGATCACATGTTATCTTAGGTGATTTATTAACAACAGTTTTGTTCGTGAAAAAATAATGTCAAAATGAGTTCACGTTTTAGGCAGAATTCCGCGAAAGTAATAGACGCGCCGCAGTGGATAAACTAACTTCAGCAAATACGAAAAAGTCTAGAGATTCTGCGTGGAGACAGTTTCAACAATTTTGCGATGAAAGAAAACACACTTTGAACAAGGAAACTTCCGTCTTACAACTGGCCCAAATTGCACCAGATTTCGCTTCAATATGAAGCGCAATGATGGAGAAGAATATAAAAAGGTGTTATCAAGACGATAGCGAAGATTTTGCAACAAAAATATTACAAAGAGTTTATTAACATGCATAAATGTGCCCTGAAAAAAGAAAAAAAAAGTGCACCGTGCTTATCACAAGAAATTGATAAAATGTGTGCTATTTGGGACGAAACGACTCCGGATGGACTGCAGCGCAAGTTCCTTCATATTGCTCCATATTAACTGTCGTGGAGAGGAGGAGAAGCATGTAATAATTGTCTTTTGAGTTACTTTGAAGAAGAATTTGACAACTACGGTAACCCAGAAGGGCGAATAGCCTATTAATCCTATCTTTTCAAAAACAGCGCAAGGAGGAAGTCACCGGTTGACAGAAGAAAGATGGTTAGTTTAAACCACCACCGATTCTAACCTTTTGTGACGTTCTGGAAGAATCGCGGCGTGATGATCTCATCGCCAACTGATACGACCGAGATTGTAGTGTGACGTTCTGGAAGGATCGCGGCGTGATGATTTCATCGTTAACTCGTGCGACCGAGAAGATTTTGGAGTTCTGCAGTTCTCGATGAATCGAGAAAGCGGCTTAAATAACTGTGCTGTTATAACTAAAACCTGTACATAGACAAGTGTTTAAATAAATTGTAAATAATTAGTTTAAATAAACAGTTTTGTGAACCCGTAAACACAACATTGGTGTCAGAAATGGGATTAAATAAAAACGAAGATGGCAACAAAATCTTACGATGGGAGATTTTTATATTATGTACCTAGCCATGAAGAAAAGGAAAGAGAAAAAAAGCAATATTTTATTTTTCGATATAAGATCCGCTAACGGTCACACACTTGTGTCAACTGCTTAACACACATTTATTTTTGAATCATTTACAAAAAAATACATTTGTCCAACGTGAAAAATTAATTATTTAAGTGATATTTGCAAAAATAAGCAAGATTTACCAATATTCCCTAATTTTTGCAGTCATTTTATTATCAGTATTTCTATATTTCTTATGGCCTATCAAACGATCGGCTTGCCTTTCTGTTCGCATCCCCATTCACAATCCGTCAATATATGCCTTTTATAAAGTAAGACTTTCCTCAACGGACACTTTCATCGCCTTGGAGGAATGCATAGAAATCGGTGATCTTTATTGTTGCCACAACAAAATCGTCCTCATCCTTCGTCACCAGGAACCTAAAAATTGCAAAATCGTCAAGGCCAAGCTAGTTAGAGACTATATCGAGGAGATCGATGCTGTAATTCTACTCGCCGTTCCTCGAAAGGAAGTGGCTGTTCAAACGAACCGGAACACCATTAATCAGTACCTACATCATAAAGGAACCGTCCCTATACGTTCGAGAAGGGCGAACACCAAGTTATCATAAACGGTATGCTTTACAGCAACACCAAGGAGAGGATGGGAGAAATTTACTTCCCGGAAATATTGCCGGTACCTTTGACAAGGACAGATCAAATTGTACCCCAGTACAACCACCTTAGGAAGTTAGACAACATTCAAAAACCTGTAACGACTGGACCTCTGGATTGGAACCAGAGAAAATATAATTTAGCTGCCCTTAGTGTACTATAATGGTCCATCGTCGTTGAGGTGTTTTCGATTGACGAAGATGCGCTAGACCAATGGCTCAGCCAACTCAACCCCAGGGAGAACCTACGGAAAACCCTAGTCGCTCCTTTTTCTGCGCTTAAAGAGGGAGGAGAATAATCTTTGTAAGCTTGTAAAGTTCCAAAAATAGTTAATAAAATAATAAACAGTCACTTTTTTACGAAGGCGCTGAACGGACATGAATGGAAAAATAACTGACAACGATTTTTTTTCTACCAATTCCGACTTTTTTCTGTCAATTCTGACTTTTTTCTGGCAATTCCGACTTTTTTCTGGCAATTCCGACTTTTTTCTGACAATTCCGACTTTTTCCTGGTAATTCCGACCTTTTCCTGGCAATTCTGACTTTTTTCTGGCAATTGCGACAAGTGTAGGACAATGGTGCTGTTTTATTGCCCAAACTTAAAAGATGAAATACTGTCCACATTTCGAGTTTCACGTACAAGGAAATATGACCTTTTTGAAGTATGTTTCTTTGAGGGGTCGAGCGCGTAGCGCGAGGCATCAATTTCAGTGATCCACTGAAGTTGCCGTCTGTGAAAATTTGTTTTTCCGTTTATCATTCATAAAATCATAAAATAAGAGATACTCCCCACATTTCGAGTTTCACGTACAGGGAAATATGACCTTCTTGGAGTATGTTTCTTTAAGCGGTCGAGCGTAGCGCGAGGCACCAATTTCGGTAATCCACGGAATTTATCGCCTGAGAAAATTTGTTTTTCCATGGATCATTGAAATTGGTGCCCCCCGCTACGCGATCGACCACTTAAAGACCTACTCCAACCTTACCTACTCCAAATATATGGACAAAAATGTGGACAGTATTTCATATTATAAGTTTGGATAACAAAACGGTGCCATCGTCCTACCAGAAAAAAGTCGCAATTGCCAAAAAAAAGTCAGAATTTACAGAAAAAAAGTCGAAATTGATAGAAAAAAAAATCGTTGTCAGTTATTTTTCCATTCATGGCCGTTCAGCGCCTTCGTACTTTTTAAAGTTGTTGAATATATAAAAAATAAATAATTTCTTAGGAGATGCCAAATCATCATTGCCATCGCCAAATTTTGTAATTCTTTTGTGATCAGCGCCTAAAAAGCGTCGTGTGCACCTCGGTCAAAAAAAATCAAAAGATGCGACCAAAAAGTTACGGCCTCAGTACAAAGATTACTATTAAAGAATGGTAATTTGTGCACCTAGGCCGTAAAAGTTAGCTTTTTGCGTACAAAAAAGTAAAACTTTACGGTTCCAAAAGAGGCCGTAAAATCACCTTTTTCGTAATTATTGCCTAAAATCAATTTTTTCAAAACTTAAAATATTGTAAATGATTTTTACTGATTTTCTAAAAACACTTTCTGTTCACAATACTGTTAAAAATTGTCTTCATTATTTCTTACCTTGGATATAGGAAGTACAACAGAAAAAGTTTTCATTTCATGTACTACTTACTTAATTAAATTAACCGAGTTCGAAACTGCTTCAATAATAATCTAAAACTATAAGATTTTAATTGAATCTCGACGGATGTGGAGTGCTCTCCAACAATATCTTATAAATAAATTTATAGAAGCAATATTTTTTAAATTTAGCAGATTTATTAATAGTATTTTTATGACCCCAAGCCGTTCGCAAACTATTTCAAGCATTTACTCAATAAGAATGTTATTAAATTAAAGTGAGTTTCTTTTAATGTAAACTATACAAAGTTATGGTTTATACAAATAAGAAAATGCTTGCGTCGGAGTGAAATTATGTAATATAAACTTAACCATAAAAAAAAAACAAAAACAATTTCATTTTTACTATGTCAAATAACAGAATTAAAGGTCCTCTGGAAATATTTCATACATAAAATGGGGGTAGAACTATAATAATATAACTCTTTAAATTAGAGAAAATGAAGCGGTAGTAAAAAACCTTATTTACAATATGTATTTAGCCACATTTCGTAACTTTTTATCAGGAGTTATTTATTTTTAGTTGTTAACAGTGTACGAATTACAGCACACATCTACAAGTACCTATGTATCTAATAATAACAATAAGTCAACACAGACAATCAAAATACATACTTAACAATATGACTTTAAATAAAACGAAGTTGTTGATATAACTATTAAAAACCATGCTGTTGATTTTATCATTTTGTGGTTACAATGTTAATGTCACACTTATTGGGTGTGAATGTGAAATTTTTCATTTCATTGTTTTGCAATTTCTAAATTATCAAAATGATAGGAAATCACACTTGTGTAATACAGACTGTTGTTTTCATCGAACCTATTTAAAAAAAAATCTCTGTTCATCTATTTTAACAAGGTTAAGAACCTTAATAATTTTAAATTGACATTAATGATAAGGCAACGTATAAGTGTGGTCAACTGAAAATAAAAATCAATTTCAATCATTATCACAATTAAATATTTCAAAGAATTAAGCTAAAACTCATTAAACTCATAAATAAATAAAAGAAACAGAGTTATCAATACAATATGAAAACCACGTTCTTATTATTTGTAAATACCTACAAGCTTTAGTACTAACTACAGTTAGCTGATGCAAAATTCAATAATATACAGGCTGTCCCATTTAAAACTCCCCAGTCCAGATTTCTCCGAATTGATTATTGTGATTGAAAAATCCTCGAACAGGTCGATTTTGTTTACCAGGGGCACATCTTCTCAGGTTCCTTTCAAGTTCCGGCATTTCGCCCTCTCCGCGAGGGGGCTGTTAGCTCCAAAATTTTAAATGGCACTATGGGTCGAGTGATACCTCATTTGAGACCTATTTACAACTAACCACTTACTTTGCAATCTTTTGGTGATTTGACCGCAAAAAAACGAATTTTTTTTTATTTTCAAGATAATCCACATCTTCTTATGCTGTGTTCCACAGCAACCACAAAGACAAACATGTTATTGCTGAAATTAGGCTTATTGAAATTGTAGCATCACGAACAGTTTTGAAAATCGTCTGTATTTTGACATGGAAATGAATGGTGGCCATATCCAACATTTATTACGTTAATTTTATCATTTTATTAAAAAATAATCGTGTCGCATACTCTACATTAAGTTTTAACTCCTTCGCGCTATTTAGCAATCAAAATCAACAATCTAATGACCCAAAAATGTCAATAAATTCAATTTCAGAATTACATGTTGGTCTTTGTGGTTTCTGTGGGACATAGCATGAGAAAATGTGCATTATCTTGAAAATTAAAAATTATTGTTTTTACGGTCAAAACTGCAAGATATTGAAAAGTAAGTAGTTAGTTGTAGTGCCATTTAAAATTTTGGGGCTAACAGCCCCCTCACGAAGAGGGCGAAATGCCGGAACTTGAAAGAAACCTGAGAAGATGTGCCCCTGGTAAACAAAATCGACCTGTTCGAGGATTTTTCAATCACAATAATCAATTCGGAGAAATCTGGACTGGGGAGTTTTAAATGGGACAGCCTGTATATATTAACGAAATATAATAATGGCAAAAGCCGGCATCTTCATAAGAAAAAAGATTATGAATAAATGTAAATAAAGTAAAAAAGAATAAACGAAAACCATAATAATTAATACATAATTACCGGATTCAATTTGGAATACGCCATAAATTAATACTGTACAATTAAAAGGTTATTCACTATTTGTAGTGTCTGTAAATCAAAAAGTCTCAATTAAAAAAAATAACAAAAATAAAGCATGAATTCCAAACGTGGGAAATATACAAATGCATACCTAACGTAATAACTAAAACATCGATAATTTTAAAAGGACGCTGAAGCGTTCCACCGTAAAATAGAAATGTCAACATTGCATTGTTAAGAAATTCATGTTGCAACTTGTGATACAAAACAAGAGACTTTTCAAAATTTGCAATCGGTATTGCAGAGTTAATAAAGTCAGTTTTTTTTCGTAATAGATAACAACATGACAATGGTTTGTATATCTAGTAACAAATAATAATAATACCGTTTTTATTTAAGCAAACTTTGACGCAAACAAAATCATTAATATATTCCCTTCGTAAAGTACCGAACTGAAGAACGTAATCACAGTGTACACAAACAATTTGTACCAAAAATAAAAGTTAAGACATTACATAACTGTAATTCACTATAAATAAACAAACAATACATAATGTGAATTAATAGTAGTTTATTATACGAGTTCCTGTGTAAATTGGACGCTTTATCCACAAGGGGTTTATAAAAGCACGAGTGAAACGAGTGAAACTACGATACGTGAACGACGGAAGATACGTGATTGTTTCATCATCACTTGAACTGTTTTCTTCCATATCTTACAATATTTTATACCTTTATTCACTTCACTGTATATAAATAGAAATAAAAATATCAACAAAGAACGCCGGCAACCAACAATCTATGGGGCAGTGTAAAGGGTTAATTAAAACATAATACTTTTTATTAACTTTTAATTTTAAGGCTCGATTTTACTCCCCAGCAATTTGTCATGCCGGGTTTAAAAATCTATTCTTAAGGAGTGAACTCCAAAAAATGTGCCCAACATTTTGGATCTAATTCTAACGATGGATATGACTTGCATGCATAAAAAAAATGAAAAAGTTAAAGCATAATCTCTTCGTGCAAAAAAAATTGACCGTAAAGATTTACCAGAAAGGACAAACATGCTACCTACTGTTTGAACAGAGGCATATCATTCTACATTTTTAACTAAGATCCAAACGGACCGTAGCCTAAATAATTCCTTAAATCAGTAGAAATATCCATTTCAAGAATCCTCAAGAGTCCTGAAAAAACTCAAAAGTCCGGTAAAATCTTGACGAAGCATAAGGAGCCTTAAAAAGTACTGAAGCCTCCCAAGTAATGCTTAAATTTGTTTAAAAAGTTCCAAATGGGCCTGAAGAGTCTTCAAGAATCCCGAAAAATACTAAATCTTCTGTAAAATTCGTATATAGAATGCTTAAAACTACTGGAGTCTTGAAAAGTTTTTAAAGTTTCTGATAAATCTTGAAGCGTACTTAATAGTACATTTATACATATTATGCTACGAGTTTAGGGTTTAGGGTTTAGAGTTTAGGGCACGACGAGCGTAGCGAGAGGAGTAAGTGTGACAAAATGCCTTAAAAAACAAGTTATACAGTATTTTTTCTACTTTGCCACTTTTTATACAAAATAATCGATTTCACAATCTAGGGAATTTCGCGGCGGTTGGCCACGTTTACGAGGTGCATTGACGGCGGCTATGAAAAAGAATTAATTTGAAACGTCAATACTCATGTTTTTGTTTATCCTGTTGACGTGTATCAAAAACGTGGTAGTGAATTTTAACCCATTCCCAACGACCTTCAAAAACGTCTCTCAGCTATGACTGAAGCCCCTAACCTCACAATAACCTCCATAACAAACGACCCCAAATCACAAACAACTCGCACAATCCCGTTCTTTTCCTTTGTGATTCGCGGTGTGGACCGAAGAACGCGATAGCTTTCTGGTCCTGGAAAATCTCAATCTCCCCATCCACAAAATGTTTAGAATCATATCCCTCCGCACAAACAAGTGGACCCCCCTTATCCGCGTCATCATCGGAAACACAAACACCCTCAACCATCGCCTGACCCACAGCATCACATTCTTCGGCAAGCGCCATGAGTACACTTGTTTGAATGGCTCAAACCGCCAGCCCCCGTCCCACTCTAATGCGCCAAGCGTTACCAGCTTGGCCACCCCCAGACAGAATGCCCCAACAGAATCGCGTGCCGCAAATGCACATGAAGCGTATCGTAATAGCCTCAGTACGAACGCAAAGTAGAAAAAAGACTTTAGCAATCATTAAGAAACCAGTAACATTGTGGAGAGTAATGAACACTAAAGAAAAAATCCAACACCCCACCTAACGAAACTGATGAAACTTGAAGAATTCTGAAAAAGCTAGAAAAATTTTGAAAAGCCGCGAGAAAGTTATGAAGAAGCACAGGCAAACTCGGAAAACCCCGAATGGTTCTGAAAAATCCTAAAGAATCTTGAAGAAGGGTGCTAGAAGTACGAAATCAAAAATCTAAAAAAATCCACAAACAAAAAGTTCTATGATTTGAGATCCTGAAATTATTTTGGATGGAAAATACAAATATCAAATTCGTGAGATACTAAACACTGGATTCCGGAGCCGGAATTCAGTAAGAAATAATAAAAAAGAGAACTCGAGTGATCTAAAACCAAACATTATTTCAAGTACTCCTGGTACCTATATTATGTTTGCTTAATTTATTTTCCAAAGTGGAATTATTGTTTTCAACATTATATTATAATGTAAATGAAAACGTTTTAGGATTTTCATTAACATTGCAAATAAAGACATAAACCAATACATCTTCACTAAGCTCTAATAAAACATTTATTACCATTGAAGCTCTCTTAAAATTTACTGCAAATTTACAAATGATTGACTTCAATGAGTGATTGGAGCATTTTACGCAGAATTCAAATAATGTAAATTTGTTTACTATTCATTGTAGACAGTAATTTTGGGAACAAAATGTAAAGTACAAAAAATTTGTTAAAGGTTTTCTGAACTGAATATCAATTTCCGTTACATTTCAATTATCTTCTACGTTTTTGTTATAGTAATTGGCCCTACAATCCGCGTCAATTAAATAAAAATACCATAAAGTAAGAAATTGGATATTTGGTAAGCTAGTTCACCCAATTTCAACCTGCATTTATCAAAAAATATGACAGAGAAAGAATAAGTATGTTTTTCAAATTCCTGATACCGATGCAAAATTAGCATTTTGATTACTTTATTATTGAACGATGAATGTCAAAGATGGAAGTATAATACTAATAATAATTGGAAGCAAATAGACATACCTAAATATCTTCAACCCCTAGTGTATGCTCTCTGTTTTTATTTTTCGTTACATTTCCGCTCCAGTCTTCCACAAAAAGTCAAAGACGAATAACACCACAATAACAGTGACTCTGCAGTTAGCTAGTCAAGCCCATAACATTTTTCTCAAGGCCATTTTGTGACCTCGAGAGTTTTAAAAAAATGTTTACAATATTCGGTGTTCATTTTTATCATTGTAAGGGCTCTCAAAAAGTGTATATGGGACAAGATGTTCAAGTGAACGCTCTCTTTAATGGGTCGTTTAAATTCAACAAAACACTCATCATAATTAATCACCATCATAGTAGGACTGTTGTTTTCTTGTGAGGCGCCTAGAGATTTTGACATCGAACAATCAACAATTGGTACAATTGTTAGTTAACCACCAGCGTTACACATAAATTTTAATGCAAATGTTGTGACTTGGAACAGATTTATTTAATTGATTTAATATTATAATGGCGTTTAATGAGAAGCTTCTAAATCACAAACCACATGACAATGAATATAAGTGATCATAAATCCCAGTGTGCACAGTGACATTTTGAACTATTGGACAGTACGAAAATTTGTTTACTTGAACAAGTTTTGGTTTTTACTAGAAATGATTTTGTTTCTTCTGTAACATTTGTACTTTAGAACATTAGAAACAATAACGAAGCTTCTGTATTGTAGAACTAACAGCAATGCAAATTTGTAAATTCATAGAACTCTACTATAGAAGAATTTCGAGATTTATTTATCTGAGACATATGGTCGAAAGTAAACGCATTGTACGATCGAATTTCCTTATTTATTGCTTGTATGTGGGTCCCATTAGTTTCAAGACGCCTTCTGTTTGAACCCTCAAAACTGCCAATTTCTCATTCGCAATTACGATCGTCAAAGAAGTTATCATTACAGCGCACTCACAATGTTTTTTATAAACTTTTTTTTCCCAAAATGTTGAGATTGTTATATTTGGAAAGCGACAGAATGACGAGGCTTGAGGTTACTGAGAAAGAAATATGTCCTTAAATTTCAAAAAGATTACAGGACAAGAATATAAAATCTATACAAGTTGTAGTTTTGATGTTATGAATAAGATAGAGAAGCCTAACCCTTTGGTGTAATTAGGGCTAAATCTAATAGCAACAAATTTCTGCACTCTTTTGTTCGAATTTTAATTGACATCTAAAATAAATTTCTAAAAACAATATTCATAATTTTTACACAGCTAAAAAAAGTTTAGATCCTTGGTTCAATGTATATTTTGTTATGAAATCAGTTCAAATTTCGTCTATCGGCATCACAATATTGGTTACTCTATGACACTAACTTATAATGAAGAAAATCATAAATTATACAAAATAATATGTTTCAAACCTAAAACTTCATTTATTTCTACCATAAACGTTTTCAAAAAACTAAAATTTTTAACGTTAACACTTTAAATAACTGCTGTCATATTCCGGTCTAAAAGCTTTAATGTTTCCCAGAAGAATTTTTATCTAACACAATTAGAATCGTTTACCATCAACGTTAACGAAAGACATTTTATCCAAAAAGGAAGAGTTTAAATAAAATTTTTATACCAAAGTAAAAACCTTAATTTACTGGTGTTTGCCATGTTGGTCTTGTTAGTATCTTTCAGCTAATTGAAGCAATTATCTGGTTAAGTATCTATTCACTGTTTTGTAAGAATATTCCGTCAATACTAATAATACTACTTTAAACGTTGAATTGTAAATATTTAAACACTCCATTAACCGAGAATGTTTCAATTGAAAGAAAAATTTGAATTTACATAATTCTCCAATGAAAGACGGGTTTAGCGATGTGTTGAAAACCTTTATGTCACGAGCACATCAAGCTTCTTATTTATTTATGACCGCTACAATGATTAAAATAACTATTTTCACGTGGTTAACTCAGAAGATCACAAACAAAAATCATAAGATTCTTAGTGAGTGTTGCATAAGTCAACTAAAATTACCTCTAGGTTAAATAGAAACAAATATTTTTTTCATTGTAACTTACCCGAATGGATGCCATATAATATCCGTAGCTTCTCCTTTAATCGTAATATAATTACTGAAACTGCACGTAAATAACAGTTGTACCACGTAAAGTTCTTAACGTTTCGAGGATGCGCTTCGCGCGCTAACTAAGCTAACAACTCAACGTATTGTGCTTTTATAAAATGAAGCTTGCGCCTGACATTTATCCACTTAGAAAAAATTAGAACTGAAAAACGGCTTTCAATGGATCAAAATAAATTGATAACTGTTTGGAATTATTATAATTACACAATTTTATTATTTTATTGCAAATCTCTGGTTAATGTAATTTTTATATTTCATTAATTTAATTTAATCTTTTCCTACACTTTCAGAGTTATATACCTACATATCCATCGCTAGTCGCACTTACATTAACGTGTATTCGAGTAATAGTTCGTCTCAAATCTTCGCAGTCGTGTGACAGCGAATTATTTTGACGTGAAAACGTCTATTTGCTCATCAAGTATACAAAATATCGTCAGATTTGAATCATTACCACAACGGGTAGGACATGTGATTACATAACATAACACAACTTCATTTCTTCTCCCCTTCCCTTCCCTCTTCAGCCTTCTCCCTTCTCTTCCATACCTCTTTCAACCATTTTATTTCCCTTCCATTCTCATTTAGTTTTTCCTATTTTTCGTTTCTTTCTCTTTCTCTCATCTCACATCAGTCATTCGAAGTAATTATGTTTATTCACAATCGGTTAGTAATATACTGCGTTCCAACTGCAAAGGAGGTAGGAAAGTGACCAATTGCCGACCTCCAATTCCATTACTCACCTGATGTTGCCAGGCAACCCGAATTTAACCTTTAAACTCTACCCATCAAAAAACTTTCATTGTAGCTACCCTGGGGTACAAGTAGTGTACCCCAAAAAATAAACCCAAAATTTAAGAAAAAAAACACTTTCATTCTATTTTTTTCAAACACAATCTCAATCTTTAGTTGGCCCATATAATCTTTCGCGCATCAACGGTTTTATCAGATCTAAGGTCAACGTCTTGAGGTATAGGTGCGTCTATTTTCAAAATTTTATTTGTTTTTTTATTCGAATCCTTTTAGAAGAATCATGGAATTAATCCCCACATAATTAAGAAGCCCATAAAAAATGCGAAGTGGCCAGCGACAGGTTCGTCTCAATACATCAGAATATTGATGACAAAGTCGAAATGTCGAAATTCCCGACATATGGAAAATCCAGCCATTTCTTAAAATCGCAATAATATAGGAAGGTACCTGGGAGATGAAATTGTTCATGCGCATAGATTTACTAATATAACTTAATAAAATTTCACTGGGGTACTGTGGTACCCCGGGTAAGGTTTAAAGGTTAAATTATTATTAAAAGTATGATTGGTAATAAAGGCAATCATACAACTGTGGCTGCAGCCTTGATGCAACTTGTGAGGAGTTGACAAATACAAAATTACGATTACAAATTACCCTTAGTGTGATTTACTAATTTGTGTAATAGTCCAAATTTCAAAAAATACTTTGACATTTATCTGACAAATAATATAAATTGTTCCAGTTAAGTGCAAACATTTAACTGAAATTAAAAGTTGTAACAATAGTTCATGTTAATGAGATTTAATTATTAAATTTCGAATACTTAATTGTGAATAAAATTGTATACAAACTTCGGCAAAAGTACCATTCCTCTGTCTCGAGAACTAGTTCGCCTCGAGGCTACGCCTGTCGGTAAACTATAGTTCTCTCGACAGAAATGGAATACTTTCCGCCTCAGTATGTAATATACTAAATTTTGTATTCGTTTTGTGAAACACATAATGCGTAATGAAATACATAGCAACATCCATAAATATTGCATCGTACGTATTTAATTTGGCAGCTGTCAACCTAACCTCAAAATCTGATGTAAATTTGTACTTTTTCTCATTTTGCGGGAACGAATACAAAAAACACTGTTCAATACTTGTGCCCTGTCACTTTTCAGGGGCTCGGGTTCATTGCAGCCCTCGCCCCTGAAAAGTGACATGACAGCGCACTCGTTTGAAATATACTATTAATCGTCTCTCTCTCCTTATGGCACATTCTAAATCTCCTTCCTCCCTCTTCCAACCAATACCTATTCTCCCTTTCTTCATTTCTTCACCTAAACCTCGCAAGTATCTTTCTTTCACACTCTTCCTCTTGTCTTCACCTCTTTGCAAATTTCCGGCGGTGCGCGGGATGTCGAAACCTTTTGGAGGGGAATATATGAGGAGACGAAACCAATAATAAAAATAAACATTTTTCCATCAAAATATAAACAAAATAAACTATTAGTAATATTTTAAATTCAAATTAATTGAATTTAACAATTATCTTTTTAGTGTAAATAAAACGCTTAACAAGCTCTAATTTGTAATTCCAGGCTCATTTTCCAGAAGACACTCCAACCCTTGCACAATTTGAGAACTTCGTAAGAGGTTCTCAATTAAGACCAGTGGTGTGCAATCCGATAACCCCGGAAGAAATTGGAGAGACTGTTGCGGTGTATTGTAAGTCGCGATATTCTCGAAGGACCAATGATTTGAAAATATACTTAAATGACGTTTATTTACGAGTTGTGTACAAGTACAAGTGATAGTGTTTGTTACAGGATGATTGTTGAATACCGAATGAATGTTGAAGACCGAATGAATAAATGGATGAATACAGAGTGGTATGTCTCAGACAGACCGATGGGGGGAGGAGGGCGTGAACAGAGACCTTTAAGGGAATCAAAAATTTCGCCGCACCAGGCCCGGACGGAATTAATACCTTTTGGTGGAAGAAATTCCGAAGTACGCATAAGCGTCTGGCAAGGGTATTTAATTCCTGGCTGAATGGTGAGCGGCCTATTCCGGAATGGGTTGTCTAGGGGCGAACCGTTTTGATGCCCAAAACTGGGGATTTGTCCCGGCCTCAAAACTACCGGCCAATACAATGTCTTAATGCGTGTTATAAACTCTTCACCCGACTCCTGTACTCCCGAATATTCCAGGCTCTTGACCGCGTGTATTCGAAAATTTTCGAACAGCGAGGCTGTAAGAGGGGCGTGGACGGCTGCAAGGAAAACCTGCTGATTGATAGGTGCGTCACGCAGGAAGCCGTCCAATACGAGGGGGTATTAATATATTGTTAGCCTACTATAGAAGCAACTAAAATTTGGAACTCAAAATATTTTATTATTCAACGTAGTCTCCTCTTAAATTAATACATTTTTTACAGCGATCTTGCAGCGCCTCTAACCCTTTAAAAAAATTGTTTTCTTTTTGCTCCACAAACTAGCTTTCCACAGCTTCTATGATTTCTTCATTGCACAAAATTTTATGTCCTAGAGGTTTTTTCAGTCTAGGGAATAAATAATAGTCTGAGGGAGCTAGATCTGGAGAATAGGGCGGGTGATCCAGTAATTCAAACCCTAAATCCCGAATTGTATTCATGGCAATGTACGATTTGTTCACAGGTGCATTGTCCTGCAAAAACAGCACACCTTTTGCCAACATACCGCGTCTTTTTTCTTTGATTTCTTCTTTTAAGGTGATTAATAATGTGGAATAATAATCTCAGATTATTGTTTGGCCCTTTTCTAAAAAGTCAATCATTATTATTCCACGAGTATCCCAAAAAACTGAAGCAAGGACTTTTCCAGCGGATTCAAAACTTCTTTGGCCGTGGAGAACCACAGTGCTTCCACTCCACCGACTGCTGCTTCGTTTTTGGCTCGTAAAAATAGACATAAGTTTTATCCATAGTAACAACACGGCTCAAAAAGTCTGGATCTTCTTCAAAATGGGCCCAGATTGAGTGCGACGCTTCCACTCTTGCTCGCTTTTGATCGGCATTTAAACATTTGGGGATTAATTTTGCAGATTTTTTTTTCATATCTAAATCGACGTGAACTATACGATGGAAACGTTCATACGAGATCTTTAGTGTCTCAGCTATATGTTTCAGCCCAATTCAACAGTCTGACAAGATCATGTCGTAAACTGCATCAATATTTTCTGGGGTAGACACCAAAATCGGTCTTCCTGGTCTCTTGTCATCTTCGACGGAAAGATTTTCTCTTTTGAAAGACGCAATCCAATTTTTCAAAGTCGCGTATCAATGGCACTGATCACCAAGTGTTTCAAGCATATCTTCGTAAATATCCTTACCCCGTAACCCCTTCAAATACAGGTGCTTAATGATGGCTCGATACTCCAATTTCTCAATTTTCACAATGGGGGCCGACATGCCTTCTCTCAAATTTTACTGTTCAGCAATGCTTCAACTTTTTGAAGTAAAATTTTATAATTACATTTCTAATAAGTCCTTATTTGTTGCCATGGTAAAACGATTTTGTTTTGTTCAAAGGAAACGGCCAAGGCAAACTAGATATCAATACCTCGTATAAGCGCACTGTCCGCTGCCGCTGTCCGTAGCCTTGCGCGGTGCAAGGGGTTATAGCTGGTATGCAAAGGGTACACCCGGTGACCGGAAGCATAAGATCACGCACATTACCTATATGGACGATTTGAAGATGTATGCTTCCGGCAAGAGAGAACTGACGCAGTCATTACGCATAGTACAGAAGTACACAGATGCTATTGGCATGGAGTTTGGTTGGGACAAATGCGCTCAGGTTCATCTCAAAAGAGGACGATGCGAGTATTTTGACGAAAATGCTCAACTCATTGACGGAAGCGTTCTGAGACATCTGAACGTCGGAGAGACTTACAAGTACTTGGGTGTGGAACAAAACCACATTCAAGAGTCACACAAAGTAAAAGAGTCTCTCCGCGGCAAGTACAAAAATCTACTCCGACGGATTTGGTCTTCGGAACTGTGGGGGAAGAACAAGATTTTTGCGACAAATATGCTTGCCGTTCCGATCCTGTTCTACTCGTTTGGAGCAGTTAAATGGTTGGTAGATGAGTTGAAGCAGATTGATCGAGATACACGCAAAATGATGCATTCACAGCGCAGTTTGCATCCAAAATCGTTTTGACTTTGACGTTGAGCGAGCTCGGCCACATTCTATTACCGAGCTCAATTTGCTCCGTCTTACAGCCCACGTCAGAATTTCTGAGCAAGATATGCTAATGAGAAGGCATATGGATAAGTCATTGCATAGTGTTTTCTTCAATAACATTGAAAACCTTGGCTTATCCAAAAGGCATATATTTGGCTTTCTGAGATCAAGTGGACTGAAGTCTGAGACTGAGGGATTCATTTGCGCTGCGCAAGATGGTGTAATTAACACCTTGGTTTATCGCAGCCGCGTTATGGGTATAGAGGTGCCGAATGTGAGCTGCAGGGCTTGTCACAGGGCCCCTGAAACAGCAAAGCATATATTGGCGGCATGCCCGGTGTATGCAGTTTCGGCCTATATCCATTGCCACAATGCGACGTTGAAAACACCATTATGCGATAGACCAGACACCAGTGCTGCCCTATGTCCCGAACGATATTGAGTCCGTTGTGGAGAAGGAAAAGTGCCGAATCTATTGGAACTTCTCGTTCTCTACCGTCAAGCAGATAACAGCGAACAAGCCTAACGTAACGGACCACTCCTCCAAGCAGACGTTTGTTATTAAATTTTCGGCTCCTGCTGAAAATAACATCTGCGTCAAGGAGGATGAAAAGCGGACAAAATATCAAGAAATTTGAGCTCAGAGCAGGAGGCTGTACTCAAATTACTCAGTGAAGATCGTCGTTTTGGTAAGTGGGTGCATGGGAGGCATCAAGGACTCGCTCGTCTCCAATCTGAAAATCATTTCTGCCTGCCGTAAACCGGCAGAGACCCTATTCCGGCTGGAATGCAGAAGGCGGTCATCTTGGGGTCGTTGCGTCTGCTTAGGGCACACGATTTACGGAATTCTTAGCTACTGACCTCATGGTTTTGAGGAGTGGCTATGATGTACGAACAGGACCTGACCAGCAAGGAACCTCGTGAAGGTCTCGTCGATACGGAAAAAAAAGTAAATATATAAATATATTACCATAGGCATTTAATTTGACGACTGTCAAAGCTAACCTAAAAATTTGATGTCAATTCGTGTTTTCTTCTGATTTTGCTGTTCAATACTCGTGCGCCGTCACTTTTCAGGGGCTCAGGCTCATTGCAACACTCGGCATTCGCCTCGTACTACAAAAATGCGCCCTCGCCCCTGAAAAGTGTGTTGACAGCGCACTTGTATCGAAATATACTATTACCACATAGGCGCTCACTAAGAAACGGTTTTTCAAAATTCCATTCCGAAAGGGGGATAACGGGGTGGAGGGTTTATCTCTGGATCCACTGAACCGATTGCAATGAAATTTTGCACATTTACTTATTTTACGACTAAGAAACGATTTTTCAAAATACCATTGCAAAGAGGGGTAACGAAATTTGGACAGGACAACGTCTGTCAGGTCAGCTAGTAACTGTATACAGTTCTAGGATGGTGTTCGAATTGTAGGTCATTTATTCTGCTATAGGCTGCTGCCTCTTCAGTGGAGGGAGTCCAGGATCTTCGGGAGAGGTTGGATGTGATTTGCATTGATCCCCACATTTTATGTTACAGCTCTGGAAAACCGCAGAAGCCTCCTAGATGTCGCTGGAATTAGAGAAAGGTTTATTTTAGAATTTATTATTTTCATTAGAAAAGAAATTTTTAAAGGTACCGCTATCAGTTGTTTTTCATGAAAATTATAGTATAAGTTATCGACGCGACGCGACGTCGCGAAAAAGTTTATTCCAGGTTGGCTGGTTTTTTGATTTTTCCTTTCTTATCAAAATTAGGTAGCGATGGGATAGGTCTGGGACTTGGGAGCGGGTGCATTTACCTGTACGCATCCCCTTTGTATAATTTTAAGACAAACATTTGTTGTTTCATAATTTGCTATGACCTTTTAGCAATTTATTCTTTTAACAATGTAAATTTATTTCATACTGTGTCATATTTGTTAGTTTTACGTAAGAGTTTTGAGTCCGGAAAATGGGACTTTACAGTACAAGTCCTGTAAAAAAAATACAACCAACAAATCAACCTGTTGTCATAGATCAGGTACTCAATTCATGGATGTTTAAATTCTGAATTCCAATTTAATTTTTTTAAATGAAAACAATGATTTAGTATCTCTAGCATGAAATAAAACGCATTACGACATATGTCCGGAAACTTTTACAGTAACTTGTCTCAAAATTCCAGACTCGGCTCTTTCGTCGCCTCGACTGTAAACATTTCGACTCGTTACTGTAAAAATGAGTTTTCCGGACTTATAACGTAAATTACTATTATAGTTGTTAACATCGCGCCGGATGTAATTTTAGTAATTAAAAAAAATTTAATTTTCAAACCATTTTAGTATTGCTGAAATTTTAACACGATACAGTTCCATAATAATCAAAGAACATAATGTAAATCAAGATCAACTTAGGTATAGGGGAAAATACGTGAGTTAGAGGAGTACGGCAACTAATTGGATGGTTGCGTGAGAAAGATAGCTGCCAGATAGGGGATGCGCGCAGGTAAACGAGCTTTGTAGAAAACGTTAGAACTGACAGATTGACACGAATACCACACGAATAACAAAAAACGATGTTCATGGAAATTAAAAGAGACAAAAAAAAAAGAATGACATATGTCGCAACCGTTAGTGACACTAAATATTTATAAAATTATTGGCTCTTTCCCAACCCCTTTATCTTCTTCCTTTTGTTGGTATCACTCTTCTCCTTCTTTGTTGTTTTCTTCAATTTTCTCTAACCCTTTCTCTATATTTACTTCACTTTTAGCTGCATCACGTGTTGTTGCACACAGACCGATTTCATGTTGATTTTCGACTGGTCGCAAGTGCCGGTTGCTATGGAAACGTCTTAACTAAAGACCAGGAAGTAAGGCTCAATTTCATGTTTCAGTTCACATGAAATTGATCCTTACTGCCAGATTTTTAGTTAAGACGTTTCCATAGCAACTGGCACTTGCGAACAGTCGCAAATCAACATGAAATCGGGCTGTGTCGGTAATATAGGACCTACAACTGTTTGTGGAATTATAATTTTTAATTTATGTCGCCTGTCTACCGCAACACATACGCTGTCATTTATCCTCCTTCTCTGACGAACTAAATTATAATATTGTAATCCTCTGTCAGATTACCACCACCTGCAGTGCGATCTAGAGCGTATCCACGCCAGGTTCATCAACTGATTTTTGCCCCCTAACGAGACTAAATGTGTAATGCTTCACTTAGGGAAAAATAATCCCCAATTTCTGTACGTCATTTAGAACAAAACCCTCAATACGATGGTATCGTGATGCCCATCGTGATCTTGGAGTTATTATATTTTGTGATTTGTCCTGGTCTTTGCATATATTATCTCGTCTGTTTGCCATAAAACTGGATAACTACTTTTAATAAGTTTTTCCCTAAAACACCAAAAACAATTTTCTTACAACTGCCAACGCACGTTTCGCCAACAATGTTGGCATCATCAGGGCGATGAGTAAACTGATCAGTTGTAATAAAATTGTTTTTGGTGTTTTAGGGAAAAATTGATTAAAAGTAGTTATCTACCACCAAAAGAGATCCAGACAATTGTTTTGTTTTTTTTTTTTTTGATAAAACTAGATAATTATATCCTTCTTTTATTTCAAAAGTGTTCCAAACTTTATCCCCACCTGCTTTTATTGCTCTTTTTATTCAGTATAGTCCTCGATTACATCGAGTTTCTTACGGGTCTCGATTTTCTTACTGGATATAGGCGCACCTTATCTTATTTAGTCCCTTGTACTGTATCTTTCAGAAACTAACATTTTGTGATTTGAAAGTTTTTTTAAACTTAATCAAGATTCAAGGATATGAGGACATTACTTTGAATTAAGTAACGAGAGTTTCCATTCCAAATGTCGTAAGAGTGTTATTAACTACCGTTGTTAGATATTAGTTAGATAGTATTGTATAATATATCGGGTGTCCCAACTAAAATTTGTACCCCCCAACAATTCCAATTTCAAAAGAAAACGCTCGAACAGGTCAATTTTGTTATCAAGGGGGGCCTAATTGTACCAAACTTTCAAGTCTTAGATCTCACCCCTTTAGCCAGGGGAGCCACCCTCTTAAAAAAATTAAATGGCATGGGGGGGTCGTGTGATACATCATTTTAAAGCTTATTCAATTCTCTATCCAAACCTACACTTATCGATTCCTTTCTACAAAAAAAGCATAAATTTGCTATTTTCCAAATCAAGAAGAGTATTTTATGTAGATTTGGAAAATAACAAATTCTTATACCCTTTTTTGTACAAACGAATTGATAAAAATAGGTTTGGATAAAGAATTAAATAAGCTTTAAAATGATGTATCACACGACACCCCATGCTATTTAAATTTTTTAAGGGGGTGGCTTCCCTGGCTAAAGGGGTGAGATCTAAGACTTGAAAGTTTGGTACAATTTGGCCCTTCTTGATAACAAAGTTGACGTGTTTGAGTGTTTTCTTCTAAGTGTTTCGAAATTGAAATGGTTGGAGGGTACAAATTTTAGTTGAGTATTTTATGTAGATTAGGAAAATATCGATTTCATGTTTTTTTTTGTAGAAAGGAATCAATAAATGTAGGTCTGGATAGAGAATTGAATAAGCTTTAAAATGATGAATCACACGACCCCCCATGCTATTTAAATTTTTTAAGCGGGTGGCTCCCCTGGCTAAAGGGGTGAGATCTAAGACATGAAAGTTTGGTACAATTTCGTTCCCCTTGATAACAAAATTGACCTGTTCAAGCGTTTTCTTCTGAGTCTTTCAAAATTGGAATTGTTGGGGGGTACAAATTTTAGTTGGGACACCCTGTATATGTAGGTTATTTAGTTTAGTTAGGTACTTGTAATTTATTTAATTGTAAGATGTTTAAATTGATTGGCAAGTGTCAGGGGTAGGGTGGAAACTACCAAGATAAGAGTGGGGAGGTCATCCACCCTCCTACAAAACAGAGTTACTTTGTAAGAGATCTTTGTGAACCACCGAAGAAGTAAGACGTCCGACAGGGTCGTAACGCATTGTAATGCATAAGTGTAAATAAATCTAGTTAAAGTGTAAATGTGGTTTATCACTCGTCGCCAAAATTACGACTATCATCATTATTCCTAACAACTGTTGTTTTACCATATGGAATAATTTACCAGCAGCAGTAAATTCAGCAATTCTTTCTACGTTTAAAAAAAAATTGAATGCTCAACTATTCAGTATAAGATTAACTTGGGATTCTGTATTCTGGGATCGTCTGTTAGTTATTTATGACTAACTGTGGATAGTTCATACCGCATCATGATGAGCGTTATAGAAGTTAATTATTGCTTATCTTTCCCTAGTAGATAAATGAATGAATTAATGAATGAATTAATAAATTACTAAATAAATAAATACACATTAAAAAATTCTAATCATGCGGTGTTTGTAAATTTTACATTAATAGGTACAACACAATATTTTGTTCATTAGTCTCGTAGATAAAAAGGGGATCAGTATGGATTTCGCATCCCCAAAAAATTAAACAATTGTCAAAATTAATCTGTATCTTCAAAAATATTTATACTTATATTATTCGTATGAAAATAGTATTATTTCGATACGAGTGCGCTGTCATGACACTTTTCAAGGGCGAGGGTGAATTTTTGCAGCACGAATTTACATAAAATTATGAGGTTAGGTTGACAGCTGTCAAATTAAATAAATAATGCTAAGGAGTGTCTAAATAAAAATCTGGTCAAGTTTGCTCTGGTAAAAATTACAAACATTGAACGTGTGTCCTAGAGATAACAAACAAAACATCAAAGATGAAACACAAACGAAGAACTTCTTATTAAATAAGGTGTTCAAAACGTCCTCCCTCTGCTTCTTGACAACGCACAACTCTTCTTTGATATTTTGGAACATTTGTGGAGAATTGTTGAGTTCTTCGATTTTGGGCGTTATCCGATCTCTAAGATCTTGAAAATCAATGACAGGTGTAGAACATTGACATTGGCTACAACGTGCCGAATGTGAACCGCTTTTGTTTCTTGACCACATTTTTATTTAGACACCCGATATAATATTTATATATGTAGTAATGTATTTCATTATGCATTATGCGTTTCACGAAACGAATACAAAAAGCATATTTTTGGACCTAACAATGTTCTCAGATTTTCAGATGGTTGGATTTTAGATTTGCAGGCATTCAAGTTTCAAGGGACGCTTCCATTCGTGTAAGGAGGGTGTACATTTCCTCATACGTTCGATGCCATTCCGAGGATGCGTTTCAAATGATACTTTACGGCCTTCACATTAATTTCCCAATTAATTCATTCACATTAATTTTTCAATTAATTTCCGCCTAGATGAGGAGAACCAGGTGGTATGTTAGCCACTTTATGTATTTACTTGTGAGATCTTTAATTACGTCACTGAAGGTGGTTGATTTTAAATAACTGACGTATTTCGCAAAGCTCGCGTTGTGCACCGCAGAAATTAGTGGCATTATCTGAGTAGATAAGGGACATGTGCCCCCGTCTCGAAACCAAACATTTTAACGCATTAAACATTACTCCGTCGTCAAGTCACCTACAAGCTAAAAGCGAAGTCGACACCGCTCACCGTGAAAGAGCGCGCATTTTTTACCCTAAATGTAGTCAAGTCGCCCATAAGTGTGTTGATACGTTTCGGATTTTACCTATAACATTTTATACAATTGTGTATTTCCTGCCGAACCGCGGTTTTAATCCAAAACCTTTGTCACAGAGCTGAACGGGTGCCTTGTACTCAGGCGTTCGAATGTGGTGGTATTTTGGCAATAAAATGGAGGGCATGCTTTCATATCGTATCGCCGCGTTTTTAATCGACTCTTAAGACCTTGTCGACATCAGGATCAAAAAATCCATTGGGCAATCGCTTGGTGCTGCTTAATTCAATGCATACGACCACTTTAGAGCGGCAATTAGAAAACTTCTGGAGACTCGAGGATGAAAGAAATAAAATCATAAATAGGTCGGATATTGCTAAAGAACATCTGGAGTGCGAGCGGCAATTTCAACAAACGACCCAACGGGCTGCGTCCGGTCACTTACCCCCCGGAACTAAGTAAAACCAGAGAAACGGCTGAAAAACGCATTTGAACCACATGCAGCAACTCACAAAAAATTAATTAGACGATGCAAATGCATTTTATCTACCGCATCCCGATTCACAACATTTAAATATATGTAATACGCGGCGATATCGCAAAAATTTATCGCATGATTCGCCTGCATCCTGATCATACGAGGTAGCTTCGGATATTTTGGCGGGAAAACAACTTACCCTACAAAGATATTTTGCTTGAAAACCTTAACATACGGTACCAATCCGATAAGCATATCGCAACGCGCGGCCTTCAAGAACTAGCGGACTTGAACGCGAAGAACTTTCCGGACGAAAGCGATATCATTCAACGCGACTTCTAGTCGACGATCTATTGAGCGGTCACAATGATTTGGAAAAACTTTTAGTAATAAAAAATTAAATAATCGCAAACCCTTGGACTTCTGTGATCTCCCGCCTCAGCTTCGTTAAAGTACCAGGTCAAACCCCTAATCAGTGCAACCAAAATCACAAAACGGAACATTTTGTCAAACCACATCCCAGATTTTTTACCCGTTCGGACTCCTAGGTCCCATCATAATCACTGCAAAAACAATTCTGCAAAAATTATGGCAGCTCAAACTGTCCTGAGATGAGTCCGTACCTGAAGACATGTGTCAGTTGTGATGTCGTCGTGTCTGATAGTTGAGGACTAGGAGGACACAAAATTATAGATAAACCCAGTCTGGGTAAATTGAATTACACGGTTTCAGCGACGCTTCTCAAACCGCATAATTATATTCGATGACTAAATTCTAAAAACAAAATTTGCGTTCGGTTATTATGCGCCAATTCGCGAGTGACTCCCTTCCGTACAATAACTTACTATACCAAGAATAGAATTATGCGCGGCGACACTTTTGGCGCAATGGACCTGTCTTTGAACACCTGGACGCGCGCACAAATGGAGAGGAAAGTAAAAGTGGCAACGTTGTTGCAGGTGAATCTTATATTTGGCATCTATGAATGAGATTTGACAGTTGTCAAATCATTGGCCATTATCGATAGCGATATAATATGATTTACAACTTACAATGCAGACAATGAATTGAAAGTCCTGAAAAACGCAAAATGAATACCTAGTTCATCAAAAGCACAAGCTAAAAAATCCATATCGATAACATTGTGACAGTGATATGACAAATGACAGCTCTTGTGTAACTACCAACCAAAGAAAATTCCTGGAATCCGTCAAATCGCGCAGCATTTGTTATCCTCCTTTAGACTGTTATATGTCATATAAGTTGTACTTTGTCGTTATGTCGGCGATAGGTCAATTGGAGTCCTTGGGAAAAAAAACATTAAACCTCAACATCGCGAAAAATTCTTTCGCACGAACTCAAAAATAGTTCTGGCCTGGATTAAGTCCATCTCCGGATAATTTCAAACCTTCGTGGCCAACCGCGTGTCCACAATTCAAGCGCTGTCTAACGAAAACAATTGGTACCATGTTAAAACCAAAGATAATCCCGTCGACTCCGAGTGAAGTCACTGATAAGAATTTGAGCGGTTGGTAAAATCTCGATTTTTTCTTCGATCTTTCTATTAAAAATGAGGGAAACCTCGGGATTCATGATTGGCGATTCAGATTTACTGGTTTGAGGTTCCTGATTTGGCAATTGATGCGAATCAAACATCTAGAGAAGTGGTGCCCAATCCGGAGGCAATTAACACGAAGTCTTAATTGTCGTACCTTGTGCAATCTTTGACTCACCGTTAATTTTAAAAATTCTACACAAGCAATCACTATTGCCCAAGACTCAGTTTACTTTTGTTGCCGCTGGTTTTAAGTGAGTGCTATTGTTACTAATCGCGTTTAATGATTTTAATAATAATTGACATCGGTTTTGCCATTCTTTAATCGTGTTATAATCTAATTTCTCTAAGCTAAATTGGTATGTTTAGCTTGTTCAGTGCGGCTATATTGACTTTAAAAGTATGTTGAAAAAGCCCCGTAGTGCAGTATGGGACTGCCTCGACATAGCGACATGTTTTAGAATCGCGAGGATGTGGTCCTGTACAATTAATCGCGTAAGAACTGATCTTCAATTATCTGCCATGCGGTATGATAATTTTTCTCGTCGATTTCCAGAGCATCCTATTGATTTTAGTGCGTCGCCCCGTAAGCACGATTTTATAAATACTGTAATTGCTGGCAATTATTTAGACCGTTTTTTGGATTGTCGATCGCGGCCGCAAATGAATATTATCATATGGTAGCCAGTGTTGGCATTCTCCATAAAACGTTTTTAAATCTAACACCAGCAAGTTTACGGTGGTTTGTTTCATCGAACGTTTGTCGCGTTAAATTATAAGTCGCTGCATTATTTTTTCCGTTATGATATAGTAATCGTAAACTCGCTAGAGGGTTATGACCCGTTTATTCAACACTAAACACAATATTTACACCAATGTACGAAACAGCATGTAGAAATAGTCCAGGAATATTAAGGTTTCACCTCGGAATAAGAGATAGTCAGCTATAAACTTGTATAAACCATTATTTTGGCACCCTAAAACTTGTCTCAAAACCTACTTAAGTGTCCGCGTCTATAGATATTCCAAGGTCAAAGGTCAAATGTGAGAATTATGTCACTTACTACTATTTTTGATTCTCATTTTCTCGACTTCATGAAAGAATTTTTGAATGGAAATTGATTAAAAAAATATCTTACTTATTTCTACTAACACTAGACAAAAAAACTCATTTTTCGAAAATTGTCACTTACTGCTGTTTGCCTTGTTTCGGCAGATTTAATCCTCCACAATATTTATAATAAATGCATATAGCATAAAACCCATAGGAAACGTGATATTTGCAATAAATGTGTAAAAAATCAATTCTTTGACCTTTGACCTTGGAATATCTATAGACGCGGACACCCTACGATAAGTAGGTTTTGAGACAAGTTTTAGGGTGCCAAAATAAAGGTTTATACAAATTTATAGCCGACTATCTCTCATTCCGAGATTCTTGCCTTTATGTGACTAATATTCCTGGACTAAAAGGTTATTAGAAATTAGGAGTAGGTAAATGGTAACATAAGGTGGGGTCTGTAGTACCCCCTAGCCTAAGTGCCTCAAGGGCGGAAAAGACCGTTCAATACTCTAAAAAAGCTGTCTTCTTCGCATAGCAAAGAAGTATTCGTCCAACGTCCCATTTTGGCCCATCTTCCTCTGTCTTAGCAGCCGATGTAGTTTTGCACTATTTATCGTTGTCCCAAATTCTGCCTTTAGAGCAGACTTTTTCTTTCCCATGAATATTCTCCTTTCTGAATGAATGAACATACCAATACCCCGTAGTCATTTCTGGTCGAAGTTTAGTTTTTGCATTTCATTCCAATCTAAAATCAAGACACAGAAATCCCACAAGAAACTAAAGCCGATGTAGTCAAAAAGTAGTAGTAGTAGTAGTAGTAAAACTGGTACTGACGCAAGTCGTTGACAACAAATGAGAGACAAAGAAGTAAAATGAATAGCACGGAAATGAGATTCCTGAGAAGAATAAAAGGAAAACCAGAATTGACAAAATTAGAAATGAGACGTATTATAGAAGTGAGCTCAAAGCTGAAGAGAGAGAATAGACCATAGAACATGGTCAAGTTCTTTGGTTTGGATACGTGGTGAGGATGGAGGAGGAGAGACTGGTTAAGAAAGTGTATGAAACGAAAGAAATAGCCTAAACGAAAAAAATAATACCAATGGAAAAGTGTAACGACGAAGTGAAAAGTGTTATCGAAATGAGTAGAGAATCATGGAATCAGGCAAAAAAACAGAAAAGAATGGAGAAAAGTATAGAAGAAAAACATGGAGCTCAACTCCACACATAACTCTACACCGCGAGGTACAAGGAAGGAAAGGAACGTCGGTCGTAGATTTTCGATCGACTTGGATTCCGGAGGATGAAAAATAAACAGAAACGACTAAAATTTTCTGAAAAATCCTAATGGAACAAAATAGTTCTTTGAGCTTCAAATTTAAGGGCTACAAAAATAGGAAACAAATTCTTGCCTTTTTCTGAGCTTTGATATTAATTTGGATATAATATGAACGGGAATACGGATGAATATTTTAGTTACCTTTTTAAACTATCGGCGTTCAAAGTAAAAAAATGAATTTCTTTGGGATTAAATTGCTTGATTAAAAAAGAAAGTTTTAGGCAAGAGACCTGAAAAATCAGAAAAACTGAAAAACTTAGAAGTTTGATCAAAGTGGGAAACTCAGAAATAGAGATCTGAGGAACCAATAAGAGTGAAGAAATTGAGAAACTGGTCGTATTGTTTTCATAATTTCAACGAAATGCGTTGGTGCAAGACTTCTTCTAAAAAATAGGATAAACATAAAACTAAACACTTAGAAAGAATGGGAAAAGTGATTATGAGACTCATAGTTTGTAAAAATGTGCACACCGGGCTACAGCATCGTTCTTCATTCTTAAATTAAAACCCAGATGTCAGTTCAGCGATCAAACACATCACAGCATGTGGAGAGTGCAATTTTTGCGTCTATTTTTACGAACTCGGTTGACCTATTTCAAACAGGCATTAAATTTAGTACTGTTATTTTCTTAACACCAATTGCTTGGGGGTGTAAATGATGTATCATTTGGGTTAGACTTATTACGCATATAAATGAAAATGATTATAAAATAATATATTACGTCTTATTAAGATTAAGTAGGTACACACGCGGCCTACACTATACACTATACAACCTACGTACAGCTTTGAGAATTTCAATTTTGAATTATTTGTATGCTAGCTGTTAATCTGTATACTCCATAAAATCTATATAATAAATTATGCGAGTTTGAAATGACGAAGTTTGTTATGTGTACTAATATTCATAAACATGGGTTTATCTAGGGATCTAGGTGTGTACACCGCAAACTGAAAATGTTTGTAGAATAATTCTCACATATCCCACCAAAAAATATTGTTTCTGTTTAAATTGGATTTTAGCTTATACGATGTCTTAATATTATGGAAAATGTGTTTAAAATCGTTTACTATCCAACAGTTATTTATGATTTAATGGTAAAGAAAACAAATGTAAAAAGGATTTCTGTTTTGTATTTATGTACAAACTAAATGAGACGTTATCCACTTTGACACATTTCGAGATAAATCAAGATCTTATTTTCCTCTGTAATTTATCACCATGTAAAAGGTATAATGAATAGAAAATAACACACTTGTTTGACTCCGGTTAAATTATCCATTTAAATGCCCCTTTTAATAATACAAAATAATTATTGATGAATAAGGCAAGTTTTGTTTTGATACAATGGATTTGACTAGTTTTGTTCTAACACAAAAAGATAAAACCTAGAATAAACTTTTATTATAAATTAACTACTTAAATAGCAATCTATATATTAATACGTGAAGAGAAAACTTTGTACCCCTTTTTAAGCATATTGCGCGCACAGAGGAGTGTGAGATTTGGCATAGTTAAAGTTTATATGGAGGAAAAGTGTGGAATGCTAAACTTTACATTAAATTAACCCTATTTATTATTGTAACACCCGACAGAGTATAGCGCTGTGGTCGCCACTATCGCCGGCTTTGCACTGTTACTCTTATTCGCGGGTATGATGCAAATAAAATTTATGAAACGTAATTTGAAATTTGCAACCCTTTTGCAATACTTTGAACATGCGGAATTAAAATTATTTACATAATTATCAATTTAACAAGGTTTCGGAAGTATGAAAAGGTTACAAATTAAAAGTATAATTTGTACCTGCGTAACAAACATTTGCAACCATCTTCGAAGATTTTTGCATTTTGTTGATAACACTTTGTTAAAAAAACACTAGTAATTAATAAATTCCTAAATTACCGACCGACACGAGAACACGTGGAGAGAAGGGGCGAAGTGAAATTTACGAAAATAAAGTAAATAAAACTAACTAATAAAAAATGAGTAGAGAAAGAAAATATAGAGAGAAGAGAAAATCTTCCTAGCAAAAAAGATAGGACAGATGGAGACAAATATGGAAGAAAAAAAGAAGTAACACTAATAACAGGACTGAGACTAAAAGAGACGGGACAAAGCATGAGCAAAAAAGTCGAGAAGTGGGTTGAAGAAGAGTTGAAAACTGCCATGAGAGAGAGGTAGAAGCATATGCTATAAAGGCAGAAGACATGATAGTAGCGAAAATCGAGACATGGGAACAGAAGCAGAACGTTATGAGAAACAAAGAAAAACTGAGAAACAGGGCAGGATCAAAAATCTTTTTGGAAGTATATAAGTCAATTTGACATAATTGAAATGGTCAAAACGTGGATAGATGAAAGGGAATAAAAGGAGATAGAGGAGAGAATGTCGAGAGACGACGTATGGAGATGTCAAGCAGCAGAAAGGAACAAAGAAAGAAATTGAAGAAGAATGATAAAACAAGAACTACAGAGAACTAGATAACAGAGAGGTACCTGAAACTAGGAAAAAAAAAAGTTAAAATAGTCAACGTGCAAAACAAAACAAATGTTAGGAGAGACCATAAGTGGACAGAAAAAAATTTAAAATAACTAGAGAAGATTTCAATCCGAGAATTGGGACAAGATTAGGAAGACTATCGAAGGTTATCGAAGGATAAAACAGAAAATAAAGGAGAAAGAAAAGCTATCGAATTTATACAATGTGTCCCTGGATGGGACCAGTCTAGACCAAAAATATTCCTCTCCAAACAACTTAATAGAGAAAATCACCTCATGGGCACCCCATACAGGGACACACTGTAGAAGAAAAAGGATATGAGGTACTAAATGGGAACTGGGAGGACGATGCAGGGGAATTTACGTAAATGGAGAAGGAATAAAAAACAAGTCACGGGAAAGAAATAATCATAAAAACAATCTCGGAAGAAGAACAAAAAAATGAAAGAAGCGATGCGAAGAAAGAAAAAGCGGCGGGAGAAGACAAACTACAAAACTAAGCGTCGATGTATGTAACAGGAAAAATAATAGAGACAATGAGGGAAATACTACGACGTCTGGCAAGGTGAGAGATTCCCAAGTCAATGGAGGATGGGTCTAGTGTGTGCGATACACAAAAAAATGAAAAAGATAACAGATGGAGAACTGCCAAGGAGTAAGTTTGATGAGCACGGCATATAAGATCTACGCAATTATACTATAGAACAGAAATTGAAGGAAAAACTAGAAGAGAAAGACGTGTTACCATCTTTTTTTGTTACTAGAAGTGTTCAGAAAACATCCTAAAGATAAAGAACTCCATAAGAAAGAGTGGAAGATGTACGCGTTGTTTATCCGACCGTTTCCCGGCTTTCGACATTGTAAATAGAAAGATTATGGGAACATCTGAGATAGAAAGTAATAAACGAACACTGGACTTCATGCTCCAGTGCCGACCCTCCTGCCGGTACGAATTTTCCACAAAATATCAAAATTTCCCACCACTCCCATTCTTTATCCTGTTACTGCCTGAAGGCGCCTATAAAAACCCTCCGCTTTAGGGAAATTATACACTTAACATTTACTTTCATGTGCAAGTCGGGAAAATATGGGTCAGACGGGAACCACAGAGTTCGATAGTATTCAGATCGCTCAGTTTTGTCGGAATCATTCTCGCAGTTTTTCGAAATACATTTGAACTAATTTTATGTGAATCTGTACTGGCCGAATAAATTCGAATTACCACACTCACTCACAATCAGTCGTTTTTCCGACCAGTTAATCATCTCAAAATTTTGTGTACACCGAGTTCAGAGTTCAGAGAATTTATTCTTTAATGAGTTCAGAATTAATTAATTCGTGAAAGAATTAATGGTGCGGCGTGAGGTCACGGATTCTGAGAGTTCTTGAGAGTTCAGCTTTAAGTTCTACACCTGCAATTTTGAAATTTTGTAATCTCTCTTTTTAAGAGGCTTTGATTATTTATTATAAAAAATATTAAATTTTAGCAGATACACTGAATCTTTCTTTGATTTTAACGAAACAAAAACCCAATGACATAGTTTTTTAGTGCTACAAACTGCTGCAAAAATATTTTCGAATTTCAAGGTCAAACGATAGTCAACTTCTATTTTTTATGTATTTAAAAAGGGTATTTTTTTTTCATTTCATATTCAAAGATGTAGTTGAAGTATATGGTGCTCCATAAGAAAACTTTTAAGAAAAAAATGTTTATTTCATTATTTGTACTGTGGACTCTTGGTCCGAATATCATGTTATTTCAAACAAGTCTAGATGAAACCACATCGGAGACTAAATCGGATTTCTAGAATTATCCAAAATTCCAGTTAGTTTAGTTTAGAAATTTTATTAATTTTTAATTCAATTTCATGAAATAGAAATAAAGAGTAAGCAACAAAATTCGTGATCGTAGGAGGCTCTGAAGCCAAAATTTTGAGTCGATTCTTGATCGATAATTGTGTAAAAAGTCATCGAGTTGTCAAATCTGATTTGAAATAGAAATCTGTTCTTTTGCAAAAGTTGACTTGAGTGGGATCCGTACAACCTTATTTTCACAATGCAACAAAAGTAAACGGGATTTGGAAACATTCTATTCCGGATATCTGGGAAGAATTTCGAGCTGAATATTTTGATATTGTTATAAGCTACAGTAATTTCTGCAACGTTCTAAATCGATGCTACTGGAAGTGTTAACCGAAAAGAAGGTAGTGTAGATATCGGGATGCTCGAATACCTGAAACGGTTGAAAGAGTGAGACAAGTTATAGAAGAAGCCCCAAACACAGGTGCAATTGTCATATGGTACTTGCCGAAATATCCTTAAAAAGGATTTAGAATTGTATCGTTACCGCTTAACAAGTGTACAGGAACTTTTTCAAGCGGATTTTCATCAACGTGTTGACTTCTGTACGTGGATTTTGAACACATTTCACAATAAGGGTGGTCCACAATGCTTCCATTTTGAATGCTGTGGGTTACAGTTGTACAGTTTTGGGGAGACTGTCTCAATTCCCTATTGGACTGAGGGTTGGAAACCAGACAGTTTTTATGAGAAGATTGTTTCTAATTATAGGAATAAGTTGCACACATTGGGTGATATGTATAAACGGTAGCAAATGCTTTAAACTTGAAATTTTCAAGTAAATCCTTGATTTTGTATGCATAAAAACCAGTATATACTTATATATATATTTTACGTATATATTTTCCAGCAAATACTTCAATTTGTATGCATAAAAAGTAGCAACTACTTATTTTTGCAAGTAAATCCTCAGATATTTTCAAGCTGCTATTCAGGTGCTTGACAACTCATTTATAAGACAAATTTAGTGTAAAAATGGCAGCATATTTATATGTAAGAAAAGTGAAAGTGTACAAACAAAGAAGAAATCCCAACGAGGAAACTTATAAAGCTTTGTACCGTTTTCAAGAAGAAAATGTGTAATATTTGACGGAAATCTTTCTTGAAGATGAAGAAGAAACTCGGGGTTGCAGCTTATCAAAAAAGCAAAAATTTGAAACGACGTTGAGATACCTAGGAGATCCTGGATTTCAGGTGGATATACATGGCTTACAACTGAAATAGAAAACTATACAAACATTTATTTTGTAACATTTTAGGTAGTGTCGCAGGGACAAGGTTTCCACCAGGTCACGGATGGGGTCCGCGACTCCTCGGTGGAAGAAACGTTGCCGGAGACATCGACCGACGTCGATGAAGGTTGTTGGTGAGAGCGGATGCTCGACCTGGTGCTGTGCGCCTCGACGTAGTGGTCCACCGGACCAGTAGGGTTTGGGGTCGACGAGTTGTTATTGAGAAGACATCAGTTGGTTTTCACGTTTACTTTTATTCAAACACCTTTTTCGAGGGCTGAATAGAACTGCCCTTCCAACCAGAAAGTGGCATGCCTTTATACCTGCGACGGGGTAAAACCCGATCGCAAGTGGCGTCCTGCTTTCTGATTGGCTGCAGTCTATTCTTACTTAAAACTAACATTAAACGAACTTAAATCTACTTAAAACTAACATATTCTAATAGCGCGAGCGCTAATCTATACTATGATATTACTTACAACTAACCACTCGCGACCATACGCGTAAAAAACCGCGGTCGCGACAGTAGGACGAGTTGGTGAGGACATTGGTGTTCACCAAAGTACTGTATGTCGTACAGTGCACTCTGTTTGTTCCAAAATTGCGGAAAAATCTGGACAATGGGTAAAATTTCCCTCAACAGAAGAGTCCATGAACTAAGCAAAATTTCAGTGGCAAGAAAAATTTAATTTTCCATATTATGCTATTGCTGCAATCGACTGCACACATTTTCCAATACACGGTATCGAATATCATCCTTCTTTGAACGTCCAAGCCACCTGCAATGCCAAGGAATGGTTTACCAGCATAGACGCCAGTTGGCCTGTGCATATAATTTTTCGAAATTCTGATATTTCATCCGCACATGCTGGCCGATCTTTATTAATAGCTGACTCTGGATATGGTATCGCACCCTGGCTCATGACACCGTATCAAAATCCCGCAAAACCTATTCAGATCTATTACAACGATCAGCACAAACGAAACAGGGTTGTCATTGAGAGATGTTTTGGGCAAGTTAAAAGACGTTTTCCCATTTTAACGAATTTTACATAACGTAGCCAAGTTTCTGCAGGATCAAGATTTTCCAATGGATGATAACATAGAAATAGATAACGGCGAGAATGGGGAAGACGATTTACATGCAAATGCCAATATAAACTTGTTAGAACGATTAAAAAGAGACGAAATAGCACAATGAGATAAAAAATATTTTTGTTGAATCTGGCAAATATGCCCTGCTGATGTGTTAAATAAAAAAGCTACCCCATAAATAAAAAAGTGTATATTGAGATATCCCTAAAATACATCATACCATGCGACGCATAGAAGAACTCTAAGTTGCCTATCCGGCAAGTTGCTGTGAAGTTCGCAACACCCAACAGAGGTTGGCAGCGCGATGAGTTTGTCGTGACTAAAAGAAATGGTTGGCATCCCTGCTAGGTGGTGGAAGGAGGACCGGCGGCCATTACACAAATTCATTCCACTTTTAACGTTAGAAGCATCAAGTCATAACTAACGCTTAATTCTTTGTTTTTATCTAATTTTATTCCACTATGAGTTCTCCTGCTTTGAGTTGAGTGTGCTCTATGTTTAAATTGCATCGTCGAAACTTCACGTTACCAGAAGGATCGGTTGAATTTAAAATTAACAATCGTGTGTGTGGCGCCGGGCGACGTAGTTACAAGGTAACCTTTATTCCATCTATTTCTTTTTGTCATACTCAATATAATGAGGATGCCATGAAATTGACCGGCGTCTATTCCACGTGCAAACCAGAAACTCCTAGAGAAAAGCCATTTCATATTTTACCGTTATTCGGCCATTTTGTCCGCTAGGGACGTCATAAAATTCGCCATGTTGAAAATGGAGAAAGTGGATGGAGAAAATGTAGAGCCTTTGCATCTACATGTCTTGTTAAGAATTCTAGCTTTTGTTTAAACTAATGTTCACTATTACTACTCAAAGTATTCCGTGGGCCTCGCGTGAACCCAGGAATTTCGTATCAGTTGCATTCAGTCCTCCTTTCTCTGCAGTAGCATAAATTACCAAACTTATGAGTCACAAATTGTTGTCAATTTCAGAAAGTTCAAATGTGGTGTTGACTTCTAATTACAGGACCCGCGCGTTCAATTCGAAACAAAGTGATTACCTAACTTAACATAACTAGATTGCCACTCAGTTAAATCCTTTAATAACTACATGTCTTTCGTTATGAGGCCGACAGCAGCTTGCGGTCATTGAAAAGCTATTTTGTCTCTGTTGACTTGAATTAAGCAACACTGAGGAAGAACTGATGAATAAAGGACAAAAAGCGGCAAAGAGCCACGCCGAATGACAGGAGTTCTGAAAAGTGCCTTATCGTTATGTGTTGCGCCCCCTTGAGATTTCCGACCCCATCGTTCGTTTGTAAATGACATACTGACATCTAGCGATATTCGACACCGTGGAAGCCAAAGATCGGCTTTTAGTGTAGTTTTTTTGTGCATGTTGGTAGTTTTTTGTTGCGACTCGTTACGTGTTGCGCGCGCTGATGTCCTCTCATCGCGATCGTTTCAAAATGGCTTCCAAATCAAACGTTGCGATACTGTATATTTTATTATTTTATTGTTTGTCCATATATGTTTCGAATCAACAGATAGACCAAATAGCATTCATTTTTGTAGTTCTTGTTGCAATACTGCTTTCGAGATTTTATACGGTCCCAGTCGTAAATACCTGCTCTCTGGGGTCATTTGTCAAACTGGGGTCGTTTTCAAACTCGCTTGAACTTCCTCCCGGGGACTGCAGGTTAAAACGAAGTAGAGTTACTATTAACTTCCGAGTCAAACTTAGGTTGGAGTTTGCGACGTGGATTCGGGCTTGCTTCACAAATATTTAACATCCTAATAACCAAAAGAATAGTCCCCGAGGGAAGTGCCGTTAACTTGGACTTGGTTTGGACAAGCCTTAAAGAAAGAGAGGAAACTAAGTATGTCTAGGACAGTTCAGTAACAAACTCATTTTTTTTATACGGTCCCAGTCGTAAATACCTGCTCTCTGGGGTCATTTGTCAAACTGGGGTCGTTTTCGAACTCGCTTGAACTTCCTCCCGGGGACTGCAGGTTAAAACGAAGTAGAGTTACTATTAACTTCCGAGTCAAACTTAGGTTGGAGTTTGCGACGTGGATTCGGGCTTGCTTCACAAATATTTAACATCCTAATAACCAAAAGAATAGTCCCCGAGGGAAGTGCCGTTAACTTGGACTTGGTTTGGACAAGCCTTAAAGAAAGAGAGGAAACTAAGTATGTCTAGGACAGTTCAGTAACAAACTCATTTCTCCTGGTCTGTTGGATATACAAGCTTTTCCCCCATGATAGTCAACTCTCTATAATATTGCCTCACTTACAGACAGTTATCTTGTTCACTTCGCTTTAGTCTTCACATCTGATCTACATGTTTTCCATCACTCCGACTCAGATGTACTCAACTTAGGTAACTCCGTGTTTCAATATGCTTGTTTTTCCCTCTCAGTAGCGAAGAGACCCGCTTTGGGCCTAGAGATTTCATGGTATCTGTCTATTGTAAATTCCGGTAAACTACAAAAGCTCATGGTGAAATAAAATTAGCTGACTTAACTTCACTCATCATGTACACAAGCATTGTTAAATTGTATTATTGTTTACTATTTTCTGAAGAACGAAATTGTTAATTGTTGAAATCATTGTAAATAATTGTCAGTTGTAATTTGTTACTCGAATCATTATTGCTAAAATCCTCAAATTTGCACTGTTACCAACTTAATACGAAGTCACTAGAAATTGTTAACCACAGTACGAAATCACAAAACTCAAATGCATAAAATGACTAAAACTTAATAAACATTTAAAACCATAATTTTTGTGTTATCAATTTACGCTCCACTCCTGATTAGCTCTCGCCATGTATCCAAAAAATCTAGGATTTGTTTCGTTTGGGTAAGTTTGAATGTCCCGCCATTGCTTGGCTTGTCAAAAAAATAACAACGTAGGGTTCTGCTTTTTCTTTAATTGTCTGACGATCACTGGCCAACCTTTAAAGTTCGCGGTTTGTTTCAAATTTTCAAATTTGACGTTTGGTGACGTCATTGACATTGCATTTCATGTTCGAATTCAAAAAGTGTTATATTGTTCTCAAACATCTATAACGTAAATAACTACATAATATATTTATATTAATTATTTTAAATGTTGTAATACTTTTTATCCTCCACACTAACTATATCTTCCTCCCGTATTTGCCTTTGTGTACTTATTTCCTCTTGCCGCATTCTTGTTAATTTCAGCTCCTCTAGCAGCACCAACCTCTGCAGTTCTGACGTGCTTAAATTTTCGGTTTCCGGCGATTCTGCGGCTACTTTCTGTTTTTTTTTTTTTTTCTTTGGTGTCTGTGGTGATGGAGACGGAGGATGTAACTTAAAAACAGGAGAAACCGACGGTGTACGTTCTCTGGACGTTCCAGCTGCGATTGCACCTATAAAAATATACAAATATCTACTGCTACATATTCGTTTTACAATTATTTGTTTTACCTGGTATCTTGGTAATGACAGAATTGGTGTCTACTTCCATTAAATTTAATAATTCTTTTTCCCAAGTTTTTAAACTTATTTTCTTGTTAACTGTCGCACGTTTGTCTGTTTTTTTCTTTAATTCGCACTTCATATTATTAATTTTCTTATTTACTTGTTGTGGAGTTAAGCTTATTTTGTACACTGATGGTGGCGCTGCAATCGAGTTCGAGGTTTTGTTTTTTTTATGGAAAAATATTGCGGGCAAGCCACCTACCGGGTCCAATTGTGCATCTAAACCATCCAGAGACCAATTCAAACACACTAAAATTTTTCGAGTTTTTGGAGACCCTGTCCTGTTCAACTTTCAATAAATTTTTGACAAAATAAAAACAAAAAAAAATCTGTTCAAGAAATTATTCCAAAATCTATCTTTAATCTATAAATAATTTCTACATAAATGAGTTATTATCCGTAAAACCGAACTGTCGCATTCGTACTCGTTTTTATATGCATTTGCCTTTCTTTTGCGTTCGTACCTACAACTGACCTTCAACCATGTCTAGCAAGGGGTTGGAACCTTGGAAAGTGTCTGGCAGTCTGGGAAACACCTTAAAATAGTTATCCAAGCGACATATATTTATTTCAGATTTTATAAAATAACGTAAGTACACTTACAATTTTTAACACTTTAAGGGTGTCCGGCAGGTGGTTTCCACCATGCAAAGTGTCCGGCAGTGAAGGACGTGAATTATTATACTATCTCCTAAACAATATCAAAAAATAAAGCTTTATAGTATGACGTTATCTGTTATCTGTCAAACCCACCGCGACCGACTGTTCATAGTAGTCAATCGTTGATACCTGTAGTTGTGTGCTTCCGTAGGAATTTTTTCAGATTTTATAAAATGACGTAGGTCTGGCGATCTTGCTCTAATACAAAATCATGCATTTACTAGCTTCCCAAGTACTTGCCTATAAGGTCAAGCTTTTGCTGTTACCTTATTCTTGAAGCAAGTGCTTAATTTTTATGCATATCACTCGTTGTGTTTGTTGGGTAAGTCTGTTCAGTATTGTGACAGAGTACTGAAGGGAAATGTTATTGCAGATATAAAGGTCAAGCAGCCCACATTACATGCCACCTAAATTCATGTCTGTGAGTGAGGCTTCACAGCAGCTGCTAGAGATACTGAAGAACAAGCAAAACAGCCTTTGCATTGGTCTTGCAAGAGTAGGATCTGAAACTTAGAAGATTCTGGCTTGCAGCCTCCAGGAGATGTCCCAAGTGGATTGGCGGCTCGTGGTTCATTTTACAAGAGGGTCATTTCGAATATTAGCTGTATGTTTATAAGGATACGTAAAAAATCATTCGTTTAAAAAAATATTCATGTGTGAACGAATATCAACACGTCGTATTGTAGCATAATTCGTGGAACTCTTCATGTGCTCGGCCTATAATGAGTGTTTTGTTTTTTTTTGTTTTTTTTTTTTTTCTTTTAAATGTTTCAAGTCTGTGACACCATCCTTACACCACAGCGAATCACTTCCATTTGAAAAAATCCAACACACGAAACAATAAAGGCATTAATTTGTCACTTCACATCCATAAATCCAAAACGACAAACCATACATGCCCTTAGAAAATTACGGTGAACTTCTTCATTTTTACACACACCAGAAAAATCTAGGGATATTGCTTTAATTCTATCAGTATGATTTAAAATCACTTATAATATTGCAAATTGTTGTACCATTTGGTCCTTTTTTCTGCAGTAAACAACTGCTTAAAATTTTTTCCCTTCTTTTCGCATTTTTTTTAAGTTCTACACCTTTATTTCGTATATCGATATCAGAGTCACTGCTTTTCTTCAAAGATTATTCTGAGAAAAATCTAGAACTCATGACCATTTCTCTCAGGTTAATTAGAAAAAACAATGACACGAAGACCTTTAAGTCCAGACGAAATGAGCAGGGCAATAGGGATGCTCGAATCGCGTTCGCGGCAAGTTGATGTTGCTCAACGTATGGGCACACAAAAAAGTGTGATGTCGCATTTAAACGCACGTTATCGTAAAACCGGCGACGTTTCTGAACGTCATACAAGGTGTATCGGAGCTCGATATCAATGGGCTCGGGAACATGTTGATTGGAATTTGCATCAATGGGCAAACACTCTGTTTTCGCATGAGTTTCGGTTTGGCATATTCAAAAAAAGTTTGCGTGTGGAGAGAGCCTGGTGCTGCAAACCGCTTGCCACAAGTGCAGGGGGTCCATCTTCACTAAGATAGCAGAATCATGGTTTGGGGTGGAATACAAATCGGAAGAAGAACGGGTCTCGTTTTGATTGAGAGATAGTTAACTGCAGCCCGTTATAGGGATATTGTTCTGGCACCTGTTGTCGTGCCTTATGCCAATAATTATGGCGACAACTTTATGTTAATGCAGGATAATGCAAGACCATATACCCCAAGGCTATTCACTGAATTTTTGGAAGAACAGCAAATTTCGGTTTTACAGTTGTCAGATCAGTCGGCTGATTTGAATCCCATCGAACTTGCATGGAATACACTCGGGAGAACAGTTTTGCGTATGGGCCTTCCCCGGAAGAATAGACAGGATCGAGTCGCAGCATTAAATTCAGCTTGGCAAGAAGTTCCACAGAAGACCATAGATGACTCGATGATGCAGAGCTGTCTTAAACAATGGGGGGGACATAATGTTCTATATTAGGGGCCAGAAAATTATTTTTGTTTTGCTTTTGATAAACATTATTTTTTTAAATTAAGCTTATTTTGTACAGAAATTAATAAAGTGGGTTAAATTATATTAAGTTTTATTTCAAATAAGATTAAACATTGGAAAACATACTTTAAACTATAAAAAAATACATAAGTTTGCAAAATTTACAAATATCCCTAGATTTTTCTGGTGTGTGTATCCTTGCTTGTCTGTCTAATTTGCATTTCTGGGAGTGGACGACCATTTGTTTTAAGCTCCAACCGCTTCTCAGAACTTAAATTATGATTATTATTAGTTTGGAGTTCTTTTAGTAGCTAGTCAGCTGACTGCAGTGAACTAAAGAGGAACACATCCTACATCGTACCTCCTACCAGTAACAATCTGTTAGTCGGACGTCCGACTTTCTATCTTTATCTGAAGCATGCATTACGTCGCTTACAAGAAAGCGCATTATTCGATTCTACAATGAGACACGCTTGGGCTGTGGACCGTAAGAGCGGAGATGGGGTGTCTTGTCTCCTTGTTTAGTACAATGTAGAAATGCAATAGCTTTGTTTTTGTTGCACTTGTTACAATTGGCTACCAGCATTCGCTTAACGAGGGCATGAGTCGGCTTTGACCCGGGCGAACTCGACAATCTTCGCGCTTCACGGTGGATAAAATTCTTCGCGACAACCACAGAGCTGAACTCAATAGATAACTTATACGAAAATTTAAACATCATAATTTAATTGCAATAATTATATTCCATAAAACAAAGAGCCTTGATACTGCATTTTTTTCTTTTGGGAGGTCATTGACCGAATGACCTCATGAACGAGCCGCCACTGCGCCTTACATTCTCTCATTATTGCTGAACCTGTATTACATCCTCTTGAAATAGAGTATCTTGAGCATTTTAAGGGGGGGATAAATTTGAATTAGTCACTTGTTATTTCAACATTATGCAGTTATAATGTCCTAACTTTCTGTTGATTGTTTCCGAAAAGTTCCCAAATGTTTCCAAATATTTCTCATTGTTTCGGAAACAAATGTTGATTGTTCCCATTTGTCGCCGGTTTCCATTTCTAGCGGTAACATCAAAGGAAAAATCGACACGCGATAATAAAACGTCTTCCATGTTGCTGCAACTTTTCACATCAGTGGAAACTCAAAAGACAAAATTGATCAGTTGGAGAAATCGGGAATTTATGAAATTAAATGTAAAGATTGTAATCAAAAATATATTGGGCAAACACGACTATCAATTTCAACTAGATTTAAAGAGCACATTGCTCATCAGAGATTTGGTAGATTCGAAAAATCAAGTGTAGCTCAACATATTTGATGACCATCACATCGACATAACTTGTGTTAAATTAGTTAAAACTGTAAACAATTGTAAATTTCTAGACATTTACGAAAGTCTAGAAATACATAAGAACAGGAATTGTGTTTTTAATAGCGACAAAGGCCCGATCCCCTCTTCCGCACTATTCCCACTTTTGAACAGTACGGGTGGGGATGCGAGCCGTTAGAGTATATATAGAGCAGTGTACGTAGCATGTAAGTTTAGTTTACTCATCGCCCTGATGATGCCAACATTGTTGGCGAAACGTGCGTTGACAGTTATAATAAAACTGTTTGTTTTAGGGGAAAACTGATTAAAAGTAATGAAAAGGCAAAAATGAAGTAGATGCAAATAGTAATTCAATTTGTAGAAAGTTATGATGTCAATTTGAGTTGTTATCCACATTATACAGGGTGTTTTTGAAATGCATGTCAATAAAAAATCTAGACCATCTAGAGGTTCAATGAAACCAATAGTCCATTTTTTTCAGGTCTAAAACGATCGGGATAAATTAGCCATTTCCACGCATAGTCCACGCCACTGTCGATTGCATTTTGAAGGCGGATACAATAATTACATTTTTGCAGTTGTATCCTGGCAACATAAAGTGACAACCAATTAATGATTGACAAGTGTAATGTCAAAATTAATTTTATTTCAGATTTATTGTCAATTGCAAACACATTATTCGAAGAAGAGAAATTTATTGTATTTAAACGTGCAAAAATGATTAAAGAACAATGAAAATAAACAAATAAACAAAAACCAGAAAACTACAATAGATGGTCAAAATGCCGCTAACCGTTTCTCAGCACCCCGAAGCAACGACTGTTGCGTTCTGGCAATTACTTCTGGGTTTCTTTCAATTCCTTCGGCAGTATTTTGAACGCGGTTTCTTAAATCTTCAATATTTACAGGCATTGCATAAATTGATTGTCTCATGGGACCCCACAAAAAAAAACAAAACACTATCCTTCCTATCCATCTCCCCGGGAATTTTGATCAAGCCAGGTCGGCACATCGCGAGCGTGATGAGAAGGGGCTCCACCATGAAGATACCACAAATCACGCCGAGTAATCAAAGGTACATCTTCTAATAAGTTTCCTGGCTCCTCATTTAAAAAAATCAAATTCGCCGCGCCAGTTAAACGAGGGGGCAAAATGTATAGACCTATCAAATTGTTGCCAACCATCCCATAAACGTTGCCTCGTCGGTTTATAACATTTTATCAACAAAACGAGGATCTTCTTTTCTTTGGAGTAACCACTCACACAATCTTATTCTTCGAGGGAGGACCTCAGGTTTCAATGCCTGCACTTGACTTGACTGGTTCTTGCACAGTACTGATAATAGTGTCAAATGTTGCAAAGTTAAATCTGCGATAATTTTTAAGCGACTTTCTTTAATAATAAGTGTGTGTGGCACATAATAAAATTATGTGCCACAGTGGTTTTACGAAGATATTGATGGTATCAGATCAGATATCAATGGTGTTAACCACTGGTGGGTTGAATGCTGGTGAATTCTGATGTTGTACGGATTAACTTGTAGTCTGTTTTTAACTACGTTTTATTTTGTTGATTAATTACAAACGAAACTTAGATTATTGTATACGAACGGCGTTACGTAGCCGTCGTACTTGTGAGTCCTTACAAGACTCGTTCAAAACTATTTCCTAACATAAAATTACAACCTTTATACAATATAAAACAATGAGCGTCCGGTGGTCGCAGGGCAGGGGTCGGAATTCCCCATTGATGGTCAAATTGGCCGGGGTTGCCGATGGTCGGAAAAACCGGCTATTTGCATTCATCAGGCATAATAAAACCCAACCGAACCCCGACAAACCGGCGACATATTTACACTACCTAACATACTGCCCCCTTGAAGTTGTTAAACTTCAACAATTACATCACTAATCTAAAAATTAATCTAATGGAAATTTAAGCTAAACATTATAATACATAAATTAACATTAATAATAACCATTAAACCACTAATGAATGGACTAAATGACTAACACAAAAAATGTTTGGGATTCAGCACAATACAAAGCACTCGTAACACTGGCACTAGTGACTTTTTTTTTTAACCACCTTTTAACACTGGTGAACTCACTACGCTCACTATCCCTCCTTGTCGACGGGTAGAACACCCATGATCCGGACGGACGTTTTGAAGACTCCCGGACTCCTCCATCTTTCCATCGCTTCCAGGATGAACGTCACAACTCCATCCGATCTTCCAGGATAAAGGCGACAGGGCAAGGCCAGAGGATAGGAGTTGAAAATGGGTTGGGTTTGACATTAAAGGGATTACAGGGCTAGATTTCATACAACTTTCGTTTTGTACTAAGAGCGTATACATTTCAATTAGCGTCCAATGAATATTTCCCAAAACCCTCTTTAAATGTTGTTTAAATAAATAGAGATCTGAAATTTTTGTCTCCTCGTCTTTGTTTAAAGGGCTCGCTTTGATATTAATGTTATCTGCAACAATTTTAGGGTTCACCTCGATAGTATTTGAATGAAATTTACTTAATCCAAATTTTGCCTGATTTGGTATATTATTATCCGTTATATTATCACTAATCATCTGACTTGTTTCGGCATATTTTTCAGGTTTGGGTTCTGTCAGTTCGGTTAAACAAAAATTAACCGGTTTTTTCCCGTACGCTAACGTTAAGAATGTATGTGTTTGTAAAGTTTGATTCGGTTCATTTCGCCAAGCAATTAATTGGTAATTACCGTTTATCTCGTCAACTAGATTTTGGCGATACATTTTTGTAATGTCGGCATTTAATGTACATTGAAAAGTTCTGAAAACTAAAATGATAGAGAATAAATCTCGTTGATTGATTGGTCCACGCAATAGCTGATTATTATTATTTAAACTAGTCCAGTCAGAATTATTTGACGACGGCGACGCGTCAAACACTACCCTTAATAAATTTGATGTACTTGATTGTTTGGTTTGAACCGCGTTTGGTTGGTGATACGAAGTATTTTGACTAGGTTTATCGTTAATTAACTGCATGTGACCAAAACATTCCGAAACAAAGTCTGAATAAGTTGCTTTAGGTTTCGCGTCTTTATTAATTTGCCTTTCTAGGTTAAAAAACGGTCTGTAGGCTAGTTGCCTGGACTCGTTAGTATTAATGTGGTCTGATTTTCTAGGTATTTTCACAATTAAGCGACCCTCAATACTATGTTTTGTGAACAGTTTTAAATTGTTTTCGCGATCTTGTTCTTTAACCGAGAGAATTTGATGTGTTTTATCATTATTAAGACTGTCAATTTCTATTTCAAATACGGTAACCGTATTGTCTAATGACTCATCCCTTATTTCTGCAACGTTGCAGGTAACTGTGTTCCTCGGTGTACTATTAATGTATTTTTGATCAGCGGCAATGAACCCAAATTGAATTTTCTGCGGTATTATACCTGTCGGTAAACAAATTCGGCCAATGTCTAATAAGGCCCCGAAACGCCCCCCACCTAGCAGGAGGTTTATCTTAGAATTATTGTAAAATTCGGGTTCTGTTAATTGCATGTCTCCTGGAATTTCCAAAGTGGATGAATTTAATGGTACTAACGGTAACTTTTCCGTGATTTTGTCAACGATGCATTTCATATTATTGACGTGAAATGCATTATAACTAGATTTTATATCAATTTCAACCGACTTTGCTGAATTGCTGCTTATGCCATTCCTACCCTTGATTTCAAAAGTCTCATTAGAGCGCCGTAAACCCAACTTATTACACATGTCTTTGGTAATGCAACTTGACATTGAACCAGGATTCAAAAAAGCGCGGCATGATTGAAATCTTTCCTTTGAATTTTTAACTAAGACTATTGCCGTAGGCAATAACACTGTACTAGAATTTTGATTTTTATTTAGTGCATGATTAATTAGACTAACATTTTGCGGTTGTGGTTCGTTTAAAACTTCATCAGCGTGAAGTAGCGTATGATGTTCCTTATTACAATGTCGACATTTCATTTTTATCCGACAATCCTTAGAAATATGATTATCTCTTAAGCAGTTTACACAAAGTTTCATAATTTTTACTTTCTCCCATCTACTGGCAACCGATAAATTATTGAATTCGAGACATTTATAAATTAGATGTTCAGCGGATTTACAAAAATGACAATTGATAAGTTTCGGCCGCGTAGATGCTACATTAGATATGGTACGTTTATCTAAAGGAACTTGTTCTGATTGGTTTTCAGAGATTGGACTGATTGATTCTGTTTCATTTGGGATAGCAGCAGGTTCTGGCTCTTTTTCGTTTTGAACTGAAAGTTCAACTTCATTGCTTTCCGCGGTTTCTTGCCCTATTGGGTGACTTTCAGCTTTTTCACTAACATTCTCTTTTTTGATTTGTGACTTTGCACCTTGTGCTTTTTCAATAATGCAAAACATGTCACATAACAGATCACAATATTTGTCGTCGAACTTACAACGCGCGTCGTTGTGAATTTGTAAGGACTCTTCTGTTTTCCAATCAAGAGCCTTCATCAATTCGTACTGACTTTTTATAAATTCTTTTCGTGCATCTTGCAATATTTCTGCTCGTACCTTTATATGAAGTATGTTGGTATTTTCTGCATTAAAACCTCGTACGTACGCCTCTATGCGATCAACTTTTTCATTTATGAATCTTATTCTGGTTTTGACTTCTTCAATTCGCGTCATTTTAATAAATGCGAGTTGTTTTGATTTAAAAATAAGTGAATTATTATTATCAATAACACGATTATGAATTTTATAATAATTATGTTTTTTAACTGATTTGCAGCAACTATAGTTTGATTTCGTTTTATTTCGTTTATTACGTTTTAATGCTTTATTACGTTTTAATGATTTTTTTACGTTTTAATGATTGATTACGTTTTAATGTATTGTCTACGTTTTAATGATTTTTCCGTACAACATTCAAGGATTAGGTTTTTTAAGTTTCGTTTGGTTTTGATTTGATTTGATTTTACCGTCCACGCCGTTTAGTACATACCGAATAATTGCATAAATGGATTTGAAAGAACAAACGGGAATTCTGGCCACTAACCTTTACCCTGGACTTCCTGCACTGGACGGCGGCGGCGATGAGTTTCTTTCTTGATTTCGAACACCTGGATCTGTTGAACGGGTCTTGATAGAACGCCTGGATCAACTGAACGGGTCTGGATTGATGATGCCTGATTCACTTAATCAGGTCTTGATTGATTTCGCACAAAAAACTTTTACTCGAAGCACACTATGCTGATGCCTGATTCACTTAATCAGGTCTTGATTGATTTTCACTTTTACTTGAAGCACACTTTGCTAATGCCTGATTCACTTAATCAGGTCTTGATTGATTTTCACTATTACTTGAAGCACACTTTGCTGATGCCTGATTCACTTAATCAGGTCTTGATTGATTTTCACTTTTACTTGAAGCACACTATGCTGATGCCTGATTCACTTAATCAGGTCTTGATTGATTTTCACTTTTACTTTGTTTTCACTGAAATCCGACTCGAAGGACCATATGTGGTCCACTGGTGGATGAATGTTGTTGAATTCTGATGTTGTACGGATTAACTTGTAGTCTGTTTTTAACTACGTTTTATTTTGTTGATTAATTACAAACGAAACTTAGATTATTGTATACGAACGGCGTTACGTAGCCGTCGTACTTGTGAGTCCTTACAAGACTCGTTCAAAACTATTTCCTAACATAAAATTACAACCTTTATACAATATAAAACAATGAGCGTCCGGTGGTCGCAGGGCAGGGGTCGGAATTCCCCATTGATGGTCAAATTGGCCGGGGTTGCCGATGGTCGGAAAAACCGGCTATTTGCATTCATCAGGCATAATAAAACCCAACCGAACCCCGACAAACCGGCGACATATTTACACTACCTAACAAATGGTTTTACGAAGATAATGAAAATTACCATAGAACCTTTTCATCAGATAACAATCAATCTTCTGCGTCAGAATTTAGTGATAATGAATAAGCGAAAATATAAAAATATAATACAAAATGTTTGGTTTTAGTTTTTACTATTGTCCTCCATTCTTAAAATTCAATAAAAATATCATTTTAAATGTTTAATTAATTTTTATTTCGTTTACTTCAATTTTTTTTTTTTGTAAATACTTTGCATAAACCAGTAAGTCCATTAGTTTTTTCGTTATACTTAATCTACTTTTTGCCTTCCAACTTTTTAGTAGTTACGAATTAATGATAAATATACATTCAAATAGGATGAGATACCAAAAAAAATCTCAAAAAAATACTTTGACCGCAAAACGTTTTTTGTCTCTCCTCAACATTTTACCGAAATGGACATGACGGGTTTATGCATTGGACCCTTCAATTATGACGGCAAACTGTGACACTTCAAAAAACTCAAATTTACCTGTTACTATTGTTGCTAAGCAAAGGAGAGGACATTTTTAATCACCTTTAGCACAGTAGCGGACGGTGGATTTTCACCAAATTTTTAATGATTTTTATCTCGAAAACGAAAAGACTTCTATTACAAAAAAATTTTGCCATCGACTTCCTCTCATCGTGACCAATTACCGATTTTATTTTTGACATGCATTTCAATAACACCTTGTATAGTTTGTGTTTTTTTTTAAAGATCCACCAACATCGCATTTTCTGTTGGAATAATAGGCGGCAACACGGCTAGGGTTTTTTCACGACAGGTGCAGTAGAACAAGGTTAGGATAGTAAACGTCTGGTTGACAATGTTGATTTTGAAATCAGAATCGAAGTTTTTAAGTTCACGTAGAAAAATGGTTTATGAATAATGAGTATGATTAGTGCATAAGTTAGGTATGTCAGAAAGAGAGACGCACAGAAAATTAAAACATCGTTGACATGGAAGTACAGGAGGTGCTAGGAGGGATGTTTTCAGCTGCCATCATACTTGGAATATCGAGACCGTTGGGATCGGGACCATCATCCGAAAGATCAGAGACCAGATCAGAATCTGAATCTTCCGGTAATGTAATGATAGAGGGTATATCTTGAACGCTGAAATTGTCCAAATTTTTACTGCAGTCATCACGGATCAGAATTTTTCTATATTGTAAAACAATGTTCGCGAACCAGTGTACTCTAAAGTTTCCTGAGCAAACCTTATCAATTTGCCTAGATAGAAATATTCCCCTCTCCTTTTGTAATCGTGAATTTTGCGGCCTATTTCTTCACGAAAGAAATAGTCATTAAAACAGGGAGATTTTTTTCGACCACCGTGACTTTTAGACGACTGCAGTTCTTGAAAATGTTTCCCAGTTTTTCTTCCAGGTTCTTCAGTTCAAGGGAACATTACAAAAGGGCTTTTTTCAACTTTTTATCAAGTTTACGCGACATAATTGAAATTCGAATTTTGGTTTGAATGTTTGAAAGTTGACACTGACAGCAAAAATGACGCGAGCCCTAGTAGTGCGGGTATGTGTATCGCATGAAAGTAACTACGAAATCGCGATTTTTATATTAGCCAACATAAATCAACAGGTGGTGGATCTTTAAAAAGTACACAAACTTTATGTATCTTCAACACAACGATGCCGTATGTGCCGTTGTAACCACAACACCAAACAGCTGATGACATTGACATATGAATATTTGACTAAATGACAAATGACATTTTAACAAAATAATGTTCTGTTGTCTTATTAGATCAAAATAAAACTACGATTCAACACAACCAAGGATATTTGTAATTCCTTGAAGTTACCAAATCTTTTCCGTAAGAAAATATTCAACATGTCTGAGGAAAAATCTAAAGGTAAAATTATTGATGTTAGAAAAACATCTTTATGTAAATTTAATAATGACAACATTAGATGCATCAAAGACGGTGCCAGATACTTTGAGTGAAGACAACGCATCTGGAAGCACTGGCATTAGCATGGATTCCTTACAAAAGTATTTATCACAAAAGCTTGGAATATCGGATGATGTGGATGAAGAAAAAGTTAAAATTTTAGATGAAGTTTCTTTGGATGGAGTTGTGGCTTACATTAAGAAGAACAACTGCAAGAACATAATAACTATGGCTGGAGCAGGAATCTCCACTTGTAAGTTTTGTTCTCTTAACCTTACAGCATGATATATGTTGTACTTGTTTTAGCTGCTGGTATCCCAGATTTTAGATCCCCAGGAAGTGGATTGTATCATAATCTCCAGAAATATAACCTCCCACATCCCCAAGCAATTTTTGAATTAGATTTCTTTCATGAAAACCCAAAGCCTTTTTTTACATTGGCAAAAGAATTATATCCTGGTTCTTTCAAGCCTACAGTTTGTCATTATTTTATCAAATTATTGATAGAAAAAAATCTACTGTTAAGACATTATTCCCAAAACATTGATACCCTGGAAAGGGTAGCTGGCATACCAGAGGATAAAATTGTAGAAGCTCATGGTACATTTTATACTGGACATTGTTTAAAGTGTAGACAACCTTACACATTAGAATGGATGAAAGGTTGATAAGAAAAATTTCCATTGTAGTTTAATAATACTTATTTTTAGAAATCATATTTGCTGATGAAATTCCTAAATGTGAAGACAAAAATTGTCAGGGAGTGGTCAAGCCTGATATTGTCTTTTTTGGGGAAAACCTACCAGAAAAGTTTTATTCTTTGACAGAAAAAGATTTTAAGAAGTGTGATTTATTGATTATTCTTGGTTCTTCCCTGGTAGTACAACCTTTTGCTTCACTTGTTGACAGGTACATGGTTTTCATAAATCATTCATAGTAGTTTTCATAAATCCAGTAGGCTTTGAATGCCAAAATTATCCATATCTAACCTGACATAATTGTGAAAATGACTTACTTTATATTTTTTTCAATTATATAGAGTTCCAAATCTTTGTCCAAGACTTCTTATAAACCGTGAGAAAGCTGGACATAGAACTGGCATAATGGCAATGTTGGGTTTAGGTGGAGGTTTAAACTTTGACAGTAAGAATAACACAAGAGATGTTGCTTGGTTGGGAGATTGTGATGAGGGATGCCAACTTTTAGCAGATAAATTAGGATGGGGTGTAAGTATATTCCAGAACACCAAGTTGTAAGTAGTCACCCCTTCTTTTTAGGAAGAACTACAGAAGCTGTTAGAAACAGAAAATCAGACAAATAGTGAAACCTCAAAGGATCCAAAGAGTTCAAGTTAAATTAAATATTTATGTTTTATTAGATGACAAATCTTTTCTTGTTATGAATAAACTTTCATTCACAATTGACAAGACATTTTAGTAGCTTCTACCAAATAAGGTGTAAAACAACGGTTTTCTTTTACAATCGGGATGAATACACTTGTCACCACTTTGAATGGCAGCTGGTTGGTCCAATGGTATACACAAAGATTTTGCACCCATAGAAGGAGCCCCCGGTTCAGCAGAGTCACTGTCATCTCTAAAACATAAAGCTGTAACCATACCTAAAATACATGAAGTAACATACCTGGCACTCTCAGCCTTAATCTTGTCTTCGCAAGAACTGTCCCCACAAAATGGAGCTAGAATAATATTTTTCTGGTCCAGACTTGCTGAAAACTTAGACCAGTCCTTCAGCAATATTGTGTGACTTTTTAAATCGTTTGTTGCGTTTTGTAAAAGACTGTTTTGTATTTCATCCAACAAGCTTCTTAATTTTTCGGCAGCTGTATCTCGCGGTAACGTTATCTTTTCACCTGTGTCTCGTCGAACGGCCACAAGTTGTTTCTTCTCAATGTCTTTAGGACCCAGTTCTACGCGAATGGGTACTCCCTTAAAATACAGTCGTTAAGTCGTTTTGTGAAATACATAATGCAGAAAGTGGTATATAAATATTGCAGCATAATATATGAGGCCCTTAGTTCCAAAATTTGTTCTTTTCAAAATTTATAAAAATCAAGGTTGCAGTGGATTCTGACAGTCGGACAGTGACAAGTTTTGACAAAATTTTTCAAATTCGGGAATTCAAAATACACAAAACCAGGATTTCCGCGATTTAAAATTTTACAATTCAGGAATTCAATATTAATTTGAAGTGACCGTAGATAAAGTATAATACACAATTCGAGCTGTAAAGCATATGACACACGACTGGGAAAAATTACGCACGGCGCGTACAACTTACAAAGCGTTATCTAAAATACTATTATTTTTACATTACGGTACCTTGAGTTCCCAATGGTTAAACTTCCATCCAGGCGAATAATTATTACGGTAGTCTCCCTTAACTTTTATGTTTGCACGTTGAAGTTCGCCTTCAAGTGCATCGCAGGAAGACTGAAGTTCATTTCTTCCCTTTTCTGATAACCCAACTGTGATTCCACAAGGTACAATCACAACCTGAATGCAGGCAGCCCTAGGTGGCAACACAAGTCCCTTGTTATCAGCGTGTACCATTATCATAACCCCTAAACAAAAGTGGTATTAAAAGTTACAGCAACGATAGAAACCATTTACCAATTGTTCTAGTGGTAAGACCCCATGAGTTTTGATAAACGTATTTCTTTTCCTGGGTCTCTGGATCTTCATACACTATGTCAAACATCTTTGAAAAGTTCTGTCCCAAATGGTGGGACGTACCGCCTTGGATACCTCTACCACTTGCGGAAACAAAAGCTTCAACTGTTAAGGTGTAATCACCTCCAGCAAACTTTTCTTTTTCCGTTTTTCGGCCTTTTACAACAGGGATAGCCAATATATCTGTGTAAATTCTTGCATACAAATCTTAAAAATTTTATTTAGTATGTGTCTGTGATATGCACAAGAAAGTACCTAATATTGTCTCAACTTCTGCACAGGCTTCTTCTTTGGATGCATATGCAGTGTGTCCTTCCTGCCACAAAAACTCTCTTGTTCTTAAGAATGGTTGTGGGTGTTTGAATTCCCATCTCTAATTGATTAAAGTTAGAAAAGAAGCGTGTAGAATAAAAACAAACATACCACAACATTATTCCATTGATTAAGTTTTATAGGCAGGTCGCGATAGGATTGTATCCATTTGGCGTAAGCTGGATACATAACGGTTTCTGAAGTTGGTCTCACCGCAATGGGTTCCGCCAAATCAGAATCTCCGGATTTTGTGACCCACGCTACTTCAGGAGCAAAGTCCGCAATATGTGTTTTTTCCTTCTCCAATACGCTCCTTGAAACAAAGATTGGAAAATAGCAGTCTTCAACACCCAGCTTCTCAATTTCATTGGAAAACCATTCTTTAATGACTTTCCAGATAGCGAAAGACCACGGTCTGAAGATGTAACAACCGGAAACGTCGTAGTATTCTATCATTTCGCCTTTGGTGATCACTTGTGAGTACCAGTCTGAGAGGTTTTCTTCCTTTTTTGCTTCTAGACCCAAACGCGTTTGTTTCTTAACGGCACCATCCTCTGCCTAAAATTAACAATGTTTAAAAAATATATACTAACAATAAGTTAAATATTACCGCGGCAACAGTAACAGGTTTCTTCTCTGCTGAAGTAGACTTTTGCTTAGGAGCTGCTTTTTGTTTTTCTTGTGGTTTCGGTTTAGAAGGAGTTCTTCCCGCCACTGGGAAATCAGTACCTGTAAGACTCTTGTATTCAGCTTTCAAATTCAATAACACATTCACAGCTTGATCAATGTCGTCCTGAAATCATATTTTCAACAATAGAAATAAATATGACGTTCTTACTTTGCTGGCTTTTTTAGTTTTTAAGTCTCGCACAATATTTCCTTGTTCTGTGACTTTTGCTACCAAATCATCCACATTAGATGAATTGTCGCCACTTCCAGCACTAATAGAAACATTATTTGCTTCAGGCTTCATGTTGGGTTTCCAGTCTTTTCCCGTGGATTTCTTGAAGTCTTCTTTCAGTTGTAGTAATTTCTTAACTTCTTGGTCTACAGCGCTCTTTTCTGCCTTACTTTCTTTCAACTTTCTTACAATATCCCCTTGTTTTGAAATCGATTCTAACAATTGTGGTTCTGTTTTCACTGTGGGGGTAGCTGGACTAGTAGTAAGTCCAGGTGCCCAGTCTTTACCAAATTTTTGTTTGTATTCTTGTTTAAGACCTAAGAGTATTTTTACTTCCGCGTCTATGGCACTCTTATCTGACTTTTTAAGTTTCAATTCTCGCACCTATTAACAATAAATTAATTAAATACTAAAAATTCATTTTAATATACCTTGTCTCCTTGGGCGGTGATTTTCGTATTTAAATCTCCATCATCTACTATTGTTTGTTTACTAGACTGTGGCGCTCCCGGCACCCAATCAGCTCCAAACTTCTGCTTATATTGTTGTTTAAGAGCTAACAATACCTTTACTTCAACTTCAACAGCAGTTTTAGCTGCTTTTTCAGCCTTTAATTTGCGAACCTACAAACCTAATTTTATTAACTTCTTAAGATACAGTTTGACAGTACCTTGTCTCCCTGGGCTGCTATTTGCGCATTGAGATCATCTGATACATTTTCAGCTGAGGATGTGTCTGACGGAGGTACACTACCAGGTTTCCACTCACTATTGGTTACTTTTTTATAATCAGCTTTTAATGCTAAGAGTATTTTCACAGCTTCGTCAATTTGGTTCTTTGGTGCCTTTTGAGTTTTCAGATTGCGAACAATATCACCCTGTTTGATGATATCAGTGTTAATCTGGGCCGCTGATTTGGCAGATTTGGAATCACTTTTCACTTTGTCCGTCTATAAAAACAAACGTGGAACTTTTACATAAGATAAGCCGTAATTTTATTGCGGAAACTTGCAATAAATATGATGGGTTATCACTCCTTGTAATAAATAAATCAATATTGATCGCTAAAAACTGTTAACACACATGGAATGAAATGTGTGGGGCATGATACTTTCACTTTGAAGAAATGCCAACAATCATTCGATTACGTGAAATGTAGGGCAATTTAAGAACCTACTGACCGATGACCGAGAAAAATAAGAGCAGTCGTTGTTTTGGAATTTCTTTCTTTTTTTCTCTTACTTGACTTCATATTATAATTTGGTGATTCACGAAGTATAGTAGTTATTTAAACCTGTGAGAGTCCCTAATATAAGTAGACCTAGAAAAAACTAAAAAAAAAAAAAAAAATATATGGTTTAAAAATTTACGCGAAAACCGATTGAGAACCGCTAGCATGATTGAAGAACCATTAATAAATAAACTCTTACCTTTTGACCTAAACAAAAAAGGACTTTTTTTGCTGGAACCATTGCGGTGAACGGCTGCCAATTAATTACTTTCAATTTCACTTTGACTGTTGGCGGTGCATACTAAATATTTCTAAATGTCTTTATTTCCAAATAGTAACCGATATGATTACTCCCCGAGTGTGTAATTTATTAGCGGACTTTCGGAACATAAGACAACAAATGCACGAAATTTACAAGAAAGGTGAATCGGAATAAGTGATCGGAATAAGTATTTTTTTCGTGTGAGGCCACATGAAACATCTTATTTATGCCATTAACACCGAAAGATAGTGGGGTAATGCCCAGGGCTGTCGTCATTTCGAACAATTTTTATAAATGGTATGTTGGCCTAGGTGTCTTTGTTTTTCAATTGAAAGCAAAAGTGGTTTTGGCAGTCGGAAACGGTTCATCAGTAAATACCGTGATCTTTACAATAGTTTGTATCGTAAGTAGTAAGTTTTTGCCCAAAATAAATCCTGTCAAAATGTTTAAAGTGCATCGCTGGTTGCCATTAATTTTACAACTTTTGGGGGCCATATAATTTGAGATCTAAATATCTACTATACTTCGTGAATCATCCTGTATATTATAATATACAGTGGCGGACAGAAAATATTGAAATTCAATGTCATTCCACTGTCACATTCACAAAGTAAACCCTCTTTAGTATGGTAACTTTTTTAGTTTTAACAAATCGTGATGTCCGATGTTCTGGTTCCGACTATAGTGTCCAGGTACACCTTTGTTCAATAAAAAAAGCATATTCTTTGAATACATTACAAGATATTGAATAGTATATAAAAGTAGGCTGTGAAAGTGTAAACGCACCTTTCATTTAGTTACCAAAAAAGTACTAGATTCTAATGTCCGATTCACAAAAAAACTGTCATTAATGTCATTTAGAAATTTCATCATTTCAAAATTCCAACGCCTCCCGCGATGCATATTAATAACGAAGATAATATACAAATGAAATAGTGAACCATGTTTTAATTCGCCGTTGAAGTACGGAACCTGTGATTCACAAAGGAGAACCTCGGATTGCCTTTGGGGCTAGTTTGGCAGCGCCGATACAGAGGGCGTATCGGGCGAAGAGAAGGAAGATCGGACGGAGAGGGGATCAGCCCTTACGGTTTGGTACGTCAAACCGACATCAACGGACCCTCGCAACAAGCTCTTATTTTCTTAAAATTTGTTAAATCTGATTTTATTCGTACTACGAGGTTTTTTGTTTAAAATTGTGTTAAATTTAAAAATCGAATTATCAATAATTCACTTTACGAGATTGTGACGGTTTGAAACAGGTTCCATAACCACGTGTTATGTGTTTGAGTCACAGGAAATACAGGTAACCTCCATATATTTATATTTCTGCCAACTCTATCGTACACGTGTAATTTCAATTTTACCGTTTGTTCCGACCATGTGTTCTGGCGGCGTCAAGTCATAAACGTAGCCTTCATCGCTTCATATTTTATGACCTGCCTATATGAAGCTGGCTTGTTTGTTCATGCAATCATGTAATTTTTAAAAAATTGCCTTCTGGCCTTTCCAATTTCTTTTAAAGCGACGCAAATTACAAAATAAATCCGTTCCGTTTTTCCTTCTCTGGCCAAACTTCTAATTTCGCGGTTTGTTTCAAATTTTCGAATTTGACGTTCTATTGACGTCATTGACATTTCATTGCATGTGTACGTTCAAAAAAGTGGCGGGAACGTACCGGGGCGGGGGGTATCACAATAGCTTGTACACTTTTGTTTTTACGTTAAAAGAGCTGTACTCTGTATAAAATGTAAAATTGCCAGAGCTGTGAAATGTTGGTTGTTTAGGTCGAGCTAGTTGATCTACAGCAATTATTGTTTGATTTTGGCTTGATGAACCAAGTGAGTATTGTTCTTCATGTGACCAATATAGCATTATTAAAAATCGGTACTTCGAGAGCGAATCACCATCAGGATTGGCCGTGTTAGGGAGCCCACGTTTTTCGACTTTTTATTTGTTTATTAAGTAATCAATTCTTCAAGTTATCGGCTAGACGTCACTGAGCGTTTAACCAAACTCAAGAATACCAAAATGACTCAAATTCTTTATGCCATAAATATTTCTCATTGAAAGAGATTATTAATTTATGAGTTTGAAATGATTAAAAAATCCATAATACCGCTGTTATGGCACTTGGCCTTCTACCTCGGTAGAAAAATGTTCACGTCGCGTGCAACAAATAGTCACCGTTTCCACTTGTTGCATAAATAACTATAACTGCATTTTGAATGGAAAAATTATCAAATTTATCTAATTACATACACATACGTGTATAATCCAGAAATAATTTGGTATATCCGATGTATGTCGTAAATTTTTTCGGTATAACCAATCTGCGATGTAAAAATTTTTTTTTTACAAAAAATAGCAAACAAACAATTTACTCGCTATAACCGAACTCATTATAGAGCACTTCTACTTTATTAGACAATAGATCAATAAACTTACTGTTTTTGATGGGGCTGAAGTGTTTGGTGTGTTACCAGAAAACTGATTCTCCTTAGTATGTCCGTCTGGAATATAAAACAAAATAATAGGCTGTTCCTTGCAAGTACTCAAGTCCATGGGCTCGTAAGCTACATCAACCTTAAAGAACCCGCGCCTCTGCAGTTGAATTATGTCTCCTTTTTTTACGTTCTTAAGTTCAGGGTCGCCAATCATCTGCACTTCTTTCTAAATTTACAATAATAAAATGTATTCAATTTACATTATCTATATTACCCTTGTTTCATGTCCAATAAACTGTTTGAAATCTTCATCTTTCCCAAGCAATGGTTTACTGATAATGTGATCAAAATAAACACACCAAGCTGGTGTGAATTTACTCTGATCTGTAACTGCTAACCAGGTAAGCTTGAGAGTTTTTTTGTAGTCCTTATTTTCCAAATTTGGTTCAGCTTCAATTGAAGTTATAACATTGTTTTGTCTAAAAAACAATTTTAAATTTTCAACAAAACTTTCTTAGCAGCAGTAACCTATTAATTTTCTTAATTAGCAGGTTCCCCCAATTAATAAATGTAGCATTCTCTCCTTCCTTCAAACAGTCTGCATCAACTCTATCAATAATGATCTTAGAGCTGGTCCAAACAGACTTGTTACCAACACTGTTATTTTTAGGATGTTTTGGAACACTAAAAGATTCTTCTTTAGCTCCTTTGACATTAATTGTCACAGGATCATCAAAATTGAGTGCTGTGTATCTAGGTGCAATTGGGTCGATAACTTTCTTGTTGAAAGCCCAGATCTTGTCCCATTCCATGAAGACAACAGATCTGCTAGAACCTTGAGCTATGATGAATTCTTTGAGTCCTTGAACAGTCATTCCTCTCCTGAGCACACCACGAACTGTGGGCATTCTTGGATCATCCCTTAAAGAAAAATATACATTTCCACACATTTGTAAATTGATAGTTAAGTTACCATCCATCAACAAGGCCCTCATTGACAAACCAAGTCAATTTTCTTTTACTTAGGACAGTGTTGGTCATGGACAGTCTACTATACTCCCAAATGTAGGGTTTTCTTAAGCCTAATGCATCAATGAACCAATAGAATTGGGGGTCACGGTCGTGGTACTCCATGGTTCGGAGGACGTGAGTAACACCTTCAATGGAGTCCACAATGGGACATGCAAAATCATATGTTGGATAAATCCTAAAATTTCAAGTAATGAATGAAATCTTGCAAATGTGTCCATACTTGTATTTATCGCCAGTTCTGGGATGGGGTTCATTTTTACATCTATAGATTGTAGGGTCCCTAAGACACCCATTTGGAGACTGCATGTCAATTTTCGCCCTTACACAACATTTCTGGCCTTTTTCACTTCCTTTTTTCATCTCCTCCCAAAGTTTCAGATTTTGTTCAGATGCTACATAAAAGATAGATATTTTAAATTAATTTAAACATTATAAGTTACTACCATTTTTTCTATTAGCTGACTCTATCTTTTGTTCACGTTCAGCCTTCATGGTTTCAGCATCAGTGTCATCCACATAAGCTTTTCCCTCCTTTAGAAGTTTTTCACATAACTCTTGCATCAAATCAAAATATTGAGAAGTGTGTGTAAACATGTCAGGCTTGATTTCTAACATGGCAACATCTTCTAGAATGACTTTCTCAAAGTGGGGGTTCTCTTTGGCTGGATTGGTATCATCAAACCTCATGACAAGCTTTCCTTTAAAGGCTTCTTGATAATACTGATTAAGTAAGGCAGCTTTAGCATGACCAATGTGCAGATATCTACAATTGTTAAATAGAAAAAGAATAACAGCAGTAAAATAAGCACCCTGAAGCCTCTGGAGGGAATCTGACCACAACTTTGCCCATTTCCGCCCCTGGCAACTCTATGAATTTTCCCTCTTGAGCTCTATTTCCAACATTAGATTTCTCTAGTGATTGTCTACCATCAGCTTGGATCAAACATGATTTTACATCTTTAGGAAGTGAATCTAAGGTCTTCGCAACAGTAGGTAATGATTTAATGAAATTGTACCACCTTAAGATATTAACTGGAGCTTCCTTTTTAGAAATTTTATCTTGCCATGATTTAGAAGCTATAAAATATAAATTAATTGTCAGTTAACAGTATTCAATTTGCTTACTGTAAAGACCAGCAAAAACTGCAAAATCTGCAATAGTTAGCCTTTTGTTTGCTAAAAATGTTACAGTATCTAAGGACTTATTGAGTAAAGACAAGTACTCATTGATATCATTTTTTGTGGACTTCAAATTCAAGGAATAGGTCAACCAATGATCCACATCTGTTTTCTCCAGTGGGGAGTTCCCATACAGTTCTGATTCAGCAGCAAACCTAGCAACTGCCCGTAGCAAATCATTGCTGGTTTCACAAGTAACCTTTTTGTTACAATTTTCAATAACATTTTGATCGCCCCATTGAATATCAACAGGGGTTTTTGTCAAGCCGCTTATATATTCAGCTGCAATCACACCTCCTGAAATAGACAAGTTATTTTTGTAAATACGGCACATGTGGATACGAAAATCTAACCTAAGAGGGGGTTGGATTTGCTACAAATTAGCTTCATCTTCAACTGCCCGCCAACACACCACACCAAAAAAATATAAAACTTATGTTTTAATTAAAGAATTCAAGAAATATTGTGCAATAATTAAAGCACATGCCACACATGCCAAATGTCTTGATCAGTTGGGGAATTTTGAGCGGTGCCGGCTGTCAGGCTGTCAGACAACTGTCAGTTGTGAATGGTGGATGCACCGTATGCAGGTTATGATTTTTCCTCCTTGTGTTAACATTGAGATTTTTCACTTAAATTAAACGAAAATGCTTATTTATACCAATGAAAACAATCCAGCAGTATTAAAACTGTTAATTGCCGCTAATTTTGCCGGAAAACAAGTTAATGTGAACGTTGTCAACCCAAATGGTAAGTTGCATCATGGTTTTGCCTCAAATTTGCCTACACGTGGACGAGTTCTGTGCAGACCGTGCTCTTGAAGACCCGAAGCATCTACCATACGTGATCCTTAACGATGACTCGATAATTTTTATACCAAATGCTGCCGTTTGGCTTTTCTTTCCGCCTTCTGCAGAAGTTACCGCATCAGCTAATGAATGGGCGGAATGGGAGTCCACGCTTCTGGCTCCCAGTTTAGCCCACGTTTTGGGAACTGGGTTAAAAAATGAGAAGCTTAAATCTAATCTTATTGCATTGCTACAAAAATTAGAAACACTGTTAGCAAGCAAATCTTACCTAACTGGAGTATATTTTGACATTTGAATAAAAAACAGTATTAATTTTACCTTTTTAGGCTAATTTAAATGCCAGTGATATTGTTATCTGGTCCACTCTGTATCCACTGTTTATTGACAATGTTTTATCCAAAGAATATTTGGCTGGTTGTACCAAACTTTCATCCTGGATTAAAAATGTTAGTGACAATGAACATGTGAAAAATGCTTTGAATTTATTTAAAATTGCATCAGGAAGTGTGGCATATCAGGCATTGCTTAGTGGCGCCAAGTATCCAGTACCTGCAATTGCTGCAACTGAAACTACACAGAGCTCTCCTCAGCATCAACCTGAGGTTGTCACAAATGAAGAATTGGAGCTGGCCAAAAATGCATGGTTAAAATTGGATCATGAAATTCTAAAATTAAAGAAACACTCAAAAACAGTGTAAGTATGTACAGGGTGATTCAGCTATGATGCTGCACCTGACATTTCTATAGGCAAGCCTACATGCATGCAGCACTTTTGTTGCTTGATATGCTTGGAATTTTAAAAATAAGTAGCCAAGTAAGTGATTTTAATTTGGTGGAATTTTTGACAATTATGGTCAAAATGCCTATGAATAAACTTTAATCAGGGCTGACCATATGGTTCATTTTGTTGATTAGAAATATCTATATATTTAATCGTTGAACATGAATCAATTTGGACAAAATAAAACAGGCTGTACTGCACCGATTTTGATAATGGTTTTTTTAAATGAAAGACATTGACAATTTCTATGCGGAGATTACTTTCCATTTTCAAAAATTTCACAGGTTCATTAATTATTTGCAAATCATTTTAAGGGAAAAGCGGTCCATTACAGTCATCGATTTAAATGAGCGTGAATCGTTTTAAGTGAGAAGTTCGACAACTGTAGCTAAATATAGATATCTTAGCCCCACCCCTGAGCAAATGGTCTAGGGAATGGATGGATGGACGCGGTGCCCGATGGACGTTTGCGTGCGGGGTGATAGTAACTTGATATACTATCGGGACAAACTCTAAAGAAAGGGACCCGCTATAAATTACCATAAAAATAAATTACCGAAAAATACAGTAATAAATTATCATAAAAAATAATTACTGAAAACTTTACGGGGACTAACCCTAACCCACCCACCAACATCCCTTGAACCAGCCAGAAACTGGCCAACTGAAGGCATATATTATTTAGTTTCTACTAAATTCTATTGTTCAATCAAATGTAGTAGTAATGTCTTCTGTTTCGTATATTCAATGGTCTCCGTTTCTACATTAGCGAACAATTCAGTCAGGAACATCTTATACCGCACAATGTATATAAGGAAGGAAGTGCTTACGCAAAACATTGTATATAAGGAACTTACTCCGTCTTAATTTTTTTTTTATTATTCAGACAATGCAAATTAAAAATTGTAATATGTAATATGGTAACCAGTCTTTATTCAACACTATTTACGTAAGTATCACTCGAATTTCGAGTGACGGGCGATCACTAGTGCATGTAAATGTATAACTGTCAACACTTATTTGATAAGACATATAGAGGACAAGCAATGTCGACTTCCTTGAGAAGGGTTTTAAAAATAGAAATTTTACTAAAATGTTTTTTATATACTCTTTCAATCTGTCTCAATCATAAAACGACAATAATAATACATACCTACTTATTGAAAATCTTGAAACCCACATTATGATGAAACTCATACCGCCAACAATTTGAACGAAATGTCAAATTTGAAAATTAGAAAACCCGCGAAATTTAAATTGCACAGGTGAATCGCAATCGTCTAGGAAAAAAAGTGATGGAACCCTCTAGCTTCTTTGGAAAAAAAGGCTGGGTTCTTTTGAATGCACGCGGGCTAGCGTTATTTACAGATCCTAATTGAAAACACAAAATTTTCATTACAATTTAATTTGATACGACAGATTGTATCGATCAGGTTCAATAGACAATAAATCCACATTAATCAATTTTAGATTTTAAATGATCAAGAACATCTATAACGATATCCTCTGTAGATAAAACATGATAATGACACTTTGAACTTAATTCTATGTAATACTAGCAATAAATTTGTTTTTGGACAGATCACGAAGCAACACAAAAGTTAAAACAAATGTAATATTGTTTTAATTTAGGCTGGAATGTTTTTTTTTTAAATTTGATGATTTACACGGTTTGTATTTGTCTCCAATTTTATTTTCCTGAAAACTTTTCCAGGACCATAATGAACAAAACAAAAAAAGAATTACCCATATCCATCATTCGAATCGTGAGTTATGGTCTTGAGTTCATACAAAAATACATACCCCATAGAAAAAAGCACTTTCAGTTTTACCCGAATTTTCCAATTTTTCTTTCCGTAAGAACCTTATTTGGACTATTCCGAATACATATTTAAAAAAATGCCAAATCGGTCCAGCCGTTCTCTAGTGATGCGCTTACCATTTTATTATATACGAGGTTGGGTTGATTAATTCGCGGCCTACCATAGAAGGAAATGAATTTTCTTTTTAATTTTTATGTTTCCATCGAGTAACATTCTAAAACAGTTTAAAATTAACACATTAAAATTTTATGCAGGTCTGTAAAGTAGTTTTGATTTGGTGAACATATCAGTAAATAATAATATAACGTGCGTTCAACAAAAATCGACGACGAAGCAAGCCTTGGAACCTCCAAGTCATGTCTGCATTTAGATCACAGGCGTGCAATGCTTATTACGGGTAAACAGTGACATTATTAACTGTGGGTAGAAAAACGGCAGGGGCTCGGGGGCTTGGCTTTAGTGTCTGACCGCGTGAATGGGACACCACCATAAAAAACTTCCCAATCTAACAATCTGATATGTCAAATGTCTGATGTCAGGTGACAAATTTGTCACCATCTACGTCATACGTTTTTTAATCCTTGGCCCACTTGACGTCGTTTTTTGTTGAACGTACAATATATGGTTGAGATAGATGGATCATAGTGAATTTTTGACACCGGCCGCAAGCGACGGCGGCTGTGGATCAGCTAGCCAGCGGAAATTTTAAATAATTATTATGGTACATTATTCCAACTTTAAAAATTTGAACTGTCTAAAATTAAACGCTAAGCGAAGCTTAACTCCTAATTGCAAAAGTAGAATGAAGTTTGAAGCTTAATTTTAGACATGTTAATTTATTCTGAAAGTAAAAGTCTGCAAATTTGTTGTTGTTCCAAATTCGTGCTTAGCCCTTACCAAAGGATCTTTACGACACATTTACCCGGTCAAGATCAAACAACAAACCTTCTTAACAATTCTATACAATTCAAATTGAATGCTTTTCCGACCCCCCACAGAATTCAATTTTTTTTTACTATCTCGACTTTGTGTCTTTATCTTTGCGGGCTCCGGTAAATTTGTAAATTGTTTTCTTTGGTTTTAGAGAAGTGTGTTTAACATCGCTCAAAGAAGTTGAAAGATGTCCTGAAATATAAAAATACTCTTTAAAGCACAACTATCTAACAACGCAATGTCAAGACAATTTGAAACTGTTGTAAACAAAACAACTGCAACGGTATAAAAACCAAGTAACATCTAAACAAAATTAACTAGAAATCTGTATAAAGTGTACAGCGCTAATTATATGCGTCCGGTGTCACAACTAATTTGAGGATAATCTAGGAAGCCGTGAGGATAATCATAAATGAGTGGGACCTTCTGATTTGGTGTCTTATCAAAGTTTGTAAGTTGTCTGTGTTTGGAAAAATGGAGAAAACTGAGATTCGAGCCGTGATAAAATATTTTTTGATAGGCGAATCTTCTCCATCGTTCAGCATGGTTGAAAAGTGAACGGCGGAGTTTAAACTTTGACTATAGAATACACCACCTATTTAGTGACTTACAGAAAATAAAGAAGTTCTTAAAAAGAACTGGTTCATCGAGAATCATATGTCGGCACGCGACTTTGATGAAACTGGATCGGACTGTTTTTTTTTTTTCGCGCTTTTTAAAGGCACGTTGTCCTTTGCATTTATTTAAGCACTTCATTAATTTACGTGAATTATGTTTGTTAAGTGCTATGTTGTGTCTTGAAATTCTAAATTAATATTTCTGTGTTGTGTTTAGTATATTGGTGTAATGATGTTTCGACCCTGGGATGCTAAACCAAGCACTAGTGCAGAAACTAGCAGCTACAATGAAATATTTTAAAATATTACAGATACGGATCGGATTTGAGTAGTAGTAATGATTAAGCTGGAACTAAACAAATAAGTTTTAATGCGGCTCTGACTTGTAGTCGGCAATCTCGCTTTGTATAGCAGGTGTGCATGTCGGAAGTCATTAAATAGGTGGCGTATTCTATACAAGCACTAAAGATGCACCAGGAAAGCCGAAAACTGCGACTTCTCCTGAAATGGTCGAGAAAGTCCACAGAACGGTACTGCAAGATAGTGTATTAAAGTTGGATGAGATACCAGATATTGCGGGGATCTCAAAAAGAGCGGACACATCATATCCTTCATGAAATTTTGGGCATGAATGTTACGAATATGTAAAAAAAATTAGCCAAATCGATCCAGCCGTTCTCAAGTGATGCGCTTACCAACGCACAGCATTTCATTTTTATTACAAGATAAATTTCTTTGGATCTGACTACAAATTGACAGAGCGGATGTGATATGTGCATTTACAAAGACAAAATTTGTAATTTACGATCTAAACAACACTCTTGTAACCACTCTTGTATTCATGTTGGTAACAAAAGTACAACACCTCCATCAACTTCATACCGATTCTCCGTTACGCTTACAACACAAAACGTACGAGATATGGGATGATGTTGAATCCCCTTACCAACCAAATCAAAAACAAAGGGAATGTATATGTTACAGGCATAGTGGGAAATCGGGCATTGTGAGCTGTGCCGGACAATGTAAATAATGCCCAATGGAGGAGGAAATTGTAGATATTATTTTTGTGTTTAACCACCAATAAAAATTTCTAATAATGACCACGATATCTTGGGCAAGGTAAATAAATATTTGTCGGGATATTGTGAAACGCCAAGTTGGTACACAACTTGGGTGAAATCCGGGATAGTGCGGGGGAAGACCACAGTGATGCCACGGACGGGCAGTCACGAAAGTGGAGCACTATCGGGATTACCTGTTTCGAAATACCTCCTCACTTTTGTTATTTTCTTGAATAAAGTGTATAGTGCAGTTTGTGGTTGTTTTCATGATGGCTAGCGTAGAGGGGGGAGGGTCAATCTCCGATATACTTATTATTGTAAGCACAGAATGTGTAAGCTTGCTATTATATTATTTGTAACGTACAGAACAATATTCTAAAAAAATACATTAAACGGGTAATGTAGGGTACTTTTTTTTGTCTATTGAAATAGGGTTTGCTGTTGTAGGATTTAGAGTTACATAATTTTCCACTATTACGACACTTGTACATTTTTGTTTTTGAATTTCTGGTTAGAAAAGCATCTATCGTAGTCTTCACCCCCCACGGATGAAAATTTTCTAGCACATTTCCTCAACCCAACTTATCTGCCATGGCAAACAAAATTATTTCTGTACCTAGTTTGCCCGACTTAGTGTGGATATTGCTCACATTGACCGGTCAGTTCAGGAAATCCAGTAAAATGTGTTCATATTTTCTGCAATGCCCGATATGAACGGACATGGTTCACATTGCCCCACTTTCCCAGTATGCCCGTAACATCTAATAGATAAATAATCTATTATTAATCTGGAGTTTGAGATGAACCCGTGAAATGTTTTTTGGATTTGTAAATCAAGAAATGACGAATGTTTAACAAAAGGGTAGCGTTCAACAACCCCAAGATTTATGCTCATCTTTATCTACATTTATTACTAGCTAAATTACAACAACATAATTTTTTACTTTTGAACTTGTAATTTTATTTTAACGACTATTACTCTATGATATATTTTAATAATAATAATTTATAACAGTTGTAAGCTTGTAAGAAGACTGGGTGCTCCTGTCGAAAACGTTAGCGCAGCAATTGAAATATAATAGATTTTCCAATAGCTTTACTCGTAATCCTTTCTTAGCAATTACTAACTTTTTACTACCTTTTTCAATGCATGATACCAATTTTACGAATCGTAATTGAAAATTTACTTAGGGCCGATTTCACCAACCTTCGTTAAAGTTAATCATCTGTTAGGAACAATTGTTGCTAGTTTTAACAAACGTATGTATGCAGTTTTTCATCAGTTAAAGTTAATCGATGTTGGTGAAACCGGCCCTTAATAATTTTATTAACCAAATTAAACACATTCTAATAAATATTAAATTTCTCTGCTAGAACAAATACAACCGTATTTTCTGCAAGAAACACAAGAGACTGCTGTGTTAGAAACCATGTATCCACGCCACATGTTTTGTCCAAATTTATCAATGCAATAATTACCCATCCGTTTACAAAACACACCGATTGATCTGAATGATTTCGAGTTCATTTTTATGCAGTTTGGATTTAATTGATGGTGAACAAACGAAAACAGTACCTGATGGTCTCACGTATTTTCTGTGAAACTGCGATTTTTACAAATTACTTTATTCAGAAGGGAAAACATCCAGAACTACTTTAAATTCGCGTCATTTTAAAATTGTTTAGACTACAAAAATAATAAAAAACAAACAGTTCTGAAAACCCATAAGTAAAAACAAAGACTAAATCTAGAAGTGACAAATTTACATGAATTTAAATACGTATTAATACTTCGTCAGACATTAAATAACATCAACGTGGAAATTGTCGCAGTTACACTAGCTTAGAACACTACTTATATTTGGTCTTTATAAATTATTAGTATTAATACATCATGTTGCCTGTGAATGGGTTGGCCATTTTAGACCCATCTCGAATATTCACTCGTTTGGTCTCCCCAATCTTATTCGAAAACATCCGGCATATGAGGTCAAGATTATACCGATTCCGAGGATTCTGACAATATCCTAATTTGGGGACTTCCGATTTTTAGATTACCTCAAGCAGATGAAAGAAACATTCTAATAACCTCAGCCTTACCATACGTTAATAACGTCCCGCACTTGGGTAACATCATCGGCTGTGTCTTATCAGCCGACGTATTTGCGAGATTTGCTCGTATTTGCAACTACAACACTCTCTTTATTGGGGGTACCGATGAGTACGGCACGGCTACCGAAACAAAAGCTTTAGAAGAGGGGCTATCTTGTCAAGCTATTTGTGACAAATACTATGCAATCCATAAAGATATTTACGACTGGTTTAACATCAGCTTTGATTATTTTGGTCGCTCATCTGCTCCTCAGCAAACAGAGTAAGCTTGCTCTGATGAATAAAAAACTTACTATAATTCTTATTGTAGACTTTGTCAAGGAATGTTTTTACAGTTGAACAATAATGGCTTTATGTTTACTGAGCCTGTGGAGCAGTTGCATTGCGAAGCATGCAATCGCTATCTCGCGGATAGATTCGTAGAAGGTGGTTGTCCACATCCTGGATGTAACTATGAAGATGCTCGTGGGGATCAATGTGATGGCTGCGGAAAATTAGTAAATGCAATTGAATTGAAAAATCCCCGATGTAAAATTTGTTCAAACACACCAAAAGTGAAAACTTCGAAACAGTTCTTTATCGATCTTCCAAAGGTTACATTTTAAATTGGTTATTTATGTCTTCTGACACATACGTTATAGCTGGAGCCGCTTTTACTCCATTGGATGAAGAAGTCCGCCCCTGGGTGGTCAAATAACGCTCAAGTAATTGCAAAGGCTTGGATGAAAGAGGGTCTAAAGCCGCGTTGTATCACCAGAGACTTAAAATGGGGTGTTCCTGTACCTCTTAACGATTTCAAAGACAAAGTATTCTATGTCTGGTTTGACGCTCCTATTGGCTACATGTCTATAACCAAAGCATATACGGAGGAGTGGGAACAGTGGTGGAGACCCAAACCTGGACATAATGTCTCATTGTACCAATTTATGGCTAAAGATAATGTGCCTTTCCATTCTGTCATGTTCCCCGCTTGTCTTTTGGGGGCCAATAGAGGTTACACTATAGTTTCCAACATCATGGCCACAGGTACAGAAAAATATTTAACACATGTAAACGGCACGTAATTGTTTTAGAATACTTGAATTATGAAGACGGTAAATTCTCGAAATCACGGGGTGTTGGAGTTTTCGGCAACGATGCTCGGGATACTGGAATTTCGAGCGATGTGTGGCGCTTTTATTTATTGTACGTTCGGCCCGAATCGCAGGATTCAAGCTTTAGTTGGGCTGATCTCGCCACTAAAAATAATTCCGAGTTGTTGAACAATCTGGGCAATTTCATCAATCGGTAATTTGTGGTTTCCTCTAACTTTAACTCTACATGAATATTTTTCAGGGCTTTAGTTTTTGCAAAGAACAATTTTAATCAAACAGTCCCTGAGATAAAACCCAACAAAGACGACTTAACTTTCCTGGCTCTGTGCACCCGCGAATTGAAAGGCTATATTGCTTGTCTTGAAAAAGCCAAATTAAGAGATGGTTTAAGACACATTCTGTCCATTTCACGACATGGAAATCAATACATGCAAGCCAACCAGCCATGGGTGCTTCTCAAAGGAAATCCCGAAGAAAAGTACTTTTTTCTTTTATATAAATTATGTTTTTCACATTTTTCTTTCTAGAATACGCGCAGGAACAGTTGTGGGTCTTTGCTGCAATATCGCGTCTTTGTTAGCCACATTGCTACATCCGTATATGCCAATCACTAGCGACGCTCTCAAAAAGCAATTAAACATCTCTGATCTCGCTCTTGACACAAAGTGGGTATTTTTCTCTTAACTTTATGTTATATAATTCCATCAATTTTAGAAATATTCAAATAATTCAATTGCTAAAAACGGGTCACAACTTGGGAGAACCGGTCCCTCTTTTTGTAAAGTTAGATCCAGCAAAAGTGGAAGAGCTGAAACAAAAGTTTGCAGGCAAACAAGAAAACACCAACGGTGTAGCAATTAATGCTGAAGTGTTGGAAAAAAATATTTTAACTCAGGAGGCTAAAATTCAGAAATTAAAAACTAATGGGGCTAACAAAAAAGTATTGCAAGCTGAAGAAGCTATTCTGGCAGGCTTGAAGAAACATCTAAACGCAAATCAGAAAGCACCTACTGTTAGTAATAATAAAGAGTCGGATCCGGCAGAAATTAAAGAACTAGAAGAGGAAGTTACAAAACAGGTTGGTAACTACAACAATTATTGTCTGTTTTCATGAGTTTGTTTTAGGGTGCAGTTGTAAGAAAACTCAAGGAGAGTGGAGCCAGCAAAGCAGAATGGCAACCCGAAGTCACGAAATTGCTAGAATTAAAGTCGAAACTAGCAAGTTTATTAGGAACACCAGTCATACAGCCCCCCAAGGGAAAAAGTAAAAAGAAATAAAAACGTTATCTTATTTTTGAGTTCTGCTGTCAGTGGTTTTATCTAAAATGTACTTCTGAATTATTTATTTAGGTATTCTTTGCACCTATTAAAATTATTTATTTCTGTAGGTAGTTATTTAAAACATTTTTGGGTTGTGGTAACACATGTTTTTTATTTATTTGATATTTATATGATTTAATGTAGACAGTGTTCTCTATAAAAGTCTTGTTCTTAAACTCCCATTCCTTACAATATAGGTAATGATCTTGATTACATTAACTAAAAGTTTAACAATTAATGAAAATATTCTCTTCAACCGCCAAAAAGTTTTAACAAGGTGGTCATCGTTTGACTACTGTATGGACACAGTTTGTAGATTTTCATACATTGTCTGGGATTTTTGGCATTTTCTCCATATCTCAAAGCTTCTAATAACTGTTTACTTGCCCACGATTCTTTTTGTGTGGCTAACCTATAACAGGGGTGGTTTAGATCTATTGAATAAATGAATACAAATACCTTGTCAACTGAATAATGTTTCGTCCATCGTCGTCTAAGAGTTCTTCATCCTGTGCCGCCAATTGACAGATAAAACTACGAGCGCAACGTGCTGGGTCTCTGGATAAGACAAACTCCCAGTTTATGCCATCTGGTCTTTGGCTCTGAAAATTATAAACAGAAAAGAATACAAATAGTTCAACAATTCAATGATTTAAAAACGAGTTACTTCGTCCCCCAACAACTAAATAGTCTGCACGTAGAAAACTAATAAAACACATATTAGTTAAAATCGCTATATGTACTAGGTTGTGAGCTCAGACCAGACTAGAAAATGTGATAACCCCCGTCGCTTCCGCTACTTTTTAAACGTGAACATGAAATGTCCATGACGTCAAATTTGAACATTTGAAAGCAACCGCGAAATTAAAACTTGGCCAGAGATCAGCCGACAAGGAAAAGCGGAGCTCTACGTTGTTTTTTTTGTGACAAGACAAAACAGTGGAGGAAGATTGGAACGTACTCCAAAACAAACACAAACCCCAGGTTTTGTGGATACATGGCGTAGGCAATCAGGAGGCAGAGCGTAAATGGATAACACAAAATTATGGTTCTAAATGTTTATTAGCTTTAACGGTTTTGTTGATTTGACTTTCAAGATTGTGTACTTTGGTTAAAAAGTTCTCGTGACTTTGTTTGACAATTTTAATAACCATTTTCAGCCAATAAATTCCATCTTACAGTTGACAATTAGTTCTCCAGAGAATAACATGCATGAATACAATTCAAGTGTACAATATGAGCGAGCTAAGTTATCTGATCTCCTTACCACTTTGATCTTTTCGATTAATACAGCAATGGACGTATTAATAAGGATAGAAGATGGGTTCGATTCGGTGGAAGCCCTGGAGCAGTGGCGGTTCGTTCATGAAGTCATTCGGTCAATGACTTCCCAAAAGAAAAAAAGTGAAAAAGGCAGTATCAAGACTCTTTGTTTTGTGGAATATAATAATATAATTATTGCAATTAAATTATGATGTCTGAATTTTCGTATAAGTTATCTATTGGTTGTCGCGAAGAATTTTATCCACCGTGGAGCGCGGAGATTGCCAACTCATGCCCTCGATAAGCAGATGCTGGTAGCCAATTGTAACGAGTGCGACAAAAACAAAGGTAACTAAACAAGGAAACAAGAAGCCCCATCTCCCAAGAGTGTCTCATTGTAGAATCGAATCATGTAAGCGACGTAATGCATGCTTAAGATAAAGATACAAAGTCGGACGTCCGACTAACAGATTGTTACTGGTAGGAGGTATACGATGTAGGCTGACTAGCTACTAGTAAGTGTTTCAAATTTTATCATGTCGGTACTTCAAACAATAAAAGCAGTGCAAAATAAAACTCCGAGCTTCATAGAATTCGAAATTTATAAAAATATTTACATGTACATACAGAGTATTCAAGTGGTATCTTTTCTTATTTGTTATATATTTGAATTTAACGAAATGAAAACCAAACTACTAGAGTGACAATGCCAAGGTGGCCAAAGAAAAAAAAATGATACAGCTGCAGTATCCGGCTAAAATGTCATGAATATATTTTCTGAAGACTTCTTTTTTTGCATTTAAATATGCTTTTTGTTGCAACCTATCTTGCTTTTTTGCATTTCCACTAATTGTATCATTGTTTGATTGGTATATTAATTATGCCTTGTGACGAGGGTAGAAGATAATAACGGAACAGCCACATCTGCATTCTGGAATTTTGAAAAATTGACAACTTCATCCTCATATAACTCCGCATTAGATTGAGGTAGCTCAGTCATTCTTTCAGCATTATATTTGTCTTGTACTGTATTCATACCAATGTGATTGTCGCCAAACTCTTAATATTTAATTATTATACTCCAGAAATTCTCAAATCTGATAAACCGCAGGGGTTCACAAGGGTGCTCTCGGCGCTGCCTGATGAGTTTAGAACGAGCAACTTTGGGTGAAGTGTATAAGGAGAAGATTTGACTTATAGTATCGTATATTTGGATTTAACATACCTACTGCTCATATTTAATGAGTAATTGCCGCTGACATGAGAGCAAATTTCGTGACGTTTACTTTTTGAAAATATTAGCGAATGAATAAAATTGTAAGACGTTAAGTTAATTAAGGATAAAAATAGACAATACTAGGACGAATAAAGAGTAAATAATAATGGAAATGGAAGAATATAGGACAAATAATAAAGAATGTCAGAAAAATAATGAATTAAGATAAAGCAAGAAGGAAAAATTAAAGTTAATAAATAACGAGAAGCTAAAGAGTGAACAATAATAATGAAAGTTTGAAGGATGAAGAATAAATTTTGATAATAAAATGAAGTGGACTAAGATGTAGTAGAAAATAAGATAAAATATCGATATAAAAAATGAAGCATGGAAAATAAAAGAGGAAGAATGTACCAAAAAGAAAGAGGAATAATTGCAAATAAATAATGAACCAAGAAAAAGAAAGAATAAAATAAAAATTGATAAATGACGGATGGAATATAAAAGAATATAATAAAAAGAACAAAACGAAAAATACAAAAACTGATGAAATTAAATATTGAAGTTTGAAACAAAAATCGAAAAAGACAAATAAGGAATAAAAAGGACAATAAAAAAATAAAAAAGGCAAAATGCAAAGAAGGATCAATGAAACAGAGGAATACAAAATAAAAAGAACACACAAGGAGAACATCAGAGTGATTAAAAACGAATAACGACGAACAATAAAGGATGAATGGTTAAGAAGAAGTCATGGAGGAAGAATATAGAATGTAAAATGAATTAAATGAATGAATGAATTCATCTGTCATCTTCTACAGCTTTGTAATTTGAAATACAGAGTGTCCCAACTAAAGTTTGTACCCCCCAACAATTCCAATTTTGAAAGACTCAGAAGAAAACGCTGGAACAGGTCAATTTTGTTACCAAGGGGTACCAAATTCTTAGCGAGGGGAGCCACCCCCTTAAAAAAATCAAACAAGTTCAGATCTCTTACCTTAGACTTTGGGTTAAAAGCTTTCAAAATTAAAACTCACCTTTTATTGGCCTCGGACAATCATCAGGATACTAAGTTTTAAAAAATTAAATTATCTAAAACCTAGACGAATGTTTCAACAATTAAAATAAGACTGATAAAACTGAAGGAGAAATAATAATTAATAATGATTTTTGAATTCAAACTCCGTTCAAACTAAAGCTGTTCTCTGAGTGGCTTTGGCTTCGAGAAATTGAATTTTAAAAAGGGACACGATGCGACGCCTCGATAGACTAGCAAGACAATCCTCAACCTCTGCCGAAATAAGTTCTCGTTCCCTCATTGACTTGCGAAATTGTGAGATTTAAAAAGTAAAACTTATGGGGGACCCGATGCTGTGATAGACTAAAATAGGACAGTCGTCATCCTCTCATAGACTTCGCAAAATTGCAAGGCTTAAAATGGAACTTCTAAAAGCTATCAGCCGCGATTATAGGCTATAAAATAAGAAATTTTTTGTCCCCTAATTGGCTTCGCGAAGTGACCTCCAAAAGGGACCTGACGCCTCTATAGGCGAATAAGAAAGATAGTACTTCTGAGGAGCCTTGCGAAATTGTGACGTTTTAAATTGAAACCTATGGACAAAGTCGTCATAAGCCAAAATAAGCTAGTTCTCGTCCTCTCATTATAGCTCCGAGAAATTGCTAATAGGGGAATATTAAACTAAAAATTATTAAACATGAATAAAAATTATCAAACTTGTTCTCAGGTTCACACCAACGGTGAACATTGTGCGTCGGTATACAGCAAAAAGCATTTTGAGTGAAAGAATACATAAAGATACATTATACTATTTTTTATTTACTAAAGTATTTAGAATTTATTTAACAACACTTGTCGATGTACAGATTTCAGCTTTAACGTTACGGTTATTAAATTTATTAAAACAGTTCGGAGGAATCACCCAGATTGTGCCGCGCAGCAGTTTCGACTGCTGACTACTTCAGACGGAGGTTTCGCGTCGTATTTGTACTGAAGCCGCTTCTCGAATGTTCGCTCGTAGGATTACTCCAGAACGAACTCGGTCGTATGAGTTGAAATCATTACGAGTTTCTGCCAGAACGTAACAATACAAGATACTATAAACAGAAGGGAAATGGAAGAACTTCAAACACGTATATATCTGTACCTCAAATTTATACCTACTGTATAGTCTATAATAAATTGGAGTTAATAATACGCTTTAGCTCTGAGGGACCGATGTGATTCAGGAAAAACACAAGCCCGCAAATAAGGGAAAAGCTAATCAACAGGAACAACGAAGTAGACATAAAGCTTTATAGACCTTGAAATAGCAATTGACAGAGTAAACATGTAAGGAATTCGAAAAAGACAGATAGAGCAATTAGATGGTGATTCGACAAAGAATGTTAACGTCATTACACCTTGCGACTCGCTTTTGTTTTCACCACACAAATATATTATTTGTAGAGGCTGCGACCCATTTTCTGCCTCCTTCGGTAGTCAAAACAGTTGAGTTTAGTCGAATTTCGTTGTCAAAAATGTAACAAGGGCTCTCTCGCGTACATCCTCCTCGCGGAGTCCTTATTACCGCCGAGAGCAGGCGAGAGCGAGAATGTGGAAAAATTCATTGACGTGTCAAAGGATACCTCCCAACTATATGTAATATCCTGGTTTTCATTTTATTGAAGGGTTTCACTCAACTACGTTTTCGGTCATAGTTGCATATCCTAGATTTTTGACGCGGCTGTGACAGTTGCTTTTAATGTGGTAAATCATAAATAAATTTAAATAAAAAGTAAATAAATTTCTGGTTGTAAATCCTTTTATGGACTAAAACAAATACATAATGGCTACAAAATTATCAAAAGAGGAATAATAAATAATACATTTTAATATATTAATAATAATTAATAATTATAATTAATTTTAATCTGTGATATGTACCTACATTTTCTCCACATAGTATATTAAACAATCCCGATTTTTAAGATCAATTTAACAAGATGTGAAAGCAGTTATTCTTCACTGTTTGTTTTCTATGAAAAGTTCATGTCAAGCACATAATTGAAAGTTGTTTGCCCATTAGAGATGAAAATGTACAAACAGGGTGATTTTGAACAGGGGTCACTCCTTGAAATCCCAAATAATTTATTCGAAATAGGGATGATTAATCAAATGATGGAAAGAATAACAAATTAATCTAAAATACAAAAGCTATACTTTTTTCCAAGCAACAAATAATTCGATTCGCCCTTGTTCTTTAGAAAACGCTACTTCAACTTGGTTTCTAAACTTGAACGTGTGTGACAAAACTTTGTCTTTTAATCCTATGAAATTCGTTCTTACTTAATTTTAATATAGCTATTATTTTTGTCTCCGTGCCGTGTATAGTATACCTATAGTGACACAATGTAAGGTACCTACGCAATTTAGCCATAGATGAAATATGTATACATTTTATGTCTGATAACTTTAATGGAAATACTGGAGGTTAAAACCCTCGTAAATACAAAGCTGCCCAAATAACAATTTATTTATAGGATGAGTAAGATTTCTAAAGCGGGCAGAAGAAAGCAAAAACTTACGGCCCGCTTTCAGTAAAGTAGATCAGTTAATTTGTGATGGCCTCAGAATTGAAAAACATCTGAATACGAAACCTGTCTGTCTTCATCGATGCAGCTGCAATCTGAATGTGATACAGCGAGATACAGGGACGAATTGAATTAATTTAATTAATTTAATTGTGTTTTAGTGTTTCTCTTGCGTGTTAAGTGTCCACATTTGAGTGTTTATTGACGTGATAGTGTTATTTTATTTATTATATTCTTACAACTAGTGATAACACATTATGAATAATAGTAATGGTAATAAGTACAACAAATGAACTATAAAAAGGTTATGACAATGATATTTGTTAAAATAATACAAAAAATAAATAAAGCCGCCCCTGGCTTGCCGACACGAGCGCAAAATCACTCAGCGATTGAATTACCTTGGCAAACAGGTTTAAAGCATATAAACAAAGCTTACGACTTCGCTGGTTATCTAGATAGCTTCAGTGCACAATACCGTTTGGGGCAACTATACTAGGGGATTTTGAATTTTGTTCCGACAAGTGCCAAAAATGGAAAAGATGTCCGTGATATACATGTTCGTGTGACGACTTAACTACACCTTTCCCAATTGTATTTCGGATAATGTCAATTGTATATCAGATTAGTAAATTGTATTTCAGAAAACGTCATATGAAATTCAGAAAATATCTTTTGTAAACAATTCAGAACGCATCATAATTGTGTTTCTCAAAAAATTCTATGAAAAATTTGGGGCAACGCAATATTGCCGTAATAAGATTTTATTGTTTTCAAGACGGGGAAAGATAAAAGAACTTTCTCAACCGAGTTTGGTCCATTTAATTGGACAAGTTGAAACACAAGGAAATAAAAATAAATTATATCTTGACTGTAATCATTCAAAGAATGTTTGTAATTTATAAATAACGTAATCCCATGTTTCACCAAGTTTTTTTTTCTTTTTTCAAAATATAATTAATTTGATCTTGCCAATCAACTATACTAAATGTGATAACAATTTGAATCTTGCGCGCCCGCGTAACGCGTAACACTTATATAAACTCCGTGGGCGAGCAGCCGTTAGTGTGAACCGCTGCCATCGCACTCATAACACATGTTTGTAAATCGTTCCGCTCAATATACGTTGTGTTGACTTCCTGGACTTTCATTGTTCTAACACTAATATTAAGGATATATGGGGAATTTAATTAGTATTAAAAATGAGGAAAAAACTGAAAACTTGAAAAACGGAAGCGAAGATAAAATAGATACTAGTCCTCTTCACGAATAGAAGGAAGATGAGACAGCTAAGACTGCCCTCCCTCAACGGCGTCAAGCTGAAACTCTCGCAGGATGTGAAGTACTTGGGCGTTATGTTGGATCATAAGCTGTCTTGGAAAAAGCACCAAAAATAGACAAATCGAGCGTCGCGCTGGGGTTTAACACCTAGGATTACCCTCTGGCTCTTCACAGCCATCATCACACCGATGCTGAGCTAATTGTCTGGTCGCAAAGAGTCAGACAAAGACAACTATGGCATTATTGTGTCGCTGTGACCGGTGCCATGAGAAAAACCCCGACCGCTATCCTGCGTGTGGCTCCCATCGATCTCTTCGTGGAGGGCATGGCACTCGCCTCGGCTCGCAAGCTGTGGGAAGGTAACCTTTGAAAAGCTGGGCAATCAGAACACGGGCACGCCCGCATCCTGAGCGAGGGACTCCACAGAGTACCTCTTTTGGGTGCGGGGTCGAACCGTATCAAGACAAAAAGTAAGTTTTGTACCCCCGGCAGTTCTACATGAAGCACTGGATGCTTTGAATACAAATTTTTGTGAATGTAGACGAAAAAATAATTTTGGCTTATCAACTTAAGAAAATGTAGTGTGATATAAGCAAGTTTGTGACACTGCAATTATTATTTATGAGTTTTAAAGTAGCACTTGTTGTAGATTTCATCAAGTGTCAGCTTTCCTAAAACAAAGTCTGTCGGTCACAGACCAAAGAATGTCAAAGGTGTTCACACTCGAAGAAATGGAAATATTCTTGGATACGATGATAAATATTTAATCTTTTTTGGTTTTAATCGTGTGAGTTTTTGGAGGTTGTATAATTCGTGAATTGGTGCCCATGTTAGTTGATCATGTTGATGACAGAGGCAGCGTAATTTATTGTAATCGAAATTCCAGACACGACTCATAAGCCCAGAACGTTTACAATCATCAATGGAAATAACATGTTCATGCTATTGACGTTTTTCGGAAGTACAAAATGTTACGACCTGAAAATATTTCACACAAACGGTGGTTCATCAATTACAGAAACAAAAAATGCACGGTGTAACCCGTAGGAGGAAATTTACAAAATTTCCCCAAAAGAATGCACAATTTACAGGTCTTCAAAATCCAGAAGAATATAATATGGGCTATAGCTTCAGACGTTCGAGTGCAACTCTACTGGCAGACTCTAGGGCAGATATAACAGTTGTAAAGAGACACGGTGGCTGGCGCTCAAATAGTGTTGGGGAAGGATACATAAAGAATTATCTCGATAATAAAATTGAAATTTCGAGAAAATCATTAACCAATCATCAACAATTATTCAGAATGAATTGGCCTTGAATTTGGCAGCATGCTCGTCTGGGTCAAACGCGGTGTCAAGTATAGGAATCAACCATCAAGACATAAATTTGCGCGGTCATCGTCGATTTGGTATACATTTTAGTAATTTACATAATTCTAACTTTTATATTAGAGACACCAAAGAGAAAGAATAATTGAGTGTAAATATTTGTACAAATAATAAAAATATGTTGTTCTCCATTGAAACTTGTTTTTAATTCACTATTGAATAAAATCAATAAAATTTTACTAGTGAATCATTGCCAGCTTGTCATGGTTGTTATGGAGTTAATAAAGTCACTTTAAACTGTCAAAATTGAATAATAGTAGATTATATTACAAGTGACAGAAATGCTTCATTGTCAGCGAGTGAGATCTTTGAATCACGAGTGTGATAGCACGAGTGATACACATCTCACGAGCCTACAATGTCATTTCGGTCACGTGTAAGATACGACGTTTTATGCCCGACGTGTAATTTCTTGTAAAAGTTAAAAATCAAAAAAATAATGAAAGTGTCAAAATGACGTTTCAAAAAATTATTCATGTCTTACCATTGTGCAACCATAGTAATTCACCCCTTTTATCATTATATCACTTGTGAGAAAAACACTCCATTATACCTTCCTTTTGCGTGGCAAAAATAATCAACTAGATGTTAGTCGTATATAAAAAATATTAGTTTGTTGTTTTGCAATCTATCTGATCTATGTTTGGTTTCAAAGTGATAATTGTGTTCAAAAACCCTATGGTACTCCTTTTGAAAAGTACGTTGATCAGCAGTAGAATCTTAATTAAGAGAAATTTCTAAATCGTGTTAAGTCTTTTAAAGCATCTTGAACTAATGTTAATTTGCGTTTTATAGGTCCTAGCTTTATATTTAAAGATGAAAGTGCTTCGACAGTCATTGTTTACTTACATTAATTGAAATGGGAAAATGGAAAATGGATTAAAACTGCACTTGCTGGTACGAAATCTAATGTCCACGAAGTCTAAGTACCCTAGTCGTGAAGCTCTTCGATGACTAAGGATGACTATGACAATAACACGAGAAATCCGGCTCGAAAAACCAAAATGTTGTGTGTAAATCATGATAGACTTAATGCTTGACTGAAGTCTCCAAGCTCCAAATTATAAGTATCAAATTTAATTACATTCTAATAGTTTAACACTCGTGGAACAAATACCTGTACGCTCATAATAACAACAAACAAATTTAAATATTATTCGGTCTGTGAGACCCAACTTACAATAGAAATGGTTCTTTTTGATGGATTTAGAGGAAGAAAAAACATGTTTCATAGTCTTTTTTCTAAAGCAATGATTATTATTTTATTGGAAATACGAAGTAAGATTAGCATTTAGTTACAGTTATGTAAAAACAAATTTATTTATGGATCTTGAACAGGAATTCAACTTAATATTTGGCGCAACTAAGTTATCCTGATTAATAGTCAACTTCCGCGCGAGTCTTATTCCTTATGGTAATAGGTGCGTTTCCGTGCTCAATAAATAGTAAATCATTTTCATCTTTTACTTCAAAGTCACACCAGAAATTCAAATTTTATGTAGATTCTTCCGCAAATCGCTAACTACATTCAGTCACAAAACATCATTAATATGTAAATGTAAGAAAATGCTTGCATGCTTACATCAATAGACCGCTTCTCAAAAGATTTTCCGCCCCCTCCTCCTAGTCCTGATAATAATCCGCCACCGCCGCCCCCATGGGTGAAACTGCTGTAGTCTTGAGCTAGGGTATGCACCATCCATAGTCCAGCCAAACCCAAAGCTGCCAAAATAACAACTTTGACGAAGTGAGCAGCTTTGGATACACCGATGAGACTGAGAAGTATGAAGCTGTAAGATAGATACTTCATCTGGAAAATAAATTATGCTCTAATTATAGAGAGTGAAATCAATTTCAATCAGTCAAGGAATGGGAAAAATGCGGCTATAATGAAAGTGGTAAGAGTCGCACGCGCGAAAAAATAAATGTGAGGTGGTTGAATGGGAAAGTAAAACAGTTTTTCTTACTTATTACCGCATTGCATAAACATGGTCTTGTTTCCATGATTTGATTTGCAAGATAATGAAACCTGTTTTCTGTTTTAAAGAGCCTAGGGCTGCTTTCGTCGTTGCGCGAAAGTGCACATTGCTGGACATTAATTTATACTCATTTTGTTATGTTTTTAAACAGACACTTTATTGTTGAATTGACAGTGGCCTATAGACAAAATTACTGAATTCACTTTATGAAGGTTTAAAAAGTAGAGATATTTTATTAACGAAACCACTAACAATAATTGATTAAACAATATTTAATATTTATAATAATTATAATAATACCTATATCTTAAAATTCCTAGTAAATAGCTACATGGGCGGAATTTTTAAGATATGATAAATGACATTATCTTTTTATTTCATTCAGTTAAATTTTTATTTCAAAAGTTAAATTGATTCACAATCATTATGAATTTATACGATATAATTATACTGTTATCGTTATTATTATTCATTATACATTGTAATATTTAAACTTAAATTGCATACGAAATTTACCCAAAAATAAAATTAAATAAAACGAAAAGTCCCAAGTGATTTGTACGATTTTATAAAACATTGACCTACCTCATAAACAAATAATGCACTCTTAACACCACGACTGACAAGAAAAGACTTAAATTCAGCAGTCCTTCAGATAAATATATAAACTCGGTGGGAAAGATAAGGGAAAGATGGGAAAGCAGTGAAAGTATTCTGCACAGCCATGTGTTTTGCTTACACCTAGTTTTGTTTTAGTTTTAACTTGTGCATTTCATTTAAAAATATTGTATAGAAACATGGTAAATATTTATGCAATAGGAATGCTAATACATTTTATTTATTTTGTACTATATTATATTAATATCCTGATGGGGATGTCAATTATAAGTGAATTGCGTGCAACAAATTCATATTTATTACGTGCACCCGACAGTCTAAAACTTCTTGCAATAAAGTAAGATTTTTAATTAGAATACAGACAAAAAATGGCAATTTTTGAGTGGAAAAATCTGTTAGATTATTATTAATATGAATAAATTACATCAATAAAAGAGAAACTTTTTTGAGTACATGTCTCGTAAATCTTCATCTCGCCCTTAGCTCTTAAGAGAGAAATTTCCTTCGTTTAATTTTTTCAACATTCGAGGAGCTCCATTAATAATCACTTTGAAATATATACAGGCTGGAAAGTTTAACTGGAATAAATTCAGTATCTTCACTGCAGTTGATTTTGCGAAAAATTCCTGAAACACTTCGATTTTTGTTTTTGAATTGCCACTTTTTAGCCCTATCAGCTTTCTTTTCTTTTTACTCAGGGGGCTATAACCACCCTTAAGTTGTTTTTTTTTTTAAATGGGAAAGATATGTCAACCGACACATCATTGAAAAGCTCATAAAAAAAGGAATCCAAGGATGTGTTTTGTTTTATGTATCTCTATCTCATCTGAGAATAAGACCCTAAAAACTGTTTTTAGGATCATAGGACCAGTGTTCTTTCCTGATAATATTAATGCAGAAAGATATATACCGTTTTTCTTCAAGAAACGCTTCGCCCAGCTCTGGCGGACCAATTTAGAGATGAATTAGATCCAAAACTTCCACATGAGAGAATATGCTATCAATAGGATGGAGCTATTGATGGGGGTATCTTAAAAGTAAAGTCTACACCACAAAATCCGATAATCTTGAAGATTTGCAACAACGTATTACCTATGAAATTCAGGAAATCACTTCAGAAATGTTGTAAAATGTAAGAAATGGGTTTTATTATTGTCTTGCATTTTTTCAAGAAAGACTTGGTGAACATATTGAACATCTGTTACATTAAAAAAACATTATACTTACCTAAAACGAGATTTTTTAAGTTCAAGTCCTACAATTTTCAAACAGTAAACCTACCAAGAAAGAAATAGATTAAAGTTGTTTTTATTTATTTCTTCTTACATTATTAGCTGGAAAACTAAAAAAAATATATAGTTGCACTCCTTCTTTTATAAGCTTTCCAATGATGTGCCGGTTGACATATCTTCCCATTTGAAAAAAAAAACTTAAGGACCGTTACAGCCTCGTGAGTAAAAACAAAACAAACCTGATCAGGCTAAAAAGTGGCGATTTAAAAACAAAAATCGACGTGTTTCAAGATTTTTTCTCAAAATCAATGGCAGTGAAGATACTGAATTTATTCCAGTTAAACTTTCCACCCTGTATATTTAATATATGCTATAGTTTCCAGTAAACATTTGCACGCTTTGTGCGAAAGTTACTCATTGTGGTACCCTCACGCCCCCCGGTCACGAAATAAGGTTATGATGTCTAATACTATCACTTTTAATATTATTTGCTGATGGTGGCGGATTTAGGATCGATGCCTCCCTAGGCCCCGCTTATATGTCGCCCTTTTTACTTTATAAGGAAGTAATTATCAAATTATTATTAATTATTATCATTTATACAGAGTGATTCACGAAGTAAAGTAGATATTTAAACCCCAAATCATACAGCCCCTAAACGTAGTTTTGACGGTATTAAAAAACGCTTAATGTAAAGTTGAAAAATTAAAGGCAACCAGCGATGTAAAGTTAGTCATTTTGGGCATAAAACTTACTACTTACGATACAAACTATTGTAAACATCTCGGCCTTTATTGATAAATCCTTTCCGACAGACAAAAACCCCTTTTGCTTTCAATTGAAAAACATAAAGACTCACCAAGGCCAACGTACCATTTATAAAAATTGTTCGAAATGACGACAGCCCTGGGCATTTTGCAGATGCATACCCGGCGTTAATGGCATAAACGAGATGTTTTATGTGGCCCCACACGAAAAAATTACTTACCTATTCCGATCCACCTTTCGTGCATTTGTTGTCTTATGCTCCGAACGTCCGCTAATGAATTACACACTCAGAGAGTTCCCATGGGTTTCACATAATATGATAATAGACATATCGGTCACTATTTGAAAATAAAGGCATTTTAAAATATTTAGTGTGTACCGTCAACAGTCAAAATAAAACTGAAAGTAATTAATTGGCATCCGTTCACCGCACTCGTTCTAGCAAAAAAGTCCTTTTTTGTTTAGGCCAGGAGATAAGAGTCTATTTACTAATGGTTCTTCAATCATGCTACCGGTTCTCTATCGGTTTTCGCGTACATTTTAGTACCACATTTCTTGGGGTTTTTTACAGTTAGAATTTTTTTTATATTTCATATTCATATTCGGGACTGTCACAGGTTTAAATAACTACTATACTTCGTGAATCACCCTGTATATTATTGGTTTACATAATTATAATTTCTGATATAAAACTTTAAATATCTATACAAGGTGGCTTTGGAAAGGGGTGACAAAATTTTACTGGTGATAGATTAGACTTATTAGACCTCGACTACATTTTCATTTTTCCAAAAAAATGTGTTTTTTTTCTTACTTAAAACAACGATTCCTACAAGTCACTATGGGAGACCGCTGGCATTGATGGTTAAAGGTACTTGTGTTGAATGTAGTAAAGAAAGATTAAGCACGTACGTATGATTAGCTCTTTTCATTCATGCCGCTTTGTTAGTATCGTATTTCAATTGAGTTCCGAACCTGAAATTATTACTGTAGCATTTTAGTGATCTGTAGCTCTTCCAGTACAGGAGTATGACACGCTAGGTCACGGTAAGTTATTGTAATACAGTTTTTTCATTTTGGTTTTTAATTCTGGTGGTGTAATTTAATTGTCAATAATGGCGAAACCTTTTCCGAACGTGGAAATGACAGACATGGCGCGTACCTACGGTGAAGCTTTAGTTTCAGCTAGAGCCACTAGTCTTTATCAGGAGCGGCAACAGGCAAACTCCACACCCTACAACCTTTTTAAAGATAGTGCAACAGCTTCAAGCGAGGCACTCATGACATAGGTGCTGCAAGGACTGATAGAATTCTTCAGGCCCAGGAGCAAATTTTGGATGCTGTTAAATAAAATCCCATAGTTAGCACCCGCAGGCTTGGCCTTCAGACTGGAGTATTCAGATTTGTTGTTCGGCGAGATATCCCCAAAATACATCAACTGTATGCGAGGCATAGCAGAACTTTGAGTTGCCTATCCTGCAAGTTGCTCTGAAGTTAGCAACACCCATGAGGTTGGCAACACAATGAACTTGTTGGGGTTAAAACGTCGGTTGGCATCCCTGCTAGTTGAGGTGGAAGGAGAACCGGCCACCATTACACAGATTCATTCGATTTTTAACGTTAGAAGCAGCAAGACGTAACTAAAGCTTAATTCATTGTTTTTATCTGATTTCATTCCACTATGAGTTCTCCTGTTTTTAAAGTTGGGTGTGCTCAATGTTTAAACTGCATTGTCGAGATTTCACGTTACCAGAAGGATCGGTTGAATTTCAATTAACAATAAAATTGTGTGTGTAGTGTCGACCAACGTAATCACAAGGTAACCTTTATTCTGTCTATTTATTTTTGTCATACTCAACATAATGAGGTGGCCCAAAAATTGACCGGTGGTTGTTCCACGTGCATAGTAGGAACTCCTAGATAAAGGACAGTCCATAGTTTACCGTTATCCCGCCATTTTATACGCTAGGACGTCATAAAACTCGCCATCTTGAAAATGGAGTCGTTCCTCCTTTGCAACTACATGTCTTGTACAGAATGCTAGCCTTTGTTTAAAAAAATGTTCACTATTGCTACTGGAAGTATTCCGTGAACCCAGGAATTTCGTATCAGATACATTCAGCCCTCTGTTCTCTACAGTAGCATAAATTACCAAACTTATGAGTCACAGGCACCACGATTATTGTTGTCAATTTCAGAAAATTCAAATGTGTTGTTGACTTCTAGTTACAGGGCTCGCGCGTTCAATTCGAAACAAAGTGATTCCCTAACTAAAATGAACTAGATTTCCACTCAGATAAATCCTTTAATGACTACCTGTCTTTCGTTATGAGGCCGACAGCAGTTTGCGGTTGTTACAAAGCTCTTTTGTCTCTGTTTACTTGAATTAACCAACGCTCAGTAAGACCTGAAGACAAAAGGTAAAAGCTGGCAAAGTGTCACACCTGAATGTCGTGGTTCTGAAAGGTGTCTTATCGTTGTTTTGCGCCCTCTTGCAATGTCTCGTCATTCGCTTGTAGCGGACATCCAGCTATTTTCAACACCGGCCAAAATTCGGTACTTAATGTAGTTTGTTTGTGCATATTCGTAGCTTTGTTGCGCCTCGTTACGTGTTGCGCCGCTGGGTGTCATCGCGTTGCGCCCTGTTTTCAAATGACTTTCAAAGAAATCGTTGCGTACTGTATTATTTTTTTTATATTGTTTGTCCGTACATGTTTCGAATCAACAGACCGACCAAATAGCATACATTGTTGTAGATCTTGTTGCAATACTGCTGTCGAGATTTTATACGGTCCCAGTCGTGAATACCTGCTTTTTGGGGTCATTTGTCAAACGGGAGTTGTTTTCGAACTTGCTTGACATTTCCTCCCGGGGATTGCAGGGTAAAGCGAAGTGGAGTCACTGTTAACTTCTGAGTCAAACTTCGGTTGGAGTTTGCGGTGTGGATTCGGGCTACTAAACAAATTGCTTGCTTCACAAATATTTAAAATACTAAATAACCAAAAGAATAGTCCCCGAGTGAAGTGCCGCTAACTTGGACTTGGTTTCGACAAGCCTTAAAGAAAGACCAACATAACTAAGTATGTCTAGGATCATTCCGTAATAAACTCATTTTTCCTGGTCCGTTGGATATACAAGCTTTTCTCTCATGATAGTCAACTCTCTACAAACTTGCCTCACTGACAGACAGTTATCTGGTTCACTTCGCTTTAGTATTTATATCTGATCTACATGTTTTCCATCACTCCGACCCAGATGTATTCAACTTAGGTAACTGTTTCAATATTCTTGTCTTTCCCTCTCAGGAGCGAGGACGCCACTTTGGGCGTAGATATTTCATGGTATCTGTCTGTTGAAAATTCCTGTAAACTGCGAAAGCTCATGGTGGAATAAAATTAGCTAGTACACAGGCATTGTTAAATTGTATTATTGTTTACTGTTTCTGAAGAAGTAAATTGTTAATTGTTGAAATCATTGGAAATTGTCAGTTGTAATTTGTTACTTGAATCATTGTTAAAACAAGCAAATCTGCATTGTTACCAACTTGATACGAACACAAGAGATTTTTAACCACAGTACGAGATCACATAACTCAAAAGCACAAAAACGACTAAAACTTAATAAACATTTAAATCATAACTTTGTGTTATTAATTTACGCTCCACTCCTGATTAGCTCTCGCCATGTATCCAAAGAGAGCAACCCTAGGGCAATGTGCCAATATTTTCCAGACGGAGATCGCGGCCACTCTAAGGGGTACCACAGAAATCACTGGACGCAATATCAGTGAAAGAACGATGTGCTTCTTTAGAGACAGTTGAGCAGCTTTGCGGGCTCTGACCAGTGGCAGGATTACCTCCCAAGTGGTATACGACTGCCATCTGGCACTGTCGAGAATAGCACTAAACAATGTCGTTGAGCTAAGGTGGGTTGGAGGACATAACGGAAATGAAGGGAATAAGAGGGCCGACAAGCTGGCTCGACAGGGCGCGACGGGAACACCGGATGGTACCGAACCGCCCATACGACCGGTCAACCGCTTTTATCGAGAATCCTTGCTTTAAAAGAGACAAGTCCTATCTGCATTTGTCAAGGGACAGACTCCGCAGGCTAAATAAACACCTCCACGTGATGGGGGTGGTAAACGACCCAACGTGCAGGGGGGGTTTAGAGGAGTACGAGACTGTCAAACACATCCTACGGGAATGTCCGGCTCTCGCCTCGACCAGAAAGTTCATACTGGGGGAGACATGGCCCAGCTGGGGCAATTTGAGGTGAACCTCGCCTGGAACCATCCTAGCTTTTTTTGACAATGTCGGATGGCTGGATGAGAGACAGGAATGAGGAACACAATGGGCCCGCGGTGTGGTGTAAGTGTCGGTGAGGGGATCAAATTCCCTCACACCCCTCAACACCTAATCTATCTATCTAGTATCGGCTCGGAAAGTTCAATGAACAATGTGGGAAAGAAAGATGTTGGTCTTTTCGAAGAATCGGCTTTCATTGTTAGGCTATCTTAACGTATTGGGCATCAAAATTAGTAAAAGAAAAAACTTCATCACGGCAAAACGTTGTTTGTTCAGGAACAAAATTTATTGCCAAAATGAGAAGCTAAAAATGTTTTTTTTTTTTTAACAAACGTGTTAGTGCTTGATTTTTACTGATCTCTGTATACGGTAAATGAAAGTTGTTTTTATAAATATTGAAAAATAAATTTGCAAATTGTTGTTGGCGTTTCTCAATGTAACACAGACCCCGCCCCTCAGCGGCAGGCAGACGTGTCGACGGCTGACCGTATTATATTTCGTGTGTGCCGCAGCTCGTTCTTAAAAAGATAACAAAAAAGTAAATAAACAAAAAGGGGCCAGTCGCCTTAAAGAAATGTGTTGATTGATATTTTGAAGCAGTTGTAGTCAGCAGGGGAGTTCGGTAACAAATCTAAAGTAAGGGAGATTGGGAGCGAATGGTACACTTGGTTTCAAAACTTTCGCGTACACCTATGTTTTGCTGTATTAAATCAGGGTTGTAATTAATCAACTCTGACATTTGATCTTTTGAAAAGTCATAATGCTTCGACTGACGGAGCAAGATAAAGTTTTGATTCTTTCTAAATTAGAAGATGGTTGGTCATAAGAAGGGTTGCTACTCATTATGGACTTGATAAAGGCACTGTTCTACGAGTAAAGAAGACGTGGGAACCAGAAGGGTTGGTGACTAGAAGACCATAATCGGGAAGACCCAAAGATTCAAACGCGGTGCATGACGGAGCCCTTTTGGATAATTTAAGGTAAAACTCTTTCAATACGGCCAAACAAGCAGTTTTTGAGACCAACTTTTTAGGATCGTAGGTAACAGCTTGCCGTTGTAATCCCATAGAAAATGTTTGGGGTTTAATTGTCGAGAAAATTTATAAAAGGAACTTTAGAATTTCAAATGCTGAAGAATTGTGGGAACTAATTCAAAATGCGTCGGAAGAGTTGAGCGAAGACCAAAATGATTGGCGAAACCTTATAGGATCTATGCCCATAAGATTGAATGCGGTGCTAGAGGCTAATGAGGCCATGACAAAATATTAAAACCTTTTCTAATATATTTGTATTTATTTTGATGTGTTCGTTTTAGTTAAATTTCTGTTACCTTCTTTCTGTTTACCAGATACAGCTACAATAAATCTTCCTTACCTTCTACAACAAACACGGATTACTGCCGAATTAAACGTCTTGTAAACGTCGTTGGTTTTTATCTTTAATTATTATGTATAAACTAATATAATTGATCGGTCCCTCAGGACACAAATTCCTAATTACGTGTCTTTTTTTATAATATGCAGAAGACAGTATGTCAGTGTCATTATAACCTAAATTCAAAATGTGGCATTCACACAATTAAAACCTTTGTAAAACCTTTGTTACTTGATTTTGAAGGTGTTTTGAAAGCAAGTGTACCTACCGGTGCTCTAAAATACCAGGACAAAAAAAATAACAAGAATGCTGTCAGTGTGTGTTGACTGCTTGAATGTAGTCTGAGTATTGTTGTTAGCGCTGGAAAGAGTGTTTGTGTAGCTTGTTTGTGTTTATTGTTAGAAGTAGAGTTTTGTTGGTACATTTGAATGTATTGTAAAGTGATGTTGAAGGATAATTGTGTTTGATATGACTTACTGCTTACTGCCCGGGTTCATTGATTATTTGCATGTAATTTTTCGACGGATACCCGTCCATTTCAGTCACAGAGTTCAATGAGCGAGAATCGTTTCAAGTATCAAGCTGGCGAACAGAGCTAAATATAACTTGGTCCCTCTCCTAAGGTTTGGGTGCGTAAGTGGTTCAGAGACTTGGCAATCAATCATGTTAGCATAAATTGCAAGGGCAAACCTTTAATAAGGTTAGGATTTTATTAACACAACCTGTCTTCGGACATCGTTTCTACATTGCCGAGCAATTTAATCAGGGACATCTTAGACCGCACAATAATGAACACATGTACTGTTCACGCAAAATATTTTATAGAAAGACATTATTCCATTTTAATATTTTTTTATTTATCAAACCTTTTTTTTATTCAAAATGACAGTTAAACAAAACAAATTAAAAGTTGTAATATGGCAACCAGTCTTTATTCAACACTATTTACATAAGTATTCACTTTATTTACATTGTTTCGCTTACGAATTTCGAGTGACTGGCGATCACTAGTAAATTATTATTTTAAATATAGCATCACTGAGTTGGGGTAGTACACTGCGTATATTTTCCTTTATTGGATGCCCTCAACGAGGTTGCTTGCGTAGTGAGTCATCCGCAGGGCACCACACTCGTTACTTCAATCATAGACAAAGCTAGTAAATAACAAATTTATTTAACAAATACAATAAAAACCGTCCGATAAAAAACAATATTAACAATAGTGCAACAGTGTTAAACGTTACGGCAGTGAAACAGTATTATTTATTCAGTTCTAGTATTTTCTGTTTCATGTACATGTCTAATTGTGAGTAATCCAGAAGGACATTCCTCACGAATTCGTGTAAAATTGAAGGCCACTTCTTATCTAATAATCTCAGTTTGTTGACTGAATTGCCCATTTCTTCTAACAATTGAGAGATGTATTGCTTGGCTTTTAGTTTTCCCCCTGCTTCATCCTGAAAAAATGTTGTTAAGTACAAAATTTTATTTTTATGACGTACCCCTCCGCCAACTTTTCTCCACTGAAGAGCTTCTTTGCTGACGACACTCTTTAAATCTGGATCAGCTGCCATAAGCCATTTCTTCGCGTTTTGTTCAGATATTCCATAACTCACATCTAGTCTCAATCTGACTAACAAAGGCTGCAATAAAACATCCGGTAAAGACCACAAAACTAAGTCGCTCAGACTTTGATATTCCTCATTAGCAGATTTTACTTCTTCTTCCTTTATTTCAACGTCGTTAATGATAGACAGACCCCAGTGTGAAAGTCTGTAAATTGCGTAACTTCTCCAGCTCTTTTCTGTTATTGGATTCCCTTCGGGATCGATATAGAGAGAGGTCAATCCTTGTACTTCGGCTAAAGCGTTTATTTGTCCCATACAATAAATGTTGGTTTCCTTGAAATAGAAGTTATCGATGTTTGGAAATCTGATTTTTAATTTGCTGAAAATCCCTGTAATTCCGTTGAAATTAACGTAGTTGAATTTCACAGTGGTTACATCGTTTGCTTTTAAGGAGTTCCATGGTCTATCGATGAAACGTAAGGCACATTGTCCGTAGATGTTCAAGTGTCGGCCACAGATTTCTATCAAGTAGTCGCCACCTGGGAAAATAGGAGATTTAATTGTAAACATTTTAGATTTTGTTACGAATTCACAATTGACAAGTGCGATGGTCAGGTTTGTTCCAACCTCTCGAAAAACCGTTTATCGCTCATGCGTAATTGATAAAACGCGTTCCAAGCGAGCGGTGACGGTTTATGGGACGATGCTTTTGGTGTTCCAACCAAACTCGTGATCGTTCACGGGACGTTTCCAAAACCGTCAGTTCGGTAAATGTAATTAGTTTTTTAATTAATTACTTAAGAATATCCTTGAACATATTTTGATAGGCAATACCTTCGCGACATGTTCATTTATGTATAAGACATGATAAAAAATAATTTTCATCTGGTAAGCAGATGCGTGAAGGACGACCAGGAAACGGCGCATCCTGGACCCGAACCCCTCCAGCAGCAGCACGCGGCAGCAACAAACCAACCATCGTTTCACGAAGTCGTTGTACACACGACAACGATCCTGGCACTGGTTTTCTGCGGTTTCCCAGTGCTGTAACACGAATGCGGGGATCATTTTCGAGGCCGGAGCCGTGTGTGAGTACACAAGCACATCAACCAGTCCCAACACGATCCATAAGCCTAAAGCAGCTAAATTTTTGTAATTCGAATAACATCTTAGGATTATATAGAGTCAATCAAACACCATCTATGATTGTAATAACTGTCGGCAATAAACCTATATGTTTCTCTGAATGAACGTGAAGAAAATTTTTCAAAAGTGTCTTGAAGCAAAACCTAGTAGCGCCACCCAATATCCGTCGTATCTGAATCGGACTCGATGCTGCTGGATAGAATGCCAGCAAACGTATGAAAACTGGGTAAAAACTGTCGGTTTAGACAGCGAAATTTTAACACAGTAAAGTACTTACCGATTACAAATTAGACAATAATCATCTAAACAGCATAACATCGTATTTCGCATACAATGAAAACAGTGGTGAACTACTGTCAACTACTGGTACTGTCAGTTTTTTTGTGAAATGAGTAGAGGTCTATCTTAACCGTGAAAACGCTTCACGTTCAAATCATTGGCGCATTCGGTGAACAGGGTTATATTTCAAGAATGTAGACGTATTACTACGGGTTCACCCTATGTTTCTTTATTACCCTGTATAATGGGTTCGAAAAAAATGCATCTCGAATGGTCCTCATAAAAATAGATAGATGCAGAGTTTTCGAGGAAGACATCCCAGACTTTCACTTCTACACGTCCGCGTCCGTTTGATTCAATTTTTGGTAAACAGGTTAAAAATAGGTTCATTAACTCATGCAAATAAAATGTTGTCTGACATATTAATTCTTATTTAATTTGTATCCAATTTAAAGAAGTTATCTGAGAACTGATTAGTAGTAGTCTGAAATCTATTTCGTTAATCCAAAGTCTTTAAAGCTAAAATCGTAAGTAGGTAATTCTTTTTAATGAAAAAACCTGTTTCTTAGCAACGGTCCTTAACAAGTAATCAATATAACAATTTCAACGGACACAGGGTGATTAAAAATGCTTTGATAGTTCGTGTTTAGTTTATATTATGCTTCAAAGGGACTTTATGGCATCTGAATGTATAAAGAATATCGAATCTTAAAAGCTGCTAGAGTGTTTCATTGTCATGATAACCTAATGATCAAATATTTCAAAGCATTAATACATCCATGCCATCCACATATAGATAGATATCTACTCGATATCAATTACATACATACATAGATGCGAAGGCTTGGATTACTTTGTACTGTCTAGTTCGGAATGCAATGGTGATATTTGCTCTAACCGTTTTCCTGTTATCCAACTAAACGAAGTTGATACTATAAAGAATTTGGTATTTTCTTATGATCTTATTCTGTTACCTTTTTTAAATCACTTAGTTTATAGCAATTTCCATCCAATAAATTAGTCCAATTTTATTAATAATTGCTCGTAATAAAAATGCTTCCCGTTTTGCATGAAACAACTTCTGCATACATAGGTATTGTATGTAAATAAAACTTACATCACTATTTTATGATACAATAATTTATATAAAATATATACCAACCTTGTTCCCTGTCCTTTCCCCCTGAAGAAGGTGACGTCTGCTTTTTAGGCTTTGCGGTAGAAGCCCTGCAGTAAACTTTGGAGCTCAAGGTTCGACTATTCGCTGCGCTCTTCACATTTCTCGTCTGTTTTTCTATTTTTAAAGAAGGTGGATCGCTACTCGAAGTGCTTGGTGCCGTGACATTGGTTATATTGGATCCGCTACTCGTCGTTTCTAGGCATTGATTTTTAGGCTCTTCAACTTGTTCCACAGGTGGACTCGTTCTGTAAAAACAATTTAATTATGGAAACGTTAAAACTAAAATAAAGAATAGGTACTCTGGCAACGGCATTTCTTCTAACTTTGGTTCCGACTTTTCGTGCTCTGACTCAACTTCCGTATCGCTGGATGTTTCGCAGTCCGTCGACTCATTTTCACTTCCTAGGGAACTAACAGAGCTATCGATGTTCGGACCTATACTGGATAAACTCCCCGATAGTTTGACACCTATGTCGTCGTTTTTCTGTTCCATTTTCTTAATGATTGGTACTAAAATCGGCGGTAACCTAATGAATTCGTTACTTGAAGTATTTGACGACGAAGTATTCTGTGAATTGTCAGTATCTTGTGAGCTAGTTCGTATTAATTTTTTATTTGTTAAAAGAGGCACTTTGGTAGTAATACTGGCATAAGTCTTCGTTTTCGTTTTTCCAATGGGCATAAGGATCAAATCTGAATCCACAGACAAATTATTCCCGCATTTTGTCAGATTATTTGATGATCTAGCAGTTAGACATTTGGTTTGTGATCTAAGGAGCTCCCAATTCGTCCTGGCGTTTGATATTATTTCCTCTCTTCGGACATTCAAGCAAACATCACTGGTTAAATCCATGAAAGCTGAGTTGGTCAGTTCTTTGTTGCGACGCCACGCCATTGCAGCCTTTCTCACTTGCTCTGTGATTTGCATTGTGTTCAGTTTATTTAATTGAGGCAGATAGGAAACCAAAAAAGACACGCAATCACCGGACAAAAATACAGGATTGTTGTCGACGGAAATCTCCTTTAAATTCGACGATTTTGCCAAACTGCTTATATCCTCGACACTGAAAATAATTGATACATTCAACCAACGCATGAAAATGAGGGAAAGAATAACATTTTTTTTCTATAAATATTTTCAACAGTAATATCCCAAGTGCATAAAAATAACCGATTAAATTTTGACGTCTTGTCAAAATGTTTTGCTTAGAAATATGTCGAGTAAATTTTCCACGCAACAAAATCCCGAATGCGGAGCATGAGGGATTTTGGGTGGAAAATTTACGAGAAATATTTCTTAAAGCAAAACGTTGCGACAAAAACGTCAAAATTTAATCAGGTTGTTTTCATGCACGCGGGGTATTCGGCATGATTATTTCCTGAATAAATAATAAATTTTGTGATATTTCACATTGTTTTCGCATGTTGTAAGCCCAGTGACTAATAAATTCAGAAGCGATTAAATTTTGACACATTTTTAACCGCGGCAAAATTTTGACATGCAATTAATCGCTGTAAAATGTGCAGAAACCATAGTAATTATAATTTTTTCGTTGCATGAAGGAAATAATCAACAGTAATATCCCAAGTGCATGAAAATAACCGATTAAATTTTGACGTTTTGTCAAAAGGTTTTGCTTAGAAATATGTCGAGTAAATTTTCCACGTAACAAAATCCCGAATGCGGAGCATGAGGGATATTGGGTGGAAAATTTACGAGAAATATTTCTTAAAGCAAAACGTTGCGACAAAAACGTCAAAATTTAATCAGGTTGTTTTCATGCACGCGGGATATTCGGCATGATTATTTCCTGAATAAATAATAAATTTTGGGATATTTCACATTGTTTTCGCATGTTGTAAGCCCAGTGACTAATAAATTCAGAAGCGATTAAATTTTGACACATTTTTAACCGCGGCAAAATTTTGACATGCAATTAATCGCTGTAAAATGGGCAGAAACCATAGTAATTATAATTTCTTCGTTGCATGAAGGAAATAATCAACAGTAATATCCCAAGTGCATCAAAATAACCGATTAAATTTTGACGTTTTGTCAAAATGTTTTGCTTAGAAATATGTCGAGTAAATTTCGGAAATAAGAAAATTTCTTAAAGCAAAACGTTGCGACAAAAACGTCAAAATTTAATCAGGTTGTTTTCATGCACGCGGGATATTCGGCATGATTATTTCCTGAATAAATAATAAATTTTGTGATATTTCACATTGTTTTCACATGTTGTAAGCCCAGTGACTAATAAATTCAGAAGCGATTAAATTTTGACACATATTTAACCGCGGCAAAATTTTGACATGCAATTAATCGCTGTAAAATGGGCAGAAACCATAGTAATTATAATTTTTTCGTTGCATGAAGGAAATAATCAACAGTAATATCCCAAGTGCATGAAAATAACCGATTAAATTTTGACGTTTTGTCAAAATGTTTTGCTTAGAAATATGTCGAGTAAATTTTCCACGTAACAAAATCCCGAATGCGGAGCATGAGGGATTTTGGGTGGAAAATTTACGAGAAATATTTCTTAAAGCAAGACGTTGCGACAAAAACGTCAAACTTTAATCAGGTTGTTTCCATGCACGCGGGGTATTCGGCATGATTATTTCCTGAATAAATAATAAATTTTGTGATATTTCACATTGTTTTCGCATGTTGTAAGCCCAGTGACTAATAAATTCAGAAGCGATTAAATTTTGACACATATTTAACCGCGGCAAAATTTTGACATGCAATTAATCGCTGTAAAATGGGCAGAAACCATAGTAATTATAATTTTTTCGTTGCATGAAGGAAATAATCAACAGTAATATCCCAAGTGCATCAAAATAACCGATTAAATTTTGACGTTTTGTCAAAATGTTTTGCTTAGAAATATGTCGAGTAAATTTCGGAAATAAGAAAATTTCTTAAAGCAAAACGTTGCGACAAAAACGTCAAAATTTAATCAGGTTGTTTTCATGCACGCGGGATATTCGGCATGATTATTTCCTGAATAAATAATAAATTTTGTGATATTTCACATTGTTTTCACATGTTGTAAGCCCAGTGACTAATAAATTCAGAAGCGATTAAATTTTGACACATATTTAACCGCGGCAAAATTTTGACATGCAATTAATCGCTGTAAAATGGGCAGAAACCATAGTAATTATAATTTTTTCGTTGCATGAAGGAAATAATCAACAGTAATATCCCAAGTGCATGAAAATAACCGATTAAATTTTGACGTTTTGTCAAAAGGTTTTGCTTAGAAATATGTCGAGTAAATTTTCCACGTAACAAAATCCCGAATGCGGAGCATGAGGGATTTTGGGTGGAAAATTTACGAGAAATATTTCTTAAAGCAAGACGTTGCGACAAAAACGTCAAAATTTAATCAGGTTGTTTTCATGCACGCGGGGTATTCGGCATGATTATTTCCTGAATAAATAATAAATTTTGTGATATTTCACATTGTTTTCGCATGTTGTAAGCCCAGTGACTAATAAATTCAGAAGCGATTAAATTTTGACACATATTTAACCGCGGCAAAATTTTGACATGCAATTAATCGCTGTAAAATGGGCAGAAACCATAGTAATTATAATTTTTTCGTTGCATGAAGGAAATAATCAACAGTAATATCCCAAGTGCATGAAAATAACCGATTAAATTTTGACGTTTTGTCAAAAGGTTTTGCTTAGAAATATGTCGAGTAAATTTTCCACGTGACAAAATCCCGAATGCGGAGCATGAGGGATTTTGGGTGGAAAATTTACGAGAAATATTTCTTAAAGCAAAACGTTGCGACAAAAACGTCAAAATTTAATCAGGTTGTTTTCATGCACGCGGGATATTCGGCATGATTATTTCCTGAATAAATAATAAATTTTGTGATATTTCACCTTGTTTTCGCATGTTGTAAGCCCAGTGACTAATAAATTTAGAAGCGATTAAATTTTGACACATATTTAACCGCGGCAAAATTTTGACATGCAATTAATCGCTGTAAAATGGGCAGAAACCATAGTAATTATAATTTTTTCGTTGCATGAAGGAAATAATCAACAGTAATATCCCAAGTGCATGAAAATAACCGATTAAATTTTGACGTTTTGTCAAAATGTTTTGCTTAGAAATATGTCGAGTAAATTTTCCACGTAACAAAATCCCGAATGCGGAGCATGAGGGATTTTGGGTGGAAAATTTACGAGAAATATTTCTTAAAGCAAAACGTTGCGACAAAAACGTCAAAATTTAATCAGGTTGTTTTCATGCACGCGGGGTATTCGGCATGATTATTTCCTGAATAAATAATAAATTTTGTGATATTTCACATTGTTTTCACATGTTGTAAGCCCAGTGACTAATAAATTCAGAAGCGATTAAATTTTGACACATATTTAACCGCGGCAAAATTTTGACATGCAATTAATCGCTGTAAAATGGGCAGAAACCATAGTAATTATAATGTTTTCGTTGCATGAAGGAAATAATCAACAGTAATATCCCAAGTGCATGAAAATAACCGATTAAATTTTGACGTTTTGTCAAAATGTTTTGCTTTGAAATATGTCGAGTAAATTTTCCACGTAACAAAATCCCGAATGCGGAGCATGAGGGATTTTGGGTGGAAAATTTACGAGAAATATTTCTTAAAGCAAAACGTTGCGACAAAAACGTCAGAATTTAATCAGGTTGTTTTCATGCACGCGGGGTATTCGGCATGATTATTTCCTGAATAAATAATAAATTTTGTGATATTTCACATTGTTTTCACATGTTGTAAGCCCAGTGACTAATAAATTCAGAAGCGATTAAATTTTGACACATATTTAACCGCGGCAAAATTTTGACATGCAATTAATCGCTGTAAAATGGGCAGAAACCATAGTAATTATAATTTTTTCGTTGCATGAAGGAAATAATCAACAGTAATATCCCAAGTGCATCAAAATAACCGATTAAATTTTGACGTTTTGTCAAAATGTTTTGCTTAGAAATATGTCGAGTAAATTTCGGAAATAAGAAAATTTCTTAAAGCAAAACGTTGCGACAAAAACGTCAAAATTTAATCAGGTTGTTTTCATGCACGCGGGATATTCGGCATGATTATTTCCTGAATAAATAATAAATTTTGTGATATTTCACATTGTTTTCACATGTTGTAAGCCCAGTGACTAATAAATTCAGAAGCGATTAAATTTTGACAGATATTTAACCGCGGCAAAATTTTGACATGCAATTAATCGCTGTAAAATGGGCAGAAACCATAGTAATTATAATTTTTTCGTTGCATGAAGGAAATAATCAACAGTAATATCCCAAGTGCATGAAAATAACCGATTAAATTTTGACGTTTTGTCAAAATGTTTTGCTTAGAAATATGTCGAGTAAATTTTCCACGTAACAAAATCCCGAATGCGGAGCATGAGGGATTTTGGGTGGAAAATTTACGAGAAATATTTCTTAAAGCAAGACGTTGCGACAAAAACGTCAAAATTTAATCAGGTTGTTTTCATGCACGCGGGGTATTCGGCATGATTATTTCCTGAATAAATAATAAATTTTGGGATATTTCACATTGTTTTCGCATGTTGTAAGCCCAGTGACTAATAAATTCAGAAGCGATTAAATTTTGACACATTTTTAACCGCGGCAAAATTTTGACATGCAGTTAATCGCTGTAAAATGGGCAGAAACCATAGTAATTATAATTTTTTCGTTGCATGAAGGAAATAATCAGTATTAATATCACAGGATAGCTTGAAAATAATCCGATTTATAATAATAAAAGTTGTTGCCTGGCTACAAACACGAGGGCCCGTAGGGTTCGAGTGGCTATTGCCTATAGTGAGCACAGATCAGCACTGTAACTCATTAGATAAATCATACCAAACATAAATAAGTAAAGTAACAAATTCATTTTCCTCTTCAAAACTAACTACAATTTACTTGTTTTTTTAAGTCTAGCGTATCAAGAATCGCAATTTTTGCTAGCATTTTCAAACACTGAACATTTACCGCCTCTTGTGACTTCATTTCGGGGGAGTCTTCTCATTGGTTCGTGCGCTTCTCATTAGTCCACCCATCTAGTAACTTTGAATTTTTACTGGTGAATTTTTTCCCTGGTTGACGTCATAGAACGGCGCGCGTTTCAAATGTTTGAATTTTTTTTACCTAATAAATGCGTGGTTTCGAATAAACAAAAAAATACGGGTATAATATTTTTTCGTCTAGTTTCTAGAAATGCTGTTTTTGAAAATTGTGGGACGACCCCATTGGAAGAATCAAAAGTATCAAGAAAATCAATATAATCGGGAAAATCAATTTCGACAAAATAAAGTAACGAATTTAATACAATTACTAAAATCAGGGAATAAACAGAATAACTACAAGCATCGCAATTGGGTTAATCAAAGAACCATAATAACAAGATATAATTAAAAGAAAAAACAGTTGTAGCTATCGTAGTTCTCCACGCGCCCACCAGATTAGCGCCCCTGTTAATGATCTCACCCCTACACGTATCTACTCTCCCATTGGTACTCCTACCCAATGTGCACGCTCTCAACCCTCCTGGATACCCAAATAAAAAAACATACGCTCCCGTTCAGCCGTAACCGAGACAGTGGAGGCCCGGGGTACGATTCCCAGCGCGGCTGACGCTCCTGTAAATGGTTTTCAAAGGTTTTCCTTTACAACTATCCGAATGGTGGGAGATGTAACACCTGCAACAGCCAGCAGAACGAGATCTCGCCTCCCAACTCTACTTTCCGCGTCCTCTGGGTGAGGACTGTTAGCCTGACGAGAAAAATCTCCAAAGTTTTACACCAAATTGTGTACATATTTTGTTACTTCGTACAAGTGATCAGTGCCCTCTAACCCCAGTATTACACAGTAAAAATAGTATCACACAAATAGGGTTTATGAAAAAACCAGAAGAAACAACATAAAAATGGGGAAAATCACGGGAATCGACTCTGGAGAATTAGTAGAATCAAGACGCTTCATCGAATGAAGAAATAGGTCCTGGAGAATCAGAGAACCAAAAGAAATTACACAATCAATAGAATCAGGAGAAATAAAAAAATCGGAAGTGCTGATAGAATAAAAAATAAACAAAACCATATTGGAAGAATTGAAAATCGGGACAACTACACTCAAGATAAACTCCAAAATCATAAGAATGAAGAGACTAGAAATTAGAACACAAAACTATAAGAGAATTTAAGAATTAAATAAGTTGGGAGAGTCAGGAAAATCTATAAAATTAAGAGAATTCAGAATTTATTTTTTTCTAATTTTCTGTTGTAACAAATCTATTAACGCATTCATTTTGAGTGCGTTAATAAACCATTAACACACCCAAAATCTAGAATTTTTGTTTTCATTGGTAATACACACTGAACCCTGCACTGAACGAAATGTCAGTGCGATTTTGAGATTATGGTTGATTAGAAATAACTCAATTGAATGTTCCCAATTGAAAAAAAAAACAAATCAGAAAGATCTGGATAATCATTTGAAAAAACTCATTCCAGCCTAAATTAAAATCAAAGTAGGTACATTTGTTTCTACTTTTGTTTCGCGATTCATCCAAAAATAATTTTTTTGAAATTTGGACAGGACAATTTGGGTTAGCTAGTTGTTAAACAAAAACTCAACTCGCTTTTATACAATAACGCATAGAAAAATATCGCATAGAGGCGTATTTATAAGATTTTAAAACAGAAAATGCCAGAATCAGTTCTATTGTATTATAGTCATAATGTTAAGATAAGTGGCTTCGATTATTTTTTAATTACTCTCAATGGTATCAACAACAATAATTGTTGGATCACTTTCGGTGGTAGATACTTACTTTTTAACCAGTTTTTCCCTTAAAACACCAAAAATAATTTTTATTAAAGTTACCGACGCACGTTTCGACAACAATTTTGGCATCATCAGGGTGATGACCATAGTAACTGATAATCGTAATTTGTTTTACCGGGAAAGCTCATTAAAAGATAGGCTCCTCGATAGTATACAAATCACTTGACCGAAACAAGACCGTTGGTATATCGTACAGTGTGAATGGTATACCACTTTACTGGACTGTGACTGGAGCGTGAGCGGAGCGTCGCCGAACCGATAGTATGAATCAAGTCAAGTAGTCATGTCAAGTAACTTCAGATACAGAAATATCAAAATTTAACAAAATTCCCTAAATTACCAAACTTGATTTATTTGTAAAAAAATGAAGGTAATAATTATGCAAATTAGAAAAAAATACATAGAAAACTCGTTTTGTAAAACTTAAGAGCACTCGTTCTTTACAGGCACTCCTGTCTACGGCAGTCGTGCTGCAAACCTGAATTCGTGTCTTAATATAAGTTTTACAAAACTAGTGTTTCAATATACTTACTATTATAGTACAGTGCAATTCGAAAAAATAAGCTTGACTGTCTTATCTCAAGAATTAAACATCAAAATGATGTGATGAAGTGTTCCTAAAACAATTTCATTTGATGTATCACGTGTTAAAATCGAGTTAAAAATGAGCAAGATACAGAGTGGAATATTAGATTAGATGAAAAATTAGAAAGATACAGGCGATTTTCAAAACTGTTCCTGATGTTACAATTTCAATAACCCTAATTTCAGCAATTACATGTTTGTCTTTGTGGTTTCTGTGGAACACAGCATGAGAAGATTTGGATTATCTTGAAAATAAAAAAATATAGTTTTTTTACGGTCAAAACTGCAAGATATTGAAAAGTAAGCAATTGGTTGTAGAGAGGCCTCCAATACCTTTCAAATGAGGTATCACTCAACCCATAGTGCCATTTAAAATTTCGGGGCTAACAGCCCCCTCGCGAAGAGGGCGAAATGCCGGAACTTGAAAGAAACCTGAAAAGATGTGTCCCTGGCAAACAAAATCGACCTGTTCGAGGATTTTTCAATCACAATAATCAATCCGGAGAAATCTGGACTGGGGAGTTTTAAATGGGACAGCCTGTATATGTTTAACGCATATTATTCGTACATGGGAAACCCCTTTTTGTGTAGCTTTTTTTTTTCGTTAATTTTGGAACATCCTGTATAATTTGTTCATAACAGTACAACGTTTGTTTTCAGATGGTACTTGGTTTTTATGGTTATCTTATTTAAATTCGTTCCGACATTTCGCATTATCATTGATTGAAAAAAAAAAACAAATGGTCAGTCGCCGCACCCGCGGTGCAACTAGAAGTGACAGCATGTAAAAGTTGTAAAAAAAAATTTGGTTTTAGTATATTGATACCGCACAAAAATTCATGAGATGGTTTTTCAGATCATCTTTAACTAAAAAATAATCGTCAGCTGTATTGAAGAGGGGGCATTATACGTCAATCACGTATATTATATGAACCATGTTAATTTTTTTAAAGCATAAAGTAATTTTATACCTTATGAAATTTATGCAGCTGGATTTTTATGCTTTTAATATAATAAAGAAAATCGTCAGTCGCATAACAAATAAAAATTCATAAAAATAACAAATTCATGCTTTTTTTGTAGAAACAAATTGTAGTACATCTCGATAGAGAATTGAATAAGATTTGAAATGATGTATCACATGCCCCCCAATACCATTTCAATTTTTTAAGGGGGTGGCTCCCCTCGCTAAAGTTGTGAAATCTAAGAGTTGAAAATTTGGTACAATTTGATCCCTCTTGATAACAAAATTGACCTGTTCGAGAGTTTTCTTCTGAGTCTTTCGAAATTGCAATTGTTGGGAGGTACAAATTTTAGTTGAGTCTTTTATGTAGATTTGGAAAATATCGAATTTAAGCTTTTTTTTGTAGAGAGGAATCGATAAATGTAGGTTTGGATAGAGAATTGAATAAGCTTTAAAATGATTTATCACACGACCCCCTATGCCATTTAAATTTTTTAATGTGGTGGCTCCCCTGGCTCAAGGGGTGAGAGTTGAAAGTTTGGTACAATCAGGTCCCCCTTGATAACAAATTTGACCTGTTCGAGCGTTTTCTTCTGAGTCTTTCAAAATTGAATTTGTTGGGGGGTACAAATTTTAGTTGGGACACCCGATATAATCAATCGAGGATTGTTTTGCAATAGGTTTTCGCAGACAAAAGAATATAACTTTCATCATGAAGACAATTGTCCCATTTTTTTTATTTTCTGTGAATTCCCTTTCGGTAATAATTATGATAATTTATTGCTAAGCGGCGCAGTATCGCCTTAGCGAAAAATCTACCGCGCAACCAAAACTTCATACCAAAATCCCATAGAAAAAAGGACTTTCAGTTTTTCTGGAATTTTCTAATTTTCCGGGCAACTTTTCCAATTTTTGTTTCCGTAAGAACCTTCTCTGGACTATTACGAATATGAAGAAAAAAAAATTAACGAAAAGTTGCTCGGCAAACAGTTTTTCCGAAATTTTACAATTTTCCGGAGAACTTTACCAATTTCTCTTTCCGTAGGAACCTGATCTGGACCTCCACATAGGTTTCTATTCCGTGTTGCTTTTGCTTTTGACTGTAAATTTTTTTGATAATAATAACCTAGCATTCACAAATAGTTTTCGCACAAATTTTGTACGACTTCGGAAAAAATTTAATAATATACACCTCGGCACCAAAGTCATTTTTCATTACTCATGTGTTTTATTTGCCACGGCTGTCACCACTAAACACACATTCGTAATGAAAAAATTAGACTTGATACATAAATAACCATTTTTCGTTTCATTTAATCGACTCCGAATTACATGTGATACATGAAATTGTATTGTCGATAAAACCAAAGATAACCACCACGTGGTATTGGGAGATCATAATGATAAAATTATTGATATGAAACCTTTCAATAAAATAATATTAGTTTCACTCTATAAAACATGTAAAGATTAGAAAATATGTTGGTTCGATGAATGGCCGCAATAAGAAATTAAGTTAAATTTAAAAAAGTTAAATTTCTATTTTCTAAAACAACGTGTTCTTTCACTTCAAAAACGACTTCCCGGAGTCAAAACAAAATGACCCAACGAATGAGCTGTTTTAGCTATCAGTTTACAAACTATACCGGTGGACCGTCGATATCGGCACCTTCAAACGAAAGTGTTCATTCCCAGTTTGGATGGGCTAAATATTACCCAAAGTCAAAAATAAAAAAAAGGGTCCTTCATGACATTTTCTCAGCTTTCACCTGTATACCTTGAAATTTTGAATTTTTACCTTAATAATAAGATATTTCACTTTATTCTTATTATAAACAAAAATTTAAAAAAAAACCTTTATCGCGCAAATTATATTCACATTTAAAGAGTAGCTGCGCTTTTAAATTAACTAAAATCGTCATAATTTTCATTTAATCGGTAATGTAATTTTCCGATGTTTTGTCTCTCCTGCACACTAGTGTATCAATTTCGTACGGTTTTGCTTTAATTCGCGTTTTTTCTCATTTTGCGTGAATGAATACAAAAAATTTGTTCAATACTCGTTCGCTGTCACTTTTCAGAGGTGAGGGCGAATTTTGGAGGCACGAGTCGTAGCCGAGTGTTGCAAATGACTCCGAGCATATCTCGAAATATTCTAATAAACCACGGTTGAGAAACCTTTTCTTAGCCTCGCACTATTAAGGACGCGCCGACAAAGTGGTGGGGGGTGCATATTGGTTTAGCATGGACAACTAGGTTCATTTGAAGGTTTGCATAAAAAGACATAGAGAGTGGTAATGGTGTGAAAATAAATAAGAAAACCATGGAATTTCACCATAAAGCCCGTGCATGGCCGTGCATAAATTAAAGCCGTGGTATCGGTTATTTATAGCAATTTGCTTGTTGAGCAGATCTTTGAGTGTCGCAGTGTCGGTCATTTACGGTGACCACCTTCAGAGAGAGTCGGCTAGTTTCGGTGTTATTGGCAAATATTTTAGAAATTAAAAAAGTAAAGAAAGTTAGAAGTTTGTTCTCTTGGGTTTCATGGGGGCTCGGGGAGCCCCCTTGGCTAAACCGATTTTTATGATCTTTGATTTGTTGGATTTCTCTCCGCCCCGAACAGCAGAATAACTACATATTAAAACATAGACGTGGGGCCCAGGGGCCCCCCTTGGGTTTATAACTCAAGAACGGCTTTTTATGATCTTTGATTTGTTGGATTTGTCTCTGCCCCGAATAGCAAAATAACTATTAAAACATGGACATGGGGGCCCTCTTGGGTTTCATGGGGGCTCAGGGGGGGCCCTTGGGATGAACCAATTTTTGTGATCTTTGATTTGTTGGATTTGTCTCCGCCCCGAACAGCAGAATAACTACATATTAAAACATAGACGTGGGGCCCAGGGGTTTGTAACTCAAGAACGGCTTTTTATGATCTTTGATTTTTTGCATTTGTCTCTGCCCCGAATAGCAAAATAACAATTAAAACATGGACATGGGGGCCCTCTTGGGTATTGCAACCAATACAAATGTTGATTTGTTATTCGTAAGTAAACACACTTTTCGACCTACAGATTTTAAACATACACAAATGACAATATGACAATTACAGTTACCAGAATCTAGTAACTTTAATGACAATCGTCGGGTGCACCACCTATGTGAAAAGTCTTGAAGTTTCAATCACATGGCGATGGAGGGGTCCGAGTCTTCACTAACGCATGTTAAAATTACCCATTTTTTTAAATATCCTTTTTTACCTAGTGCCGATTGGTTTCAAATTTTGTTGGTAATTATAAAAAAGTATGGAGACGGCAATTTGATATTTTCAATCCATTTCATAACTAAAAATTTTAAATTTTCATTTATTTTTTTTTGCATATTAAACAAGCGAATTAAGCCACTAAAATTGGTTTTTGCCTTGAGCCATCCTTTTTGTTTCAAATAAAAACAAAAAGGAGTGCATATCATATCTATCTTTTAAGATTTGTACAATAGCCCAACGCTTGTTTAGATTTGTTTTCAACTGCGTCTCCCCACCACTTTGCCAGCGCGTCCTTAACGAGTGAGCAACAAAATTCGTGATCGTAGGAGCCTCTGAATCCAAAATTTTGAGTCGATTCTTGATCGATACGAGTGTTTAAAAAGTCATCGAGTAATGTGAATTGACAATTAATGTAAACAGTAATTTTGTTACTCACTCGTTATATACTCCTAATAAAATAGCTATTAATAAAATAAGCTAAGAAAAATGTCTTCTCAACCTTGGTGTATAATTAGTATTGTTTACTTACTTCTGTAAATCATTGTTGCTCATAAACAACTTCGATAAATTGGGTGTCTCTCCAAACCCAAGTAATTTTTTGAGCCGATTCCTCCTCAAATTCAGTTCTTGCAAAGAGGTCAAACCCTGAAAATCACCAACCCCAATGTAACGAATCTGATTTCCAGCTAAATTTAAAACTTTCAATTCTGTTAAGCTGCTCAATCCATTTACATGAGTAATTTGATTTCCATGTAAATCCAAAACTTCCACTTTTTTTAAACTAGTCAATCCTTCGATTCTGCGTAACCTTGTAAAAAATGTGAAATTTTAAAAACATTAACAAATAAGAGATACCTATTCTTTCCTATTAACAACACCCTGAGATTCTCCAATGTACTCAAGCACCCCATTTGTTCTAGCTGATTATCGTAAATATCTAGAAAAACCAGATATGGAAAACTTTGAGTTTTCAACCCATCTAGAGTGCTAATTAAATTATGCTGTAAAGACAGCAATCTCAATCTCATTTCTCCATCAATGACGGGAAATGAAGTGAGGCCTCGCCGATCCAGGCATATTCTATCTGGACTGCTCTCCTTTTCATTCTGAGTGCGATTAATATGGAGGATACCATCGTCATGTGTTTGGAATATAAATGGATCACATGGTATAAGTTTTGTACTATGAACTTTAGAAAGATTAGAAGCGTTTAATGTACTATGAGATCTCTTAATTAATCTTCGGTGATCATTTGATGGTAACGCCGATTCTATAGTCAAAAAAGCATCAGAACGTTCTGCATCGTTTCTGTCGATGCTCTTCACTTGTGACTGCAAACGCAAAGCCTTCTTCTTATCCTATGGAAAAATGGTAAGTATAAATGCAAGTAAATACTTTCAGTTGTATACAGTTGCAGCAATACTACTGCTTGTTGGCATTTATAGTCCATATAGAAATGCATTAGTTTAATTCACAAGAACTACCTAAAGGAAATATTCTTGTCAACTCTAATCACCCTCAGGCAGGATGTCATTTTTGTAAACAAACCACGTTGCCATGGCAAAATTCTGTTTATTTGGATCACGCGAAAATAAAACGGGAATTTAAAATTTGTGCAAATCTATTAAATACAACATAATACAAAATTTAATAACCAACAAATATTAAATTAAATATCATCACTGGTAACTTTGTCCATATTCTTATCCTCTGAACTATCATCTTCCATTTTTGAAATTGTACTCTCACTGTCATTTCTGTTTTCATTTATATCAGCATCAGGCAGATCAATTTCTAGTTTTCCTTCAGGACTGGGCTCGTCGTCGTCGATGTCCACTTGCACATCTTCATTCTTCACACTGGCATCCATGCTGGATTCTTCAAACAACACTGATGGTAGTGTTTTCATTTCTTCTGGATTGGATTTGTAATCCATTAACTCTGTTTTAACACCATCTGGTACATGATCCATTAGGAGATTTTCAGGAGATTCTAGTGAGTCTTCATAATCAGATTCAGAATTTTTCTAAAACACAACAACAATAAATATTAAGTGCTCTTTCACTTTCTTAACAAGATGTGAATATTATTTTTTCCCTGTGGACACAACTTCATTGTAAAAAAAGTAAAAAAAAATTATGAAAACAGGGTAATGTAATCTATTTAAAATGTATTTTTTTTCCATTTTCGTACCGCAGATGAGGTATCCACAGCCTACATTTCTAAACAGTAGTGAAAAAAAGAATATTACATGGTCAATACTTACTCTTATTTGGCAATAAGACTTAATTGGGGGAATATTCATATGTAAATTACAACAAGCATCCTCAAAGATAGCTTCCACAGGAGACTGACATTCAACATCTGCTTTCATTGTACCACAGGCACGAAATAAGACCTGATTATGATCCTGCAAAACACTTTTTGGAGCTATGTTAATGGAATATTGACCACCTACCTCTAGGATATGTTTTCTGCAGTGTCTGGCTAATGGAAGTGTTCTTTCACCACATTTTACCCCACCTTCAGTGAACATACATTTTGAATAACTTGGGGGCTTAGAGTACACTCCATCAGTAATCTGAAATTATTGTTTTGAATATTTAGTACAAAATGGGCTATTCAGCTAAGATATGTTAAAAGTTCCATCAACCTAATATACTAGGACTAGTTTTTGTCAAAGGCAAAATGCTTGCTCTCGTTTTAGCATATCCCAATTAATTCCCGTCTATTCTCATTGTTTTATTTATGTTATATTATAATTTCCCAACTGATTTCATTATTTCACAATTTCGTTATTTCTTCATCTCATAATATCTCACATTTTGCTGATACATTATTTCATAATTTTATTTGTCTCCTTATTTCACTTTTAAATTTTTTTTATTTTTCAATTTTCCTCTGATTGTTGTTTTGCTATTTCGTTTTTAACAATATTTCATAAACACATTGTTATTTTTTCTGTAGTTTCTCTATTGTTTTACTTCCTAACGCGTTTCGTTATTTTTCAATTTCATGAGACATTTCACAGTATTTTATTTTGTTATTTCCTTATTTTACAAGCTTATACTGGCCAGAGTTGTCTACACTGGCAACAGCTGATTCACGTAACATTCCGCGCCTGAATACATGTCGCATCTGGTTTGCATACATAATGTATATAGGGTTGTTATAATCAATGTCAGTCTTGACATTTTAGCTAAATCACCTTGTACATAAACGCATAACGTTTTTATATTTCGTAAATTCGTTTCTACATAATTTTATAAGTCACTATTTTTATATCGTTATTTAGTTACTTCGGTTTTGTTATGCCAACCAGTACATAATTCCCCTGATTTTAAAAATTCGAATTTTTGTGTAAGAATAGTGCGAAGTAGAAAAATGAAGAATGCATGAAGAATCCAATAAAAAAAACAATCATAAAAGTTTAGCGGCAGTCACCCGATTCCGAGTTTATTATATCCTACGCGCTCCAGGCACTGTACTATATGTACTATATTGAAGCAGATGTGGCGTCTAACTCTAAATTCAAAATTTAAATTGATGGTTTGTGTTAATTCTTGAAATCTGATTTACATTATATAAATATTAGTACGTCCCGTTTTTTTTTTTTTCACATACTGTACCTACTTAATCTTAACGATATTTTTGAAATCATTTTGCCTTTTTTAATTGTATTATAAATATGCACCTATTAGAGCTTAAATTTATTAGAGTATCCAAAAGGGCTTCACAAAACTTTATTTACCCACTTCAAATTTGGGTCTTGTCCACTGCATCACTTGATATAAATTTAACCCATTTTGAAAACTTTCTTTTAAATGTTACTACATGTATATCTCTACGTTTTTGATACAGGGTCTTCATAAATGATTCATACATCCAAAATTTTGTTTTCCAAGGACAACATGATCTATGAATCATTAATTTATGAAAACCCAATATATAGTAGGTTGTTCCAAACTTGTATATCTAAGCCAACTAGAATGGTATAATGAATACTTTAGCCCTTGAATCATGTAGCCTTTTGTTGAGTATGGCTTCTGTCCCATGGGTTTTATGGTACTTGTTCAAGGCCTTCAGTTTCTTATACAAACGTTGTTCTTTGGGATTTTCACGAATTTGGTTGTAAATATTGCCTGAAAAATTATACATAATTACTTATTTAAATGGTAAGTATAATAAACATACAGCAGGTTTCTTTTTCCCTCTTCAAGTTGTGAACATACTTCCTCTTACACTCTTTAAAAACATGTTGAAGGTGTCTATATTGCTCAATATATAAGGACTGCAACTTGATCAACTTTTCTCTTGTGATAGAAGTTATTTCTTCAGCAGTATACACATTTGCATGCCTACAAAAACCAAATTAAGTGATAGTTGTGTTTTATCTTGATATATTACTTTAGGACATCCTCCTGGTCAGAATCCACACTTTCATTATCTGAGCTGTCGTTTTGAGCATCATGCCAAACTGTGGCAAATGTTGATGCCTCAACATCACTATCAGATTCACTACAGAAGTCCAAAATGCCATTACATGAAGAACTATACAAAGTAGCTGCATCAAGATCACCTAAAATTGTAAATTTACAAACAATTTTATGGTGCGAACCATATATGTATAAACTTACAAAAAGGATCCAAGCTTTTTGTTGCCCTTAACTCCACAGGGTCATCAACTGGCAATCTTTCTGAGTCATCAGTGCTTCCAGACACACTTCTAATTCTTGGTTTCTTTAAGTAATGTCCTAAAGAATGTAGAAGAACTTCAGCAGTCTGTGGGGGCGGAAACCTGGCATTTTGTCTATTTTTTGCCAGTGTGGCCCTAACTGCATGTTCGTTACAATATCCACTATCTTTTTTCTCAGTTTTTGGAGCTGCTAGCTGGCAGCGTTTCCCATTATTGGCGTAAATGTACGAACACTGTTTGAACGGGGCACTTTTATCTTGTAGAATATGTTTAAGACAATAGTTAAAACCATCAAGTGTTAATTGGGTGCATTCATAAGGTTTGTAATTACACTGCTTTTTATTTTTCAATTCAATCTCCAACTCGGCTTTCAGCGCTGATAAATCTTTATTTCCATTGAATGATGCGCCAGGTACCATTTTAACTTGTTTTTCTGAGAGCTGCATTCTGAAAAGTATACAAACAATAAAATGCGCATCAAGTTTGTATGTTTTGAAGGTTATGTCATGTTCGCGGGTAAATTTGAAGAAAAGCGACCAATCAGGTGTTTAGCGGAAACTGTCACCCGACATGTTTAATCAAAGTGATGTTTATTGTTGACTAGTGTAGTGTTAGTTTAGTGAATTTGAACTTCTTGAAATTAAAAAGACCATTAAAATTTAAGAACAGTTTAGTGGAGTGCAAAAAAAGCTTATGGATAGTTGTTTAAAATAATATTTGGTGTGTGAAAGTGAGATGCTTACTTACCGCGGTTGGTCGGCCATCACTGTGTGAAATAACATCAAATTCCAACAACTTTGTGTATGTATATTTTTATTTGCTAAAAAACTACCTCCTTCGCGTGAAGAACTTCATGAAACCGTTAAGTAAACTTTAAGTAATAATTCGTGATAAACTCGAAATCAGTAACCGGAGGTTTGCCCGTGGAAAGACGACCGTTTTGCACCAGTGCTACTTCTAGGAAAACCCACATCGTAGTGACGCAACGGAAACCCTTCAGCTCGATATTTTCGAGAAAAGTGTAGTTTATGTGGTTAAAATTCGTGAAAATGCACTCGGAAAGGCCTTAATTACATAGCAAATGACCTGGAATAGCCCCTTTTCGAGCCGTAGCGACAATTGCCTTGCTCTGTTCGCGGGTCGTGTAGAGTGCAGTAAATGGCTAATAACACAGATAGATGGTATTTCACGAAAGAGCAATTGGATGCTACGCCCTCGAGGCAATGTGGTTACGACAACTACAAAGAACTGTCCTACAGACAGCAGACAGCCAACTTCATCCAGGATATGGGACAGAGGCTCAAAGTGTATCCTTCGCTAATGTTTAAAGAATTGGCCCCTTTTTCAGCCCAGACTGCAGCCTGTAGCCCCACAACCCTTGTTTTAGGTCATTGTGGAGCTATTGCGCCATGTTTCGTAAGTGACGTAGATAGCCCCCTCTACTGCGCATAATTGACGTTTCACGCAGATATGATAAAACAAGGTTCGTGCGACACGTGTTTTTAAACAGCACGGTTTCAGTTTTTATTATTACGTGTTGTTTATGCTTTCCAGGGTTCTCTCATCTAATTCTTTTTCAGAAAATTAATAATGATTTAATTCTTCACGTTTGTTGTAGGTCGTCGTTTTCATTCATTTTTTCTTTTAATATTCTCTTTAAAGATCTGTAGACTTTTTGTTATACTTCACTAGTTGATTTGCGATTTGTATGATATGTTAATTGTAATATTTCATCAAGATAAAAATAAAATTCATTTTTTATTGGAAACCACGTTTATCTTCCTTGCAGCTTTGTTTTAATCAATGTTATTCTTCAACTTCCTTTTAGTTTTTTAATATTATTTCGTAATTGATTTATTAGTTACATTTGTTACGACATATACATCTTGAGTAAAATGCACAGATCTTGTAAGTGAAGTGAATAACTACAAAATTTACACCCATGTTTATAAATTACATCTTCAGCACTTGTAAGTGACGAACTGCACATTGAGAATGTTGTGTAAGCTTCCACAAACACCCAACACGTGACCACTGTCTTTGACAAAGTTACATGTTCAGTACAAGTAATAAAATAAATGCAAGAAGTAAGCTTCTCTCAGTTTTTGAAGTCTCACATTTTAGTAGATGATTAAGTTTGTTTTAGTATAGACATTACAAGTTATAACCATTAGTTAAGTTGAGAAGCCTTGGGGGAGGAGGGGGGCTAAAACTTCGAAGGTAACCACTCTGATATGAGAATGAGCTCTCCATGTCTTTGTAGCCACTCCCAGTTGGGTAAAGGGCGTACTAATAATATACATAGTTAGAGTAAGTCTTTACTATACAGTGTAGAAACGAAATGTTACCACGATTTTTAGAATCAATTTAGTATTTTTTCTACGTTCGTGCAAAAAACAGGTCAGTTTTTGCACTAAGTAACAGTAGTGTGGATATATTCTCCAGAATGAGGTCTGGGACGATCGTAGAAAAAAATATTGTATACAACACGTATAAAAAATGGTATGGCACTTGACAACTCGGAATTCAGCATCTTAGGACACTTTTTTACACTTATTGCATAAATAGCTATTTGCATTGAAGTACTCACATAATGTGTACTCGCATAATTTACCTTGCACTTTCTGAATCAGATGTGAGACACACTGATTAAAAGACAATGGTGTAGAACGGATTTTCAGGCAGCAATTTTACATGTAAAAACAAAGATTGGTAATATAGGCTCCCCTAATAAGTTTAAAGCAAAACTTTAAAGATGAAAGTTGTAGGGTACTGAAAATCCTACCTAAAACCATTTTTGGTTCCTCTATAACAGCTTTTGGTAGAGCAGTAAAAACAAGAAAAATAAAGATTTTTATGAAATAGCATTATCTATGGAAATTTTGACACGTCACTGTCAATTAATTTTAAAATAATTAAATATGTTTGTTATGTACTAAGATCGTGCTTAACAAATTCCGCCTGTTGAAATTTTTCCCAGAGTAATTTTAATAAAATCATAAAAAAACACATTTTCAAAGCCAATGCTAAATAATTATGGATTTAGGTACTAGGTACTAAAATTAGAAGAGCCAATGTTCTCAAATATTTATTTTTGTATCTAAAATTCTTGTCTCAAAATCCATTTCTTAAGTTTCTCATATTTAAGCCTCTGATAACAGATACAATAAAATCTTAATTATTGCTTCATGTTTTAAAATCAATGTTATTAAAATCTGACTGAATTACCCCTACATATTAATTTTAATATGATTTTTGTTACATGTACCATAAAGAACCATGAAGATTGGTTCAACTGATAAAAAACCAAGATATTTAATTCCTTGTACATTTTTTATACCGGAATCATTCATACATCCAGTATGCTTTGAACGTCAACATTCTACATCTAACTGCACGTAAATTTTGTTTTCCACAGGCAACATGATGTATGAATCATTTATAAAGACCCGATATAAGTACGGCCAAAATTGATAATAATTATCCTCTATAAAATATGGCACTTACCCATAGCCCAGTATAAAAATATTGAAGACGTAATTTAATTTCTCTTCTGAGGATTCTATTTAAACCGTTTTTGTGCAAACACTTTCATGCTACTGTAAATGTATGTATAATGCATGTAAATAATACTTCCGTATTTGCAATTTTCACGGTAGATTACAAAATTATTTTGCTTTGAATATCTTATCGAAAATTATATTTAAGATATGCTTAATTCCACGGAAGATTGCATTTGAGCCACTTAGGATTTAAGTTTAATTTTTTTTTTGTTATTCTCTATATCCGAATTTGGCCATTGCTCCAAATTTTTGTCCCCAAGACATTGTAACCACGGCATTTACCCACAAAGCGAAATAAGATATCACATGACGTTTTTTTATAATGTTCTTTATTTGGCCGCATCGCATTGTGGATATTGAGCTTTTCTGTAAAAAAAATCATTTTACTGCATAGTCCTTGGAAGACCAGTGTTTGTTTTAAGGCATGTACTTTTATTTCTGTTTGATATACCGAGATTATTTGAAAACAAAATTAGTCAAAGTTGGTCATGAAAATTGTTTATGAAATGTCAAATTTAATTCAAGTTGACCGCTTTGTAATTAGCTAATCCTGCATGACGTCAATTTTCGATCTCTTTGTTATAAGTACCTAAAATACAGTTTTTGCGGACGAATCGTTGCTGCTCGGCTTCGGCTCATCCGGAATAGCAGATGAGTCCGCGAAAAATTTTTAGGTACGTGAAACAAACAATATTTTTTTGTTATAGCTCCCCAAATTTTTAAATACAAGAATATTTCATTCTGATTTTAGGAACCGATTTTTTTTTCCGACTTTTCGCGTATTCCCCAAATTGGGGCTGTTTTTTCAAGCCCCTCGTAGTGTCAGGACTGGAATTGGGCCTTCCGTTCTCTTCTGCAATGAGTTTAAAGTTTGACATTGAGTCACACTGACGTTTAATTTTTTGAATTTTTTCTAATATACTGGTGCGCTCATGCTCATCCAAGCTACTATGTTAAAAAATTATAATGGTAAAAACCCCATTTCTAGGAAACTTTTCGAAAAAAAAATTGGCACCCTCAGAAAACGCTCCTTTTTCTAGGAAAATTGTTTTCGCTCAAATTGATCGGTAAATAGCTATTTAATCTATTTAATTAAAAATAATCCGCAGAAGGTTGCTATGACAACTTTTAGGGACTAGGCTGTAAATGTATCATTTTACGGACTCAAATAAATCCTTAGGACTTTTTAAAGACGGTGCCTCATAGTTTTGCTGTTTGTGATTTTCTGTGATACATCATCAGATGCGAGTTAAATATAGGGTTCACTGCAAAATTGTAATAGTTTTTGTGCGATAGTCAGTTACGAAATTAATCAAAAAGAATTACTGGTTTGAAACCACAGGATCAATATGAGGATCTTTTTCTCATAGTTTATTGTATTAAATTGAAATGTAGCAGAATATACTTTTTTTGGCAGAATATTCGTGAAATTGTTTATGTAATTATTAATACAAGAATGGACAGAAAAATATGATTTATAGGATTTAAGCTGCTAGCAGTGAAAAAAATAATATATAAACCACGGTAGAGAAGCTTTTTCTCAGCTTCGCAACTTAATTCAACTAATTAATACTGCTCAGCTAAAAAAAAAACGCCTTCTCTACCTTGGTATATAATATAGCATTATTCATTTTTTGATTTACTTTGAAAGTGGTTAAATAAGTGTATCTGGGACGGGTTTTTATAAATAATACACACATCAAGTACAAAAATCTTGTTATCCACAGACAACTTGAAATATAAATAAACAGTTTAGTTACATACTAAAAGTAATTGTAAAAAAGTATTTGTGACTGGTAATGAAATATGTACCTAAAACTCTGATTTTTGTCCCCTCTTTGGATAAAACAGTGTGCTGAGTTCACTTTCATGTAAAAAACTGTATACCACAAGTACATATATCGGTTGCCCTTGGAAAAAAGATTACATATGATTAATTGGACAATTTTGACGTTCAAAGCATACTGGATGTTATCAGTCATAAAAAACCTGTATGTGTGGGTTTGTATCGGGTCTTTATAAATGATTCATGTACAAAAGATACTGGATGTATGATTTGAATAATCAACGACATTATTTTAGGTCTGTCTGTCTGAATTCGTACACTTGTGATTGACTATAATAGGAAATTATGTAATTTTCACAGATTAGATCGGTAATAAAAAATGCAATAAGTAGCTCTTAACGGTTGCAGTCTGGTGTTTATTGCTAATTTGTGCCATTCTCCTGTCAACATTTTTAGAATATTTCCTTAACACAGCTCAGATCACAATTATGTATCAACACGGCCATCGTATACATGCATCGGTTCTACGTGTTTCACTCCTTCACAAATTTTCCGTGGCACCAGATGGCGGCGGCGGCGTTGTTTCTAGCCGCCAAGGTTGAGGAGCAACCTAGGAAATTAGAATATGTTATTAGAGTCGCAAATATGTGCAGAAATAGCAGAGATACCAACATTGACGTAAATTCCGAAAGGTGATATTCAAGAAGGTGTGAAGCAACAGGGTTACCATGCATTTTCTTACAGATATATAGCCCAATCACAAGATTTGGTGTTCAACGAAACCGTATTACTGCAAACTCTGGGTTTTGATGTTGCAATTGACCATCCACATACTCACGTCGTAAGATGTTGTCACCTCGTTCGAGCCAGTAAGGATCTAGCACAGAGTTCATATTTTTTGGCCAGCAACAGGTGAGAAATCTGCGATTTTTTGTTGTTGTTTACTGATAGTGTTTTTTATAGCTTGCATCTTACCACAATGTGCCTCCAATATAAACCGACTGTAGTAGCTTGCTTTTGCATACACTTGGCTTGTAAATGGTCAAGTTGGGAAATACCGTTGTCGACGGAGAGGAAAGAGTGGTTTCTATACGTAGATCCCACGGTGACTGCGGAATTGCTGCAGCAACTCACTTCAGAATTTCTTAGTATATTCGAAAGTTGTCCCTCCAGACTTAAGGAAAAAATAATGTCCATTGGTGATAACGGAATGCATAACTGCTCAACGACTATTTCCAATTCACCATTTGTAAGTATTATGATAAGGTGGGAATTTGCTCATTGCGTCCGACCTGATTCTAGGACACAGACCCAAAAAAAGTGCCCAGTTCTGATCAAAAGGAACAGCATCTGCACCGTTCTCATGATAACAAAGCAGGTGAGCATTGGAATTTGATAATATTTTAAAATGAGATTTAAAATAGATCCGAAAATTGAAAATTGTTAAAAAAAAGTTCTGACACTGAAAATGGACTGAGTTTAGAAAACATGAAACGAGTTCGACCTGTCAAAAATATTTTTTTCCAATTTCAAAATTGGAATTTCAAAAATTATTTGTAACATAGTATTTTTTCTACTCCGGCTGGTCTACTCGTCGAAGCTAGTTGTTGTTTTTTTTATTATTATTATTTATCTAGTGACAAACGTTTGTCAAAAATGACAACGAAAAATCACTTTTTTGGATATTTTATTCGATTATTCCGTTTAAAATGACGAAAATTGAGGTGCCTCAAGATATTCTTGATGAAGCTGATCGCGTGAAGAAGAATTTGATGCCACAGAAATCTCGGGAACAATATGAGAAGGAATACCAGTTGTTCCGTGAGTGGATACAAAGTTTTACTTGAATTGTTACTATAGAAATAATGGACGTATAATTTTAAAGTACTAGGACTTCCCACTTTTGTTAACGGGTGATTTTTTCAAAATTTGACGTCCAAGTTTGCCATGAATGTTATAACAAATAATAATCAAAATGTGCTCTATCGACTTCAAGGCATTGAACAACAACAAATTAGCCCTATAATTCCGGGTCTTGAAATAGCCGCTCATCCTCATACCTTTTCGGGGTGCAGTCGCACCTCTTCGATAAAATTGGGTTTTGTGAACTCCACATCCGCATATTTTGTGAATTCACATAATCGTCTAAACAAAACCAGGCAAAAAATTGTGGCCCGTTCACAACAAATTCATAGTCACCGCCAACAAAAAAAAAAAAAACACCCGTTATAATAAATAATCTGAAAATGTATATAAATTAAGACTATCTGAACATAATTAAAAAACAAATTGTTATTTTAGAAAAAAAATACCTTTGGCGGAAAACAACAACTTCAACTATTATTAAAAGCAAAAATAGATCATTTAAAATACACTATTTTATTAAGTGAAAATTTTCAAAGCAATCTGGATGCAGATGTACCGAAAAGGGAATAAGTAGTAAAAAAGTTATCAAAGAAAACTTTTTTGCTGTTGTGGATTTTCGAACACTTCCAAAAGAGTTTCAAAACCACTCTTGTTTCTAATGCTGTAACCTGCTTGCTTTGTTCTTCTTTTTTTCCACCATATGGAATAAATCTAAATAAGTATCCAGTATTAAATCGGAGTCACCACAGTTTGAACCCAAATCTCACGAATAAATCAGTACCTCAGAAGCATATGGATCCAAGTTCACTTTTTATCAAAACTGAGTTAAATATGCCAATCTATTTTATTAAATACATTATTATGTTATCTAAAAAATCGAGTGTGTATAAATTGACAATAACAATCCGTGACTTTTTTTAAAGAACCAAATCCGTATTGTCCTAGAAGCATAATACAATAATAAATACAAACTAATTGTTTATTGGAAATTTCCTATTATGCACATGGATCCATATGCTTCTAAGGTACAGTTACGGCCACGGAATTTTGGCCGTCACTTATCATTTATTGTCATAAGATGTAAGGCGACCCTTAGGTATTCGTAACCTAACTTTCTACTATATTTCAAAGACTTGTCATTTTGACACTGACTCACTCGCATGAAAAGACTAACAGTGACAAATTTTTAGATTTCAATTTCAAAAAGTCAATCATAATGACAATAAAGCATGGACTACATCCATTTTCTTTTAATTGACATTAAAGTGACGGCTAAAATTCCATGGCCGTGACTGTACTGAAATATTTTGTATGAGTGAGTCCAAATTACTGGTTTTTATGTTGAAAACACTGAACTAATATTACTCACAATTAGAAATTAGTTTATAAAATTGCGCGCGGGCTGTCAAAATTTGGCAAATGCACAAAATAAAAATATAGACCGAATTTCTGACTTGTTCTACACCTCATGCTGTGAAGAGAAAGATTTAAAATATTGTTTACAAAATAAAAAAATTATCAATTTGAATAGTTGCGGTAATGGGTTAAAATTAATCTGAATTACCTAGGGTGGATTAAAAGAAGATAATACTATACTATTTTGTACACAAGCTAAATCACAAAAACCTGACAATTCAAATGAAGAATAAAACTTTTTGGTAAATCCGCACGTAAAATATTAGTAGTCCTTGTCTCCCTAAGGAGAAAATATGTCGCATCTTCTCCCTAGGTAGTTTATATTATGTACCTATCAGTACTGCATTGAAAGTGTCAGAACATAATGGCAACTATAGTGAGATTCATTACATAGTGCCCACGCTCTAGTGTAAATTTTGAAAATTTCGTACGTGTGAATCAGGATTTTTATAAAGGACAGTCGTAGTGGGGGCAATCTGGTTGCAAAATTATTTGTGAAGATAGTCACGAAGTTTTGTAGGTTAAGAAGCTGCCAGAGCAACTGAATTAGATTTTTTTTTAGCTGTAACGCGTGGTAAAGACTTTCAATTAAACCACCTTTAGAAACTAAAAGGGATACTGCCAACACAACTTTTTATTCAGTGAGCGCTAAGAAATGAATCCAATAGTAGATACATAAATATTCCCGCAATGTATTTAATTTGACAGCTGTCAAACCTAACTCAAAATTTGATGGTAATTCGTGCTTTTTCACATTTTGCGTGAACGAATACAAAAAAATGGTTCAATACTCGTGCGCCATCACTTTTCAGGGGCTCGCCACTTGCTTAAAAAATTAGCTCTTACCTCTGAAAAGTGTCTTGACAGCGCACTTGTATCGAAATACATATACTTAATTTCAAATGAATTGGCATCGCAGCAGGCGGTGTTTGTGTAAACTGAGCTTTATCTTATGTCAAAAAAGTTACTAAAATATGTGAGACTAGCATTAGATTATTTGGAGGTTATGTTATGAAACAACTCAAAATCCTTTTATGAATCAGACATATCTGAGTTTGTATTAATTATAAATGGTGGACAGCGTCTCGTATACCCATATATTTTTCAAAATCATTGGTAATTTCCTTCTCAATATGTCGTTAACCCATTTTTCTTATGTAGTTTTTAAGTGCTTCACGCCAAATTTGCAGAACTCTGTCTTTCATTCCCAGTTTTGCTTGAATTCTCTGATTGTAGTATGTCTTACAAAAACCCCAAGCCAATTATTTATTTTTCTGTTTATTTGTAATTTCATTTATAAATATAAATTGACAGCTTTTCTTCAACTTCTTTACTTTGATTCCAGTGACTGTCCCTCAAGTTTTTTTGAAAGTATTCTCCTAGCAGTTCAAACAGATTCATTCAGGATGTTTGTTAGTATTCTCTGTAATTTGTTGCTTAAAAATTTACTTAGAGATATTTGATGTATTATGAGCGATGTCATGCTGCCAACATAAAATTGAATTTCCAGCGCCTGCCGCGATGCCAATTCATTTGAGATATAGTATATACTGTTTCAATATTGTCGACCCAAACTTTGAACGGTTGTTTGGACAGCGAAATTGGTTCTCTAGACAATTTAGATGAAGTGTCAATAATGCGAATGACTTTTGACGGCATGATCTGACCTGACAAGTCTGATTCACACTGGTAAAAACAAAATTTGGAAGTGTCTTCACAATATTGCGATATTTTAACGAAACTAAATGCTGTTAAACTTTGTTAAAATTGTCACGGGGTTGGGAGGGGAAATGATGCACGACCAACTTATTTATGAACGTCCTAAACTGGTTCTGAAATAAAAATTCTACTCTTGATCGACTCTTCGGCGAAGATGTAAAGGAATGGTGACAGGACCGTATTCGAAAAATGTAGATTGAGTTGAACACTTCCTTCAGTACGTGTAACAAATTAGTATTTACTGTTCAACTTTAGAATACATTAAAAATGCAAGCCTTAGAAAAACATATGCTGGACCAAATATTAAAAACAAATTCCTCACTTTAGCTAGTAATAATTCATAACAAAATATTAAATACATGCGTGCCGGGACGGAAACCGCGTCTTGCAATCGAGTCGACCAGTTGCAACAAGACAATCAAAACCGGTTAGAATCCATATGACTTACTTGTCCCGCAATGTCTCGATTCCGACAAAAAACTGGACAAAAAATTCGTGACAATTTAAGGTTGAGGCTACTATACCTACTCCTAAATAACTTATAGTTCATTATGATCCTTAGAGATCTTCTCATAGAAGTTAGTATCGAATTTTATCTGTCCCCTTTTTTCATGGATTCCTAGAATTCAATTTGTCTACATATTCTAGTTTCGTTTACTTTTGTGTTCACAGGCTCCGAAAACGATCCCCACAAACACCGTTCTTCCAGACCTCATGACTCGTCAGCTAGTAGTAGTAGTCAACAGCAAAAGGAGCGCGAATATCGTGAAAAGAAAGAGCGAGAAAAGTTGGCTCAACAGCACGGACTGAAAGCCTTACCCCCTGGTGTGAAACAGGCGGTACCTCATGGTCACCATCGCCCTCCTGTAGATCCCAAACTAAAGCAACCTCATTCAAGGCCACCATCGTCATCTCACCCCCCGCCGAATCGCACGGAACCTCGGGACATACTCAGAGAAGCCGCCCGAGACTCGCCATTCGGCATCGCCACCAAAGACTATAATGCTTCACGCGAGCATCCAAATAAAAGTGATAAAGACATTCAAAAATCTCAACGTGATTATCTCCTAAAACCGAACGTGGTCGCAGAGACAAACAATTACGGGACGAACTATAATGGTGATAAACAGAATCGGCCGCCTTCGTCGCGTACGATTGATCCGAATAAGGTGCCGATTAAACACGAACAAGTGCGGAGACACGAAGACAAAACATTCGTAAAACCGGACAATGACGTGAAAAGACCGCATAGTGTTCCAGGACATGATAGGAATAGTGTTTATTTAAATAAATCGATGAACTCTACCTCGCAAAAAGTCAAATCGCCTTTCACAGACACATCTAAATCCGTCCCGAAGCCGAATGCTGGTCAGCAACTGCCGCCTCCACCCAAGCAGCACCACCACAACGGCACCAGTGCAACGTATAGCGCGCCGCCAAAGGAGGAGCCGCAGTTAAAGGAAGAAGTGCAGATTAAAGAAGAACTACCTAATCCTGTAAAGAAACCTAGTCTTTTCTCACCTGAAAAAAGCCCCGAAAAACCGGAAAAACTGTCGCCATCTCGCTTAAAAACGATAGATTCTTCATACTTCCCTCCGCTGTCGCCTTTAGAATCTCCAACAAACAATTCGGTTGGCAAAAGAGCTAGAAATTACTCGACTGGCTCAGAACCGGAGTTGCGACCAGTCATGAAGAAGATAGACCAAGTTGAAGGTTTCGAAAATCTGATGAGGGACTCGACCATAGGTATCAATAAGTTACATCAAATTCCTGATATAATCACTCCTATAACTGATGTAAAACCAGAAGATCCTCCTCTTAGCTTTTCTAAAGATATGAAACCTCCAGACATCATCCCACCTTTGTGTTCTGATAACATATCCACTCAACCCATAGTTAACGGTATAGAAACCAATCCTATGCTAATAAGCAATCTCCTAAAAGAAACACCGTCGGTCCCTCATTTACCTGTTGTTTCGACTTCGGCCCCCAAAACCGAACTTCCGGTTGAACTTAAAGAAAAAGAACATCATCACAAAAGTAAAAAGAAAAACAAAGAGAAACACAAACACAAAGATAAGGATAAGAATCGGGAAGACAAAGAGAAGAAGAAGAAACACAAAGACAAAGACAGAGAAAAGCATAAACACAAAGAAAAACACGAGTCGACCGCCGAACCAGCTGAGCCAATCAAAATCAAGATCCAGAAAGACAAAATCCAACCAGTCGCGAATCCTTTGAAAATCAAGATACCTATACCAAAAGACGTTAAGACTGATTCCCAACCTGGAGGGGAGAGCACAGCACCGAACGTAGCACCAATCGCTTTGAAAATCAAGATACCAAGGGATGTAATAAACAACTGCAGCGAAGTAGAAAAAAGCCGGAAAAGGGAGAGGGATCGCACTAGTCCAGTTGATGCTCCTCCAGTTAAGGTGTCCAGGAGTAGCACTCACAAGGAGTTGAAACAAAACGGAAGACATTCTTATAATAAGGTAAGCAACTATAGTAAAAGTAGCGCCCCGCCTCCGACGACATACAGCGTACCACCGCCGCAAACCGTACCACCGCAATTCCCAACAAACATGTATTACTATCCGTCTCAGATGGGGGTGATGCCGCTCCAAACCCAACCCTTTCTTTTTTCCGACGCGCAGGTGTACAATTATTACAATGGATATGCGTACACGCCAGAGATATATCAACAACCGCCTCCGTTGCCTCCGGGCGGCTCCAATCCTCCTTTGCCCATGGATGCCCCGCCCGCTAATCCACCCCCACCGCCCCCGGAGTGAAATGGTTGTGATGTTGAACTGTGTCATTTGAACTTTAATGCATTGACAGGGATATTCTTAGAAAAGTAACTTTTTTAAATGTAGATTAAGTCATGTTGTTGTCATGGTGTTACCACGTGATTCCTAAAAATGCAAAAACCTTACAAGAATTTATAATAATTTTGTAAATAGTACCTACTTTGATTGTGATTAATATAGGTGTGCAATTTTTTTAAGAATTACATTTTATTCCTACAGAATGTATTGTTTTGTTATTTTTTCTTCTACTAGATATTATTTGTTGAACATGTATCTATGTAGTTTATCTAGTATTTTTAAGCACTTTTTATAGTCTTAACACACTCTTTTATTTATTATATGAACAATAAATCTACATGAATTATTCATTTTGCCTATTTTTTCTATCTTGTAGTGTGTGCATGTTCTTACTTTCGTTTCTTCTTTTTGATGTTGTTGATTCTGTTCTTGTATTCATCACGTAATAGCGGCAATTCAGGTGTTCACTAACCGTCACAAGTGGTGTGGTTACGGAACAAATGAATTGTTCAATCATTTTGCATGGTCATGACTAACCGCTCCTTCAACTAACGTGACCAGCTTATGTGTGAATGCTGGACCTAGCAAGGTCGATTATATGGTTATTTGGTGCTTTGCAGGTGACACAACTGGGTGATGGCGATACGTCCATTCATAGGTTGGCTGAATCTAAGTATATCAACAAGAGTTCAACTTCGTAGTAATTTCGACAAACGTTTAACAATCCTTTGAAAATAATCATGTGTTAAGATCAGCCTAACGATATGTACATAGTAGAAACACTTTTATTTTAGAAAGATGTTTAGATTTTTTATGTTTATATTATGAATGTAATGGCTGATTGCAATACTGTTATCAAGTTACATAACTATTTTGTTAATTACGCTATTAAATTATTTTGTATGACTTCTCTTTTGTTATGAAATAAACAATCAAAAAATTCATTATTGTTTAATTTTATTTTCAAATTAATAAGGGCGGAATCGGCTTCGACGGGTGAATCGCTGAATATTGCAGTCGTGCCATTATTCCCCCGCTTTTGTTAGAAACCAAGTTCGGCCTAATCTTTGTTATATTTAGATAGCGCCAACTAAACTGGTCAACAAGTAACAAATGTACAGCATTTTGGTCATTAGGTGATTCATGTAACACTTTAAACATCATTTTCACTTGAAACAATAACTTTGTGTGACGTGTTTGTGTATGTTCAATGTATTTTTCTTTGGCTTTTTGGTTTTCGTTTGCTTTTGTTTGAAACACGAGTAGGTAAACCTCATCAACTCATTTAAAACTAATGGACTGATATCTTGGAATTTATTCGATTCATGTATACAAGTTGGAAACGAATTTAATATTTTTTAAGGCAAACTGTACATAGTCAAATAATTATTATTCTAAGTATTTATTTTTTCTTGTTAGTATTAGTGTGTAATAATACACGAAAAATACAAATTGTGGAATCTTGTACCTACTACGAAGAAAAACGAGTGTGTTAGGAGCATTATTTTATATTGTATTAATATACGTAGATCTAAAAATATATAAAGCAATGAAAAAAAGAAAAAACTAACTTCCAGAAACTAAATTGGAATGTTCTGATTTATTGGGATTATACAAATAAAAACGTTTTAAAAATATGACGATAGTCAGTTTGTATATTGTTCCGCACGTTTACTGCCCAAAAATTCCACAAACCTGTTCAACTGTTGTACCTAATGTTGAGTTGTATCGATTTTTTATATAAATTTGCAACTTTTATCTAATAGTTGATTTTCAACATTGTTAGTTTTTTACTGATAAGGTGGTGAACGTGTTAATATAAGTAAATAAACACAATTTATCTCGTTATTATTCTTCTCAAAATGCATAACAGGATGAAGCTAATACCTGTTTCAGTGTCAAAAATAAAGTTGTAAAATTTAATGTGCTTTAATGTCTCCCTAGTTCCATTTTCCGTTGATACCTGATTTTAGATTACAAATTGTTCTTCATAAATTATTCATACATCTAGAGTGGGCTTTCAACGTCAAAATTCTCTGTTAAACTATAGTAAATTTTGTTTTCCACGGGCAACATGATGTATGAATCATTTATGAAGACGACATAAACGTAATTAATTCCCTTCCTACAAAACGAGATAGAAAAGCATTACTCCTTTGGGCCTTGGGCATTGGGGGATTCATTTAATGGGTGTGACATTGTGACTAATTAATCGGCCGATCGTTTAGTCGGAATCGAGCACAGTTTTAATTTCTCTCCAGCTAAATACTTAGAAAAACAACTCAAAGTTCGGTTTAATTTCACAGAAGTATGTATTTCTTTTCAGTGAGCCTACATGGAGGTCGGTTATAGCTTTCAACCTTAACCACTTGTAGATAAATATCTTGACAAATTGACATTAATAATAATGGTAGCGAAAACTTCGTATACAGTCACATTTCCACACGTGTGCTCCAGACCCAGTATAAAATACCCACATCAGCGTGCTGACACCACATACGTCGTAGTCGCACATGTGCTCCAGTCAGATGCATCTCTCTGACCTTGGTCACGTGTGGTGGTCGTTGAGGCGGATGTAGGACACAAACTCCTTCTTCAAGCCCGAATTTTGTAATTTTATAAATACAGAGTAATAAAAATTAAAACATTGAGCAGGCTCTGCTCTACTTATCTGACTAAAAATAAGTTTGGTCAAAATGTAAATGCATAACAAGATAAATGGTGCATTTATGCAAAATTAGTCTGATTCTCAAATTAAAAACCGTGTTATCTCTTGCTACTGCGAGTTAAGATACGTGTGACAGTTCATTCGATTTGTAATCACTTCTAGAAAAATGTGCAAAAGTTTCAATATTTAAAAAACTGATTCTTAAAGGAGGAATTTTCCGAAAAAAAAAATTTTCGACTAGGAACTGCAAATAAAAAAATATATTTACCCTATAAAATATTAATTTAAAAATCTGAAAAAATTATGGTATTATCTACACTTGAAAGAAAAAAGTCCCACAGTTAAAAAAATATTTACTAATTTTTAATAAAAGGAGTACAAAAAAATTAACAGAACTGTCTAATGTTATCGGAATTTAAGAAAAAAACATAATTTACATTCTAAGTGGGATAATTATTAAACTAAAGCTCCTAAAATTATTACGCTTCGTGGCGACCTTTTAACAACTTACTATACTTAATGAGATTATCAACTTGCGGTATTTTTAATTCTTATAATCTAGTAATTATTTATGATTTAACATTTAATTTTATAGATCAAAATTTAAAAAAAGGGGTCTAAAAATTTATTTTATCCAAAATCGTGTGTAATAGGCGAATTACTATGCTAATTTGAGGGTGTAATGTTGATCATTACACACTAGTGAGAGAACAACTCGGACTCACGGAGTAGGCCAAATCAACCAAATGCAAAACTATAACAACCATTCCATAGCTCTCTGCTTTTAATGGGAAATAGACCAAAAACACAAAGGATATAATTATTAGGAATGATTTTGGATAAAACTTAATATTACACTCGTGTGGAGTACTATATTAGGCACTTAATTACCTAATATAGTACATTCCACACTCATATAATAAATAACTATTAATAAAAATAGTTGTTGTTACTGTTTTTAGATGGAATAGTATATTCTGTAACAAAGTTACAATGAAAATTCGAGTTATTTTTAGGATTCTTTAATTGTTAATAAGTTTTGCTTAGTAACAAAGTACAATAATTGTTGATCTGCACTTTTGAAACTTATATATTTTTCTAGACGTGATCACGAATCCAAAGAGCTATCACACGTATCTTAACTCGCAGTAGTAAGAATTAACACGGTTTTTAATTTGTGAACCAGACTAATATAATGTATAAACCAGAAGAATGTTGATAAATCCAAGTGGAGTAAATTTAAATTAAAATTCAAATATATTTAAGTCGAACTAGACAAACTTTAATAAGTGTAAAATTACAAATGGAACAAGTTTCGGCAGAACACTACTGCCATCATCAGCCCTAATTTAACAAGAGATTAATGATACAAATAATAAATTACAGAGGGGTTCTTACCTTAAAGAATATTAAAAATTATGACGTTGACGTTATTTTGAATTAAATTTGACGTTTTGAAAGGGTTACATGATTTTTAAACGATTTCGTAAAAACAACATTTTATAAAATGTAAAAATTAAAAATGGATCAAGAGAATCTGGTAAGTTTGTTTGAGTGGCAAAAAATTAAAATAGTGAATTAATAATGGGATTATTGAAGTTATTCTGTTCGTTAAAAATTGCAAAGACCATTCCAACAGAGATAAGTGAATACTTTTCTGTCAATATTTTTTTATAGATCCAAACTTTAATACATACCGATTGAAAGTCATCTAAATTGATATTTCTATACAGGGTGTACGGTTTCGCAAAATGTATAATAACTTATTTTTTTTCAAATGGAACATCCTATATTTCATTATACCACCAAATAGCATTTTTAATAAGCTTTAGAGGTAGACAGGCTTAGGTTTACGTAAAAATTTGATAGACTATATCCTTTACATAACCACAAACGAAAAAATCTAGAGGAGTTAAATCTGGTGATCTGGTCATTTAAATATCTTCTTACATTCCTATAGAAATGTACAGGAGCTCCATCATCCTGTTGTTTCAGATAATCAGTCGTCCGCATCCGGTGGGGATTTTCAGTGGCATAATAGTGCATGTTATGCCTCTTGACATGCCCATTACTCTTATGGTGCGTTTACATCTGATAGTTATATCCGGACATATATGTCAAGTGTCCGACATAAAATCGCTTTGCTTGTTTACATACCGACAGAGATTACAAGAAATTTATGTCATGGATATGTGTATGACAGTCTCCGAAATCGTGAAATTTGCAATAAATGTACGACCCGTTTACATAATTATACATACAAAATATAGATGTGTCATGTGTCCTACAGATCTTTCGTTCTAGAGAAAGTTCATTTTACCGATTTTATCTTGCCACGATGAAAGCGTCAAAACGCAAAATAGCATCAAGTGTAATAAAATTGTTCTAAATAAATGTAGGTATGTCAAAAAAGAAGAAAAAACGTTCTGTGTGGGTTCGAGAGTGGATTTTGAGACGTGAAAAATTGGGTGCCAATAGTCAATTAACACATTTGATCCCGAAAATTTAAAGAGGCGAAATAATACATGGAATCTGGCGAAATGAAGATATTATGCCAACAGATAGGTTGCTACCACTGACCCAACAAGGCAGTAATAACCTTTCAAATAATGCTAAAGAAGTACGAGAAGATTAAATGCAATATTTTGTTAGCAACCAAGGGGAAGTTCCCTGATGGCAGTACAGATTAATGTTGTAAACAGCTAAATTGGAATAAATAAAGAAAATCCTATAGCTGCTTTGCACGTAGAGCCTCCTTGCAGAAATAAAAGCAAATTATAGTCTGGCCTTTTTGATACAAACAATTTATCAGTGGTCTGATCTGATTTTCTGTTTTTTTTTCTTTAAATTCACTGTTAAATTATGAATTTTTCTTTGAATTTCTTCTACATGGTTCTGCAATTTCCGTTAAGCTATTATGGTTCTTCACTATCTTTATACACTTTGCATGTAACGTCCCATAATTCAGGTTTACAGAGGTACATATTAATATTAGTTCATCTATTTGAAGTTTTAACCACTCTTTCTTGTCCCCCATGTTTATGAACACGAACTTTTGCGATTTCTCTCAGGCGAGTTGGAATTTGCAAATAATCAGCGTTTACATCTGGTGGTATAGAAGTGTCGACACATATAGCTGGAAGTTGAAGCATATATTATGTCCGACATAAATTCGACACTGTTCACATTAGTCAGGATTTCTGTCTGACATAAATATCATGCAATAAATCTCAGATGTAAACGCACCTTTAAAGGTCGTCTCATCAGTGAACAAAATTCTGTTTAAAATATTTCTATTCCTTTCCAGAAAATTGTCCATTATTTCGTAGAATTCCACTCTTTTTACAAAATAAGCTTCTTGCAATTCTTCATGGAGTTCAATGTGGTATGGATGAAACCGATGTTTATGATGATGATCACACGGTTTACTGAACATTTCGAAATATCAGGTTGGGCAGCAATTTCTTTTGTACTGGAGTGAAAATTTTCTTCTAAGATTAGTAAAACTTCTAGTTCAGTGTTTTCACCTACTCTTCTACCAATTAATTGTTTTTTTTTTGTTGTAGGCCACATTTCCAGTGTTTTCAAAACGTTTTAAATTTTTGTGGCCAAAAAGCAGTTTCTTTCGGCTTCTCCTAAGGCATTGTACCATATTCATCATTACCTCTTTCGTAAAATTCATTTTGTAAAAAAATCACAAAAGTGAAACTATGTTACAGGATAACTTACTCGCAACAAGAACAAACGGCTCCATGGTAACCAGTCTAAAATGATATCTCCATGGTAACAAGTCCAAGGCGATCTGATCTTAATACACGATTTCATCAATTTGGGAAAGTTTTCTACGTTTTTTGTAAAAATTATCTAAAGTACTAACATTTGCCGAGGCAAACTATATATTGACAGAAAGCTTATTAAAAATACTATTTGGTGGTATAATGGAATATAGGGTGTTCCATTTGAAAAAAAAAAGTTATTATACATTTTGCGAAATCGTACACCCTGTATAGAAATATCAATTTAGATGACTTTCCATCAGTGTGTATTAAAGTTTGGGTCTATAAAAAATTATTGACAGAAAAGTATTCAGTTATATCTCTGTTGGAATGGTCTCTGCATTTTTTTTAAAAAGCACTAATTTTGACCTAAGATTCTTCATAACTCAAGAACCATCCATAATAAACCTGTAATACCTTATATCATTTTTCTCAGCATTAACTGCTCTTTCAATTCACCAAGTAATATACAGGGTATTCCGTTTAAAAAAAAAACATAACTTTGGTATATTACTAATACTAGGACACTGTGTATATGATTTCTAATAATTTTAAATCGTGAAGATATCGTGTGGCTATCGTCCCCCGAAAACCGATTTGATATGTTTCAAAATAAGGGCGTAATTGATGGTCCACACACCTCTGGGATACCCGATATCCTTTGGTGTCGTCTCAGAGAAATGTTCTAAAATACTTAAGAAAAACGGTTTTAAAGTTTCATTTAAAACAGATAACAACTTATCAAGCTTTTTTATTAAAAATAAAGATCCATTGGATTACAAATCGTCATCAGGTGTATACAAATTGAACTGCTCTTCTTGTGAGTCAGACAGATCGCAAAATATCAGACCGTATTAAAGAATATTTCAAGCACATCTTAACAACACAGATCTTGATCCTCCTCCATCAATACTTTCTTCTTTCGCCAATCATATATTAATAACGAAACATAGTTTTTCAACATCAAATTCCAAATTGATTCATAAATGCAATAAAGGCAGGAAATTAGATTTTCTTGAGACTTCGGAAATAAGAAAAGCCTTGATAGTACGGCGGCGGAGAGAGCGAAATCGTTCATATTAAAGTGTAACCCACTACTTTGGTATAACTCAATAAGACATATATAGATTTGTTTTTTTTTAAATTCTGCATTTAGAATGGAAATTGACGACAGTGTGGGTTAGTCACGAGAAAAGTTATTCCAAGAAAACCGTGAAAATTGGCAAAAATTATTCCAATAAAATAAATGCTCATATCTTTGGCTAAATAAAAGGTAAAAATATGCGGTTTGTTTCATTATGAAGCCCAGAATATTTATTTTAAAATGGCTAATTGGAAAATAGCGCGAACTTATGCTTTTCGACCAAATTCTATTATTTAATGCGACGGCGCATGGTTTGTTCATAAATTTTCTATATTCAAGTTGCTATAACTCGTATAGTGTAGTCTTTGTAGTAAAAATTTTCACATCAAAATCTGCAGAATTTTGTTGTCTGTAATTCCCCTCAACTAATAACGTATCCATCTACAATAATAAATTTGCTACAATCGTGTTTCTGGGAAAATGTAACTTGCTCAGGCTACACTCTCGATCACCCGCCTGCGCCCCTTTCCCACCACAAACGCCTATATTATCTGTACGCTATACTACTACCGAGCGCAATGAATTAAACTAAAATTAATTTTTATTTTTAAACAAATACATAAAGTTTTTAAAATTAACAATAATTCTTCTTAGTCCCTTAGTGCATGCAATTGAAATGCATCTTCGGTTGGAGGAATTTCCTTTTAGTGTTTAGTGTTAACTTTAACCTAGCCTTCAGATTCTTTGATTTTCCTTGTTTATATAAAAGCAAAATATGCTTACGTGCCTCTGCTGTTCAAAATAGAGGTTGCTGCAAAATTTGTCAATTAGATGTCATCACCCTTTTTCGAGAAAGTGCTTAGTGCAGATTTTTTACCAATTTTGAATAAAGCTGTTAAAATATGAAACGCTGATAAGCTTCTGCAGAAATCCTCAACTACAACAACAACAAAGTCTTCTTTTATTTGTGGAAACTGAATCATGGCCTATTTAACCGACTTCAAAAAAGGAGGAGGTTATTAATTCGGTTGTATTTTTTTTTTTTTTAGTGTTTCTTACCTCAGAACTCCGTCATTTATGAACCGATTTGTAAAATTCTGCTTTTATTTGAAAGAGTATACTTACAGATTGTCACCATTGTCACCATTTCAGGATATGATAAGGACATCTCATGGAAATCGAGAAAAATCCTCAAATTTTCGCTCCCTTTTATTAACCGACTTCATGTATGTTCACCGATTTCTTCGTCAATTGAGGACCGATTTACAAAACTCTTCTTTTATTTGAAAGGGTATACTCTTGAGGTAGTTCCATTGTCAAAAAGTCAGGGTCTGATGAGGAAATCCCATGGAAATCGAGGGAAATTCTCAAATTTTTCCTTCCTTTTATGTATATGTTCACCGATTTCTTGGTCAATTTTATTGTGGACCTCATTATTGGAGAAGCGTCTTTACTAGGTATATACTTATCGCTTAAAATTTTGTTTCCAGATGCTCTTATCAAGTCCAGATATGGATAAACAGTAAGATTTAACACATTGAACCGTTGAATCCTTTGGAATTTGGCTGGATCAAAGATGGTTCCAATTTAACCCCAAAATTAATAGATTAATGAAACACCTATACCGCATGCGATTAGACAAGCAATAGAATTATTTTGCAACGAGAAGAATTGTTCTTCGAGCAAATGTGCATGTAAGCGTGAGGGCTATGTTTTGTTCTATAGTGTAAATATCAAATGAAGTGTATAAATAAGGATATAGTTAGGGACATAAGTGACGATGAAGAATTATTGTTAATTTTAAAAACTTTATGTATTTGGTTAAAAATAAAAATTAATTTCAGTTTCATTCATTGCGCTCGGTGGTAGTATAGCGTATAGCATAAAATATAGGCGTTTGCGGTGGGAGAGGGGCGCGGGCGGGTGATCGAGAGTGTAGCCTGAGCAAGTTACATTTTCCCAGAAACACGATTGTAGCGAATTTATTATTGTAGATGGATACGTTATTAGTTGAGGTGAATTACAGACAACAAAATTCTGCAGATTTTGATGTGAAAATTTTTACTACAAAGACTACACTATACGAGTTATAGCAACTTGAATATAGAAAATTTATTAATAAACCATGCGCCGTCGCATTAAATAATAGAATTTGGTCGAAAAGCATAAGTTCGCGCAATTTTTCAATTAGCCATTTTAAAGTAAATATTCTGGGCTTCATAATGAAACAAACCGCATATTTTTACCTTTTATTTAGCGAAAGATATGAGCATTTATTTTATTGGAATAATTTTTGCCAATTTTCACGGGTTTCTTGGAATAACTTTTCTCGTGACTAACCCACACTGTCGTCAATTTCCATTCTAAATGCAGAATTTCTTAACGAACAAATCTATATATGTCTCATTGAGTTATACCAAAGTAGTGGGTGGTTTAAGGATGGGGTCCTCGTTGAATAAACCTAACAGCCGCCTGTAGATGGCACTTAAATCGAACTTTTAGTCTATTTAAATTTGTCTCCTCCCCCGGGTACCTGCTAAGCCCCCTGCTAACTACCAAAATTGTAGAAGCCATAAAACCCTCGAACCATGTTAAAAATTGAAGAGTCTGTCCTCGACAAGACTGACCACGTTTCCTCACGGTCGCTCATGAGCAACTTCTAATTCGATGTCGGAACTCGAATCGTAAACGACGTTCGTACCTGGCAGGGTGTTGTTTGTACTCGGTAGCGTAATTTCCACGCTGCAATCTGTTGAGACTCAGTCCTCAGCTTGGGGATTGGTCTTGTCGAATAGACGACACCCCGCACAAATCTCAAGGTACCGAAGGAGCAGACTATGGATATGTGAAGTCTCTTGACACATTATTGCAAATTAATGTATGAATCTTTATATGTATAAAATAATTTTAGGTTTATGATTTAAAAATAAAAACAGGATTATTATCCACGTTTTTCTTATTACATAATAAATATCTTAGTAATGACATGGAAACTTTTTATCAAAATTTTAATCAACAATTTCCTAGTTCCTCAAAATCATCATGCAGATTAAACATTTTGAAATTATAAAATTAATATAGATGTTACGGACAAAACACGAAATGTAGACAATTTGTGTTTGTCTAGACAAATCGCCAATTGACCAAGCTTTTCAGACAAAGCCCAAAGTGGAATACAAATTTCATGCCTTTCGGCATTTGTCCAGACAAAACGCGTTCTGTCTAAGTAGAATTAGACTTATTTTTAACACGTTTATTGTAATACATTAATACAAATAAATAAACGATTTTAAATAAAAATAATTCTACAACAGGTAAATTTTCAGACAACTATGTCACTTAGAATTTCAGAGTAAATTCTAGGTCTTGAAGAATACTGAGATTTTTTTCTGAAATGTTTTAAAAATTCTATAGGGATGCCAAGTATTCTGGAGTTAAAAATATTAAAGCCGCTAAAGAATCCTGAATAGTGAATCCCTGAAAATCGAAGAGCCCTGAAAAGATTTAAAGCATTTTCATATAATAATAATATGCTTTTTACTTGTAAAAGTAGTCAAACAAGATTTCCTAGAACTATCAAGATGACAAAGTTTTAGAAACGATGAAACGCTGCTCCGCTTCGAGTTAAATTTTGTTGCAGATATCAACGATCATGAACTCTTTTCGAAAAGAAGCAAACACAGCACCGCGACGATTTTCGGAAAATAGCGCCGTTGTTGTAAGTGCTATCGAAAAAAAGTTTAAAGAAAATATGTAGAGAACAAAATTGTGGTTGTATAATAACGAGTGAGCAACAAAATTCGTGATCGCAGTTGGCTAAACGTATATCGGTTCTTCTACTTTACTGTTTACAAATTCACATTACTCGATGACTTTTTACACAATCGTATCGATCAAGAATCGACTCCAAATTTTGGATTCAGAGGCTCCTACGATCACGAATTTTGTTCGCTCATCAATGACGTTGGAAAATGAGTTTAGTTTTAAGCGTAAATAAAGAAACAACGCTTTACATACATACCGCTTTACACCATTTTCGCAAAATAAAAATTCTCCAATAAAAAAATCTAAAAATAATTTTAGACTTTCATAGTAAACATTTTTTATCGTTCGACACTGTCAGAATTTTCAAATTTTCGCTTGTGTAAACACTCTCTGTCATGAAATAATGAAAATGACAGATAAACGTCACACAATTTTTAGGGATTTTAAGCAATTTAAAGGCATTCCCGGTGGTGTCGAACGATAAAACGTTGTATTACACTCGTCCCTGTGTAGATTGAACGCTTTATCCCACTCGGGGCTCACAAAAGCACTCGTTTCACTCGTGCTTTTATAAACCCCTTGTGGGATAAAGCGTCCAATTTACACAGGAACTCGTATAATAAACTACTATTATAACATTGATAATAAAACATATTATTAATTATAGTATTTGTACCTGCTCACTACCAAATTTGTAAAAACCGTCAAATCCTGAATGAAAAGACAAACGCCTCTGAACAAATAATCTGTTTTTGTCTGTTCTTATTGTTGTCGGCACATTAAACACATTATGCACGTTTAGTGGGGACGTGCTTGTAAATAGACCTTCCTCATTGCGCCTTTTTATATTCTGCTACTTGTCACCAAAAATTACGTATTCATAATAGCTTCATTCGGAAGGGTAAATATCAGGTAACTAAGTTGACGGTGGTAGCAAACAGAAAAACATAACAAAGCAATCAAATAGGTATACCTGTGACAAATTTACAAATCCATAAGAGATAGTAATATAATAGTATGCAAACAACACATTGTATAATAATCATGAAGATTGTTAACCTCTTCTAAAGGAAGTTGCCTGAATCTCAATAATTTATGCGAACCCCTAATAAAAAGTAGGTACCGATAGATGCAGTAAAGACGATTGGTTGACCCAGTAAAATAAGTTCACACCCACGTCTCTATTGGAACAGCCTCCCGATCCTTATTTTTTAGCTCCATTTTAAGTAAAACCACGGGTCAAAATTTATTTTGGTTTTCGGATTCGGAATCAGCATAACAGCGTTCATAAATTAAGTCTCAATCTCATCAATTTTTTCCAAACTTGACTGGTTTTTAATTGTTTTTTTTTTTTGACAAAACCACTAGCACTAGGATTTTCAAAATAACATAGAGTAAAAAGTGTGTCCTGTTCTTTGTTGTGTCAAAATTTCATTGGAATTGCTTCAGTCGTTTTCCTTACATTGGTTCTCAAAGTTCTTATGGAAGAATACACGGAAGGATCCCACCCTTAACGAATTTGACCCACCGGCCGCCGTACTATGAAACTGGAAAACAGATCTTGTTTAAACGAACAGAATAACTTCAATAATCCCATTATTAATTCACTATTTTATTTTTTTTACCACTCAAACAAACTTACCAGATTCTCTTTGATCCAGTTTTAATTTTTACATTTTATAAAATGTTGTTTTTACGAGATCTTTTAAAAATCATGTAACCCTTTCAAAACGTCAAATTTAATTCAAAATAACGCCAACGTCATAATTTTTAATATTCTTTAAGGTAAGAACCCCTCTGTAATTCATCAATTGTATCATTAATCTTTTGTTAAATTAGGGCTGATGATGGCAGTAGTGTTCTGCCGAAACTTGTTCCATTTGTAATTTTACACTTATTAAAGTTTGTGGAGTTCGACTTAGATATATTTAAATTTTAATATAATATATGTTTAAACTGAGAACTTGTGACTTGGAAACCTGATAAAATGAGACATTCGGAAAGTGGAGACCATCAAGTTGTTTATGAAATTTTTTGTTAGAAACATGGCCCACTGCATTTAAAGCGACAGACATGACTTAAACATTCCAACGCTTGCTTCGATTTTTGTTCAACGGTGGTTATAAATTCGAGAATGGCTCGACGATTTTGATGAAATTTTGTGTGTGTTTGAGTGGGTCCCTGGATGGTTTAGATTCACAATTGGACCCGGTAGGTGGCGCTGCAATCGGGTTCTAGGAATTTTTTCACGATTTTTTTTTAATTTTTCTTTAACATTTTTCGCATATCAGAATATATAACCCCAAATTTTCACCACCCCACCACCCCCAATATTTTTTAAAACTAGCCAATGTTCGGACAGGACAACGGGTCCGCTAGTTAAATGATAATAGCTATAGAGATATTCATCAAAATTCAAGTAAGAAAAATTGTCAACCACAACGAGAAATTTGACAATAATTTGAAAGAGGTTTGGAGAACAGTGTATCGTTATCACATTGAAATCCTTATTGAGTCTATACCGAAAATATGTATTGCATTAGTCTAAGTTAAGGGACTTGATCCAAGATATTAGAAAAAAATGAAGGAAAGCTTCTACAGTTCAATCAGTATCCAGACGTAAAATAAGCATTGTCAATCATTATTTTCCATTTTTATTATTTAAAGGTATGTTGGCATAATAAACATTATAACTATAATTTTTATAGCACCAATTTAATTTTTAATAATAAATAATTTAAAAAAGTACGCATCAACATCATTTAAATTTATTTTTTCGGCCCATAATAATTACAGCACGTTTTGCGAAATTTGATAGCGTAAAATAATCTTGAATTTACAAACCTCGTCGGATGTTAATTTTGTATAATGACATGATCCTTCAGCACATACTATTAAAACCGAATTAACGTTTTGAATGAACGTGCAACTGGAACTAAGAAGCGCGCAAACGGATATTCCATTAATAACTTAATTATTCAATCATAACAAAAATGAAAACAGCCCCCACAAGGTAAGTTTAGACGATTTAGTATACATGGTTGCTTTCTTAGGTCACCTTACTTGAAGGAGCATATTTCACTTCTTGATGGCACGCGTCCCTGTACACGTGCTGTACACGAACAAAGATTGCACCTTCGCGCGACACTGTTCCGCTCGGACTGTTGTAACTAACAATTTGTCACGCTACTCTTCAAACACACCTTAAATCACAAACTGCCTTATGTCTCAGTGTGGTTTTAAACAGCGATATGGAAACATGCAACAATTTCTTTAAAACTTAGTGATTAAAAATGTGTTGGGCTGCGGCGGTAGTTTCTGTTTGTGTTGTGAGTTTTGCCACTTCGGGACTGCTGGTTGAAGGCGCTCTGGGATTCACAGATTTTCAACTTGTTCGGGTATATTCTTTTAATTCTTATTTTTTACGAAAATTCGCTTTGTTTCTGTTTTTTTTTTTTTAACAGTTACGGTAAAATCAGTACGCCTAGCTGTTGTTACGGCGTTTAAATTTGAACAATTCTTTGCGTGACGACCCACATTTAGCCACTGGAACCAAAAACGAAAATGGTTTATGCAAATCTTCTGCATAAATCAGATTAAAAGAAAGTTTTTGTTACACTTGTGATAATTACAATAATTACGTTGATTTAACAGCTTACACGGAATTCATCAATTTCATAATTTATGTTACATTAGGAAACACGAATGGTGTAACAGTGAATTAAATATCAGATTTCTTTAATAATATTTTAACAATTTCTTGTATTTATTATTTAACACTCATAAAATTTTATAAGGTATCCCAATTCTGTAATCAGTAAAACAATTTTATACCGGTGTCCCAGAATGATTTATACAACCAATATTGAGATGTTTTTAGGGAACAAATGTAAACCTAGGTGAAGCTCTGCAATTTTTGAGTGAATACGATAACGAAGCATCCAAAATGTGCTTTAGAGTACATTCTTCCCAATGGATCTATTCCACCAATATGACAGATTACAACAAGCGCCGAATGATCGAAGAACAAACTTTACAAGCAAAATTCGACAAAATTTCGTGGAAACGGGCGATGATTTTTGATTGGACACGTCTTCCTGATCAAATGGTCGGGCGACAACTGAGATTTTTGATAACAAACAGTAGGGCGAGTTTAACTGATGTGAAGTATAATGAGGTTCCAATGAAGTCACATTCAAGTACAAATTATTTAATATTATTTTTGTAGATATATCATCTTATATCGGAAATGAAAGATATTTATAGTCACGTAAGGATATGCCCATTTAACAGCCACGAAACTCTTTATTGCGACTTGGAATTGGAACCCGACGTAATTCGACTGATGGCCAATTCTCGAAATTATCTGGAATTAGCGCATGTTTGGCGGGAATGGCACGACAAAATTGGACCCCCTATGAAGAATAAATTCATGAGATATGTACAAATAGCAAACCAAGCAGCTAGATTAAAGGGTGACTTGGAGTAATATAAGTCCGTTTAGAAATAAATTAGTCACTCCTTTACTGAATGATTAATAGTGACTACCCTTATTTCTAGACTAAATAAAGAAAAGCACACATTTCAATTTGTACTTTCAGGTTTTGTAGATGCCGGTGAGGAGATGCGAAACGTCTACGAAGACGGAGATTTTAAAGAGGAAGTTGCTGAAACGCTGAGGCAACTTCAGCCTTTGTATAGAGAATTATTCACGTACGTCAGAAGGAGACTTCTGCAGTTTTATGGTCCAGATGTTATTAGACCAGAGGGTCCACTTCCAGCACATATTTTAGGTAATCTTTGGGCTCAGGACTGGAGTAAAATTATCGATTTGGTGGCACCCTACCCAGAATATAAGGCCATCGATGTAACTGACGAATTGTTGAGACAAGGATTTACACCACTCAGGTAACCATACTGTTTGGAAAACAAGAATTGTAAAGATACTTTACTAATGAAGTGCATATTTTATTAATTAATCAACAAATCCGGCTCCCATTTGTCGTTGACGTTGAAGGCATGATGTTGATTGCGTTGGTAGGTTCGTTAATAATTATTGTATTCAATTGAGATCAAAATTTGATCTCCAAGGTTCACTTTATTTTGAACTGATTCGTCAATGTATGTTTCGGCGACTGCTGCGGATTTCCATCCACCGTGACGTTTTAGTGATATTATTATCACCACCAGCGTCGAAAGCAGTGTCCAGTGTATAAATTGGGATTCGGAAGCGTCAAGAAAGTGACAATCTCTAATTCCCATGTTTCCAAATTTATTTATTCCTACGTTAGAGGCGGTTACACAATTTTCTGAAGGTTGTACCTCTTACATATTTCGTAACACTTTGCTGTAACGGAGAATTTCCGTGATTTTTTTGGTTTTAGAATCTTTAACTGTGACTAGAACGGTTCACCCAAAATCATTTATATCTCTATATTCCAATTTGTGCAGCTTATTTTTTCTGCAAGCTCCCATAATACCAAAGATATAGGTGATCTTGGATAATACATATTTACTGTCAGGAGCTTCCCCAATAAATTGCTTTATATCTTTTGGATACATACTCCTCATATCTTCTTTTAAATAAGGCATGTAATTTGGGATATCTCATCAAGTCCACTTTATGTTTAATTGATAATGTAGATTTTAAAATTGAGTAAATAAGTTTGTTTTGTTGACTTTCATTATTTGGATAATTCATCGAAATACACAATTAAAACGTTTTCTGAAAAGTTGCTAACCTTCTTTTCCTTTCTCCAATCCATAAATTGGTAAAACTTCATGTTTTCCGGGATTTTGGCAGTAATAAATCATTTGTTGCCATGGGGTGTTCCGTAATTTCAGGTGGTGTTAAATTTTCACTATTGCTTTCATCAAGACATTTTAATTATTCTAATAGAACGAATCAGGAGAAATGTTGTAAAAATATTATCGAACTGTCAGATTGACAATTTTTTTGTTTCTCGGTTGTACATGGCAACCTCTGATATTATATTATGCTGCATTTGTATTGGTTATGAACTTGTATCGTAATGAATCTTAAGAAGTACAGGTAGTGCACGTGTAATTCGTCAATTAAAATATGGTCGTAGAATAATATAGTTATGTAATAGTTGACAGTTTCTTAATGAAATGTTAAAACAGCAAATCAACTAAATAGCAAAATATCAGATTAACGAAAACATCAAATTAGCGAAATATCAAATTATCAGAAATATCAAATTTATGAAATAGTAAAGTATTAACCGCAAACCTGACAATATTTATTAAGTGCGAGAGATACAAAATATCGGAAAAGTTTTCCTCAATTTTTGAGGAAATGGCTAATCCTATTATAATTTTGAATACGGAGTTGAATAGAGAAGGGTGATCTGCAGGGAGCTAGTTTTTACCGACCTCAAAAAAGGAGGAGGTTCTATGTTCCGCTGTATGTTTTTTTTTTCCTCTTATGTATGTTCACCGATTTCTCCGTTAATTGTGGACCGATTTTGAAAATTATTTTTTATTTGAAAGTATATACTCCTGAGGTAGTCCCATTGTCATCAAGTCCGGAATGAACACTCTCAAATGTAGTCGTTTAATAATTATTCAGGTCTTTGCGTCTGGGAGTACAATTGCTTTGTACCTTGCCTTAGATTTTTCAGATAGTAATATTAATTCATCATTGTTTCAGTATTTCTGGTTCTATTTTTTTTAGCGTTTACGTCAACAAGCCGTCGTTTCCTCATTCGAGAAGCGTCCTTATTACTATAGGTACCTATCACTTAAAATTGTAAAATAATAAGCGTTTAAAAAAAAGAAACCGACTTCAGAAAGCGAAAAATAACTGAGTTCATGTATTATTACATGTGCTACCTACTGATCTGTTTGAAGTCCGTGCCAAGCCAAAAAAATAGGTAGTAGATAGATAGGCTGTCCGCTCCCGCCACATCGCAAGTCTCTCCGCGCGCGCGCGCGCCGGAATGCGTGAGCGTGGGTGGGGGGCTTGCGCTGAGCAAAACAATCCAAACGGACAGACACGTGCGGGGCAGACGTCGTTGACGGCCTGATATTGAATTTTTGATGCCAATAGGTTACAAATTTGTTCACTTCTTTGGCTTGGCACCGTCCAGGCGCAGGCGTACTTCTCGGCGGTAACCTCTGTGAGAAAGAATAATTCAATTCACCCAGTGGCATAATCTTTTTCATCCCGTTCCGATGCTAGGAGAGGGCCGAACAGGTCGACTCCATCCGTTGCATCCTACAGGGGTTTGGAACAGACCAGTGGATTTCATATTACTGCTTTGGCCGTCTTGATATTCCTTCAGAACGCGGGCGGTCGTGGCTGAGTACCACAAGTTGCTCGTCTTCAACATCCAACTTCTGTGAGTATCGATTCAATACTGGGGAGGTCCAGGGATGGGTCGCTTCGGGTTATAGGGCGGATAATTGTTCAATTATGTGCCTTAACTCGGGGTCCCGGAGTTGTTCTTCACGTAGTTCTTGGGGCCCACGGAGATCACGACTGTTGTGGAATCGATGAGTTTGTTTGCGGCGTTTACGATGGGTAGAGCTTCGGGACGTAGCGCCACCTGTGGATAACCTGCCTGTAGGCCATGGTGCTGATGCACCTGAATTGTCCCGACGTTTGTAATAGATCGTCGATTCTGGGCAGCGGGTAAGAGTCGGGCTGGGTGACGTCGTTCAGACGTCGATAGTCTACACATAATCGGTTTGGGTACCAGAACGACAGGGGCGGCCCAGGGAGTGTCACATTCCTGTACGATGCCGGTGTCGATCATCCTCTAGATTTCGGCGCGTATTATCTCTCTCTTTAGTCGGCGTTAGTAGGTATGGCGGCAGCGATATGGGAGTAGTCGAGGTGATCTCGATGGAATTCTCTATGAACGGCGTCGAGGGCCCGTTACTCCGAAGCGGATCCGCATATTCGTCGAGCAGGGCGTCAAAGGCAGCACGCTTCTTCGGTGTAAAATTAGGGCCCTCATGTGGCGGAAGGTGTAGGGAGGGGGCGTCCAGAAACATGGGCTAGGTTCCCATGTTTTCGTCCTCGAATAGATGAGACGTGGCGTGGACGGCGTGGGCCTACATATATTCGGCGACACCGGGGGCTAGGTACACTTGCCAACGGCCTACCGGTCGACTAATATCGTTTGTTGTCGGAGGCGGCGGATCGTATCCCCTCCCTAATTCTACAGGTGCAGATGAACGTTGTCGTAACACTGTGGTGATGTAGTGCCACGGTTGGGGTCACCGTCGGGGCGCAGGTAGTCTTCCTGTTTCCCTCGACGAATTTGGCGTCTACCATCTCTAGGTTAATCGAGTGCCCCGTTTGTTTGAGGTGCTCAAACAAGGTGGCGCTCGCGCTACTAGCTGCAGCAGCTGTGCCTACGAAGGTGGTTCCGTGTATTCCCGTTATTTCCATGGTGACGGCGGGACGGGGTCTGGGTCGGAGGACATGGGGCGGTGTTCACTGCATAGAAACCGACGGCGCTGGTGCTCGAACTGAGGGTATTATTGCACCTGATAGAATTTTGTCGAAACATTTCAGGAGCATTGGTTTGATTACGCCGAATGTTATGTCTAGCAGCCAATTTTCGGATAGGTCACCAGTCAGCGTGGCGAAAAAATCCCTCTGGATCGTGACATCGTGACATATTTATATAGTCGGTAGTTCTGTTTTGCCGGGGCGTACACTTTTCTTATCAGATTCATAGCTTCTGTCCAGTTCGCAGCTTGGTGTTTTCACTCCATTCCACCATTGATTGGCTTCTCCGATAAGCAGGAGCCGCAGTCTGATGAGCGCGTTTCCGTCGGTAAAGTGAAAATCAACGAGATGTACATGGGCGGAGCTACAGATCTGTGCCAAGTATGTAGGTGTAGGAACAAAAGACTTTAGACAGTGGCGTTCCAAACGGACATTAAGTACATAATGTAAAATAACCAAGTCAAACAAAATCCAGATTCAAATAGGTTTTATGCATACAGCTCATATGTATCAAGAACAACGTTGGCTGTATCGAGTAATATGGTGTAGGCATGTATCTGCCCTTGACGACGCTTGAGCGTGCGCCCGTGCGCCCCTGGGTTTGCGCATGACTGTTTGAAAGGCTGGCGTATATTTGTTTGGGGCGCACTTTTATGGTGTGTATTATTGTGGCTGTTTTGATGAATTCTTCGACCTTGTTGGCGGACCTTATGTCGTCGAAGTGAGCGCTGAAGTGGGTGAAGTTGCCGTTTCAGCTCAATTTATTAACTTCTTACACTACTTGCAACGGGTGATACTTCGATGAGGTGGTGGTACCGGGGTGGGGTGAGGCTAGATCCACGGTGATGGTGCGACGGCTCGTAGGTACGAGCAGCACCCTGCGAGGATAATGGCGGAGCGCGTCGGTACTATTTCCGTTACAATTTTAAGAAATATCGAAAAATGGCGAAACGTTAAATTAACGAAATAGCAAAATATGTACCAACTTCATGAAATTGAATATCCAAATATGACATTAACGGCAGCAAACTAACAACATATCATATGAAAGAAATATTAATTTAACGGAATATCAAATTTATGAAAAGCCAATTCAATGAAACATCTAATTAACGAAATGTTGAACTATCAAATTAACGACTAGTCTAGAACAGTCCACAGACGTCTGGGAATAATTGTTCACATAAGATGCTCTCATGAGCCTAGAAGATTCTGTCGCGCTGATCTTATACCTACTATACAACGCTCGTGCAAAGAGGATGATCTCATTCTTCGGGAATAATCGATCGCTCGGAAAGGATGATCTCATTATTCCCGGAATCGAAGGAATCGAGAACGTTAGGAGGGGTATAAGAAGGGAACAAGCGACGGGACAGGGTAGTGTATTGGTAGCATCCTGAACAAGTGGTCAGCGTGTTATCGTGAAAGTTTGTACATAGTGAAAAATTAGTCTTTCTAATAAAAGTTAGTAACTACGGTGTGCACAGAATTTCTTTAAATTCTGGAACCCGCCCGGCTCAGGCTACGTTACATTGGTGTCAGAAGTGGGATTTAAAGAAGCTGAAATAAAAAAAAGAAGTAAGAACCAACCGACGCATGTCAAAGCAACCTTCGGGAAGACTCACAAGAAGTAAAACCATGGAAGCTCTACAAGATCAAATGGCCCTCCTTTTAGAACAACTGGAAAAGAAACGTCTAGAAGAAAAAGAAGAACAAGAAAAGAGACGACAAGAAGAAAAAGAAGAAAGGAAAGAACAAATGGCACTTCTAGAACAACTAGAGAAGCAACGACAAGAAGAAAGAAAAGAACAAATGAAACTTCTGGAACAACTTCACGCAGAAAAAGAGAAACAGGAAAATCGACGACAAGAGGAACAGAAGAGGATTTTCGAACAGCTTGACATTTTGCAAAACACTTTTAGAGAAGACGTGGAAAAGAAGGTTTGCGAGATTCACAAAGTTGTAGAAGGGAAATTTCTGGAAATTGAAGAAGGTGTGAAAGAAGAAGTCCTGGAAATAAAAGAAGATTTGGAAAAGAAAGTCAAGGAAATAGAAACAAAGCTGAAAAGAATGACAACGGGGCAGTCAGTCGTGACAGAGACGTCATCACAAAGGCTAAAACCTCCGACTTTTGATGGCCAGACCTCGTGGTTTATGTACAGGAGGCAATTTGAGGCAGCCGCCGAAATGAACAACTGGGGTGAAGAAGAAAAAGCCACTGTACTGGTGTTATCCTTGCGAGGATGCTCTCATGAGTCTAGAAGATTCTGTCGCGGTGATCTCATAATATACGACGCTCGTGCAAAGAGGATGATCTCATTCTTCGGGAATAATCGATCGCGCCGAAAGGATGATCTCATTATTCCCGGAATAGAAGGAATCGAGAACGTTAGGAGGGGTATAAGAAGGAAACAAGCGATGGAGCAGGGTAGTGTATTGCTAGCATCGTGAACAAGTGGTCAGCGTGTTATCGTGAAAGTTTGTACATATAGTGAAAAATTAGTCTTTTTAATAAAAGTTAGTAAATACGGTGTGCACCAGAATTTCTTTAAATCCTCGAACCCGCCCAAACAGCAAACTGGCAGTATGTCAAGTGGACGGAAAACCAACATTAAACTAATTATTATAAATTTGATTAAATAAATATTAAATTAGTGAAATAGCTCCCTTGAAATTAACGAAATATTCAAACATCCCATTAATGAATTATACAAATATCACACTAAGGGAAGAGCAAAGAAATGAAATGTCAAATGAACACAAAAAACATTAAAACAAAATAGGAAATGAAATATGAATATATCTAAACATTAAATTAACGAAATATGAATTAAAAAATTTGCTTTTAAAAAAAAGAGAACCGACTTCAAAAAGTGAAAAATAATTGAATACATGTATTATTACATGTACTACCCAATGACCTGTCTGAAGTCGGTGCCAAGCCAAATAGGTTACAAATTTGTAACATATTGTAATTATACAAAAATATCAACAACGTTATAACGCATACAAAATTCGATATCATTCGAGACGACCGTCAACGACGTCTGCCGTTTGGGGTGTTTTGCTCAGCACGAGCCCCCCCACCCACGCTCACGCATTCCAGTGCGTTCGCCGGGAGACCTTCGATGTGGCTGGAGTAGGCAGCCTATCTATCTACTACCTATTTGGCTTAGCACCGACTTCAGACAGATCATTGGGTAGTACATGTAATAATACATGTATTCAATTATTTTTCACTTTTTGAAGTCGGTTCTCTTTTTTTTAAAAGCAAATTTTTTTACAATTTTAAGTGATAAGTTAGTGATACCTAGTAAAGACGCTTCTCCAATATTGAGGTCCTCAATAAAGTTGACGAAGAAATCGGTATGAACATAATTATATACATAAAATGAAGAAAAAATATGGGGATTTTTCTCGATTTCCATGGGATTCCCTGATCAGATCCTGATTTTTTGACAATGGAATCACGTCAAGAGTATACCCTTTCAAATAAAAGAAGAATTTTGTAAATCGGTCCACAACTGACAAAGAAATCGGTGAACATACATGATAAGTCGGTTAAAAAGGGAGCGAGAATTTGAGGATTTTTCTCGATTTCCATGAGATTCCCTAATCAGATCCTGGATTTTTTAACAGTGTAACCACCTTTAGAGTATGCCCTTTCAAATAAAAGAAGAATTTTGTAAATCGGTCCACAATTGACGAAGAAATCGGTGAACATACATGATGATAAGTCTGTTAAAGAGGGAGCGAAAATTTGAGGATTTTTCTCGATTTCCATGGGATTCCCTAATCAGATCCTGATTTTTTAACAATGTAACCACCTTTAGAGTATACTCTTTCAAATAAAAGAAGACTTTTGTAAATCGGTCCACAATTGACGAAGAAATCGGTGTACATACATGAAGTCGGTTAATAAAAGGGAGCGAAAATTTGACGATTTTTCTCGATTTCCATGGGATTTCCTGATCAGATCCTGATTTTTTAACAATGTAACCATCTTTAGAGTATACCCTTTCAAATAAAAGAAGAATTTTGTAAATCGGTCCACAATTGACGAAGAAATCGGTGAACATACATGAAGTCGGTTAATAAAAGGGAGCGAAAATTTGACGATTTTTCTCGATTTCCATGGGATTCCCTGATCAGATCCTGATTTTTTAACAACGTAACCATCTTTAGAGTATACCCTTTCAAATAAAAGAAGAATTTTGTAAATCGGTCCACAATTGACGAAGAAATCGGTGAACATACATGACGTCGGTTAATTAAAGGGGGCGAAAATTTGAGGATTTTTCTCGATTTCCATGAGATCCCCTCATCAGATCCTGAAATGGTGACAATGGGACCAATCTGCAGGTATACTCTTTCAAATAAAAGAAGAATTTTACAAATCGGTTTATAACTGACGGAATTCTGCGGTAACAAACATTAAAAAAAAAAAACATACAACCGAATTGATAACCTCCTCCTCTTTTGAAGTCGGTTAAAAATGGGGTAAGTTAGAAATTTAGAAATTAATTAAAGTAAAAATTTCAACTTGATTTTTAAGCAAAAACATAATTATACTTCTTATGACGTTTCTTGTAGTAAGTAAGTAATTGTTTTTGTTATTTTTAAAGCGAAGAAATAAATTTTCTTGATATTTCTTGAGTCAGTGTGGTGCTCTGAGTCTTAATGAAACCTCGAATCCGCGGAAGGCCATCCTACCGCCGGTAAATTATCATTGTTTGAAAGGGGCGAATATTTAACACGCACAAAGGTGGTTTGTCATGTACTGAAACTGCAGGTCGTTTGGTCCATCTTTGTGTACTTCGTACATGGAGATATTGAGCTTACGCTGGGCTGCAGCACCATCATGGTTACGGCACGTTCCGTAACTGGTTCACCTGTAATTGGAGCTGATTGGGTGGTAGAGCTAAGGCTGGCGGCAAATGGAAAGAGCAAAACAATGTTAGTCAAAAACGTTTTTGATTACTCTAGTTTCAGGAAGCTGATCAGTCATTTAATTTATAAATTTAAATATAAGCATGAGTTTGCTCTTTCTGTGTGCGGCGCGCCAGCTAGACAGAAAACATCCGTACAGTTTATCGCCCCATATCACAATTTTTGCGCCTCATTCTTTTTCTCGAATATTTGACGACTACCATAGAGCCTATCTCAAGCAGTGCCAAGAACGACAGCACCGGGTGGATGAATGGACCATTTTTTGATTATGGACGCATCGTTTTTTTTTTTTTGCAAATACATAATTATGTATACCTTGTTTCCTAAACCTTTTGTTTGGAGCAAATCCCGGCCTTGAAATTCAGACAAATCTCTTATAATTTCAATAGCCTTTTTGCTACTAAATTAAAAAATATCCCCACAATTAAATCGATAAAAATGCGAAGATAATTTATTTTATTTTGGAAATACTTTTAAAGTTTAGAGCAAAATGGCTGTTAAGATTAAGAGAAATAACAAAAGCACGATACTGCTATCCTAATAATATTGTCTGTCTCTGATCCTAACCCACCTTTGGCCTTTTATTTTACGTTTGTGATACATTGAGGTAACATATCAAAGTTTTACACTATTACGCTTAGCCGCAGCCATAGAACCTACCTTCGAACCAACTTCATTTTTTTTTATCTACACAAAGAGTATTACAAAGACTCATGATTTTCAGAATGTTCCAAATGGCCGAAGAATTTTACACCTCTCTAGGCCTAAAGCCGATGCCGCCTGAATTTTGGAGATTCTCAATGTTGGATAGACCTAACGATCGAAAAGTTCAATGCACCGCCAGTGCATGGGACTTCTGCAACAAAGTAGATTACAGAATAAAGCAATGCACTGAAGTAAACATGGATGATTTAATTTCCACACACCATGAAATGGCACACATTCAATACTACATTTACTACGCCGAGCAGCCATATTTGTACAGAGATGGGGCAAATCCAGGCTTTCATGAAGCAGTTTCTAATGCAATTTCTCTGTCTGTTTTTAATCCAGTGCATTTACACCGCGTGGGTCTATATAACGATAACACTGATGGTTATGAATCCAATATAAATTTTTTGATGCTGATGGCATTGAAAAAGGTGGCATTTGCTCCTTTCGCGTATCTCGTAGATGCGGTAAAATTTCCAAACACGTTTTTAACCCCTACTGACTTTGTGTTCTAGTGGAGGTATGAAATCTTTCAAAATGGTGTTCACAATATGAATTCAGCCTGGTGGGAACTCCGGCTCCGTTATCAGGGAGTAATTCCCCCGACGCCCAGAACGGAAAATCACTTTGATGCAGCAGCGAAAAAACACATTCCTGCAGACATTCCATACATGAAATACTACATAGCTTTACTGCTCGAGTTCCAGATTCACAGTTCAATGTGTCTTGCATCAGGACATGTAGGAACATTGCATACTTGCGATGTTTACAGGTCTAGAGAAGCCGGACGGATATTGTCGTAAGTGGTCGTGTTATAAATTTTTCGTGTGTAATTTACATTTTCAGAGACATTCTCAAAGTGGGAAAGGCTAGGCATTGGAAAGAAATCATTAAAATGCTTACAAAGGGGCAGTCTGATAGACTATCTGCAGATGCCATGTTACATTATTTCCAACCATTGATGCTGTGGCTTAAAGTACAAAACAGAAATGAGAGTGTGGTGGGATGGATGACAAGTTTGAGGGAAGAGGCTCTCTTCCAACCATTTTTGTTTGGTGGCAGTGTCATCAACACGAGAAATTTGAATTTTGTTTTACTTATGTTGCTTATTATTAAATTATTCTAGGTTTATGTACAATAAATATCTCTAACAAAATGTAGGAAATTACACAACATCCATTTCATCCTTCTTTGGAAGCTTTGTAGCCGCTAAATATGGATTATCAATGTACACATTGGTAGTAAAAGTGTTCTCTTCACTTTTGATGGAATCATTCAAATTTTCTTCAGTATCTTCTTCATCTTTATTTTCCACTTCTTCCTTAGTTTTTTTCTGTTCTTTTGACTGCTGAATCATTTGACTTTTGTGATCATACTCAAGATCTTCAGCATCAAAAATCTGATCTTGTGGAAGTAAAGCACTGAGATATGGAGGATAAGTAGGTTTGGAAGCAATCACTACAACAAATATTAAATGAAGTGGAACATTAGTTACAATATGTACTTACAGGGGAATATGTTACCCTCATCTGTATCAAATAAATTATGTGTGGGGCTAGTCTTTGCAAGATATTTAGTCAAGGCTTTCTCCACATCCTTTTTTTGAATTGCAGCTTTTTCCCGGACAGATTCATAATCAATGATAGGTTGCTTGTGGGTCTAAAATACAAATTAAATATTACACTGTTATTAGTAAAATGGATACAACTTACTGGAGTTCTGACATAAGCATGAGGGTCAGGAAACTGTGGCAAATGTTGTGGAATGTATGGTGGTAACGGATGTTTAGATCCAGCTGTAAGCATGTTGAGCTGTTTTTGTGGCTGTTGAGGTTGCAGAGGTGGAAGCACTGAATGTTTCATCCCTTTTGTATAAACCATCAAATCACTAAAATTATGCCCCATTTCAACAAATGCCAATATTACATCTGCCACCAGTGGCTCACAACGACCACTGAGTTCGCAATAATTTTTTGTAAGTGAACCTACTTCTGATAAAACTGAAAATTATAATTGTCAGGAAGTTCACAATGAGGTTTAAAACTTACAGCACTGTATCATCTCGGTTAGTGTTCCAATACAATCTTTGTCTGCAGTATCAAAGCCGCTTTCGACCAAGATACTACATATTGATGCGGCCAGCATTTTGCGGTGCACATTTGTTTGTTGTGTTTGATTTGCATCCATTGTTTTGATGTAAATATAACCTCAAAAATAACTTTGATCTCGATAAATTCACGTATGAACTGATATAGTATTTGGGATATACATTTCATTAATATTTAAACAAAGTTTATTTTAATTATTAGTGCGTAACTTTTTAAAAAGGTAAACAAACGTAAGTTTCAATAACTTGACAGCAGACAACAAAATTTGACAATGATTTTGCTGGTGAGATTGTTACCAACATAGAAACCTTAAATCTCACATGTCACCAACTTTTTATTTTTATTTAATTTATTATTTCAAAACTTGGAAAACTATAATAAATTAACAATAGGTGACGTGCAGAAGTGACAGCTCGACGAGACTGGAGGACCAACATAACCCTGCTTCATAAGATTTACACTGTTGTGCAGTAAGTTTGGATGAGTTGTTTAGTGATAAAGAGAAGATATATTTGAGAACTTTGTATTGAGACATTTAGTAGTAGTAGTGAATTATCTAATTCTGAAGTCAAAACAGTCTATGCCGTTTTTTTATTAAAAAACCACCACCTGTTGATTTATGTTGGTTAAACAAAAAAAAACTAATTTGAATTTCACGCGAGATAGTTGGTATTTGAGAATAGTTGTCAATGCGACTGCGTTTGTTGTCACGCATGTCAGTTAAAAAACAAGAAATCTGTTAAATTCAAAACTAAAAACTTCTTTAGTCAACTGTGTCGCAGAATTTGAAGAACTTTCCCCGTTTTTATTAAAGACGAGATTTGAAGAAAGCACCCAAGCGTGTCTTTGAGGTAATTTTTAGAAGCTCAAGTACAAGTCACAATCAATAGGTATATTTTAGATTTCGAGATCAACTGTACGCCAGATATACAAAATGTGGGTCCCTCATATCTGTTGTATGACATGGGTGAGGTTTCTTACTGGATGGGCAAAAAGAACTCGATCAATGCCTTTCGGAATTTCAATGATTTCGTCAGAACATACAAAACATTCATCATATTACACTAAAACTATTTGTATCTAAGTTATTATAATATCAATTCTATCTAACCAAGTCTTTTTTCTAACCTTTTCAGGTAAAAGTTTCCATGTTACACACAAAAAATGGATTCTTGTTGACCAGTGATTATTAATCTGCAATTACCTTTTATGTTAATATGTTATATTCTGTTTGTTTTACATACTTTGTTCCAATTTGTCAAACATGATATCTTTCTATGTAGTTTTGCCCCTTGATCTTTACTCTTCATCTTTGGCTCTTTTGAATTATTAGGTCGTTTTAGGATCCGCTGCTTTTAAATAACAAATGGTAAGTACAATTTGGGATCTTCATGTTGACGATAGCTCTCACGGAAACTAACTGCAAGCATGTGTTACAACCAAATATTAATCATATGTTAATAAACAAAACGATACAAATCTTAATACTACCGTACCGTATTATGTTGGAAAATGTCACAAATCACGAACATAACCTCGTTTCATTTGTCACTAGAAAAAACACCCTAGCTGTGTTGCCGATGTGATTTTTCAGAACGAGTGCGACGTTGGTGGTTTTTTAACAAAAAAACGGACTTTATATCGCATTTAATTTAAAATTTGAAAATCCATGGAAATGGTTCAATTGGTGATTAATTATACTCATAATGTGTTTCATTTACTGATGCAATAAAAAAAAATTGGTATAACCCCTTAGAAAATTATTTTAATCGACTTTGAAAACACGCATTTTATATGGAGAATGGTTGTGTTGGTCCTCCAGTCTCGTCGAACTGTCACTTATGCACGTCACCTATAATGGATGTAAAATGGAAGAAAAAAAATCCGAATTAAATAAAATGTATAGTAGTACAAATACAATACAAATGATGTAGTATAAATAATAAAAGGTAGTGGTAGACCGTGATTACTACAAAAAATGTGCGGATTACAGAAATCCGCACTACACCTTTGCTGTGCACTGCCCCCACCCAAAAGTGACATTGGGTGTAGTCTTTTGAAATCGACGTTATACCGTGAGATCATTTAAATAATTATAAATTAGAGTAAGTAGGCTGTGAAATTTAAAGCAGGTTGACACTGTAGACAATTTGGTTTAATATTTGAATGTCAAAGGTGTCAAAGTGACTAGATAATTTCCAAAGTGCTTTTTCACGGTTTCCAGGTGGTGCCACACCTGTGAAACAGTGTTTTCATCAAAACTGCAACCCCGTTCGACCAGCGGATTCGGAATAGATGCACATCCAATGTGCACTTTTCCCCGGCCTCTGCGAGAATAAATGTGTGACGGCTCGATCGCATTTGCGACATTTAATTATTCTCTAATTTATAATTTAACTGATCGCACAGTACTGGAGGTCTCCATTTCTAGACAACACTGTTAACACATAACCTCGGAAAGGCCAGAACCGGTTGTTTGATGACGTTAGTGAGTATACTAATTATAATTAAATTAAAGGAGGAACAAAAAACTAACAATTTTGAAAAATCCAAAGTGACTAAGCAATATCCCCCTAGATGTATATTCTCCAACTTACCTTGTGTAATTTACTATTGTCAAGTAATTAAAATAACAAGGATCAACGATCAAGGGATTCTAATACAAGAACAACATTTATAAGTAAATATAATTAATATAAATATCTTACATTAAAATACATAATCTAGTTCTATGAACTGCAGCTGTACCTGCAAAGAACTAGCCTACCAAACACATTTATTTAAATACATCCTTCATTTGAGAACTATGTTCAGCTTACATAATAACATTATGTAATAGCCTAGAGAGACATTTAAAGTTGAGCGATGCTGTGTCGAAGAATTTTTTACATTTTATACAAACTTTCTTACTCTATGTTATAGTCAAATGCAACAAAAACATAATTCATTAAAAACCAACCTAACAGTACAAACATCACTGCAATGGAAAATAAATAAAGATCGTCCATTTTTATGAACAAAAGCAATTATTCTAAATAAATAATAAATAAAAAATACAGAATATCAAAAATACAAATTAATACAAGCTGAGAAACCAACTTAAAAATCACATTCTTTTCCATTTTAAGTCAACAAAGTTAAGTGATGCGCAAATTCCAAGAATTTTAATTGTATACAAATAATTACAATTTATGAACAGTAAAAAGCTCAAGTATACATCTTCAAGTCAATATCACACACTGGAAATACCTGTATTGTTTTTCAGAAACCGCATTAAAAGTACAATAAGTCTTCATCACATCTTGATGCAATTTAAACACTGTTTTCCGGGGGCCTCGTTCGTCGATGATAAGGTCTTTTTTGGTAAAGCAGTCCTCAACTATTGGAAATACACAGCTCGTTCCATCGAGCTTCGAAAAACTGCCGCATGCAATGGCCCGCTTTACCCACTGGACTATCATCTTCATTGAACACTTCACAGTTGTTGAAGATTTGTCTGACATCCAGGCAAAACTCTTCTTTGGATTTGTAGCTGTAAAGTAACACTTTCATATAACGCTTCTACGATACGAGGTAATATTCTGGAAGTTTGTCTACAAAAGTGTCTTTAACTGTACAAAAATTTATTTATGTCTATATGATTTCGCTTATAACATAAAAAATACAACAAAAAATTAAAATAAATTGTATCATTTTGTATGAGACAACAAACATACGAACCTGACGTCATATAATTTCTTTTTTATTGTTGATAAATCCATAGGTGTCTTGATTATCTTTTTGTAGGTTGGAAACTGCTTTGTGTTAACTGGAAGAAGAAACGGCCATGCATCATCATGACATTCAAGTTCTTCTAAGATAAGTTTACAAGGAACTAGTTCTTTAAGTATCTTCTTCGGTACGCGGTCCTTCTTGGAGGTTTGCGTGGACGGAGAGCCTGCATTGCCCAGACTCGAGTTGGAGACATCACTTTGATTGCAATTCGTTGTTCCTTGATCTTCATTAGTCGTCACAGAACTGTGAGACGGCGCGGGACTAATAACGACATCAAAATGAGCACACAAAATTTAATAACAATTATTACTGACCTAGAAGGGGGATAATCGGACAGTTCGCATTCTTGTTTGTTCGATTTGGTATGATTTTTACGGATCTTCTTTTGAGGTTTTTTGGATATGCATTTGGTGCAATACCATTTACCGCGAGGAACTTTGTGCATAACAGGATGGATGCAGTCTGTGTGGTAAGCACGAGGACACAACTCACACAATATCAAGCGTGTACCTGTTGTCGACAGCTTTTTGCCGCAAACTATGCAGTTTCGCTCGCCGGTGGCTTTGTTCACACATTCGTGGCAGTACCTATAAAATTAAATATTTGCAAATTTGAATGCTTCACACAACTGACAAAGTAGTGAAGAAACATCTATCTAGTTATCGAACGAAAAACATAGACCGGTTTCGGTCTTATTAGACCTCATTAGAATGAATGACTACGAGATGGTGCCACCGCTAAATCATTGTCAAAGGTAACTTTAAAGGCCTAGGAGAAACGTTCTGACCCGATAGATATCGGTCACCTATTTCTGATACACCCTGCATATTACATAAATTATCGTAATGTGTATCTACCGTAAAGAAATACATACCAATCTCCGTCAGGAATATTGTCCATTTTAGGTTTGAAGCAATACGTGTGGTAGCCTTTATCGCAGCCGTCACATAATAAGAGTTTGTCTTCGTTGTCGCCGCTATGACAAAATTGGCAGTTCTGTAAAATAAAACAATTTTTCATAAACTCCACTGAAACTTTCGGACTAAAGTTATAAAAATTAGTTAAAAATGTAAGTGTCCATCCAGCTACTAAAATTAGTTCAATAACAAGTTGTGATTAATTAAAAAATTCTATGACAGAGCGACAAACAAATTTGAAATTTTGAAGATAAAATAAATCAGAAATATGTGGTGAAAAATAAAGCTTGGAAAGACATGCAACTTCCATGCAGTTAGTAAATACAATTGCAAGGGCATATTAATTTCTATTTTCACCACACATTATGTCTTAAGTGCAAACTAAAACTAAAAAAGCACAAGCACCCACACTGAGCTTGCTGTTATAATTGCGGGCTCTCAGTTTATTAAAAACATCAGAGGAGCTCACAGCTTTCATAATACTCTTGTCCCAAGCGATGGAAGATTCCAAAGAATAGAGACACATAGCTAATTGTGCGGAAGTTTGGGACCTATTAACGGCCTCTCGCCATACGATCAGACCCTTGGGAATTTCGTTTGGATCTGAAGCGGGAGAATTTGAGGCTGGTGTGTTTGCTCCAGGGACATCTTGAACTGTTGTTGATGCCGACTGTTCCCCAGTATTGGAAATGTTGATACATGTGGGCCTGAGACATAAAAAATTAACTTTGGGGAGTAATTTCTGCAGATACGCACTTGTTGCCTAGGGGCGGTTTTAGGTAACGACGTTCGATGTTCACTTCCAGAGATGCCAATCGATCGCGAACTAGCGGAACGACTTCGTTGGGAGGAATCTCAGGTAGATCCCTGCTTGGGATTTTCCAACCTTTGATTTGCATACTGGCACTTGCTACTTTGTCTTCAAGGGCTTCCACCTAACGATTAAAAGAAAGTTAATAGAACACATTGAACACAAGATTGGTAAGGTATAAAAAACTATGGAATAGAAAACTGTAATGTCGAATCTTAAAACCATTTTTCTCTCTTCATCTTTTACCCATGAGGGTAGATTACATTTCTACGCCTTGTCCTCAACTTGTGAAAAGAGCGCTTTTACCTTCATACTACGGGGCGGACTAATAACAAAGTTACAAAACGTTAATTTCATAAAAGACGACTTAGTATCACTGCTATTGTTCGTTCGTGTCGTAAATATTGAACCACTGAGTAAGAGCCATCATACATGCTTAATACACTTAGAGGCATAACTATTTGGGGCTTACCTGTTCTAATAAGAATAGATCTACTCTGTGAGCAATCGCTTGACTCCATTCCCCTGGTTCATCTGGATATGGTGCTCCACCCTCCATGAAGTTTACATTCTCCAGTCCTTCACACGACAGCTCAATCAACTCCTTGTGTCCTTCTTCAATATAAAACTTTCCATGTTTCTCAAACATGGTTTGCATTATACTGATGAAAGTCCTTTTCAGTTCCTTCTCTCGCGCTCCCCTGACGTGTAAGTTTTCTAAAATTTTCTTAATTTCCTCCGGGTCCGTCAGTCTCCACCACCCGTATCGCTTATCAACAGGCACTGATTTCCTTTCGCCTGATTTCGGCATTCCGTGCTTTTTAATATGCTCAAGTTGAACACTCTCTTCGGCCGTCATTTGCAAAGGTGCCGGGCTGTCACAAAGATTATGGTAATTTGCGGACGCATTTGAACCGGGAGGAGGGAAAACGGGGATTTTCAACTCCGTGAGATTTTCCCTGGTACATGCCCCCACACCATGGTCCCATCGATTTCCAGCTGTTAAATGCACACCATCACATGTACCTTCTTTACTTAGAATACTGAACCACTTGTGTTCACTTTCGCTCGACTTTTCGTCTTCATTCTTAATTTCGGTCTTGTTTTCCGATTTAATTTCACTCTTCAGTTCGTTGAGAATCTCGTTCTTCAATTCTTCTTTGACTTCAGCTTTCACATCCGCCTTCAAGTCTTCTTCAGATTTATTTTCTCTTTCCATGCACTGACCAAGTTTCTCAAACAAGTTGAACTTCTTATTACCGATAGATTCTGTGCCGTCAGGTTCAGACTTCCCTTTAAAGTTCTGCTCATTGACGTGATTGCTTAGTTTATTGTCTAGAGATTCTTGTTTCAGTTTCATTTCTTTTTCGATTTCTATGTTTCTTTCTAAATTTTGTACTATGTCATCGACGCTTTTTCGTAACTCCGCCAAATTGCGTTCGCTCTTGTCTAAGATTTCACCATTTTCACATGTGCCTAATCGGTTGGGCGTCTTTCTGTGTTCGTTTTCATTATTATTCGTTTTAACCGGACTCATTGTGGACTGTTGATGAGTCCTGCTGTCACCGACAATATGGCCTACTTCTTTATCAACAACGGTGTCAGTAATGTTCTCAACTTTACTCATCAAGTTGTTGATGTCGTTGAGGCTGTTGATCGTTTCCTTCGATTGGTCGTACTGAATTTGATCCAGTAGAATTTCAGGTTCGGCCGACTCCATTCCCTCGACGAAGATTCCGCCAGCTTTCGAGAGATTCCAATAACGTCTCCAGTAGCGGTCTTGCCCGAAACACGTCGCCCGAAGTTGATGAGTTGCTGTATTCAAACACTGATGTTGGACTTCTGATGTCTTCAACAGTTTTTCCAGTTTTTTGCCCAATTCCTCGCCACAAAGCTTGTTGTCTTCCTCCTGTCGGTTAAAACAATAATAGTATATTATATAACGACTATGGACACTTACCTCTTCAGGCTGCGTTCCTACACTTTCATTTTCGCTCATCTCATTATCTTCGTCGTCCAACAGATCTTTGTGTAGAGAAGGCGAATCAACATTACCTTCCGGATCGCCCTCTGTTTTAGTATGTGCCTTCTCGGTCGCTTCAGATCGAACTTTTCGGCTATGTAACATTTTCAATCTGGAAAAGCACATTTAAATAAAAGGTAACAACATTTACACAAAGTCGTACTTTCGAATTTTAGTATCCAAGAGCCACTTTTCTTTCTTCTGGTGAGCCACATTTTCGAGAGAGCTTTCAATCTGCCGTATCACGGCTTTGTTCTGCAGCAGTTCATTGCACAAGAAAGCTAAAATTTCCGCTTTGCAAGTAGGCGAAAGTGCCATAAATGGCTTGTCTTTTAGCATGTCAGACAGCTTCCACGTCGCATTTTCATGTAACAATTCATAATATTGTGAATTCTTTCCACAGGAAGTTTGCAGCATTTCGTTGTCATTTTGATGATGGTCAGCCACCCTCTTCTCCCTGTCCCTTTCAAAGTGCACCCCCGTGAGCGCTTTAATTTCACCCGTAGCGTTTGCATATAAATAAATTCTCAAAATTTCCGACAAATTAGCGTGGGTTATATCAGCTTGTCGCAAACTTTGACCTAAAATTGTGGTGTGGCGTGCTGGATTTGGAATACCCGGATCTTCTATAGCACAGACTAGTAAATGTGTCATCACAGAAAACAATTCTTCTTCGGCTTCAGAAGAATTCTCGTTGGGCATTAAAGCTAGTTGTAGAGAGTCGAGAGTGGGCAAGGAGTCCATATCAAAGCCAAGCGTCTCCCCGAAATTGTGCAAAAACTCAAATACCATTAATACATCGGCGAAAGCTTTTCCCGGCAGCTTCAATCCTGGAATCCTCTTATATTCAGGTAACATGTTGTGATCAAGTTCCAAATCTTCACACGGCTTTCTCAACTCGGAAAGAATCTCCATTTCTATTTTCCTTTGTTCTAGTTTTTTCTCTTTGGTAGCTTGTTTTTCGGCCAGTAATTGTTGCTTCTTTCTTTCTCGTTCTTCTAGCTTACGGCGGCTTTCTAGAGCTTTCACCAGCGCCATGTGCTGACGACGTCTTTCTCGTTCCTGAGAAAAGAATCAGGTCATCAAGATATTGTTTAATTAAGTGAGTGCTGAAATTCATGCTATTTCCTCCTCAGCAATTGATTTGAGTCGCCAATTAATAAATAAAATAAAATTAGTGAAGCGGGTTGCAAGAGAACTTGTTGAAACTTTGAATATTGCCTACTTGAAAAGACAGGGTGTTATGTAAATGAACGCAAATATTTTTTAACAGGAAATCTTCGTTATTTTCACAATGGGGTCGTCCCCCTCAATTGAATTTGACGAATTGAACTATAGGCTATATTATACATGATGCCCTAAAACGTGTTATGTTGTTTAAAAACGTTGTACATTTATGCCTCACAGAAGACCGCGCGTTTCAAATAAGACAAATGTTTCTATTTTTTTTACCTAGTAAATGCGCGATTTCGAATAATCAAAAAAACAGGGGTATAATAATAATATAACAGAAAAGCTGTTTTTGAAAATTGTGGGACGACCCCATTCTCCCACACCACTTTCGCTTGTTACAGTGTTAGTCTTCTCCAATAAAAATATACAAAGTACAGTTTGTATTATTTAGAACAATTTTCTCAAATTACATTGTTTGTGCAGTGGAAATGAATTAGTATCACATAATTAAGGCCGACAACACGTCCCTCGTTAATTCCATAATACCCTGTACATTGCAAACAAATGTAATTTTAGAAGTTTAATGTAAACAAACCAAAGATGACACAAAATTAATCACAAAAGATTTTATAATGCAAAGCGTTAGATGTTATTTATTGTCCAAGAATCAGTAGTGTAAGTAGGAATGATCAAACCCAAACATTTTAACGTCGCAATTCGCCACTTTACGTCTGGAACATGCAAGGATATCGACATGACGGCACAAAAAGCACAACAGACGATGACTTAGTTTGAAGCAAATTTAGAAGCAGAAAGCTAGATAAAACTTGAAAGTCATTGATGAATGAGTTAAAATGTAGACACTCATATTAGATACATGTTCATACCAACTCAACAGTGTAGAGCATTTCTCGCTGTTTACTCATCTCCTGTATGTACATCTACGGAGAAAAACAGCATCACAGTATATACACAAGCCACAAATGACAATAAATGCACACAAACACAACATTAAATTATAAAGCCAATTAAGAAAATTGTTTTGAAAACGGTAACGAATTTCTACTTGTAGACACAAATGAAAATGAATATTACATGAAACAGATTTACATACAAATAAAAGTTAAAGCAAAAACGCTCTTGGTGAAACAAGTCTTACCTGTTCTTTCAATATGGCAGTTTGCTGTCTTTTGAATTCTCTCTCCTGGAATGAAAAAATACAGAACGATAAAGCCTTTGTCCAATTGTTTTCGTAAAATGTAATTCCACGTCCATCAATCAAAAAATAAGACAAATTGATTACCTGTTGTTTTCGTTGTTGTTCTTCATGCCTATGTTTTTCAAGTTCCTCTTGGCGTTTTCTCTTAGCCTGCCATGCAACACGTTACATCATCACATATAACAGAAAAAAACATTTCATAACTTTTCAAGAAGCCACGAAATGCTTTAATGATAAAATAACAAGTAGAGAGTTATTAGAACATGCGCTTAAGCATTACATTTGAGAAAAGCATGCAGATGACGTAAAACCTGGTGAAGGCATAGTAATTTAAAGATAAATGCATTGATGATATCGACGTAAGCTGTAAAACTGAGATGACTGAAGAAAAAAATGTTATTGCAACCATTAAAGTTTGTTAGAACTAAACTGCGATGTCATGTAAAAAACTACAAATTTTTCATACTTGTGCTAAGCACTGTTAGTTTTTTTTAACCTGACACCTAATATTGGACTGTTTTTTTTCTGAAAGTTACTGACATACCATCGCAATATCTGGAATATACAAATCGTTATTACTGGGACTCTGACATCGTCCCAAGTTTTCAGAACTATAGGCGCTTAGTATATTATCACGATTCTTCCATATGGTCGCTACAGTAGAACTAGCCAAACCGAGCTCCCGAGATACGTCCGATTTCGTTTTTCCACCTTCGATTTCCGATATTATCTGAATTTTCTGTTCAAGTGTGAACGCTAGCCGTTTTCGACCCTTTTTAAAAAAAATACTATACCTTCACAATAAAATAAAAACTGGCGATTGCAGTACACAACAATGACCGTTACCTTTTTCACATGATGTTTACGGTTTTTTAATATAAGATTCATACCTCTAGGAGTTGTTGAGATCTTGCCTCGCGATCTCTTCTAGCGGCTTCTTGTCGTTCTGATCGTTCTATTTCTTTAGCCAGGCGAGCTTGTTCGCGGTCCATCCGAGCTGCAGCTCTTGCTGCTTGTTGCTTACGGGCCATTTCTATTCGTTGTTCGACTGGTAGGCTTGTCCTCATGGCAGTTCTTAGTTCGTCTAATCTGAAGATTCAATTGAGTTTTAGTAGCATAAAACATAGGGCGTAAATTTACCTTCGATTAACGTCTTCTTCACTAAGATAGATGTATTCTCCTCCTTCCGCGACCATTTCTGGAGGTACAGGCTGGAGATAATCGCCCAAAATGACCTTACAACTGAATGTGAAGTTCTCTTTCGTCAAGTCGGTATTCTTTTGGTATTCCAGGTACTAATAAAACAACGTTTATCCAAAATGTAAAATTGGGACGTATGCGTACCTGAGTAACATCTGACATTTGTTTAAATTTATTTGCAGAATCAGGAGCATTGTAGGTGACGTCGCCTTTGATACCGCCGCTCTTCGTAAGTCCTCGAATGATGGTCTCGCGTTTCCACCCTGAATTTCAATGTGTAACTACAAAGCGCACGCTATGATCTTTCTTACCTTTATCCAGGGGCACTTTTAAGGCGCGTTCATCGTACTGTTTTTGTTTTTTGGTGGTGACTTCAATCTCCAATTCTGAATCTGTGTGATTAGAATCAGTAAGGTTATCAGAATCAGTGGAGGCATCAACAGTACTAGAATCACTTAAAGTACCCCTAAATTTTTCCTGCAAAAATTTATTTAAAGCTTTTTCGTCACCACCTGCTTCAGAAATATACTGCTGTGCAGCCACTATATTCGACTTCAAAAGATTCATTTGCTGATGCATAGAAGCGTTCGGATCCAAAATAGGCATTGGTTTAATACCTAAAATCTCACCTAAATCACCAAACATCTCAACAGAGCATTCATTAATACACACCTAACGCTCTACTTTGCGCCAATAAAGAGGCTACTGTATTCTTTTTAGGTTTACTGACGCCACGTCCGAGATTTCTCGGTCTGCCTTCTTTGTGGTTGGCAACGGACATTGTGGGGACTGTTGTCGAGGCAGTGCTTGGAATCGAAGATGCGCACGTAGAGGACGTGGAACTGCCGCCGTCCGAGCCTTCGTTACGACTAGGTGGTCTCGGAGAATCGGCGGCCGCGAACAGTTGAGCCAAGGAAGCGCTAGGTGCTCCGGGGGGTAACTGCGTAGACGTGGGGACGACGCGGCGAGGTTTTGGGCCTGGCTTTCGGCGAGCTGCATCAAAAGTACTTTCTTTCAGAAAAACTCATCTAATGTCATTATGATTGTCTTGTGCCTATTGTTGTTGTAATAGATAGAGCTCAATTTGGTGGACGCCAACAATTATTATTAGTTCGTTAGTATAGTCGGTCTTTGGGATATACCACACTACTGTTACAGAAACCGGTCAACGGTTGACACACTATAATTTCGTGTCTAGTGGGATAATTATTCGAGGAGCTATTGACAGTGGCGGAGCAAGACCAAAATTGGAAGTGAGCAAGTAAAAATTTGCGTGGTCCTTTTGAACATTGAACAAAATTGAAACTTCAAGCAATCAATTATTTGGTCTGTAAAGTTTTAGCAGACATTTTATAATCACACAAAACAAAAAAAAGTAAAACGCTTCATTTGAAAATGACAATATAAAATAAAATAATGACAAAAAAAAAGAAATAGTGACATAATGAAATGCGTTAGAAAATTATAAAATAACGAAATGTGTTATGGAAAAACGAAACAAACAGGAAATAACGAAAGACCAAACGTAGAAATAACGAAATAGTAAACTAAGGAACGAAGACGGGAATTATGTAATGAAATACATAAATAACGAAAAAGGGACAAGAAATAATTAAGAGACGAGATAAAGGGAGAAAAGGCAGCGGAAGGGAATAGTTAAGAAAATAACTAGAGGGATGAGAGACATAAAGTAATTAAGAAACTTGCTAAAGGGGGGACCTTAAAATCGTTTCATTAGCTCTCTGTATTGCGAGTTCTTCCGAGTGCAGGTGGAGCGCTATCTGTTAAGACTGTAGATGGCATAATACGCTGTTGTTCATTTCTATTCTATTGTGATTGACATTTAGCACTCAACTGATTACTAATATCACTAAGATTTCTGTTTTGGCACCTTTGTGGTTTCCACCCTTCAAATGTCCAGTAACACGTAAAGTGAATCGAGAAAAGTACGATTGCGAACTCACTTGTGAATTTGTTTTTCACAATCAAGGTGCCACAGAAACACCTGTCAATTTCAATTTACACGGTATGCAATGTGCAACAATATTGATGGTAGATACTGATTAGATATGTGCTTCCTTCGTACGTCACTATGTATTTGCAAATAACTTACATATCCTATCCACGCCGATGTTTGCGGACATGTTGCATAGCGAATTCAGTGAAGAACTAGTACTATTCGTTGACGAGCTGGGCTTGAGAGACAAGTTCAACGGAGTATCACCCGTGCTTCCAGTCTCGTTAAACGAAGGAGTTAAAATTCCTGACGGACTCCCGTTGGTGGCAGGTAATTTGATGACTTCCACCCTGTCATTTGCCGATGCAGGTGGCGAACTAACATCTTGCTGATCCTATGGTCAATCATGTTTGTCACTATCTACAACCAATTAAGTGACAACTTACTGTTAGTTTTGGACGTTTGCTGCTTCGTTCGATCAGCATTCCCGTACTGGAATGAGATGGATGAACGCTGACTGAGGGTGGGTCCAAAGAAATGGTCTTCTTTCGACCTCGATTTGTCGTTCCTGGTATCTTAGGTCCGACGATGGATGAGGTATATTTAATAATTTCGGTATCGGGAGGCAAACGGACACCACCGAGTATCGAATTGGGATCACTATAAACAAACAAAACGATGAACACAACATGTTGAGGTGTGTTTGAGAGCGGGGTGAAGAATTCTCACCTGTTTCCTTCAAGGGCAGCACTAATATCAAATAAAATTGATCAGTAGTCTGACAATTACTTCTCTTAGATAGTAACATGTAAATGAATCAATATTCAAAGGTGATAAGATAACAATTTTTTAAAATTTGATCGTATAACGTACGAAAATGTAAATAAAACGCAATCAATTATTTGCGAGAGCTATGAATCAGGTTGCTGATAAGGTGGTCCTAGATTAATGTTGTGTCCATAATTTTTGACATTAACTATATTTTGTACGTATGATTACCATTAGTATGGTCAACAAACCGTAACAAATTAATAAGGAACGGCTGAAGCGCAATAAAATGATATTCGTACGGACTCGACGTCAAGAAGCAGGCATGACGTCATGTTAGGGAAAATAATTAAGGATAGAGCCGTACAGACGGATAATAACGATTGCAGGACGAGTACTTCAGTTAAGTTTGGCAAGTCTACAAGACCGGGAGTGTCGAAAACGTCAAAGAAGCCGCTGACGTATTTAGGTAAACCTACCGGAGACGACCAATAAGTTATCATAACCTCTATATAAAGCATTAAGTGTAGATAGTACAGAAATAGTGTAAAAAGGAAGATTTGAGAAAGTTACAATATGAAAGGTACTCCTGCCACCTCCACCAAAATTGCTGCCAAATTAAGGCCAAAGAGTGCATTGTCTGTCAAAGTTTCTTTTTATTTATAAATCATGAATATTATAAACAGTTTCAATAAGCAGAAGTAGTCTAAAACGTGCGCTTACACAATCCACCAAAATGAAGATTAAATCAAACTTGAAATATGTATTCTATTAAATATTCATCCCTAACATTTTTATTCCATTAGTCCGAAGATTAAAATTACGCATCTGATAACAAACCTTTATCCTTTGTTTGAATTATATTTATGGATATTATAACATCGCTGAGAAATTATTTACATTGATAAGAGTATAAAACTGATTGCAGAAGTATGCAATTTAATTTCTAAGTAACATAAGAATTAAATGTATTTTAAGTCATTTTGTAGTAATTAAATTAGTACCAGTCCATCGTTTTTCAATAAACTTAAATTAATCTAATTTATCACGAAGATCGAAAGACCAAACGATGCGAAATAATGATATTATAATTTGGAAGAACGAAAAACCGAATCGATCTCATTATTAAGACGTTGACCTTACATTTCTCTGGTTAAAATTTTCCGTATATTCCCAGCATCTTTTATTAATAACTTTAATTTTCCATATGCGGCTCGTGAATTTGTAGGGTGAAAAAATGTGAATTTTCGGAAAAATCGTATATAGAAAAGTTGTTGGTTTGGATGAGTTCTACCACTGGTTTCAGTTTCTGAAACATCCTGTATATTGCTCCATGGAGTACCACAAGGTTTCAGTTTAGAACTTCTACTCTTTCTGATACGTTGTCTTGAAAAACAAAACTGGAATGTCTTTTAGAGCACATGTACACTGGGAGATGAGAAAATACTGAACCAAAATATGTTTGTGTGACGGCATGTCAAAACAGCTGATTGGCCATGTCTTATTGCTTCGGTTAGTACAAAAAAACTGTCTTCCTCAAGAAAAATTTAATTATAAAAAGATGTCGGATAGGTGAATTTCCCAGCTACTCGTACGTTGTGTTAACTCCGTCAAACGTATCATCGAAAGCAGCAAATACTAGGACGGGTGACACTGTAGACACTTCCAAAATTCATAATTATAATTCACTATATAGTGTGAATAAGACTTGTTGATCTATGAATGCTGTCAGTCAACCCTGGCAACTGTCGTTAGATTGTCAACATTGTTATTCATACCTGTCGCTTATGACAGCTGTCAAAAGACCAAGACCTTTTTCCCCATGTCAAACGTCAATACTAGTCAATACTATTTTGCAGATTGTTTTTTTATGTAGAATGCAGTGTTGGTGGTCTTCGGAGTTTGAAAAGGACTATACCATCGAGAGCGAAATTTTTAGCTGATTTATTCTTTTGACAATTTAGACGTATACGTTAACAAGTCTGATTCACATTAGTTAATTACGTGAATTTTGAAAATGTCTACAGGATCCCGTTCTCCCACTCTTTTCTGCTCTCGGTGGTATATCTCGTTGAATTTGAACTCTACCAGAAATAAGTCGTAAGTGTTAGGAAGTCAAATTGCCGTTCAAACTTCGAAAGGTAATATTTAGTGTACACTTTTATTGCATAAAATAATTTTTGTATTAAATTTTATCTGAATAATAGTAGATTATTATACGAGTTCCTGTGTAAATTGGACGCTTTAAGCCACAAGTGGTTTATAATCTAGTGGTTCAATCTACACAGGAACGAGTGTAATACGACGTTTTATCGTTCGACAACACCCTGGAAAGCCTTTAAATTGCTTAAAATCCATAATAATAGTGTGACGTTTATCTGTCATTTTCATTATTTCATGACAGAGTGTTTACACAAGCGAAAATTTGAAAATTCTGACAGTGTCGAACGATACATATTAATTAATTTCAGTTCACATTTACGATTGGTTGCAAAAAAAACCGTGGCATTGACAGGTCCTGATATGCCTTTTTTTAGTTTGTTACGAATTTTAAATAGTAAGCTTACGTGACGTATGAAATAATGAGTCATTTAACACACATAACAATTCAAAGTTCAAATTTGTATGAATTCTGAAGTTAGATTTACATGATAGCAATTAAATTGTGCAGTTTTTGCAACGTAGTATAATATTATCCATGTAGTTATTATATTATTTGTATAATCATTGTTAAGAAATGTTATTTATTTAGTACAAAGATTAATCTATTGACAAAAGTGTTAACTGAAAGCCCCTTTTCTTGTTTTATACTACATACAAACGCACTACAATTTACGCTACAAATTTAGACCAAACAAACATAACCTTGCATTTACAAATACCATTCTGCCAATTTAAATGCAAAAATCAATTAACACTTTAAATGTACTACCAATTGAAATATTAATTATTGTTGATCAGTCTGTATGTAAAACATTTCATGGAGAGACACTCTTTAGTTGTCTTTGCTTACCTTAAGATGCTGCTGGAAGGCAGACTGTTGCCACTAATACTATCACTGGAATTTTGAGTACTAAGTGTATTAGCGCCATGTTTGTCATAATTACTGGCCAAACTCAACGGACTGGTGAAGATACTCGGCGACGTCGACGACACTTTTACACCCGAACTAACAGCACTAGTCTTCTTGTCCATCGGCTTATAATAATTTAAATCGTTGATTTTTGGCTTCTTTTCGCAACTGTTCGGCAATTTAATGCCCGGTTGGAGGTTTAAACTTGACGATGGCGGGTACTTCCCCGACGATTTCGAGTTGTTGCTTTTGCCGATGGAATTGTCAACTCGTCCATCAGACTTTGATGGTAGTGTGGGTGATGGCGATGGTAATTTGCTGTCCTTGGATTTCGATAACGGCGTGGAAGAGCCGCTCTTGGAGTTCTTCGATGACTTATGGTGAGGTGGGTGTGGAGATAGGCCCAAGGAAGCGTATTGAAGATCGGCCGGGGATCCCAACGATGGAAAGTTTAAACCCGTTGCTTGAAGACGAGCCAAATAATCCTGGGCCGCCAAATGGGATGCCATCGACCACCAAGCGGCACCTGAAATAATATAGCGAATTTGGTTAAGTTTGAAATGTTTTGTTTTACACTATATTTTTGGTGTATGTATTATGTATCACCACAACCTGGCAAAAAATAAAATGGCTCGATCTGTATTTTTTCATATAAAATTGCTGGAAATTTCACTTAAAACCAGTGATTATAAAAATAGTCTAATCAAACAGAAACAAAAAATATAGGATACAAATGAGAAGTAGAGTAATAAAAGCATGTAAAAACATAAGAAAAATATCATAGATTAGTAAGAAACTGCCTGTGGAAAATAAAATTTAAATGTGGCTAGATGGAGAATTTTGACGTTTTAAGCCTACTGGATGTAATCATTTATGAAGACCCTGTAGAAATAAGAGTGGGACAGCTTTTTTTTACATTATTTTATCATCAAAGATTACATTAATCGCCTTCAAGTTTTTGGCGGGAACTTATTGCCAATACCAAATGTGACAACAGCGCAGAAAGTATAAGCTTATTTCTAACATATTCAGTCGCGGTCAGAAAATCTTGGACGTCAACTTTACTCTTTAATCACTGCAACCTTATTTTCTGGTTTTGTCATTTTTGAAAACTTGTCATTGAGCAAGTGGTGACAATAAAACATGTATTACCTAAAATTTAAAAAAAATGACAGAAATATGACGTCCAAGATTTTCTATCCGTCACTGTATGTATAGTGATCAAAAACATTTTGTAAAGGGCGATCTTCCATGTTGCCAAACTGCCGTTTTTTTTTTATCGCTCGCATTGAAGTTGAAATGATTTTTTTTTATTGCAGCTACCGACACCACAATGCTACATTTCTATTTTTTTAATTTGAAAAAAAGTCAATATTATTACTTATAAGTTATAAATGCTTAAATACTGAATGTGACGCTTGTGCAAATCCAAGAAAATGGACCACGAACATTTATATAAAACACCACCAAAGAAAGCGCAGGCGCCAAACAAACATTTTTCTTGTTGCCTGAGATACTGTAAATATTGTTGTAGATATTTAGAAATACGCAATTTTAGACAAAATAAAAATTGACTTAAGTAATTGACAAATCGGAAAGCGGACAAATCAATGATTCGTTCCAATGCAATGTTGGTTGCGGAAATTTAGACGTACATGCCGATCTAATGTGATAAAACTGTACAAAAATCAATTCCCTAGTTCAATTGAGATACTCAAATAAGAAAAAAGTAGCAATTCCATTTTATTGAAATTAAAACAGTCAAAACGCTAATGATAAAAACAGAAACATGTCTCAGCCAAGTAGTTATTAAATCTAAACTTAATAATAGGAAACTGATCCTCAATGATAGATGTCATCTTAATGTAGCATTGAGGGCCTAAGCGCTATTTATAACCATGACGACACAACAGCATAGCAAGGCGTGAAAAGTGAGGTTACGAGCAACTAGCAGTGGTAATTCTTTCTACGGGCATATTAAATCTAACACTAAATGATTTACCATGATTTCTGCAGACTTTTTCGAAGCAAATTCAATGCGTATTGTAAATTACAAGGGATGAATTATGACCTCTTTATCGAGTCTTTGTGTGTGCTGCCTGACACAACTGGAGGGAGAAAAGTAGATCAATAAATGAATTACATTTGCCGTAATACTTCCCCAGATGAACTCGGAACGTTCACCGAATGACACAAGCTACGAACTAAACGGCATTTATCTTTGAAAAAGCAATTCAAGATGAAAAAAAATTAATAACGTGTTGCTCCACACAAGCCCATCGAATTGGGTTCTTTTTTTTTTGATGAATTAGTACGACATGCCAATACGTCAACTACAAACTTGACGTGTAAGGGCTGGTTTATGGAATTACAGTCCTGAATTAAATATTTATCGTCAAAAGTCAAATCGATAAAAAGTAACATAATTTTCAAATACTACTTCAATTATAGTTAAACAACATTACTTACTAGACAAATAAATATCACATCAGTCTATGGGGAAGTACTGTCGTTGAACGCATTAAATTTCTACAAAAAAATACTATTTATTACTCCGTTAAATATTCTTTGTATAATAGGGTGAACGCATTCCTGCAACTTTTGTGTAGCAATATATCTCCAATTTCTAACACTGTTTACCATACACATCACTGTACTGAACTTGAAGATTTCATAGTCACCAGAATTAGGTACGTACACTCACTTAGCTCACCCAACCAAAAAAAATTAATAAATAACACCCACAAAGTTGTTAACACTGTTAACTGTCAGTGCATTAGTGCCCCTTGCAATAAACGCATTGCCGATTTTTGGAATACTGAAAATATAGATGTGGAATTTCTTTATGGCAGTTGTTGGTTGTGGAAATACAGAATTTTGTCATTGTGTACGAAAAAGCATGTCATCTCGTTGTGATGCGTATTAGGCATTTGTTGTAATCTGTAATGGGTGTGTACTTTGCCTTCTTCAAACTTCGCCGTTTTGTAACAAACCGACCAGTTTTTACAGGGTTTGTTCACATTCTACGCATATACATCGCTGCCTTGCTGATTCGTTTAATTCAGTAGTGGAGGTTGTTGGGTAACGGGTCTCAAATGAATTTTGAAGAAAAAAAAAAAAAAAAAACACTGATTAGTGGTTCAAATAGGATTTTTTTATATAAAATTTTATGGGAAAATTTATAGAATTCGATTAATAATAATTCGTGTTTTCTCAAATAAAGATACTAAATTCGAATGTGTAATTTGCTTGGACATATAGGTTTAATTACTTGGACTTTATTTTCCTACTAACTTATTTTCGGAGATAAATGTAATAACTATAATTATGTGGTGGTATATTTCATTTTTCAACAACCTTACATTAGAATCCATTAAAAAACGCGACATTTAACTGTAATCAGTCAAAACCTTTTCCATTGCAATATTTAATTCAAACGGTACAACGTAATAATTTGGGCAACGAGATTGTTACACTGATAAAACCTAATTAACAAGTGTGTTTGTTTTACATGGCAAATTGCCACATCAAATTATGTTTTGGTCCAGTATAAACTTCCATGGATTTTAACATTATAAAATCTAAATACGATTTTATTTTGTTAGTTCTATAATTACGACAGTATAAAATATTGTTTGTTTTTATTGTTTTTTAAACAATGCGCTAGATGCAATAAAATAGTTGTAACTTTTTTAATAAAGGGTCTTTTTAAATGATTCATATATTATTATGTTGCCCGTGGAAAACAAAATTATTTTATTTCATACTTGTATGTAAAGTTACATTTTTCGGATTATTTTTGATACCAAAAGTGGAACATTAACGTCCTAGTACTTTAAAGAAAAATTTTAAAGTCCTACTACTTTAAAATTATACGTCAATCATTTCTTACATTGTTCCCAAAATTTTTGTGGCATCAAATTGTTCTTCACGTGATCTGCTTCATCTACAATGTCTTGAGGCACCTCATTTTTCTCCATTTTAAACGGAATAATCGAATAAAACATCCAAAATCATTCACCGTGACCCAGTTTTTTCGTTGTCATTTTTGACAAACGTTTGTTACTATGGGAATGTTAGTCCCCACATCGGCTAGGCGCCTCGGCCGTAAACAACTTGCTCGTACTTTAAACTTCACTTCTCGTTCTAGATAAATAATATACTATTACATGTAGTTTTTTAGATGGAGAATTTTAACGTTCCTACTGGATGTATGAATCGTTCATAACATGTACATAAAGTAATAAATGTTGTGCAGCATTATGTTCTGTCTATACAGGGCGTTTCGTAAGTAAACGGCAATACTTAATACACCAACTCGTAGAAGCTAAAGAAACGTTATTCTGCAGTTTTTTTGGAAAAATTTCAAATTTCAATCTTTTTGCTATTTTTTCGTAAAATACGACAAGACAAATTTGTAATAAATTAGAACGCCACTGAGTGAACGTCACATTTGACAAATTTCTCGCCATGGTCTAACATCGAAAAATTTATATATTATTTAGTGCAAATTCATTTTCTATCTTTCTGTTGGTCGATTTAAAACCATCTACATTTTTAAACCAGACGTTTTATAAAATAAAAAAAAACTTCCCAAGACATTGTCGGTGATATTGATAATCTCGGAGATTGCCGTTTACTTATAAACATCCTGTATATTTAATGCCAAGTATGGCTCCGCCTCGGTCACAAAGGCGTGGATTAAAGAAGCTTTCGACTCCTAGTGCTATTATAATAGTCTACTTGTTTTCATCATCTGAGTATGAAGCATCAGTTCTTTAAGTTAACTTTGGTGACACATCTAACATCACACATTTTTCCTCCTGCGAATCTCATGTTTTCAATGAACAAATATAATTAAAATGTTTAAAGTATGTATAAAATATGATGAATTTGGTAAGCACAAAGTGATTAACGAAGATGAAGAGTAGAAACAGTGCCGCAGAATTGTTATGATACTTTAATGTAAATTATGGCATCAAAATAATCGAAACGAATTGTTGAATCAAATGTTATTTGTGATGATATCTAGGAAACGAAATCACAAAATCAACACCAAAACTGTATTTCTGAAGTTCGAAAACCTATAAAACGATACCCAATTCGATATGTTACAAACTAAATTTTTCTGTCTCAAAAATGTTGAAACTTGATGAATACAAAAAAAGCGAAAAAACCTAAAAATTAAATAGAAACTCAAAATTTACTGAAAATTTGACAATCTTCATCAATATCAAAAGATTATATCATTAAGACACTTGAGGTTATTTTTGAAACAGCCTGTATAGCGTGCTACGGCGTTGAGTACAAGGTAAAATGCCAAAATCAATTTTGAGCTTTTCCTTTTTTGTTGAATACTCACTTGCGGCTGGTATTCCTAAACTGGCGGCTTGACTCGCCGCCACCGAAAGCGTGTTGGTGTAAGCGTTGTTGTAAGCCGCGGCCGTGGCAGTGGTGGTGGGATACGACGACATTCCTCGTGCAGTTGTCGGCGGCAACATCCCAAAAGAAAGCGACGGATGGGGCGGTAAACCGAAGCCGCCCCCGGTCGCAAACAGGTTGGCGGCGTTGGCCGAATTCGCATCACTTCGTGGCCAATAAGCTGCGACAAAAACAGTTTGAAAAATAGTAATGAAAGAATGCGGACGATTTTCAATTTTTGGATTTTACCGCAGCTCCGATCACGCAATCGTATTCAACATCATATTATTTGGGAATGAAAGTTGATAAAGACCTAGGTAGTTATAACACATACACATATATTTAATTAATAATTTTATTAACACACTGGGAAAAAATTTCAATTACACCATAGAACAAATAATTGTAACTTATTTTTTTGTGTGTTTCTTTATTTTTGGTTATGTCGGGTGTTTATAAAAATGATTCATTCATACATCAGGTTGCCGATATCGATACAAAGTGTTTTCAAAAGAGATGAGTTGCAACATTTCCCGATCAAGTTATCGACTTTGATGGGAAAACGAAACACACAAGAAAAACTGTTGAAAAACTAGGAGTTGCCGAAGAATCTTCAAAAATCTGCAAAAAGTTACGTTTTTTTTTTTCAACTCGAATTGCTATTTTGTCGGTTTGGTCTACAAACCGCCAAAAGGAAGAAAAAATATAAAATATAATTATGTAGAGTGTTAGACATTAGAATGCCTAGAGTGACGTTATGAAGTCCATAAAAATGGCAGTAGAATGACGAGACAAAGAGAAAAAGCACCTAAAACAACTGGACCCCATGCGCCTACTATGCTAATAAACACCAAGAATTTTTAAAATATTTTTCTTTCAGTTACCAAATGGTCCTACATCACGTGCGACTGTGTTGGTGCGGCAATTTTTAAAAACCCTGTATAGATGAGCGTTTTTACATTTTTTTATACACACGAATTCATTTATACATTACATATTTCATTTAATAACAATAATTAGGTGATGCCTAATTCCATAATTTAGTTTCAATTAATTAGACATTAATAACATTCAATTACAAGGTAATATCATGTATTTCAAGAACGAAAAAAAGATAGCAACCTGAACTTTCCACCAATGCAGGTATATAGTATCAGGTGTTCATTTAAAAAAGTCATCAAGTCTTCTATGAATTTGATGTAACGTTTTAACGTACGTCTGTTTCGAAATTAATAATGTAGTATGTATTGCTGGTTGCAGATTTTCAACTTGTAGATTAAACAATAAACCACGTTTTTCAATTCGTCTTTGTCACTATATACAATTTATCGAGGATTTAGTGAGCAATTAGGATAGGATGTAGAGAATGTACTTATTTCTATGTTGTGGGTACTTTTTAGGACGATGTTCAAGGATGTATTATCATGTCTAAATAAAAATCTGGTCAAGATTGCTATGGTAAAAATTACAAACATCTAGAGATAACAAACAAAACATTAAAAATGAAACACAAACGAAGAACTTTTTATTAAATAAGGTGTTCAAAACACCGTTCCCCTGCTTCTTGACAACGCACAACTAAATGGCAATTTGTTTCATGGCAATTTTGAGCAGATTTTTATTTAGACACCCGTTACTTAAATGTGAACGTGATGTTTCCATTGCGCGTGCGCATTAGTCACACCACACCGAACACACGTGCATATTGAAATTCGTTGGTTTTAGGGGCCGTCCATTAATGACGTGAGGTGTTTTTCTGTTAATTTGGACCCCTCCCTCTCCCTTGATGCGGTTTGGTGAGATTTGGTGAAACCCCCCTCCCCCTCACGTGAGATTTATCCCTTACAAATATTGATGGAATATAAAGTAGAAAAATACCTTCCTTAATTGTTTACTTACTCCATGGGCATGGGCGTTCTGTATTGTTCGTTGAAAGATCTTTTAACGCGGCGGGGATTTCCACGAAAAGACTCTGGTAAATAAGTTGTGCCGCAACTGTCTCAATTCGGGGAATCCCATACATAGAAGATATTTAATACTGTCTATACTCGAGATTGCTAATGCAATAAAAAAATTGTTTGCGGACAAAATAGAAAACCCTTAAAAATGTAAAATATGTAATAAGGTTTTTTTTTATATTCAATGTATTAATGTAAAAAGTTGACGTGAGATTTTCAATGACCCCCTGCTCCATTTAGATGAGATTTTACTGGACCCCTCCCCCCTCCATTTTGAGCTCACGTAATAAATGGACGACCCCTTATGACGTGCCTAACCACAACCGAGTCTACTGTTCTTAATTCAGTGACATTAAATACTAATTGTTTGTGTTAAAGATATCCACATAAGTATTGAAAATGGTTTGAATCGAATTATTTAGTCAAATTTTATTTGTAGGGAGTAAATTCGGTAATGCTAATAACGCAAGGCATAACCTAAAAATCTGCCATAGTGTCGATTCCAATTATTTCAAAATGGGAAGTGAAGCAAAGACTGAAACCGGGGCTTGTATTTTTTCAAAGCTTTTAACGGCTTCTGATGATATTCTACTGAACCAAGACTCAACTGAAGACACCACAACTACCATGGATTTGAAGATGATTTTCAAAATACAAGAATATAGACTCAGCTATCTAATTCTCTCGAATTTTTAGATTCACCGTTCAAACAATAAATACTACCTCAACCTCGACGCCAAGTGATCATATTCCTGGGAGACGAACATTCCCAGAATCAGCAGCTCAAAAAACAATACTTTGAGCAATCAAATAGAAACCGTTAATAGAAATGAATGAGAGACCTTCAACATTGACGAGATAAATGTATCTGTTGATACCGAGGTTAATACCGACCCTCGAGAAGACCGGAAAATTTTGAAAAAACAGATAAACCTCGAGAAGAGCACTGGGGATAAGTGGAAAGCCAAGACTCGATACAAATATCAATTGATAAGTAAAAGACGAAGACCCCGTGAAGCAAATTAGTAATCATCCATTGATAACCTCGTTTTTTCCTCTTCTAAAAGAAGTTGATAACGCCGCGGACCTGATATTAGCTGGTAGTGACAAACGGACAAGATCCAAAATCTAAGGCCCAGTTGTTGAAATAGTTCATGGCTATATCAATAGCCAATTCGGCACATCAAATAAGCAAACAACAGCCTTTTTGGTAAAACGATTGGTCAGTGATTGACCTCCTTGACAAATTACATTCATAAACAAGCAATGAGAACCGAACAAGGCTACTCTGATTTTGATGGATTTAACGAATTTTTGACACAAAGAAACTTACCTAAGATGATTTACACTTCCATTGGTGAATGAGTTTCCAAAAATGACTTATTTGTTGCAAGATCTGCAAAAGTCATACAGGAATATTTTAACCAAGCCACTAAATCTAATTACGTCTATTTGATTATGGCAGAGCCTCTGGATGCAACAGTCCACCAATACGTATCAAGAATTGGGCATTACGGTTGAAGATAAAAGCTGGATTAAATTTCTGAAGACTACAGCGCGGATAACGAATATAACAATAACATCATTGAGGACATGATATTAAACTATCCAAAAATGAATAAGAATGTTTACCTTTTTGTATTTTTTAGAAAATATGGCTTAATATTTGTAGTGAAATATACAGTGTGTCCCTGGATGGGCTGCCCATGAGGTGATTTTCTCTATTAAGTTGTTTGGAGAGGAATATTTTTGGTCTAGACTGGTTTTGCTTATCTTACAACTGTAGAAAATTAAAACAGTCAAACATTTTACTCAACCTGTTTTAAATTAAGCGGTTTTGATGATACCTTATTTCGAGTAATAATACTTATTTAATAAACAAGTGTGTTAATGAAGGCGATTAATAATCGAGGCTGTTTAAAGCACGAGCGACCGTAGGGAGCGAGTGCCTTTAATTGTCGAGATTATTAATCGCACATTAACATACGAGTTGATTACAATATTTTTTCGTTGACCGAAAGGCTTTTAATCTGGGGATAAAAATCCGTTTCTGAAATTTCAATTCATTAAATAATTGTCACTTATGCCAATAAACATAGTGGTCTCTAAAAACAAATGAAGTCGCCATATAAACAACAATTCGCCATTGTCAAAGTGCCGTTAATGTGTGGAAATTTTAGAAATGGAGATAGAAAATCCAGAATTATTACCGTCTGCGGTGTTGGAAACTGCAAATAATGCATGTTTAAGTTTGTTGCCGGCGAAAAGTCGATGCCTCTAGGAAAAAACGTACAATGAATTTGTTACCTGGTGTACAGAACAAGAAATCACAAATTACACCGAAACTGTGTGGTTGGCGTATTTTTCAAACATTGCCAAAAGAGGCCTAACAGCAGAAAGAAAGTATTTTCTTATACACCATCTGCATAATTATAAGAGATAGGTACTTTCAACTTTATATTCAGAGCAGTTTTCTCCGAAAACATAAAAATAAATAAAACAAAAAATTTGTCATTATGTCAAATTCATGTGTAGCGACTATGATAAGTACCGCAATTGCATACAAAAGTGACACACGCAAATGGCTGAAAGGAGAAAAGCGCGAAATCCCATCCTAAAAGTCGCGGGTTTGAATCCCGTCAAGGCAAAAAATTTTTCTATGAATTAATTGTTGCAAAATCGTGCATTAATGAAAAATCATGCATTAATGTAAAATCGTGCATTAATGAGGTCCATTAACGATCGATTTGTTAGTCAAAATCAAACGTTAAATTGGCTCTTAATAATCGGTCAACGAAAAAATAATTTAACAAAACAATTTGGCCAATCCATTGCGGCTCAAATGAACCACAGGAATTTTTTCTTGAAATTCTTGGATTACGTGTTGCTATGATAGGTCGCCAAGACCGTAACACTGAATTAAAAAATTCTTTGCTGAAGACTTAGTACTCCGATTTTTTTTTGACAACGATGAAGTTTAATGAAGTTTCAATGGTATTTTTTAGACGTTGCTAGACAGTGTTCGGCTTTAAATACTAGATTGATCAAAAAATTTGGGACTTAGACAAAAATTCGATCCTATTCGAAGAAAAAAGGCCCCAATTAAAACATATCAACTATGATTTGCAATGTTTTATCTTTTTTTTGTAATTTTATAACAAGCAAAACCAGTCAAGACCAAAAATATTCTTCTCCAAACAACTTACTAGAAAAAATCACCTCATGGGCACCCCATCCAGGGACACATTGTATTAGATACATAATTGTACACTACAATTTAAAATTTTCAAGAATATTTATTCAGAAAAGTCGCTATATTACTAAGAAATCTTCAATTATTAAATATGCAATTTTTTACCAACTGCTAAAATAAACATTTTGATGTAAAAATTAACTCTAATATCGTGTATAATGGCCACGGGCATCTCTGACAACTGTACATCTTCGGGGCATACTCATAATACAATTATTGATGTGTTCTTGTGACACTCTTCTACAACACAGCGGTAAAATTTCCCGCAAGTGTTGCACGTTGACTAGGGTGGATTATGTTCATTGAGCTGTTCTTGCAGTCTGTCCCAAGTGTGCTCAATTGGATTTAAATCGGGATACTGTGGTGATAAAGGTAAATGGTTAATACGGAGGTCATTTATTGATTGCATTAAAATTTGAGCACGATGAGGTCGTGTATTATCATCAATAAAAATTATGTTTTCATCCACAGCCTCTCGAAAGTCGACCACATATTGCTGAACAATGTCATCTCAGTAGATGTGTCCGTTGACATTGTTTTCAAAAAGGTGGAGGTTTGTACATCCATTCAAACTAATGCCTGCCCATACCATGATACCACCGCCGCCAAAAGGCATCACAGATTTTGTAAAGTCGGGTATATAACGGTCTCCTCGCGTTCTCCAGACTCTTACTGTACGATTATCACTAAATAATCAGAATCTAGATTCATCAGGGTATAATCCATGCTCCCACTGAAAATTTTCTGCTAATCGTTGGTTAACCCAAGCTATTCTAACCATTCTATTGGCATTAGTTAATTTTGGGCATCTCACAGGCCTGCAGTTATGAAGATCCATTTCCTTCAGACAGGTTCTGATAGTTTGGTCCGAAACTTCAACTCTAGAGGTGGCACGTAACTGTGTTTGCAACCATAAAGCACTCCTAAATAGATTCCTCCTTGCCTGGATTCAGATATAGAGGTCTCGTCTCTGATGTGTTTTCCTTTCAGATCCACTACCGGGTCTTCTCCTCGCAGATCCTGTATGCTGGAATCGTGTTAAAGCCCTACTAAGAACACTTGGCGACACGTTAAACATGGCGGCAATTTCTGGTAAAGATTGCCCTATTTGAAGCAATAACGCAATTAAATCAAAAGATTCTCTATTCAAATGACGTCTTGGCTTGGTGAAAATGTGAAATGATTTTTTCAATGAATAAAATCTGTCAAAAAATGCGTTTTTTATCATTAAATTAAAACATTATCATTATTGATAAAACACAATTTTCCAATTTTTACCACTCAGAAGAGGCGTTTATAAAATGATGTGTCCACAGACGACTGTGGATCTTTTAATTTATTTATAGTGTGAGAAAATACGTTCAATTCAATAAAATTAATTAGATCTGCTAAAAAAATCGAATTCCCTATTCATTTTTGGGTAGTTTATTAGAAGAAAACGATGCTATTGGAGATGCAAAGAATAAAAAAAAATCTGTTATCCGTGGCATCAACAGAATCTTCCGAAACTGACCACTTCTTCAGGGATTGGAGATGAAATGGCGTTGAAAAACTTTACTTCACAATTAGAAAACGGTAACGACAAAGATTTTGATGCAAATGGACTTTTCGTATGGCAGTAGATATGCTTATTAGAAAATCGTCTTTGGTTTGGCTTTTAGAAGCGTCGAAGCAGAAAGTAAGCGTCGATCGTTTAAGGCGCTTCATTTCAATACAAGGAATGGTTCCCAAAAGACTTCGGCAAAGCCATTGCAAAAAGATCTAGTCTTAGATCTAGTCAAAAGGATTCTATTCCTAGACATATTGTGAAAAAACGAAAGTTGATTAAGAACTTGGAAGACACTTCAACTGAATCGTCATGCTCAAGTTCAGGGAATGATTCGTCTTATAATTTATGATGACTACTAATTCAGAACGATTTTCCGATGCGTCGGCGTCAGATGAAATGAAAAACAAAGAATTGAATTCTTCAAACCGTAATCGGAAAACTTTGAACGTCACTTCAGAAGAAGAAATTATTAGCAACTCAAGGAAGGAGACTGAACCGAAAAAAGATAATGAAACATCGATTGAAACCCATATCGAGAAATCATCTTTCTATGCGGTATATTACCAGCAAATGTACTACTTCATCTACATGTTAAAAAAATAAATTTGCTGCCATCCCAAAATGCATAGTTGATAGCCTTGACAGAATATCGTTAGTCAACCCATGCACCAGTAAATTGTGACTCAGTGACCAGAACTCAAGATTCTGAAATTTTTCTACAGTTTTCAGGATTCTTTAATATCCTCAGGTCTAAATTTTAGGTCCCCATCAACAGAAAATCTGCCTAAATCTTATGAGATCAACATTGAAAATAAAAAAATGAGATTAACCGCACTAAATATATTATAATAAGTGTAATGCCAAAAATGATGTAACTGATTCCGATAGGATAGTTCGGAGAAAATTAAATTGCATTGTATAATTGATATAATAAAGATCGCACTGTCTGTGTCATCACGTAAAATATTCAAAAAATCTTTACTACAAAATCAGTTTTAAATAATTTGGATACAATGATAAAAGACGAAATTGGTAACAAACTTTTAAAAAACGAATCTCTTGGTGATCTTATTTCTTCTAATTCTTCGTTTTTTTCAACTTATCTATAGGTGAAATTCATAGGCAGTTGTTGAGCCATTTCTTAACTCCTGGTCCCGCTGGTTTGTAGTATATCAGTTGAAATAGTTTGGTACGATTAAATGCAGTTAATTTTCAACAACAAAAAAATTGAAGAGTATAAATTCGGTTAAGTAACGAAGCGATTCATACCGTGCAAACGGTGATTGCATTGGTCTTTGAATTCCTTGTATCTTGAATTGTTTTTTCCTTACTAGAAGGACAAAGACGAAGCAGTGGTAGCTACAAACAAAACTAACGATTTAATCGACGATCGGAGCTGCGGACGGTTTAAAAATGTAATCTTGCATCAAATCTGCAAATATGACCTATACAATGTATGAAAAAAGTCCGACTTTCCACAAAGCGAAGATTGTTCTGCACGTTGAGGCGCGGTATAAGTAACAGTAATTTGAGTGCTTACCTCCAAAGAGACTGCCGGCATCGAGCAAAGACGCTGGATCATTGGGATTTGACACTTTGTTGGAACCAGAATTACCTTCGCTGCCCTTACCATTTTCTTTATCCATTTCCACTCCACTATACTGAAACGTGCAAGTCTAATATCAAGATGGATCCTCTGCTGTTTAATTTGAATTCTTCCGAAACGTCCGACAAATTAAATTCACTAATTCTGTCAATTTTTCACGTTTGTCTCAAAGTCAAAGTAAAAATTATAATTTTATTGGAAAAATGCGTCCGACGAGGCGGCTATGCGTAAAATTTAAAATTACCGCTGACATCAACGTCGCCTCGCGAAAAAAGGACGTACTCACCTATTATTTATTTGGGAACTGCTGCCTCCAGAAAAACCACGGCTTCAGCCCATTTTGACATATGGCGTCCTGAAATTGACACATTTATTATTGGATGCAATGCTCTTTATTATTGATAAGCGCTTGCTCGTACTACACAAGTGCAAGTTGTTATTTTTGGAATTATAAAACGTCAAAGCGATGGCGTGCTCGTGCTATTTGCTCTTTAATTACCACCTTTGTTACCATGAGCGGTGGCAGAGAGGGACAGACGCCCCCCAACAAAGCAATATCGATCAATTCTTGAATTAGTTGGAATCGCATTAAACGATATAAAAAGTTATTTAGGTAGATGCGCTTGAGCGTGAAGTGTAGTGAGTTTATTGCTATAACGCGTAACTGCATGAATAAAGAATTCGCTTTCGACCAAAGTCCCACGAATGTACCTACATAATCGGAAATTATCTTTACACTTATGGTTATTTCAGTTTATGAAAATATAATCGACATGAATAGAATGCAAAGTTGTTCACGTATTGTTGGTTGCATACCCAACGACTACTACTTACGCCATTTGAACAATATTTTGAGTTTCAGTGACAAAACTTGTAAAACATAATTATTAATGAACTCCATCGTACCTGCAAAATGTCGTTTCTCGAGTTTTTAAGTCAATGAGCCCATACGTTTGAATTAAATAACAGTTTTCCTATAATTACGTTTAATTAGTAGTAAAACAACATGATTGTGGATGTGCTTAAGATCACACGGCTGAAGTGAAAACTGCGATCGTAATTTTCAATAGTGTTCTTTCTACTGGCAGTGGTAAGGGTTTAAATAAAAGACGTTATGAAACTAATATGGAGAATTTGAGTGACAGGAGAATGGACCTACATAGGCGGCAGAGTAGAAATGGTGATAAACTATGGAATAGTGAAGAAGTAGAATAATTCAGAGTAGGGGAAAGATTAGAGTATACCATCTGCCTATAGAAATAAGTATAGGAAGAGGGAGACAAGCGAATATGGGAGATAAATAAAAGAACGGGAAACGCAGAAGAAGGTGATGATCAAAATATGGGACGAACAGGGAGTGGAGGAGTACAAGAGAAGGCTAGAAAAGGCAAGATGGAATGGAAAATGAATGTTGATGAGATAAATAAGGCTGGTTCATGTTAGTTGCTTGTAATCCTTTTTGATTGTTTTTTTTTTTTAATTACATGTTTTATTTGTTTAGTTGTTTTGTTTTATTTCACTATTCATAATATGATATTATTGAATTTAATTAAAAAATTAAACGTTACAGATGGAGGTATCTGAAATTCCAATAAAATGAATTACCTAGAGTTTACGATTCTGTATGTATATGAAGCCACGCTTGAATTCAAAATTTCCATTAGCCATTAGAACCTTAGATTATTAACATGACTCTCTGGAAATTCTGTCAGTAGAAATAGCTAACTTATTTTATCTGATATCCGACTGGATTATCAGATTTTAAAATTAAATTATTTATGTGTGCTTTGATAGTGTATTTATAAGCTCTTTTACATGTTATGAAGCTTCCTTGAGTTCTAAGTTGAAATTCCCGACATTTTAAATCACATCAATTCAACATGACACTAAAAATAATGGATTTTTTTTAAGTGAAACTTCTTATTCGAGGTGTAAGTCCGAAACGGAAACTAAAGTGAAACACTTTGGTGGTGGGGATGGATTAGGTAGTAGGTATTACGGCGGTTCAGATGGTTCCCTTGGGGGCATACGCCCACCAGTCCCAACGGGACCCTTTGTACCAAGAGACCCCCCTTGGAGCCCCTGTCCCAAAGGAGGGGGGGGTTGTTTTAGTTACCGTAACATTTGTATCAGAAAATAATTAAATAAACTCGATTCCTACAATCGTCTTAGTAAGTTTCACTTCAGACGTATGCTTGTAAAGGTGAGGCAGTTATTTTTTTATATTTAGAGTAACGAAAATAAATTGGGTCCCCAGTGAGCGTTTTGCATTTCCGCTATGAAGACATTTTAAACTTGCCCTACTGAGCCTAAAGAAATTTTACTTAAAATACTGCTGGAGTGGCCGTGAATATAATATTACTTGAAACAGCACCACGAAATGACAATATGATACCAGAGATGAGAACAAAAGAAATTAATAAACAAAAAAAAGTGATAATCATACATCGAACGACTAGAAAACAAATATGATAGCAGAGAGACAGAAGAAACTGCAAATTCCTTCCTTGGACCCTTTAGTGTCCCAGGTATTAAAAAGTTAAACAGCGCACTTATCAAACTAACAAGCATGGAGTCACCAGTACCTGCACTTGAGAGGAGGCAAAGAGTAGAAAAACAACTAGTATTCCGTAAAAAGAGAGGGCAGCGATGAAAAGACAGACGCAGTGGCAGGCATTCATGACAAACGTGAATAGACATGACGAGAAGAACTATCAGCAAGAAATTAAAAAATTAAAAAAAGGGATGGAGGCGCGATCAGGGTTGAACTTCAAACTAAAAAATGGGATGGAAAACTTCATAGGAAAAACGGTATGCAAGATAGGCAATACAATAAGAAAATAAATCATAATGAAAAATAAAAACAATGTAAGTAAAGATCTTTATCAATGATTGACTGGCAAGGGGAGGAAGAGAAACCTAGAGAATATAAAGAAAAAGAGAAAGTCTGGGAAAAACGTAAGAAGAGTATTAAGTTCATAGACGAGACTATAAGTGGGACACAAAAAGTCGAACCTTCGACAACAAAACAAAACAAGAACAAGAAGTAGGGAAGATTGCGAAAGCATTGAAAAAAATATTAGAAGGAACAGCGACAAAAAGAGAAATAATAGTAGGACGTAGAGCAGCTAGAAAGAAAAATAAAGACAAAAAAACTGGAACAACGGAAAAAGCAAACAATAGAACAAATAAGAGAATGTAAAAGACGAAAGCAAACAGAAGCGACTTTCTAAAAGCTAAAAGAAGGTAAAACAGAGAAAGTGTGGAAATATATCAATAGAAAGCGAAAGAAAAAAGAAACAGTAAGTGAGGACATAACGATGAGGAGAAATATTTAATGAAATATAGAAAGAGAGATAAAGAGGAACCAAACAGCACCAGAAGTGAAGAAACTGAGGAAGAGGAAAGTGCCGGGGAGGGATGGAGTACAGAACGAATCGTGGATGTATGTGACGAGAAAAGTGTTAGAGAGCTAATGCATTGGGTGTGGTGAGGAGAGGGATTCCCGATAGGGTTGAGAGAGGGCGTAATATGCCCTATTTACAAAAAGGGAGGAAACAGTAAGATGGAGAACTATTGTGGAAACATAAGTTGAATGCTTAATTCTGAATGAAAGAATGAGGAGAGAGATAGAGGAAAAGGAAGCATTACCAGACAGCCAAAAAGGATTTAGAGAGAGGAGGGGAACTATAGATAATGTATACATCCTGAACCATTTGAGAGCAAAAAGTTAGAAGTGAATGTGGAAAAAACAAAAATGTTGATGTTTAACAAGAGTAAGAGGAGGAATGAATAAAATGAATGGTGCGAGGGGGAGAGAATAGAGCAAATTAAAGCATTTCAGTACTTAAGGTATTATGTCAAATGAAAGAACCACGAATAGGGCAAATATCAAATAAGGCGATGGGATATGTATGGGGAATAAAATAGAGAAAGTGAGGAAAGGATTTCCACAGGTGAATAATGATGTACGGATTGAAGAGTATATGTTACGTATACACAGGAATCCGAAAGCCCGTAGGGCAAATAAAGATTTATGTATTTTGCAGGATTTTGTATGCTTTTGAGTGGGTTGAACTGAAGGAGCAGTGGTTCCAGCAGTTGCATTTTGCAGAATTCCACCATGGACGTCGTTTTGAAGTGAACACGTCTATTCGCTCGTCAAACACAGTGATAGCCGGTCAAACTTTCTTGCGTTACAAATATCGTCAGATTTGAATCGCTAATAACTACAAGACTAATAATGTTTTACATACTAATTGTTGAGCCCACAACAGGTAGTGCATGTGTCTGTACGTGTCGTGCTGCATTTGTCTTGCCTGTGACGTCAATGGACTAGTGTAGATGCATGTTTGTGTTGATGGAAATTAGCGTTGTATAAAGTTATAAATTAGTGCAGCGTAAAAAGGCCTTTAGCTAGAACGTTGATTCAGATGTCATTGCGAAGAGCTTGTACTACAAGGATCCAAAATGAGATAATAAAAATATTCGGATATAGAGGCCAGAAATAAATTTCGGGCTCCTGTACGCAAGGAATATACCATATCAATAGGTTCTTCCTGACTAAAATTCATTTTTATCAAATAATAGATTCTTAGAAATACGATCACCAAAACATAAAACAAAGTGAAAACAAACTTTGTTAACAAAAGTGAAAGATAATTAATAGGGCTATCCAAAGCCTTAGAAAAATATGGGGTGTTCCATTTAAAATAACAAAGTCCAAATATTGCATAAATTAGTCGCCCCTCGATGATACAGAATTTTAAATGAACACATGACTTGGAAACATGAAAAAAATAACTTGGCAACCTTGTATTCCAAATTTAGAAAAAAGATATGCAGTTGTAGCATTAGAACAGCAAAACAAAAAAAATAGGGTCCTATTTAAAAAAAAAAAAAAAAAAAATGTTGAGTACGGCCCTGGAATAGTGAAGCACCAAATATAGCTGAAACTCATTTTAGTCGATGCAGCTTTGATGGTAATAGATGATGACATCAAAACATTTTTTTTATTTTCATTAGTAAAGCCACTCACTATCTTCCGTCCTCGCAGTATGGACTCAACCTGTATATTATTACATATTTTACTTCTCTGAACATTGATTGTGTGATGTAGAGTAACATCAATGAAAGAGCCCTTTGGAAAAAAAAATCTTTGCTTACACCACGATTTTTTAAATATGACATTTCATAGACATCAGGATCGAGAAAAAGCAATGGCGACTCCTTTACTGAGATTTTAAAAAGACCAAATTTCGTAAAATGTATTTATGTATTTATTAACTTTATCGACCACAAAGTGAAAATAAAAATTGAGGAAATTTGAACACCCCAAATTAATGCGACACACGTAGTTATTGAAATATTGATACCCACAGTAATGTCGACGCCCCTGTTCATCAAATCTGAAATGATCTACGCGCGGCGTCCAAATTTGCAACGGACTTGATAAAAGTTACTCTGAATCACCCGGTATAAGATATAATGATTGCCTCTAATTACGGTCCTGTATGCCCATATAAATTGCAAAGTAACTACGCTTGCCTAAACATCAACAATTACTTTTTTAATTCGACACTCTAAAAGCACTGCACGAAAGAAGGATAATACCCGTTAACGAGGTACTTGTCTGTCGAACAATCATTGATGTGATTCAACGTCAGATACTTCAAAACTCCACAAAACTAGAATGAATACCTCAAATAGTCCATTTTTCGCAACAAGTTCAACGTCATAATGTAAATGAAGGTCAGGGGAAAACTGGGAGGGTAAACTTGACCTGGTAGAATGATAGCGGCACTGACCTTCGACCCAGATTAGTCGGGCTCCCCTCGATAGTCGGAGTGGGTGGCAATCCGAACAACCTGTTTAATTCCAACGCGGAAAATGGACAGTAAAGTTTTTGTGCACTGATGTTTGTTGTTAAGTCCGAGATAACGTTCAGTGTCTTATCGACTGAAAGGTGAATGATCTTGAGTTGACTTGAAATTTAAGTTTCATCTCTTGGATGGGAGAAGTTGTCGGCTTGGACGTACCGAACGGGAAATGAAACAAAGAGATTATAACAGCGCGGTAAATTAGAGAAAAAACGGTATGCTTGTGATGGTGGAGAAGGTGGCCGCCACATATTTTATTAGTTATGGAAGAGGTTCAATATACGTTTCTGGCTTGTATGTGGCTATTTCAAAAATACAGTAAAGTAGGATGATGCATCCATATTAAATTAGAACGGGTACATAAATAATATACAAGCACCCAATAAAATATCTTAGGAACATTAAATTTAGGAGCTCTGTGAGACTATTGATTTAAGCTGAAATTTTTGTCTTCAGACGTTCGAACTGATCTGCCCGGAGTCGTTCAGATATTCCGAAAACATATCCGAAAGAATCGTTGATACGCGTTCTGAAAACACTCTAGCGACAACTTTTTATCCATCTCGTGAAGTCGGTACTCGTTTTGGTTGCAATCAGTGGACGAGCTTTCCTCTGCATGATGCATAATAAATTTTTCAGCAAGAAAAAAATCTGTTATTGATTTCTGATAAAATTGTATTATAGCTTTTCATAGAAGGCTATCACACTGATAAGAAGTGGACAATAAGTTGACAACTGAGAGAAGTCGCTGTAAGCGGTTTCTCGTTTCTTGTATATTTCATTATTTTTCTTTTATTACGTGTCACACTCACAGGGGGAATGTTGAAATGTTAAAACCTACCAACCAACCACACACACGTTTTCAAAAACACTTCTTGTGAAAGGTAAATTTTCTAATTTATTAATTATGATAACATACATTTTAGAATAATGTAATTCCTAAAATCTAATCGCATTTGTGTTAATACTTAGAGTGCTTTTGGGGATGCGGTAATCATACTCTACAAGCTTATAAAAATGGTGCAGTTTGTACCGTCGATATCCGTCGTATATAAAATGTTGTTTCTATGCCAGATTTTTTTTTACATCTGGTTTGTCTTACAAATAAATAAAATTAAAACAAAATCTATTATAAAGAAAGAAGAAAAAACCAGGTCCCCTAAACACCACAGCTTTCTTCTTAATAGATTTTTTTATTAACAATTTTTTTTCTGGTTTTTTCTTCTTTCTTTATAATAGATGTTGTTTTAGATGGGTCGAACAATTATTATTAGTTTTTACAAAAAAACGATGGACAGCTTGGTTGATAGAAATGTTAGGAAGGAGCTGCTCAGTAAATCAGCATTACACCCAAACCAACACTCCTGCAAGGTCAGGAAATCAAAAGAATCGGCATTGCATCAAATCGTTTCAATCCAGAGAAGACAAACCAGTTATCACTACCAAAAAGAGATGGGGCTCATATGTGGCACCAACTGTCTTTGGAAGATCATTTTACAGGTTCAAACAGAGGTCAAGTATATAGGTATCCACCTTGCTTCTTGAGTCTAGATTTACCTGGACAACCAATGTGATGAACAAACTGCAGAAAACTACTGCCGCTTTTTAGGCGAACAGAAGAGCTGTATGTAAATCGTGGGGATTAAGGTCTCGAATAATGCATACTCATGTGTATTCAAAAAGGCGTATTTGACAGCCAGGCTTCCCTAAGAGCTTTGTTTATGGGCAGACACCCATTAAAGTTTGTTTTGGAGTGCCATAATGTATTACAGGAACTAGCTGCGCGCAACAAGAAAGTTGTGCTCTGCCGGATACCTGCCGACTCACCCCATAAATGTAACGAAAGGGCTAATCTGTTACTGTATTGGTGCAGAACCGACCCTTCCGGTTTCCAAAAGCCTCCAGAAGGAAATACTCAACAAGTGGATAATGGAGCTCCATAAAGACGAGAGGAAAGCTTCAAACCTACGACAGTCCAAGTCTTTGATTCAAGGCCCGGACGTCAAGCGTAGTGAATAATTGCTGAGACTGAGAATAGTGTTTGGATTGTTTTCTCGGCACTACCCAGTAAATAAACACCTGTGCACCATCGGATTATGTACCGATGGCACATGTCGAATATGTTTAGAAGACGTAGGAACTTCAGAGCACATCCTCTGCTGTTGTACTGCCCTAAATGGACTACTTGGGTGCTGAAATTATGCAGACTCATGATATTCGGAACGTACCTATCAACAGTTTGTTGAGCTTTGTCAAAGGCTCAGCTCTGCTATAGAACCTCGATCACTGAGGATTGCGCACAATGGGCCATTTGGCTCTGTACTCGGCTCTTTATCTAGGGCCTCCCTTGACTCAACAAAAAAGATCTCAATTTCTCCGGTTTTCATGCTTTCAGTTTTGTTTTTAGGTCGTTGGATTAATAGTATATTTCGACCCAATGCTTCGCCTCGGCTGTTCTTGGAGCGCTAGGCGGCCGGCTATGGGATGCAGAAATAGATATTTTTCAAATTTTCAAGTATAAGTTTTTCAACTCATAGATGTTCAAGTTCTAAATAAAGCTGTTTACACTTTTAGTATTTTTTTTTTCTAAAATTTCTGTTCGGTGTATTTTCAATTAGTTTTTATTTGCTGTTGACTTGATTAATTTTTTTTTTCACTTCCCACATTTTCGGTTTTCACTTTTCCAGATCTTCAGGGTTTTAGGTTCACAGATTTTCAGGTTCTCAGATATTTAAGTTTTCAAATTCAAGCAGAGTTTACGATGTATGTGGATGTACATCCAGAGTGAGCATCTATTCATTTTAGCATTTCAGATTGAGTGGAAAAAATAAAAGAAGATCCCGAAAACCTGAAATATAACACTCAAGAACTGAAGCACATCTCTGAGAACCGGAAAACAAATACAAACCTGAAAAAGACAGATTTTGGAAAAGAAGCCAGTCGGTAGCGCAGTGGGCTGCGTTGACGGTCCCGGGATGCGGCTCCCGGGATCTAATCTCGGCTGCACCGAAGACACCTTTCTGGAGTTGCAGGTTTAGGTGACAGTACAGTAGTGAAAGAATAACTAGCGTAGTGGAATATTGCAGCCCTATACTGAGATCCCTTAAAAATTGTGAAGCATCAAAAGACTCGTTATTCGTCTTTTGGCGCTTCACCATTTTTATGTGTAGAAGGAGATCTAATAAAGACAAGAAGAACTAAGCATTAATGTTGAAAAAAGAATGAAAAGAATTTATACTGTGCAAAGTTGTTGATGGACAATAAAGATTATTAGAAAACCTGAAAGCCTAAAAACCCGAAAACCTGGGAACCTGAACGTTCGACCACTTGAATGACAGACAACCTGAACGCCGGACCAACCTTGCAAATTTTAAAACTTGCACTACAGAGAATCTGAGAACCTTAATACCTGAAAGTCGAAGAACTTGAAAATATGAAACAAAATATAAAATATCGAGAAACCAAAAATTTGAAAATTTGATCACCTGATAGTGAAGTGATCTTGAAGACCTGTAAACTTGAAAGTCAACCTGAAAATTTGATGTTTTCAATAATTGAGCGTCAGGACTCCATCTCATTCATTCCCAAGCAAAAATGTATATATGTAGCAGGCATTTGGAATAATCAGGCTTTTTGCATAAAGACCAGGCGTTTTGCAAAAAAGCGTCACTTCTCTTCAATACGCCTAACTGCTTTCGGGCATTTTGCAAAATGACTGAAAATCACCGGTCAATTACAATAATTTCTCGCGATTGTTCAAAGTGACGCTGTGTTAGCAAAACGCCTGGTCTTTTTTGCAAAAAGCCTTATTATTCCAAATGCCTGCGACATATATACAGGCCGTTTCAATAGAAACGAGCCACCCTCAACAACTTTTAAGGAAAAGATATTTGAGCAAAATCTAAAAGCCGGTAAATTTTAACCTCGAACAAAATTATTATTAGCAAAAAGTATTAAATATTATATCAGACTGGGAAAATATATATAAAAAAATCTTGAAATGAAAGTAAAGAGAAAATAGAAACACTAATCGTAGCATGTGGACGAAATGGTCAGACGAAAATAAAAAGCCAAAACGAAAAACAACCCCTCCGCCTTATTCATGACGTTGACATGGAAGAGTAAATCAAAGTAGATACTAAAAAGTACAACATTGAAACCTAACAAATGAATATTTATGAGTCATAACAACATATAGTCATATAGTCCCAGTTATTCATTATCTTACGTGTTCTGCATTTATTGCATAGATGAAAAAACTGAGAAAAATTTTGAGATTGTGTCTTAGCAAACAGAAAATCATAATACATCAATCAGTTTAAACCCAAAATAGAAAAAAAAGAAACTACGGGTGTTGAGAAATATTTGCAGCGGCCGTAGCGTCGGCCAGTCGTGAAACCCAAAGGGTCGTAAAACCTTTACCTGCCTGGCGGCGCTCACGCCCGCAAGTCAGTCAAAATCCAACTCTCAATTAAACAACAAGTCAAAATCCAAAACTCAATTCGACAACAGTCAACATTCAACAGCCGCAAGGGCACAATTCAATCTAAAATCAGGACACGGTTCTCTTATTTAAATTCAATACAAAACTAAACCGGGAGAAGAAACGTTCACTATCAATCTCCAACTATTCGTAATATACAACTTCATTAAGTTCGCGAGTGTTTCAATACAAATCCAAAACATATGGTCCTTCGAGTAACACAAGTCTACCCCCAATTCAATACAACAGGGTAATTTTGAACATGTGTCACTCCTTTAAGACCACGTAGGTAAAAACTATCCTGTATAATGATACAACTAAAAAACGGTTACTTACTTGATGGATTATACAAATTACAACAATTAGTTTTGAACATAATACCCGCCATTACAATAATGTAATCTATTAAAATGTATCAGTGTTGATATTCAGTGAATATTCTGAATAAAAAGGAAGAAAATCAGCCTAATCGATAACCAGGTGAACTCGTTTATAAACTTGTTTTACACAGATTTAAACGATTGACATTTGTGCAATGGTGATTTTCGCTGCAGACAAGAGACCTTGGTAAGATGTTTAAGTTGCGGTGGACGTTCAAACAGAAAGAAGATTTAAACAGTTTTCATAACTTCAATTAAAACATTAACAATTAAAACAATAATTTAGCCTGATTTCCGATCTATGTTGTGTTAGGGTACAAGTATTTTAAGGATTAAAAATTAAACCTTCTAAAATGCTCCATCTTAGGAAGTTTTAAAAGTAAGACTATCGAACTTCAAGTTTCCTGAAAATGGAACATTGGCATCGGTCTGGCTTATTGTTTTGAAATTCAAACCGTTCTTTTTGCAATCTCAAAGAGAGGTCTACTCTACATTTTTTATTCTAAACTTATCTATCTTTGGAATTGTGAATGAGCCATAATAATAAACGCTGATCCTTTGATCCCAATAGGATCATTTGATTTTTTTTATCTAGCACATTGCTGCGTCATCAATACATGTTATTAACTAGTAAAATTTACACACGTCAAGAATCAATCTTTGTATAACAACAAGAATTCATGGCTCTCCAGCTTGATATATGAAAAATTCAAATGATCCTATGTAATATCATAGCAACATAATTCTTGAAATAATTGTAGGGATTTTACCGTATAATTATGCATGTGTTTTCAAATGATTTCAAGATTTAAGCTTAGGAACCATGGTTATTATCAGTCGTTCTGATTTAATTTTTATTTACATGTAGCTGTTGGATAATTTTTTAACCCTACATACCAACAAGTATTCTTTTCAGTAATATCACAAATGGAGTCATTGAGGTCATTAATCAATTTATGATACACACGCAAACACACAACACAGCCATTTTCTGTGGCTCACGATTCTCAACCTTCGAGAATATTTTCAATTAGGAAACCGTCCACAGTCACAACAAGAACATAAAAAAACCGTTGTTTAAATAATGCATTTACACCTATTAACGTGTTACATAAACTAAACTGCCATCGATCTTTTGCAGCAAACTAACGAACTCCCACTGTGGCAGCCAATTCCTTATGCAGGAATTGAAACGTAAATAAGTTTGGAAGGAACTGAAAAAACACGTCTTTTACATATGCGGCGTGTATGAGGGGAAAATAGTCCATGAGACAGCTGTTTATTCTCCCGACTTTTGACTATTACCGGTGATGCTCTTTTCCGAAGAGGCCGGATCAGCCGCAAAAGACTGAAAATAAGTTCCCTCGACAATTTAAAAGGAATTCCAAATATAAATTGACAATATTATAAGGCTATGTAAATTTGTATCACGAATATTTGTGCAATAATGTAAGTAATTGTATGTAGTTACTACACGAATACCGCTTGATAGATTTTGTAAAAGCAAGTTACAAGTTGTAGAAAAAAACCGGGTTGAAGGGAGTGTTGCATTTGTATCCGAGGGTTTTTTTTCTTGCAACTTCCGGTTTTCCATTACACAAATACTGACGCGTTAGCAGCGATATGAATTACAAATTTGGAGGTATGTACTATTATTTGTAGTTGATGTTAGTTCAGATATCAATTAAAAAAGTAACGAAACCTTTATACATTGATCGAGAACTTCCAATTCAGGTACGAACATTTAGTTTACTTGGCAAGTAAGTACATATTCATGTACAAGTTAACAAGTTTCCATAAACTAAGCAAAATCACTTGTCTTCAATGAATTACAATGAGAATGTTGTACAAATGACATCGACTATAAATATGCGGTTGGTAAGTCTGTGAATTATTTCTTGGACTCGAGATATACATTATCGACAGATGAAAATGATTGATAGACTGTCAAGCAACTCAGAATCTTTTAGCAAAATATTCTCATGGGAAAATAGTTATACATAATATGTTTGGGCCAATTCTTTGAGAACGTAGAAAATCATGGAACGCGCAGCATATTTAGAACAAATATGTCTCTTTAGACAAATTGGTATGGTTTCAAGAAGACCTAGGGGCCTTCTGACTGACATCGGTGACTTTGTATAATTGGTTGTGTGCTATTACTAGAGGAGTGGCGGACCAATAATAATTAAATAGTGTAATTGGACCACAGAAATAGTGGAAAGTGTGGAGAAAGGTTGTTTTACAATAACTTAGGCTCAATATCAACATTTTACTTCTTAAATCTATATACACAAGAATCAAAAATAAAACGGCGGAGAATCGAGAGGAGTAAAATAAAATAGTCATTGTAAAATCTTAAAAAAAATCTGTCGTTTAAATAGGTCTTCTATATTATTCAGAAACTTAACACAGTTGTTGAGTATTTCTGGTTGGTTGGTTGGATGTCAAATCACACCAAAAATTTATCACTCGTGAAAAGTCATCGATTATTAAGCGACATTTGCAGAAGATTTGTCACAGCTGAAAAATGTCATTATGACGTCACTTTTGTGAGTGTTATGCCAGCTTGATCTTGTTGTGATCAGTGCGGGAGACTTCGTTGTTACTTGAAAGACGTTCGAGTTTAGACCATCTACGGTTTAAACCCTTTAGACTAACCTTATATGTATTTACAATGTGTACGTAAGTACGGTAATGTAGACAACTAACTATACAAAGTCACCGATGTCAGTGGTAGGCCCCCTGGTAGTTAGAACAGCGTGTAGCTACTCCCAAGGATGGAAAACAAAACAAAAGTAATCATGGTGGTTGGTGACAATGGCGATAGGGGACGCGAAACTCCGTTTTACATGAAGGAAGTTACGGAAAAGGGAGCACGGAATCAAAATGTTTTGAGTGCATCGCTGGTTGCTTTTAATTTTTCAACTTTACATTAAGCGCTTTTTAATACCGTCAAAACTATGTTTAGAGGCCATATAATTTGAGGTTTAAATATCTACCACAATTCGTGAATCACCCAGTATAATACTTGACATGGTCAGGCAAATCCACCTCCAGAGGAAATCCAAAGTCTCATCACCTGGTGCAAGAAAAGGAATAAACATCTAATTCTCAGCTGCGACGTTAATGCTTACGAATGCGATAAGAAAAGAGGTTTTGGATCTAACCTTAGCTACCCCATTCGTAGCAGAAACGATAAAAACTTTAGCACATTTGGTTTCACGTGGAGGCGAACTCCCCAAACCATTGAGATGTGGAGGATTCTTCAGAAGATGGATTGGGTACTCTACAAACAATACTTAAGATCTGAGTCTGAGGGACCTATTATATCCCATCCATACAATAGAAGAACTGGAAAATCTCTAAAATCATCTTCGAGATCATGTAATTTCAACTTATGAAAAATGCTGTCCTTTGAAAAGAAGGATAACATCGAGAGTGCCCTGATGGAACAAGAAGTTCGGTCGATTGAGGACCGAAGTAAGGAAATTATTCAACAGATCCAAATGAGTAGGAACCTGGGATGACCACAGAAAGGTTCTAACAGAATACAACAACGAATTGAGAAGGTCTAAAAGACACACGTGGACGACGGTTTGTGAAGGCATCGAAGAACTCGCAGTTCGCCCACAAAAAGTGACGTCGAAAGAACTCAAATGGAATCGGCTTAATAAAAAAAAAAAAAAACGGAGGGGTGAATACACCAATGGTATATAGACATAGGTCCAAAGTCTAAGATAATCTACTGGTCTTACCTAACGGCAGTACTGCCTAACGGTGACCATGATCACGCCTCATTTGTCTGCTGGCTAAAAAAAAAAGGAACAAAAAGACCACGCAAGCTTGTCTTGGAGTCACAGGGACCATGCGCTCCACCCATATGGCCGCCCATGTCAAAAATCGAAAAATCGTTTAAAGTGCCCTGAGGACAATAGAGACAAACCACTCAAAACCAAGAGACATGACTGGACATTCGAAAACACTGGAACAAAATGGCCACAGGGAAGTAGTGTAGGGCATAACAGTCCCTCGGAAACAACACCACGTTTTTGCAAGCGGAAATATGTGCAATAGAACTAACCAAACAGCACCAAGAGCACTAGGATCACGGATTTGTTATCTGAAGGCTGTTTGGTACTGTAAACAAATCCCTCAAGCAGCTGGCCGTAAACAACAATTTTAAGGAACAGTGGGAAAAGGAAGTATCCTACTGGGAAAGAGTTCTAGGACAGACCCATTCGTAACCTACTCGAAAAAGAAAAAACTTTCAAGAACGATTTAGTTACTGTTAATAAATCTGTTAATTACTGTGAAAAATAATAACTGTATAAAATCTGACGAAGAAGAATTGTTGTGTATCAAGATCCACCGTCTTTTACTAATTTCTAAATGTCTAACGACGCTGTCGGCGTTCATTATTATTCTATTTCTGTTTATCGAAAATTTTATTTAGAAGAGCGATCGACCAATTTTAATATTTTTATATTTCACTAAATCATTATTTGGGTTTTATACCTTGACAACGAGATATATTAAGTAGGCTATAATGCCCTAGGGCCTATAACTCATAATGCCCGCAAATTATGCCCTCAAAAATTTTAAATCTTATTATTATTATTTATTTAAAGTTAAAAGTACAATTTGTAAATGAAAATGCACTGATTGAACAATTTATAAAATCTATACTATGTTTAAGTGAAGATACAAGCCACCGCAAACGAGGGAATTTAGCAAAATCAAATTCAAAATTTATATTTTTTTAAATGTTCACAAATTCAAATGCACTGAAATATAAAACGTTGTATGCACCACGGGCATAACTCGATGTTTATAAATCTCGGGCAATTTACATAATCTCGGGCCGGAGGCCCTCGAATTTGTAAACTGTTGCTCTCGAATATAAACATCCTCATTATGCCCTTGGTACATAAATATTTTGCATGTATAACGACGCTATCTGCGCTCAAAGTTAAATCTCACATTTTAACATATCGATTAAAAGAACATATTTGCATTTAAAATTCTTTGACTCACAGATATCGCAGTCTTTGATAATTTTTTATTTTTGAGTATTATTGATTAAATAGGTACACTTAGTTCGATATGCAAATTGCCCAGTAAGGTTAAGCAGTTTTGGTAATCTAGCATTCTTGTTGCAATTTTAGAATTTTGAATTTAGAATTGAAATGGTGGATTGTTAGAATCTGATGGTCTGATGAACTTATCTTTTAATAACCTTGATATCTTGACTTGCCTAGTTTATGTATGAACTTTGAGTGCTCAAATGCTGCAATATCAAAATCGTAAAATTTTGTAATTTTCAATGTACAAATCGAGTAGAAATATTTGAATTCCAAAACTTCGCAGTGTAAGAATATAGGAATCTACAAGGTTTGTAATCTTTCAGAATTTTCGAACTTGGACGTCAGATGTGACAATGTAAGATGAGCAAAATTTAACTTTACAAATTCTGATTTATCTTTTCTTTTTTGGTCTGGTGGGAATGTGGATTAATACCTGTTTCACAATGATGTTAATGTTAGGATGGTAATGTTAACGTAATATTTAGAACCCTAATAAAAAGATGGGATTGTTCACAATGATGTTGACACCAATGGTAATGTTAAAGAGTACGTAACCCTGAACATAACATCATGTTAGAAAGCAAAAATATTTTAAATCCTACCATCACTCTTAACATTGCTGTCCTACGCGCACGCGTCGAGCGAGATTTTTGATAAATTTGTGGAGGCGAAATTTGAAAGAAACATGATTTGACATTTAATTATTAATTGAATTAATGCAAAATCACCCATATCTTTATGATAAAAGCAGAATGTTTTCAATGATTTAATAATTGTGATTTACTTAATGCTTCTTGTGTAATAAAGGTACGACAATGTACAACATGGACTTGACATGAACTCTTTTTAGCGTTTATTATTTGCGCTTTCAGTTTAGACTGTTTAGAGGTTATAGTCGACAACCTGTCAATTAATACAAAGCTCAAACATGAAAACCCCACAAATGTAAAAATAAAAACAAAAAATTCTCTTTTCTAACATTCATTATGAACACGCAAGTCTTAACATTGTCATTACCACTAACATTAACGTTAACATTAACATCATTGTGAAACAGGTATTAGTGAGTATAACAGTGGTATGAAATATTTTGTCGTTATATCAAATAATTTTTTACAGTCGAGGCAGCCCCAGATTTCATAGAATGATTCAGGTTAGATAGTATTTTATGTAAAGCCTTTTTATTGTTTCATTTTGTTCTTAGAGCAAGCACTAATATCGCTTATTTATTTTTTAAAAGTCCAACGTTAACTTCACGACAATCCTTTTTCGTGGTATTAACGTGGATAAACAACAAAATTATAATACATAATATTTTAATAATAAAACAATAAAAAATCTAGAAAAATTTCTTATTGAATCGTGAAGTTAGCGTTGTTAGCAGGTTTTATCGACATACTGCCAATATTTAATACAAAGAGTCATTAAAAGAGAAGAAAAACTCACCTAATGAGGATTATGACAGGGTTGGCGGTATTTCGTTCATGTCTGGAAAAAAAAATCACAATTATTCTCAGATATGAAGAGTTGAGGCGGTAAAAACTAACCCGAGCAAGGTTCGAAAATAATAATAAAACAAAGCATGAAACAGCCGGCCATCATTTACCTGAATCGACCGGTTTACTTTCGTGTGACGACCGGTGTATTTTCAAAGACTACGTTAATCGCTGTTAAAATTTACTCTGACTGCCGTCGCCCCTCATTTTATTGGCTAAAAAGAGACAGATGGACTTCCATGCGATATCGACATCGGAAAAGCAATTACCAGTGTATCACTGTTTTCATAATTATTTAACAATTTTAAATCATGATGTTTCTAACAGAAAGTAAGTTGGGTATGTTCAAAACATATTTTTAAATACCTAGTACATATTAACAACGTGAAGTTAATTACGTAATTTCTGTACAATTTCTTTTCAGTCGTTTTATTTCTTGCTATTTACTTTAAATTCAAAGAACAGTAACACAAGAATAAGAAATAACTAGTTTCAGGCAATTTATTTCCGCATTCGCGCTCAGGCACGTGTTTTTATTTTCAGCAATTATTATACACTCACCGCTAGAACTCGCAGTAATCAAAAATGATAATTTTATGAATTTCCACTGAATTTCTCAAGAGTGCAAGTGTCGTACCATTATTTATTTACCCACTTAGATAAAATGGAAATTTTAATACAAAGTCTTGTTGGGTTTCGGATGCAAATGTACTTAATTAGAACAGTAGCGGAAAAAATGGTAAACGACGTAATGAATCGAGAAATTCAAATTTGAATTTGTGCGGTCTAATTGAAGGCAAGGACTTTTGAAAGCACAACTTAAAAACACCGACGACAAACATTTGGGGCATTTGGCGTTCTCAGTCCCGTCTCATTATGCCTTAAAATTCCTCAAAAGTTGCCTCACAGCTTGTGTACCTTGATTCATCACCAATTATAGACATGTAAATGAAGTAAAATCGCATCGCTTACATAAAATCATTACGAACGGGTACTCCTCAATAAACTGCTTCCAAAAGGTTCAAGGTTGCTTTTATCAATCCATTCATAGATGAAAACAAAACTGTTCGGATTGTGAGTAAATTGCGAAATGCCACAAGCCAAGAACATAATCGGCATTTACATGCAGGTCGTCAGTGTGCCGTTATACTGAGTAAGACTTGCACGACCGTTTTTAACCGTGGGGGCGAAGAAGTCCTCATTGTTATTAAAGATTCGCTTGAATATGGCAAGCGATTGATAAACTGTTTTGCTGCAGAGGGTGTACATAGAATTTCTCCCTAGCGGCATTTTTAGTGGCAGTGGTACCAACTTCCTTATAGCCAAAAATGATTGGAGAAACAAAAAAGTCTTAATACAGACTACTAGGTCTCTGCTTCTCCAGATGAACGTGTGAAACGGTTCAGATGCGACTTAACGAGTTGGCGACACCAATCCGTGTCTCTTTTCCTTCAACATGGCAACTTCCGAGTTTAAAGAAGTTTTTTTAAGGCACCAGATATATATAAGTACAGTGTGATCATTTAGATTATAAATTAGAGTAGGCTGTGAAATTTAAATTAGGTTGCCACTAACTTTTGACAATTCAGTTTAATATTTGAATGTCAAAGGTGTCAAAGTGACTTGCAGCATTGAAGGTGGGGGAGAACACTTTGAACATTTGCTGCAATTCTCAATACATTCTTTGTTAGTGTTTTATTTTCTTTAAATTAAAACAATTTAACATGAGAAACATAAACGTCACAATGTTTAGACCATAACCTCAAATTTTACTGTCAGTCAATTTGCAGGCTGGGCCATTGCGTAAAAAATAACCCTACTCTAATTTATAATTTAAATGATCTCATGGTACCTAAATAAATGGCAGAATCAAGTTCACAAAGAGAATCGTTAACTACTCGTATTTGCGTTTGGATAAATTAATTTAAACATAGTGCTACAAGCATCGAAGCTGAAAGGGGTTCCAAACTTTCAGTTGAGATCAATAGCAAGGAAACCCTTGAAAAAAATAACGTGGGTTCAAGTAAAAATATTTTTGGAGTAGGTCACGTACTTTAAATAATAATTTTGCCATAACTGAACTTTCATAGTTTACCTGTGTTTTTAAGTTTTCTGGTTGAAAACAGTTAATTAGTTCTTTTAAGACCTCCTTCGATTAACTAAGTAAGCATTTCTCTGCTTTTTGGCATATTTTTGGTTATAATCTCAAATCAATTTAATCAATTTTCAAAGTTCAAAAAGAAGCCTTTTGGTCATTTTCTTGTTACCTGTTGTTTTATTATGGATCACAGTATTGACGTCTAGAAGGAACATGCCATTTCCTGAAGAATACAAAATTTTCATGATCGACTTTCACAAAATTTTCATGGTCCAATCGAATATCCAAAATTTTGCCAAACCGTTGACAGGGACGTTCAGAATTTATATCCATATCATTGCTTGTTATGAAATACGTGAAGCAGATTTTCCTCAAAGAGGGATCTTTTACAATATGTAATTGGTTTTTTGAGACGATAAATGATGAATTAGGAAAAAAAAAAAAATTCTTCATGGATGAAGCGTGGAAGTAGCGTCAATGAAGACCTCAGAAACAGCTCTGATTTTGATGTTTTTTTTTTTTTTTGTAATTATTAACATTTATATATTTATAATATCATTTATAAACCAGTTACATGTGTATTGCTATAAAAATAAGTTGTGGCCCAGAATTTTCGAGTCCGGTACGTTTTATCCACCAATCAAGCAACTCAAAGACGTTACCGCTTCCTGTTGATTTACAACCCTCAACCTTTCTCATTGTGCATCTAATTTGAGGCAATGGGTCTCAGTTTTATAGGTGTCAGATTATCGTGCCTCGCACTTTATATAGATAATTTCCTGTATATAGGACAAGTTAATAAGTGAACAAGTCCAGTAACTTGGTTCGGAACCACGCTGAGAATCCTGAATTAATACCGTCTGCAGTATTGGATAATGCATGTTTCAGTTTGTAGTCAACGAAAAGTCGGCAATCATGTGCATCGATTAAGATGCGCAATTGCATACAAAACTGACACACGCAAATGGCTGAATGGAGTGAAGCGCGAATTTACAACCTAGAAGCGCGGGTTCGAGTCCCGTTAAGGCAAACATTTTTTCTATGAATTAATTACTTCCGTTCGCTTCGCCCGATCACACTTTTCGTAACGCTCTCGTCAGGCATTCACCAGCTTACTCCCCAAGTCAAGTGTCCGTAAAGAAGTTTTACTTCAAAAAAATGTTTTGGCGCTTAGGACGGAAGTCACAAATGATATTACATAACAAGTTACTTTTGTGTAAACAAATCCTAAAACCCATTTGGACATAATGGGATACAATCAATTATGGGGATGTACCAAAGATACACACATTAAACAAATCCAAAAGCTTTCCAGAATAAAGTGCTAAGGGGTATTGTTAACGCCTCTTGGTACTACAGAAACGATCATCTTCACCGAGCTGTTTTGAAGCAATTTTTTCATCGATTTAAAGTAGATATACCGGGTGATTCAGAGTAACTTTAATCAAGTAAGTAATCAACTTTCAAATAAAAGAAGAATTTTGAAAATCGGTCCACAATTGACGAAGAAATCGGTGAACATTCATGAAGTCGGTGAATAAAAGGGAGCGAAAATTTGAGAATACACAATACACATTTAACTGAAATTTGACCTGTGCATGTGATTATTAATTTTTCATTTTATAAATTGGATTTTCGTTTCACACTGAATATTATACAGTTACAATATTATGCTAGTTGTACAATAGTAATTTGTAGAACTAGGTTACTATTAAATAATACATATTTCTACATTTTAATACCTGCAGCAATATAAAAAATAAAATACATTACTTATTTATGATAGTTTCGGTGTAAAACGTTTTGAACACAATCTTCAAGAACGGTCGTGGCTTCACGCCTTCAAAAAAGCTCTCAGAGTGAGCCACACTTTGGTCTCGGAAATTTATGGCTGGGTTTAGTCCTCCATTGTTACGATAATTGTGGGCAATAGACCCCGTTTTATGGGTGTCAGAATATCTTGCACTTTACTATATTTAATCGTTTGGCGACATGAATCGATTGGTAACAACTAAAACAGTGTGTACTGTACCGATTTTTATATATATATTTTTTTAATGAAATACATTTACAAGATACAGGCCAAGATTACTTTTCACTTTTAAAATTTTCACAGGTTCATTGATTATTTGCATTTAATTTTCGGCGAAAATCAGTCCATTAGTCACCGACTTAGATGAGCAAGACTCGTTCTGAGTAAGAAGCTGGCAAAGTCTATAGCTAAATATAACTTGACTCCTCCCCTGAGGTTTGGGTACGCGGTGAATTTAGAGTAGTGTGGGGACCTCATCTTATGACATTTACCTCAAGAATATCGGGGCAAACTCGGGATGTTATAAGTAAAATATAAACGTTCGTGGAGAATGCTGCGACAGAAGTTACTTACTTCAACGAAAAAGATCAAGGGGTACTGCGCCGCACAGAAATAAATTATCATATTACCGAAAAAAGTTTTATAACTTTACGGGCACTAACCCAACTTGAACCAGCCAGAAATTGGCCAACTGGAGGCATTAGTCCTTGAAGAACGTTAGGGTGTTTTGCCGAACGCGTTGCAACGATTGTGTGTAAGTAAACAGTTTTATTTCCTTTTAGTTCCATTCCTTTGTAACGTTGGATTATTTTGGGTTCAGGATAACATCGTTCTCTGTTCTGGGACTGCCGATTGCAATTTTTAATTTTTAATTTATTCAATTCCATTACATTTTATTTAACTTTTACACTTGTTGGGCGCTCCAATTTCTTTCTATACCATTTGCTTTTTTTCAACAAACAAAATGCCTCGCGTTCCCATACGGAGAGACAAAAGGGTGCGACGCACAAATAGGCACCGTGCCAGACAAATTGAGATTACTATTATATTCATTCACTTCAATTCAATTATTACACTTTATTTACCTTCTACACTTTTTTGGGCGCTTTATTAATTTATTTTTATAACATTAATCTGGTTACACTATTTACGTAAGTATGTATTCACATTTTTTTTTTAATTTTTACATTGATTCGATTACTAACCTAATACATACTAGAATTTCTTATAAATGCTAATTAAAATTTCCGCCACATCCTGACTTATCGTTTGAAATATTCGCCAAGCATTAAATGCACGTATTATGTAGTTGGTAGAATTAAACAAACCTGCGTGCACAATGAGCGACCATTCAGTTAAATTGTCCTGACCTTGTCGACCTCAGGAAGGCGTTAGTGTCTGAAATTCCCGGTGACCCCAAGCGTTAATGACGGCGTTAGTTCTTCGGTACCATAAGTGAGAAAAATAACAGCTATCCATAGAAGTCAGTTGGACTCAAGAAGTTTATGGGAGAACGGCGGCTGCGATGCATAACGTTAAGACACTTTGAATTATTACATGACTGGTATAATAACAATTTTATGATATCACTTACGTCGGTCTTCTTCCAAGTACGTTGAAGCTATTAATAAATTTTTTCTAGTCTTGAATTAATATACTTATTTGGACTTCAGATGCTTGATGAGAAGCCCAGATCGCTCAAACTTTTGTTAGAAATACACTCGCGAGCATAAAATACGGGTTTTGAAAAAAAAAAAAAAAATTGAATTGTATCTTGTCGATTTTTCTACTACTGCTACTGGCCTTTAGCTTCTATGTTTCTGATATTATCTGCATCTGTGCGCGACAGAAATGTTACTTTTTGCGATTTAAAAAAATGACCAATCTACCACCTTTTTTGGATGCTCATTATCTGCCATTTTTACATTTTTGTCAGTTCTGCACACATTCTTTTAACTAAAATGCCTGTCAAACCTGTGACATCTTGAACATGGGCCAGCGGCAAAAGGGTTTAACTTGACGATTATTATCAAAAAAATCGTTTATTAAATCCCGGTGTAATGAATTGGGGGGTTAGAATTGTGTTACTCGACCATATTATGTTTTGGATTTGTATTGAAACACTCGCGAACTTAATGAACTTGTATATTACGAATAGTTGGAGATTGATAGTGAACGTTTTTTCTCCCGGTTGGGTTTTGTACCCTTGTGGCGGTTGTATGTTGACTGTTGTCGGATTGAGTGTTCGATTTTTGACTTGTTGTTTGTTGAGAGTTCGATTTTGACTTGTTGTTTGATTGAGAGTTGGATTTTGACTTCTTGTTTGATTGAGAGTTGGATTTTGACTGAGTGGCGGGCGTGAGCGCCGCCAGTCAGATAAAGGTTTTACGACTCTTTGGGTTTCCCAACTGGCCGACGCGACGGCCGCTGCAAATATTTCTCAACAGCCGGTGACCCGTATTATATGCTCGCCACTATGTATTTTCATGTCATTATCCAAGAGATTGAAAATTGTTTCCGCAAATGCGGATTATTATTATTGTTATGAATTTAATTTATTACACAATATCTCTCATCACTTGAATAAAAATTCAATTTGTAACGTTAAACTATTGAAATTTTCAATGATAATTTGGAATTAAACTGTGTGATTATAGCTGTAATAGATTTATTATATTGTGATTATAAATCGCATTACGTAATTATCGATTTCGCTATCAATAAGTTGTATAATGGATAAATGAATCAAAATAGATGCAGCATAAAAACAAATGTCTGATAATAATATAATATAATATAATATAATATACAAACGCAAAATCGTATTGATATGATATTTTAACACTTGGCACCGATATCCAATAATGGGGCCATCTACCACATTGTCTCTAAAGGCTCCTACAAACAAACACACATTTCTTGAGATATGTACGCGCGTACATGTGTGCGCGTACACATACATATTCGATTCATTAGAATTGCAGAGAAATAATTTTTGTACCTTTTTGCTATTTAACATGTCAACTGTGTGTAATATTGATTTAAATTTGTTAGCAGTGGCGTGTGTGTGCAAGAAATGGTTTATTTGTCTTGTATTTATATTCTGTATATATTATTAATATAAGAATAATAAGAAATAGTAAATTGTTTTATTAGGAGCAAAAGTGAGGCTTTAACGTGTGGCAAGTGCAAACAACGCTTCTGAAAATTCAAATGACAACGAGAGAATTGCCGAGATTACTAAACCACAATATGCGTTAAACACGCTAGGAGTAAGCAGGTTTAGAAATGAGCGAACACTGTGAAACTCTTTTCTAAATTATGCAACATCGAAAAATATTTTGAACAACATTACAAACAAAAACAGTGTAAACAGACTTTAATTCCAGACTTTTTTTTAAATACTACACAATTGCTAATTAAAGTGTTCAATAAAAAGTCATTATGCACTTCCTTTAATCTGAACTAGATGGCAAGTGATAATTAGACTTAGAGGAAGTCGTCTGTATGAAGCAATGCAAATTTCGATAAAACCAAGACAAAATTGAAGAAAGCTTAATGGCCTCGTAACCAGTCTAACAAAAATTGGCTATATAATTATAAAACTGTTAATAAATATATAAGTAACTTGAACATAAACTTCAACCCAAACGAGGTTATGTAATGTAAAGCCTCTCCTACACCTGACGAACGTTTCCGCTCGTTCACGCTGCCAGGCATTTTCCTTAGTTTCTTTCGTCAGGTGTAGGAGGGGTTTCGCGGCTAACGAGCAACAAATTTATCTCCTAGAAAAGGGTACGAATGCGAGCGAAAGTTTTCCATCCAGTGTCGGTAAATTGAAAAAGATCAAAGATGGGTTGTATTGTTTGTTTATTGCAAAAATGGATTAAAATCTAGTGATTGCCGGTGCCGCATTTATTGTTATTTATAAAATGGTACAGCGAAAACGAAAAAAAGAAATTATTTTTAAATTAATGAATTAATCAATAATAAAAGATTTTTGCAAATTTTTCTACGAGCTTGTAAACCTCCCACCAAATTTAAATTGAATTTAACTTCAATACCCATCCTACGAACGAGTGGAGCGTGAGAAAATGCAACGAATTGCGACGAACGTTCGTCAGGTGTAGGAGGGTGACACGAACGTTGATTTCATTAACAGCAGCGACTGTAGGAGAGGCTTAACCGTAAATTGTAGTGTCATCATCTTTAACAATCTTCAAAAAGTGTCCGACACTAATTTTTGAAGCGAAGCTTCTTAAGGCGAAACGCTCAGTCGCCTCAACTTTGGGAGCGAATTACGGCCTTCATTGCTAGGCTATCTTAACGTATTGGGCATCAAAATTAGTAAAAAAAAACTTCTTCGCGCCAAAATGTTGAATGTTCAGAAAAAAAAATTATTTCTTTTTACAAACGTATCGGTGCTCGATTTTTACTGATCCCAGTATTCGGTAAATCCAAGGTGTTTTTTATTAATATTGAAAAATAAATTTGCGAATTGTTCTCAAAGTTCGCTAGTTTCAAGCACTGTTGGTATTACCGCAATGTAACTCAGGCTCCGCCCCTAAGCGGCAGGCAGCCGTGACGACAGCTGAGCGTATTATTATATTTCATGTGTGCCACAGCTCGTTCTTAACAAAAAAGTAAAGTAAACAAACACTACCAGCTTTACAAAAGCGTTTGTGGGTAAATGGATTCAATATAGTGGTTTGATTTTATATTCAACAATTAAATTTTTTTATCACTAATGGTGTACACTAATTTCTGTAAATTAGAGGATATCTATTATGTGGTGGTATGGCATATCTGTATTATATTATAAATCCTCGCAGCCTCGCACTCTTGACTCACTCTGTAGACATAACAGCTACCTACTTATAATTATAATTATTGTTCATAATAGTATTGTATTAATTGTATTCTCTACTCATTATTGAATTATGATAAATCATAATTTTATTCTTTCCCCTGGTACCTCATGAATTAAAAATTTTAATTTGATATTTATTACAAATATTTACTTAATATCTCTATATCTTAATATGTATTTCACTTTTTACACTCATAATATCAAAGAAAAACCATGGGATCTGTTTACTGTCGGCAATCGAAAGCAGCGATAGCAGTAGTTCCAGGAAGGTTTCATTCTCAGTTTACAGGCGCTTGTGGTCCAGTCCACGCGGACTTGAAATGTGCACGTCAAAGTAATCAGCCAATTGTCAGGAACTAAATGAGAAAAACTGAAAACTCACGAAAGTTTGTAACGTAAGTGGTTATGCGCACTGGTTAATCTGTCAAATTTGAATTTGTGTTGGTGACAAGTGAAAAGTAGCAAGTAGGTATTAGTTTTGTGCAAAAATGACAACCGAATGAAAACGGGGAGGGGGGGGGGGGGTTGTGGTGTTGTTACGTATTTTTCTTTATTATTGTTTTTAAGTATTAGAGCGGGAATCGAATCCTGAGTATCAGGACGAAAAGCAAAAACGTTATGAGGTAGGCTACTACGCCAACAAGTATAGTCGAAACATCTCTGGTATATAAGCTACACTTACATATTCAAAGGTTTTCCCTTGTCAGTTGTTGAACTGTCACAATCTTTGAGTTCTTGGCCCCCTTAAACTTGTGAACAGACTCTGCCCAGACACACCATGGTTTTTCTTAAGGTTGATGTGAGCACTAACATTTAAAAAACACTCCACCCTGTAACCCGATCGGCCAGGTTTTTTGCAGCGGGCTCTGGCTCTAATGTTTCTAGCACGTATTTGAGTATTGACAACCACGTGGTTAATTTTTTTGTGTATCGAAATTAAATTATGTATATATTAATAAATAAACTAGAAGAATGTTCTTAAATCCAGGTGGAGTAAGTTTAAATTAAAATTTAAATATATCTAAGTCGAACTCACAAACTTTAATAACTGGAAAATTACTAATGGAACATGTTTCGGCAGAACACTTCTGCCATCATCAGCCCTTAAAGAATATAAAAAATTATGTTAAATTATTATTATAATTTTTTATATTCTTTAAGGGCTGATGATGGCAGAAGTGTTTTGCCGAAACATGTTCCATTAGTAATTTTACAGTTATTAAAGTTTGTGGAGGTCGACTTAGATATATTTAAATTTTAATTTATTAATAAATAGGCCAGTCTAATTAGATCCAAAAAAAAATCGTTTCGAGGAATTAATTCCCAGCAAGCTGGAAATAATTTCAATACCTTCATTTGGTCCTAAATAAGTGTAATTTGAGTTTGCACCATCCCTGGAGGTGAGCTTAACTTATGGGAGCCTAAGAAGAATTAAATTTTTGCACTTTTTTCAGTCTTTTGCTTATAGCTTGAAAATAGAGCGTCGGACGGAAAATGACACTCTATTCAATATTAAAGAGGGTTAAATTTTCCGTAAAATGAGTAGATAAATCTTCAAATTCGGTTCAGTAGTGTAGTCGAAATCAAAAGTTAGAAACCGGGAAATTTTCTCATATCAGTGCAAACTTGCATTTTGCGACTTTCCAAGACTACATCATTTTCACAATTAGATCATTTTCTAGATGAATTCCTTGAAGCATCTCTTCATCTTGCCACCATTCAGGAGCAGCCAGGAGGCAATTTTTAAACTCGACTGTTGACACGCACTGTACGGTATCTCGCCTTTTCAGTGGCTTTTTGCTTTCTTTGGCCACAAATTCCTGTGATGCGTCTTCCCCACAGATCACACATCTTTTCTTAAAATTAAAAGTCACGACTCTCTGTCTACATCTCTTGAGGTTTTCCCCGTCACTTTTCTTATCCTTCGAAAATATTTTCCTGCATCTTTCGTAAACCTTGAAGTTGAAGGTGTTTCTTGTCTTTCTTTGCTATACTTCTTTTTATCAATGTTTCTATCCCTCGTTGTTTCACTGTCGTTGAGGCCTCAACATATAGGTTCACAACACTTATAACACTTTCTTTCACGAATAATAAACTTTCCAAACTTTATTTATCAAACCATAGAGATAAACTTTGAAGAATTTAAGAAAAAACCGATTTTGAATTTATGCAAAATTTAGTCTTAGACAATGACTGAACCTGAAAATTGATACCTATAACGTGAAACTTTATTCTCTACCACTTTTATTCTATGGGTTTTTTCAATAGGAGTATCTGTTTTAAAAATGTAAGTTTGCACTGAAATGAGAAAATTTCCCGGTCTCTTAACTTTTGATTTCGGCTATACTACTGAACCGAATTGGAAGATTTATATACTCGTTCTACGCAGAATTTAACCCTCTTTAATATTGAATAAGATGTCATTTTCCGTCCGACGCACTGTTTTCAAGCTACAAGCAAGAAACTGAAAAAAGTGCAAAAATTAAATTCTTCTTGGGCTCCCATAAGTTAAGCTCACCTCCTGGGATGGTGCAAACTCAGATTACGTTTATCTAGGACCAAATGAAGGTATTGAAACGATCTCCAGCTTGCTGGGAATTAATTCCTCGAAAAATTCTTATTTGACTGGCCTAAAAATTAATAATTGGATTTTATACACAAACCGTAAGAAGTTTCACTTCTGTCGGGTGTGCAGGACACCTCAAGCTCCTTTTTTGTAAAAATAATTGCAAGATCCCAACCCGAATAAAAGAATAATACTTTTTCAAATGGTGACGGTTGCAACATAACGGACTTACATCTTCAAAAATGATATTACATAATATACATAATCAATTTCTGTAGGCCCAGCTGCTTTTATGTAGAAGAGAAAAAATATTAAACTTACAGTCACATTATGTCAGATATAAAGTTCCTTCATTTTCACTTAAATGCTACTGTTAAACTACAGAATTGATGCATCCATCAGTACAACAATCGAATAGAAATACTTACAACATTCAGCTTTACTTTTTGTACATAATAAAAGTACATATCGATCGATCAAGATAATTTGTAATCGCGTCATCCATGAATTCGAATCCGTGTGTCTTTCGCGATTGATATGCTTAATTGTGGCATCTAACGTTACGTCATTCAAGAAGTTTAAAAAATAATTTTAAGTTTTCAAAAATTTAGGAAATAAATTTTTAAGCAGATGCGAAAAAAATGTTGCGTCCACAATCTATTTTTTTTTATTGTTGATTTCAATTTTTCGCCAGATATTGTGTATAAATGAAATCCCAGTTCGGTGTAACCTGAACCACTGCCATTAAATGTCAAATGAATTTGAAGAATTAACTTAACCACAAATCTCAGTATCTTGCCACTTGCGTTGTTGTGTTATTTTTGTCTAGTGAAATAGTCTCTCTACTCTATAAAATCAGTTCTTTTAAGAACTTCATTTGTTCACTGCTTAAAAATGGCATTTTCACAAAGCGAACACAAAGCGTTTATGGTTGAGTCGTATTTTCGAAATGGGCAGAAAGTAGACGGCAATATTCTGTTCAATATCGTCGATTATGCTAAAACCAGAAAGTGGTAGATAAGGATAAAAGAACACCAGAAAACGTTGAGATTGTCCAACACGTAAGAGAAGAAGCCTGTAGAACATCCATTCGGCAATTGGCACAGCAACTGGACTTATCATATGGCACATGTCAAGCAATACTTAAAAAAGATTTAGCTTTATATCCATATCGATTAACATGTGTACAAGAACTGCATCAAGATGATTTTCCATTAAGGGCTGCATATTGTCAATGGTTCTTGAACAAGGTTGACGATGATTTGTTGGAGAAAACGTTCTTTTCAGATGAAGCATGGTTTCATCTAAGTGGATAAAATAATATGAGAATTTGGAGCAGTGAAAAGCCTCATGTTTATGTAGAGGCCCCATTACATCCACAAAAAAATTGGTGTTTGGGCAGCAATTAGCCGACGACGTATAATAGGACCAATATTTTTTGAAGGTAAATCATTCATTATTAGTTATTTAAACCTAAAAAAAAATATTTAATCCTCCTTCAGGTAACCTAACTGCACTTGCATATCAACAAGTGATTTTGGAAACTTTTATTAACGAACTTCATGATGACGAATTGGTACTATTTTCAACAAGGTGGGGCTACAGCACGTTGAGCAAGGACCACAATAGCTATGTTACGAGAGTTCTTTGATAACAGACTTATTAGTCGGAACACAGAAAATATCTGGCCTCCGAGATCTTACATCGACGGACTTTTTTTGTGGCCTTATTTAAAAAAATCAATTTACCGAACGCCTCTCACAATTTACAAGAATTAAGGTTCAGAATCACCAAAAAAATTAATGAAATACTTATTTATTATAACAGTTGATTGAAATAAATGTACTTTCCTTAAAACTTCACGATTTTTGACAATAAAATCCTGTTTAAGAATTTAGACCATTTTATCTTTAAATTGACACATTATTTGACATTTATAAGTGCAGTTTAAGTGCACGACATACGTTTTCGGAATCGTGGATGACTCGTTTACAAATTATCTTGATCGCTCGATACATAGGAAACAGGTAGAGTTCCAGGCACTCAAAAACACGTATCTTACAGCACCACTTCTAAGTGGTGCATCAAATAGTGTTCCAGTGATACCTGGAGAAGCAAAGAGAATCTTCATGTATTCTTCAGTAATGAAGCTCCCCCCCGGCGCTAAATTTCAAATTAAGTAATTTCCCTGAATTTTATAGGTTGTCTGGAAAAAAACAAGATTCCCTGATTTTTACAGATTTTCCAGTTCAGAGAACCCATCCTAACATAATTTTAAAAATAATTTTCATATTTATTCGCTATTATTTCAAAAAGGAAATACAATTGGAGACACCCAACATTGGACATCATTTTTTGACATTCCTAAAAAAAATCATTGTAATCAATACTTTATTAACTGATGCTGATGACGTTACGTGTCATTTAACATATGTGACTACAACATTGACAACAGCTACAAATAAGGTTATGATATAAAGATTGCTTTACATCTTAAATGCCAATGTCACAAAAAATGATGTCCAATGTTGAGTGTCCCTAACTGTACATACCTTTAAATAAAAAACAGAAATTAAATAATATTTACCTTCAAAACTGCAAAGGCAATAGAGGCCCCACTCCTTCGCCAGCTCCCAGCCCTGATCAAAAGCCATTAGATTATTTCTTGTGAGGATAATCAAAGATTTAGTATACTTTTAACCCTTGCACGATGTCGACGATTTGTAAACCGAATCAGGAATGCGTGTGCTTCGTCGGGACGCAATACATTATTAACTGTAACAAATGAAGAATTATTTTAATTACGAAAATATAATTGTTGCTTATTCATAGTTGTCAAAAATTTAAAGCTGTTCAACAAGATACCTTCAAGAGGCTAGTTTTTTGTTGACTTGTTTTGCTAATAATAATAAAAGCCAAATGATCAGTTGCCGAAAATATGAAACTCTGGATTGCTCAGTTCGCGAAATGTGTAAATCTACAGATTCCGAAAAAGAAAAGATCTTCGGCAACTGATCATTTCCCGATTTGAGTATTTATTTCGGCAAATGGGCAATTCGGCATTTGAATCTAACATATACAATAAAATAAACACTAAAAAAAACTTTCAATATCATTTAAAAGAGCTGCTACCGGGTTTCGGCTGAGTTCGATGTAGCACCCTAGTACTATTTTTTAAACATTAAAACCCGGCCAAAATATAGATAAATGAGAGGTGGCTCCGTTTAGGTCTATACAAAATTTGACGTAAATCTGATCCATAGGAAATCTATACCGTCAGCTGTTTGACTAATCATTACAAGTTAAGGATTATGCTAAGCTGGGATAATAGAAGTGAAGAAGAAAAAATGATACTAGCTAGCTACAATACGTCTTTTTCAAGGAACAAAACAAACTGTTTTCGAAAATTGTATTAAAAACTTTCCCTTCAGATATGTTAGACCCCAGTTCATAGATAATTGGTCCTTCTCGTGTTTTAAATACAAACGAACCCCAAAGAAACGTCTGAATTGATCAAAAACCATAAAATATCCTTCCATGATTAATTTCACTTCCCAAGTTGTGCGACAAAAAACCGAATTACATGCCGGAAGTAATACACAATATGTTTCCCCTGAGTAGCTGCCACCCTTTATTACGCGTAACTGTAACCACCCTTCACTCGCACTAGGACCGTTTGTGTTATGTAAAACAGCAGGCTGCAGGATTATTATGTTGCTTTTAATTTACAATGTCCGTTTGGCAACGCAACTGTTTTCTACTCGCGTAGATAGACGCCCTCAAAATAGTCATTATCGTTTTATTGCAGTCGTGCTTTAGGGCAATGTCCTGTTTCATGGAATTATCTGAGATTTTATTATAGCGTATGTCCGATAAAACAAGGATTTAATTAATGTTGTAACTTGTAAGAAGTTATTCCATGACTACTGTGTATTGTGCAATGGAGGAAGAGTTAAAGTTATAACAGCTTATAGAAATGGTAATTACGGAAAATTATTGGGGTCGTACGAAAACCTCATGCTAAATCCATAACGTCACATTAGAAAAAAAACTATTAGAAATAAAATTACATGTTTAGAAGTAAATTAACATAATTATGTACGTTTTGTATCACAGGCGATCTAAACGAATCAGCACATTCCGATTTAAATTGCAAATTAAAAAGAAAAATGTCATCAAAACAGTTTGTAATTAAAGGCACATTTAGAATCTGTGAAGCTCATTCAGAAAAGGGTAGCTACGGGCTTATAATAGTTTACGATTTATGCAGTGACAGTTTCCCTTTAAACTTATTTAATTATGTATGTAGTTAGTTAAGAAATAAAACCACATTAATTCAATGTGTAATATCAAACAGGAGATAAGTTTCATAATTTGAGAGTACTTTACTTTATTAACCCTTCAATATGTTGTAACTAAAATTAAATAAGAAACCAACAATATTTATATAAAAGTACATTTGTTTGCATAAAAATATACAGCGATCTCAAACTTTAAGACAAATGAAGAATCTCTGTAGTAAACATTCGAAACGAATAGCCCGACGTATTGATCGCGAAATAGCGAACTCCGGTTCTTTCTTTCTGTGTATATTTTTATTTCCAGGGGCGCTTTTATATACATTTGTCATAGCTGCTGCCGCATTGCATATTAGTAAGCATCAGGCGTTCGGCGTCGTTACAATCCACCACCAAGCCGAACCGGGAAGAACGGACAGACGTCATATAACTGCAAGGGAGGGTGGTGGTAACTCTGGACTAAACTCACTTCTAAACTTGCCGTACCTCACTCGTCCTATTGATTTTCCATCTATATGGCTCTCCACCCTATCCAATGCTACTCGGCATCATCGTTTTAATCGCGCTTTTAATGGCAACGGCAAACAATGAAGTTACGCATAACAGAAGGGTGGGTGAACTTGAGCACTGAATGGGTTGAGAGGTATAATGTAGCATTGCACATCATTTCTAACCCGAAAATGTGATTCAATCTCTTCACTTTAAGAAATAATCCAAAAAGATGGTGGAAGCATATTTCAGCCAATTGAATAATTATTTATGTTTTCTTTTTTAATAAGCATTGTACCAATGAAGTGACATGAACAAAACAAAAAAATGTTCGAATATACTAATCAGAGAAGTGTTATTTATATCGAAAAGAGAAACAAATTGTGATTATTCTTCTATATACTTTAACATAATTTCTATTTATACAGGCTGACTGATAAAAAACCTTAATGCTCTATCTTGTTTATCTTTAACCAGATCTGAACGAGTGATGCATCAAATGAAATCGGTTTAGAAAGAAGTTTAGAAACATTTCAACATTTTCTGTTTTAAAACATTTTTCGACATTTAATTTTTGAAAGATGACAGTTAAAAAAACTTCACTGTACATCTTTTTCTATTCATTCTTACAGAAATATTTTTTGAAATAGTTTATAGTTATCTACTCTGGTAATGCTGGAATCTTGAAAAGCAATGCAGTTTTTCTCATAAAAACATTTTTTTTTTTGATAAACTGCCTAATTGATAACTATTCATGGTCATTTCTGATAGTTTATTTCGATAACTTGATTTAAAAATATTTGTTATTATTTAAATTATTTATTAGTTTTTAACGCATTTTTTATTATACCTGCATCAGAATCGCCGTTTAAAGCACGCCTGAGCGTGCGAATACTGGCGATTAAAGCACGGCGAGCTTTAAAGGTTGTCAAGGAAATATAGGTATCATTATAACTTCATCAAATTTGAAAACTTTTCATATTCCTTCAGGTATGGGTCTTTTGACTTCGATGGTAGTATTTTGGATTTCGCTTGTTCGGCCAATGCTTCTATATCGGGTGAAATCTCGTTTTAACTCATTTTTCCTCGATTTTTGCTGACACGACTAAATGCAATGACAGACGTGGACGCGAGAAAAACGTAAACAATAATTGTCGTAACTAATGGCAATATTATTACGCCATTTCGATTTATCACGACAAAAAATATTTAGTGCTTAATTTGTTTCCAGTATTGCTGGTATAATAAAAAATAGCGTAAAGTATTCGTGGATAACTGGTCTTTAAAACACTTGCTCTATTTCGAGCACTCCCGGCTACGCCGTCGTGCTCGAAAACTCGCGCGTGTTTTAAAGACCTTGTTATCCACTCATACTTTAATATACTATTTTATATTCAGAAAAAAATATCTAAGAATCACTAAAAAAATATATAAGTTGGCTGTCATCTGTCAAATATTGACAACTGTTTTTAATTTGATGTAGATAACATTCCACCCCGAAAGGAAGTATTGCGACGTTCATAATAAAGACATATTAGGACCAGTTAAATATAGCAGTGATTGTTAAAAGGACTTGGCTTCTGTCAAAAGTTGGAGTAATTCGTGAGAGCAAAGGAAGAAAGTGTGACAAATTGTAAGAAATGGAAAAAAGTCATTTGAGAAATTTGAGTAGAATAAGTAAACGATGAGAGGTACTGGAAACACAAGAAAGGCTAAGAAAAGGTGGAAAATTTCTTTGGGGAGTTATTTGAAGCCAACTTGAATCAAGTTTATTAGAAGTAATCGACAGTCCTTAGAAAATCAAAACAAAAAATCGACAATTGAAAATGGGCAATGAGTAAAATATGATGAGGGATAATAGAGAACAAGGAATGGGAAATACTGAATAATAAAAATTTGATGATGAGAAATGATGAATAGTGACGAAGGATGATGAAGAAAATGATATATTGAGAACTAAGAAAGTAATAATGAATTATGAGCAATAATGAGGAAGGGAAAAGTATGATAAATGAGGAATACCGGACAGAGTGAACAAATGAAATCTGAAAACAGAAATGAGGAATAAATCAACAAAAGACAATGTCGAGGGATGTATACAATATGTTACGAAAATTAATAGGTTTTTCCGATAATTTTTTTCCAATTAAAATTACCAATTAAAGATTTAGATGATTCAGAATAATTTGCAAATTTGGTAATAAACAAGATAGAAGAAACATTAAAAGACAACAAAGAATAATGTAGACTTCTGGGGAGGGGGCAGGGAGATTTCAACGGGAGAATCGGAGATAGAGGAGCCAATGATTGGGAAGAAGAGAGAGGGGATGGAAAATGTAATTGTGCATGTCACCTCCGACCCGCGACTGGAGTTTACTCTTTAAGTAAAAAACACAAAATTAACATAAGTTCACTAAAAAGTAAAAAAAAATTCAATTTAATACTTCTTTGTTGTTCCGCTTAATGTAATTATTTATTGTTCCGTTTAATGATAATAAGAAATTATTGTTTATTGAAAGCGGGTAACAAATCAACATCAAGATCGTTTTTAAAAAATAAATATACTGTAACAACGGTTTGTTACCACAACTTTCCTCGAAAATCAATTTTTCAAACGGTATAATTTTCGTATTAGTCAAAATACGATTAGACGAAAACTAGCCAAAAAGAATTTAACCCCATACGAACCAGCTACTGGTCCATTACTTACCAGAACACATAATGCGTCTAGAATTTGCTCGTGAACATGTGGATTGGACCCGAGAAGATTCGTAAAGTTTTGTTCACTGATAAGTCTCGATTTGGTCTATTAAACAACGACAGACGAATTAAGGTATACAGGAAGACCTGGCGAAAGATTTGCCTAATGTAACTTGTTGAAATAGTTGCTAACAGTGGTGAATCGGTTATGGTCTGGGGAGGGATAAATTTGGGGGGACGTACGGAGTTAGTGGTAGTCAATTTGTATGCAGATAGGTATATCAACGACCTTCTGCAAAAACATATAGTGCCATTTGGTCCTTTCATAGGAGAGATTTTTTGTTTATGCAGGATAATGCACGTCCGCATATTGCACCAATTGTAACTGAACAGTGCGATGAGGTTGGAATTCGTCTTCTGAATTGGCCCCCACGCTGTGCAGACCTGAATACCATTGAGCACTTATGGGACAACATGTCACGACGTCGTAAAACTCTTGTTAACCCACCTACCACCCTCAAGGACCTTAGTGGTTGTTTACGCCAAATTCGGGAAGAAATTGATCAACAAGAGGTTATAAATCTGTTTGAAAGCATGCATGACCCCTCTTTAGCAGTAATTAATGCCCGAGGTGGAAACACCCGTTATTACCTGAAGCTTTTGTTACCCTTTTAGGAACATTGTTTCGTTATTGTTGTTTTTCGATTTTAAGTTTTGTGTTTTCAAGAGTTTTCAATAAATCAAACGCTTTATTTTGTTTTGCAAATTATTGTAGTTTAATAATGAGGTCAAATTTTCTGGAAAACGTATCGTTAAAATGGCTCAATTTAACAATTTAAAATTATGCGTTAATTTTGGCGAGAAGTGTAATTACATTAATAATTAAAGTGATGGGTAGACCTAGTATATAAGGACGTTTCTCGAATGAGGAAACGACAGCTGGAGATGAAAGACGGAAACCCTAAAAAAAATAGAACCAGAAATACTAAAACAAAGAATGAAAGTCCACAGGAGCGCGAAAATAGATTGTCGGGTATAAGAGCATAAGTGTTAAATAAATTAAGAAATTAATCTCAAATGATCCGAGACCATCAATCCAAATTCAAGATTGGATATTTGATATTCAAGATTCGATAATCGAGGATTCGAGATTCAACATTCGACATTATATTCACAAATTACAGATTTTCCATTCTCGATTCTACAGGGTATTATGTCCAATATCAATTAAATTAAAATGGGACCATCTTAGAGCTATACTGATCAAAACGCAAAAAAAATAATTGAAATCGGTTCATAAACAAAGAAATTATGTTTGAAGTCAGTTTCAGTTAACACACAATAAATTAATTATTATTTAACGTTATTTATGATGCTATCACCAGCTAAACACGTCCTTGACCACAGTTTGGTACCTACTTTATTCTGGGGTCGTCATAAACTAACAATACAGCCTACGCCTGGTGTACCTGGTGTCGGATCACATTTCCATTTGATTTTGAGGAGTTTCCTGCTATATCTTCGAAGTTTTATGTCCAATATGAATGAAATTAAAATTGGGCCACCTTGGAGCTGTACTGAACCCAACGCAAAAAGAATTATTAAAATCGGTTCATAAACAAAAAAGTTATGCCTGAACATACATATTCAGTCACCACATTTCCATCTGATTTTGAGAAGTTTCCTGCTGTAACTCCGAAGTCTTACGTCCAATATGAATGAAATTAAAATGGGACCACCTTGGAGCTATACTGAACCCAACGCAAAAACAATCATAGAAATCGGTTCATAAACAAAGAAGTTATGCCCGAACATACGTTTAAAAAAAAAACATATACAATCAAATAGAGAACCTCCTCCTCTTTTGAAGTCGGTTAATAAGCGTGGGAAGTGTAGGTGTTGAATGGAAATAAACAAGGGAATAAAGAAAGAGAATGGACCAACATATGCGGCAAAGAAGAAAGAAAGGTTTCAAATTGGGATAAAATTTCATACTTCAGAAATTTGTAACTGAAGATCCTGAAAATTAAAATTTCCACATTTAGAATTTTAGGAGTTGAACCATTCAAGAATTCAAGTTTTTAATTACTCAAAATTCCTTGCATACAAATTTTGGATCATGAAACGTTTCACGAAACTGTTGAAATCTTGGACGTCGGAATTCCGGAAGTTAAAAATTTCGAATAATAAATACATATTTCAATTTAATATATATACTTTGTCAATTTCAAATTTTGAACCACTAAAATCCCGAATCTGCAAAGGATTACCTACTTTTACATCCTGAATTTGAAAGTAGGTACATTTCAATTTAGTTCGAATATCAAAATACAAGATTTCGAAATATTCCATTCTTGCCACTCTGATTTACGTATTACAAGAATACAACTTGCTTGGTTTGAATTTTAATGGAAAATTCTCGACGTTTTGCCTGCCTTCGTAAGAGGTATCATCAGAAAATCATTAGAGGGGTCTCGCGTCTGGTATGGTTCACATACTGAGTTAACATATTCATTTTGGTTTTGAAGATGCCACATACAAAAAAAGCGGACAAAACGAAGCGAAATTTTTCCCAGAAATTCAAACTATAGAGACGGTTCTACCAAACACGAGCTAAGTTTTATTATCACTGGTTAACAAAATTTAAGTTTCGCCACACGAACCTTATATAAGAAACATGACTTTTAAAGAAAAAATGTGATAATTCCCTAGAAACAAAAAATATATTATATATATAAATTATATTATTTGTTTGTTTTGCCTTTGAATTTATGCCTTTTATTGACGTAACACAAAAATAGCAGCCCGAAACATGATCTTTAGGCTCAGTCCATGTCCATATCATGGGAATAGCAAATGGCATATGGGGTCGTCCATTAATTACGTGAGCTCAAAATGGGGGGGGGGGGGTCCAGTAAAATCTCATCAAATCTCATCTAAAGGGAGCAGGGGGTGATTGAAAATCTAACGTCAACTTTTTAATTAAAAAAATACACATTATTATTACATAGAATAAAAAAACATTAAACTTATTGTATTACTTTTTTCTATTTTGTCCGCAAACTATTTTTTTTATTAAAATAGCAATCTCGAGTATGGACAGTATTAAATATTTTATATGTATTTTATTTATTTTTTAATTTATTTACCAGACTCTTTTCGTGGAAATCCTCGCCGAAAATCGTTCAACGAACAATACAGGACGCGCGTGCCGTGGCCATGAAGTGAGTGAACAATTAGGGAAGGTAGTCTATTTTTATTGTTATGTAATTTAAATAAATTTGTTATAGTGTCCCTTAAACGCGCTATTATTTCTCCAAATAGTGGTATTTAGCAAAATATATGAACATAGAAGAAAATTAATTATTTAAAAATTGTAAGGGATAAATCTCACGAGAGGGGAAGGGGGGGGTTGACCAAATCTCACCAATCGCACCAAATCTCATCAATGGGGAGGGAGGGGTCCAAATTAACAGTAAAACACCTCACGTAATTAATGGACGGCCCCTATGACGTAATCCTTTAAGCCAATCAATTAAATTTTTTACACATGTGCCACAACAGATGTGTGGGGCCCAAGCTTTGTCCTGAGGAGCAGCCGAAAAACCAAAATACTCGAGGTAACACTTCAAAATAAACGGGAAGAATGTCGATGAATCAAAGTGGAGAAAATTTGAATTAAAATATAATATTGTCCAAGTAAAACTCCACAAACTTTAATCAAATTAAATTACAAAAGGAACATGTTTCGGGAGAAAACTACTCCCATCTTAAGCCTAATTTTACAAGAGATTAAAAAAGATTACTTCAAAATAAGATCCGTAAAATTTTGTTTTATGAAAGTAAATTCATCACAAATACAGCAAAACCAGTTAAGATCGTTACTACACTTTCGCAGCATAATCACCCAAGCACATGAGTTAATTACCACCAGCAGAATTTAAATAAATAATATAAGTATATAACTTTTTTATGGCCGTTGATATGCGGTTATCGCTATAATACCAAAAAAAAGCTTGACCATGTCACAAAAAAACTGGGGGTGATTGAAACAAAATAAGTGTATTTTAGTAATGAGGGTGGGTTGTCAAAACACGATTACCTTATTATTATTATCAGAGTTCGTGTGGCATGACTACTGTTGATTAGTGATTAGTTATTACCCTCCAAATCAAATTTTGAAGATCTTAATTTGACAATGTCAACAATTGGAATCTGAAATTGCTGAACTTTCTTTCAAATTTGGATTTAAAGATCTAAAAAAAGCTGAAATCTGACAATGAACAAGAAAAGCAGCAGTTAACAGTCAACATAAATATGAAATGAAATTTAATGATAATTGAGTATTAATAAATAATGAAGAATGAACAATTAAGAGAACAGCAGATTTAGTGTTCAAGGCGCTTATAAATTTCGTTTCAAATATTGTATAGAAATTTTGTACAAACGGCCTTTAAGAATGAAACACATCAAGAAATGAGGAGTTATTTAATAAAAGAATAAGTAATAATTAGGAATGAGAAATGAAAAGTGGTGAATGAGCGATAATAGATGGAGAAAATTGACTATGAACCCAAGAATGAAAAATGAAAAATAATAAATGAGGAAAATTGGGGCATATTTAGGAAATAAATGAAAAATAGATGTTGCTTATTTATACACCTCCCATACATGGAGTGATTTAATTAGAAACGAATTAGAGCACATGACTCGGCAAGAATCCCTTTATCTCGTGTACAAAATACCGCCCCTAATCGCCGATAGGGAAGGGGTCAAACACCTTCAGAAAAGTTGTCATTCATAGAAAAATATCGATCGACCAAAAGTACTAGCGACAAAATGGAATCATAATTACACAACCCACACCTTTGAGATACAAATAGGCAACCGAAAGACCTGACATCACACCGCCTCTGGCAGAACAGAACTGGACCTGGACGATAACTTATGTTAGCTTGTATACTGTAAATAACTTCAAGTGACAGCCAAGAAAAGAGGGTAAGAAACAGGTAAAAACAATTTGTGTCAACTTTGAGAGGTTGAGGCTGACCGCGACATCCGCAATTAATTACCTCTTCAGTATAAGCGATTACCATTTTATGAAATAATTAGAGAATGGCAAACCATCTAGACCAAAAAGGGACCAAAACTTAGTAGTTTCAGTCTACTACTACTCTTTGAAGACGTCCCATGGTATGCGCCACTATGGTCTAGATTAGACATAATCACAAAGAACTACTTAATTGTCAACACATTGGTATTTTTCCCAATGCTATAAATACAAAAATTGTCCTGTTTACAGTTTTATCTTCCAATGAATGAAAAAGAGGAAATAATAACGGTGATGATCCACTAATTGAAGAATAAAACGTACTGAACCGCAAATCCCCAGAATTAACCGAAATCGTTGCAAATGACCCCTATGTAAAGTCGGTACCAATGCAAAAGTGTTTTATTAAATTAAACGACATTCTACTTGAAAAAAGCAGATAAAAACTGAAATTAATTCTTCATGTGATTAAGAGTAATTAAAAGGTGTCCTATTAAGTTTAGGCATTGTTTTTACGAACGCAGAAAGGTCTAGTAAGGTCAGGTATTCAATAAGACTGAATTAGACAATCCAATGAAACTATTGTCCGACAAAAATATGTAAGGTGTCCTAATACAAACTAAAATTTATCCGCACTGTCAATTAAATAGTAAGAGATAATATCGCTGTGCTAGAACAATACTAGGAAATTTGCAGTTTTGAGTTGTCTTAGCAATTATTATGTAAAAAAAATGCTCTTTCTGGTGCTATAGTCAGATTTATTTGAGGAGTATAATACATTAGTATTTAACGTTACAAGTCCGGTAGGTCACTTGTAACGAGTTAGACATTATGGACGAGGCGACGTTAGGAGCCGAGTCTAGAATGTCTAAACGAGTTACAAGTAACTACCGGACGTCTATCGTTATGTATTTTATTTCATACTGTAAGCCAGTTCTTCATTATTTTATTTCAAAAATCAAAAAATCACATTTTGTGAAAATCGCATCACCTATGTTGTACATGTAAAACTTCATCAGTAGCCGACAAATACGTTTGAAAATGTCAGATTAATGTCAGATTTGATTTATAAAGATGAAACTGTCCGGTAAGTGTTGCTTAGCGACACTTACCGGCTCTGAGACTGTAATAGCTCACCTATCGGACGCAAATTGATCCTTTAATGGAACATCTACCGGACAGTATGAAATAAAATATCTTACTATTGCAATACGCAAATTTTAAATAGTTCATGGGTTTTAATACTAAAACATCTTTTTCTTTCGTCTGAGATGATATTCTTTATTTTACCTTTTTGTTGCTGAAATAGTAGGACATTTCGAGATGTCCTAGTTTTTTCCAGGCATGATATATTTTTCAAGATATCCTGTTTTTTTTTTAAGTTATCCTATCCTATCTATTGATTTTTATTTGAATTATGTTAAGTGTTACAGTATTTGACCTTAATAAAATGACTTATTTTCTTAAGTTGTCTTTGTATTGCACGAAGATATTATTCATGGCCCAATAAAAATCGAACACTTATTTCAGATTTCTTAGTATTGAACCAAGTTTTAGTTCAAGTTAAAGCCTCTCTATCGTTGCTTCATCCGGATTAGTGCATCTTCGATCTGCACAGCTTATACTTATAAATCTAAAATTTCCCCCTGAACATCACGACTTTAAAAAAAAAATTGAAATCATTGAAGAATGGGCAAAAATTGGAGAATGGAGATAGCGATGGATTATTTTTATTTCATTCAAACGGAATTAACTATCTCTACATAACTCTACTAGGAATATATTTTTTCGTTATTTGTGTATTTACAAATTTGTTTTGTTTATTTTTATATTATTATAAATATTTTTGAAATAAAAAACTATTTTTTTTTATCGTGACACTGGAAAGACAAAATTATAGTAAGCTTTTGTGCATAAATGAGCGAATTACGTACATAAAATGACACCGATTACTTAACAATAAATAGCTTATTTAGCATTACAAACTTTAAAAGTCGATTTCTCAAAACTATATTTTTTAAGTTATCCTATTATTGTTCTAGCACAGCGATATGTAAATTGAATGAAACTGCGCACATTAACCTGTGTACTACTTCACAATCCGGTAAACCACCAGCCAATAATTTCGTCTACAATATGCCTTCCTACAGAGTAAATATACTTTTACCGTTGCTTCAAAACTAACAATTCAAACATTACAATTCTTGTAAACCACATTATAACACTTCTCCCACGTTGAAAGCAACTAATTTGCATACCGACTCTTCGTTCGATATACCCATTTGTGGCGTTATTGCATGTTTGTACCACATTAATATTTCAAAAATAATTAAATATTGTTAGCGGTGTTTTTTTTTTCATCGTTACACGTTATCAAAAGAACCAAAAATTGATAAATACCATTTGATGATTATATGTCAATAAAGCGACTTCAAAGTAGTGCGCCGCTTTCTCTGTGGTATTAATCACTTCATTTTATTGACTTTATTAATTAAATGTTTACCAAAGATAATAAGACGTATCAGCTTATTTCCGGGTAAGCAGTAATTTACAAATAAAAATATAAATGATTTGTTGAATGTTAAACCATAGTAGAACATAGACTTATTACAATATGGTACTACCTGACCCGACAGACGTTGTCCTGTCCAAATTTCAATAAATTTGTTTTTGGACAGATCGCGAAAAACAAAAGTAAAAACGATAGTAGATTATTTTATTAAGAGTATAAATTAAGCTTTATGTGCTGAGTCTGGACTGTTAAAGTTAAGTCCAGGTGAAGCACATAAAGCGACTTATGCTCTGAATAATATATACTATTTTATCCGCAAACGTTTTCAGACAAAAAAAAAGTTGTGCCTCACCTTCATAAGCACAAGACTGCAGTGAAACTTGCTAAGACGATGGGGTGAATCGAGTTTATTTCATTATTATTATTCCCAAAGAGGTCCCTTGGGACAGGGGGCGTAGCTACAATCTGAACCGCGGATGTAGGCAAGTCAGTGTACCGTGGTCCTAGGTAATAATCGTCGTAATTGGGGAGCGTAGCTACCATCTGAATCGCGTAAATAGGCAACCCAGTATACCGTGGTCCTAGATAGTAATCGTCGTAATAGGGGGGGGGGGGAAGCTTGGTACAGGGGAGCGTGGCTATCATCGGAGTGCGCCTTGGGACAGGGGAGCGTAGCTACCATCGGGAAGCTCCCCGGAACAAGGGGGCGTAGCTACAATCTGAAGCCTACTTAAACATTTATTCTTAAGTTTTTTTTCTCATTTTAATTTTTGTATTGTTCGAACGTTTGAGGTTCTAAGTTGACTATAACAAGAAGTATTCAAGTACAATTTTGTAAATACGTGAATAAATGAGTTCAAAAAAGTGACTACTTTTACTTTTTGAGTAGTGTATATGTTATACATTTGCTGAAATATACGCTTTGACTGTAACATATATTCTAAAGATGTATTAGACGAGGGGAGATTTTTATATTATCTACCTAGCCATGAAGAAAACAAGAGACGATCAGAAATTTTTGCTGTCAAGTAGCTGTGACAGTTTAATGCATACTGACTAAGTTTGGTGCAGTGTCTTGTTGTTTTTAAGAAACTTAGCTAACAAAAAAATGATTGAAATTCAGTTGGAACAGAAACGTGATCAAGGTCATGACGAAAGAAGGAAGTGGACCCAAAGATACTCAGTAGAGGATGGTTAACGTGTATGGGGAAAATGCTCTGTCATATTTTACGGTTAAATTTAGATTTTTCTTCGGATGAATGCCTGAAAGAAGCGGTGGAACTGATTTTTGAAAACCTTCCAAAAGAATTTTTTTTGGAAGGTATATGTAGCCTTATTGAAAAAACGTTGGAATAAGTGTGTGACCGTTAGTGGATCTTATATCGAAAAATAAAATATTACTTTTTTTCTAACTCTTTTCCTTCATGGCTGGGTACATAATATAAAAATCTCCCCTCGTACATGCAATAACAAAGCACTGCCATTAATTCTGGTACTGCGCCTGTAAATTTTCTTAGATTTGGAAACTCATGGACAAAATTAAGTAATTAAATAACGCTAAACACAAGCTTTTCAGCATGACTGATACGATTGATAGCTTCACAGAAACTTGTAAATAAAGCAGTGCAGTTGTTTTGAACAGAAATCGGCAAAAGAACTTACAACTTACAACTAGTATAGGTCATTTTTTATTAGGTACATACAATAATGTTAAAAATTCGTGGAAGATGAACTACATACAAATAAACAATAAAATAAAATAAAATAATTGTTGGAGCGACGAACTTGGAGGTCGAGAACGACAAGGAATCGCGTCCCACCTTCGAAATGTCAAACGGTAGGACCTGGATCGACGTAACTTTCAGCAGAGGAGCAACGGTGGAAGGCTGGAGTGTTCTGGAGAATGCCTTGCTCAGCGATCACAACACCATCTCCTTCAGGATGAAGCGCGAACGGAGCACAGAAGGAAGAGCAGGTCGACCGCCCTCTCCGATCGGAAAAAGTTTCAAGAAACTCTCCAACAAGATTTTCCAGTGACAGGAACATGAAACGGAGAATAAAACAGGAAAAGAAAAAGCGGAAGAAATCGGCAAAAGAAGTCCCATTAAGGAGGAGAACTAGAATCTCGTGCTGGAAAGAAAGAAACAAGAAACTCGAAAAGCAAGATAAACGACACAAAAAGAACAAGACCCGGGCAAGAAAGAAAGACGAAATCACCTAAAATTTAGGGACGACAGACGCGCCTACAATAAGGTCATCAAGGAGGTGGAAAGCGTCGAGCACCGAGAAGGAGCACAAGTGGACACGCAGACCTTGGCCGCTAATAAGCTTAACATCATCAAATCAAGGTTCGATGGTGGAGCACCTGAAGGCAGCGTGGAAGGCGTCGCAGCGGTGGACGGCGTCACACAAGTTAGAAAACGCTCCAGAGAAGACGATGACCATCTTTAAGGGATCGATAAGTGGGCCCAAAAAGCCGTCGCAAAGTGGGAATCGCCCGAGAGTGAAGGGCGCACGGAAAATCAAGGTCGCGGTCAAGGTGGAACAGATGATGGAAGTATCTAGGGGTCATCCTCGGAAAATCAAGGTCAAAGCGGTGGCGGGCCGAACGTGGGGAACAGACCCGAAGACTCTGAGGGAGATTTATAACGGGGCGGTTAAACCGGCCTTGTACGGATCAGAAGTCTAGGGAGAGAAAACAAGACACGCGTTGATCAAGAGAAGGTCAGAGATCCTTCGTTATGGGGATATCTAGGGCATACCGGACAACGTCGAACGCTGCCTTCACAGTCCTAGGGAACAGGAGATGGAAAGAAGCACAATCCGAAGACGGAAAACCGAACATCGGGCTTCGGGACTGGAGTCACAAAGCGATGATCCTCTTGACGGGACACCTTCAAAGGATACTTCCGCCGATTCTACCTCAAAGAGGGAACAGGACAGTGCAGTAGCGGAGACGGGTCGCAGAAAACGGCCATACATCTTGTTCGACTGCGAAGAGGACAAACGGAGAACCGCAAGATAAAATTTCAGAAGACGTCAACTTCAAGTCGACGGAATTTTTCCTTTTCAGGCATCCAGGGACACGAAACCAGAAGAGGTCAGAAATTTCAGCCGATGGGCGGAAGAAATCGGCATGGAGGAGGAAGCTACTCAGGTATGAATAGGACCAGAAGACCAGGAGGGTGGAGTAAGAACAGTGTGCGTAAATACGAGAGAGAATGAGAGAAAGCGAAAGGACAAAGGAGAGCAAATGAGCCGAATGGGAGCCTTGCTTTCCCCGCTATTTTTTGAAGACGTGAAGGCTGTGGGTTCACTTGGTGGGTTCCTTTGAGAGTCATTTCGCAAAAAGAGGAGGGAAGGGCAAACGAAACGCCAAAAGTCCTCGGATAGGCAGGCACTAGACTGGTGCGCATCACCCACCCTTTCAACAAGATCAACATCTTGGAGGATATTCTCTCATTTTGATACTACTGCATCTATCAGTTGACCGGTAAGGGTCTATGACTGCGAACTGTTTTTTTTTTAAGAACGTCCCATTAATTTAAATCGGGACTTTTAGCTGGCCATTCCATTAAATGAAGATCAACTGCATCAACTAAATAATCAATCACTTGCCTACCCAAGTTGAAACGTACATTAACTTGCATGAATACAAAATTAAGCCCCACGAAGCGAAGGGAGCAAACGGCATTACGTGTTCAACTATGACGTTTTCGAGATAATAATCCGCATTTATGGATTTCATGTTGCTCGAGCAGAAAATATTTTTATTTAAAATATTATACCATCTATCTATTAAAAAATATATAAATTTTGAATTTGATTTTCACCAATTCCCTAGTTTGCAGTGGCTTGTATCTATGAAGTTGGGAACTCCCGTGAAATTCGAGCGTTCGGCGAAAACAGAATTTTCAGTAAAACTTATGCCTCCAACCTGAATGTTTTTGCATTTAAACATAGTATAGATTTAATCAATTGTTCAATTAGTGGATCTTCATTTACAAATTGTAGATTTAACTTTAAAAAAATATGAATAATACATTGATTCCATTTCTTTTGGGGCATAATAAGCGGGCATGATTTATACGCCCTAGGGCATTATAGCCTACTTAATATATCTCGTTGTCAAGGTATAAAAAACAAATAATGATCCAGTGAAATATTAAGTAATTTATGCCCAACCGACATCTAGATGACACGCAAATGAATGGAATAATGGAGCATTTCTCTCACAAGTGATATAAAATGATAAAAGGGGTGAATTACTCATGCTATTGCACTTGTGATTCACAAATCTCACTCGTTGACAATGAAGCATTTCTGTCACTTATAATATAATCTACTATTGTACTATTGAACCTTTTAAATTAGATTAGACGTTTTACCAGATATAAATAAAAATTTCTGCTCACCGCTCAATATGCAAAACCTCCAATAAAAACAGTCATTATTAGGCTCAAAAATAAAGGTATTATGACCTTGTATGTTACTCCTGTCTAAAACTAATTATGTACTGCCATACCCACACCATAAACGGTCCATAAAGCGAATAGGTCTCTGTTTCTCCACTTCAACGAAATCATAGGCTAGGGTAAATTACTCAATTTACTGTCTAGTTACCATTACTTTAAGTACCAACGTTTCTTATTAAAAATTAAAACATAACTCGAACAAAATTTCCTTCAACCAAACCAATAAAAATAATGGGGGTACATTAAAAATGTATGAATCGGTTCTGATCATCAATTCTGAATACATTCATAAATAATAAGGCAAAACTTATTTCCTAATAGTCATTTTAAATCGCACAAAAATTTGCATACAAATTACTACCCAAGAGTAATTCCCTCAAACTCGAACTCAAGTATCTTAATAAGACATACGATTTAAAAGCAATGGCCATAAAAACGGACATAAAATTAATTAGGTTCCAATTAACGTTTAATTTATTTTTCCGACAACACCAAGTATAAACTTGACTCTTTAGTTTGTTAAAAATAAAGACGGTAGTAGAAACCTTGATCGATCTTAAATTTTATTACGGTTCAAAACTGCATTCAGTCAATATTTACTCAGTAAACTGCATTATTTCGATTGAAACTGCTAGCATGGGGAAATAATTCATATAATTCAGTTACTCTCCACATTTTAAAGTTTAGGAAGAAAACCGCAAACAATGTTAAAAATACGTGCAGAAAGAAACGCTACTCACTGGCAATGATTCATTGGAAATGTACTAAGATGGTGAGCAATGTGATTTCTGGTAAGAAAACAGATTGATTAAGAATTAATATTTCAGTTGGTAATAGATTCAGCTAAGTGTCGATTTATTTTTGCTTTTAAGTTGGCATGGTGGTCAAACATCTGTCATCGGCTGACATACATACGAATCACAGGCTTACAAATTTTTATGTAAATTGTATTGTTGCCAACTCAATTTTTTTTATCCCGAGGACTCGGTACCAGTGTCAAAATATTGATCGAAACTATTGAAACACTCGATGATCCCTATTCGATAATAATAATCATTGAATTATTCAATGAAACCGGACCTGCTCTTTAATTAAATTCAGATTGAAGCACTTCCACTAATTTAGGTTACAGATTCAACTATATTTCAGTAAGATATTTGAACATGGAATTACTACCTACCGCTCAAAATTTTATGGTACGTTTCGAGAAAAACATTAATGAAAACTAGTTGGGATTAAAAAAAATTAATGATAAGTACCTACTTGATAAAAATTAAGGGACCGACCCAAAGCGAAACCTTCGTTTATTTATTTATAATTTTGTCCCCTTATCGTTTCTGGACACTTCATATTTTAATTACTCGAATTTTTTATCTTCTTGTATTGGTTAATTTTTTCTCTTTTATACATTTTCGCTTTCATTTTTTTCTTTAATCATTTCATCTTCTAGTTGTTTTCCTAGTTTCTCCACTTTATTTGATACTTTCTTTTTTCTATCCTTTTATATTTCAATTCCTTTATTAGTATTTGTATTAGTGTTGTGTGCTTAGACCACACAGCTTCTTTGGCAATCGTAAAAGAACAAAAAGTTCAAAGACGACTACATAAACTAAAAAAAATAACCACGCCAAAATAGAAAAAAGAAACAGACTACAGTCTAAAATTTGAGAGAGACCAAAAAGGTCCAACAAACAAAGGATTAAAGAGGAGAGACAAATGAGATAGAAGACACCAAAAAGAGCAGAGACAACAGAAAGTCTTAAAAGACAATACATTAAAAAATAGACAAAACGAGTCAAACAGACCAAAGAAGGTAAAAGTAGAAAAATGCAAAAGAAACAAAGTAGGCAAAATATACGAAACAGATAGATACCAACAGATATTAAAAAAATCAAATAGGTCAAAAGAGATCAAAGACACCCATGAAACGGACCAAAGACTCCAAAGAGACTAAACAGACAAGAGATATAAAACAAACAAATGATACAAAAGAAAGAAAAGACAGAATAGAACCAAAAGAGACAAACAGACCAAAGAGTGTAAAGTGACTAAAGAGATTAAAGTAACCAAAAAAAGAAAAGGAAAATCCAAGAAGTCTAACGTGACTAATGGGGCAATAGATACATGCCGGATTAAAACGAAGAAAGAGACAACAGAGATAAAAGCGATAAAAGGAACAATTCCCATAGAAACTATCGAGAAGAAGTAAACCAAACAAACGAAAAAGAAAAGACCATAGACGACTAAATGGATCAAAGAGACAAAAGACACAAAGAGACGAATGGAATCAAAAATATAACAGATAAAAAAGAGAACAAAGACTAACATCATGTTGATTTACGACTGATTGCCGGTTGCTATGGAAACGTCTTAACTAAAGACCAGGCAGTAAGGCTCAATTTCATGTGAAATGAAACATGAAATTGATCCTTACTGCCTGAGGGTCTACCATTGAAACCGGTGAGTGAGTGACATGGTATAATTGGTTGTCTACATTACCGTACTTCGTAGATTATTGTAAATAAACTTATTACGGAACTTATAACTTAGTCTAAAGGGCCTAAACCGTAGATGGTCTAAATTTGAACGTCTTTCAAGTAACAACAAAGTCTCCTACACTCTTTACAAGATTATCAAGCCGTAATAACACTCACAAAAGTGACGTCATTTTATTTTTTTATTTATTTATTTCTCATCGTAAACAAACACACTTAAAAATCGACTCTCGTGAAATTTGACATTACGCGTGAGTTGAAAAATTCAAGATCTAAATTCAAATAAAGTCTTGGAGAGTGTTGTAAATAAACTAAACCTCTAATATTGAGTTAAAAAAGGAATAAATAATTAATTTAGGGTTTATTCCCTGCCTTGGTTAAGAAAGAGTGAGGTTATGTCTGTTTATTGTTTATGTAGTAGTGTGCATTGGATTAATTGCATTTTAACTGATTTTAACCGTATTTTAACATTAGTCCGCTGTATAGTTTGTGCCCTTCAACAGCTAAAGACACCACTTCACTCACTCATCGATGTCAATGGTAGACCCCCAGGGGGTGTTATTACTGGAGGAGTGTCAGACCAATTAAATAGTGTAATTGGACCACAGAAATAATCGAAAGTGTGGAGAAAGGTTGTTTTACAATAACTTAGGCTTAATATCAACATTTTATTTCTTATATCTATATACACAATCATAATGAATAATTAAAGAATGAAAAATTAAATGGCGGAGAATTAGACCTACAATGCTGGGTACTCCATACTCATTGTAAAAATCTTAAAAAAAACAATCATTTAGTACTTAGTAGAGAGTGTATGTTTACTTACTTTTGTCTAACTTTTCTAAGGTATTCTATATTATACAGGAACTTAACAAAGTCATCCTCCATTTTATCTTTAGCTGTTTAAGGGCACAAACTATACAACGAACTAATGTTAAAATACAACTAATCCAATGCACGCTACTACATAAACAATAAACAGACATAACCTCACTCTTTCAAGGCGGGGAATAAACACTAAATTAAATATTTATTCCTTTTTTAACTCAATATAAGAGGTTTAGGGCTTTACAACACTCTCAACACTTTATTTGAGTATTTACATATTGAATTTTTCAAAAGCGAAATGTCAAATGTCACAAGAAATGTCAAATAAGTCATACACAAATTGGCATCCGAGAGAAGTCATCGATTTTTAAGCGAAATTTGCTTTTGTGTTTGTTTACGATGAGAAATGTAAATAAAATGACGTCACTTTTGTGAGTGTTATTACGGCTTGATAACGGTGAAATGAGTGGGAGACTTCGTTGTTACTTGAAAGACGTTGACTTGAATTTCGACCATCTACGGTTTAGGCCTGGGTTTAGCCCCTTCAGACTAAGTTATAAGTTTATATACAATAATGTTCGAAGTACGGTAATGTAGACAACCAACAATACCATCACACTCACTCGATCGATTCAATGGTAGACCCTCTGGTCTTTAGATAAGACGTAAGACCCGTCGCAACTCAACACGAAATCAGGATGTAAGGTGACTAATAGGACAAATGACACAAAAGAAATAAGATAGTAAAAAATTGGAGATAGTACAGAAAGTCAGAAAAGTAAAAGGGCAAAAAATACAACAGAAACTAAAGAAGCAAAAGAACCAAAAAGATCAAAGACACTAAAGAGACAAAACACGGAAGAGACCTGAGGGACCACAGAGACCAAAACGAAACAGAGGAAAAAGACTAAAAAACCAAAGTGAACAAAGACACTCAAGAAACCAAAGTCCAAAAAGAACAGGAACATCATAAGTGTAATTTACACCTTGGTCTATAGCAGCCGCGTGATGGGTATACTTGTGGCTTGTCCAGTATATGCACCTTCGGCCTTTATGAATGGCCGCCACAATGCGGCACTGAAAGTATTATATTTTCATTTGAGGCACCATTATGCGATAGACCAGACACCAGTGTCGCCTTATGTCCCAAACGATATCGAGTCTGTTATGGAGAACGAAAGGTGCCAAATCTAGTAGAACTATTCATTCTCCACGGTCAAGCAGATATCAGCACACAAGCCTGACGTGGTTCTGCTGGACCTTCAAGCAAATATTTGTAATTGAGTTCTCGGCATATCTGCATCAAGGAAGAGGAAAAATGGACAAAATATGTATCAAGACCTGCTGTTTGAACTTCGCACGCTGTACACAACCTATATCGTGAAGCGGGTCGTTCTGTTCTAATCTATGTACAATTTATTTAAACACTAGACTATGTACAGATCAGTTATAACGGCACAATTATTTATTTTAACAGTTCGCACGAGTCACACGGATTATGTCGCTCAGTAGCTTATTCAGACTTTGACATCGACTGTTCGGCAGTCGTTCTCCCGTCCTATTTAAAGCGGGAAGCCGCTTTCTGGATTCGCCGAGAACTTCAAAACCTAGAACATTCGCGATCGTACGAATTTACGATGAAATCATCACGCCGCGATTCTTCGAAAACTTCACAATATCATACCAGCCTGCTGAAAGCCGGCAGAAGCTCTTGCGACCGGAATGCGAAAGGCATTGCGTTTGGGGTCGTTGCTTTGCTCAGGGCACATGATTCTCGGTATTCGTAGTTACTCACCCCGTGGTTTTGGGGAGTGGCTCCGATGTGCCATTCAAAGATCTGACCAGCAAGGAACCTCGTGAAGGTCGGAATCACGTCAGGTCAATTAAAAAAATATTTGCACGTAGAAATTTTCTTATAATAATTATAATCTTTAGATTAAATTAGTTGACAAAAGATGTACTTAAAAAGTATAAATAACTCTTGAATTTGTTGGAGTTCAAATTAAAATGTGAAGTTATCTAAAGACAATCTATTGCTATAAATTTCGCTAATGCTAAATTTAGTACATTAGTACCTACAATGAATTATTTTATATAAGTAGCAAATAATGAGTTCTCCAGTAATAGAGACGTGCGTGTGGTGTCACCAGATATTACAATGAACGTGAAAGAGCTGGAGTATCGTATATAGTAATGATATTTATTCGTAAAAAATCCCGCAGATATCATCCCTGGGGTCATGTAAATATAACATAATATGTTAAGTGTGTGACCCTATGACACTGTATCCACTATCGATGAACTGGTGCTATATCCGCATAGACCGCTGGCAATAGATCTATGTTACACCATTTAAGTCATGCGATGCAGCCGGGTAAGTTTATTCGGCACTGTCAAGGGTTATACTGAATATGGCTGTTACTTCATTAAAATCGAACAATAAAAAAGGAAGATAGAGCCATTTTTTTTCTTAAAACACCTAAACATATTTAGAAATGAACGCCATATTAGAAATATACTATAGTTTCTTGCCGCTCTGTATTTCTAAAAGCACTATAAGCATTTTCAAAATATCTGTCTAATGCATTTTGTAATATTATAAAATACTACTACAGAATCCAGAAAGCGCAATAATCTACGTATTAAAGTTTCCTTCTAATGAAATGTAAATATATGTTTTCCTAATTTGCTGTTGTAACAAAGCTATTAACGCACTCATTTTGAGTGCGTTAATATATTTCATTAACGCACCCAAAATCTAGAATTTTTGTTTCCATTGGTTAGACACACTGAATCTTGCACTGAACGAAATGTCAGTGTGATTTTGTGATTAAGGTTCCATGTAAGTCATCTCAAGTATACATCAGGTACAGAAAAATCTAAATTTAACAAAATTTCCTAAATTACCAAAATTGATTTTATTTGTTAAAAAATGAAATTAATATGCAAATTATGAAAAATAACATGAAAAACTTGTTTTGTAAAACTTAAGAGCACTCGTTCTTTACAGGCACTCCTGCCTACGGCAGTCGTGCTGCAAACGTGAACTCGTGTCTTAATATACTAGTGTTTCAATATACTATTATTTCATACTGTGTCATATTTGTTAGTTTTACGTCAGAGTTTTGAGTCCGGAAAATGGGACTTTACAGTACAAGTCCTGTAAAAAAAATACAACCAACAAATCAAACTGTTGTCTTAGATACTCAATTCATGGATGTTTAAATTCTGAATTCCAATTTCATTTTTTAAAATGAAAAAAATGATTTAGTATCTGTAGCAGGAAATAAAACGCATTACATACCATATACGTCCGGAAACTTTTACAGTAACTTGTTTCAAAATTCCAGGCTCGGCTCCTTCGTCGCCTCGTCTGTAAACATTTCGACTCGTTACTGTAAAAATGAGTTTTCCGGACTTAAATACTATTACTATTTATGATAATTTATTACTGTATTTTTCGGTAATTTATTTTTATGGTAATTTATTGCGGGTCCCTTTCTTTAGAGTTTGCCCCGATGGTATATCAAGTTACTATCACCCCGCACGCAAACGTCCATTGGGCACCGCGTCCATCCATCCATTCCCTAGACCATTTGCTCAGGGGTGGGGCTAAGATATCTATATTTAGCTACAGTTGTCGAACTTCTCACTTTAAACGATTCACGCTCATTTAAATCGATGACTGTAATGGACCGCTTTTCCCTTAAAATGATTTGCAAATAAGTAATGAACCTGTGAGATTTTTGAAAATGGAAAGTAATCTTCGCATAGAACTTGTCAATGTCTTTCTTTAAAAAAAAAAAAAAACAATTATCAAAATCGGTGCAGTACAGCCTGTTTTATTTGGTCCAAATTGATTCATGTTCAACGATTAAATATATAGATATAGATTACACGTAACGTCATCTTACCAGCAATAAAGTATCGATTACAATTTTTTGAAGGAATGTCAAAAAATGATGTCCAATGTTGTGTGTTCCCAATTGTATGTCCATTACCCTGAGTAATTAAAGATCCTTCATAAAAAAATCGTCGCGTCAACTGTAAAATGTTTGCAATTAATAAACGGTCACGGTCGATTCATTTGAAACAAATAATTTTTTGTTTACAAACTCTGGACTTTGCTACTATTGATATTTTAAAATATTCATAATTAATTAATAAAAAAATTCCCTTCTATGGGCTCTATACCGGGTTGCAATAAAAGACTGAAGCAAAAATATTACATTGTCATTCTTATAAACTTTTAAGCGTTTGTTATCTAAAGATGAAGCAAATAGAAAATCGATAGCACCTATTCGTATTTTGAAAACAAGTATGTATTGCCAACATTATACTCCATATTATGACCAACTTAACAAAAAAATCATTCATTTATTGCAACCCGATGCAAGGTGTTATAAACGGAAAGAAATAGATGTCTATTTAATTCTCTGGGTCGGATCAAATTTTGAATGTTTTCGGTATTTAAACGGTTCATATTAGTATAAAATTCATAGTCATGATACTGTTGCCATTGGGAGACCATTACTATCCATGGGAAAATTTAAATAATCGGGTACAAACTTCTAGAGAACAAATATTGAAGAATTAACAGTGTTTTGAAATGTTGTATATCAAGTTGTAACTAATATCCACCGTCATTTATTATTCCTAGGAAGAATTTTACATAACCGCAAGTTTTCTAAACTATTATGAACCTACTTTCAATTCAATTACGCCCGTTCCCATTAATTCAAATATGTATTGTGATCAATTTAAATAAAGAAATTTCATGCAATTTAAGGATTCATGCTTCAAATGTAATAATTGAAAAGTAAATAGATAGCAAAGTAGAAACTAAGAACTCAATACTGATGGAATCCAACAAATATATTAGAGCTGATCATGTAAGAACCATATTTTTTTAAATGAGCATCAATCAACTCAAAGACAAACAACATGACCAGTAAAAGAAATATTTCCAATAATACATAACATTATGTACTAAATGCTTATTGATTGTTTAAGACCACATAATAAGAGGCTACCTGCAGTAATAAACTTTGGGTGGCAGGTGAATCGCAATATACAGGCAAAAAGAGGATGTAATAAAGTGAATAAAAAATACATGCGAAACAAGTAAATCGTTATTAAAATAAAATCAGAAAGTAAAGTAGCCTCTTATTGCACATAAGTTATGCAAATGCATAATGGATCTTGAATGGCTCTGCAAATAGTACCTACAACTTTTTTACCGCATAAATCTAATAAAAAAAAGACAGTAAAAATGGTCTTATTTCTTTTCAATTTAATGTAATTTATAGGATGTACTTGTAACATGTGAGTCTTTCACTCAACGGTAGTGTAAAGATAACACCATTAATTTAAGCAGTAGCGATACAAAATGTTTCTCTAAATACCTGGCAAAACAATCGGGAAGCCATGTTAGTTCACTTTGACTGGAATGGTACCAGAATTTGTGTTCAGTTCTAATCCTGCCTGACGATGTACGAAGAGAGTTTTCGGTTTGCTATTGAAGGATCGAATAACATTTCTTTGGAATTTTACCTGCACACAGTGGCAGCGCACCGCTGATATTAGTAACAATATGGTTCTTCAATCTTACATTATTGATAATTCGAAATTTAGATATTTTACAGTTGCAGTCCACATTTTACCTTTATAAAACCCGTACGTGTCGCAATCCGAAGATATTTACCCGATTAACATAATACCATTCGGTAGATAGAAACAAGAACCCATGCATGAGCGACCTACGCACTCACAAATACGCTAACTTTCTTCTTCCAAAAGGGAGCAGCTGTTTAGTTTGACATTTGTTTGGATGGACTGAGAAAAGAATAAAACGTTGGTCGATTCTCGGTGAACCCAATGACCTACGCGAGGAATTATCGAATGGTGTTCGTAAAAATCTTAGGTACCATTGTTACAAAATATGTACCTAACTCAAAAATCAATTAAACAGTTTTGCAGAATTATTCCGACATTGCGGCCATGATTACCCGCAGATTCCGCTTTACATAAACCAGTTTTTTTTATGTGTGTCTAATAATTAAACCACATTCAACAAACACCTACACAAAGTTTAGACTGTGTACCTACTGGTAAGGAACAATGGGCTCTTCACGGGAGTTTAGAAAAAACTCCGGCATGACATGTTAACAGAATTCTCAATTTGAGTCACCAAAATGTTACGTCAATCGGTTTTAAGATTCGGTAATTTTACTTCCTAAAAGTATTATTACGTTGTCGTAATTGTATATTTTTACACCTTGACATACATATTCATAACATTTATTCATAATCGTGTTGCTAAGGATAAGATTATTATTACGATAATGAAAAACTTAACTCGATGTGCATCATTTAACAAATAAGTTTTAATAAAAATTGATAAACATAGCAATTATTATTTGGTTGCAAGAACTGGGAAGGCGTAGACACAACATACGAATTAATCTTGCAGGGAATAACGTCTAAAAAAATATCTTCGACAAGTTGACCTCCATAACCTCCATAAACGAAATATGTTTAGTGTAGTTATATTTGTTATAACATTTTGGTAGATCAAAGTCAAAGATTCGCGACTCAAGAATGGAAGACACATTAACTTGCTCCACAACCTTTTTATTAGGTGCTACCATGAAACATGTCGATATATTAAAACTCAAAGCTGGTACAGATTGAAGTAATTTTGATGAATGTGTTAATACATACATATCACAGCAAAATTCATAAAATATTTAAGTCGACTTTGTGGTTTATGCAAAATTAATCCACCTTCATCTGGTTGAAATTTACAAAGACCATCAGAAATTAAAAACCAATTAAGAACTTTATTCTTGTACAATGATGGTTTACTTGTTATGATAACATTGATTTTCTTGCCTTCCGGCTTTGAAAAGAATTTAATTTTTCCGTACAATAATAAATATCATCTAAATAAAACCAACATAAAACAATAACAACAGCTAAATTAATTTTAAATTAAAATTTAAATACATATATCTAAGTCGAACTCCATTAAGGGGGCACTGCACGCATCTTGGAAATCTGTGTTGGTGAGTACCGCAAAGTTCGGAATAAGACATAAGATACCTACGTGCGGAAAATTTTATTGTTGATACTGTGTTTGATATCTACTACTGCTTGAGTGTCGAGCTATGTCGAGCGCTCGACTCGATTACTTCTCAGAATCAGATCTGCCGTGAATAATTTAGTTCGGAACTCATTATCTTCATTTACGGATTGGATTAATTATTTGAGTTCTCAGATTGTGGATTTGCCGAAATATAAATATGTTTGAAATTAGTTTGTCCTGGACCAAAGGATAAAACTGATAAATTAAATAGAACGTGATTAAACAAAATAATGTTTTTAATGTATCAAATTATTGTGTATTTACATTTCTAACATAATAGTGTTGCACATAATATCACATTTAACACATTAAAAACAAGTACTTGTACCGCAATGTTTTACAATAAAAAATCTTACGTTAACAATTTAAAATTGGTGACACCTACATATTATATACCGGGTGTCCCAACTAAAATTTGTACCCCCTAACAATTCCAATTTCGAAAGACTCACAAGAAAACGCTCAAGCAGTTCAATTTTGTTATCAAGGGGGACCAAATTGTACCAAATTTTCAAGTCTTGTATCTCACCCCTTTAGCCAGGGGATCCACCCCCTTAAAAAATAAATGGCATGGGGGGTCGTGTGATACATCATTTTAAAGCTTATTCGATTCTCTATCCAGACCAAACATTTATGGATTCCTTTCTACAAAAAGAAAGCATGAATTCGATATTTTCCAAATCTACATAAAATACTTTACAAAAATTTGTACCCCCCAAAAATTCGAATTTCGAAATACTCAGAAGAAAACGCTCGAACAGGTCAATTTTGTTATCAAGGGGGACCAAATTGTCCCAAACTTTCAAGTCTTGTATCTCACCCCTTTATCCAGGGGAGTCACCCCCTTAAAAAAATTAAATGTCATGGGGGTTCGTGTGATAAATAATTTTAAAGCTTATTCAATTCTACTTTTATCGATTGGTTTCTACAAAAAAGAGTATGAATTTGTTATGTATTTTCCAAATCTACATCAAATACTCTTGATTTGGAAAATAACAAATTCATGCTTTTTTGTCGAAACAAATTGATAATAGTAGGTCTTGATAGAGAATTGAATAAGCTTTAAAATGATGTATCACATGACCCCCATGACATTTAATTTTTTTAAGCGAGTGGTTACCCTGGCTAGGGGGGTGAGATCCAAGACTTGAAAATTTGGTTCCCCTTGATAACTAAACCTGTTCGAGCGTTTCGATTCCTTCGAAATTGAAATTGTTGGGGGGTACAAATTTTAGTTGAAGAGTGTTTTATGTAGATTTGGAAAAGAACGAATTCATGCTTTTTTTGTAGAAACGAATCGTTAAAAGTAAATCTGTATAGAGAATTGAATAAGCTTTAAAATGATGTATCACACGACCCCCCCCCCCAATCCATCTGAATAAGGGGGTGGCTCCCCTGGCTAAGGGGGTGAGATCTAAGACTTGAAAGTTTGGTACAATTTGGTCCCCCTTGAAAACAAAATTGACCTGTTCGAGCGTTTTCTTCTGAGTCTTTCGAAATTGGAATTGTTGGGGGGTACAAATTTTAGTTGGTACACCCTGTATACATATGTACTACATTATAATTAATACTTACGTAATGCTGAATGCTGAAAAGAATGAAAGAAAAAATATGTTTCTCTTTCCTACGGAATTATACTTACAAATTAAACACAAATGTCGAGCAGAAAAAATATCAGCTCTTTGTTTACAAGTGGAGCTTGGTTGTTTTAAAAACAGTATCGAGAAGTCGAATACAAAACAGCGTTTCATGTTCCGCGATATTCAATATATCGACTGCCCTACGTCATCTTTGAATTACTTCTCGGTTGCCTATATTAAATTGTTCCAAAACATGGGTTCACTTGAGCCAAGATTACTCGACAACCCTTTGATGGATTTCAAAAATCTTTTGTTTTATGAAAAGAAGAAAGTTCAACGCCGGTACTTACGAAGTCCTTTTTTGATTTTTTCCCTTTGGTACAATCAAAACTTTGATGCAAAAATAACATATGTTTGAGCGTCTTTAGCAAAGTCCCTATGGACTTTTCGAAAAAAAGGACTTCGTAGGTACCGTCTTTCAACCTTTCTCAACGAGTCCTTTTTTTATTTTTTTTATTTGGATCAAAAATAAGGTCAGAATCCTGTCCCACACAACACGTTGCAAATTCAAAAACTGACTTGATACAACTAACGAGCGTTCAAAAATAAACCTGGTTAGAGGAGGCTGGGCATTTTTATAACAGTGTACATGGCAATTGTTACAAAAAATAACTTGTCATTTAATTCAGTTTAGGTTAGGCAACCAGCACTAAATTCGGACAAATTGCTATTAAAATTGACAGTCGCTACAGCAGCCGTTTCGTAAACCATGTTTGCAAGTACGAAATGGTACGAAAACATGAATTTAAGACGGTCCCAACATATCAGAAAATGCGTGAGTTGTGCCAAAGCTGACCGGTAGGTGAAAGTGTCATCAAAGAAAGAATGTCTGAAGCACAGAAGATATTACTAAAGACACTTACATATTATGCTCTACACTTTCTTAATGAAACTTAGTGAAGCGCACCCTGATCTAATAACAGCTGCAAAAGAAAAGGTTTGTCTTTTGCTTCTGAAACTCAAGAGTTAAAACTTCTACCTAACCATACTTTTCAGATTTGCGCATTTAAGAGAACAAGTCTGAGCTCTGTTTGAGTGTGAAATATTATTATGGCAAAGTAACAAGTAAAACTGCAAGTGATTTCTTCCTTTGGCCACATATTAAAAATTGCATGTACCAAGCATCCATAGCCGATGTAAGAAAAAATATGAAACTGAAGATTTTTTGCAAACTGTTTTTAATGGGATCAGAAAAAAAGCACAATTCTCTACAAGAAATATCGAAAACATTTTCACCATTAATTTGCTGTAACTGTTTGTGTCCTTCTAAGGGATTGTAAATTTCTCAATAAACATTTGTCAGTTGGTCATATCCTTTCGAAGAGAGTTTTAATTTCTACATTTTAAAGAAATAAAGGTGTAAAACCAAATCATAAAGTGTCCGATATCTAAAAATAACTCAATTAACATCACACCCAAAGGTCTGAATGCACTTTACTCTTTACCAACCGTTATAGGAATCTTGAAGATACCCTGCAGGACATTGCAGCCCAAACCCCCAAATCGTGTCGGTCTATATAAAACCGCTAACTAATACCCTAAAACACTTGTCAACACTTCTTTAAGATGCATAATAATATTAATTATTAATAATATTGCAGCTTCTCTGAAATTTTGAGGTTATGTTATCTGTCATGGAGAGTTTCGTGTTAATCAGTCAAGCTCTACACTGTAAAAAAATAAAACAAAAACGCAATTTCAAAGCCTACTCTAACCAGGTTTTTTATTGAACGCTCGTTATTTAAATAAATGATTGACCTGTCTCAGGATTGGTCAACTTCATGGTCCTCTAGTTCTTTAACGAAACATTTTAGACAAAAATCGACTTTGACTAGTTGTTTCTTTAGCTCCAGAGATTTTTATATTAAGCGTTGGCACAATGTTTAGGTAATACCCTGTATAGTTCCAAAAATCTTCTTTGTTTCTTATCCAATATTGGAATATCTTATTCTTCCTTTGTTGTTATTCCGTTGAATCAAATGCCTTATTTCGTTTTGCTTTCTCTGTTCGTTTTCTTTCTCGTTTTTTTTTATTTTTCATTTTTCAGTTTGGTCATTCCATCTCCGCCAAATTCCCTCTACCTAAAGTTTCCTAGAGCTTATTCTTACTGTCTTTCTTTCACGTTTCGCTTTCCCTCTTATCTTTTTCTGTATCTCTCTTTCTTTCCTTGTTAAATCATTGTTTTTGAAGATTTTTGATCCTGCCCTATTTCTCAGTGTTTCTTTGTTTCTAATGACATTCCGCTTCTGTTCCCATGTCTCTATTTGCTCACGCTTTGAAAGATATTAAAGAACTAAAAGATAAACTACTTGTTTTAGGTCATCCATCATTTTCTCTTCCATTTTCAGCCCCATTTCTTCTTGACTTTTTTTTGTTCTGGTGATCTTATTGTTTTCTTAATTTTTTTGATATGTTTCTGGGCGTTCTTCTAGCTAAATTTTTCTTTTAGTTTCCTCTTTATCTTCTTGAATTTCTCAATATATCTTCGCCTTGTCTCATTCCTATTATTCGTAACCCTAATGGTTTACAGGGTTTACTTATTGCTTTGCTGATTGGCTCTTCCACCGCAAGAATTTTTTATCCTACATCTAGAATACCATTCTTTATCGTTTTTTTTTTTATTTTAGTTTATTTTACTTTATTTAATTTAATTCCAAAATAAATACATATTATACTAGACTTATACTTTAATATTAATAAATATGTACGTAATACATAATATAATGACACAAATCTTTAAATAATAATTTTAATAAAAAAAAAGTTATACAAACGTTCCCAATCTTTTTATACCTACGCATCATCCAGCAAGCAACAAGCTCTATTCATTTATATCGATTCCTTTATTTGCAGAATTTTTAATGCTTCTCGATGCGCTCCCCTCTTTGTGTGTTAATTGATAAAGACAATCCTTCAAGATCATAATTGGAGCTCGTTTAACTGCTTTAAACATCGGCAACTTTTCATTCTCTCAGTACTGCAATGCCATTTTTCACTAACAATAAATGCGGATGGACAAATTAAACACAAGCCAGAGTTTAACCATAATAAGATGAAAGTTTTAAGATCAACTTTCATTTCCACATTCTCACGATTCTGTTATGAACCCATCACTTTAAAAAAAAAAAAAAACTTATAAAATATAAACCACATTTCTTCCATTTTTAGCAGCTCGCCGTTTTCAGACTATTCGAGACCGGTAAAGCCTAATTACGGGCAGTTAGAGGAGTATGGAGTCGTTAAAATGATAGTGTTATTGTTAATGCTGTTACCAAGTTTCATGTTTCAGTAAATGAATGTACAATTGGTCTTACTGTTATTTCCATTAATGTCCCCTAATTAGTTTTTTCCTTCGAGTTGGAACAACGTGCTATTGCTAGAGGTCCAAAGTTAACAATTCATCAGTTTCACTCGGAAAACAATGTAAATCCGAAATGAGGTGTTAATGTGGAGTTAAAAACTATGGTGGTGACAGGTGGGACGTTGAACGTGTCGGCATCGATTAGTGGCGATTGTGCATGAAAAAGTATAACAACAAAAACATAATGGCGAAATATAAGAACCTTAAAACTAAATTAAGTGGTTATTTGATGTACAATAACTGTGCCGGTATTGAAAATATGAGGAGTTAAAGACTAGAAGAGTTAAATTAATGCTCCACTTCCGTAACTGTAAACTAATGTAAAACATAGGTACCTACTACAAAATATAAAAGTAATTGTGCGTGTCAGCTCCGATGCGCGACTGGAGTTTACTCTTTAAGTGCGGTTGTCTTTGAATATACAATAACAAAGGGGATAAATAAATGCATCTCTTATAAAACATACTGACAGCATATATACTTTTATTCATATTTATTTATATTGATTCGACAAAATATTATACATAAATCGTGTTACATAGAAATATATTACATACTTATATTACATAAATACATGTTTGGAAGATTGATTTTCTTCACTTTTGATATCATCTTGAACATTAATTTCATCAATACTATCGTCATTATTAAATACTGTGGCAATAGGTTTGTGGTAACTAAAATACGATATATAATATAACATCGAAAGATACGTGATTTTACTACCCATCAATTTGTCGTACCAGGCTTTAAAAATCTATTCTTAAACTCCAATTATATATCTGCAATAAGTCAGTGTTTGTAACGGTTTTAGCCAGTAACTAAATCACTTGATAAACTAATAAAAACACCCTCCTAGAATAATAACTCCATAATATAGAATTTGGTCGGTTTTGGATGCGTGTGAACTTCCCTTTCCAAGTAAATTAATTCATAACAAGAAAAAAATGTTTAGATTCGCTCTAAAGAAAAATACATATGTATATTATTACGTACATATTTGATTACTCGATTACTCATGAAGTTACAGATCTTGGTATCAACTCATTCACTCTGGGACATCCTGTATACAGATTGACGACAAATTAATTCTCTTTTATTATGAATTATGAATCTATAGAGACGACCGTTTTGATCCCCGAAAAGTGTTCAACCACCCCGATTTCGGAATAACATCGGCTAATGACATAGAATAACAACAATCCATTTCTAGTAGATTTAAACTGGACAAATGATTATATCACGGAAAAATTAGGAAAATCGCCTACCCGAATGAGACAAACACTAGGGTGAACTCCGCTAATGAATGGTTAATTAAATAAATGACTTTCCGTTGTCAATTAATTTAGTGCGATCACAGATCTGTTTTTACATTTTTCAAAATCTATTTTAAAGCGAGAGGGTCAACGGCCCCATTCCACCAAATAATACTACCAGTAAAATTAGTACAACTGCTCTTACATGATAAATTTGAAAAAAATACCATGTGATTAAAAAAGGTCATATTGAGGTGGTGGAGGTACAGGTTGTTCATTATTGATTCATACATCCAGTAGGCTTTTAAGTAAATTTTGTTTTACACATGTATGAATCATTTATGAAAACCCAATATAACCAAGCCTATAAATATTACGTTAGTTCATAGCCGCCCTTTAAAAAATTACTTATTATGAATCATGTTTGTGGTAGAAAAATAGAGACAATATTACATATGACAAAGCATCGCCAAATATATGTAATAGCAAACTTATGGCCGGTTGCACAAAGTCAACTATAGAACGTTTCGAGTAGGTATAGAACAGGTAATTAATAAGAAGTTAGTCATTAGTACAACAAAGCTCACCAAAGATTTACAATACATTATCTTCCGACCAAAAATCTTTAATCTAGATATAGATATATGTTAATTAAGCAGTTTGTCTGTAGGGACCCATTATTCTCGAAAAATTTACGATTTGCGCTTTATTTAGACCGTCCGATACCAAATCTATCTCGTAAAAGAATATCTGCGACGTCAATGCTTCAGTTAAAATTACTCAAAAAATATTGGTTTAGAAATTTTGAGTAGTCTACCTACACGATACGATTTTTGACGTAAACTTATTTATCTTCTCCGAGTGTCACTGTGAATTACGTAAGTTCATTGTCCCTCTACAATTTGCGAAAGTTATTGCGTAAGAAACGCTTTATAGATTGTACCGAATTTGTTACATCAACCTCAAAATGTTCCCTTGTATGAATAAAAAAATAACCTCCAAATGTTAATGAAGTATTTGAAGTAAGTTCGGTTACAGCCAACAAAGTGCACAAAACTTAACTTACCAGCTGAAACGAGTCTTATATCGCAAATTGATTCAAATGACAAAAAATATAGCATGCAGGACCGGGATCCAAGCTTCCAACAAAAATAAAAAAGTACTTTTTCAAGCGGTCAGGTTCCCATCAGGCTTTAGATTTTCAGGTTTTCAGGTTCCCAGGATCTCAGATTTTTAAATTTTCACGTTCACTTGTAATTACAGGAGAGCTCCGAAATTATCGATTTGTAACACGGAAGCTGACTTAGTGACCGCGATTGTCACGTTTTAATTTCCCGACCCGTATAGGGAAACTCGAGCTGTAATTCGGAAAGATTATTTTATGGATACATTTGTTGAGAAACTATTCGACTCGCCATTTACCGAAATCAGATTATCACTATAATTTAAAACAAGCTCTGTAATTTAAAACAAGCTCTGTTATTGATCTGAATTTCCATCAATAAAATAATTTTAATAATAAAGTTCTCCTCTTTTAGGTTTTGATGTTTTCAAGTTTGTTAAATTCATTTTCTGGTTTTCAAGTTCTTTCTTTAAGGTTTTCAGAATTTCAAACGTTTACGTCTATTCGGTTCTGTAAAACCTCAAATTTTCAAGTTCTCGGTCTTTCAGGATTTATTATTGTTTTCCAATATCCGAATTATTACACTGCCAGGTTCTTAAGATCCCAGATTTTTACGTTTTCAGAATATGTATCAGATTCTCAGGTCGTAAATGTTCAGGTTTTGAAGTTCTGTAATTATTAAATATACGTATTATCAGGTTATCAGGTTCTGATTACCGAATTCTAAGCAGGACTTCGGATTTTAATATTTCCAGGTTGTTCCAGTTTATTTTCGGTTCTGTTTTTCAGATTTTTACGTTTTCATGTTTTCAGATTCTAGAAATCTCAGGTCCAATTTGTTTACATTTTCAAATCACAGGTTTGTAGGTTGTCAAGTCCACTTTTAAATCAATTTGTCTGTCTTTCTGGTTTTCATCAGGATCTGTTGGTTTCGAATTCTGAACTTCTCATGATGAATCAGTGAAAACCCGACTACATCCCTTTAAGGGTGAGATCCTTCCGTGTTATTCTTCCATAAGAGCTATGAGAACCAATATAAGGAAAACGACTGAAGCAATTCCAATGAAATTTTGAGACAACAAAAAACAGGACACACTTTTTACTCTGTGTTATTTTGAAAATCCTGGTGGTAGTGGTTTAAAATCAGTCAAGTTTGGAAAAAAATGATGAGATTGATACTTAATTTATGAAAGACGTTATGCCGATTAATTTTGACCCTCGGTTTTACTTTATTATGTAGTATTTGTCATAGCAACCAGTTCTTATGAACTGGTTTGAAAGTCAAATTTGTTTGAGTTTTGATGAATGTTTTAAAAACTGTTACAGAAGGAGGTTTTGGATAAAACTATGTATTACACACGTGTCTTTAACAGCAAATAAGTCACTTGTATAATAAATAGCTATTTTACAATTTTTATTGGAGAATTTTTATTTGGCAAAAATCGTTTATGTAAAAGCGTTCTTTCTGTAAAAAAATACGATGACTTCAAACATTTGAAATAAAATTTAATAAGGAAACACCTTCCTTAATTCAATTGAAATCAAAACTATCTGATCAACCACAAACTATCAATATTGCTAAAATAAAAAAAGAAAAAGAAGAAATTACATTGAATGATATTACATTGGTGGCATAGACCACAAGAGAAGCCTCATCTCAATTTTATAATTTCAAAATGTTGAATCTGCAGATCTAATGGATGATATTGGGGGACTAGGAAATACATTAGACTTTGATATCATTCTTGACAATGATTTTCAGACTATGGACCGATGGGAGGACAAAAATTTTCCTACAGTAAAACTCCGATTACTCCATCTACAGGCGCCCGTTAGGTTTACTCAACGAGGACGTGATCCTTAAGCTGTGACATGAAATTGTTAAATCAACAATAAGAAACAGCCAAGACAATTTGAAATGGCTGCTTTGGTGCTGGTGTTGACTTCTCAATTGAAGTTATTAGTGCAAGAAGGTGTCGAATACAAAATCAAATTTCATCAAGTTCATAAATAAATTAACAATTAATTTAAGAATTTATTAGAACTTAATTTTAAGTATTACAGTGAAACCTCAATAAGTTGAACTATTTTGCGGTCATTTGCAGTCAAATTGTTTAGGACTTCCTTTGTTTATAAAGGCGATCGGATCGGTGAAAAGGAAGCTGAAAACGCTTACAAGTGGCTAAAAAGTTAAAATAGCCCTTAGGTGAAGCTTAATAGTGGGTGTAAGAAAAAAGATGTAGGGTTCCTTTAAATACATTATCAATAATAAAAAAATAATGTATTTTGAAAGCTGTTCACACTTTCTGACACCTAATCGAAAACGTTTAAGAGGGTTCTCCAGTGGCAGGTAGATTTCTGCCGGTCGAAGTACATTTTCCCGCAATATCTTTTTTTAATTTACAATTTTCAAAAAAATCGCTCTGTAGCTGCAAAGATCTATATTTTATCAACACGCCCACAAAATTTCAACAAAAAATCTTCAAAAATAGAAAAGTTATATTCAACGGCGCGTAAAATTTAAATTTAATTTTTTTATTTTTGAAGATTTTTGGTTGAAATTTTGTAGGCGTGTTGATAAAATATAGATCTTTGCAGCTACAAAGCGATTTTTTGAAATTTTTAGATTAAAAAAAAGATATTGCGGAAAAATGTACTTCGACCGGCAGAAATGTACCTGCCACTGGAGAACCCTCTTAAGGTGGGACACTCGGCCTTACTTAATAATTCCCGATTTTAAAGCAAGTTATAGTAAGATAGTGTACTGTTTATTAAACGCGACGTGAAAATTGTTCTACGAGACCGAAGCCCGAGTTGGATCACACGTCAAATACCATACTACTTTTACACATTTTGCCTACAACATTTTTTCTATGAACCGGAACTCGATCTTCTGAAGAATATGGCTTCACGGCTGTCACTTAAGCTGCATTCGGTATTAACAATGGAAACAGAAGCTACTGTCAAAAAGAAATTGTGCAAGAACTACATTATATGTATATATTTAGATATATTTTTGATACCTAAAATGGTGTAAAAATTACCTGTTTTTGAACGAGCGTAGAAAAATGTATTAATAAAATTCTTTATTTCGGGTTTGGACCGTTTCTTATTGGAATTTAGATTACAAATTCTCGATGTTTTATGAGGGGCATATCTTGTGGTAAAACTTCAATTCAATCGAATCCGTTTCTCGGCAACAGCCAAGAGAAAATTGGGATTAAAAAGGTCTTTTTTGGCATCAGGAACTAAAGAATTGAGATTAAATTAAATAAAATAAAAAAAGAACCCTTTTAATCCCAATTTCCAAATCATAAATGGCTTCACAGAGGATACAAAACACAGATAATCCCAAGAGCTTGAGTTTTTTTTTGTTGCTATATGTTATGAATCATTGATATAAACACCCGATATGTTGCCTATAATTAATTGGTAAATCTCCAATGACACCTGTTTTTTTAGTTGACAAGAAATTCAGCTTTTCGTTGATTTATTAACATAAACATAATAAAAAGATCAGAAGAAAATACAAAACCTTCAAGGTCATGTAGTCAAGTCAACTAATGGACATTGTATTCTGCAGATGCAAAAAATTGTTAAACAATTTATGTACCACCTAGGGCAGAACGTACTTCTCACTTAATCCACTACCGTAGATCAGTCCTCTCAACTGTACTTAAATTGTCAAAACTTCCAGTAATTCATAAACAATAGGTGTTACTTTTGACAGCTATCAAAAGAACAAATTAATCAGCAACTGTATTAACAAAAGGCATCACAGTTTTGAGTTTTATTGCTGCTTGTATTCATTATTATTCATGACTAAACATGCATAATTTAATAGTACAATATATTATATAGTCGCCGGAAGAAAATCTGGGACGTCATTTTGTGGTCTATGCTTAACTGTCACTTTGACATTTGAAATTTATGAGATTTGTGAACTACATACTTGTCAACTTGTTCGATGACAAGTGTTAAAAACAATAAAACAAAAACAATTTTAGGATAATTGATGTTTTACACTTTGTAACAGAGGAATTTGACATTAAATTCTGATATTGAGAAAATAAATATTTTGGTCCAAAATCACGATTTTCTTTTTAATTTGCGTTAATAATTTAAATTTCAATCAGAACTTATCACGTTCAGGAAAAAAATACCAAATTTTTAGAAAACTATATAGGAATACCTTGAAGATCAAAATGTTCATCTTGTTACAGGCAGAATTTTGAAGCTCACAACCTACTGGATGTATGAATTATTTATAAACACCTGTGTAAGTTTCTCGATCTAACTGCACAAAAACATTGTTATCCCCACGTGACTTGATGTTATGATCAAAATAGAGAATGCAAAATCTTCAAGGCCATGCGGAGTTTAGTAACGGAGAATATCTTCAAGATGAACAATAGATTTGAAAATTATTTACAGTAATGATGATTAGATGGAGTGGCTTGGTCCTATTTATTTGGTTATGTGACTTTCCGGAAACTTTTTTAACAATTTCAGCACAAGTTTGAATAGAAGTTCAGCGCCGAGGTTTAATTGAACAAGTTTTCTTCAATGAGACTTGTAACATGATTTGAAAATTGTAACTGCACAATTATGATATTTTAATATACAGAATAATAAGTATTTATAACTCGCTCTGATTTGTATTTCAAAAAATAAAGAATACAGAGATTCGAATAAAAGTTATATATATGTAATAACAATAACCTGTATATAATAATTAATGGCTGGATGTTAATTTTTACGGTTCCAAGCAAAATATTTTCAGAATTTATGATATACCTAACACAATATAATGTACTATAATAGACCTTTCCGCCCCTCGGCACTGCAGTAGTTGCGGGTGGTTAAAGCAGCTGTTTACATTATTTGTGAAGAGGGCTATAAATTACCAAAATACTGGAAGTTATACATATAAATATGGTCATGGTGAAATAAATTTTCCCGCACTTCATAAATTACTAAAAGAGTACACATGTAAAAATTGGTGTTTATTTCATAATAATTTTTATATTGCAGTATGTAAACGTCAAAAAATGTTTCATTTGTAGTAATAAATAAAACCCGAAAGAATCAAAACAATTTTTAGAAATGCTGATTCATTGCAGATGTCTAAATCAGGTAGACTTTTCCATGTAACTAGATGGTAATTGGGTTATTCACAGGCAATTTGATGTATATATAGGTCTTAACCGAACTTTTCTATTATGTACAATTACGCCGAAAAAAATAAGATTTATTAATAATGTTGAATAGAAGTTAACTCTAGTGATTTTTAAAGAGTTTACACAATACAAACAGTTCTAATTATTCTTATGAAATAGGTATTCTTCCACAGTTCAATATGTAGGTATAAAGGCTTTGAATGTCTATCTCAATGCAATGGTTTGCGGAGACAACATGATGTCTGGAATCATTTATGAAGACCCGATACATGTGACATTTCTCTGATCTAGATTAACTGCTTAGGTATTAATAAACAATTTAAACTTCTCTTGCTATCTGATCTTAATACAACAAAATTTACAATTATAATTTCTTCTGACATGATATCCTGTTTCAATCATGATATCGCTATTTGTTAATGAGAATATTGTAAAACTTTGAGAAAAGTAAACCAATAATGGTTAACTTAGTACATAAGTGTTTTTTTTTATCAAACATTTTATTCAAAATCAGTACATACATATTTTCAATGGAAGAGGTAGGTCAACGGCCTTGACCGCACTAACCAATAAAGCTGTGAAACAGGATGGTTAATAAGCAACCACATGAACGTCGGTTAACAATTTCGTTAAACTGAATCTAACCAATCAGAAAAATGTAATTTCACCACGTGGCTTTACCAAATGTGAAAATTTGGCGCGTTAACTGTTTCTTAAATGAGACTTCTTAACAATAATTGCATTGAACAATCACGCCAGTATAGTAAGTTTGACATTGTTTTAATCGACACTGCACCGGTTTTTTGCATTTACTGAACAAAACAGCAGCAGATACTGACACAATGACACACAATTACGGGCACAGAATACCTCAGAATGGTGAGCTAAACAGAGATGACCGTAAATCTTATTCTTTATAATTCTACCTAGAACCAATCTGAGCATGAAAAGAAGTAGAAAATCAGGGCCGAAACATGAATAACTTTTGCAGCCTCATGGTATGAGACATTTATTGTGTTAGTACATAATTACTGCTAGAGCGGGCAGCCAGTTCAACGTCATGAAATATAAGGAAAATTGGTGGTAATTAGACTAATCAAGAATTAAAGTAAACTGTAATCGCTCAACTCCTGGACAGATTGCTTTATGTGTAATAATAATAATTGTAACAAAGTACAGTAGTACACTAGCATGTAGGTAATTAAAGACGCCGATACACTGATGTGTAAGAATCCAATTATTCCATCGTTTTTCTAAATGTAGGAAGACACATCGAAAGAGCGGTCGTTGCTGGGAGTGAATGTTTAGTACCGCTACTTGGATGTGCATGCAGCTGTTACATAAAATTACATTTAGATTTGAATTGCAATATTGTTTTTTCGTGAAATTTCTGACAGTTGCGTCACGTTTCATTTGTTTTGATTATGCATTCGGCGACTCGATCGATAAAAATGATCTAGCCTAAGTTGATGAAGTTATCGCAAGACAAACAGTTCTCAGAAGTTTTTTATGACTCACCTCGTGAGATTTTTATCCAAATTGCGTGTTCTGGTGACACTCACAAAAATGTAACACTCATGTGTAAAACGAAAAAAGAGCGAAGTCGCGATTTAGGCCCTTCTTGCGTGTCGTACACGTGATCTAGCCGGCCGTGGGCACGGGGGGGCACAGTTTAGCACTTTTTGGGGGGTTTTTCGTGCGTTATCGCGCCGAATTTCGCGATTTAGGGGATGTTTTGCGGACGAGAGCGCTTGCCGTCACAAGATGGCCGGACCTAGGCTTGGTGTCAGTCCGATTGCTTGCCAACCCCCCTCCCGCCGTGCACGGAACCCCCCGTAAACGTCCAAAGGCTTTCATTCTCGCTTCTCTGCCTCTCTCCGTCGCACACTGTACTCGGCCCGTGCAGTTACATCGCGGCCGGATGCACACTGGAAAAATTACGCCGCTGATTACTCATTTCGACGGGTTTTAGACGACCCGAGTCTCAGCGAGTCTCGCGCCACAGACAAAGACGACGGCGTCGAGGCGCCCGGTTCCCCAGCACTGCCCCCCTGCCCGAGGTAAGTACACACGCACATTTAACAAGCTCCGAGCCTGCACTGTGCTAGTTAATATTGTTTCAATGTAATTTCATTTATGAAACTTCGCAAATAATAAATATGAAACAACTCTTCTTCACATACTCCCATCGTTGCGAAAAATTATATTTTTCTTTGAAGTCTTGTCCGCTACTGGAGTACATCTAAGAACATTTTAGTTTTTGAAGACATTAAGGACAATATTATTCTCCCAGTCACCTAACTGTCAACATTGACATTAACATTATTTGCAAGGATGACTCGATTACAAATTGTTTGACCTTATAATAAATACTACAGCAGATCTACAGCAATAATGTTATTTTACAATTCGTTGATCTAAAATTTAAGAATAATCTTTTTAATCTTATCGTAAATAAAATTTATTCGAAATTCTCCGAATGCAAAGCTAGGCTGTTGTTGATAGGTGCATCGACGCCGATGCGATGCCTCCAGCTACACCAGTGAGTGCTCTTCTCAGGATTCTTTTTCGACCGGCGGCCCCTCATCCCAGTTGACCGAGCGCTCGAATTTTGAACCTCGTTTTATTTTTGTTTTCTTTTTTCTTACTTTGTACATATTGCCATTATCCGTTCACCCAAATGATTTTTATATACAGTTGGTTGCAGAAAAAAAGTAAACATTGACTCGAATTTTTCAGAGTATGGACTTTAAATAGCGATGTTACAACGTAATCTCACATTTGGTGACATAAGTTATTTTTAAACTGACAAAAAATCCAAAATGGAAATTCTGTCAATTCTTGAAATCTGATTTACATTATACAAGGTGTCATGCAGGAAATTAATTACATAATATTCCCAAAACAGTTTAAGTGTCACTGGTTTTATTTTTACTGAAAAAAAAAAACTAATAAGATAACTTGACCGTGTCGAAAATGCCAGTGTATTGTTATGCATTGACGAGCTTGGGTTCGTTAGTGGCAGTTCAGTATTCGTTTACAGCATCCCAGTTTTTTGAGATGAGATGTGATGGTTGATGTAGGAGTCATTTTCAAAGACAGTTTCGTGTTAATGTGTGAACCCGACCGGTGAAACTTATTTGACATTTCCCCGTAACAACTTGCAAGACCTGCTGGTATTACTACTTCAAGTAGAAAGGTTTCCAAATCATTGACATCAACCCCTTGGATTTTTATTTGTGGGGGCATATGAAAGCTCTTGTTTACAAATACTCTATAGACACTGTGGAAGAACTGCGAAACACTTTTCCAAGTGGCCGAACCCATCCGGGAGTGCGTGTCTCCTTGTTAAACAGGACTCAACGTGGTATCGCTGATGGAGGTGGACACATTGAACATCGTTTGTAACGAAGCCAACATATGTACCAAGTTTTAAAGTTCGCCTTTGTGCAGCAGTCCCCAAACAACTGCCAAAACATGTGAGAATTAAATAAATTAGTTGTACATACCGGGTGTCCCAGAGGTGTGTGGACCATCAATTACGCCCTTATTTTGAAAGATATCAAAACGGGGTTTTTGGGGGACGATAGCCACACGATACCTTCACAATTTAAAATTATTAGAAATCATATACAGAGTGTCCTAGTATTAGTAATACACCAAAGTTATGTTTTTTTTAAATGGAATGCACTGTATATTAGTTATAAGAGCAGTTAATGCTGAGAAAAATGATATAAGGTACTACATTTTTATTATGGATGGTTCTTGAGTTATGAAGAATTTTAGGTCAAAATTAGTGCTTTTTAAAAAAAATGCAGAGACCATTTCAACAGAGATAACTGAATACTTTTCTGTCAATAATTTTTTATAGATCCAAACTTTAATACATACCGATTGAAAGTCATCTAAATTGATATTTCTATACAGGGTGTACGATTTCGCAAAATGTATAATAATTTATTTTTTTCAAATGGAACACCCTATATTCCATTATACCACCAAATAGCTTTAATAAGCTTTTCTTCAATGTGTGGTGTGCCTCGGCAAATGTTAGTACTTTAGGTAATTTTTACAAAAAACCTTGAAAGTTTCCCGAAATTGCTAAAATCGCGTATTAAGATCAGATCGCCTTGGACTTGTTGCCATGGACATAGTCGTTTATTGTCTAATTTATTAAATTACTTCAGAAATGACACCGAGAGGTAGACAGGCTTAGGTTTACGTAAGAATTCGATGGACTATATCCTTTACATAACCAAAAACGAAAACATCTAGAGGAGTTAAATCTGGTGATCTTGCGGGCCATTTGACAGTGCCGCCCTTACCATCAATCCAACGTCTCGGCAACCAGTCATTTAAATATCTTCTTACATTCCTATAGAAATGTACAGGAGCTCCATCCTGTTGCAACCACATTAAGGACCACTGATTCTGATAATCAGTCGTCCGCATCCAGTGGGGATTTTCAGTGGCATAATAGTGCATGTTATGCCTCTTGACATGCCCATTACTTTTAAAGGTCGCCTCATCAGTGAACAAAGTCTGTTTAAAATATTTCTATTCCTTTCTAGAAGATTGTCCATTATTTCGTAGAATTCTTTTTGCAAAATAAGCTTCTTGCAATTCTTGATGGAGTTCAATGTGGTATGGATGAAACCGATGTTTTTTGATCACACGGTTTACTGAAGATTTCGAAATATCAGATTGACCAGTAATTTCTTTTGTACTGGAGTGAAGATTTTCTTCTAAGATTAGTAAAAGTTCTAGATCAGTGTTTTCACCTACTCTTCTACCAATTAATTGTTTTTTGTTGTAGGCCACGTTTCCAGAGTTTACAAAACGTTTTAAATTTTTGTTGCCAAAACGAAGTTTCTGTCGGCTTCTCCTAACGTATTGTACCATATTCATCATTTATTACTTCTTTCGTAAAATTCACTTTGTAAAAAAATCACAAAAGTGAAACTATTTGTTACAGGATACCTTACTGTCAACAAGAACAAACGACTCCATGGTAACCAGTCTAAAATGATATCTCCATGGCAACAAGTCCAAGGCGATTTGATCTTAATACACGATTTCATCAATTTGGGAAAGTTTTCTACGTTTTTTGTAAAAATTATCTAAAGTACTAACATTTGCCGAGGCAAACTATATATTGACAGAAAGCTTATTAAAAATTCTGTTTGGTGGTATAATGGACTATAGGGTGTTCCATTTGAAAAAAATAAGTGATTATACATTTTGCGAAATCGTACACCCTGTATAGAAATATCAATTTAGATGACTTTCAATCAGTGTGTATTAAAGTTTGGGTCTATAAAAAATTATTCACAGAAAAATATTCAGTTATCTCCGTTGGAATGGTCTCTGCATTTTTTTTAAAAAGCACTAATTTTGACCTAAGATTCTTCATAACTCAAGAACCATCCATAATAAACCTGTAGTACCTTATATCATTTTTCTCAGCATTAACTGCTCTTTCAATTCACCAACTAATATGCGGGGCATTCCATTTAAAAAAACATAACTTTGGTATATTACTAATACTAGGACACTCTGTATATGATTTCTAATAATTTTAAATTATGGAGGTATCGTGTGGGCATCGTCCCCCGAAAACCCCTTTTTGATACCTTTCAAAATAAGGGCGTAATTGATGGTCCACACACCTCTGGGACACCCGGTATGTACATAATAATTAGTAATAATTAATTAAAGGATTGTGGGCCACTTTATTCGCTGTTCACTTTATTCTATTTGATAGTTATTATTGGTTGTTTGCACGATACACTCACTAGTTAACTTTGGAATTTTTGTACATATAAATTTTTCTATGCAGCTCTATTCTTTTTGCATTAATTTGCTAATTCTGTCAATAACGCATTGGTTGTCAAATGATAAACGTCATTTAATTAAATTAATTCAAGGAAGATACGGGACTCATCCGAGGCCCCGTAAACGGAATGAGTACACATTGTCCGCAGCTTCAATTTCACGAATTATATTCTATGCTTATTCACGTGTTATATTCTATAATACAATATAATGAATGAAATAAAATAGTTACTGTTTAAATTATTTATTTGTTTATTTACTGTCATCCATTAATTATTTGAGTCGGTTTTGCCGATTTTTTAACCCCCTCCCTCCCTCTAATCTCACATGAGAACATAATATTCTTGCGAGAACGCTTAAAGTTTTCGGTTGTAAAATGCAACTCGACTGCGTCTCGACAACAACCTCAAACTTTAAGCTTGTGTTCTCGTACTTATATTATTAATAACTATGTATAAGTAGGAACTACTAAAATTCTTGGTGGCGTTCGCATAAACGCGATAATAGTAGATTGTTTTATTAGGAGTAAAAGTGGGACTTTTCATGGTAAGTCTGTAGGTTTGACGGCCGAGCGCACAAGGCCGGCGACTACAGACGAGCCACGAAAAGCCCCACTTTTACTCCTAACAAAACAATCTACTATTATCGCGGTTATGCGAACGCGAATATTTTTCACGTCGCTTCACGACATTTCAAATCATCTCAAATCGCTTCAAGTCCCTTCAAAATATCTGAAATCTTCCCAGGTCGCTTCAAGACTCTTCAAGACATGTCAAGAGTTTTTAAGTCCTTTATAAACATCTCAAGTTTTTTTAATTCGCTTCAAGTCTTTCAAGTCGTTTCAAGACATTTCAAATCCTTTCAAGTCGCTTCAAGGTATTTCAAGTCTTTTCAAGTGGCTTCCAGTCCTTTCAAGATATTATCTGAAGTGTTTCCAGATCGCTCCAAGACTGTTTTATTTTCCAGGCATTTCAAGTCTTTTTAAGTCGGTTCCAATCCCTTCAAGATATATCAAATCTTCCCAGGTCGCTTCAAGACTCTTCAAGACATTTCAAGTCGCTTCAAAGTCCTTTCAAGTCGTTTCAAGTTTCTTCAAGTCACTTTCCATCAAAATATTTTCAAGTCATTTCAAATCTTTTCAAATCTTCAATTGCTTTCAAAACATTTCAAGTCTTTTCGAAGCCGATTCAAGTTTCTTCAAGTCGCTTCAAGACATTTCAAGTGCTTTCAAATTGCTTCAAGTCACCTTTCTCCGAATAAAACATTATATTTTTTCTTCAAACGCCGAAAATTCGCCGATGAAGTACAAATCTGACAGTTTAATAACCTCAATGTACACAAGTTTTATGAAATTCTATTTTCTTCAAAATAATGTAAACTTCAGCGCTAAATCCCTAAAAGAATGAAATAATTTGAATTAAAAAAAAATCTGAATTATATATGCTGCCGATTTGATAGGCCTCTCGAATTTTTCAAAGCACACGATTGGTAACTTAAGTGGCAATTTGTCTGCCTAGGCAACAAGAATGGTCGATTGGGCGGCAGACAAAAACTTTGTTTGTCTAGGCAGAGAAATGGACATTTGTCATTGCCTATTGACGTATACAATGTCACGTTTTTCTGACGTTTGAAGAAAAATATTATTGTGTAGGATTTAGCCATATTTTATGGAGAAACATGTTTTACTCACATAATTTAACCGCTTTCTCGCAATTTTACAGTGTTTCTTGCGGGAAAAAAAATACATGATTTTTCCCAGACCACCCCCCTCTCTCCTCCACCTGAGATTGGGTCAACTAACTAAAATTATACACTATTTAATTATTTTGTTTATATTCTTTTATTTTAAAAATCCCTCATTTTTTGCCTTAATAAATGCAAGGTGCTGGGGCAATTCCGTACTTTTAACAATTTTTCTGGTAATAATTATTTATTAAAGACCAGACTATATAATCTATTCTATTAAAAACCGTGCGGTCCAGATTCAACAATTCAATTCAATTTAGTTCAATAGCGTGCCAAGTGAGAGTGCTATATGAAGCACAGGAAGAGTAGTTGAAACGTATATTGTGGAACAACTTTGTTTTCACCAACAAGTTGCCGACTGAGGAAGTATGAAGCATTTGTTCAGTCGATTATAGGATGCGTTGCCAACACAGAACTCGCATTTCATTGTTTACCTTTGCGGAGGGAACATGTCTTGGACCTCGGATTTTGTGCTCGGATGCTTGATAACAATCTATTTACATTTTTTTTTTTTTTGTATTGACCAGAAGGAGCTCCCCGTGATTCCGACCTTCACGAATTTCTTTGCTGGTCAGGGCCTGTTCGTACATCATAGCCACTCCCCAAAACCATGAGGTCAGTAGCTATGAATCCCGTAAATCATGTGCCCTAAGCAGACGCAACCACCCCAAGATGACCGCTTTCTGCATCCCAGCCGCAAGGATCTCTGCCGGTTTACGGCAGGTAGGAATGATTTTCAGATTGGAGACGAGCGAGTCCTTGATGCCTCCCATGCACCCAATTACCAACACGACGAGCTTCACTGAGTAACTCGAGTACAGCCTCCTAAGTTCAAAGAGCAGGTCTTGATATTTTGTCCGCTTTTCCTCCTCCTTCTGCTTAGGAGTGGTCCAATAGAACCACGTCAGGCTTGTGCGCTGTTATCTGCCTGACGGTGGAGAACGAGAAGTTGAATATATTCGGCACCTTTCGTTCTCCACAACGGACTCGTTCGGGACATAATAGGGCAGCACTGGTGTCTGATCTATCGCATAATGGTGTCTTAAATGAAAGTATAACACTCTCAACGCCGCATTGATGGATGTAGGCCGAAACTGCATACACCGGGCATGCCGCCCATTAATATATGCATTGCTGTTTCAGGGGCCCTGTGACAAGCCCTACAGCTCACATTCGGCACCTCTATACCCATCACGCGGCTGCGATAGACCAAGGTGTTATTTACACCATCTTGCGCAGAGCAAATGAATCCCTCAGTCTCAGACTTCAGTCCACTTGATTTCAGAAAGCCAAATGTATGCCTTTTGGATAAGCCAAGGTTTTCAGTGTTCTTGACTTATCCATATGCCTTCTCATGAGCATATCTTGCTCAGAGATTCTGACGTGGGCTGTAAGACGGAGAAAATTGAGCTCGGTAATAGAGTGTGGCCGAGCTCGCTCAACGTCAAAGGCAAGACCGAGTTCATCTGCTGCTCTTTGTGCCGCCCTAAACAAAAGTGCTCCGACTCCCCGCCTCTCGTGATCCCTGACAAGAAGCAACAGGGGATCTGAACTTTGGATGATCTTACAGGCTATACCCAAGATTACCTTGTTATAAAGACACTCCAAACTCAAAAGTCCTCGGCCTCCCTGCTTTTGTGGAAGATATAACCTCGGAACGGACGATTTTGGATGCAAACTGCGCTATAGATGCATCATTTTTCGAGTATCCCGATCAATCTGCTTCAACTCATCTACTAACCATTTAACTGCTCCAAATGAGTAGAGCAGGATCGAAACGGCAAGCATATTTGTGGCAAAAATCTTGTTCTTCCCCGAAAGCTCTGACGACCAGATTCGTCGGAGTAGATTTTTATATTGCCGCAGAGAGACTTTTTTACCTGGTGTGTTGAGTCAATGAGTTGAGCATCTTCATCGAAACACTCGCATCGTCCTCTTTTGAGTTAAACCTGAGCGCATTTGTCCCAACCGAACTCTGTGCCAATAACATATGTGTACTCCTGCACTATGCGCAATGACTGCGTCAGTTCTTGCTGGCCGGAAGCATACACTTTCAAATCATCCATGTAAAACAAGTGCGTGATCTTATGCTTCCGGTTACCAGGTGTACCACAGCTATAACCCTTTGCACCGCGCAAGGCTATGGACTGCGGCAACAGTGAGATGCAAAACAGAAGAGGACTCAAGGAATCTCCCTGGAATACTCCTCTTCTGAATGACATCAACTCTGTCTGAACTCGGTCCCGTCGGGATGTTATCGAGAACCGAGTCTTCCAGAGTGACATCAGTTGTTTGATGCATCTCACCACTGCATATAGGTTGCGCTTATATTGGAAGACATCCTGCGTGACGCACCTATCGATCCTTGCAGCCGTCCACTCCCCTTTTACAGCCTCGCTGTTCGAAAATTTTCGAATACACCGGGTTAATAGCGTGGAATATTCGGTAGTACAGGAATCTGGTGAAAATCTTATAGCACGCATTTAGGCAAGTTATTGGCCGGTAGTTCTGAGGCTGAGACAAATCACCCGTTTTAGGTAGTAAAACGGTTCGCCCCTCGACAACCCACTCCGGAATGGGCCGCTCACCATTAAGCCAGGAATTAAATACCTTGGCCAGACGCTTTTGCGTGCTTTGGAATTTCTTCCACCAAAAGGTATTAATTCCGTCCGGGCCTGGTGCGGCAAAATTTTTGATTCCCTTAAGGGTCTCGCCAATTTCTTCCGGGGTTATCGGATTGCACACCACTAGTCTTAGTTGAGATCTTCTTACGAAGTTCTCAAATTGTGCAAGGGCTGGAGTGTCTTCACGCAACGGTTTCGACCCCTCGTATATTTCCCTCCAGAAGACTTCGACATCCTGCACCGCCAGCAATTTCTCTGGGATAGAGTTTGCCCACTGGAAGAGCCTTGAAGGATTTGTCTTGAACTTGTTGTTCTCGACCAACCTTCGCCTACTCCTTACCAGGGATTTTCTTGCAGCCACAAGACTGCGAACTCTATCTATGCAGTGCTGCTTCTCAACCTGCATTCCTGCGAAAAAGACGCGCGATGCACCGGATTTTTGGTGTGAAAGGTTTCATCTCTTTGTTGAATTCCATCACACACTGAATTTGAGAAATATCCTGCCTAGCGGTTCCTATCTTCTTGTCTATCTTTTCTATTTTTTTTTTAATTATAAAGCAGAAGGAAATCCTCGTGATTCCGACCTTCACGAGGTTTCTTGCTGGTCAGATGTTTAAATCGCACATCGTAGCCACTCCCCAAAGCCATGGGGTGAGTAACTACGAATACCGGGAATCATGTGCCCTGAGCAAACGCAACGACCCCAAGATAACTGCCTTCTGCATTCCGGCCGCAAGAACTTCTGCCGGCTTTCGGCAAGCGGGTATGATCTTGAGATTGGAGACAAACGAACCCTTGATGCCTCGCATGCACCCAATTACCAGAACGACCAGCTTCACCGTATAAGTTGTGTACAGCGTGCGGAGTTCAAACAGCAGGTCTTGATATTTGGTCCATTTTTTCTCCTCCTTGATGCAGATGTTATTCTCGGCGGGAGCCGAGAACTCAATTACTAACATCTGCTTGGAGGAGTGGTCCAGCAGAACCACGTCAGGCTTGTTTGCTGATATCTGCCTGACGGTGGAGAACGAATAGTTCCAGTAGATTCGGCACCTTTCATTCTCCACAACGGACTCAATATCGTTCGGGACATAAAGCAACACTGGCGTCTGATTTATCGCATAGTGGTGCCGCAAATGAAAGTATAGTACTCTCAGTTTGTGGCGATGGATATAGGCCGAAGGTGCATATACTGGACAAGCCGCGAGTATATGCATTGTTGTTTCTGGAGCTCTGTGGCAAGCTCGACAGCTTACATTTGGCACCTCTATACCCATCACGCGGCTGCGATGGACCAATGTGTTAATTACACCATCTTGTGCTATGCATTGACTTATCCATGTGCTTTCTCATGAGCATGTCTTGCTCAGAGATTCTGACGTGAGCTGTAAGACGGAGCAAGTCGAGCTCGGTAATAGAATGTGGCCGAGTTCGCTCAACGTCAAAGTCAAGAGCGAGTTCATTTGCTGCTCGTTGTGCTGCTTTAAACAAAAAAGCCCCGATTCCCCGCTTCTCGTGCTCCTTGACAAAGAGCAACAAGGGGTCCGAACTCCGGACGATTAGCTGTACTCAACATTATACGGTTATGAAGACACTCCAAACTTAAAAGTCCTGGGCCTCCCTGATTTCGTGGGAGATATAGTCTCGGAACGGACGACTTTGGATGCAGACTTCGTTGTAAATGCATCATTTTGCGTGTATCTCGATCAATCTGCTTCAACTCATATACCAACCATTTAACTGCTCCAAACGAGTAGAGCAGGATCGGAACGGCAAGCATGTTTGTCGCAAAAATCTTGTTCTTTCCCGACAGTTCCGAAGACCAAGATCCAGACTATTGACCCCGTGTATTCGAAAATTTTCGAACAGCGAGGCTGTAATCCACGTTGAGACACCTTTTTTAACCGACTTCTAAAAAGGAGGAGGTTATCAATTCGGTTGTGTTTTTTTTTTAATGTTTGTTACCTCAGAACTCCGTCTTTAAAAACCGATTTGTAAAATTCTTCCTTTATTTGAAAGAGTTTACTTACAGATTGGTCCCATTGTCACCATTTCAGGATCTGATGAGGGGATCTCATGGAAATCGAGAAAAATCCTCAAATTTTTGCTCCCTTTTATTAACCGACTTCATTTATGTGCACCGATTTCTTCGTCAATTGTGGACCGATTTACAAAATTCTTCTTTTATTTGAAAGGGTATACTCTTGAGGGGGTTCCATTATCAAAAAATCAGGATCTGACAAGGGAATCCCATGGAAATCGAGAAAAATACTAAAATTTTCGTTCCCTTTTATTAACCGACTTTATATATGTTCACCGATTTATTTGTCAATTGTGGGCCGATTTTCAAAATTCTTCTTTTATTTGAAAGGGTATACTCTTAAGGTGGTTCCATTATCAAAAAATTAGAATCGGACCAGAGAATCCCATGGAAATCGAGAAAAATACTAAAATTTTCGCTCCCTTTTCTTAACCGACTTCATGTATGTTCACCGATTTATTCGTCAATTGTCGGCCGATTTTCAAAATTCTTCTTTTATTTGAAAGGGTATACTCTTGAGGTAGTTCCATTGTCAAAAGGTCAGGATCTGATCAGGGAATCCCATGGAGATCGAGAAAAATACTAAAATTTTCGCTCCCTTTTATTAACCGACTTCATGTATGTTCACCGATTTATTCGTCAATTGTGGGCTGATTTTCAAAATTCTTCTTTTATTTGAAAGGGTATACTCTTGAGGTAGTTCCATTGTCAAAAAGTCAGGATCTGATCAGGGAATCCCATGGAAATCGAGAAAAATCCTCAAATTTTCGCTCCCTTTTATTAACCGACTTCATGTATGTTCATCAATTTCTTCGTCAATTGCGTACCGATTTACAAAATTCTTCTTTTTTTTGAAAGGGTATACTCTTGCGGAAGTTCCTTTGTCAAGAAGTCAAGATATGATCAGGGAATCCCATGGAAATCGAGAAAAATCCTCAAATTTTCGCTCCCTTTTATTAACCGACTTCATGTAGGTTTACCGATTTCTTCGTCAATTGTGGACCGATTTACAAAATTCTTCTTTTATTTGAAAGGGTATACTCTTGAAGTAGTTCCATTGTCAAAAAGTCAAGATCTGATCAGGGAATCCTATGGAAATCAAGAAAAATCCTCAAATTTTTGCTCCCTTTTATTAACCGACTTCATCATGTATGTTCACCGATTTCTGCGTCAATTGTGGGCCGATTTTCAAAATTCTTCTTTTATTTGAAAGGGTATACTCTTGGGGTGGTTCCATTGTCAAAAAGTCAGGATCTGATCAGGGACTCCCATGGAAATCGAGGAAAATTCTCAAATTTTTCCTTCCTACAAGTATTGATGAACAATTTTTAATTATTTTATTTATAAATGTCTGAAATAAATAATCCACAATTCATAATAATTTTATAATTTACTTTCGTATATTATTTGTAGAATAAGTATTGAAAAACTAATTTTTTTATATAAATATAATAAATAGTGTTTAAACAATATAAATAATTATTTCCCCACTTCAAAAGGTTTCTGATTTTGAATAATATATAAAAACAAACATTCACAAAAAAAATCACTAAAATCGAAGCTGTTTTTGAGGACTTCCGAAGATTGCCTGTTTTATGTATTTATTGACGCGACTAAGAAGTCTCCTATAGCACGCAATGACTTATCTGGAGAAAAGTTAACGGCAAACATAATAATGAACTGATTATTATCACCAGAGTGGCAACTACTTATACACATATCGCCGAAATCAGAAACAGTAGCATTAAACATGCTGGTGTATTTCGCATGCACATCCATATAATTTGTGCAATAATAAACTGTGTTCATATTTTGATAAATAGCTACTACTCCCGCTGCTGCTGGACGATTATTTCTTCTGAAACTCGCAACAAAGAGAGGGGGATATTACCTCCTCTCCTACGCCGCGCCGGCGCGGTCTACCCTCTCTCCGTTTTACGAATTTTCGATCAGGCCACGTGTCCTGACGCGACTTTAACAATTTTTACTCATCCTAAAAAGTGCTCATCGCCGCTAAAGAAGTTTTCACTTCAAAAATGGATAATACGATGTCACCACTCGAGCCTTATCAGCGAAAGAATTAAATGAGATTTTGATGGACTGGGGATCTAACATGAGGAAAGCAGATGGAAGTAATTATAAGCATTTTGTGGTGAAACAAATATGGAATTGTACATCCAAGCAAATACACAGGAAATGTATTATGAAACATTTAACGTCAAAATTAACCCCTTTACTGACATCGATTTCAAAACCTCCCGACATGCTCGAGATTCAAATAGAAAGAAATGCCCGTTAAATCCCGATTTGAGAAAAGTAAGTGCAGCTTCATTTTCAGAATTCGAAATTCAATAATTGATAGATGTTTGTGATGAGGCTACACCCGATGGAATACACAAAAAGTTTTACTATATTGCGGCCCACGAACTTGCCTGGCGTGGCGGAAAAGCCACTTATTATTGCTTGGTCACCTACTTTCAAGAAGAACGGGATAATAATGGTGTCTATACTAGAAGGATTGAATATAATCCGAGCATTTCTAAGACTGTACAAAGAGGTGCGAAAAGGCTCACAGGCTCGAAGTGGCTAATAGAAGAAAAAATTAATTAATACCAATTAAATACCAATTAATACCAATTAATAAACACCAATTTATCAAAACAGTATTAATCAAGAAACTTTATTTTTACAAGTAACTAACTAGTAGCATTATTTACATTTTTATAACAACCAAAAATCCATCGATCATCGAAAATCTCCCACTTGGCAAAAGCAGGTGTTCCTGAACAGTCTTTGATTAAGATATCTGGACATCCAAGTAGCAGCCTCTCTATCAAACCGTACCTGTACTTCGATAAGGAGAATCATGCAAACATCATAAAAGGACTCAGAGTTGATAATAATTCGACAACTGCTACCGCGATGATGCAAAAAGGACGGACTCGGGAACAACTGTGATTTATAATAATTGTATCTTTAATTACAACAATTAGTTTCAATTCTTAGTGTTAAAATAAGGTATTAGTGGAACTATTTATATGTATGCTTTCTTATTTTCAATACAGGGAAAATTTTAAAATAATTCACTTTAGGTCACGCTAGGTCTAGGAACCCTTGCGGGGTGTTTTCGACAATTTCGCTAGGGAGATTTTTGCTGTCGGAAAATTTTCACAAAATTCAAATTCGATTGGTCGATTTAAAAAAAAAAAGATGTTTAGATTGGTCCAACATATCAGTTTGACAGGTGATTGTCGGCAACATTTTGACCTCTCGTGCTATTATTATTGACAATTCAACTTCAAACAATAGGATGTTTCAATTTCAAAATAAACAACCAATAGGACAATAATTATTTTGGTGGTAAATTTTCGAGAAGCTTTCTGCCAGCGACATTTTTTTTAGCTATTTGACATTACAAAATTAAAGGAAAACAATCAAATTAATAGTTTCCTTTAACCCATTATAGTCCAGTAAATCTAGTTTTTTCCCAGGAAAAAATTCCGGAAGTTTTTTTCTCAACGGTTTTATATGGTTTTTGGGTCGCTGAATCCGAATCCGAATCCGAACCCGAAAACTTGGTTTCCATCGTTACCTCTTTTACTAACCTCAATGAAAGACTGCAACGCCTTTTGTTTAATACAGTCTTCTCTGATCCATATAACAAGGATTCTTCTCAAATGAAGCATTTTCGAGACATGTTATGCACATAAAGCTCAAACATTCACGTAAATATTTAACTGAAGGAGAGTTTCCTTTCGTGGACTAACTGACAAAACGAAAAAGTGGTCTATATTCAGAACGCTCTAGCGGCCATCCCGTTAAAGAGAGAAACAAATCTAATACCATATTCTGGTAGGAAATTTCGTCTACTTTAATTTTGTATATAGTGGTCTTTTTCGAGTTATAAGCAAAAAACTGGAAACAGTCCGAAATTTTTGAAGTTTCTTGCATTCCCTGAAGTTATATAGAACCGTTAAGAAAAAAACGTTAAAAAAAACCGGAATTTTTTCCTGGAAACGGGCTTATCGAACCTAGATTTACTGGACTATTAATAGTATAATTGCTTATAGTAGTTAATGGTACAATTATTATAAACAATTGGACTTATGGGGTGTGACAAGTCGCCTGAAACAATTTCTTCTGAAATACATTTTGATGTCCCGACTTCTAAAATTCTTTCCGGAGCATTTTCAGATTTTCTAACTTGAGTAATAATTTTCGAATGATCTTCAGCATCCATTTGCAGACTGATATGATCGAAGTGATCCTATTAAACTATGTCCAGTCATTTTGATAATCTGTTGTTCAGGGATTCCACATTTTGATATCTGGGAAACGGCTGTAGATCTTGTAGATGTAGAACGATTAGTTACCTTCTTGTTTTTAACTTCAATAACAGCCTTTTCTGCACTAATTTTGATACACTTGTTTATTTCGTTGATTCCAATGGGGGAATTCTTATACCACGAAGAACACTTATTTACATTCCAAAAGCAATTTTTCTTCAAAATAAGTTGGTTTGTTGTAATATTTGAGCTTCTTTTTCCAAGCATTTTATTCAAAAGCCTAAAATAATCAACAGGTTTTTTTTGCTAAAATATATTTTTTTAAAAACGGGATTGTATTAATATTTTCCAGTAGGTTTATCAAAGTTATCTATTTCTTGTTTGAAATAATGGACCAAGCATTTTACACCTTCACCGTCTCGCCATACCGACTCGAGACCAGCTTCGTCCCAAACCATTATCATTTTATTGTACTCATCTTCCAGGCCGCCACAGAACTTGAATATCTTGCATTTTTAGCTCCCCTGAATTAAATTCAGGTACATGGATCAACTAGTATTTTGAATTCTTTGTAATAATTTTCCTGTAAAATTTAGGCGTACTCCGTTAGTAACTCGTTTAGGCGAAACTTGGCTTTGGAAAGAACAGCATGATTTCTGTGCAACTTTCGTATTCTTTGGCTTACTTCGCTCCACTAATTTATTAATTACATCTACACCAACGTCAACAAAACGTTTTGAATCCATTATTTAATAAAAATGAACAAAGTTTGACGTTTGGCTATAACTAACTTTAATTTTGTTTATAAAACAAAATCGCGAGGATCGGTTACCGACTATGCATACCTACACTTCAAAGGTTACTAGTTTTGTGAAATTTTAATTTTAGTAATCTTTAGGGTTCCGTACCCAAAGGGTGCCAACGGTACCCTATTACTAAGGCTCCGATGTCCGTCCGTCCATCCGTCCTTCTGTCACAGGGCTGTATCTGTTGAACCGTAATAGGTAGACAATTTTCCCAGAATGTGTACTACTATGGTCGCTATAACAGCAAATAATAAAAATAAAATAAAGTTAAAAATTAAATATGTACATGGCTTTCATTTCATTCGCTAACGCCTGCCAAATATTTAGATAGGCATCACATAATTCATACCACAGACTTTTGCGAATTGTCAGTGTTAGCCGTGAATGTCAAAAATTTACTCATCAAAAGGTATGTAGTGTTAAATATTGCGTACAATTACGGTATGGTACGGAACCCTTCGTGTGCGAGTCCGATTCACACTTGACCGATTTTTATAATTCACAAGTTAAACTGTCAAGCCAAATAGGACTCTAGGTCTAAATACTGCCGCCAATTTTTGCTCTTCAGATTGACTTGTTTCTCTTGCAAGCACCCGTCATTATTTTCCTCGCAACAAGAACTCGTATCAAAAATAGTAGATTATATTATTAAGAGCATAAGTTACGCTTTATGTGCTGAGCCTGGACTGTTGACCGACAAACGAAGTGAGTCGGTTAAGTCCAGGCGAAGCACATAAAGCGACTTATGCTCTGAATGATATATACTATTTTATCCGCAAACCTTACTCAGAAGCCCCCTTGGTAAGGAGCCCCCTGGTTCGGGTTCCTTCTTGGTCGAGTCCTCCCTTGATCGGAAGCCCCTTTATCGGAGCCCCCTTGGCCGGGAGCCCCCTTGGCCGGGAGCCCCCTTGGCCGAGAGCCCCCTTGGCCGGGAGCCCCCTTGTCCGGGAGCACCCTAACCGGGAGCCCACTTGGTCATGAGCCCCCGTGTTTGCCCCCCCTTGGTCAGGAGCCCCCTTGGTCAGGGTCGCCTGTAAATAAAACAAGGAGGAGCTAGTCGTTTCATTTACACGCGTCCCCATCCACTACCTCGCTAGTTCACTTTCAATAAATTAGAAAACAACAATTTAGTAAGAATTTGAAAGAATTCATTGACAAGGTACAAGTGTCACTTATTTTATGTGATTAAGCACATAAAATAACACCTGTTGGCTACTTTATGAGCCTAATCACATAAAATGACACTTTTACCTTGTCAATGGAGGCACATAAGTTGTCACTTTTGTGACGTTTGCGGATAAACAAAATTATTTATTGTCGGCAGTATTTTGATCTGTCGTCCTATTATTATTGATAAAGTATGTATGTAGCAGTTTTTTTTTACCATTTAAGCTAATAAAAGAAATACCCTGCGTTCAGTTTACCTGAACTTCATTGAGGCGTGTACCATTTTAGACCCTACTCCCAATATTAATTTATGTTATTAGTGGTAGTTTTTGAGTAAACCAGATGCTTATAATTCAGACCTTGGATATTTCAGTGAAACACTAAGTCTATTATTTTTTGTATGCGAGAGATCAAAAAATACAGTATGTGATCAATAAATACTGAAACCATCATTCAACTTTGATTTACACGCATCACCCTGAATCCTAATGGACGAAAACAGCACAGGAGAAGGTATACCACCAAATTTTATTTATATATTTATCTCCAAAATGAATAACAGCGTCTATAACATCAAATTAAACTGACTGACTGGTTCATAGTTTTTTTATATTACATAATACATAATATATACTGTTGTGGTTTTAATATTTTCGTTATGGTGCTACAATAAGTAGGTCCAAAGTCTCTAAATTTTCACATAATCTCTTAGTAAGCCTATGAGGAAAATTATCATTTATTAATTTTAACGAATAGAAGCTGGAGATATTGTTTTGCATCTCCCAATTCGTTGTATTTTTTTAAATAAAAAAAAAACGTTTTTTTTTTCCTGACAGGTGCTCAACTTTTCCTGAATTTTCTATATCCCTTAATATATATACTGAGAAAAAATACCTTGTCTATCTAACATTTTAATAATACGTGTACTGAGCCATGTAATTATGTACTACATATTAGGTCATTAAATTAGGTCAGGAGTTCATTACAGAAGTACGAGTACATTATTAAATTATTCATAATATTCATTTCTTCTCTTCAACTATTGAAAATAGATTAAGAGGATAAAAATACCTTCATTAGCGAGGTCGATAAAGCATAAGTGATTATACTCATTACTCATTATTAATGAAACCATCCAATGATTTCGGTCACATACATTTAAAAAAAAAAAAAGATACATAGTTGAGTACATGTTTGAACATGTTTTAAAATTCAAGAGTAACGGAATAATTCACAAATTTTGATTTAAATCTGAATTTTCATGTGTTCCATTTTTTTCCAATCTTTACAAATTAGGTGGTGCATTATTCTGGAGTAGAGATATACGATATAGGGTTAAGAATTCTTGAAGAATGAATTTTCAGCATGCTTGAAATGGCGTCCATTTTTTCTGAATGTTTCTGCTCATCCTTTTTAACACAAGGATTTTAACATAACTAAATCTCGTAAAGAATAAAGAAATACTTTCTTATGCTCGTTATTATCGCAAGCAGAATAATTTTTTTGTGTTCTTTGGGATTTGTAAAATAGGAATAGAAATAGGAATTAGAAATATCCAACAATTAAGTACATTTACGTCACACTACGGCAACAACATAATACGAGTATATTAGTAAATGTAAATTTGAAAGGGTAAATAATTATTGAGAACTAGTGTTGGTATGTACAGGTTCTTTTTAAAAGATTCATACATCCAGACATGAAACGTTCGAAATTCTCTGTCTAACCACTTGGAAATTTTGTTTTTCACAGGCAACGTGCTGTACGAATCATTTATGAAGAGCCGATATTACTATACATATTAGACTCTCAAAATTAACCGTCATCAAAATTAATCATTAAACCGTCAGCCTAGAGTTATACTGTTGTTACATAAACGTTAGTTTTGAGTTTTGGAAAAAAGAAATTTTTTATATATTATGTATGTCACACCTCTATAACTGCAAGTAATGTTATTGTAATTATTAATTATTAAAATTGACCTATACTTGTTATACGGATTTCGTAAAAAAAAATATAAAAAAAAGTTATTTTGGTGCTGAAAAGAACACATACAACTTTCTTATCTCAAAAAATGTGGGTGTTTAAAAAAAGTTACATAATATACTTGTTTTTTTTTTTCGTATTTTACCTTCTTCAAATATTAACGACTCGTTTCATGCATCAAGTGCGAATTCGAAAAACACTAATGAAAGGGAACGTTTCTTAGCAGACAAAAACTTTATCGTTTTTGGTATACACAACAAGCATGTTTTGAAGTGAAAGTATTTGATAAATCAGTAGCGGGTTATCGTTTGCGTGTGAAAACTTTTGAATTTTATCTCCCGAATTAAGTATTTTTCGCAAAATTGACGAGTACCATCTCTTACAATATTCATTTCCATAACACCCGGCATAATATGTTGAGAAATTCAAAACGTTTCCGAAATATTGAACATCGAAATGGCACAATTAATTTTGTTTTCTTTTTGAAGGTGCCCAAGATAAATAACGCTTTAATCCTACAGATAACATTAGACGGCAATCTAGTGATTTTGCGATAAGAAAAATTGTGCTCTCCCAAGTTGATAACGCAATATGTGTTGTTCTTGTGAAGTGTACTTGTAGTGAGTCCAAAAATTAGTAATAAGTACTATTTGTGTGATTATTTTGATAACACAATAGCGTCTTGGTTTCCAAAAAGGTAGGTTATACACTAGGTTATACATAATGAGATTGCTATTATATTTTTCATTGTAGGGTAGGACGTAGATAACCAAATTTTATTAGAAGATAAAATTAATAGGGGAGGAGGGTGCATTTTGAACATATTTTAAATTTTATCTCATACCTAAGAAATAGTTAACTTAACTTATTAAGCAACACAATCGCTGCATCTGTTTATTACACAGTAAGTTAAATTAATATTAAAATGTAGTTTTCATTTTTGTAACAAAGGTCAAATGACTGTAACCTCTCGACAAAAGTCCCTATAGTGAGATATTTTATAAAAAAATCAGCATTAAACTATAACTATGGGCCCTATTCTTGAACATGTGAGTGCGCCAGTGAGTGAGTTGTGACGTCACGTCGAGTAGTTAAGTATTTAATTTAAAGTAAGCGCTCGTCTCATACCGCTCGAATCTGGAGTGATTATGAACTGCGCTTACTTTAAATTAAATACTCGACTACTCGACGTGACGTCACAACTCCCTCACTCACGCACTCACATGTTCAAGAATAGGGCCCTATGTCATTTAGAGCCAATGGTTCAACTGTCCTAAATTGATATACATCTTCTAATATAAAAAAATATCATGTCACGGTGTTTGTGGTCGAACTCCTCCGAAACGGCTCTACCGATTTTTATGACTTTTTTTTGTATATTTGGGAGGTTTGAGAATAAGTGATAAACTATTTTTCACATGGATATGGGGGCCCCCTCTTGGGCTGTACCAATTTTTCGGCTCAACCGATTTTAAAACATGGACAAGGCCCCCTTGAGTTTGACCGATTTTTATGATCTTTGATTTGTTGTATTTATCTCCGCCCCGAATGGCAGAATAACTATTAAAACATGGACTTGAGGCCAGGGGGCCCCTTTGGGTTTATAACTCAAGAACGGCTTTTATGATGTTTGATTTGTTGGATTTGTCTCCGCCCTAATAGCAGAATAACTATTAAGACATGGATAAGGGGGCCCAGGGTCCCCCCTGGGCCTCTGTGTTATTAATTCTGAGGCGGCACAAAGTTCGCCGGGTCAGCTAGTATAACAATAAAAATCGCAACAAAATATTTTATTTATTTTTAATATCACAAAAATCCAAAAAATGCGAAATTTTGACGGAATTTTTTTTCTGACGTTTATTAATAAACATCAAAAAATTGTTACTATGATAAAGTTCACATTGTGGAACCCGGCGGAAAAACCGAAGTGATTATACCACGTCAAGGGTATAATTGCTTATCTATACATAGTAATAATAGGGAAAATCTGTAATGGGGTCGTCCCCTTCAATTGAATTTGACCAATTCAACTATAGCATCTCATAGACTATGTAACATGAAGCCCTAAAACGTGTTCTGTTGTTTCATAAAGTTATTTTGTAAGATAACACAGCGTATCAAGAATCGCAATTTTGGCTAGCAGTTTCAAACGCTGTACATTTACCGCCTTTTGTGACGTCATTTCGGGGGAGCATTCTCATTGGTTGATGCGCTTCTCATTAGTCGACACGTCTAGTAACTTGATTTTTGTCTGGTGAATTTTGTCCCGTGTTGACGTCACAAAAAGGCGCGCGTTTCAAATAAGACAAATGTTTCGGATTTTTTTTACCTAGTAAACGCGTGATTTCGTATAAACAAAAAAATCGGGGTATAATATTTTTTCGCCTAAAGCTTCTCAGATCCGTAACATTATTTGGTGGTGCGAGTATCAATTACTCTACTCTAAACTAGCCTAACCACTCGTGGTCGTATGCTTAAAAAACAGCGACAACCCACTTGCTGATAGTCCATCACTACAAACAGCGATGTAATTATTTCTGTCATTTGTCTGGGGAAACAGCAATGTGTACAGCGATTCTTTCGAATTTGTTAGCCACGTTGTACTGGCGCATCGGAGCCTTACGACGTTTTTGTGGACCGTTGCTTGTGGCACAGGTTGTACACCTCTTCTCCTTAACATCCTCCTTGCAGTTCACCCAGTAGAATCTTTCCCGCAGTTTCCCAAGAGTCTTTAACACTTCCAAGTGTCCACCTGTCACTCCAGAACTTCCAAAATTCTGTTTTTGGAGATCAACAGTTTCCTTTCCATCTGATCCTTTGTTTTTTCAGCACACGTTTCATTACAATAGAGTCCCACTGGACCCAGTATGATTTTAAGCTGCGTGAGTACTGCGAAATTCGTTCCCACGTCGGCTTCCGGTTTTCATTCTTCCATCTGAGCACCAGTACCAAGTTAGGATTGTTCTCCTGATTTTCTTCTCGAATCTTTTCAGCAGGTAGTACAAGTGGTATTTCTTCCGACTAAGCCTTAATTCAGAACTTCGAAGACATTGGAACACTTTTTCTAGTTTCTTCATGTGGTCTTCGAATGATTTCCCAACCATAATGATGTCGTCGAGATACAGTAGGGAGGCTTTCCACGATAATCCTTTCAGCACCGTAGCCACTAATCTTACAAAAGTTGCAAGAACATTGTAAGGGTCAAACGGCATTATAGTAAACTGTCACAGACCTGAGCTAACGGTAAAGGTAAATGCTGTCTTCTCTTTATCTTCAGGCGCTAATTCGACTTTCTAGTAACCACTTTTTAAATCCAAAGACTTTTGACTAGTTGTTCAGTTGACGATAGTCAACACAGAATCTAATTGATCCATCTTTACTTCCATCATTCTTTACTAAACAACCGACGAGGCCTATGGAATTACTTCTTCTTCCTCCATTTCTTGAATGATCTTGTCGACCTCTTCCTTTTTGGCAAGAGGTGTTTTTCTAGCAGACTGTCGAACTGGGCGCGCATCTCCAGTGTTGATCTGATCCTTGATGACATTGGTTCTGCCTCTTTTACCCTCCCCGGTACCGAAGATCCTGATACGGGTCTACGATTTTCCGCCATTTCCTTTGGCTGTCATCCAGTTCCCTCGACGATGGCTTTACCAAGCTAACTAGTTCGAATACAGTCCTCTTCTTTGGCTCTTTAGTGATTCTTATTTGTATTTGGCGAATGATGGATGAAATAAGAGACATGACAATAGCCTAATATAGTCCCTTTCGTCGATAGAGCGTAGAAGTTTACATTCATTACTGTTACTCGTTCTACACCATTGCGTCCGGGTTCAAACATCATGTTGTTTCCCTTAGCATGTTTGTGATCCACCCGAGCTCCCAGAATCATTTTACTTCGTTCTAGAATTGAAGTGTTCAACCAAAATCACACTTCGTCATTAGTTCGGTGTAGTACTACATCTTCTCCATGTTCGAAGTCTAATCTGCAGCCTCTCCTACCCAACATTTCCTTTCCAAGTAGAACCTTATCCTGGATATTCGGTATCAGCACCTTGTGGTGGAAAGCGCTACTCCCAATTGTTATAATCACGTTGACTTCTCCGTGGGTGTTGGCCCAGTAGCAGTACAACGTCTTCAATTTGTGGGTAGTATATCCTTGGTGGTGTCTAAAAGGTTGGGTATTACAATTATTGTCTTCGTCGCTCCTCGATCCACAATCAGAGACTCTCGTTTTCACACTTCCAACACTTGATGTTCTTCTTTTTTTCTTTTGGGACAACATCCTTCAACACCCTCCTAAATGTTTTTAAAGATTTGTTGGTGTGTAAACACGATCCAGTGTTTGTAGAGCCTGGGTTGTATGACTCGATAAACATAATATTATTATAACATAATTTTCTATCTATCCCCGACATAACGACAAAGTACAACTTATATGACATATGAAATATGTCTAAATGCTGCGCGATTCGATAGAGTCCAGGGATTTTCTTTAGTTCGATGGTACTGATCCAGAGTAGTAACAAGAGGTGTCATTTGTTATATTACTGTCACAGTGTTATCGATATCGATTTTTTAGCTTATGTTTTTGCTGAATTAAGTATTTATTTTGCGTTTTTCAGGTCTTCGGATTTATCGTCTGCATTGTAAGTTGGAAATCATATTATAACGATATCGATAATGGCCAGGTGGCTATATGACAGCTTTGCTGACTACTGTCAAAGCTCTCCCATAACCTTTTTCAAGGACTTGCACGTCATATCAAATTAGTGCGCATGACTGTCCAAAGTCAACAATGGTCGTCAAACAGATGGGTTGAAATATTGTGCTTTGCTACGTTTTTGACTAGTTTTAGGTATTATTATATCTAAAAAGGGTAGATATTACTGTGTGGTGGGTTCGTGAAACTGTATGAATTATGGATATTGATTGGTTCCAAGAAGGAGCGACAAACCGATGCGTTTTCGGTGGTTGCAAGATCGACAGCAGACGTGTTTCCACGCCTCCATTTCAAAAACCGTGTTTGGCAGTAAGAAAGGGTCTTGAAAGCGGAGGAAAAGGGTACCTGAAAGAGTGCAGTTTGTGTAATAAGTGTAAAATGTGGTTGACTAAATGCCGGTGCAAAGATTATGCCATGCTAACTCATATCAAGAAATGGCATTATATAATTGTGTTTTACATTAATTTCGCGAATGAGAGGTCCTTCGGTCAGCCACATTTTACACTTATTACACAAACCTTTAGCATCGCAAATTGAGTAGCTGTACATTGTACCTACCGCGAAGTATAAAACATAATTACAAAGGAAATGATTAAGGGGGTAATAAGAAGAATGAAGAAGAGAAAAGCGGCAGGAGACCTCGGTTTTTTCTAATACGTTAGATTCCTAGAGTCCACACTTCCTGAAGTTTTCTGATTTCTCATTTCTCAAATTCTCTAAGATCTCAGTTTTTTTACTCTTCACCTTCAAATTTTTAGTATCCCAGTTTCTGATTTTCTCAGGTTCCTAATTGCCTAGAACCATAGAGAAGAGAAATCAGAGAAACGGGTACGCAGTGGAGGAAATAGAACGGCGAAGAAATAATGACACAAATGTACTGAGAGAGGTAGTCAAGAAAGACCGACATGTACAGAAGCAGTCAAAGTCGGAAGGCTAGAAAATAAATATTAATATATTATTAGTATAATTATTATTACATATATGACATTTCTCTCCGTGATTTCCCTATACATATAGTCATGATACTGGTTATTTATAAACACAACATAGAATTAAAGAAAACGCCATGGATATAGTGTTATAACGCAAATAAACAACGTGTTATAAAAAAAAACTGCTTATGGAGAATAATGTGTCGGCACTCTCTGTCACAGTCGGCGAAACTTTGTATAGCACGTGTCCATGTCGGAGAGCAGGTTTTTTATGAGAACTCTTTTCTTTGCTTTAAGTTACTAAAGAGTTGGCGTTTACTATAATATACAGGTTGGAAACTTTTACTGGAATAAACTCTGTAACTTGCTTATAGTAGGGGAGCCCTGGATGCTAAATTTGCAGTTACTAGAGCGTCATGTGGACCCATTGTATTGTGAAGATTAGGTTCTAAAACGAAAAAAAGTTTATGTTAAGTTTTCCATTTTAGTGGGGGGAAGAGCGTGTACAAATTTTCAAAAATGTAAAAAAAAACAGTCATCACATGGAAATACTCGAGCGCGTCAGACATTCATAGTGTACATGCGCTTTGTCTTTTTGATAACCGGGTGGTGTTAATCTGACGATTAAGGGGGGGTAGCAGTAAAAAGGGGTAAAAAAAAAATTTATTCGAGCGTGTCAGATATTCAGAGGGAATGTTAAGTGAACTCAAAAAAAGTGTCATATTCAAATGACTGACGATTTGGACGTGACCAAAAGTCATGACAGATTTTTGAAAATGTAAAAAGAAAATGTGACCTTGAAATTCTCGAGCGCGTCAGATTTGTATACAGACGGTTCAACTTGATGCCCTAGTCGTCCTAGATGATAATCTGACAATTATATGGAGGGATATTGTCAATCCGACAATTTGGAAAAAAAAACGTTTTTTTTATTACTGGGTGTAATAAAGATAATATGTACATAGAAAATTTAATAATTTATTGATATAAAATAGATAAAAAAAAAATAAAAACAAGTATTTTAATCCTCATTGTATTCGTCTTCGAAGTTTATTTCCACTTGTTCAACTTCCTCGTCATCATTGTATAAAAATTAAATTTATTGTAATTATTAATTTATATCTAAGTCCAAATTCAGTGAAAATCTATCAAAGTAAGGAAACTAAGTGCAAGAAATATTTGAGAGACTCTGGATCTGGTCAAGTATAAACACAACAATGACTGTTTTTCATACAATGGCGTTCTATATTACATATTTCATAGAATGTCAGTAGTTTCATATGCATATTATTCATTGATTTACGAGGTACCGTCGCCCCACTCCATAATCTAAGATATTATTACTTGAAATGTTTTCTGGACCTCATGAGAGTGCAGCAAGCATGTTGGACAATTCTACTTAAAGTTTTTGATGATATTATTTTTTCAATACCAAATTAAACAATACCCCGATGTTAATGTGAAAGGGAGTGAACTGATTTCAACTGGCGTGGAGTGCGAAATATACAGTTATCGGCATCTGTACGCTTCATCCTTTATTGACGGTTTTAGCTACATCGCCTCATGAAAATTGTCAAATTATAAGTATTTCGTAATCCTAATAGGATTTCTTTCAAAATAAAAAAAAAAAAACGCGCTCGAGTATTTCGAGGTGGCGTTTTTTTTTACAACTTTGTGACTCGCCCACTTTCTTATGTCACGCTCAAATGGTCAGTTTATTGAAATATACACTTTTCTACATGTATGTACTTAACTTATCTTGTCTTAATCTGATGCGCTCGAGTTTTTCTGAGGATAGATTTTTTTTCTAATCTGACGAGCTGCCCTTTACGAACACCTCTACATTAAGGGTTCATATTTAGTAGGGGTACATTACAGGGTGGAAGGTTTCTCCCCATATGATTTTCTGACGCGCTCGAGTAACGCGCAAAATCCCCGCTTGGGCTCGCCTACTATTAGGCATATATAACATGTCACTGAATTTTAGGTTTTTTACAGGCTACATAGTGGAACTTGTGTTTTCTATTTATCTCTATCCTAAAGGGTTAAAGCTACCCCTATTTTTATTTTTAAATGGAAGGGTATGTCATATGACACATTGTTGTAAAGCCTATTTCAAGAGGATTACAATAGATATTATTTTCTAATTTTAAGAAATAGGTTCGGTAAAGAATAAATCATTCTTGTGTTTTAAGACAACACGTATTTCTTTCATTGGAACAGTTTTTTTTACAAAAACAGATACATAATGCAAGTAAATCTTCTCTTCAGTTTTTGCAGAATTTAGAATTTAATTTATGTGTTGCTTTTAGTGAGGTTAGTTAAAAATGCCTTATTTAACAGAAGTTCTTCGCATCGAAATTTTGATGATCGGGTATGGTGACAGATGTCGGAACTCAAAATGAAGTTGTTTTGTTCCGCGAACGACATCCAGAGCTACCACCAATTAGTCAAGGCACAGTCAGTAAAATTGAGGCAAAGTGCCCAGAATTTGGTCATGTCAGGACTGTGTCTAGACAACGAGACCCTGACGTTGATGTTGTTAAGTTTTTAAGAAACTCCAGTAACCCCAACTAGACAACTAGCTCTAGACAACGATATATAAGTCATACAACTGTTCTGAAAATTTTCAAAATGGGGTCGTCCCACAATTTTCAAAAACAGCTTTTCTAGAAACCAGACGAAAAAATATTATACCCCTATTTTTTTCTTTCTACGAAATCACGCGTTTACTAGGTAAAAAAAATCCGAAACATTTGTCTTATTTGAAACGCGCGCCTTTTTGTGACGTCAACACGGGAAAAAATTCACCAGACAAAAATCAAGTTCCTAGACGTGCCGACTAGTGAGAAGCGCATGTACCAATGAGAATGCTCCCCCGAAATGACGTCACAAGCGGCGGTAAATGTACAGCGTTTGAAACTGCTTACCGAAATTGTGATTTTTGATACTCTCTGTTATCTTACAAAACAACTTTATGAAACAACAGAACACGTTTTAGGGCTTCATGTTACATAGTCTATGAGGTGCTATAGTTGAATTGGTCAAATTCAATTGAGGGGGACGACCCCATTACAAAAATGCATCCATACAAAATGCAGATGGTAAAGGAACTAATGGAAGACGATGCTTATCGAAGAATCGAATTCTGTGAGCAAATCATGGACTTGACCATACAAAGCCGATTATTTTTATCATTTTTTCGGACGAAAGTACTTTTACTCTATACGGTGAACTTAATCGACAGAACTGTCATTACTGGGCTGACGTTAACCCTCACTGAATGCGAGAAACTCACATCAGAGTCCTCAGAAATTAAATATGTGGGCTGTCATAATTGGTGACCGAGTACTAGGGCCATTCTTTCCTAATAATTTAAAATAATAAATTAATAAATTTAAATGGGGAAATGTGCTATGCTTTTCTTCGAGAAGACCTTGTTTCCATTTTGGCTGCTTTATTTCCAAATGAGCTAGATCCGGATATACCCGACGACAGGCTTTGGTTTCAACAGGACGGAGCTCCACCGCATTATGCTGCAGTTGGTCGTAGATATTTAAATAGGCGAAATATTTGCCAATAAGTGGGGATAGGGAGAACATCGAAGAGGCGGCACGATCACCTGACTTGACTCCACATATAATCACTTTGTGGGGTTACAGGGGGCGCCACTCGCACAAGATCTCTATACCATCGTGTAGCACGTTTTTTTTTAACGGTGGCTTAAAGAGTTTCTGAGGCGTTACGTGTCTGTTGACGAAACTTAGATGCATCACTACACGCCAAAATCGAAAGAATAGTCAAAACAGTGGATTGCACCCGTCGAACTTGCTGCGAAGAAAGCAAAAGCGGTTCCATGGGCCGGTTAAATCATGGCCACTATTTTTTGGGACCCGCATGGCGTCATCCATGATAGACTTTTTGGAAAAGGGGAAAACCATTACAGGACAGTACTATGCTGACCGATTTGATGCTGAATTGCTGAAAAGACGACCACATTTGTCAAAGAAGAAAATGCTCTTTCATCAGCTCACTCGTCCGATATTGCCACAGCAAAACTGGTCGAATTGAGATATGATTTGCTACGGCATGCTCCCTATTCACCAGATTTTTCTCCATGTGATATTTTCTAATTTACAAATATGAAAAAATGGCTAAGAGGGAAGCGGTTCATGTCGGACGACGAAGTGACCGCTGAAACAGAGGCGTATTTTGCAGAGCTTGACCAATCATATTTTTTGGAAGGCTTAAAAAAATAGAACATCGTTGGACTAGGGCAGGTCGTGTAGCTACGCGAATCAAGCTTACCCCGTGCCAAAATCTTACCGTCGACTAGCTGCCGCTTGCGATCCTCTTCCGGTTTAAAATATCACCCCACTTATATATTGCAATTTCGTGTCGGGTTCGTGTCGGGTTGCGGCGCGCTTACCCCCTTCAAAAATCTTACACCGTGGGATAAGAAGTTTTACTTCAAAAATGCGTCTTCTTTCCTAACACGGGTATTAATCCAACAGCCCTCGTATATGCATCAAAACCAGATGATCTTGAAGATTTACATCAGCAACGAACCCCGTATGAAATCAGACACATCACGCTAGAAATGTTGAGGAATACAAGAGAGGCATTCTACCAACGACTGGATTTGTGTCAGGAACAAAACGGTCAACATATTAAACAACTGTTGCATTTTAATTTTATTCTAACAAGTACCTATCCTTTGCAAATTAGAAAATAACAGGTCCATTGTAAACCCTCTTGAAATAAGCTTTCCAAAGATCTGTCACATTGCATACTCTTATATTTAAAAATAAAAAATTAGGGGTATTTTTAAACCTTTTAAAAAATTAAAATTAACCTGTTTTTTGGAATTTTCAGTGACGTGTTATGTAAGCAAGTTACAGAATTTATTCGAGTTAAAGCTTCCACCCTTATTACCACGTAGGTAATAAGTATTAATGAGTAAAAGTGACACGTGTAGGTATTAAATCGAGACTCTCCGAGCAAACAAATAAATTGCGGCTGGAGATGGTGGGCGATTCAAATCCAGGTCGTCTCTATCGTTGCCGCATTATCGGAAATCACTTAACAGCAGTAATGAATTATTATTTGCATATAAAATCTTGATTCCGTAATTGTTAAGAACGCCAGCCCCTCCACGTAGTCTTGGGATGGTAGAGGGAGGAGCGGTGCGCTTTAAACAGGCGCGCTCCAAATCAATTTAAAACGAAAAAATTGTTAAAACAATGAAAACCGAACGTTGAGCTGCGTGAATCCGGCTTTGATTTCCCTCCTCCCCCTAGCGTGCCTCTCCCCCTGGTGAATTCTCGGGCCGGTCGCTCAAACAACTGTCGTGTACTAAACCGCTCGACTCCACTATCCGCGATATTACGCTAGCGGAGCATCACAAAATGGATGGAAGCAACGGTAATCCTGAGTCGATACTGGTCGGGCCGTCCGAGGCGGCGGTGACGGCGGGCGTCTGGTCGCCCCCGACGCGCCTCCGGATGCAGAAAAACTACGATTACAACCGAACAGGGACAGGTGTCAAAGAGGGCTTTATTCCTTCCAGGTAGAGACGAACATGGACATATTACCGACGAATCCGCACGGAAATTTCACGTAGATTACGAATAAACAGTTCTTGGATCAATATCTGTAACCAATCGTGAGTTACAGCCTAAAACATAAAGAGACGGTGCGATTTGGCGGCGCAACAACCAACAACAGATTCTTGGCGTTTCTGATGGGGGCCTCTCGCATTTATTATGCATGGTTTTCCACATAAATTTATCGCGCGACGTCAAATCAGATCGCAAATTCCATCGGTAAATAAAGAAAATACTGTTGTTAATTACTTTATCACAGATCACTTATAGCCAAAGACAAAGAATCCTATCTCTAGTCATTGTGATTAAACGATACCGCATACAAGAGCGTACAAACTGTCGCATTGCAACGCATTTTGATTACCATAAGAAGCATTGTCGTTTGAACAAGATTTATGGCACTGTATAATTCCTACTGAACGCTCCCCTCATCCTCATGTATCAAACAGAAATATTTACCTGGATAGGCAGAAAATGCACGATGCATATTTTATTTGCCTGTCTAGTTCACCTAAAATTAATACGTTTCTGTTTCTGATACATGGGAATGGAACCGATTGATGGTGTATTTCCTCCATCTCACATGAAAGTCATAACGAGTGTTCAACTGAAAATATATTTGGAGTGTTCGGTAAACAGGGTTAGATTGCAAGTATTTTTTCTCGAAGTTGGAGACGTATTGCTATAAGAATGGGTCCATCCTATTTACTCCATTTATTGCAGGTACCTATATTTTATAACACCCTGTATTTTAATGGTACCTAGAAACGTAATTTACACAGAATCCACTTAGCCCCTTATCTCAACTCTTTATTTATAAGGGAATAATGTTATGTAAATACGTAGTTTGTTTTTATATATTATTTGAAATCAGAAACATCACAAAGGGTGCAAGAAAATTTTGATATTTCTGAAACATTTATTCTATGCTAAAATTAATGATCAAAACTCGGCAACTAATTTAAGTTTACAAATTTGTGTTGAACGATTCGTGATACAACGGAAAAGCGTTTATTTATACCGGGTGTGTCATATGGCGCCATTTGTGCCATAATTAAAAATAAAAAATATCTATAAATTTAATATAAAAAATATAAACATTATTTTGAAAATATATAATTATAAACCAAAAATATAAAACATTACCTACTTTAAAAATATATTTTTAACAATTTTTCCACCTATATTAAATTTTTAACATGTGCCATAAGAGATTGTTGGTTGCATATGCAAATTTACTCTCAAAAACCTCAGTAAACGAGACGCCATTGCTTGTCTTCGCTCCTGACGTCTATGAAATGTCAAATTTAAAAAAAACCAATGCAAGCGAAGACAAATACTTTTGTTTCCAAAGGGCTTTTTCTGAGATTTGAGATTTCTCGACATTTAAGGAGTATTACTTTATTATGTTTCATTGAGATTAAGTAGCTCTAATTGAATTCAATGTTGAGTACAATAGAGGTATTAATGAAGAGCTGTGTTTTATTCTATTTTAACTGACTTTGTAATAAACCATAATAGTTGCTGTTGCGATTTCTAAACAGTTTTGTCGTGACAGCGTTTTACAATTAAAAGAATCATAAATTAATTATAAATACACATAATCAATAATGAAATCTTCTGGAGACTAAAAGTCACAATAATATACAATTAGGACTGTCAAAAACCAGTGATATTTTCATTACTGTGAAAAGCACCCGACCCGACAAGACAAACATAATGCTGAAGCAATGATTTAGCTACATCAATCTATGACGATGCAGTTGACAGTTCTAAGAAATACTGAATGTGTTATCTTCTATAATACAGTAGCTTGTACCCCAAAAACATCACATCTCATCCGATTTCACCTCGTCACTGTGCCATTTTTATCTAATAGTGTACTCAGTTTCGCCCGGTTTGAACTTTAAATATTTTTTTACGAAAAATGGGTGACACATTGGAGTTATTTATGGTCAAAATTTCATAACGATGGGTGGAGGAGCGCAAAAATACAAACAAACAAGTATTGATTTTTATATATTAGATACAGATAGGTTTAGAATTCCTAATTTCGGGTTGTGGATGTCACTTACCAGATTTCGGATTTCTTATTTTAGATTTCAGACTAGATATTAAAATCGGGATTTCACATTCCCGATTGCAGATTTTCAATTTCAAATTGCATATTACAGATTCGGAATGCAGATTCGGGGTTTGAGATTCCAAATTGCGGGTTGTCGGTCATATTCCAGTTTTCGGATTTTATATTATACAGGGTGAAATCGAAATGTATGTAATAAAGAATCTGGTAATATACCTGGATTGAGTAGAGTGCAACCCCCTTGGTTTGGGTTTTCCACTCGGCCCCTGTATCGAGATAAAATTCTTTAAAGTTTAGCTGTAAAAATGGTGCACACCACTGCACCCAGTGCAATGTAAACAAGAATTTTTTTGCGAAATATTTTTAGTTCATCAAATAATAGACAAAAACTGACCTCAGTTCTGATCGAGCGTCGAATCCGAAGACGTAGCACGCGTCTTTTAACGAAAATTGTACAAAAGGTGCAGGTTGTTACCCCATCGAGAGGTGCGAAACTTTTTAAACATTAAGTTTTTGTCGGACGAAGCGAATTTTACGTGATGGTGTGCAAAACAACAACAGTTCCGTATCAAAGTCTGATGGGCCGTGTCGTGGGTGTGATTTTTGAGACAAAATAAGTGACGTCATTTTGAGATAATGTTATTGTTGCAGGTAAATCAACTTCAATGTTAAGTCGCAATTTAAACCCTATCGCTGGAACCCGAGCGTATGCCTTTTTTTGTCATGTCGCCTTTATGAACGCCGAAACTAAGGTGGGTTAAAAAGTTTATGTCCTATTAAATTTTTGGACTCAAATTTTCACAGTTATGTTGTACTGCACCTTATGATGCACCATCAGTTAAAATTTTTTCATATATTATGTATTTCAATTTTACCCCGTATATTTCAAAATAGAGTTTTCAGGGTTCAAGTTTTATAGACTTACATTGTGAACTATATTTTTGTAAGTAAATTTTTAAACGGTTGACTTTCTAACAACTTCATAAAATCAAAGCTGGATTTGATGGTTTACTTAAAATTTCATTATACATAGGTACATAATTGGTATAAACCACTTGTTTAAGAGATTCATGAATAAGATTGGTATAATCTCGTCTATTAGAAATTTCCCCTTTTTACCTCAATAGTTTTGAGAGAGCGCTGACATTTTCGATTAGCCAAATCGACCTGACCAGAACAGCATACAATAAAAAACTCCGAATAATTGAATCTCTGCATTCATCAGCACTGATAGCAGTTTTATTAGTACATATAGGTAATTCAGACACAGTTTAATAGCTGAAATCATGTTTTCATTTTACAGGCCGCTTTTATTGTCGTAATATGCGAGCAGCACTAAAGTCGGACCAGAAATTTTCTTTTCGCCGTTTACGAGTAAACTCTTGAAGGTATTGATTTAATTCCTGCTGCAATGGAAACTGGAGCAAGTTTCCTTGAAAATCCATGTGATGCGACGATACTCCCGGTTTTGATACGCCTAAATTGGCCCTCGATGATCCCCCAACAAAAGTATCCACTGAACAATCTGCATACGTATGAGAATAGCATCTCCATTAAGTGGAACGTTATGTCATGTTACTGTTACTGCATACAGATTATTTTCGTGTAGAGAGGACGTTTGTTGGCTTGTTGATGTCTCGTTTCTTGTATAAACTTCGCGGATAAAATTAACTAAATGAATACAATATGTTCCCTGTTCATTCATCGGAATTTCCGTTGTGTCAAAATAGTGCTTGGGCTGAAATCAATTATTTCTTTCTTGAAGTAGCTGATTTGTGGTTTATTGTGCTTTTTCTGTCCATTACAAGCCCGGAAGGAACTTATGTTACCGGCAATATTAAAAAAATCATTTTAAAGCTTATTCAATTTTCTATCTAGATCTACTTTTATCGATTTGTTTTTACAAAAAAAGCATGAATTTGTTATTTTCCAAGTCAAGAGTATCTTATGTAGATTTGGAAAATAACAAATTCTTATGCTCTTTTTTGTAGAAGCAAAGCAATAGAAGTAGGTTTGGATCGAGAATTGAATAAGCTTTAAAATGATGCACCACACGACCCCCCATGCCATTTAATTTTTTTAAGGGGGTGGCTCCCCTGGCTAAAGGGGTGAGATCTAGGACTTGAAAGTTTGCTACAATTTGGTCCCCTTGATAACAAAATTGACCTGTTCGAGCGTTTTCTTCTTCTTTTCAAATTGGAATTGTTAGGGGGTACAAATTTTAGTTGGGACACCCTGTATAAATAAATAAATTAAGGCTTGTTTAGAATTTAATTTATAGCAGAAAATTTATTTGCAAAAAAATTTCAGCGTCCGAGAATACTTGAAAATTTTACCAAAACGCAGGATGTTTTTTGTTGATCGTAAGGCCACTTTTTGTCCAAGATAGCATCGTTCGTTTTTTGCCCGATTTTCAAACTTCTACTTATCAATGTTATTAGTCGTCGAATTTTATTTCAAGACAAGGGCAACTTTTACATTTAGTGAACAAACCGATATGATTATGCTTTACAGAGAAGCGCAAGGTGCAAAAAGGTTCTATGAAGAACGTTTCCCACGCGCCGTATTCCGGAGGCAAAAAGTTTCACGCACATCGCCTTCTTAAGAAAGTGGAAGTTTTAAACTGAGCACTCGTGGTATGGGCCCCACACAGAGTGACCGTAGACTGGTCGCCGAAGAAGACGTCTGAGAAAGAATAGAAGCCAAACAGGTTTTTCGCGATGCATGATTTGACATAATATTTTACATGAACAAGGCTTACATCCACATCATGTTCAAAAAGTCCAGGGAAGTCCGGAAGATTTTCTTCGTTGGGTTTCAATTTTGTAACTGACTGTTTCATCAAACCGACGTCGAGTCTCACTTCGTCAAAAAGATTTTGGCTACAGATGAAGCAGCCTTCACCCGTGAAGGTATGCATAATAGCCATAATACACACATTTGGAGCATAGAGAAAATCTGCACGCATATCAATTTCATGAGCAATTTTTGGTTAATGTTTGTATGGCAATCGTGGACGAAAATTTGATAGGTCCTTACGTTTTACCTTCAAGACTGACAGGGCCAATTATACTACTTATCATAAAAATCCGGACACCAAGAAAAAAATATTTTTTTTCAACGAACTTTTGGGTATAAGGTTCTATTAGCATGGGTATCATTTGGTTTCAATTTGAAGCAAATCGGTTCACAGATAAGGTTTTTCTTTTCACTAACTTATCGCATTAGTCGGTTTTTGTTTTTCCTTTTTGGTTAATATTGAAGACAGTTTGTCCGGTATCAGTTGTCGTTTGTAAGGGTCGGAGATAAGAAAGATGCTCCTTTTAAGAAGACGTGGTGGTTTTCGGCAATTAAGTTCATTTGAACGAGGACGCATTGTCGGTCTTCGAGAGGGTGGTTTATCATTGCGAGAAATTGGCAGACGGGTGAATCGTTCTGTGTCCACTGTATTACAGTGTTGGAATGCATGGTCTGTAGACAAATGGGAACATCGAACTCCGGGTTCGGGACGTCCCAGAAGAACTACAGAACGCCAAGATCGCCAACTAAGACTTTTGGCACTTCGAGATCGGCGCATCTCTACAAGGGCAGTGGCAACAGCTTGGTACAATGTAGAGGGTTGACTCATTGCAATGCCGTCTGTTTACCGTAGAATGAGGTCCTGGGGGCTGCACAGTTACCGTCCGCATTGCGTACTTCCTTTGACGGCAGCACATCGCCGTCAACGCTTTGAATGGTGCCGTGAAAGAGCAAACTGGTATGAGGAATGGGACACTATTGCATTTTCTGACGAATCACGCTTTTGTCTCGGAATGCATTATGGTCGCCAGAGGGTAAGAAGACTAAGAGGTGAAAGACGAAATCCTCAATTTGATGTTGAACGTCACGTGGCTCGAACTGTGGGAGTTATGATTTGGGGGGCGATATGTTATGGAAGCAGATCTCCTCTAGTTTTCGTTCGAGAGTCCATGACAGCAAGGCGATATGTAGATGAAATCCTAGAGCCCGTTGTAATTCCTTACGTTCGAGGTACTCCCAACGCCATGTTTCAACAAGACAACGCTCGACCACATATCGCACATGTGTCCTTGGAATGTTTAGAAGAAGCTGACATCACTATACTACCTTGACCACCACGTTCCCCAGACCTCTCGCCAATTGAACATGTGTGGGATACAATCGGGCGAATGCTCAATAATTTGCCTCAACCACCGCAGACACTGGAGGCATTAAGACAGGAACTTCAACTTGCCTGGGATCGTCGGCCCCAAGAAGACATTGATGGGCTGGTTTGCAGCATGCCACGACGTGTTGCTGAGTGTGTGCGGCTCCAAGGAACAGCTACCCATTATTAATAAAAATAAATTATATCTAACGTTATTTAGCTTCAATAAAAACAAAACATAAACTAAATGTTGCTTTTAATAACTGTGACATTCTTCTAAAAATTCGTTTAAAAAAAATAACTTTTTCCTGGTGTTCGGATTTTTATGATAAGTAGTATATTTAGAATTTTTATCACAGTAATATAATAATGATCTTGCACGTCGTGAGATGTGGTATTTACAAGATGGATCTCCTCCACATTACGCTGCTATTGTGCGGGAGTCGTTAATTGTTAATTATCCAAATAAATCGACGTAGTGGACCATGGCTTCCTCGCTCCCCAGATTTAAATCTGTGCGATTTTTTTTTTGTATGAAACAATTTTGGAACCATACAGGAATTGTGCTTACGAGTGAAAATGTTGAACAATTTTTATAAATTAGGTCAATAATGTTAATCACGGTAAGAACTTTTTTATTTTGGTGAATAATGTGAGCTTATCATTAGTACAAACATAGTTTTTGCGTGTACCTTACTTATTTGTATACAGTGTGGAAATTAAGTAAGGAATGAATTCAGTAACTCCGTTAGTATTTCCGCTAGAAATAAAACTTAAAAAGCGTGTGGTAAGGCTAATTATAGCGCATCCGACGACCGTATACAATTTTTTTTTTCATTACTTTTTTTTTACAGTTATGACGTCATCATTTTTTTTATGGCAACCTATGTTTTTGATTTTACATTCGCATAGAGTTTTTTATTCTGATCTCGACGTTATCAAATACTCAACAGGTTACATAAGGAAAAAATAAATAAAAACGGCACTAAATTTCAAATTAGTAAAATTTCAAAAAAATTACAGAGCTGTCTAATTTTATCAGAATTTAAGGAAAAAACCATAGAAATTCAAACAAAACAAAGTTCCCAAAAGCAATCAATGAGAAAAAATAAGAAAACAACCCTCAATTTCAAAGTAGGGCTAACAAATTAACAAAATTAAAAAAAAGTTAGAAGACTATTGATGAGTGAGAGTTATAAATTAAAGATATTACACCAAATGTTCAAACTGATGACCCTGCATCATCTGACAAAATGAAACTGCACTCATGTCGAATTCTTCCTTCAAGATCATCCAAATTGTTGGCTCGGTTTTGATACATCTTGCTTTTTAAGTGCCCCCATAGAAAAAAATCTAATGGGGTTCGATCTGGGGACCTAGCCTGCCATTCTATTGGACCTCTTCTTCCATCTTCTTGGGAACAGTTCGTCCAAATAACGCCGTACTGGGCTTAGTGTGTTTGAGCACCATTTTGTTGGAACCAGATATTATTATTTAGAAGTTCATTTATTATTTAATAGAGAAAAACAGTTCAGAAACAATTATTTTGTACCAATTCAGGACTTGTCAACATTGTATTGGTATCTCTATGGTTTTTTCTTAAATTCCGATAACATTAGACAGTTCTGTAAATTTTTTGAAATTTTACTAATTTGAACTTTTGTGCTGTTTTAATTCATTTTTTCCTTATCTAACCTATTAAGTATTTGACAACGTTGAAAACAGAATAAAAAATTCTATTCAAATGTAAAATAAAAAACATAGGTTGCCATTAAAGAAAAATATTGATGACGTCATAACTGTAAAAAAAAACTAATGAAAAAAAAATAGTATGCGTTCCTTGTATGCGCTATAATTAGCCCTATCACATGCTTTCTATTTGTAGTGAAAATACTAACAGAGTTACTTAATTTCCACACTGTATAGTTTTTTAAGTACGATTAAGTTACGTTCAGGGGTTGCAGAATGGAGGGTTTGAATTTTTACCACACTTCGGGAGACACCCTGTATAGTAGGAACAAATGGTATCGTAAAAAACAAGGGCGCTATTTTGGAATGTAGAGGGAGTAAGAAAAAAAAAGAAGATTTCTGGTACTATAAAATATGTGAGGCAATTCGGGATCGTGGGTTTAACATAACAGAAACATGGATAGTGTACATTGAGTGTGTCACTCACTCATCTCAAACATACATTCGTGACGCACTAGTCCGTTAGATAAAAAATTCAATTGATCACACTGTTTTATGAATTATTCTATTCTGGAATATTATACGTATCTATCTGGCGGTCAATAGTCAAAATAGTGAAATGTTACAATGACCTTTTAAAATAAATGATGAAATCTAATTACACTCCTAATGTATTATTTATGTCTAGATATATATGATTTTCAGTCAAAAAGTCAAAAATTATTGTGAAACCGTTTTAAATTTATCTAATAGAACAAGTAGTAATTTTTTATACCCAAATTGCAACGAAAGAATATTTACCAACAATTAAAATAGCAATTCCGGAGTTGGATTTACTGCTCTTCATTTTGCTTAATCTTCACCTATTTCCCTATCTTCATTTTAAAATGTATTTAATTACGTCCAAATAACAGAAATATTATGTTAAGTGAGACACCCTGTAGAATTACATTATAATTCCACAAAATGGCAAGAGGCATCCCCACATGTATGTTGATTGCTATCAAAAGCTCGTAGTAATTCTCATTTATTGTTGCAATTCAATAAACCACGTCAACCATTATTATTTTCAGATCGATAGGGAAGTAACGTTTGATTGCGGTTCAATACTTGTAATGTTTCGGTGCTACTTTGTGGACAAAATTCATTTTCATAGTTGTCATAGAGATCTAATGTCTCTTTTGTGCAAAGGTCCCGACGCGTTTTATTAGTTTCACGGTTCACGTGTCGCGGGTTTTAAGTTTTGCTTTCGTTTTGATCTTTTTTCCGATTTTTATGTTATTGCCAAGTGTAATAAATACCAGTGAATGCGAAGCTTAGGTAGGAGGACTAACAGTGATGATTTGCGTCACATATATGTTGCAAAAAAACTTTGTTTAATGTTTTTTGCTGCGTTTTGAAAAACAAAAAAATATAAAACAGAACTGCTGATTATTTTGTTATATTATTTTAGATATTTCACATTAACCTATTCATTGTTTGGAAGTGTTTTCGTAAATTATTTATGAGGATAATCAGCAATTCTGAAGGTTGAGAGTTTAAATTATTGAATATTGGTCCTCTTAATTGGTCATGACTTGTTTTAGTTATTACCAGTATTTAAATATGTACATAAAAGTCACGTGAATTTTAACAGTAAATCGGATAGGTATAAGAAGTCCCGAAATATTTTACAGCTATCGGAGTTTATAATTTTAGAAACACGCTTAAATTTCAAATATTTAGACGTATTTTCAGTAACGGTCCCATTATGAATTCGGGAATTTTCATTAATTGCATCGGACAATCTATACCACCAGATGGCGAATTGATTTGTGTTCATTTTGATTGTTAAGTTTCTGTATCTAACAGCTCAATCTCTAATTAAATTGTAAAATCGGACAGCATGTTAAATCGTTTACTTATTTATACTTTGTCTGGAAGCATCTAATTTATTCCTCTTTTACGAAAGTTACTTCACGTAATTTCGAATAAATAACGAGTGTTTACTGATTTGAGGAAAAAAATGCAAGGCTTAGACTTTGTGCTCCGATTTTTAATGAAATTTATACAGAAGTTGTATTACAAGGAACCAACTTCTTGTTTTGTGTAAGTGGAAATCGCGTCATGTTCTATACAAGAGCCCTACTCAATTTAGACACCAGCCCCTAACCACGCTAGCAAAGTCATCCTGCATATTTCACAGCTAATACATATTGGAAATGTACACCACCTTCTTGCAAATGAAATCGCGCTCTTCTTCTGACCATTCATCAAATTTAGATGATTTGCATCGTAAATTTTTAGAGTTATTCTTTCTCGAAGTTACATAAATACATTTTTTATATACGGCCATACAAAAAACACAGATGGGGTTGGATCTGAAGATCTAGGGGCCAATTGTTTTCTGTGTTTCGACTTATTATTCTGTTGTCAAAAAATGGGTGCCAAAATATACTCAGTGACATTAGAAGTGTTACTATTTAAACCTTGTTATGATAACTATTGCAACGTTTTATCTTTGTCAATTTTTGAAAAAAAAGAACATTAATCTCTTAAAATTAAAAATTTAAGTATATCTAAGTCGAACTCCACAAACTTTAATGAGCGTAAAATTACAAATGGAACATGTTTCGGCAGAACACTTCTCCCATCATCAGCCCTTAAAGAATATAAAAAATTATGACGTTGACGTAATTTTGAATTAAATTTGAGGTTTTTTTTTTTCAAATTTAATTCAAAATTACGTCAACGTCATAATTTTTTATATTCTTTAAGGGTTGATGATGGCAGAAGAATTCTGCCGAAACATGTTCCATTTGTAATTTTACGCTCATTAAAGTTTGTGGAGTTCGACTTAGATATATTTAAATTTTTAATTTAAATTTACTCCACCTGGATTTAAGAATATTCTTCTGGTTTATTAATCTCTTAGTTTTGTGTGAAGAAAACAGTTTATCAGAGCTGGTAAGTAGGAACAGGTATTTTCAGTTGTTGTCTCCGCCTACTTGTCTAAAACATAACAAAATGCCTCGATTCCGAAGGCATCAACAATATCACCACCTTAGTGATTTTGACAGGGGTAGAATTATTGCCTTTCGAGAAGTTGGTTTATCCTATATCGCAAAATTGCTCGCCGTGTTAGTTGCACTTCAGTACAACAGAGTGAGAATAAAGTGAAGAAAGATTTCAAAGGCACTAGAAAACAATAATGAAAAGCACTGAAACAGAAAAACCTAGAAAGAAACTTGAAAAGTGACTAAGAGTCAAGAAAAGACCAATAAGATAAATGCGTTAGAAAGGGAGAAAAGATAGTAAACAGATTTTGGGATAAAACTGAAACCAGAATTAAAAATTACTGAGGAGGTACCGAGAAAGGCTTGAGAGGAGACTCACAAGAGTACACTGAGAATAACTTCATGCTTATCTTTTATAAAGTTCCGATTTTTATTGGGTTAGTCTTGCATTTTCAATAATAAAGTGTTTATTTTTTAACAAATTCATTATGCATAATCCTGTATTCAAATCAAAATCTGTATTCTAAATTTGTTTTACGCTTATTCACAATTTTTACATGTATACAAAGGGGATGCATACAAGTAAACGCACCCGTGTCCAGGTGCCAAACCTACACCATCGCTACCTAACTTCGATAAAAAAGGAAATATCAAAAAACCGGACGACCTAAAATTCTTTGAAATACCTTGAAGCGAACTGAAAAGACTTGAGATGTTTTGAAATGTTTTGAAGGAAATTGAAGCGACTTGAAAAGTCTTGAAATGTCTTGAAGAGTCTTGAAACGACTTGAAGAGAGATGAAGCGATTTTGAGAAAATTGAAACGACTAGAAAGTACTTGAAATGTTTTGAAACGACTTGAAAGACTTGAAGCGACTTGAAATGTTTGAATAAATACTTAAAGAGTCTTGGAGCGATTTGGGAAGATTTCAAATAATACCTTAAAGGAACTGGAAGCCACTTGAAAAGACTTGAAATACCTTGAAGCGAACTGAAAAGACTTGAGATGTTTTGAAAGAATTTGAGGTGACTTGAAATGTTTTGAAGGAAATTAAAGCGACTTGAAAAGTCTTGAAATGTCTTGAAGAGTCTTGAAACGACTTGAAGAGAGATGAAGCGACTTTGAGAAACTTGAAACGACTGGAAAGTACTTGAAATGTTTTGAAACGACTTGAAAGACTTGAAGCGACTTGAAACGACATGAAATGTTTCGAAGGGACTTGAGGCGACTTGAAATGTTTGAAGAAATACTTGAGGAGTCTTGGAGCGATCTGGGAAGATTTCAAATAATACCTTGAAAGAACTGGAAGCCATTTGAAAAAACTTGAAATACCTTGAAGCGAATTGAAAAAACTTGAGATGTTTTGAAAGGATTTGAGGCGATATGAAATATGTATTTTGAAAGATCTTGAAGCGACTTGAACAAATTTGAAACGATTTAAAAAGACTTGAAGCGTTGAAGCGACGTGAAATATGTTAAAAGGACTTGAAGCGACTTGAAAAGATTTAGAGCGAATTGAAACGACATGAAATGTTTTGAAGAGACTTGGGGCGACTTGAAAAGTTTTGAAATGTCTGAAAAATACTTGAACAGTCTTGGAGCGATCTGGGAACACTATCTTGAAAGGACTGGAAGTCACTTGAAAAGACTTGAAATACCTTGAAGCGACTTGAAAGGATTTTAAATGTCTTGAAACGACTTGAAAGACTTGAAGCAAATTAAAAAAACTTGAGATGTTTTGAAGAGACTTGAAATTTTTCGAAGGGAGTTGAAGCGACTTAAAAAGTCTTGAAATGTCTTGAAGAGTCTTGAAGCGACCTGGGAAGACTTCAAATATTTTGAAGGGAGAGGAAGCTACTTGAAAAGACTTGAAATGTCCTTTAGCGGCTAGAAGTGGCTTCAAAAAACTTGAAACGACTTCTATTGAAAAGATTTAGAGCGAATTGAAAAGACATAGAATGTTTTGAAGAGACTTTGGGCGACTTGAAAAGTTTTGAAAGGAATTGAAGACACTTGAAAAGACTTGAAATGTTTTGAAGAAAATCAAAAACAAAATCCATAGTTGGAAACTAGGTTGCTTTACCATATTTATCGAGAATACTAGTGCTATCGGGCAAGGGATATTTATCATCTATGGTTCGCTGGTTTAACTTGCGGTAGTCATCCATCACGCGCCACTTTTTACGTTGGGATCTTCCAACATTTTATTCGTTTGAATTCTTCTTTCAATTCTAATATTTTTTAAAGTTTGTTTAAGTAGTATGTATATCTTGAGTAAGTGTTAAAGACGTCATGCACAATAACTCTCAATAACTAAAAACAGGTCAATTTTTATCTCGAGAGGGACATGTTTTGATGTAATAACGTTGCTAGCTCTCGTAATATAAGGCATTGTCAAAAATAAGTTTGGACAAAATAATTATTTGTGTTGACACTTTTAGACTAAACTCAGATTCCGAAATCAAAGGAAGGTCCTCTTTAGGAATGGGATTTTTTAGCAATTGTAAATATAAAATTGCCAAAACTTTTTTAGTAATTTGTGTGTAATTTCATGTTGTTTTAATCACTCCCATGCTGATTTTATAGTATTCTTCTATTATTATATCTTCCTAACCTAATTACGTAAAAAAAAAGTAGAAAAATCTGCTAAGAATATCCTGGGGGCACTGGCTTTACTGCCTGTTCCGCGGGGAGCAAACCTCTATAAAATAACCCTTAAGTCAAGGTGGAACAATATATGCCGAGGAATGCATGGCCAAGAGGGTCATCTTGGTAGTTAAATATGCGAACTCCGGATAGCAGGCGACCTTCGGTTTAATTAGCCTTTCTGTAGCATGCGGGGCTCTGCTGCAGGTGACCTTTCTATCCCTTGCTTGAAAAGGGGGACTCGCCCTTAACAGGGTCAAATAGGGAGGTTCAAGAAAGCCTCTTAACCACGTGAGACCGTAAAGAGTCCATGGAACTGGCTGAACAGCCAGGCCAAAAAGGCGAACTCCAGCAGGAGTAAGGGTTGGAATAATACCCTCCAACTTTCTAGACTCACTTCTGACAATGGATCAATAATAATTAGAAGCCATACAGGAGGCGGTTCTGGACAAAATCGTGGAAAAGGGGAAGGAGGCTGCAATAAGCCCCGTTTTCACCAGATCCACAAAAACCGAGCTGGCGTGGCCTATCAGAAACATTCTTGACATTGCAAAAAGGCTGAATAGCCCTACGACCTCAAATTACAATACAATACCCCATTTCTATACCAAATTCTCTGTACTATTTTATAGGCTATATGGGCCCTTTCTGTCCTCCCCTTTTAGACTTCATGTTTTCCCTTACAATTACTACCAATATCGAAGCTAGCGAGGTCGCGAATATTGATATTTCCTTTCTTATCGAAGTTAGGTAGGGATATGGGACGTCTGGCACCTGAGAGCGGATGCATTTACCTGTGCGCATCCCCTTTGTCGCAGTTATCTCTCTCACGCAACCAGCGAATTAGTTGCCGTACGGCTCCAAGTCACCTATTCTCCCCGAGACTTGAGTTGAAAAAATGTGACCTTTTCTCTCTAGAGAGCAGAGGACTACTAATATTTTTATGCGGATTTATCAAAAAGTTTTATTCTTCTCTTGAATTGTCAGGTTTTTGTGGTGTCGCTTGTGTAAAAAATAGTATATAACACCTCGGCAGCGAATGCTATTTTTCCCTCGTTGCATGGAGATTTGTATCCCACGATCTTAATTCGCGCCTCCACCATGTCACGTTAAGGGTGTCGTCTAGTAAGGTGGCGTAAGAACCGAAAACACGCTCGCGTTTTTTGGATAAGAAATTAAAACCGTTGATTCAATTCATACAAAAGTGGCATAGTTAGACTCAGGAAACTTCATTCGAGTTCGTAGAGTGTATTTAAGATCTGAAAACAGCTGGTATTAGGAAAAACAAGGAGTTTTGGTATTTCATTGATTATTTATTCTCATTATTGGGCGAATGATCAGTTATAGCTCATTAAATATGTTTAAAAAAATTGTTTAACATTTTTTGGATTTTTAATTTTTTTTTTTTTTCAACTTTAAGCAGTTATTATTAGAACTCCAGGGGTTGGGAGTTTTTCATGGGAAATTTTCTCGTCTTTCACTTATAGTTTTTGTATTATTGCCAAAAAAACTAACCCTTATTTTTTTTTACTTTTTTTATATTAACAATTGTAATTTTTATTTGCGGAACAAACAAAAAAATGTCTTTCTTAGAATATAATCCCGAATCGAATCAGCTATCGCTCATATTTTTCGGCCTTGTAACTATTTTTGGCAGGATTAAGTCGGCTTATCGAACATTAAGACAGAAAATCTTTGAAGCTGCCGACACGGCTACTATAATTGATTCTTTTGACAGAAAAACAGCAGCAGAAGGTTCCGTTTCAAACTATCTACCCTGAATAACTTTTGTTATAGTGATGATTTTAACAAAATGCCGCAACAGGTTCACGCACTCGAAAAAATTGTCGGCAGTTTAACCTGCACTTGGGATATTATTTACGTTTTTTTTTTTAAACTCACTCGATCCGCAACTTTCAGGCCTGGGCCGATAATGGGATAACGATGGGATCAATTTTTTTTTCTAATTTTTAAATTTCCATGTTTTAGTTATCAGTATTAAAAGTAAATAATAACCTTTTTTTCAGGCCTACCAATAATACATCATTATTGTCATGGAAAATGACCGTTAATTTTTAGTTAAATATATTAGAATGTAGAGTGATTTACGTTTAGAGAAAATCACACGTTCCCTGTCAAGAGTTTGGTCTCGCTGGGACAGCAGTGTTGACGCAGTGTAAGCTCGTGAGATGTGTATCACTCGTGCTATCGCACTCGTGATTCAAAGATCTCACTTGCTGACAATGAAGCATTTCTGTCACTTGTAATATAATCTACTATTATTCCATTTGATTTGGAGGACCATTTGATTAGGAGAATCACAACACAAAACAAAACATAAAATTAAAAAAAAAACAGGTTTTCTATTCGGACGCCTCAATTATCATCTTGCTATATTCATAATACATTTATTACACTGCCCAACAAATATGTACTTCATAAAATTTTCCAAGAATATTATTATCACGTTTGATGTATTTTGGTGTGCACATTCTAAAAATCGCACTGGTATTTGTGTAGCAGCTCTAGTTTTTAAAATTTTTCAAACGACCCGCATTTAAGGTGACGGTGCATATTAAGTGTTTCAACTGTGTATTAATTTTGTTTTCACAATTAAAAGAATGGCAACGAAGAAGAGACGTTGTTTAAACGATTCAAACAGTTTTTGTGTTATTTACACCTTTGCAAAGTATCGTATCAAAATCGATCACGGACTTCGTTAAATCTATGTATTTTAACTACTTTGGAAAGAATTTTTGCAATCTACAGAAGCCATGGGTGCCTAATACTGTATGCCAAAGTTGTATTGTCTCTTTGCGACAATGGTCAAGTGGAAAAAGATCTGCTCTTAAGTTCAAGACACCCATGATCTAGTGGGATCTGTTTTGCTTATCTCTCGAAAAAATTTGCTGGACTGAGGAAGGAAAAGTTGAAAGCAGGCATTTTTGATGGACCACAAATTAGACAACTGATAAAAGACCCAAATTTTATCCAATCTATGAACGAATTTGAAAAGCGAACCTGGAAATGTTTCGTTTTTGTGATTCAAAATTTTCTTGGGAATCATAAATCAGAAAACTATTTACAATTAGTTAACGATATGTTGTCTAATTTGAAACTTCTAGGGTGTAACATGAGCATTAAACTACATTATTTACATTCTCATTTGGATTGATTTCCTGAAAACCTTGGAGATTATAGTGAAGAGCAAGGTGAAAGGTTTCACCAGGATATTCGCACGATGGAAGAACGTTACTAAGGGAGGTGGGACATACATATGATGACCGACTACTGCTGGAATCTGCTCAATCAAGAAAATTTGTTTTTCCCTCAACCATAGTAACTATTTCAAATAGAGTGAGTAAACAAATCATACATTTGTATAAATGTTTAACCTGCGTGTAAATTTAAAACCAGAGCTGCTAGGAAAAAACCAGTGTTATTTTCATAATCAGCACACTTAATTTAATCGAAAACAAGTTGAAATACTCTGGAAAATTTTTCAGTGTTGACCAGTGTTATAAATACAGTGATCATAAAGTTCCGCACAATTCACAATTTAGTTATGTAATGTTTTTGCGAAAAGCGCTCGATTTTTGTTTTTTTGTTTTCAAATCGCCATCTTTGGACATAATTTTGATGTCATCTGTTTTTGAACTATGACACCGTCATCAATTTTTTTAAATGGCAACCCACAACTTTTTTTTTCGTTTTAGATGCACTTTTCAATTCTCCATTCAAAAAGAGTAAAAAAGTGATACCTTGCATAAGTCTTTTTTTTTAAATTACAAGTTTTACTTCAAAAAATTACATTTTTATTCCTTGAAAAAATACTATGTATTTCACTACCAATCCGTGGTGAAATGGCGCAGATTATAAAATTTTTATTTTTGATGTAATAAAACGTAATATTTTCAAAAAAAAAGTTATGCAAAGTATCAATTTTTTACTCTTGTTGAATAGAGAATTAAAGTGTTTTTTAAAACCCAAAAAAAAGTTGGGGGCTGCCATTTAATAAAATTGATGACGGTGTCATAGTTCAAAAACAGATGACGTCATCAACAAAATCTTTACGTCAAAAGATGGGAATTATAAACAATAATTGACTTGTTCGAGTGTTTATCGCAAAAACAGTGTATGTATAACTAAATTATTAATTCTGTGCGGAACTTTATGATCACTCTGTATGTATGTATGCATGTATACAGGTCTAATCAATAGTGCGAGGACGGAAGATGGCTTTACTAAAGAAAATTAAAAAAATGTTTGGATGTCATCATAGATTACCATCAAATCTGCATCGACTAAAATTATTTTCAGCAAAATTTTGTTTCACTATTTCGGGGTCGCAATCAACTTATTATTATTATTTTTTAATTGAACCCGCTATAATTATATATTTTTTTTATTTTCATTATTAAAGATGCTCTCTTCCGTCCTCGGACTATTGACTCACCCTGTATATGTATAAGTAGGAATATATGCTATTTAATTTTCATAAGTTTGGGGACTTTACCTTTGCATAAATTTGATTCTATCATGATTTTTCCTTTTTGCGTTCAATCGAAGTTGGCGTTTACTCTTAGTTGTATGCCTATAATCCATGATCACAACACATTCACAACACTCAAACACAGTGAAGCCAGCGACAGAATTTGCTTCCAAATACACCTTGCTGACATTTTTCAACGATGAGAAGAGGATGAAAGTCTTTTTAATACAACCTTTTTTTACCATCTTTTTTTGGCACAAATGTGCTGAAATGCATCATTACAATAATGATTTCTTACAGGCCAGCTTCTGACCATGCGACACCTTTTTCGGACCGATAAATATAATATATCCAGAGCAAAAATATTACCGTGTTCGGCAAAACCGAGACTTGAGAAGCAGCCGACATGCCGTATTGCAGTGATTTGCAGGCTGTTTGATACGAAGAAAGGACAATAAACGGACGAAATATTTTTGCATTTTTTTTTTATTATGGGGACAAAACTAGACTATTGGCACCGCCATTTCTTTGTTTACAACGAATTATTACCCCTTTAATATTGAACATATTCATCTTATTGGTAGTTTCGTTTTGGTTTGTCACTAATACAGATGTTTGTTTTACTTTAATTTATCACATATATTTTATATAATATAACGTTTTCTCTGACTTTATTCTCGCACCTTCGGAACCAAAACAGAATTCGGACCATGATGGGAACCGAGTTGATTGTAGCCGGCTTGAATTTCACAGATCTTAGGGGCATGTAAGGAGTTCAAAGAAAAGTTTATTTTTCGGTTTTGATGGACAAAAATTTGAGAGAAAACAAAAATAAAAATTGCTATGTACTCAGAAAATATGTCTCTTTGGACGACGGCTGCCACTTTTCTAATTTTCATTTTCAAAATTTGATTTTTTTTTGGAAATTTTAGAAATCAGGCGAAAATTAAAAAAAACTTTCGTTAGCGTGAATTTGATTAATTGCATAGTTCTATTAAAACAAAAATTACTAAAATTAACCAAATGGTTTTCGTACAATTAGCTAATTAGTTTCAGCGCCATCTAACGGTTCAGAAACACACTAGACGGTCGACCGGATTCGCCTTAAGGTCTAAATTTTGCGTCCTTTACCGCACCTCCCCGCGACCACCAAACTCAGCAAAACACGGCACCCTTAACGGTTTAATAGTACGGGAGGTAGCGTGACATTTGAACAAGTCATTTGATACCGACTGAAAATGATAACAATGATAGTTTTCCCCTAATATTTAAGAACTCTAAACGTCAGCTGCTTCAGTAGCGGTGCAACTAGGAGTGACAGCATGTGAAAGTTGTAAAAAAAATTGGTTTTAGTGTATTGATACCGCACAAAAATTCATGAGATGGTTTTTCAGATCATCTTTAACTAAAAAATAATCGTCAGCTGTATTGAAGAGGGGGCATTATACGTCAGTCACGTATATTATATGAACCATGTAAATTTTTTTAAAGTATAAAGTCAGTTTATACCTTATGAAATTTATGCAGCTGGATTTTTATGCTTTTAATATAATAAATAAAATTGTCAGTCGTATTTTTAAGGGGGCTAAGAGCGTCAGTCAGCGTCAGAAATAATGCTGCGCGGTCAGTGCATCTGAGCGTTGCATAGTCACTTTGGCAAATGAACTGACGATCTTTATATCCACAAACATTCAGCTGACGGTGATTTTTATTTTTGTTAAACATAAAAATACACCATATTTTAATTTCAATCAATATTATACAGGCTCTCCCATTTAAAACTCCCCAGTCCAGATTTCTCCGAATTGATTATTGTGATTGAAAAATCCTCGAACAGGTCAATTTTATTTGCTAGGGGCACATCTCCTCAGTTTCCTTTCAAGTTTCAGCATTGCGCCCTCTTGGCGCGGGGGCTATCAGCCCCAAAATCTTAAATGGCACTATGGGTCGAGTGATACCTCATTTGAAAGGTATTGGAGGCCTCTTTACAACTAACAAATTACTTTTCAATATTTTGGAGTTTTGACCGTCAAAACGATAATTTTCTATTTTTAAGATAATCCATATGAATCCACACATGAATTTTTTTACTAATTAGGTTGTTGGTTTTGATTGCTCAATAACGCGAAGGACTTAGAACTGAATGTAGAGTATGCGACATGATTATTTTTCATTAAATTAATTAAATTAATTTAATAATTAATTAACGTAATAAATGTTGGGTATGACCACCAATCATTTCCATGTAAAAATACAGACAATTTTCAAAACTGTTCCTGAAATTACAATTTTTCAATAAGTCTAGTTTCAGCAATTACATGTTTGTCTTTGCGATTTATGTGGGACACAGTATGAAGATGTGGATTATCTTGAAAATAAAAAAATAACGTTTTTTGCCGTCAAAAATCCAAAGGATTGAAAAGTAATTTGTTGGTTGTAAAGAGGTCTCCAACTGACCCATAGTGCCATTTAAGATTTTGGGACTAACAGCCGTCGCCAAGAGGGCGCAATGCTGGAACTTGAGAAGAAACTGAGGACATGCGCCCCTGGTAAATAAAATCGACCTGTTCGAGGATTTTTCAATCACACTAATCAATTCGGAGAAATCTGGACTGGGGAGTTTTAAATTGATTGATTGAAATTAAAATATGGTGTATTTTTATGGTTAACAAAAATAAAAATCACCGTCAGCTGAATGTTTGTGGATATAAAGATTGTCAGTTCATTTGCCAAAGTGACTATGCAACGCTCAGATGCACTGACCGCGCTGCATTATTTCTGACGCTGACTGACGCTCTTAGCCCCCTTAAAAATACGACTGACAATTTTACTTATTATATTAAAAGCATAAAAATCCAGCTGCATAAATTTCATAAGGTATAAAATGACTTTATACTTTAAAAAAATTAACATTGTTCATATAATATACGTGACTGACGTATAATGCCCCCTCTTCAATACAGCTGACGATTATTTTTTAGTTAAAGATGATCTGAAAAACCATCTCATGAATTTTTGTGCGGTATCAATATACTAAAACCAAATTTTCTTTTTACAACTTTGACATACTGTAACTTCTAGGTGCGCCGCGGGTGCGGGGACTGACGCTCATTTTGATGATTATTGAACATTAAACAACTGCTAGAAATGAAAATCATTCGGTATAAAATTCCTAGAAAAAATGCTACGCTACCGCCCGTACTATAACTCTAATCTATTTATTTACCTACTACATTATTTACATACTTTGATTGTGACATCGCTACCTTTACTGTGTCTTAACACGGCGGAGGAACCTCTTAAACTAACGAAAAACCGAAAAAGTTGCATGGGCTGAATCAAGGAACTCCTCCCCAAGAACCTGAATTCTGACATGCAATGCCCACACTGTAAGAAGGTATTGCGACGAAGGTCGCCCCGGAAGCCGTATTGGGTGGGGATCAACTATACCTTCCCGAATGTTCGCAGCGGATGAGTTCATCATTCCGGCACGTTTTGCAGACCGAAAAGGTCTAGAACACTTCGAGGTGAATAAAAAGAGGGTGTTATTGTGAATAATCGGCCGCGCAAATCGTATCTAGTTCAAATCATTAATTTTAATTAATCAATAATAAAATTTAGTAATTGGGGTAGTGTACCTGTTTAAATCCACGAACCCACCCGGCTCAGGCAACGTTACAATATTTCAAACGGTGACAGAACTAGAGCTGCACAAGTTGAGAAGTTGTAAAGTTGTTTATGAAACCAGGTGCCAAATACACTCGTAGTAGATCCGTAAACGTGGCCTCACTAATCAGTCCCGATACGCGTATGGTGGCCAAGAAATATGTACACGGCAATTACTTCAGTTATTTAGGGTTGAAGTGCTCAGCTAAGTCGATTTATTGTACTTTAAATAAGACGCAGCTAGTCTATGTGCCCCATTTTAAGGAGTTGAGCATGTATTCCGAGCGGAAGGAGCAGGATACGAATATTGCTTATACCTATCGATGGAATGTTTTGTATCTCAGCTTTCTGGTACTAAGTTACCTTAGGAGGACATAGGGGAGAGAACATGGTTCTTTTTACCAGTTAGTTGAAGGTCTTTTTCCTTGTAAAATAGAGCTAACTGATTCCATGGAATCTCCATATTCTGCCGCTGATTATATGGAGATGTTCATTATTTACGGAGAATGTTTGCCGATCGCTTTCTTGATAAGAATCATCCGGATCACAAAGTGATACTAATGGACATGGCACGAACAATCGAAACAGGTCAAGTTTTACAAAAAAGAAGGGAAGTTGGTGGTGCTGACAGGACTGTACGTACTGCTGAAAACGAAGAGGCTATTTTAGATGTTTTTGAAGACGGTATCAGAAGTATCAGAGATTCTAGATCTTCTATCCATCGAGCACTAAAGACTGAACAAAAATCTCTCTTTCACTATACGCGTGTGCAGCATTTACCACCAGAAGATTACCCTTCTAGATGACAATTTTGTACCTGGCTTCTAAATCAAGAAGAAATGTATCCTAATTTTGTTTCTCGGATATTGTTTTCGGACGAATCGATTTTCGGAAGGCAAGGATGTTACAATGCTCATAATTGACACATCTAGGCGGAAGAAAATCCACACGCTCTTTTTGAAAGAGCATTCCAGGAACGATTTTCAATAACTTTGTGGGCAGGTCTATTAGGAAATCGTGTGGTATGTCATCGATTGATCGAGAAATTATCACCTAACTATAACCTTCTTCTTTAGGTAGGGCCTTTTGAATTTCCTGCCCGTTTAACTGGGCATATTTATACGAATTTCTTGAACACAGAATTTCCCGATTTGCTGGAAGACATGCCCCTTGTTTTTCGCATTAATGACTGGTTTCATCACGATGGCGCACCACCACACTTCAGAGAAGCTCGAGAAATTTTAAATCAACAATACCCTGACAGTTGGATACGACGCGGAGGTCCGAGACACTGGCCTGCGCGGTCCCCAGATTTAAATCCTCTGGATTTTTTTCTTTGGGGCCACGTAAAAAAATATTGTCTACAGACATCCCGTTGGGACACAGGGACAGCTCAGGGGCAAGGTTCAAGAAGCTCTTGCCACAATTACCCCTCAAATGATTACAAACTCTAAGTTGAACCTTGTGCGGCGAGTTCAGTTATGTTTAGAGATGAACGGTGGGCATTTTGAACACTTGCTCTGATTGCTTTATTGTCCCTTTTGTCAATATTCTTTTTCTGTTATGATTAGTTTGTATCTACATACCCTTTCCCTCTTGTTTTTGTAGTGGTAGATAAGTTCGTGTACGTTAAATAAAAACGGTTCTTTTCAGAACCGCCATTTATTGTTTTATTAAAAAAGATAACACTAAAAACAATGTGGATGATACAAACATACAAAGGCAAGGGTGGCATGGTCACATCTGCCTTAAACTACGTGTTGGCACTCGCGTCAATGTCAATCCGACAGTACGACAGCCTAGCAACATATTTATGTTATATCAACACTACTGGACCTCCCTTTCTGGGATTGGTGCAACAGCGCTGTTATGTAAGCCCAAAATTTGTTTTTGTTTGAATTTTTGGTATCCATATTGTCCTCGGCATTTGTCAGTTTCCTCTGGGGTGCGAGTTCTGGGACATCCTGTATATTTATAATTCTTCTGTACGTGTGTATGTCACTGTACTCCTCCTAAACGGTAGAACCGATTCACAATTGGACCTGGTAGGTGGCGCTAAAATCGGGTTCTGAGTTTTTTTTTTCTTAATTTTTCTTTAGGATTTGTCGCATATCAGAACATATAACCCTAACATGTCGGGTCCGCTAGTGTATTTATAATTAATACATAATATAAATGAGAAATTATAAGTATGAAATGAGGAAATCGGTAATTGAAATGAGGAAATCGTAACCTGACCGTTAGCCTGACGAGAGGGACCTCCAAAGGTTTACTCTAAACTCTGTACATATTTTGTAAATATAGTTTGTTTCTTCATTAAGAATTAGGAATTAACAATTAGGTATAAATCAAATTCGACAGATTTGAAAGGAAGAAGAATCAAAAGGGATTAGTAGGGATAATGTAATGTATTAAATAGACAAGAGAAAACGAGAACCATTAGGTAATGGAGAAAATCAAGAATAATAGTCTGGATGAATCAAAATTACCTTCGGCTTCTCGTTGGTCAATGGTCAACGGTCAAAGATTTCTGATTCACTATAAAAACCTATACCCACGTGAACAAAGTCCCGAGTATTTGCTAGTCTAAATTAATACAACTTTACTATGACTATACTGTTCCTGTTTCAGTATTTTCCATAACAATAATTTCTATGTAACATCCAGTTCATATTATACCCTCTTGTAAAACTTATTTAATTTAAAGCCGTTGTGATAACAGACACCTGTTGCACGGTGCTCGATTTTCATCCGAATTAAATATACCCACTATATTAGATAGAGTATACTATATAATTTAGTTTTAGTTGGTCAAATTGTTTTATAGCTTTTGTTTGTTTAAATGTTACAAATAATTTCACATTTTTAGGGCACGTGGAGAAAAATACATACTTGAGTTTCATTTAACATCATCTTGCGATATATTCTTAGCGTCCTCTTGATGAAAAGTCAAATTGCCATTATGTACAACCGGCTGCAATTCATTTGCTCTATGTTTGGTATTGGGGTGAGCAGTAGAATTCAATTACCACTTAGATTATCTGCTTATTGGCTTTTCAAATAACATCTTACCTAACAAATTGCAAATATGAAAATTTATTGAGTACCGTTTGAAATTTGTCATCACATTTAACACTAACTTAACAATCACGAATTTAAAGTTACTATACTTTATAAAGGTTAAAGATTTCACGTTGCATCAAATTCATACGTTTTGAATGTTACTCGATCGTTATAAAATATTTTATGACAAAACTTTGGGAACTAGCTATAGAATTCCATACTCCTACTGATATTGTTATTCAGTTTCCCAAATTTGAACAAAAATAGATACGATGAAATTATAAATTACTAAATCAAAATAGTATATTTTATTGTCACACGAGTTTGAAATATCCTTCGGCACGTGTTGTACACTATGCTTTTCCTTCGATCACCACTCAAAACAAGAAGAAAAAGTACATGTACCTACCTGAATTTTATTGTAATCATAACACACTCTAATATCTAAAAAATCACCTTTGTTACAATGTTAAAGTGTTCGGTACAATTCATTTTAAATCTTTTATTCTGGAAGTGAATCTGTAACCTTCGCAGCCAATCCCACAATATTCAACGGAACAGCTTCTCTGCTACGTTCGTAATTATACAATGACTAAAAAATTAAAATCAAGCTTCTTTCTTTTATATGTTTTGTTTTATTTTTTTTTATTTTTTATATTATTTATAATCAGAAACCTTTTGAAGCGGGGATATAACTATTAATATTATTTATCGTTTGACACGGTCAGAATTTTCAAATTTTCGCTTGTGTAAACACTCTCTGTCATGAAATAAGGAAAATTACATATAAACGTCAAACTATTTTTATGGATTTTAAGCAATTTCCAGGGTTGTGTCCAACGATAAAACGTTGTATTACACTCGTTCCTGTGTGGATTGATAATAAATAATAGTAGTTTATTATACGAGCACGAGTGAAACGAGTGCTTTTGTGAACCCCGAGTGGCATAAAGCGTTCAATATACACAGGAACGAGTGTAATACAACGTTTTATCGTTCGACACAACCCCGAAAAGCTTTTAAATTGCTTAAAATCCATAAAAGTAGTGTGACGTGTATCTGTCATTTTCATTATTTCATGACAGAGAGTGTTTACACAAGCGAAAACTACTATGTATGATAATATTTGTCTAAAAAATATTTTAACAAACTTCAAAAAAGGAGGAAGTTATCAATTCGGTTGTATGTTTTTTTTTAATGTTTGTTACCTCAGAACATTTATATACTTATATTTCATTTATGTTCACTGATTTCTTCGTCAATTGTGGACCGATTTACAAAATTCTTCTTTTATTTGAAAGGGTATACTCTTAAGGTGGTTCCATTATCAAAAAATCAGGATCTGACCAGGGAATCCCATGGAAATCGAGAAAAATACCCAAATTTTCGCTCCCTTTTATTAACCGACTTCATGTATGTTCACCAATTTCTTCGTCAATTGTGGACCTATGTACAAAATTCTTCCTTTATTTGAAAGAGTATACTCTTAAGGTGGTTCCATTGTCAAAAAGTCAAGATCTGATCAGGGAATCCCATGGAAATCGAGAAAAACCCTCAAATTTTCGCTCCCTTTTACTAACCGACTTCATGTATGTTCACCAATTTCTTCGTCAATTGTGGACCGATTTACAAAATTCTTCTTTTATTTAAAAGGGTATACTCTTGAGGTGGTTCCATTGTCAAAAAGTCAGGATATGATCAGGGAATCCCATGGAAATCGAGGGAAATTCTCAATTTTTTCCTTCCGACAAGTATTGATGAACAATTTTTAATTATTTTATTTATAAATGTCTAAAATAAATAATCCACAATTCATAATAATTTTATAATTTACTTTCGTATATTATTTGTAGAATAAGTATTGTATGAAAAATTGATTTTTTTATATAAATATCATAAAATAGTGTTTAAACAATATAAATAATTATTTACCCACTTCAAAAGGTTTCTGATTTTAAATAATATATAAAAACAAACATTCAACAAAAAAATCATTAAAATCGGAGCTGTTCTTGAGGACTTCCGAAGATTGCCTGTTTTATGTATTTTCTGACGCGACTATAGTCTTTCACTGACTGATGTCTGCAGGCTCTTCTAAATTAAATCTTCGTTATTCGCAAAATCGTTGAAACTGCAACCAAACTGAGTTTTCTGCAATGGTTTTGACGCCAAATGTATTTTTACCGGTCATGCTCTTCTTTTTAACTGTTTTTAGCACTAAATTCGACGAACTGTTTTCGATTTTTTTTTTGACGTGAAAACGTCTATTCTTGCGTTCCAAATACCGTCAGATTTGAATCGCTAATAATTACGAGACTAATAATCCGTTATAACAACGGTTGCGCCCACAACGGGTAGAGGTACGAGTTCGTCGTGCCGCATTTGTTTTGCCTGTGACGTCATCGGACTAGAGTAAGTGCATATTTCCGATTGTTTCGAATTAGCGTTGTTCGAAGTTATAAATTAGTATTGCGTGAAGACGCGTTCAGCCAGCCAGTACCATTCTAAAGAGCAAGCGACCCACTATGAGGAGCCAAAGTGTGAAATAATAAAAATATTCGTCGGTAAAGTAAAGCTCGATATTAAATTGACAATTCAAAAAAGGTGTCTCATATAGGAAATCCAAGAAAAAAGAAAGGAATCCAAGAAACCAAAAAAGTCCAGGGCCGAACAAATGCGTCGACCCGAACTGCAACTTTCTTAATTAATAATTTTTTATTACATATTTTTCTGTCGGTTTTCTTTATCTTTTATTTGACTTTCTGTTCGAAGTGTATGTGTATGAACATGTTTTTCGTTTGTTTTTTTCATTCTTGTTTATTGACGAACACTTCACGTTGTTACTCAGTTGTTACACAAAATGATCATTATTCACTCTTCACTATTCAAAACGAATTAAATAGAATTTCTTTGAATTGTCTTACCAAATAAAACTCGTAGTTTGTAGACAATCGCCATTCGTGCTTCGCACTCATGACGATTGTCGTTGCGACAGCTACTCGTAATACGACTGACAAGAATTGCCAGCAGGATTCAAACCACTTGTTGCATTGTGACTTTTAAAAAAAAACGGCAACAGAATGGTGAATGGAGTTAACAGCTGAATTGAAGCTGCGGGAGAACACTTTGAACATTTGCTGTAATTCTCAATTATTCTTCATTATTTGTTAGTCTTTTATTTTCTTTAAATTAAATCAATTTAACATGAGAAACATAAACGTCACAATATTTACGATAACCTCAAATTTTACTGTCAGTCTAAGTTGTCAGTCAATTTTCAGGCTGGGCTATTGCATAATTGAAAAGCCGCCTACTCTAATTTATAATTTAAATGATCGCACGGTATTATTTGATGCATCGTTTCTTTAAAACTGGTAAAAATACGCAAGCGTCAAAGGTGTCTTTTAGTCAAAGTTAAAAACAACTAATAGTAGTAGTATGTGTATTTATTACCTTTACGGGTTTATAAATTATCCAATTTGTAATACATTTCCTATCATTCAAAATAAAATATAATAAAAATAATATAAAAACAACTAATAAAGTTTGAATAAAAATATTTAATGAGGAATTATCGTCAAGCATAATGGAATCAACGGGGAGATAAGAAAAAAAGAATAAGATAAATATTTCAAACAATTGATCAAAGAGAAAATTTATAAAATGAAAAAAAAATCGTTAACAAATTAAGATTGGTAGAAATAAAAAGGAAACAAAGGAAGATGAATGATGAAAAGGAAGATTAAGGTCGAAACTAAGAAAATGAAATAAACAGCCAAAAAATGTGTTAAAAAGAATCAAAATCATTACAAGAATATAGAATGGAATAATAGAGACCAATAAAAATGGAGGGATGGCCACATGAGAGGCAGGAAGGGAGGAAATAATTATTAAGGTAGTAAAAAAATACCGAAAAGAAGACTAAGTTTGAAAAGTTATAACGTTAAACAAAAGCAATGGATAGAGACAAAATAATTAGAAAATCAGAGGTAAATCAAATGAAATAAATTTGTGACTGTAGTGGAGTAACACTTTATTTAACGTAGTAAATTATGTACACAACCATATATGAATAACTACTATAGACGGGGTGGGCCAAGGTGAACCGTTTTCAGTGCCGTTCAGTGCTATTTCACGTTCTGTTTGTCTTCCGTTGAGGCAGCAAGCCATTATATAGAGCTGCTGGACCAATGGGGTTGGTGTCCAATGGTAAGCGAGTGAGTGGACACGGTGTAGTTGATATCGCCTGATTTTCACTGGCGATGGCAACTCTCGCAAAGGGCTACTGCAGAGAGTATTGCTACTACTTCGAATGCATTTTGACATGACTGAATCTCAGATCAAAACAAAAACATTTTTCGGAATAGTCAAAAGACTAAAAAGAAAACAGAACACAATCCGATGCAAATTAAAAGCAGAGAACATATCGAAACAGAGAATGTAAAACTAAAACAACAAATACCAGGAGAACTAAATGGAAACAGGAAGAAACAACATAACAACAACATAACATGAAAGAAGAAAGTTTTTAAAACAATTAATAAAATCAATGAACGAACTAGGTACAGTGAAAGATAAATACTTGCTTGAGGTTTGGACTGTTCAGATTTGAATTGTGATTCGATTTTATAAGTGGCGTATTCAGAAGAGAGATGAATACAGTAACTCAGTATAAATAAACCATATAGTAAGAGGTGAAACTCATCTCATTATTTTGTCTACTTGTTTTAAATTAATTGTTTTTATTAGTCTTGATTTCTTTAAAGTGATTAATATTCTTCTCTTCGTTTTTCATACTGTTTTTTCTCCTCTCAGTTCTTCTTTTAGTTTCTCTGTACATCTTTCTTTATTTTAGAGTTTTTCTAGGTTATCTTTTAATTATCATTATAATATGGCATTGTTAGGTAATTCTGTGATTGCATGTTTTTAATAAACTGCAATTTCCTAGTTGTAAGATAATAAAATTATTCTTAAAAAAACCAATAAAGTTGATTTGTTTTTTCCACAATTTACATAGTGTTTTAGATAACATCTTAATTATTTATATATTACGACGACATTGCTGTTTAAACATATATATGCGGCTTATCACGAAAACCGATCTACAACATTTACCTTAGAAAGTTCACTATTGATTTTCTGTTGCAGTAAAAATGTCAATTACCGATGCTGACATAAAAATTCTACAACGTATTACTGGCCACAGAAGTGACGTAACAACATGTGATTTTACGTCTGACTACACCCTAGTCACTGGATCCAGGTAAAGCTATAAAACCACCACTAAAAGTAATAATAGTGATCAAATTTAGTGACAAAAGCATTAGGATATGGGAATGGGTTCCCGGCTCCGGGTACATTCAAAGGTCAAACTCTCCTCTCACAGGCCACAAATACCAAGTGACCTGCGTGAGGATTTCACCCCAAGGTTCCATGTTAGCTAGTGCGTCGGTGGATGGTACCGCGATTTTATGGAACCTTCATTCTGGCATTAAGTTATATACCATGGTTCAAGTAAATGGGGATGCTATCAGAGTGTGCAGGTGTAGACGACGGTTTAGAATAGTGACTTTTTTAATAAATATTTCATATATAGGTTTGCACCTGACAGTTCTATTCTGGTCACAGCCGGGGATAATGGAGCTGTGTGCATCTGGGATTTGGTTCACAGAAGCTTGATCAGGTAATTGTAAATTTATATGCGTCAATTGTCTGTGAAATAGCGTTCTAAAAGGTAGAAAAGCTCAAACCCGGCGCATCCGCCAATTTTATTTATTTCAACATGAAATAAAAATAAGTAAATTTAAAAATTCATCCGTTAATATTTAAATGTTGAGTGTTCTTTTATTTGTAATCAAAACATTTGATGTGGAAAACAAGTAAATTTGTCCCAGATAATTTCATCGGAATTTAAGTTCAGCACAAATTTTATTTTGAATTTAGATCATCTTTAAACAGACGGCGATTAATGAAGTCATAATTAATTTAATTTTAATTGTTTCTTTTCTTACTTTGGAAATTTGACTTTGTTGTTTGCGTACAACTACTCTTGATTTAGTCAGGAAAAAAGCGCAAACAATATGACCTTGCTCCTGGCTCTTATATTAAATGTATTAATCGATATGGTTTCCTCCCTTACATTAATAATTCATTTCTGGTAAACACCTCCGGGACACGTGGATACAATTATTAAACACGTCAAATGATATGTTTGCAATAAATTTTATATTCATCATCTCAGAAAATTATTTATTATTATTTATAAATTTCTTATTTATTATTATTTAATAAACAACGACGGCTTTCACGTCCAGAATTAGTTCGTCTCAATTTGATGAGTTTCACCTATGGTATGGTTGACAAAAACAGTTTTCTCTTGTAAAAAGACTTGATCTAAATACCTGGTCAGTTATTTAGTATTATAATTTTTCTATTAATTTTATACAATAAAAGTCATGAACTAAGATTATTTCAGGACAATTTTCGAGCATGAGGGTACCACTCAATCTCTCGCGTTCACTCCAGACTCGCAGTACCTTATTAGTGCGTGCTCCTTAGAAGTCCTTCGGGTCTGGTACGTACAAGACCTTGTAGACACCATCGCGGACACATCGTGTAGTCCTGTCGCAAAGTGCGAAAATGCCCACGACCTGGGCATATCTTGTGTCGACATAAGCAAGGAAATTACTGTTGACGGTGAGTTTTAATTTTGTGTTTTTGAATTATTCACATATCGTTCTCTTCTTTACATTTTCTTGCAATTTTTCTCTCATTTTTAGTTAAGTATACACCTTCTTCCTCCCTCTTCCAACCAATATCTATTCTCTCTCTCTTTCTTCATTTCCGCACCTAAACCTCGCCATCATGTTTCTTTCTTTCCTGCTCTTCCTCTCCAAAAACGTCGGTATTTCCTCAATCATACATATCTTCTATTTCCTGTTGCCTCTGGTACCTGGACTCTCTGTGATTTTTCTCTTCGTTCTTGTCTTGTCCCTTTCGTTCAGTTCTACATTCATCCACGTGCCTCTATTTCTCATTCTCTCTATTTCTTTGCTTGCTTACCCATTCCTTTGGTAATAATACTCCCTCTCGTTCTCTCCTGCGTTCTTCTTCTTTTTTCTTCAGCGCTCATTTAGTATCCTGCAGTCTCCCTCCCCTGCTTTCCGCCCTGTCTTCGAACTTGGTCGCTCTTTTCCCCGCGTTCACTCTCAACCTATTTCTTTTGCATTCTTCTCTCACTATGTACCCTGGCGCTTCTCTACCCAACCCTCGCACCCACCTGAGATACTTCTCTTGCACCCTCTCTATCTCCTCTTGTTCTTTCCATCCCCAAACCTCTGTACAACAACATGCTCTCAATAAGACCTTCAAACATCATCATTCTCCTCTTGAAATCGCCTCCTCACTCTCTCTCTCTCTCTCTCCTATTCCCCATACACACTCCATCGCCTTTCTTTCTTTGCTTTTTTTGTTAACTCTCTGATATGTGCCTTATGCGTGGCTCTTCCATTAAACCTATAGCCTAAGTACTTACATTCTGTAAGTTGCTCTATTTTCTCTCCTTCCTCTTTCTCCAACATTGTTGTTTTTTCGACATTCATTTCTCTCATCTCCCTTTTACTCTTTGCCACCACTACCACATCATCCGCAAACGCTAGACTCTACATATTCTATCCATATATACCACATACATCGTGAACAACACGGGGCTGAGCGGGCAATCTTGCCTCACTCCTTTTGTTGTTACAAACCATTCATGTTTTCTTCCTTAGTTCCTTTCCTTTCCCTTTTCTTCCTTAGTTCGCTGTTTGTCAAGTGGTCCATGGTGTATACATTCTCAATACTTACCCTCCCCTCTCTAAATCCTGCTTATTGGCTCTCTGGTATTGCTCCCTTTTCCTATATCTCTCTCCTGATCCTTTCATTCACATTTGACGTATACGACTTATACCCTACCCTGTGTTTAGCAGAGTTATTCTCCTGTGGTTTTCCACCTTACTTTTCTCCCCCTTTTTATAAATAGGGCATTTTACCCTCTCTCTCCACCATACTGGGAATCCCTCTCCTCTCCAAACCCCATTGATTACCTCAACCAGTCTCCAGCGCTCTTCTCTTCCCATACATCCACGATTCGTTCTGTACTCATCCCTCCCCGGCGCTTTCCCCTTCCTCAGTTTCTTCACTTGCCTCTCCACTTCTTCCAGCGTGATTTATTCTCTTTCTGGTGCAGTTTGGTTCTTCATCTCTATGTTTGTTTTCCCTTTTACTTTTTCCCCCTCCAGCAGCCTCATGAAGTATTCCTCCCACTCGTTTATCGTTATCTCCTCACTCACAGTTTCTTTGTTTTTTCTCTCTCTATTGATATAGTGCCACACCTATTTCTCTGTTATTACAGCTTTTATCTCTCCCTCTTATCTCCCTTCTCTCTACATGTCTTCTTTTCGCTTTTAGAAAGCTGCTTATGTTTGCTTTTCTCTTTTTCCATTCTCTTACCTCCTTTACTGTCTCCCTTTTCCGTTGTTCACATTCTTTGTCCCACCATTCATTTTTCTTTCTTGCTCCTTGCCACTACCCGAAGGTTAGCAAATCGAATTTGGAGAATTTGGAGAAATTCCAATTTTTACACCCTGAGGATTTAATAATTTAATAATAATCATCAGAGAAGGTATTTTCAACTTGAATAATACGCACTATGGGCAGACGAAAATTAGCATGCTATTTATTAAGCAGGACGCCCACTGAATCCGCTCCGTCCGGTCCGATCGGTAGGCTACGATCCGTTCGGTCGGGTACGGCAAGATCAGCCGCCCATTGCATCCGTCAGTTCCGTGGTATCGTATCGGCGAGAGACGACTTCAAGATTGTTTAAATTATAAACGCCAAAGAAAATGGGTTCTTCGTCAGGGTCTGATTCTGATGAAGATGTTATGGTAGCCCTAACTTGAATGGAGATGGAGAAACGTAGATTTTGAGTGCATCACTCACCCTCAAAAGAGAATTTTATCATTTATTTCTCGATTTACTTGGTGATGATGAAAATTTTTTAAAATATTTTCGAATGTCCAGTGTAAAATTTTATGAACTTGTCAAACTACTAGATTTAAAAAAAAAACGTGATGAAAACGTGGTAAAAACCCAAAACCTAACTGTGAACTGCATCTGGCCACATATGGCTGTATCCGTAGGATCGGCAATTTTTGCCTCTTGGAGAATTCACGTCCGCAGTCGGGCCGAGCGGACCGAACGGAACGGACGGACCGGATGCAGTGGGCGCGATTCCATAAGGTTACGTGTGTATCAAAATTTGACGACCGAGCGGACCGGACGGAGCGGATTCAGTGGGCGTCCTGCTTTAGGCCTCACAATTTTCAATAGCATTGGATGTCGAAGTAAAGACGTTTAGTAGGTCAGTTTTCAGTTTTTTTATTTATTTACGTCGGGCGGTTCAGATTAATCCCGAGTGTTTTTAGATTTTTTTTGTCGTTTGTTATAATCATAGTTCAGGGGTTCAGTGGCGAGTACCGAAATTAACGTCAAAACTTCCACTAATTTTAAATCGATAACTACGGGGTTTAGTTAAAAATTTTATTAAGAAAAATTGTTGACACTGATGAGTTCTACTTATGGTAAAATTATTTGTGGGACACCCGGTATAATATCAATCATTGTAAAATATGGAATATAATTCATAAAATATGAGGAAATGCAAAATGAAATATGAGGAAGTATGTAAGGATGGGACGTAAAATATAAATTATTGAATCATTGAATTCTTATGAATTAATCGTTGCTACGACCTTTTGGGATTTTATGTCTGGAACTGCCACTTCTCAAAACTAAAACTGTCACTTTCTAAAAAACTATTTTTTTTAATCCGATCGCTACCAAACTTCACCGGATCACCCGCTGGGCTAATCTGAAGATTTCCTGAACATTTCATCAAAATCGGCCCATCCGTTTTAGAGTCCAGACGGACATAACGTGCGATTCGTTAAATTTCCATTCTGAGTAGGGGGTGGAAAAAAAAAAGTCATGTCTTTGATTATAAACTCAACCGCAAAATTAACCGGACACGAGGTTTTTCAGAAAAATATCGATAACAAAAATCTAAATCAAAATAATTTCATTTTATAATCTTTAATTATGAGCATTTTTTATAAAATAAACTAAAATTTGATTTCATACTGTCAAAAATCATCTTTGTTTAAAAAGTTAAAAAAAAAACGAAAAAGAATATTGAGAAAACTGCGAAAGAAAAAGCCTCAATATCGAGTATTTCCTCCTCGAGCTTGAATGGCAGCTCTTCCTCGTCGTGGCATATTTGTTATCAAAGCAGCAATCTCATCCTGGGGCATCATCTTGACCATTTATTCGGTAGCGCCTGTTCCAGCTAAACTACTGTATTGAACTCGCCATAGCTCTGTCTAATGCTCCTACCTGGATTGTCCCATAGATGCTCTATGGGGTTTAAGTCAGAGTTCCTGGGTGGCCACCTTAGCACCTGAATACCAACATCATGAAGCTACTGATGCGTGATCTGGGCTGTGTGCGGTCGCGCATTGTTATGCATTAGGAGAAAATCTAATCCTACAAATGGCGCAAGAGATGTTCTTCTAAACAGTCCTTGATGTACCTGTCAGCGTTGATCCTACCTCTCTGCAACGTTACAAGAGCCGTACGAGCTTCCAAAAAATGCCCGCCCATATCATCACACTTCCACCACCAAAGGGTACTCTAGACAAAAAGCAACACTGAGCATATCGTTCTCCCTGTCGTCTAAACACTCTTTGACGACGATCGGGTGAATACTGGGTGAAACGCGACTCATCCGTAAAGAGAATTCGGCGCCATTCGGGCATACCCCAGTCGGCATAAATTCGCGCAAATTCCATCCGCTGCCTGCGATGCCCTGCGTTCAACTTAGGGCCAGTAGCAGGTTGATGAGATGTTAAATTGTGTTCCTTCAACCTTCTTAATACAGTATCGGATGAAATCACGGTACCATGAACATATGCCAGTCTCCTAGTCAAAGCTGTTGCAGGAAGTGTCCGTTCTCACAGAATTTGTAGTCGAAGAAATCGGACTTCCACTTCAATTGTTACTCGTTGTCTGCTTTGTCCTGGTCTTCTTGACTAAAAGCCAGTTTTCCTGAATCTTTGTATCGCATCAGATACTGTGCTTCTAGGGATACCAAGCAAGTTAGCGATATATCGGATGCTGCGTCCATCATTCTGTAGAGCAACAGTTTGAGCGGCTTCTTTGGACTCATTACACAATAAAACGCCTTCACAACAATTCTTTCTTTCGAACAACCAAAGAACCACACCAGAAACAGCGGTCAAAACAAATTTGAGTTTTTTTTTTTTAAACAAATAAAACCTTGCCGATTGAAAGCCACCTAAAACATTGATACAAAATCTAATCTTCGTGATAAGGGAAAATCCCAAAAAAATTTAACATTTCTTTCTTTCAATTGTTTACGTATGTGTATCTATATGAAATCAATATACAGACCGTTTTCACAAATTCGCGGGACAAAAATCAAATGTCCGGTTAATTTTGCGGTTGAGTGTAGTTCATTTTTTAAATGTCATGTTATGGTTATGGTTAGGTTTTGTGGTTGACGTTTTAAACTGACAGCTATAAGCAGACGAAACAATTCGCCGGGGACCTACGTTCAAATCCCAAGGCTTACCTAGAATGAAAATTGAAAGAATCGCACGAAATATGAAATATGAATCATGGAACGTAAATAATGAAAAAATACATGAAATATGAAACTTGGAATGAGAATTATTAAATGTACTTATGAAGTATGTCCTAGCTGTGCTCGCGACTTTGCGCACTAAAGTATTGACAAGGATCTTTTTTAAAATGCATGCTTAATTTTAATCAAAGAAAGTTATGCGATCAATGTAGAATGAAAATGGTTCGACCAAATCTGCATTCACAATACAATAATCAATACATGGCGATTCGCGATCTCACAAAAGACAGACAACAACAACTGTCAACGCGACTCATTAACGTGATTCTGCGTTTCCGCATGTGGCGTCTAATACAACAAAACTCGAATTATTTATATTGTTATTTTATACCGGGTGTTATGGAAATGGATACAAATATTTTGGGGGTGGTAGAGCTCGTCAACTTGAGTGACTTTTCTTGACAACAATTTTGTGAAAAATCCTTAATTCGGGAAATAAAATTCAACTCAAACGCGTACCTGCTGCTGATTTATCAAACATTTTCGCTTCGAAAAACTATCGCCCGGAAAAACGCTTCGTAAAAAAACCTTAACCGGTGTGAAAGGTTGGTTAAAACTGGATTCAAAACATTTTAGAATTCGCACTTGATGCATACTATATCGTCAATATTATAAGATAGTACGGCGGCCGGTGGGTCAAATTCGTTCAACCACCCACTACTTTGGTATAACTACTTTGGTATAAATGAGACATATATAGATTTGTTCGTTAAGAAATTCTGCATTTAGAAAGGAAATTGACGACAGTGTGGGTTAGTCACGAGAAAAGTTATTCCAAGAAAACCGTGACAATTTTGAAAAATTATTCCATTAAAATAAATGCTCATATCTTTGGCTGAATAAAAGGTAAAAATATGCGGTTTGTTTCATTATGAAGCCCAGAATATTTACTTTAAAATGGCTAATTGGAAAATTGCGCGAACTTATGCTTTTCGACAAAATTCTATTATTTATTGCGACGGCGCATGATTTATTCATAAATTTTCTATATTCAAGTTGCTATAACTCGTATAATGTAGTCTTTGTAGTAAAAATTTTCACGTCAAAAACTGCAGAATTTTGTTGTATCTATCTACAATAACAAATTCGCTACAATCGTGTTTCTGGGAAAATGTAACTTGCTCAGGCTACACTCTCGATCACCCGCCCGCACCTCTCTCCCGCCGCATACGCCTATATGCTGTACGCTATACTACTACCGAGCGCAATGAATTAAACTAAAATTAATTTTTATTTTTAACCAAATACATAAAGTTTTTAAAATTAACAATAATTCTTCTTAGTCCCTTAGTGCATGCAATTGAAATGCATCTTCGGTTGGAGGAATTTCTTTTGCAGACTTTTTAGTGTTTAGTGTTAACTCTAACCTAGCCTCATTCAGATTCTTTGATTTTTCTTGTTTATATAAAAGCAAAATATGCTTACGTGCCTCTGCTGTTCAAAATAGAGGTTGCTGCAAAATTAGTCAATTGGATGTCATCACCCTTTTTCAACAAAGTGCTTAGTGCAGATTTTTTACCAATTTTGAAACTGTTAAAATATGAAACGCTGGTAAGCTTCTGCAGAAATCCCCAACTACAACAACAACAAAGTCTTCTTTTATTTGTGGAAACTGAATCATGGCTTTTTTAACCGACTTCAAAAAAGGAGGAGGTTATCAATTCGGTTGTATTTGTTTGTTTTTTTTTTGTGTTTGTTACCTCAGAACTCCGTCATTTATAAACCGATTTGTAAAATTCTTCTTTTATTTGAAAGAGTATACTTACAGATTGTCACCATTGTGACCATTTCAGGATATGATGAGGCATCTCATGGAAATCGAGAAAAATCGATCGAGAGTGTAGCCTGAGCAAGTTACATTTTTCCAGAAACACGATTGTAGCGAATTTATTATTGTAGATAGATACATTATTAGTTGAGGTGAATTACAGACAACAAAATTCTGCAGTTTTTGATGTGAAAATTTTTACTACAAAGACTACACTATACGAGTTATAGCAACTTGAATATAAAAAATTTATGAATAAATCATGCGCCGTCGCATTAAATAATACAATTTGGTCGAAGAGCATAAGCCATTTTCCAATTATCCATTTTAAAGTAAATATTCTGGGCTTCATAATGAAACAAACCGCATATTTTTACCTTTTATTGAGCCAAATATATGAGCATTTATTTTATTGGAATAATTTTTGCCAATTTTCACGGTTTTCTTGGAATAACTTCTCTCGTGACTAACCCACACTGTCGTCAATTTCCCTTCTAAATGCAGAATTTTTTAACAAACAAATCTATATATGTCTTATTGAGTTATACCAAAGTAGTGGGTTACACTTTAATATGAACGATTTAGCTCTCTCCGCCGCCGTACTAAGAGGGTAAGATAGAGAAAAAAAGGGTCCGATCCCCTAAAATATTTTGTATTCATCAACCACGCCAAATTTCATAAAAATCCGTTCAGACTTACAGACATAATTTTTTTGCATATCATTTTCACCATGTTTACTCCTCAGCAAACGATCCCCTGGTTAAGTACTACACCATGGCCACCTGCGGCAACAGCAACGAAATCAAAATCTGGACAATAATATCAAAATCGACCCCAAAACACAAGAACAGCGTTAACGAAGTGACAGTTGAATTCTGTGATATTTACGATGGCCATACTTCTTCAGTGACCTGCATTCGATACAGTAGTAATGGAATGTACTTAGTTTCTAGTAGTATGGATAAACTCGTAAAAATTTGGGATAAAGAAGGAAACTGTGTAGCAACTCTTAAAGGACACTGCAGATACGTCAACTGCGTGGCCTTATCCAAAGACACTCTTTTAGTCGCTTCAGGTAAGTGTAAATCTTTGGTGTCAGTAGAGTAGGCAGGACAGTGGTCGGATTTTTATTTAAAGGCTCCACAGGTTCCAACGATAAACAAATTTTGGTTTGGGATTTGAGCGGTAATTTGACCAAGGATTCGAAATTGGTTAAACCGTTGCGTTTATCACAGAATTATTCTGGGGGCATTCCGGAACTACAACTGATGCAGAGCGCTGAAACCAACGATAACGACATTAAGTTATTGGAGAAAATTGATGATGTTTCAGAAGGCGCCATAAACTGTTGCTCATTTAATAATAACGGAGTACTCGCAACGGGCTCAGGGTTAATAATTTGGTACCTTCTAACGAACAGTAAATAAATCAGTATTTTAGGGACAAATTGGTGAGACTGTTTAAGTTAGTTGAAGAAAATAACAATGTAGAAGAGATTTCTTGGTCGCCTTTAGAAGGCCATACATATCCAGTAAATTATGTAGAATTTTCTAGAGATGGGAGTAAGCTAGCGACGTGTTCTTTAGATGGCTGCACTAATATCTGGAATGCTGAAGTGAATTTTAATTCTAGCTATAAACAATAATAATGATAAAATTTTAGACAGGGGAGAAGATTGCGGCACTACCAGAAAATAGCTTAGGAATCAAAGTGTGCCGCTTTTCTCCCAATGGGGAGCGTTTAATTACTGCAGGTGATGATGAAAAGGCCACTGTATGGGACTCTAGCAACTTTGAGGAAATAATGTAAGTCGCGATAACCACCTCTCCAAATAAATTGCACCTGAGTATCACTAGGACACTCGAAGGCCACTTGGATGCCGTAACCTCGAGCAGTTTCACCCCGGATGGTCTGGTCATCGCCACCACATCGACTAATGCAGATTTTAGACTGTGGAAAGGAGACACTTACGAAACCATTTCAGTTAAAGAAGACGCTCACGACTATGGTATCCAGAGCTGCGATTTTTCTCAAAATTTAGATCCCATTCCGAATAATATCGTTGACGTGCAGTCTTATCTTCTTGGAACTTGCGGGAACGATAGTCTTGTGAAACTGTGGAGAATATCAGTGCCTAAAGTAAGATTGCACCTAGTCAACTGTTGTCAAAATTATCTTTTTCTTTAGAAGAATGATTCATTGGAGTTTGATAATGTGGAGGTAAAAGTCTGGCGCTCTTTCCAAGGACACGGGGGCAATGTTATTTGTGTGCGATTTTCCCCAAATGTGAGCGAAATTATATGTTCAACTGCTACAGATCGACAAGCAAGAATATGGTCAGTTTATAGCGCAGAATGTCTTTATGTGCTCGACCACGATTCTATCGTCACGGCTTGTGCGTTCAGCTCTGACTGTTCTTTATTAGCTACAGGCTGCATTGATAAAACTTTATGGTTGTGGAAGTTGCCACAGCAATTGGTTTGTTTAATTTTTATTTGAGACAACAACATAATAAATAACCCTGCCCTACAGGTGTTCAGGACTATTGTAGCGAATAAAATTAAATGCCGTACTAAAGCTCTGATTGACTGGACAACGAGTGATATAGTTAAATGGCTTAAAGACATGGATCTAGAAGATGTGGTACAGAATGCCCAAAATACCTCTTTAGATGGACAAAAGATACTAACTCTAAGTGAAGAGCAAATATGTTCGGGACTAGACATAAGTAAGTACCTGTTCACTTAAATGTTTCCTAACTTTATGGGCTGTGGGCGTTTTTAAAAAAGTAACAGATATTAGTTAGACTAAATTGCATCATATTTGGAAAATTTATTATAATAATGATCAATATACAGGATGTGTGTCCGAGGCCTTTACTGTCTATTACAGCAGGCTGTTTGTTCAGTGCTTTTCCTATTCTTTTGCTTGGACTAGCAAATTAGACTTTTTAGAAGAAATAGTTAATAAAGCTTTGAAATTTTGGTTATGAACTCCCAGCAGGGACCCGAATAAAAATCCGAAGACTTTGGAAAATGAATACCTCCGTTTTTTGCGGTGATTATTTCGAAAACTATTAGTGGGAGCAAGAAATGTATAGAAACGAAATTGTTGAAGAGTTTTTTTTTCTGTAGAAAGTCGATATTGAATAAAACATTTCCAATAAATTGTTATTGGTTTAAAAAATGTTTATACCTGTGCGTTTTCTTTTTTTAGTCTCAATTAATTAAACTTAACAAACATACATTATTTATTTATTATTATTATCATATTATTGCAGAGGTTGTCTGCGAATATTTAATTAGTAGAACTCGTCCCTATTGGTCAAACATCGGTAAAGGCGAGAGGGGAGGGGTGTAAGAGAGGTAAGGCCCATCTGGCCCCAAATTAGACTTTTTAGAAGAAATAATTGATGAAGTTTTGAAATTTTGATTATGAACTCCCAGCAGGAACCCAAACAAAAATCCGAAAAGTTCCCTCCGCCCGGGGGGAGCTTCATCCCCTCTTCCCCAAAAAACCGCCCTCGAACTTCATCAAGCTTTTCTGCATTTTTCTCGTAAACGGTAGCTCCGACGAGAAAATGTTATCTTATCTTATCTTATCATGCTCATAAATGCTCATAAATGACGTTTTTATACATTTTTTACTCCCACTAATGATTTTCTAGAGAATCAAGTTGCTTGTAACTTTTTGAGTGACGAAGACGAATTGAAAAACGCATGTGATCTACTGCTTCATGTACAAGTTGAACGTCTGCAACCAGCACTACATACTACATTGGCAACCGACGTACGTTAAAATGTTATGTCAAATTCAATTTTAAATGAACACATGTTATAACATAATAGATAACTAAGTTTTGAGTTCACTTTTCATTTCGTTCTTAGGTTTTTTGTTTGAAAAAGAGTGTTTTGTCTTCAATCAAGCGACGACCTCAGTTCAAATTTTAGTCGTAATGACGTTTACAAAAAGTGGAAAACGAACTAACGACGTTTGAAGTTATATAACTTTATCAACACATTACGCAAAACCCAGCAAATCCTGTAAAAAAAAAGACTGTGCATGGTGTGAAAGTGAAACTTCTTCAAATTGATTTTTTTGATGTTTAATTTGACACAATAACTATACGCGGTGTCTCTATAAAATACACCCCTAGAAACAAAACTTTTGAGAACTTCTGTTTAATAATACATTTTGTGTTTTTGACTATATCGAAAATTGACATTTTCGAGTTGCTATAGTGAACGTGGCCAGTTAATTATTGTAGTTATTATATCAAAGGTTCCAAAATTTCATTTTACAAAAGTGCTCAGGACTTTCTGTACGTGAACGGCATACAATTGTTGCTCTTTCAAAATTCTCCAAATTCGATTTGGTAACCTTCAATATTATTTATTTCAACATAAATAATACGCACGTATGGACAGACGAAAATCCGCATGCTTGCTATAAGGTACAATTTTCATTTTTCATTGCATTGGATATTGAAGTAAAGACGTTTAGTAGGACAGTTTTCGTTTTTTTAGTTTATTTACATCGGGCGGTTTAGATTAAATCCGATTGTTTTTAGAAGTTTTTTGTCGTGTGTTGTTATCATCGTTCAGGGGTTCATTGGCGTGTGGTGAAATTAACGTCAAAACTTCCACTAATTTTAACTCGATAGCTCCCAGGTTTGGGGCAAAAATTTATTAAGAAAAATTGTTGACACCGATGGGTTCTATTACTGATTAAATTTATTGCACTTATTTCTGAAACAGCCTGTATATCTAGTGGGTGTTTTGTGAAATATATTTTCAGTCAAACACACGTTAGTATTAGCGGTTTGTTGTAGTTTTTGTACATTGGAGTCTTTAAATATTATACTTAGTTGTAATCTATCTAATATACAGAGTGAACATAAAGTTCCGAACAAAATTCATAATTTAGTTATGTAATGTTATTGCGAAAAGCGCTCGAACATAAAGTTCCGCACAAAATTCATAATTTAGTTATGTAATGTTCTTGCGAAAAGCGCTCGAACAGGTCGATTTTTATTTTTAAATTGCCATCTTTTGACATAAAATTTTTGTTGATGACGTCATCTGTTTTTGAACTAGGACACCGTCATCAATTTTTTTAAATGGCAACCCCCAAATATTTTTTTTGTTTTAAATACACTTTTCAATTCTCTATTCAACAAGCGTCAAAAATGGACACAGCATAACTTTTTTTTGAAAAAAAAAAAATTACAAATTTTACTTCAAAAAATTAAATTTTTATTCCTTGAAAAAGTACTACATATTTCACTACGAATTCGTGGTGAAATGGCGCAGATTAATCCCGAAGTGATTGAACGTTCAAAGCGTTAAAACACGTCTGGGCAAATAGTTGGCGGGTGGTAATTTGAGCACTTTCGTTAAATTTTATTAAATGGTTTTTAATTTTTCAAGAAATAAAATTTTCATATTTGATGTAAAACGTATTTAAAAAAAAAAAGTTATGCGAAGTGTTCATTTTTGACGCTTGTTGAATAGAGAATTGAAAAGTGTATTTAAAAACCAAAAAAAAAATTGGGGGTTGCCATTTAAAAAAATTGATGACGGTCTCATAGTTCAAAAATAGATGACGTCATCAACAAAATTTTTATGTTAAAAAATGGCAATTTAAAAACAAAAATCGACCTGTTCGAGCGTTTTTCGCAAGAACATTACATAACTAAATTATGAATTTTGTGCGGAACTTTATGTTCATCTGTATAAAAATCTGGTGTCACGGTGTTTGTGGTCAAACTCCTCCGAAACGGCTCGACCGATTTTTATGATTTTTTTGTCTATATTTGGCAGGTATGAGAATAGGTGGTAAAGTATTTTTCACATTGACATGGGGGCTCAGGGGGGGGGCCTTTGGGATGGACCGTTTTTTCGGCTCGACCGATTTTTATGAATATTTTTTGGATATTGGGTAGGTATGAGAATAGGTGGTAAACTATTTTTCAAATGGTCATGGGGGCCCAGGGGGTCCCCTTGAGCTGGACCGATTTTTCGGCTCGACCGATTTTTATGACTTTTTCTTTGTATATTCGATAGGTATGAGAATAGGTAGTAAACTATTTTTGACATGGATATGGGGACGGGACCCTCTTGGGCTGGCCCAATTTTTTGGCTCGACCGATTTTTATGATTTTGTTTTTGTATAATTATTTGGTGGGTATGAGAATAGGTGGTAAACTATTTTTCACATGGACATGGGGGTCTCTTGGGCTGGACCGATTTTAATATGATCTTTGATTTGTCTCCGCCCCGAATAGCAGAATATTTGTTAAAACATGGACATGGGGGCCCCTTGGGTTTGACCGAATTTTATGATCCCCGAATAGCAGAATAGTTAGGGCTCTCATGTTCATGTTTTAATAGTTTTTAAAACGTGAACATGAGGGCCCAGGGGCCCTTTGGGTTTACAACTCAAGAAGGGGTTTCATGATATTTGATTTAATTTTGTCTCCGCCCCGAATAGCAGAATAACTATTAAAACATGGACATGGGGCCAGGGGGGCCCTTTGGGTTTATAACTCAAGAACGGCTTTTATGATCTTTGATTTGTTGGATTTGTCTCCGCCCCGAACAGCAGAATAGCTATTAAAACATGGATATGGGGGCCCCCTGGGTTATTGATTCTGAGGCGGTACAAAGTTCGCCGGGTCAGCTAGTAATCTAATAAAAGATACCTTCATGAGTAAAAACTTCGCGGCTGGAGCCATTATGAGAAAGTTTCTACCTGAGCTTCGCTTATTTTGCGATATCTATATTATGTTTAGTCCTTAATGTAGTCTTTAGCATTGTCCATAAAGTTGACGTTTTCATAGTTTGTGATTTAATTTTAAAATACGTTAAAAGAACTGTTTCACTGAATTCGCAGATGTTATTTTATTCAGACCATTTCATAAATTTATTGTACTCCGTATTGCAGCGGTCACTAGACTTTTTTGTCAACAAATTTGCGGTTGTCTCTTCCGTCTCTCTTATGTTCGGACACCCTCATAATTGAAACAAAAGCCCCATATATTTTATTTCAAACAGCGCACCTTTGATTTTAAAGTTTGACTGATTGCCAACCTATTTGCGAATAGAATCCTCCTAATAATTACCTATTTATTAATAAATCCTGTATAAGTTCGACCATCTTTGCTGGTGGGAACTTACATTTTGTTATCCTATATGTCACACCGCTGCATAAACTTCAGTGATACCAAATTTCATAAAAATCCGTCGAGTACCATGAGATCATTTAAATTATAAATTAGAGTAGGCGGGTGACACTAAAATTTGAGGTTATGGTTTAAACATTGTGACGTTTGTTTTTCATGTTAAATAGTTTTAATTTAAAGAAGATAAAACACTAACAAAAAATGTCGTCGCCTAAGATGCAACACCGCATATCAACCATTTTCGAAAATCAGGTTTGTACTTATTCTTCTTCGAATTCTCAAGCCGCATAGGCTGCTTAGCATTAATTTTTCTAACTAATGTATAGAAGACATGTTAATTATACACTAATGAGAACAATTTTATGCTAACCACCCAATGCGGCTTGAGAATTCGAAGAAGAATAAGGACAAACCAGATTTTCGAAAATGGGTGATAGGCGGTGTTGATTCTTAAGCGACGATGTAGGTTTATTGACAATTACAGCAAATGTCCAAAGTGTTCTCCCCCAGCTTCAATGCAGCTCTCCGTTTCATATTTTCAAATGCATTTTTCAACATCTGAAATATTATAGCGTTGCATGCATTAAAAATTACCTCTTGCGGTTCTTCAAGATTGTGCGAGTTATTTCTAAATTCGGTGTTTTTGAGATACGGGATAATGAAATAATCTTTCGAGGCGGAAATTCATTGACACGATCATCTTCTATATATAATTATAAAATCCAAATACCACACACTGACTGACTCGTCACGAAATCTCCGGATTTACTGAACTGATTGCAATGAATTTTTTTTACCACGTAGGCGCTCATAAGAAACGGTTTTTCAAAATTATTAAAGTGTTAACTCTCTGGATCACGCCATAACTTGAGAACGGCTTGTCCAATTTAGCTAATTTTGTTTTTTGAAATATTCCTTGAAGTTCGAGGAAGGTTCTTAGAAAGAGACATGGGGGGTCAGGGGTCCCCTTGGGTTCATAACTCAAGAACAGCTGAACCGATTTTTATGATGTTTGATTTGTCTCCGCACCGAATAGCAGAATAACTATTAAAATATGGCCATGGGGGCTCAAGGGCCCCTTGGGTTTATAACCCAAGAACGGCTGGACCGATTTTTATGATCTTTGATTTGTTGGATTTATCTCCGCCCCGAATAGCAAAATAACTATTAAAAACACAGCGATCTATAGAATTCACCATTCTGTGGCCGTTTTTAGTCACTCTTACTTTGACACCTTCGACATTACTACCTAATTTAAATTCCACAGCCTACTCTAATTTATAAACGGTAGTTTTTGCGTGGTGCACGGACATCGGACAAAAATTTTAATTGTAATACCAGTCAAGTTAAATTGAACATGGTTATGTAAGGAACCGGAGGGGATTTTTAAATAACTTGGTCTTCATAAAATAAATATATTGCATTTTATTTTTCTAACGTTCATTTGTTTTGTGTAAAAAACTAGAGAAACTAAACTTCCTGTTGTGTGGAGAGAGGACAGTGAGGATAAATTACTGTTCGTTTTTTTTAACCATTGTGGTGCAAATAATTCACACTCTATTCTCGTTTCCATAATAACGTAATGCTTTTACTATAGGGAATTAAATTTAAGGTGTTACTATTTGCACCACAATGGTTAAAAAAAACGGACTGTAGAGAGCCGAGCGACCAAAATATAATGGCTGCCAATCTCTAGTATGAAAAGACACCGAGCGGATAGTTGGCGCCAAAGGTAAAAATATCACCGTTAATTTGATATTTTTCTCTTTCGGTGATATTTTGACTTTTAGTTTATTTTCTATTTTGCTATTTAATTAACCTGGTATTTTGCGATTTCGTTTAGTTAGATTTTTCGTTAATCTGATATATATTTTTTTTAATTTCGTTAAACTTAATATTTCATTATTGATATTAGGTGTTTCATTAACTTCAAATTTGATGTTTCTTTTAAAAGATTCTAAACAGAAATTGCAATTATTACTTCGACTTGGCATCAGTTAAATTTAATGTTTCTATTCTATAGCTATTAAAATGTTATTTTCAGATGAAGAACAAACTGAACGACTAAGCAAAGAAATTCGATGGTTGAAGCAAGACGAACTTCAAGTCTTTAAAGTCGGAAGCACCGAAATCCCACACGAATTTTTGTGCCCTATTACACACGAAATCATGAGGGAACCTGTGACCTGCAGCGACGGTTTCACTTACGAGAAAAACGCGATTTGCGAATGGTTTATGTCAGGGAAATATACGAGTCCACTAACCAACGAAATTTTAATAAACACCGAATACACTTACAATCAAGAATTGAGGAATGCCATACATTCTTTCCTAGATCAAGAAGAATAAACATTATTGTGACTGTATCACCAAATGTTACAAAATAATTGTTGTAGTGCCTTGTTAAAAGTTAAAACTCTATCCTAGAGTAAATTGATCAGTATGTAAAATTACATAAATATGAAGACTGGTTTTCAAGTATATTTGGTGCCTTTTTAACATTTTTGCACTTCAATTGGTACTCGTGAAGCCAACACTGTGATATATTTCCAAAAAGATGTTATCACCTTTACTTAGCACCAATTTTAATATTTATTAGGTATTAATCAGCACTGTTCTCTTTGATAATAAATTTAATGTGTATATTAAAAAATAAACTATTGATTAATGTTGTATATTTTTACTCTAAGTGTAACCTACCAAAAGTTACATATTTATACCAAAGTCACAAGTAAAAGATAAAAAAAACTTAACAAATATTAATGTGAACCATTGACAGGTTTTGCATTTTTCTTGGCCCTTCTTGCTGACCGCTTTTGATTTTCTTTCACACTTCCCGCCAATTGCCCCTGTTTTCTCATTGCTTGCAACTTCAAGTTCTTGGCCTTCACCTCGTTCTTCTTGTCTTGGCCCTTCTTTTTCCCACCTTGAGTGTAAAGAACATTAATACGACGTCCTTTTATAGAAGTGTGATGCATTGATAAAGCTTTCTGATATGAAACTTCTTCATCAAACTCAACATAAGCAAAACCTCTAGGTTTGTTACTTTGTTTATCAGTTGGTATACGGACATGTTGAATTTTTCCAGCTTTATTAAAATGATCTGAAATTTCCTGCTTGGTAGCATCATATGGAAGATTTCCCACAAAAACTATATATCTGGTCTTTTTCTTTATACTGTTTGGCTTTTGCTTTAACTCTTGTGATTCTGAAGTTTCATTCTTAGCTTTAGTTTGCTTACCTTGGGGAATCTGTACAGGCAGTTCTTCCTCGGAGTCGTCATCTTCTTCTGCAGAGTCTTCATCTTCTTCCTCAGAGTCTTCGTCTTCTTCCTCATCTCCCTCCTCGGAATCATCACTGTCTCCCTCTACAACAGTATCAAAGTCTTCAGCTTTAACTTGATGTTTAGATACACTTGGATCACTGTCTTCATCGTCAGAGACAAGATCTTCTTCTGTAGGAATTGTTTGTTTACTTGCACCACTTTCTGTGGCTTGGCGTTTATTCTTAGCCTCTTTCTTTCGCTCTCTCTTCTTTTGTGAACTAGTGGCAGCAGGAGCTGCTTTTGTTTCTAACTTCTCACCAGTTAATGTACTCCTGAGTTTTTGCAAAATTTTAATTTTTCTCTTTGCAGTTTTAGTGAGTTCTTTACGACCTTCAAACGCTTTAAGTTTAGCATCTAGTTCCTCAAGGGCTGACTTATCACCAGCCTGAACCTTCTCCTTGATGTGGAAAAACTGACCCTTTCTTTTAACCTTCTGTTCTCCGCCTGATTGCTTCTTATTTTCTTGTTTTACATTTTCATTTTTAACTTGTTTCTTTCCGGGAGTCTGTTGAAGTTCGGAAGTTCCACCAAACTTCTTCAATTTCTTAGGGGATGCATCATCTGTGGCAGAATTGTTGGACCTCTTGTTACTTTTGGCAGAGGCTTGACCCTGATTTTTCGCGGGGGATTGATTTTGGCCCCCTTTCGCTGCTTTTGGGGTTTTATTAAATTTGCCGGGAGTTGCATTGCCTTTTTTACCAGGAGTTTTTACAGAAGAATTGAGGTTGGGAGCCTTTGGAGATAGTGCGTCATTAGGGACGCCATCAACATTTCCAACACTTTTGCGTTTTTTATTTGGTGTTTTTGCGTTAACCATTTTAAGAACTGAAGCAAAATGATATAATTAACAGTAAAAACCTAATTTAAGATTAGAAAAAGTAATAAAAATGTAACTTACTTCTGAAGACAAGATGCACGTGGTAACGCTCAGTTCAATCGATGCGGGATGCGGCAAGGAAGGAACACACTGCTGGAAGTGAGGTTATGTTTAAAAGATCTGGGGACTTTGGTTGTTGCCAACATAGAAAGTTGTAAGATTAAATTGACTTTACTTTTATTTGTTAACTAGACGTTTGAAATAACAGTACTATAAACGATACTGTAAAAGTGAAACTTTTCAATGAATAGCTGTTTATCTTTTTAATGCTCTGTTTTAATTTGCCTACATAATTGGTACGACTGTTTACAAACCGCGGCAGCGAAATTCAAATTTCAATTTATGGGAGATTTCACAAAACACATTTTTTCTGCACTCGGCGTCTATTTTCAGTTTCATCCTTCCTTAAGTTTTCAATATATGTATTTCAAACTAAACTCTGAGTCACTCTTTCAACTGACAATAAAATATTACAAAACAATAACAGGTTTCTAAATTTTTAACATTAGCGAGAATTTATAATACTCTTTCACAGCAGATAACTAGTCAAACTCTGCTACAATTTTATATAAGGATAGACTGGATTACAATTAGGAAAACTAAAATTTGTTATTGTCTAAGTGCAATAAGTACATTAGATATACATATTTATCGTCACCAACATGGACCATTGTAAATTCGGAAAATTGTATATAAAATTGTAGAAGCAAAACTTCCAGCGTTTTATAAAAGATATACTTAACGATATGTGTCTAAATATAATCTGCTACTGTTTCACTCTTTACTTTTCATTCTCATAACTGAGGATGATAAGTTAAGGTTTTACAAATAATGAAGAAATTACAAGAACCGTAGCACTACTTTGCTGCTCTTGACTACTGAACAAAGATGCGGGATGAACACTGCAGATTATTCTTCATTACATGTGGATTAAACAGTGAATGAATTGACATTTTAAGTATTGAAAATACACATCTACACAACTGTAAATAGTAGTACTCTTCCAAACAAAATGGCACTATTTTACAAAAATAAGAAATATATACAAACAATACATAAATAAATAATACACTCAAATGAGGCACAATAACAATAATCACAATGTTATAAGGAATGTTTTTAAAAAAATATGCTGAAATTCTATAATATGTACAATAAGTAGATATCTATTTTAGGTATTTTTTTTCTTTATAGTGTTTGCAACAACCCCATTTATTAATAAATAGTACCTATACACATATACTGTTGGGTAAATTCTACCTAATTTTTTACATTTCTTTAATTTTTACAATCTTTAGATTTTTTCTAATTGTACCAGCTTTAAAACCTCTGGTATTTCGATATCTTCTAAACATATAACTGACGGGTTAAACGGAAACCGGACGGGGAAGTTGTATTTTACGTCCATCAATAAAGTCTAAAATAAAATAATTACAACACTGAAGTAGAAATAAAGACTATAAGACTTACTTGTTGTTCTTGAGTTGGAGTTCTTTCTTGTAGCTTAGCCTGTACTTTCCTAATAAAAGATATTGGGACTCTTTGTTCAAATTCATCTACTGGTGTATATAAGTTGAGAATTTTACAAATTTGTAATGATGTTAGAGAGCTACACATTTCACATACACTCGCAACATCGTCTTCAGTTTTTCTAGCTTGTAATAGATGCGCTGCTTGGATTATTGGTTGTAAAGTCGCTTGTATTGATTGCTCCTACAAAAACATAACAATAAAAAAATTGTACATCTACCTTACAATGGTGTTTACATCTAATCCTTTCTCTCTTGTCCACATTTCAAAATGGGACAAGTTGTGTCTTATTTGAAACCCTTTTGACCAATGACAAAGTTCTTTCCTCAAGAGCAAGTTGTTGAGACTTGACGCACACAAGAAGTAGAAAATCTGTTTAAAGATTTGGGAAATGACTTCGGGGTCAACACCATAAAACGTTAAAATCTGCAAAAGAAAGTTATATGTTTGTATACGACACCCCATTTGGTTTTTACTTTATGATGATTTGTGAGTTCTTGTAATAGCGCTGTTGTGGGCTTCTGACTCGCTTCCGGACTAGTTGCCACACTGGCACTTCTACCTCTAAATCCACTCGGTTTGTTTCCGCTAATCCCGGGAATTTCTTCGTGTTCCAGAATTGCTGGAACGATGAGAGGCTGCACTTTTTCGGCGAAATTACGGATAAGACCTTGATGTACCCAAACGGCGATGTCTGATAAGACTTGCCTGTATTCAGACAAGTCAAAGTTTCTTAAGCATTGTTCATTTTGTTTCGGGGTGTTCTTCTGTTGGAACGCTTTATCGCCGCTGTATTGTTTCATGTTGTGTAGCAGTCGCAGGGTGTTTGAAAGCCACAAAACTGTCGTTTCAAAATCTTCGTGACGTTTTCGGATAACTTTTTTTACGGAATTGGTAAAAGCGGAAAGTAAGGCTTTAACCTTATCTTCATCGTTCACGTAATCTGTGTGGCGGATGCACATGAAGACTATGTAAGCTGGAAGTCCTGGAAGCAGTGTTACTGCCGTTCTTGGTTTTAATTCTGCAACACATAGAGGTTTATTTGTTTTGATATTGTAGATACTACGACTGCAAAACATTTTTGAACATTAGTATTGAGGTATTTTTTTTATAAATAACAACAATTTAAATTGATTTTGATTAGTTTTTATTTCGTATTCACCGTTTTAGTCTCGAAGTTGATAGTGGCGCGGCCGGCAGCAGTACGCGTCATGCATATGCGTCTCGAGTTGCCACAAATATCGTAAAGAATTGGCCGGTTTACGGTCAAGTCTGAGCCGGCGTACAGAAATTTCACTTCAATAAAGTTATCAGATGAAGAGAAGTCAAGATGTTACATGTGCAGTTATTTCTCATACAAGTTAGTGTATTGTTGGTTGCGTCCAACATTTTATGGACAGTAGACCACAGAGGCAAGGTAAAAATACTAATACTATACGCGGTGTGCGTATTTTACCTCAGCGCCACCACGCGGCATCTCTGGCATTTTTAGTGGTACGGAATCAGGGCCGGATGATCCCGTGAACGTGTTTCGTCCGCTCCGCGCATGACGTCACTCATAGAGTAGTAGCCGCTGTAGTATACGTACAAAGCTAGCAAAATCGAAGTAAATAAAGGAATAAACCGACTTTTTAAAGACAACTATCAGTAAAAGAAAATAAATAAAATTGAGTTATTGCCTGTCTGGGTCTGCGTTCAATTATTTATTTGTAAGTAAACCCAAACGTACATAAGTAAAGCTTTGTTTAATTTATTACAACGGATATTTTTCTATTTTTTTCTATAGCAACATTTGAAGTGTATCTAAAGAGACAAATCTTTATTTTTATCTGCATTTTAATCTCTAATTATTTATTTTGTTGGGACATATGCCAGAAAGGTTGCAATGCAATAATTTCAAGATAAATAATGTAATATAATATATATATATATATATAATAGAAATGTCAAATTTATTACTAAATGGGGCCTATTCTGTAATTTTTAGAGGGGTGTTAAAATTTTAGCGTCCTTTGGTGCGTGTTCGGTAACTGCTCCTCTAAATTTTAAAGGCCGTTAAATTAAGTTGTTATAGCAAAGACCAATCAGGTCTTGAAATTTTGAATTTTAAAGGACGCTAAAATTTTAACGCCCCTCTAAAAATTACAGAATAGGTTCCTGCAAAATTTAAAATTTCAAGCCCTGATTGGTCATTGCTATGACAACTTAATTTAAAGGCCTTTAAAATTTAGAGGAGCAGTTACAGAATACATCCTAATTTCAAAGTAATCGTAATATCAGGAATATCAATTGAATGATTGTTTAGTATAGACATCTTCGGATTTCTCAGGAATTAATTTTCTTTCGGCTTCTTCGGGTAAATTTGACCACATAATTATAGAAATAAATTAGAAACATAAATCCATATATTTATAAAACAATTTTTAAAAATGGTTAGTAAATTAGTACATTGTTTTTCTATTTCCTCTTGGTGGCTTTCTGATCTTTAATTGATCTGTTAAGTTCTTTTATATGGAAGAACATCCGTGATATAAAGAACAAATGTTTTGCCTTTTCAGGACATTGTATGCTTTCACTATTCGCCAAAAGGTTGTGAATACATTTTTTCCTTTATGTACATCAAAAAATACCCTCTTTAGTTCTTCAATGTAACCCATAAAAGTAGGAGATGGTTTAGATAAACCATTCTTACTTAAATGGTCATTATAGGAGTAAGACTGAGTTGAGGAGCTCTGCAGTGTAGCATCATTCAGCTTACGGCAAATGAATCCTGCTACATTTTTCAATTGTTACAATAATGTTTTCGTTAACTGAGTCGACCGATGATGGATTGAACGAAAGATTTAAGTTATGTATGAATGACCCGGGATGTTGGGAGTGTCGTCGATTTCCACGTTAGAAAGATCGGAATAAGCTCCCTCATTTCTCCCCAAAATGTATGATCATAATATATATTTGAATTCTAGGGGAGTAGGATGATCGTGGAGCCCACCTTTTGCTCTAATGACATAAAAAACAGCAAAATTATCAAACTGTAACCGGACGTACCGCTACATGCAAGGTAACCTTTTCAAAATAACTCTATGAGTGACGTCGTTCGCGCCAAATTGGCTCCGCCCAGCATGCGCAATATCCTATCTTTAGTAGATCTATCGTGGTACGGAATCTTATCAGAATCTGACGGAACCGAATTGACAGATTAGTGATTTCTTCAATTCGACAAAAATGTCTGAAGTGCGAGAAAATGCTTCATCGAGAATCGGTTGTTGTGTTGTTGGCTGTCCTAATAAATACTATAACAGTACATTGTCTGTGAAATTTTACACATTTCCGGACAAATCGTATAAGAAAAAAAATACGACACCGTTACGTTCCACCAACTTGAAAACATGACCACTTTGCTTGAGATTTTTACCTTTACTCTCGTTACCCGCAGTTTTGTGCGAATAACAAACATGTAGGAATCCAAAAAACTTCGCGTTGCATATTTCTTATTAATAATTCTAATTCAAACCCTTCGAACCGTAGATGATTCAAACTAAGTTCAAATAATTGTCGACGTTTTCGGGTTTTTCCCATTTTCCTGAGAACGTTATGACGCACAAATATGATCAAATTGGATGCAAAGGGATGCAAATATCTGACAAATATGACGTTTATTTGTTTTACCCACGGCTTCCTAGATTAGAAAGGGACGGAGAAGGGACACCGTTCCTTTCTAATCTAGGAAGCCGTGGTTTTACCACTAAAAATGCCAGAAAGGCCGTTGGAGGCGCTGTAAAACGCGCGGAATTTAAAATGCGCACACTGCCTATACTGTTTTCGGCTCTTCGGCAAACCATGCCCCACAGCTTACACCTACACTATTGTATTGTGGTCTTTGAATTCTTAAATCTATAATCCTCTAATTATATTCAAATTGGTTTATTGTTAATAACCGTAACAGCGATCATTACTACAGCCTGTGGATTAAAAATGAGGATGCAAGATGTAAAGAAACAAAGGTACAGAAAAATGTAAGTTTCAAGAGAAGCGGAAATAGAAAGTGATCGCTATCACACTTGATAAAACTGAACATGGTCAAATAGGATATTAAAGGAAAAGGAAAGGGAAGACAGACGAGTAGTCAGAAAATAAAAGGTCATAAGCAATGTCGAGATAAATACGAACGAGTCCGAAAAGAATTTAAGCTCTTCATGTACTTTTTACGACAAACGGTACCTACATTGAAAAAAATAATAAAAATAGACTTACCAATTACTAGTTGTCTCATGATAGCATTTTCCTCCCCACTAGGATAAGAAAACATGCCCAAATACTCTCTATCTTTCTTCCTTATTGACGGTAAAGCTCTCGTGTGTTTAGCGACTTTGCTTTGTTCGTCTATTTCAGGATTCGCGTCGTCCAGATCTAAACCACTCTCCTTTAGTTTCTTCGTTAATAACTTAATCTGTTTCTTGAGTTTTCGTACACTTTCAGACAACACGTCGTTTTTGTCGTGCAACTCGAGATTTTCTGTCGTTAGCCTTGTTATTTCATGCTGCATGTAAGCTTCGCTTTGAGTCTGCGGAACGTTTGTTAGATTAGACGATAAGAGTCGTTGTTGTCGTTCGTTGTCTTCTCTTAGTTTTTCTATTTCTAATTTGTATTCTCTTTCGTGAGCTTTGTACTTCGATTTTTCGTCTTGCAATTCCAGCTCAAGTTGTTTGTTTATTGTCTTCTGTGTTTCGTATGCCAAAGCTAACTCTCCGTCTTCGTTTATATATGCTCCTACAAAAAGATAATTGCAAAACTTAATTAAAAAGCCAATGCTTACCTATTCTGTTGTTAGAGTTAACAATGGATTTCATGCTATTGGTTTGATTAGCTAGTACGCTCTTCAGTTGTATAATTTCTTCAGTCTTCCTCTCAAGTTCACTCTGCAACAACTGCAACTGTTCGTGTATTTTTGAACTTCCGGTCCCTTCAATCAAACTGTTTTGTAGCTCCATGAGTTGCGCCTTAAGATTGGAATTAAGTAATTCAAGTTCTGAAATTCTTATGGAGTCAAGAGCTGCGTTTTCTGCCTTTTCAGTTCGAGGTGACATATCCAGTTCATCCAAACGTTTCTGCATTCGCAGTTTCTCCCTCTCTACTTCTGCCAATTTGTGTTGGAGCTTGAGCAGCAATCCAACGTCCACCTTATTAGCTTCAGATTCATGTTTAGTATCACTACTGCTAGTGCTGGGAGTCTGACTTTCTACTGTTGCTGTAACAGGCGAAAGTCATAAATATTTTTCGATAAAGATAAAATTGAAGAGATAAGATTGCCGTCGTAAATAATGATCAGGCGTAAGAATAGAAAGTGACGTCAACACTATTCCAAGAATTTTAAATAAATAAGTTGTCAAAATCACGTTTTGAACCTAATTTAATTTTCTATCTAAAATTGGCATCGTATCTCCAAGATTTTTCCGTATAATTCAACATAACTCACGAGTGATAGTAAAAGTGATCATGCAACCCAATATAGAATAGTCAAATAATAGTAACACACGACCTCCCATGCCATTTAAATTTTTTAAGGCGGTGGCCCCCCTGGCTAAAGAGGTGAGATCTAAGACTTGAAAGTTTGGTACAATTTGGTCCCCCTTGATAACAAAATTGACCTGTTCGAGCGTTTTTTTCCGAGTCGAAATTGGAATTGTTGGAGGGTACAAATTTTAGTTGGGACACCCGGTATTTTGGATTACATATAGGTAGTCACTCATGAATCACAATCAACAAAAGTTTCGGATAAAATAATAATTAATTAGGCTCATTTAGTCACTATTCAAATATTTTCACATTCTGATAACATAAGAAAACAAATTATGTACACTGTTCAACAATAAATTTGCTACAATGACGTTAGGCCTTTATATTTATCTCCACTTACCTTCACATTTCCAGTCAATATTCTCCAATTTCTCCCTCTGTGATCCCGATCCTGTTGACCTCACGGACCCATACCCGTGATCTTCTTGAATGTCGCTGCTACTAATAACGAAACTGTCAATACTGCTAATATCACTAACATTTCTTCTATGCGTGCTTTGATTGTGATTTTGATTGTTTATTTGCTTCTCCAAATCTTCGCAATGTTGTTCTAAGCAGTGATATTCTTGTAACAATTTTTGGTAAGCCTGTCTATCACTATCTTGTTCATTCAAAATCAACATTTTTTCTTCTGCTAGTCGGACTTTCAGGTTCTCTTCTGCACCTTTTTGATTGGTTTTGACTATTTCGTTGATGTTATCCAATTCCTTCCGTAACTTCGTGGTCTCTTCTGACCACAGTTCTTGTTGTTTTTCGGTTTCTTCTCTATACTTTTCTTGCTCGTGGATCAAATCCATTTTTTCATCTTTTTCTGATTTGATGTCTTCTTCCAGTTTGGTTATTGTTTTATTTTTCTCGATAAGTAAAGCGTTTAAGTTTTTGTTTTCGATTTCCATGGCTTTAAATGTGAGTAGCTTATTCCTAAAATGTATAAACAATTTGAAAATGTTTTATTTATAATGGGTGACATTTTCTAAATACATACATAATATACAAGTTCATTTGGTGACCAGACATATTTTTTGAATAATACTAATACAATTGAGACGCTCCTCTCAAAACTCGTTGATACGTCGTGAGATAATCAAGTCTTATATTCCTATGTAATTTATCAATATTAGTCTGGTTCACAAGATGAAAAACGTGTTAATTCTTGCTACTGGAAGTTTAATTAAATAGGTGTGACAGCTCATTGGATTCGTAATCACCTCTAGAAAAATGTGCAAAAGTTTCAAATCCGCACATAAACAATTGCAAAAGTTATTAACGATTAAAGAATCCCTAAAAAGGGGGTCTATTTTATTTGCAAATAATTCGAAAACTATCAATGTTAGAGAAATATAAGGTGGAGGTTTTTGAAGAGGAGGAAATTTCCGAAAAAAAGTCGACTTCCGGAACTTCATCTCTATTATTAATACTTTTCATTTAATGTTTCATTTAAATAATTTAAGATAGGGCTCCGCGTGGTCGGCGCTGAATCGTTACGCTGTCTCGAAACCGGCCTTTTTAACCCTATAAAATATTAATTTAAACTTCAGAAAAAAATATGACAGACACTTGAAGGAAAAAAGTTTCGCACCTAAACAATAATAATTGTAATAGTATATTTCGATACGAGTGCGCTGTCAAGACACTTTTCAGGGCAGGGGGTGATTTTTAAAGCACAAGTGAGGCCGAGTGTTGCAAATGAGCCCGAGCCCCTGAAAATTGACAGCGCGCGAGTATTGAACAACACTTTTTGTATTCGTTCACGTAAAATGAGAAAGAAACGAATTATCATCAGATTTTGAGGCTAGGTTTGACAGCTGTCCAATTAAATACATAATTATGCGGGAATATTAATATATTTTTTTCACTACTAGCTGTAGAATGTACGATTATATAGTTTGTAGAGGAGGTGTAAAGTTGTATTTCTTTCCTAGTAGTTAATAATTTTTTCATTATTGACCAGTAGTTAATAATGGGCAGAGACCGGATTTGATGCAAAAAGCATATCGTTTATTATTATTTTATCTACCTACTTAACAACAGCGCGCTTCGATTTTCACAAATTGCACCAGTTGCAAATATTAGACATTAATTAACTGCAATTTATGCAAAAAAAACGAAGTTAAATTATTACAAAAGCACAGGTATGCATTGTGCAGGTTTTCACGAAAATCCGGTCTCTGACGGAGAAATGTCAGAGAAAAAATACATAACCTTTATTTTTGATAAAAAGCGTCTAGCGGGTGCCAGTCACAGTTGATCCTGTCCAAATTTCGAGTTTCACGTACAGGAAAATATGACCTTCTGGGAGCAGGTTTCTTTAAGGGGTTGAGCGCGAAGCGCGAGCCAAAATTTGCAATGATCCACGGAAAAAACAATTGTTCACAGACGGCAACGTCTATTCAGGATTAACTGTGGCCTGGCACCCGCTAGACGATTGTATTTTTGATGCTTTATTTATTTAACGATTTAAGCTGCTAGTAGTGAAAAAAATAATATATAAGCCACGGTAGAGAAGCCCTTTCTCAGCTTCGCAACTTAATTCCCTCGATGCTTCGCATCTCGGGAATTATTACTGCTTAGCTGAGAAAAATTACTTCTCTACCTTGGTTTATAATATACTACTCTTATAGTACTTTCTCTATTATAATATAATATTTATTTTAAAAAACGAATACAGAAAAGTTTTCGGAAAAAAAATTCGACTCCCAGAACTTCATCTCTATTATTAATACTTTTCATTTAATGAAGTTCGGGGAGTCGACATTTTTTTTACGGAAAACCTTTTTGTATTTCTTTTGTAAAATACATAATGGAGAACGTGGTATATGACTAAATATATAAGATTCCCGCATTATGTACTTAATTTGACAGCTGTCAAACCTAAGCTAAAAATCTGATGTTAATTCGTGTTTTTCTCATTTTGCGTGAACGAATACAATTTCAGGGGCTCAGACTCATTTGCAACACTCGGCCTAAGCCTCGTGCATAAAAAATCGTCATCGCCCCTGAAAAGTGTCTTGACAGCGCCCTTGTATAGAACTACACTATTGAAATTGTTTATATGCTGGTTTCAATTTTTTTAGAGGTGATTACGAATCCGATGAGCTATCACACGTATTTTAACCCGCAGTAGCAAGAATTAACACGTTTTTCAACTTGTGAACCAGACTATATATGGAACATGACAGACGTAAAAGATATAAGACAGGACCAGAAGAACTACCAGCAAGAGATAAGAGAATTAAGAAGGAAAAAGGAAATGCTTACAGAGAAAAATAAAAAGATTAAAGAAGATTTGAAGAGTACATGGAACCGAGAAGGACTGAGAACGATCAGATTAGGAATAATGTACATTTATATTGAAAAGGTTCATAGAAATTAGTTTAGGCAAAAATGGGCAAAAAGATATAAAGTAAAGAAGGATTCCTAGATTACCGACCGACACAAGAACACGTATGGAGAGAAGTGACGAGGAGAAAATTGACAAAAATAAAGTAAAGAAACGTAGAAAAGTGAAGAAAACAGCGAAGAAAGGAAAGGAAGCACAGAAGAAAGGTGGGAAGAAATAAAGGGGTTGAGGAATGGAGAAATATACGGAGGAAGAAACGGCAATGACAATAACAAAGACAGCCGGCAATCAAGAATACACCGTGTAGTGTAGAGCGTTATGAACAGAAATAAGACAAGACGAATACAGAGAAATTCAAGAAGAAGTTAAGAGTAAACTAAAAGAAAAAGACAGCTAGAAGAAACCCCAGAAGCATCCCAAAAAAGCAACAAAACAGTAAGATCACCAAAAAAGCCAAAAATAAAATGGAAGACATGATGGATGACCTAAAACAAGTGTAAGAGGAGAGAAGTGAAACCAGGAAAGAAATGAGAGCAAAAGAACGACAACAACTCGAGAAATAAACCAACTGAAGAAGGCGAGAGAAGAAAAAGAGAAAAGATGGAGACCTAGATAGAAGAAAAAGAAAGAGTCAAAAGAAGAAATCGAGAAGTGGGTTGAAGGGGAGTTGAAAATAGAAGTAAAGATAACGGACGCCTATGCTATAAAAGGAGAAGACATGATAGTAGCGAAAATAACGATATGGGAACAGAAACAGAATGTCATGAGAAAGAAAGAAAAACTGTGAAATAGGCCAGGATAGAAAGATTAGAAAGACAAAATGATGGGCCAGTAAAAGCGGGAAGAGTATTTAAGGATAAAACAGAAAATAAAAAAGGAAGAAAAATTATCGAATTTATACAAGAGAGGATATGAGGTACTAAATGGGGATTGGAAGGACGATGCAGGCGAATTTACCAAACGAGAGAAGAATCAAGGGCAGGAACCAAGACGCTTGGGATGAAACAAAGCGAAATCAGACCACCAACTGTTGAAAATAGAAATAGTTAGAGAAGACATAAAAAGAACAAGAGACGAGAAAAAATAATTATAAAAACAATCAGGGAAAAAGAAAACATACAAAAGTAGAGAAATGCGCTACAATGCTACAACTCTTGGAAGAGAAGAAAGAAAACAAAAATATACAAACAAGAATGAAAGAACTAGAAAGAAAAATTAAATAAACGATGTCAAAAGAGAAAATGAAAATAGAAGTAGGAGAAATAATGGGAAGCAACAAATGGTGCGACAAGGAATGTACGGAAAGATTAGCCAGAAAGCAAATGAGGAAATGGAGAAATGGGAAGGGATCGAGAGAATACCCGGCGCAACTGTAGAAATACAAAGAAGTGATTGAAGAAGGAGAGGAAATTAGATCAATAAACACAGAAGATGAAGTCCGGAAATACATAAACAGAAAACGAAAGGTGATAAAAAGGGCGGAAGAAAAGATAACGATAGAAGAATGGAGAGAGCACTTCAAGGAATTACCAGACGGAAAGAAAGAAACGGGAAGAAGACAGAAAAGAAGAAACAAGAGAATTAGAAAAAGGGGTACGTAATTACAAAGGAAATGATTAAAGGGTAATAGGAAGAATAAAGAAAGGAAAAGCGAGTGGGGAAGATGTACTACAAAACGAAGCGTGGATGTAGGCCATGCGACCGACGAAATAAAAAAGACAATGAGGGAAATAGTAAACGACGTCTGGCAATAATGAAAAAAAAAGGAGAGAAAAACTCAAGATTAGGATTACCAAAAATTAAGTGGGACCATGAACGTAGAGATTTAATGGAACACAAAATGTCGGACTCAACTTCGGCAACAAAAAACAGAGCGGAAAGGATAGCAGGAGAGAAGACGATCAAGGCACCGAACAAGAACCGAGTGGAAATTAAGATAACACAGATATGGGCAACTGAAACATATAGTCTAACAAGAAAGGAAAAATAATTGCCAAAGGGAATACAAAAAGTAACCTGAAGTACATAGAAATAACGGAAGCCGAAAAAAAGAGGACAGGATAAAGAAGTTAAATAATCGCTACTGGATAATATGGACTGTGGTCAGCAAAGAAGAATTTGCGAGAGCAGTGGTAGCTTTAATCATCAAGAATGAAATAATTGAGAAAAATCAAGAGTGTAGACAAGTGGTGGCATATGGAAAAACAGAGGACGCAAAAAAGGAGAAAAAAGTTTTTCTTTTAAAAGAACTAGAGAAAGGAATAGATGAACACAATCATTGTAGGAGACCTAAATAAGAATAAGGATATTCACCTCAACTGTATTATGTTATTGTGGAGTATAAAAAATTACTGCAATTATTAAAAAAAAAAATATTACTTACTTGAGTTCGTTGACTTCGTTCTTATATGTCATTAACTCTGTATTGTTCTTATTGATGTCGTCAATCTTCTGTTGCAAACTGATAATCTTATTTTCCAACCCCTTATTAAGGGTCTTGACGTGTTCGATAGATCTGGCTTCAATCTTAAGTTTCTTATATTGTCTGCGAGCCAAAAATCGTCGGATTGCCGCTTGGCAGATGATAATTTTTCGTTTTCGAAGCTGAACCTTCTTTCGTGCCAAATATCCCCTAAACCAACGTTGTATAACAAGAGCTTTCGCATTGTACCGCAACTGCATGTATTTCAGTCTCGCCAAATAACCTCTGGAATATCTCTGAATACCAATTATACACTGTTTGAGCCTCTGGTATTGAACGCGTTTCACCCATCCTCGAATGTATCTTTGCAGCGTCTTTGCCGCTCTTTCACGTCTTAGATTTTCGGCTAAACGTCTAGCGAGATAACCTCTACTATACCTTTGAATGTTCATAACTGACCGTTTAATTCTTAAATACCTCTTCCTGCAAATAAAAGTTCTAATTGTCTTTTGCATCATAATACAACACGCTTTGAGTTTGTCAGCTCTCAGTTTCTCCAAATATGCCACTTGCCCAGCCCTGAAGAAAATTTTAGTTTTCCCGAACTGAAACATATCCGAGTTCTTTATGTATTGTTTTAAAATATTTTGGCAAGTGGCTTGAATATCGTTTCTGTTGATGTCTTTAAATTTGCACAAAACTCTATATCTATAGAAGAAGTCCACGTAGCTCCAGCGACTCGGAAAACCGGCAGCTGATATCCTTATTGTCTCCAGCACCCCACAAGCTCTCAGTTGTTGAACAGTGCGTTTAGGGTTGTATTCAAACGAACCCTTAGAGTCATTCGGTTTGATACAACGCACGTAATGAGGGGTTGTAGCATTTAAAGTGGCCATTAACATATTGAGGGAATCCCGAAACTGCGACCCGACGGTTTTTTTGTGAGTTTTGTGGGCCGTAGGTGCCGGTTTGGCGGCCACAATTTTCACCTTAGCACCTGGAACGGCCAGTTTTTGTGATTCGTCGGCGAGAAGCCTGCGAACTAAATCGTTCTTCGTTCTTTTCACCACTGAAATTTGTTCTTCTATCACCGTGTCTCGGTTCTTCTCCAAGAAACCATTGCTTTCGTATTGAACTTTGTCGGCGAAATGGTTGATGGTAAAAGCTGTAGTCCCGAAGCGAGCTTTGCCGAAATGGGAGTATTTCACGCATTTTGAGTAGAGTTTTTCCGTCCAAGAGCCGTCCGTGCCTTTGGGCATCTTGAATTAAGGAATTTCTTTAAGTAAAACAAGTATATCTGATAGTCTCAATCATTCGAGACGTACTGGTTAAAATAAAAATAAAAAACGTCTTATGAAAATGGAAATTGAAAAAATCCCTTGCAATTACTTGTATACATAATTAAGTAGCATTAAGTAACAATATTTTCTTAATTTCTAATGACCTGTGTTTTACAAATACAAGTGTTTTTTGAATTTTAAAATTCAAATACCACAGATAACAACTTTTTTTAGGCATCTACAATTTATTTGTCTGAATATTATTGGCAGAATTTTGTTTATTAGCCGATAAAAATTTCAAACTATCCATTTACTCATTACTAGATTACAGTGCTAGATTCGAACATGAGTCTAACAAATAGCTTACCCGACACTCTTCATCCAGCAAATCCAAAATTCCTAATTTGGTTTCGATGAGGTCTATGCAGGGCTGGTTATCGTAGAAGTCGATCATCTTCCATTCGATTCCCTCTTTGATATATTCTTCTTGCTCCAATTTAAAGACGTGCAAATTAAACTGTTGTTGGAGCTTCTCGTTGGCATAATTAATGCAGAACTGTTCGAACGAATTGATCTCGAAAGTCTCGAAACCGTAAATGTCAAGAACTCCGATGAATTTGTGTCGGGGAATGTCCGATTCCAACGCCTTGTTTATCACCAATACAATCCAGTTGAAGAGCTCCGCATAAATGTGTTTGGCAAGTGCGTCTCTCGCCACTTGAGCATCTTCCACGCTCATAGGCTTCAAGAATATTTCTCTCATGGATACAATTTTGCGGGTGCACAGCCATTGGCGCATATCTTCCAAATTGATTTCGAGTAAGTCGGCTAGAATTTTCATGTGCTTGTCTGTGTCCTGCACGAAAATTGGATTACTTATAAAGGAAATTATGTATGTCCGACAGTAAAATTCATCAGGCTTTCATGCATTTCAGAGAATTTAGATACCCGTCACATCGAATGGAATAAATTGTAATTTCAGCCTCGATAGATGTCATAAATCTTCCAAGAAGATTTATTACCAACTACGCATGACTGACCAGAAATAGTTGACAATAAAACTACTTTTTATCACAATGTCTCCATGCGATGCAATTGGTATCTTACCTTGCGTAATACAAAGTCTCACTGTATTTTTAATATTTTCTAGGTGAACCAAACAGGTATTCTTAATACAATACTGTTATACAACCATATACCTATTTATTCTCTTTGATCCATTTTTAATTTTTACATTTTATAAAATGTTGTTTTTACGAAATCTTTTAAAAATCATGTAACCCTTTGAAAACGTCAAATTTAATTCAAAATTACGTCAACGTCAAAATTTTTTATATTCTTTAAGGTAAGAACCCCTCTTGTAATTCATCAATTGTATCATTAATCTCTTGTTAAATTAGGGCTGATGATGGCAGAAGTGTTCTGCCGAAACATGTTCCATTAGTAATTTTACAGTTATTAAAGTTTGTGGAGTTCGACTTAGATATATTTAAATTTTAATTTAAATTTACTCCACCTGGATTTAAGAACATTCTTCTGGTTTATATACCTATTTGTTACAAATAATGACAGTAACGTAAATTGACCAATGCCTGACACTTCTTTTTATCGAAAATAAGCATCTCGATTTTCAAGATGATCTGGATGAACGCAACATTAAAACCACCACGCTTTGATATTTAGGTTGGTAATGATCTTAGTGAGTAGTTTTCATATTTGATCAGGGTTGGTAACATTGTTTCCAAAAAATTTATGATCCGACAGGTTTTGGACAGATCGCGAAACAACACAAATGTAAAAACAAATGTAATTTTATTTTAATTTAGGCTGGAATGCGTTTTTGTCGATTTCTTTTTCAATTGAAACCAATAGCCGGAAATACACAGACGTTTTTTTCGCAGGGTTTATCGTGTCATCTCTAAAAACATGGAAAATCATGTGCGTGAGTGAGCATCGCTCAGTGCTTTTCGCTGGAGCACACACACACAGTTTATAACTGTCTACGCGACACGCCACGGTTTCTGTTAAAAAACGACTTAAAGCCGCAACAAACTAACGAAATCACGTTGAAAATTTCTACATGACGACATGCCGTTTCAAACGACACGATAAATGACACACATTAGTTCACACACGTACGATCTTTCCCTTGAAGCTGATGTATCACGCGAAATCACGTGTTAAATTATTTGGATACTTTACCAAGTGTATTGAACATGACGCTTTTTTTGCCACGCCATTCTTTCGCGCGTACTAACCGCCACATCCCAACACGTTACGATTTTTGAAACGAAATAACTGAATAGCCGGCCATACTCAGATGTCCCGGGAGCACAAAAAAAAGATTCAACCAAATATGTCGTCCAAATCGGTCCACCCGTTCTCAAGTAATGGGCTTACCAACGAACAGCGTTTCATTTTTATTATATAGATGAAACGTGGTAAAATAAGTAAATAAAATTTCATTGGAATTGGTTCAGTGGATCCGGAGATTTCGTGATGAGTGAGTAAGTCAGTCTTCTTGAGGACTACACTCTATTACAAAATTAAGGGAAAATATCCAGAAAAACGTCAAATGGGTCCAAAAACGAATATTCTGGAGGAGGAAGAAAAAATCATAATTGGATGTTTAAAAGCGCTAATAGAGGCTTTCCAATAACTAAATCTCAACTGCTAGATTCCCTTGAGATGTAAAGTGCGATTCTCTAAATTTTCATTCTGAGTAGGCGGTGGAAAAGAAAGTCATGTATTTAATTATACCTAATTTTTTTAAATGTCATGTGACAAGTTAATTAATTGAAATAATTTTTGCTTTGGTTTATGAGCTTTACAATGGTTTTCACCGAACAGCAAAAAGCGTACCTGTTGAAGGGTATTTTCTGTGTCAAAAGCTATGCTTGAGCAAAAGCTATCAAAAAAATATATAACCGATTCTTGAGGTGTCAGGCATTGGTACGTTAAACAAAACGTTTACGTTAAACAATTTGAGATTTTTTGTCTTCTGGAGATATCTTATAAAGCTTCATATAGCTAATGTTGTCGAAAAATTATTTTTTAGGCGATGATTACAAAAAAGGTGATTTTACGGTCCCTTTTGGAGCCGTAAAGTTTAACTTTTTTGTACGCATCTGTCAAACTCTACTTTTTTGGGACTGATCTGTCAGAATTTAACAGATGTGTACAAAAAGGTAAAACTTTATGGCTCCAAAAAAGAGGTCATACAAACACTTTTTTGGTATCTTCGCCTAAAAGATAATTATCAAAAAATTTTTGAATTCTTTTGTGATCATTGCATAAAAAACGTCGTGTGCAACTCGGCCATAAGTGCTTTTTTGGCCTTATCTGCATTGTGTCCTCGGCTCACGCCTCGACCACAAACAGCAGATGCGTCCAAAAAAGCTAACTTTTACGGCCTAGGTACACAAATTACTATTTTTGTACACGCTCCCCAAAAATTACAATTTTAGGGATTCATTAAATAGCTATTTACCGATCGATTTGAGCGAAAGCAATTTTCCTAGAAAAAGGACCGTTTTCTGAGGGTGCAATTTTTTCTTCGAAAAGTTTACGGAACCAGAAATTGGTGTTTTACCATGATAAAGTTTTTAACATGTAGTAGCTTTGAAGGGCATGAGCAGAAGTCAGTGTCACTCAATGTCAAACTTTAAACTCATTGCAGAAGAGAACGGAAGGCCCAGTCCCAGTTCTGACACCGCGAGGGGGCTTGAATAAACAGCCCCGATTTGGGGGATAACGCGAAAAGTCGAAAAAAAAAAATGTCGACGGTTCCAAGAATCACAAAAGACGTTTCCTGATCGCACGTTATGATAAATCCAAAAATTAATGCATAAAACTTATTGCTTTTTATCATGTACAGAAAAATTCATTCTTTGTCACAAATTTAGAAATTAGAAGTCTAATTGGGTAACAAAATTTTAGTCTAGAGAACCTACAGGAAAAAAAAATGTGTTATGACCACACGATAGAAGTGAAAACATATTATGATTTTCTAATTTTAACAGAATAATATCACCTTGATCCTGATTCATCGAACTAAAATCCATTATATAACATTAATGTTATTATTATTATATATTATATTATTTTATTTATTGGGGAAAAAAGTGTGCCGAACCGTGTGAAAATAAAAGTGGCCGTAACATGTGGGGAAAATGTGCGGAACGGTGTGGAAATAAAAGTGCATTAATAGTGATGGAAAATACTCATCCGATTTTGAAAAATATTTCACCAATATTTAGAATGGACCTTCAGGGTGGACATAGGCTGTATATTATTCCGTTAAAATAAAAGGCCTTTTTGTGGAGACCAATTTTGCACGTCAGCGAAAAAACGAATGCGTTTCTTACGAACGCTGCCTTAACGGTATGCATATGAATATGAATGCTTTCTATAGAAAAGTTGTAGAGCTTATAAAGGCCTATAAAAAAGTCCGCGACGACATATCGCTATTTGTTAAAGTTAATTCACAAATTGATAAAATATGACTATGTATTCCTATGTCAAAACGAATACTGCATGAGTGAAGCCGTGGCGGACTTGCTGTCGGTGACGCGAACTCATAAGATTTTCCCCGTCCAAAAATTGTACAATGTACCTATAGAAGTTTTCACTTAAAAAAAAAACAAGGTACTTCTGTTAGTCCATAAATTATCTCGACGCAATTTATCTGTTACTTGAATGCAATCATATTAAATGCCTAATACATTAAAAGCTTGATTTGTTTTGCTACTGTAATTTTTTTTAGTTCTGATGATCATTTTCAAGAGCCTTGAATTTTAGCAAATCGGTTATTAGTAAGTAACAACAAAATAAAATAAAGAAAAGAGGGAGGAGCCACTTGTCTCACTTACAGGAATGCTGCATCCTTCCTGGTCTTGCTCATTCTCCGTCGAAATAATCGATTCTACAAACTCAATATTCCCTAAATGCAGAACTGACGCTAACACTTTAAACATATTGTCCTGCTCAGATTTTGTAAAACCCAGAAGGTTCAGAGCATTCACAGTCTCCTCAAATGTCTCCAAATCATTGATTCCCTCAACATTTGGACTTTCTCCTTGATTCAAATAATTAAAACTATCTTGATGACTCAAGTGTAAGTGCGGCAGTCTATCTCTAGCGGCACACAATTGGTAGAAAACGTGATAATTCCTTTCGTCCGGAGCCTGAAATACCACTCTCGATTTTTCTAAGAGATAGGTTCTCATCGACGCTCCGCTTATGTGAAACTGCTTATTAAATTGAAGTTCTATAAACTTTCCAAACCTTGAACTATTATCATTTCTTGTTGTTTTCGCGTTTCCTATAGCCTACAATGTATAAAGTAAAAAAACCTGTAATACATAATATATAATTTATCTTTATTACTTCCATGATAGGACTGCTGGCTAGTACTTTTTTTTCGATTTGCGTTTCCGTTGCGCTACCTCCGACTGTGGCAAAGTACCTCATCGCGTATTTTGCAGAAACTGTTTTGCCTGCTCCACTTTCACCAGATACGATAATGCTTTGGTCCCTTTGCTCTCTTTCTAGTTTGGTGTATGCTTCTTCGGCCACAGCAAATATATGAGGATCCAGGTCACCCATCGCTTGACCTCTATAAGCGTGGATGGTGTCGACATCTAAAAACCGCAACAATTCAGATTAAAGCTGGAAATTATGAATTAAATTGCTATATTGAATGATTTTTAACGAGGTAAGAAATTTTCTTAAAATTTTTAAAATGGCAAAAGAAAGCTTTAGATATTGGTAGATCCGTTCCATTATGGAAGGTCAAAAGTCAGTATTTTTTAAATACGATAAGAACAAAAATTTTCATATAGTTATTTATATTAATCATGCTTTGCATTAGTGCAGACAGAAACATCTGATTCTTTAATAAAAACGTCTCAGCTTATAGATTTACCACATATTTAGACATTTAATTTATTCATTTACAGATTCAGCAACTTCACGTTAAATGACTTATTTCAAAAGGGTTACAAAATTAATTGTTTATTTATTGTACATAAATTTGTAAAAATAAATAGGCTTATATTGCATGATTATTGTTGATACAAAAAATAGAAATGTACAGCGCATAAATTTTAGAATTAGAAGATAATATAATTAATTTTGCTTCCACTTGTTACTTTAGTAACGGTATCGTGTCCCTATATGTTTGCTTCTTTTACTTTCACCGGTTCCTCTTTGTAAAGAGGAAACCAGTTCCACTTGGGAAAGAGGAACTCTAAATTAATATTATATTATTTACATGACAGTTATGTAGATACGAAAAAGTAAGAACTTTCAATAATATGTACAAGAAACAGCAATTTAGATAACAATGTGAAAGCAGAAGGCAAGTCAAGAACAATAGTTAAAACTGAAATAACCGACAGTACTGTCCTTGAAGACAACATTCAGACGTGATTTCAATATAGTATATTATGTTTATGTAGTCGTAAATTCAAAAATAAAAATTCGTAACATGTGAGCAACAAAATCAGTGATCGTAGGACCTTCTGATAACAAAATTTTGAGTCTATACTTGACCAATACGATTGTGTAAAAAGTCACTGAGTTCTGATTAGAAATAAAAAAAATGTGTGTGGAGTCCACGTGCGACAGAAGTGAAACTTTTGGAGTTTACTCCTCATTAACAATCGATTTTAATTTTTAATGTCCGATACTACAAATTTTGGTTGACGGCCTTTCATGTTATTGTCTGTCGTTTGGTTTTATTTGACTGAATATGTTACCTCCAAAATTATGCGCATTTCTTTGTGGAAAGACACCTTCATCCTCAGAAAGTTGTAGTCCGGGCAGCGATTTCACGCCGACGTATTGTTGGACGACCAATTTTCTTTGAAAGTATTTAATTAAAATATTGACAGTAAACGCTCCATGATTAAATTTTTGTTAGGCAACATAACAGCCGCAAGGTATCAAGAACACATTTTTTATCATTTATCACGATGACTAAGTAGCTATGGGTTATTTCCAGCAAGATGGGGCTATAGCGCACACAACAAGAGCTTCCATCAACTTATTAACATATTTTTTTGATAATCGAATTATTAGCAGAAATGCTGAAAATCATCAAGATCCTGCGACCTCACACCATGTGACTTATTTTTGCGGCCACATTTGAAGAATTCCATTTGTTCTGTACCAATTAACAATGTGGAGGAAATGAGATATTAAGAATAACAAATGAAATTAACGAGATAAACGACGACAACGCCATGTTGGAAAATCTTATTGATGGTGTGAGAAGAAGAGCTCGTCTGTGCCTACAACAAAATGGCCAACATTTTCAAAATTTATTGTAAACATTTTTGATTTTTTGGATTTAGTAAAAGTTCTACATCGATCATCATAACGTATAATTTTACCTATTTACAACGATGATCTTAGAAAAACAAATATCCGAGCATTTAAAAAAGCAATAACAATAAAACATTAATTTCAAAGCGAAATAAAATTTAAGTACAAACATGAAACTGTTTAAATGATATAAATGTTAAGGCGCGTCCACATTTACAGATGTTTGTGTTTTATGCCAATGCAAGTAGAACGGTTTTTTTCTACTTTGCGTTCGTACTGAGGCTATTACGATACGCTTTTGGGTGTCATAATAGACAAAAGCGGTGTTATAATAATTACACAATAATAATTACAATTACAAAATAGTATAATTTATTTTATTAATATTAGTAATCTCTCTGTCTGATCTTGGCAATCCTAACCTATACTTCGTTGTCAATGATGTATGAATGTGAATTGGCATTACTATTTTTGCCACTTGTATAGGAAATTCACGTGCATTTAGGGCAAGCGATTTTGTTGGGGGAGGTGTCCAACAAGCTGGTAACACTTGTCGCCTTCTTGGCGCATTGGTGTAGGACGACGTCTGTAGGTTTTACATGTCCTGGATGGCTCGCCTTGACTGTGTGTGGACGCCGTCAGGAAGGTTTTTAATAGTATAAGATAACATTGTGGCGTTGCAGCTCAAAATACATACGGTAGGAAAATGTTTTTGGAGATCGTAGAGAACGTGTTCTCCTTCTGTCAATTTTCAAATTGGGCGTATCTTTTTCCATATACCTCGCGTGACTTTAAAGGTAGCAAATTGCCTATCGTATTTTCGCCGAAGTCCGTATTTCTGGGGGCGTACATTGAAGAACTTCAGAACTCATTTTTGGAAGGACAAAAATACTAGTGTTGACGTTTCAAATTAATTCTTTTTCATAGGCGCCGTTAATACAGCTCGCAAGAGTGTCAACCGCCGCGAAATTCCCTAGATTGTGAAATTTGATTATTTTGTATAAAAAGTGGCAAAGTAGAAAAAATACTGTATGATAACTCGTTTATAAGGCATTTTGTCGCACTTACTCTTTTAGGGCGTGCGAAACCCGTGCGTGCGACAAAATGCTTGTTATAAAACTTGTATCATAATATACTATTATACGCAGATCAGAGATTTCTGCGGAACACTACAGCAGAATCACCAAACCTGTAAATGTGGAGGCGCCTTTAGATAGAGCCTTATACAAAATGTTCAAGCACGATTTAGTTATTTCTGTGGTTATTTACGCCAATAATCTCGTATTTATTTATCCGTTGAGTTATAAAGCATTATCGACAGGTGGACTGTTCAGATAACAGTTAATAAGTATTAAGTATTTTACGATTTTTACGACTTAAAAAAGTGCGTCAAGCAACTTCTCGCTTTTTTTAATTTAACAAATCTCTAATTTTTTTAGCTTTATGCGCTTTTCTTCTTTTTCAGTGAACTAGTTTTCGCATTTTGCCTGATTTCCATACATTAAACATTATAATTAGTGAAGGAAACATTTCTTTTTTTACTTGTGTCTGTTCTCGAATTTCAGTAATGTGTTTTTGATCTTAATTTTGTGATTACATTTTTCGTTTCCCTTTCTCATTCTTTACTTTTGCTTATTTCGGCAGTCTTAATTTTTCATCTCAAGTCTTTTTTCTCAATTATCATTATCTACTTGGTTCCTTTTATCTCTACTATTCGTCATCCTTGTTTTTTCTTACTTGTTTATTTTACATTTCTTTAAAGCTTGGTTAATTTATTTCACTTTATTTTTTATTTTCTATTCCTACTTTTAATTGTTTCCATTCTTGTTATGTATGTACTTCTATTTTTTATTATTCAATCTTCATTTCCCATTTTTCCATTTTTGTCTTGTGCTTATAATTTTTTATTTGAATTTCTCATTCTTCATAAATGTTTTAATTTGTTATTACTCCATTTCGTTTCGTTTTCCTTTTCCACTTGTCATCATTGTAATAATTATTTTATTGTCGTTATTCGTTGCTTCTTCTTTATCCCTCATTTCTGTTAACATTCTTCACTCTCTTTTCATTTATTATTAATTTATTATTACTTTTGTCAGTGTTTTGGGTTTTCAAACTTCCAGTTCGAGTTCAATATACAGGCTGTCCCATTTAGAACTCCCCAGTGCAGATTTCTCCGAAATGATTATTGTGATTGAAAAATCCTCGAACAGGTCGATTTTGTTTGCCAGGGGCACATATTCTCAGGTTCTTTTCAAGTTCCGGCATTTCGCCCTCTTCACGAGGGGGCTGTTAGCCCCAAAATCTTAAATGGCACTATGGGTCGAGTGATACCTCATTTGAAAGGTATTGGAGACCTCTTTACAACTAACCATTTACTTTTCAATCTCTTGGTGATTTGACCGCAAAAAAAAAACGATAATTTTCTATTTTCAAGATAATCCACATCTTCTGATGCTGTGTTCCAAAGCAACCACAAAGACAAACATGTTATTGCTGAAATTAGGCTTATTGAAATTGTAGCATCACGAACAGTTTTGAAAATCGTCTGTATTTTTGCATGGAAATGAATGGTGGCCATATCCAACATTTATTACGTTAATTAGATCATTTTATTGAAAAATAATCGTGTCGCATACTCTACATTCACTTTTAACTCCTTCGCGCTATTTAGCAATCAAAATCAACAACCTTATGACCCAAAATTTCAATAAATTTAATTTCAAAATTACATGTTGGTCTTTGTGGTTTCTGTGGGACATGTGCATTATCTTGAAAATTAGAAATTATTGTTTTTACGGTCAAAACTGCAAGATATTGAAAAGTAAGTGGTTAGTTGTAGAGAGGCCTTCAATACCTTTCAAATGAGGCATGACTCAACCCATGTGCCATTTAAAATTTTGGGGCTAACCGCCCCCTCGCGAAGAGGGCTAAATGCCGGGAGTTGAAAGGAACCTGAAAAGATGTGCCCCTGGCAAACAAAATCGACCTGTTCGAGGATTTTTCAATCACAATGATCAATTCGGAGAAATCTGGACTGGGGAGTTTCAAATGGGACAGCCTGTATACATATTATTATTATCGCAATTTCTCAGTCGCTCAATTTGACGATTTCTTTAAATTTTCCAATCACCTTCAATTATTATTGTGCTCTACTTTTGAATTTAGTATATTCTTCATTGTAATTTCCTCTTTGTTTATTCCTCGTCTTTCATTCCTGATTCTGAGTTCATCGTTCAACATTACTCGTTTGTTCTTCATTATCCAATTTTCACTTCCGTTTTTTGTTTCGTTGTTACTTTGTTAATTCGTCATCTGTTCATTCTCTTTTCACATCCTTTTTTTCCATTTGGCGTTCTTCGTTTCTTAATTCTGATTCATCATTTATGTATGTTTTACTTTACATTTTTATTATTATTTTTTCATTATGTATTTGTGTTTTACACTTAATCGTTGCCTTTAATGTCTCATCATTTGTTTCTTATTTCTAGTTATTCGTTCTTATTTTTTCGATTTCCATTTCCCACTTATTATCCTTTTCTTTTTCCTTATTCTGCATTTCTCATGTGTTATTGTTTTTCATTAATTCATTCACGTTTCTCTTATTTCGTTTCCTTATTGTTATGTTTTTCTGTTTGTCTTTTATTATTGATTTTTCATTCATAATTTTTATTGTTATTTCCCCATTTCTATTCTTTCAATTTAGATTTTTTTTGCATTTGATAGTTCAATTTAATTTCTAATTTAGCGAAGGGATAACATCTGAGAAAGTGAACAGCAAGGGACTTGAGAATTCGAATACTAAGATTTTAGAGCAATTGGGAATCTGAGTTAATCAATCTGAGAGACTACAAAATTGAGAAACTGAGGACCCAAAAAATGGAAAATGTGAGAATTTGTAACACTCAGAACCTGGCAACCTGGCAATGGTTTTCTGAGTGGCTCAAAGAATAAATTAGGTTAAATATTAGCAAAATGTATTCAAAGTATATACTTTACTTCAAAAAGATAAAAAGTACAAAAACATCCATTTTTAATTGTGTCTGTAATATGGTAAAACCATTGTAAGCGATTGATAAAAAATTGAATGATATGAAGACCACAAAAGCTTCATACAAAGAAGCAGTAAGTTAAGAGGTAGAGATAGGAAAGAATACAAAGAAGTAAGAAAAACTTTTACAGACGGTTTCATAATCCAGCAGTAAAACAAGCACTTTTAACAAAAAATATATACAATCGAATACTGAACCTCCTCCTTTTTTTCAAGTCGGTAAAAAAGCAGTTGTAAGCTAAAAGCGATTTTAAGTTTAAGTTAAAGTAGACTACGTTTCTTAAATATGAACTATTGCAATTTTAGTTAAAATTAGGTCGAAGATGTACATGTTTACATGATCATTTTTTAGTGACTTCTAGGGAGTTTTAGTGTGGACGTCAGAAAGTAATCAGATACTGTTTGCACGTTTATTGCAAAGAAAAAACTGTTCCGGCTCCTGAGGATTCAATTCGTATTAGAGTACAATCAAATGCACCTATTATTCTTGGAAATCTAGCCAATCTAGCCTGCTCATTTCGTGTACATTCTCAAACATTTTAATATATCTTGGTCGCAGAGATACAATGTCCTCCGATACTTTTACTTTGCAGATATTGACTGTTTCTCCAATCAATTTAGGCAACAGCATTCCACCAGCTTGAGGACTGCTTTCTTTCGTTTTCCTCCTTCATCCGTTGAGCTCTTCGCCGATACCATCGAGCGAAGTGTACCTGTTGTTTGTAGAGGAAAGGGGACCAAGGTGGTTTGATGAACCAAGGGGTTGAGGGTTTTGGAGCTTGGTCGATAGTTTGAGAAAGTAAGATAGCTCCAGCCAGCGAGGTCAATCAGCAAAGTAAAGATAAGTAGATAGTTCACTTTTTTGTTCATATTAACTACTGTAAATCAATACGTTAAAATTGTAATCCTTTTACATTTAATAATTTGTTCAACTTATAACCTTAAATTTCTCATCTTCACATTTAGTTAAATTGTTCATTTGTCATCATTTTACTTTAAGATATAGGGGCGTATTCTGTAAATGCTCCTCTAAAATTTAAAGGATATTAAATTAACTTGTCATAGCAATGACCAATCAGGGCTTGAAATTTTAAATTTTAACGCCCCTCTAAAAATTACAGAATAGGCCCCATTTATATTGTTTAAATTCACATATTTCACTTTTGTAATTAAGTATAGTTAAATTTCTTATTTTCGTTATTAATTTTAATTTTAATTTGTCAATTTATATATTTATATTATAAGTCTTGTGTGATAAAAGTGTATTTTACTTGTGACCTTGACTCCACCTCAACCTTGACAGGAACGTTAGGTCAATTTTGATTGTAAATGAATCTTTTGAATTGAGATTATGTTTGACATTTAAAACCGCATTTAAGTGAGTTAAATCCCTTTAGTGGGTTTAAGTCGCGTTTAAGTATTATGAAACACAATTTTTAGTTACAGGCGATTTTAAGTTTAAAGTTGATTATGATACCGGCTGCTAAATTAGAAAATTTTTTAGTGAAGAAAAAATAGGGAAAAGGGCAAAGAAAATTGAAGAAAACAGCAAAGAAGCAGAAGAGAGATACCAACGAAGGTAGGAAAAGGATATAGGGGGATTAGAAAGAAAGAAAAAATTATGGGGAAGAAGACGAGTCAATATTTTTTTCAATAATAGAAGAGCCGCGACATCTATGAGACCTGAACAAAGAAAGTAGAAACTGGTCGTTTAGCCAGAGAAGTTTAGCTGCATTCTACGAAGAAAAGAAAAAAGAAACGAACAAGGGAGGACGGAACAGGAAGACAAGAAGAGGAAGAAAAGTAGGTATTTAAAATAAGTAAAATAACAGCAAGATCGCCAGAAGAAGCTGACAAGAAAATTTACAGTGAAATGGAGAGAATCATGGATAAGCTGGAAGAAATAAAAATGGAACTAAGGAACAAATGAAGAGAGAATCACAAAATTAAGTGAAACATTGAAAGATAAGAATTTAAGGAGAAAGAAAGGAGCTGGGAGGGAGAAAGAAACAAGTTGAGAGGGAAAGAATGCCACAGCTGGAAGGAAAAGTGGAGTATGATAACAGAATAGGATGGGGTGGAGAAACGAAAAGTAAACAGCAGGCCAGAGAGAGGATACAATATTTTCTAAGAAAAATTTATGATGGGTATGATGTATACATTCTTCTTGGATTTCAACAGGAGAATCGGAGAAACAGGAACGAGGGATTGGTGAGAAGAGAGAGGGGATAGAAAAAGTGGATCCAAAGACAAGGTAGAAAATGCAAAGGGGAAGAAGCTGATGGAGAGAGGAGAAATAGTGGGAGGTGTTGAATGGAAATAAACAAGGGAGCGAAAAAAGGAAAAACGGTGAATACGGAATAGTAAACGAAGAAGCATGGGAACAAGTAGAACAATTTAGAGTAGGGGAAAGAAGAGAGTCGGACCATCTGCCTATAGATATAAGTATAGGAAGAGGCAGGCCAAAGAAAAAAAAAGAGAAAAAAACAGAGGTAACGCAGAAGAAGGTTATGATCAAAATATGGAACGAACAAGAAGTGGAAGAGTAGAAGAGAAGATTAGAAAAGAGAAAATTCGAAGAACAAGAAGTATGGAATATGGAGAAAGAATAGAAAGAAATATTAGAAGAAGCAGCGACAAAAAGAGAAATAACAGTAACAGGTAGAAGAGCAAGAAAGAAAAATCGAGGGTGGAAAAAAGATTGTAAACAACGGAAAAAAGACAATATATGAGCTAAGAGAATGGAAAAACTCCAAGGCAACAGAAGCGGCTTTCTAAAAGCGAGAAGAAGATATAGAGAGACATGTAGAGAGAAGAAGAGGCAGAAAAAGGAGAGAGGAGAGGAAGAGATAAAAGAAGGAGAAGGAGTTGTGGAACTATATCAATAGAGAGATAAACAAAAAAGAAATAGTGAGAGGGAGAAACACTTCATGAGGCTACTGGAGGGGGGAAAAGAAAAAGGGAAAACTGAAATAGAGATGAAGAGGAACCAAACAGCACCAAAAAGAAAAGAAATTACGCTGGAAGAGGTGGCGAGGCAACTGAAGATATTGAGGAAGAGGAAAGCGCCGCGGAGAGGGGTGTGGAGTTCATAACGAATCGTAGATGAAGGGGACGATGTGGAGAGGAGAGGGATTCCTGGAAGATAAATAGGGCAGAGAGAGTGGGTTAATACGCCCTATTATTTAAAAAGGGGGAGAAAAGTCAGGTGGAAAACTATAGTGGAATAGGATATAAATATGTATGCGTCAATTCTGAGTGAAAGGATGAGGAGAGAGATAAGAGGAAAAGGAAGCAATATCAGACAGCCAAGCAGGATTTAGAGAGGGGAGGGGAACTATGGATAATGTATATCCTGGACCATTTGATAAAGATAAAGGTAGAGGAGAGATAAAGTGAATGGTTTGTGACAACAAAGGGAGTGAGGCAAGGTTCCGCGCTCAGGATGGATAAAATGTTAAAGAAAGCACAAGCAGGGGTGTGTGTAGTACGCAGAGTGGAAGTGTGGATTCTGGCGTTTGCGGATGATGTGGTAATGGTGGCAAAGATGAAAGAGAGATGAAAGAAATCATAAAGGATTTAGAAAAATACGTGAGGAAGAAAAAGTTGGAACTGAATGTGAAAATGTTGGTGTTTCACAAGAAAAAAAAAGTATGAAAAGAATGAATAGAGGTGGGAGAGAGAGGAAATAAAGTAAATTAAAGAATTTAAGTACTTTGTAGGCTATATGTTTAATAAAAGAGCCACGGATAAGGCACATATGAGGGAGTTAACAAGAAAAGCAAATGAGGCGATGGGGTGTGTATGGGGCATAGGAGAGAGAAAGGGGGGAGGACAATGATGATATTTGAAAGTCTGATTGAGAGCATGTTGTTGTACGGAGCAAACATTTGAGGATGGAAAGAACAAGAGGAGATACAGAGGGTGTAAGAAAAGTATTTGAAGTGGGTGCTAAAGGTGGATAGAAAAACGCCAGGGTCATAGTGAGAGAAGAATGCAAAAAGAAAAGGTTGACAGTAAAATCGGGGAAAAGAGCGGTCAAGTTCTAAGATAGGATGGAAAGAAGGGGAGAATGCAGTATAATGAATGAGTGCTGGAGAGAAAAGAAGAAGAACGCAGAGAGAATGGGAAAGCGAGCAAAGAAATAGAGAGACTCAGAGAAAGAAGCATGGGGATGAATGTAGAATTGAGCGAAAGGGACAAGGATCGGGCAGACAAGAAAGAAGGAAAAGAATCAGGGACAACTAGAAGCACGAGCGATGTATAATGATTGAGGAAATACCGAAGTATTTGGAAGGGGAGAGTGGGAAAGAAAGAAAGATGATGGCGAGGTTTAGGTATGGAAATGAAGAGAGGGAGAATAGGTATTGTTTGGAAGATGGAGGCAGAAGGTGTAGAATGTGCTATGAGTTGAGAGAGAGACGGTTGAACATAATATGTGGAATGTAGTGAAATGAGAGAAAGGAAGAGAAAGGAAAGAGAGGAAATACTTAATGTAGATGGAAGGGAAATAAAATGGATGAAACAGGTATGGAAGAGGGGGGAGAAAGCAGAATAGGTTAGGGACGGGGAGAGGAAATGAAGATGCTTTGTTTTGAAATTAATACAAAATGTAGTTTACGTTATGGGTTATGTTACGAGAAGCCCGTAGGGCAAATAAAGATGTTTTTGTTGTACCAATTATTGTTCTCAGTAAAATAAGCGAAACATAAACTACTGATGATAAGGCATTTGCTTACCAACAATGTTGTTGACTTGCCTACTTTTAACGATTGGAACAAAATAAAATTGTGTATATTTTTTTTCAAAATAGCCGTGCAAATTATGCGATTACAAAGCAGTGGGTGCCCTATAAATTTTATAACGACCATAAAAAAGCTAATATGCCATTTTCCACAATAAGTTAGCGAATTATCGAGACGAAACAAATCAAACCATGAATAAATTACAAATTTACGTGACATCAAATTCACATTATATTCTACGTCTACCTCAGCGTAAAATGTAATAAAATATCCGCAACTAACGGTCCGTAAAATTCCTCCACTTACCATAAATGTGAAGATCATCGTATGGGTTAATAGCAACCAAAACAATGCCACAGTACGTATAAATGTCCCTATTTTGACAAAACCGAACTTGTAAATTATAGAGGACTGCAGGTTCATTTAGATACGAAAGGGACGTGAGGTCATTCTCTCCAACTAGAATTGTGGGATTGCGTAAATAAGGCAAATCTGTTTCTGATTTGATAGTAAGAGTTTTCTTCTCGTTGTCTTCTGTTACTACTTGCAGTGTTGTTTTGTTTGTTTTGTAGTCTTCTTGCAGTTCGGCGCCTTCCCACACTTTTTCCGGATGAGGAATCCATACCCTTGCACCCTGACAAAAAAATAATAAAATGAGTCATCAAATAATAATAATAGCACGTTTTGTTCATTTTCACGTACTATCTGTAAAAGCAACACATTTGAGATACCGCTATAAACGCATACATGTTCCTTTAGAAAGACAATGAGGTCGGTTAGACCTAAAATTACAAAAACAAACACGTATGATATGGCAATTTATTTGAACTTTACTTTTAGGACATTGTAACGGTATTGTAGCGAATTGTGTGAACCGGACATTTATTTGTGTGCGTTCGTCACAGAAACCGAATAAACAACTTCTGAGATAGAGATCAAAGTTACGCAAATGTTGCAAAAAATAGATTCAATTTCGTACTTTCCATAAATGGAACATTTCTTGTTTCGGAGAATGAAATGTCGATTACGTTTAGTCGTGTTCACCTTTCCAACGACTCTGAGATGAATGTTTACACTCTCCACGAATACAATGCACTTAATATACATAATATAATGATAGCTAGAACTTTCACTGGTTTCTTTGGGATCTTTCCTAATGTTACAGATTAATAGTTTTTACAGTCAGCTACGTGGACCGCATTGTAAATTAAGCAGCAAGATATTAGGCCTACGTTTACTTTTCTTTCTTCAAACAGTGTATATATTTGTTTACTGTGTACATGCATATGTTCAAGGTTAGTTTATTGTAACATGACCCGTTATTTGCGACAACTATTATAAACTGCTAATGACTTGTAGTTTAAACAGTGTACGTTTCAGACAAATATGTAGTTAATTATATGTTAGTGCAAATAAAAGAAATGAAGAAAGTAATGCCGACAACCTGCTAAATAGTTTATAACAAAACAAGACGAGTTAACACAGAGTATACAGAAACATCAGGATGGAACTAAAAGAATTTGTGTTCCTTGACGTGTTGCTAAATGGAAATAAAATTGATGTGTGCCTTAGTTTTGAACCTTAATTTTTTTCTCAAAATATGAGGGTATTAAACCACCTCATTCCGACAATCAGGCAAAAGGTGCAGTGTTAATGAAAGAGAACGTAAATCGCAACGAAAAAAATTACCTTTCCATTTAGGAGGTAAATGGCTGAGATCCAAAAAATCTCTGATCTATTTTCTATACATCAAGAAAAGTCTGGACTACTTTAGAGAGCAAGAAACATTAAAGCAATTAGATGTAATTAAAATAAAAAACAGACTATTATCACTAATGGGTAAATATTCACAGCTGTCAATAAATAACACCAAATTAAAAATACCTATAAAAAAATTAAATGTTATTCATTTTAATATGTATCATGCTAGTACTCTCATGTGTCCTTTTGAAACTTATCTGGCCTTATGGTGCCCAACTATAGGGATGCACCAAAAAGTCGAATGTTACAATAATTCAAAGATTCCAAAACTAGATGGTCAGGAGAAAGGAATGTAAGGAATTCTACCAATACAGGATGAGATCAAGAATTCATGAACACACCAACGCTGAAGTCTTACAGCAGCTCGACAAGAAACATCAGCTGACAAGGCTCAAGAGAACAAAATCACTTGACCTAGTAACTTCTTTCTTTAATTCTACAAAATTAGTTCTTTATTAAAAGATTAAATTGGTATAAGTACGCAGATATTTGCATATTATCTGTGACTAAATACATAATTAAACTATTGGCATTAAATTTGACCAAACAAAAGTAACTATAAAAATACTGAACAATTTCACTCTACAGTTGGACTCAAGGTATCAACGGGAAGGGAAAAACACAAAAAAATCACTCATAATACACACTATGAACATTAATTAGTCATATATCCATCGTTTAGAACATTCTTTGATAATAATTGATTCTGCAAATAAATCTTATACTGAATTCCGTTTCATTCAAGATAATAAAATAGTGCTCAATTATCATTGTAGTTCCGAAAAAAATTTACGTCCAGTGATTGCATTCTATGGAATGTATGAAGGAGTATCGATAAGAGTATCACACTTCCTCTGCCAAATTCATATTATGCTGTTAACGAAATAATATTGTTCATTCATATAGGCTATTCATTCATAAATGAAAAAAGTTGATCAGAATCCGCCTACATCACAACTGTTACATTTTGCCTCTTTATCGCCTGTTATTACCAAGATGTGTTTACACTTTTGAGACCCACATTTCTAAAATAATAAATTAGCAATAAAGTAGGTAATAAAATTTAGAGTAAAATTCTATTGGACAATATACTCAGTAGGTATCTAATGAATTTAATTAGATAATCCTATAAAACAATATAATTGACAGGTTGATTAAAAAATTATTTGTTAAAGTTTAAACGTACAAAACAAACTGAGAATATAATTGAATAACATAAATCATTGTTAAAGTTCATATTCTTGATGAATTTTCAATATCATTTATGTCAATGATGAACGATATTGTTTCTCCAAAATTGTTGATAACCTGTCATCTAAAATATTCAGTTATTCACAATATTCATTTTGAGGCTCTTCTATTCACTAGTAGTTAAACAAGAGCTCCGAAATTATTTGTTTGGAATATGAAAGCTGACTTAGTGATCACGATTGTAACGTTTTAATTTTCTCAGCTTGAGCTCGAATTGTAGGTTAGAAAAACTAAGCAACTCGACATTTACCAAAATTTGATTTGACGAATATTTAAAAATCATTTTTTACCTTAGAAACTAGTTCACCTCCATTAAGATCTGCCTAACCTACATGAAAATTATAAGATCATTACTATAAGTGAAATAATTAACTTTAAAAAAAAACACTGAAAAAAAAACAAAAGTAACATAAGTTAACTAAAAATGTAATTAAGAAATTATTGTTTGTTATGTAATTATCAATAATTGTTTTATAATTTTCAAGTCGGTGCCAAGTAAAACAAAATTATGCTCTTCCATGGCAGAAAAAAACTTCGACTGCCGCTTAATTAAAAAAACGTGTCACTTAATTTCATGTCATTGAGGTTAGTCAAATTTGTATTTAAATGGCATGTTTTATTCGGGGAAAAGTGGCTTTTCGTGGCTCGTCTGAAAGAAGAAACGGGAAAACAAGAACAAGGGAGAAAGTAAGAGCGAGGAGAAGAAGAAGGTCGGGAAAACTAAAAAGTCATCAGAAAAAACGAGGAGCGAGGGGCACTATATAGTTCAGAATGTAGTGGAACCAAGAAAAAAAAGAAGATATCTGGGACTATGTGAGGCAATTCGAGATTGGATTTCAACGGGAGAATCGAAGAAAGCGGACCTAGGGATTGGGAGGAAGAGAGAGGACATGCAGAAAGAAAATCCACAGAGAAGGCAGAAAATGCGGGGGGGGGAGAAACTAATGGAACCAATAAAGGAAAAAGGGTGGAAGCTGTTGAATGGAAATAATCAAGGACCTACACAGGCGACAGAGAAAAAAGAGTGATAGACTACGGAATAGTAAACGAAGAAGCATGGGAAGAAGTAAAAGAAATCAGAGAAGTGAAAAGAATAGAGTCACAACATCTACCTATAGAAATAAGTATAGGGAGACAAGAGGAGAAGCAGGAACAGAGAAAACGCAGAAGAAGGTGATGATCAAAATATGGGACAATCAGGAAGTGGAAAACTACAAGAAATTCAGATTGATTATTTTTATTATTATTGCAACAAAATATTTACTTCACATTGAGCGGCAACAATGCTTATCTTTTTTGCAAGAATAATTATTATTTTGATGGCCGCAAAATCGGGAGTATAGAACATTTTTTCCTTAGTACATTGTAGCACTCGGGATTCGTTCTCTAACTACAATCTGTATCTCTAAAATAATCCTGCATTATTTTCTCTCCAGTATTCTTCGTCAATTGTGGATCGATTTCGAAAATTCTTCTTATATTTGAAAGCATACTCCGGAGGTAGTCCCATTGACAGCAAGTCCGGACCTGATGAGGTGATCGCATGGGAATCGGGCGAAATCCTCACATTTTATAATTATTATGAACTCTCTCGAATGTAGTCGTTCAATAATTATGCCGGTCTTTGCGTCTGGGAGTCATCATTGCCTTAGATTTTTCAGGTAGTAATATTAATTCATCATTGTTTCAGTATTTCTGGTTTTAATTTTTTATAGTTTGCCTCTTTCATCTTCATTTTCAACCAGCCGTCGTTTCCTCATTCGAGCAGCGTCCTTACTAGGTCTACCCATCACTTAAAATTGTAAAATAATTAGCTTTTTAAAAAAAAGAAACCGACTTCAAAAACAAAACAGTTATAGCAGTTATAATAAAATTGTTTTTGGTGTTTTAGGGGAAAACTGATTAAAAGTAGTCGACTTCAAAAAGCGAGAAATAACTCAGTACATGTGTTATTACATGTGCTACCTACTGATCTGGTTGAAGTCGGTGCCAAGCCAAAAAAATAGGTAGTAGATAGATAAGCTGTCCGCTCCCGTCACATCGCAAGTCCCACCGCGCGCGCGCCGGAATGCGTGAGCGTGGGCGGGGGGCTCGCTCTGAGCAAAACATCCCAAACGGGCAGACACGTGCGGGGCAGACGTCGTTGACGGCCTGATATTGAATTTTTGATGCGCTATAACGTTGTTGATATATTTGTATAATGACAATAGGTTACAAATTTGTTAACCTCTTTGGCTTGGCACCGATTTCAAACAGATCAGTAGGTAGCACATGTAATAATACATGTACTGAGTTATTTCTCGCTTTTTGAAGTCGGTTTCTTTTTTTTTTTAAAGCTAATTATTTTTAATCATTGTTGTAGTTTGTATTTTTTGCCTCTCTTGATGTTTCTTTCTGTCATTCTGTACTGATTTACTACTTTTGAAATCCAATATTACAGGTTAGTTGTTACCTTTCTTTACATTCTATGTTATCTTTTTTGTAACTTGTATCTTTCAAAAACCAATAATTGTTGCTCTTTCTTGTTATCAATTTTCTTCTATTGCATACATCGTTTCTAAGTACGTGGAACTATTTTAAATGTTATGTTATATGTTTGTACCCACCATTCTTCGCACAACAAAGAACTCCATATAAATAAAAATGTAATTATCGCATATGATCTATCTATCTACACCTACTATTAGATGCCGTTTATAACTTTATCTTTGTCATAGAATTATTTAGTTCCTCTTCCGTATTATATACAGGCAATAACATAAACCAGTGGGAGAACTCATCAAAAGCAACAACTTTTCTACATACGACTTTTTTTCTTCCCTAAAATTCACGAGCCGAATATGGATATGTATTTAATTTGCAGTTACCCGGTGATAAACTGATATAATTATTATTGAAATCAGTTTCTCGAGACAACTCAATCGAGCGGCAATTTGTAATTGTAATTGTAATTTGTTGTTATTGTATTTTACTTTGGTTTTTAGAGTTATTAATCATAAAAGATACCGGCTTCTTCTAACAGCGAATACACGGACATTGTATTAATTTACGGAGAAGTTCAAGGAAATTCCGCAGAAGCACAAAGACTTTATGTGCAACGCTTCCCAAATCGCAGTGTGCCTAATTTGCGTTAATGTTGTGCATTGTGTAAGTGTTTTGCAAAATGTTGAAAACCTCCCAGTACCCGAAGGTTAGCAAATCAGTTTGGAGTATCGCATTGCACCATTTGCTGAATTTGGAAGAATATTGGAATGTTACTTGTTCTAAATTGCAAGCTTTTTCATAGTACTTCTATTACGTAACGAGAAGAGTAAGAAGCTGATAACACGCGAATAAAAAAATGTCCACGAGTCGACGTGTAAACGCCCTTACCCTCGAGATGCGTACTATACTTTCTCCACGACAAATCCCCCACAATTTTGATACCTGACAAAAAATATATCAATATATGTATTATGTAGTTGTTTAACCGTTGTAGTTAGCCCAGATCACCTAGTTATAAGTTAGGGTGTGGACTATGTCTAATTTAATTTTGATTAAAAGTTCTCGACACTATGTCAATCTGATACGGTATACTGAGCTACGATGTGTATTTCTGATGAAAATGTCAAACATGATCCAAAACCCGGACTAACCGTGGCAACCTTCGCACTTTCATCTAATTGTTCGGACAGTTGCATCACTGTAAAGGTTAAGGGCATGTATTGCTAGTAATTTAGTTTAGTCAAGCCAGAATTAAGGTTCACATATGTAATATGAAATTTAATGATCAATTCCTTGCAATGGTGAATGTAACCAAAACTACACATTTTCAATGTCTATTTAATACTTTTACACTCATATGGCTTTTGGTACTCCATTTTACAATTTTCATCAAACAAAAAAAAACACGTGTGCGGTCGGGGGCCCCCGTCAGGAACGACGTTCCTTACGCATTTTTTTTTCAACTACGAATGTAATTCGATATGGAGATTTGGATTGTTTATATTTGTATTTTTGGCATTGCGCGTTTGTTTTTGGTTCTCTTTCGATACTCTTTTTGACGCTGAGCATATGATTTCCCTCTGTAATGTATGTAAATAGTAAATAGTAAACACTGGAATCACATGTACCACATTACATACTGTATCAAGTTTATTAACTTACTTTTCTAAGTTAGTATTACACATACTTGCTGCAGTTCCTATTTCTGAAAATTTTATTCCATAATAATGATACAATAAAACTCACGTACGATTTCCTCGTATGAAGAGGTTGTCTGCTCGAATCTCGATACTCGCACGCACAACTAGTGGACGGTCTACAGTTAGGAAAAATGTAGATTACGAAAATTGTAATCATTCTGGTTCTATTAATTTTTTTTTTGTTTGTGGCCAATAGTTGCAATTATTTTCAACAAAACAATTCTCCAGTATTTTTTTCGTGGCAGAACAGTGTTTGGTGAGTGACGATTGCTAATCAAAAATGTGATTTTGTTGAAAATTGACAAAATTAAACCTCAACTTCGGAAACTATTGGTTGCAAACAAAAATTGAATAGATGTAGAATTTCATAATCTAAATGTTCCTATATTTCCAAAGGAACGCCGGGACATTGGTAGCCACTAGTGCAGGCACACACACACTTGTCGGCTCCCCGAATGGAGGGGGCATAACGCGTTTGCGTTACGTTACGAGTTCTAGTAACTAACACCCACCCGCAAGCCGCGTTAAGTAACTTCGTTCCAAAAAGCAAGATATTTGACAAAGGAATTACGGGAAGTACAAAAACTTTTCAACATTAGTACGTAACTACGGATTTACAATTCAGTAGGCTATGTCGAAATGGACGTGTTTCCATAGTGGTTGTAGGAGAAATATGTTTCGTACACTTTTCACTTTTTGTGAGTGTTTACGTGAGAACAATTTTAATTTCGCGCACCCGCGTACAGACATTTGTATAGACGGCGTGGGCGAGCAGCGGTTAGTGTACACATGTTTGTAAATCGTTCCGCTCAATTTAATCCGTTAACTTCCTGGACTTTAATTGTCTTAACATCGTATAAGTAAATATTAGTTTCTCCAACATATTAAAGTGAAATAATTCAGTCTAGACACAGTTAACAAAAATGTTAAATTTTGAATTAACCTGTTTCGAACTCAAGGTATTGAAAAAATTTATCGTAAACAAACCTTTGTGTAACTAAGATAAATGTCTCTAAACAGCATTATGATCTCAAATATTTACAAACCAATCTGAGCAGGTTGATAATTCGTTGAAAGTACGAAAATTTTAGTCGTTGTAGTTCCATACTTTACAAATTTTTACATCTTTCAAGATAAAAAAAAAAGACAGAAATACTACCAACGCTAAATAATGCTTATGGTGTTATACAGCGGGTTCAGAAATTGGTGACTGAAATTAAGCCGTAAGAGATCTCAAAGCTTCTGAAATCGAGCCAGTCTTTAGATAAAGTCTTGTGAGAAATTTTGAGGTTTTTATGGCAACAAAAGGAGGTAACTATATAATAGAAATAATTTTAAATACCGTGCTTGTGTGAGAAATAACGTAGCACAAAGAATACAACAAATTAAATTTATGTAATAAATACCAAAATTTCCTACATTAAATTTATATAAGCAAATACAGACATGATATCAACATAATCAACGACGATTAGCTAATCCTTTATATCAGCCGCTGTGATTACCTATAAATATTGTAATTAAATATAACAATTCCCCATTTTTGTCTTGGTAACTATGCATTACTACAAATTACAAACATTCTCTACCACAGCATCAGTATAGTCACGACATTATTTTTATTTCCTTGCACTAAACAAGTGAACCAAACAGGCTGAGAAAGTGTGAGCCTACCTCAACAACGCTCCAAGTTCACTTGCTGCTGTATTTTTGCAACCATGGCACAGATTTTCTAGCCTATTCGTTATAATTTTTTTTAATACAGATTTTCTAGTCTGTTCGTTATACATTGTCACTTAAAAAAGAAATTTTTCCAAACAGTTTTAAAAGAGAATTGACTTTAGTCTATGTTAGAGAGGATTTGAAATAGCAGTCTCTTATTCTTGGCGAGTAAAGGTGTTTGCTCTTTGAACTACAAACATTTGCTTAACCTCGATAATATTATGAATCAGTATTACCAGACTGAATTTGCATTTTCAGATTGGATGTAGAAAATTAATTTTGAACCAAAATACATGCATAAAATATGTACAGTTGTGGCCACATAAATCTTAATTACAAATTTCAACAATAAAATTTGATAGTTTGATTTACGTAAATTCACGTTTTTTTGTCAAAATTTGGAAACATTATTGGAAAAAGAATGATGATGAAAATGAGGTTGTACGAGATTTATGTGGCCAAAGCTGTACATATGTGTATTTTTTTATTTGGCATTTTTAGTTCTATAGGTATAAAAATTATCCATAGTAGAACCAATTAATTTTCGTATTATGAGTCCACCATAAAATCTGTCACAGATTAAAGACCTAATCTTAGATATCGACTATCAATATGGTGTATTAATTTGTACAGTTTTTATTATCCTGCAGTCACTACAGTGTTCAAATAATAATAAATGTCAGTCCACAAATATGGTTTATCGCAGTTTTAATGTTATTTGAAGAAATTAATTTATAAGTAAAGCGAATTTAGTACTGTTTATGTCTGTTATTGTAAATTTTATTTATTTTAAATAGCACATTTTTGCCTGGAGTAGTATGATGTATTTCTTACACCTAAATAAAAACACGACACAACGAAGGTACTAACCTCAATTTAATAATACTTCAAAATAATCTTTATTAAAGTGTTTATACCTAACTTGGTATTACAAGAATTATTGGCAAAGGAATTCAATCAATTCAATTACTACTAACATTCTGGTCACTGTGTATACCGAAAAAAATACAAAAAGCAATACTGACATTCCAATCCATTAAATAATAATTAAGCTGTTACTTTTACTGCATGCTTGAGAGAATTTTAACATTTGATCCTAGAATACTATCACTTTAATTCACTATCACTATAAGCCGAACTTTAAAACGTCAGAGTGGCAAATAGTGTTCCTTTATAGAAATGTGTGTACCTATGTGGACAAAAAGTTAAAAGTAGTAAAATACAGAACGTTTAAAAGCAGTTGTAAATTAAAATTATCGTCCACATTCGTGCTTATCGTAAGTACCCACATTTCAGACAAAATTCAGGCATTAATTAAGAAAATATAGGTTAGCATAAAATCGATTATAATTTACGAAAGCACGCTCAGCCACTGCATTTCGTAACTGTTTGATAAGGTCGTTTATTGCAAGTGCAGTGAATTATGTTAGTAATTTTATCAAGCTCAAATATTTTGCTTCATTAGCGAATTTGTTAAAATTCGCAACTGCACAAGTAACTTATGGTAGACAAAAACATTTTGAATTGCGGCAGGACACCAATAAAACCTCGGGAACATTTAAAGACCGGTTTTGCTCACATTCATGAGTTGAGCGCTCGTGGAATAAATCAATTTGAATAAAAATATAAGAAATACGTTAAACAAAAAATTTGGTGTTACCTTTGTGTACAATTCTAGAGTAGTCATCCTGCACAATATCACTCAAAATACAGAAACAAAAAATAATTTATTTAAACATAGTCGTGTATATCGTGGCGTCAAAACTGGTGTCACTATTATTACCACTAATTTACTTAGATATGGAGATAACCATTTTACTTCGCTTATCTTATCGCGCACGTCCGTCAATTGGTAATACCGTAAAAAAATATTTGAAGGTAACAAATACACAACCTGCACCCACACGGCGCACCATGCGCACTAATCCGTCCGTGGCTTTGTGGATCGCTAGAAGTCATGTGTAAAAGTATGGATTTCGCGCTCAAATTGCGTGCTGCCGCCATCTCTGTGTGGCTAGAATTGGAGTTGTTTTGTATAGAATGGATACGCGATAGTGTTGGTCCAAGCTCAGAGATATTTCCAACAGGGGGCGACATTATGCGTTTATGGCATTCATCAGATGTGAGGAGAACCAGAGAACCAACGGTGTAGAGAGAGAAATACGCGCTATAGTTTCCAAATAGCGGGCGAGCTACAAAACCAATTTATACGCGTCATAGTTTGTTCGCCTATCTCTATTTTTCATACGTAAGAAGGAGTTTTGTTCAAATACTATTAAGAAAGAAAGTGCATCTTCCCGTAAATTTTAATATTCTCGGCAATTGGTGCAATATTTTTAATGTTTTTAAGAATCGTGATTCTAGGGGCAAATAAGAACAAAACCAGCAGATTAAAAAATATTTCGTTTGTTATTAAAGCGATTAACAATGAATTTCTGTTTCTTTGTTCGTCCCATCGTCACATTTGTCAATTCTGTAAAACCTACTTATCCTGCTTTAAAATTTAGTTGATAACAGCGTTTACATGCAATGACTAGGCTTTTCACGGAATGACTCATTTCACCAATAAGGTACGACATAAACACTGGACAGTCGAATATTCGTTTTTTGCACTATACATACTTAATAATCTGGAATATGTAGGCACGTATAAATTAATAAACTAATTGGTTACTACATATTTAAAAAAAAAGAATTTTTGATACGTTTGACCTTGAATAATTGTTTCACCTCAAACAATTTCGCTTGGGACTTTTGACACAATATGTACTTAGAAAACCCAAATGAAGTAGAAAAAAAAATCTTCACTTGGATTTTTTTTTGCAGATGGTTTCTTTACAATCCAAAAGTGATTGGACCATCAATAATAATACCGCTGGTTCTAATGAAAGTTGTTAGAGTATTTAAAAATATAATTGTCGAAAGTCCGGAAGTCAAGATTTCAACGAATTAAAATTTCCGAATTTAGGATTTAATCGATTCAAAATTTTTTAATTCTTAAATTTAAAAATCTAAGATTACTGCGAGATTCAAGTTTTCTAATTTCAGAAATTTATAATTAACTGCCATTCAAATCAAGACTCGACGATTCACATTTTCCTAATTACTTATATGTATATTTAATATCCTATTAAAAGAACCGCTATTACAAAGATTCCAAATTTCAACAATTTCCAATTTCATCGACCCAAAATTTTTCAGAATCATGTTTTATTGATTCTAAAGTTGCAACACACCAAATTCAGTAATTTTAAAGATTTAAAATTTCCAAATTTTGCGGTTAATAATTATTTGGTATATTATTATATTTTTTTAAATTTGGAATCTAAGATTACAAAGGTTTCAAAATTGCTAATTCAGCAATTCAAGATTTCCACGATTTAAATTTTACAAAATAAGGAATTCTGGAATTCAAAATTGTTAAAATTCAATGTTTTAATTTTGACTCAAAATTACATCGATTTGTAATGTGCAAATTTATTAATTCAAAATTTTAAAAAACAAAAATTGCGGGATATCAAAATTTCCCTACTTCAAAATTCATCAATTTAAGATTCAAACGATCTGAAGTTTTCAATTCCACCAATTCAAGATTTCAAAGAAATTCAAGGATTCATTGATCCAAATTTTTGAAAATCATGACTTCCACGACTCAAAATTTGTAATTACAAACTCAAATTTCAATAAAAGATTCAAAATTTTAAGATTTCAATAGAATACGTGCATTGAATTCAAAATTTAAAATATGTACAATAATTGTATTACAAACAAGAAGAATGTTCTTAAATCAAAGTGGAGTAAATTTAAATTAAAATTTAAATATATCTAAGTCGAACTACACAAACTTTAATAACTGTAAAATTACTAATGGTACATGTTTCGGCAGAACACTTCTGCCATCATCAGCCCTAATTTAACAAGAGATTAATGATACAATTAAAGAATATAAAAAATTATGACATTGACGTAATTTTGAATTAAATTTGACGTTTCCACCATCAACACCTACTTCTTTCGCCAATCATATATTAATAACGAAACATAGTTTTCACCATCAAATTCCAAATTGGTTCATAAATGCAATAAAGGCCGGAAATTAGATTTTCTTGAGACTTTGGAAATAAGGAAAGCCTTGAAACTGGAAAACAGATCTTGTTTAAATGAACAGAATAACTTCAATAATCCCATTATTAATTCACTATTTTAATTTTTCACTCAAACAAACTTACCAGATTCTCTTTGATCCATTTTTAATTTTTACATTTTATAAAATGTTGTTTTTACGAAATCTTTTAAAAATCATGTAACCCTTTGAAAACGTCAAATTTAATTCAAAATTACGTCAATGTCATAATTTTTTATATTCTTTAATTGTATCATTAATCTCTTGTTAAATTAGGACTGATGATGGCAGAAGTGTTCTGCCGAAACATGTACCATTAGTATTTTTACAGTTATTAAAGTTTGTGGAGTTCGACTTAGATATATTTAAATTTTAATTGTATTACAAGTTGGTACATATTTCGGAATTCAAGATTTCAGACTTAAAATTGGCAGATTTCATCAAATCAAAATTCACAAATTCAGGACATCTTTTTGATTCTTCGGAGCTTCAACTTTTCCAATTTTATCAATTACAAATTTGCAAATCTCCAAATTCAAGGACTAGAGATTTAAAAGATTCAAAATTTCCATTCTTTTAATTTTCAATTTAAATTTTCAAATAAAAATTTTCAAATTTTGCAATTTAAGATTTAATTTGCAAAATAATAATGTCTATGATTAAAAATTTACAAATTTCTAAACCCAGGAATTCGAAATTTCAGATTCAAAATTTAGAAATTAAACAATTATCTAAAATTTTCCAAATTTAGAAATTCAGGATTTTAAAGATTCAAAATATGTATAATTTCCAACATTAGGAAAGCAAGATTTCAAAGACAAAAATATAACAATTCCGAATTTAAATTTTTCAAAGATTTAAGTTTTCCAAAATAAGAATTCAAGATTTTAACAATACAATTCCGCGCAAATAGTTTTAGTTTTTGAAAATAGGAATTAATTAAAATGGGGAGCGTGTGACATCAGTAATGGTCAGGTCGTTTATTTTCAACGACACTGTTTCACTCGAGACTCCATCGGCCTGCAGCCCCTAGACGTCTCTACGAGAACCCCCTTCTCCACCATAGCGACAGAACGTCCATTTAGGGCCGAAGACCTGATATTGTGCATCGGCCGGCGTTGCACTACTTCCTGGGACCACAGCCGCATTCTGGGGCCCAGCGACACCGCCCCCTTGCGTCACCATATGTTTAGTAATATGCCAATTTAGATTTTATGAATCGAAATTTTTAAAATTTTAATGCAGGAAGTATATTGTAGCGTTTACGGGTTCACAAAAACTATTTATTTGAACGAACTATGTACAATTTATTTAAACACTGGACTATTTACAGTTATAACAGCACAATTACTTATTTTAACAGTCACACGGATTAAGTAGCTTATTCGCACTTCTTTATCGACGCGATTCTACTAGACTGACTAGACTAGACTGACTCCCGCTCGAACATCCTCTAATAAATATACCGGCCACTAAATGCTTTTAGAGGCTCCATACGTTCCATGGCGCTCTCGATCCGTACCGGATATTCCAGAAGATGAGTCATGCTACCTCGAGTACGTTGTAGTAAATTGTTGCGTTGCGTTGCGCTGTTTGTCCGAGGTTTTAGATCAGTGATCTCTAAACCTCTATCTCTCTCGCCGGCCTGCAATGGTTTTACAGACGGCAAAGTGATAGGCCCTGTTTGCCGATCCGTCGGTGTCACTGCTGTGTGACTACGACAGGCCAGCGCCCAGGACTCGTTTGACAGTTTTGCTGTTTTCGGACTGACAACTCGAATGAGGGCAATGGTGCCAACATAACGAGAAAGTCGGATTCCTTTTTTGGGACATCGGAAATGAAAAAATGAAAAATAAAGAAAAGAATTTTACCTGTCCTGAGGCCTGAAAGAGAGGTTAGTACCTGAAGGGTGTCGCGATGGAAGGGTCAGTGAAGCTGTCACCCTTCTAGCAGCGCCATTCTGGGCCGCTTTCTTTTTGATGGTCCACTCTCGTCGTAGTCGACCGCTTGTCTGACCAGTGGATTGGGGTGTTCTTCGGCCTTTTTGATGGTCCGGAGGGCGATCTCATGGAGGAACTCTTTCAGCAGCGGGAGCCCTGCCTCACGGTGAAGTTGGTCATTTCTGACGAACCATGGAGCGTCGAAAGCGTGGCGGAGGAATTTGTTCTGGAGGACCTGCAACTTACACATGTTTGTCTTCGAGGGGGCGTGTGCCCAAGCCGCCGAAGCATATGTTAGAGTCGGACGAATGATTGCTCTGTAAATCAACAATTTGTTCTTTACCGACATCTTGCTACGCCTGCAGACCAGCGAGGAGAGCTTGCCCACTGCCATTTTCCCTTTACCCAAAGAGTATTCTAGGTGCTGGCGGAAGTCAAGCTTTTTGTCGATGATGACACCTAGGTATTTTGCCTGGTTTGCCCAGGGAATGACCCGGTCGAACATCTCGATTTCTCCCTCAGGCTGGACGAGTCGGCGCGTCACGAGGAGGGCTGTGCTCTTCTCGGGATTGACGTCGATCATCCATTTCTGGCACCAGTCTTCGAGCTTGTCGATGGCTTCCTGCAGGTAGCGGGTCGCCAGCCAAGGCTGTTTGGATCTGGTGAGGATTGCTGTGTCGTCTGCGTAGATGGCGAGCGTGGTGTTTGCAGTCCTTGGGATGTCCGCGGTGAAGGCCGCGTACAGGGTTGGTGAAAGGACAGACCCCTGTGGGACGCCCGCTTCGATGTCGTGGGGACGGGACAGAGTGTTTCCGATGCGGGCACAGAAGGACCTGTTACGCAAAAAGGAGTTGATTAATTGAACCAATTCTAGGGGCACGCCGCACGAGTGGAGCTTGAGGACAAGTCCATCGTGCCAGACTGTGTCGAAAGCCTTGGCCACGTCGAGAAATACTGCACCGGTCACTTGCTTGCGCTCGATCCCGGTGGCGGCGTATTCTACGACTCGGAGGAGTTGGTCGGTGGTGGAATGCTTTGGACGGAATCCAAATTGTTCGTCTGGCAGGGTGTTGGTCATCTTGATGCAGTGGGTGAGTCTCTTCTGTATGACTCGTTCCGCCACTTTTCCCGCTGCTGAGAGCAGGCTGATTGGCCTGTGGTTTTGCGGGAACTTCGGGTCCTTTCCTGGCTTCGTTGTAGTAAATTCCAGTACAGTCCAGCAATTGATGACGCCGCTACAGCGATGAGTCATCACGGGTCCACGTCCGTTACAATATTTTACAAATTCAAAATTTGTAAATTCCCAAATCCAGTACAGAAAGAAAAATTAATACGGTAAAGCTAAACAACTGCGACTAATCAATGTTATTATTTGTTGTCAACTTCTTATTTTTTACTTTAAGGCAAATTAGTGCCCGATCATCGTTATTTGACATTTTTTTCTGTTTTTCGTTCTTGAGGTATGGTTTTTAAGTTTTTCTTTTTTATATTTCGATATCGACAAAAATAATATTTTAATTTTTCCTTTACTTTTGTTGTTTCTTCATCTTTGATATTACAGTCTTACATTGATATACCTCATGTTTTTTGTGATTTTCCTTTTGAATAATTTAAATTCTAAAATTAATGATGTCCACGATTCAAAATTTGAAAATTACGTCGATTCGTGCAAATTTTCAAATTCATTCCATTAAAACTAGTTGCCAAATTCAAGAATTCAAAATTTCAAACTTAAAATTCAGTATTCGAAATTTCAGCGATTCCAAATTGTAGTAGGATTTCAGAATTCAAGATTTCCAGGATTCAAAACTTGTAAAATTAAATCAAAATTCACAAAAAATAAAACCTTGGAGTTTTGAAGTTCGAAAATTTCAACTTTTCCGAATTCAGCAGTTAAATCTCCTTGAGTCAAAATTTGCAAAACTCCAAATAGGAACTAATTTCAAATTTTTCTATTTATAATAAATTTAACTGATTCAAATTTTGTTTTTTTCTTAAATTCAGGAATTCAAGATTTCAATCATTCAAAATATCTGAGTTGAAAATTTCAAAGATAAATATTGTAATGTTAGAGACTCTCAAATTCAGGAAACCACAAATTCAATGATTTTATTTTTAAATAGCAAAAAAGATGTCTACTATTAAAAATTTACTATTTCTCGGACTCTGGAATTGAAAAAAAAAAAAAAACAAAATTTGGAAATTAAGCGATACAAAATGCTCCAAATTCAGGAATTCAATAATTTAATTTATAAGCTATGAGTAATATGTAACAAGTACAATATGTCCAATGACATTAAGAGTGGTTCCCCAATGACATTCAAGAAAAAGTTAAGACAACTTCTGTTTAATGACCAATGTTAGTGTCAGTAATTTAATATCATAAGTAACTGAGAAGACGGAAGGAAGAATGGATGTTGTATCCAATTCCGTTTGTGATGCACGATCATACTTGCAATACAATTGTATCGTGTATCAATAAATTAGTTTATTTTATAGATTTCATCTATATTTCATCGATAGAAATTTTTAAAATTTAAGAATTGAACAAATCTTGCATTCAACATTTGAAATCCAGGAATTCGAGTGTTCAAAAACTGCAACTTCAAGAACTCGACAGATTTCAAAGATTCGAAACTTTCAAACATACGAGTATCTTCAGTGGAAAATATAAACAATACATGAAAAGTGAAAAGCATACATTGACGCCATAACTATTAAAAAAAAAAATGGAAAAGATTAAATAAAGATTAAAGTTAAAGTAAATTAAAGTTAAAAAAAAGCAAGAAACTTACAACACCCGAAGACAGAGAAAATGAAGAGGGAACAAAACTTTACAAACAACATAACTGAGAAAATCAAAGAAATTAGACTGGATCAAAGAAAAAATAAAGAACTAACCAAGGACCATAGTACACTGAGTTTAAAATAAAATGCACCACCTTGAAGGGGTAGACGAATTGAAGGAATTGAATTTATCTCGTGCAGCTTGAGGGAGTTTAATCATTCTTCAATAGTGTTGGTGGGATGGGGTAATTATGTTAAATGTTTGTCCATCAAGTCCCAGACGTTTTCTATTGTTGATAAGTCCAATCAGCAATCTGGGAGGAGAAGGCAAAATATTGCCATTATTTTGGTCAAAAACATCTCGTCATTATTGACACATGCTCCTGGAAAGTTTTGAACTAGTGGATGAACCACGGGTTTTAGACAATTATTATTAAAATAACAAAATCTAAATTCATCACTGAAGATGATATTGTTCCATTCATGTTGTTAGAGAAAGACGAAAGTTAGGCAGACCATAGGATCTTTGTCCAAAGAAACAAATTCCGCGATAAATGGTACTCTTCAGCTTTGGGGACCGATTGATTGCTCCAACTGCTCTGATATGGTGTAGCACTTTGAGACAATCTTCTCGTTGTTCCGTTACTCTGGGAGGCCCAATATCCCTGCACTGCAGTTCTAAGTCATCTTCTTGCCAGTCCCTCCACCCTCATGGTTGTGGAGTGTTGGCGCCTTCGCCACCTGGATATTTTGCGGTATGGTAAATCTCCTTCTTGCACACCAATAATTCGCCCTTATTCAAAGGCACTTAGATTTCAAAAACTTGCTAATTGAGGAACTCTAGCATTCTCGTCTGCACAGACAATTACAAAAGGACAACAAAAAGTGTTAATAATGTATAGGGAAAAGTATTGTCTTAAAAAAGGTTGCAAAACTTATTATCGTACTTATTCAAACGTTGAGATATATTTTTAAAATTTGAATCGTTTGTTTGGTGGAACTCAGTGTATATTAAAAAAGAAAAATGTCCAAATGAAGAACGAATTTAAAGAAATAACAAGACAATATTCAACAATAGTAATGAACGGTAATATAGCAATCGACACTAGGACACAAAAGTACTGAAGCAAATTAAAAAAGCTCATAAGCCGAAGACTAGCTAAAGGATATAGAATACAAAAATGGCACAGGAAGAAAGAGCCAAGGGGAAGAAAGTTGGAACAGAAAGATGAAAAGTAAGGATATAAAACATAGTTATGGATATGGAGTAACAATGAGGAAAATAAAATGGAGAAAGTATCTTCAAAAGGTGCTGGTGAAATTATGATGAACTAGGGAAAAAGTAAGGACAAATATAACAAAAATAAAAAAAAACGCGGAAAATAAAATACACATACATAAAAGAACCTCTATTGGTAAGGATGTTATTATTGATGGGACCTAATAGCATGAGAATTTTCGTCAGCCCATACGCGTATTATTTAAGTTGAAAATACCTTCTCTCGTGCTTCAATTGGGTTGCTGGTTTATTAAATTATTATTATTAAATCCTCAGGAAAATCCATAAAATTGGACTTTCTGTACGTGATAGAGATACAATTGTTGCTCTTTCAAATTTCTCCAATTGGTATAATGAGATATTCCAAACTGATTTTCACCATTTTAAAACACAAACACAAAGCACAAATTAGGCACACTGCGTTTGGGAAGCGAAACATCCTTGACCGCAGTAAATTAATAATGCAGCGAAAGTGAAATACAATAACAAATTACCGCCGGCCACCCTCGATGTCGACGAACTCGGTACTTACTGACTTCAGGTATAAACCGCACGAGACAAAAAAAAATAGAATGTTGGTAAGCATGCCGGGACAAAAACAATTGATTCTCAGTAGGTCAAGTTAAAATAAATCTCCATATGCGGGTCGTGAATTTTGTAGGGAGGAAAAATGTTAAAAAAATGTTTTCGGAAAAGTCGTATATAGAAAACTTTTTGTTTTTGATAGTTCGACCACTGGATTTAATTAATTGCACTTATTTATGAAATATAAATAAAATACAAGCGCTTCAAAAGCCAGAATAACAGTGCCTTTACCAACGCTTGCCAGCGGGTGTATTATTGAATTTTTATCTCTTCAAAGTCATAAATTAATAATCCCGCTAATGGGAAACAATTATGGCATAAAGAACTGCAGTGGTTTCGGCATTCTTGATTTTGAACTTGGCGAGTGACTTGACTTGAAGTACTGGTTCAAGTTCAAGTTAATCCGTACACGTGTCTACTTGTAAAGTTGCAAGTTTTTTGGGAAGTTGAAAGACGATTAGTGTTCAAAAGTTTTAGCAGCTTTTATAACATTAAGTTGTGGATATCTTCTAATCAAAAACAGAAATTTATGTAATGTATGTTACTGTACAATGTATGCGATGGATTCCAAATAATAGGTTCCTTCTCGTAAAAGTCCAAGACATACTTCGTTGGTCCACTACATCTCATTACACGATAGGTGTCAACAAAAAGTGTCACCACTTCTCAAAAAGTGTAGGTGCAAACAAGATTTCATCACAGGTGACGACTTGTGCATTAACGCGCAAAGCCCGCGTAATGTTGCGCTGACACACACGTCACGAATTACTCGCCTCGCCTCCCTTTGACTTGGGACAGTGTTCCGACACACGACGGGAAGTGCAAATACTTGGCCAAGTCTATGCCAAGTTTGATACACATTACCTGCTACTTGCCAAATACTTGCGGGCGGGCTTTTTCTATTTTAAATATCAAGCGATAGTTTTGTTGGATTAAAAAGTTTTTTAAAATCCAAGTATGTATTACACGTGACATGTCAGTTAAAATTTTCTTATTTAAAATTTAAAAATAAGTGGAAACTGTCAAAGCCAAGACTGAATTTTTTTTTCTCATTTTTAATTATCCCTTTTTATAGCAATCTGTAAGTTGTCATACAATAAGCAAGTGTGTTGACATTGGTGATAATAAGTAAGAAACTTACAACCTAATTAGACAGAGCCTTGAATATAATGTATACAACTTAAAATCATTACGAATATTTGGGAAAAAAATTGCCAAATCGGTCCAGCCGTTCTCAAGTGATGCGCTTACCAACAAACAGCAAAATTAGAAATTCGGGGAAAACTAAAAGTGCACTGTACGTCCATAAACGTTGAACGAATGTTCCCTTGAGAACGGCTGGACCGATTGGGCTATTTCTTTATATACAGGGTGTAACGGTAATACGTGTTTTAAAAAAACTGGTAATTGGTGACGATGAATCTAAGATAATGGTAAAAAAATTCCTACAAAAGTTCTTTCGTTTTCAAGATAAATAAAGTTAAAGTTTTTATCAAAATTGTCGGTACGCTACTGAGAGAAGGACAAAAGCATAATGTAATTTTGGTTGATTAGCAACGGTAACTTTTGAAACCGTCACAATGCTGTTATAGTGGTTGTCATTATTAATGTCAAGAGGATTTAGTTTTGAAATGGTACTTCGCAGGAATTTGTATTCAATCAACATGGTGCGGATTTACCAGTACCACTACAAACATTTTGAAACCTTCAAGATCTTACAAGTAGGTCTGTTGTTAGGCATCTCAAAGAAAATTAAAAAATTATAATTTATTTAGTTGAAATAGAACCATAAAAATATCAATATTTAAAATAAGTTCATCACAATAAATGTTCAAAATGGTCACCATTACTAGTTATTAAACAACACGCAAGACGTCTATTAAAAGACTCTTTAACTCGTCCAAGTTTTGGCCGATTATTTCTTATGACTATAGCAGCAGCTGCAATACGATTCCTCAGTTGTTCGATAGTTTCAACTGGAACAGCATAAACTAGTTGTTTCATATGTCCCCAAAGAAAGAAATCACAAGGATTAAGGTCGGGCGATCTGGCGGGCCACAAAGTTGGACCATAAGTTCCAATCCATCGTTCTTGAAAGTTAGTGTTCAGCCAATCTCTGAGTATCAGAGCATTGTGACAAGGAGCACCATCATGCAAATACCATAAATTTGCCCTAATTTCTAAAGGCATCATTGAGACGAGGTGGTAAAACGTAGGGTCCAATCAATTCTCAATTTAAAATACCAGCCCACACGTTTACGGAAAATTCTTGTTGAAAATTATGTATTCTTACGGCATGCGGATTTTCATCAGCCCATACATGAGTGTTGAGCATTAAATATCCCTTCTCTAGTAAATCCTGCTTTGTCAGTAAGTTGTCAGAACATAATTTAAAAAATTCGGTTGTCTATGAATTTTTTCAACCATCCATTGACAAAACGTGCGTTTACGATCATCACCAGGCTTTAAAAATTGAACACGTTGCACATGGTAAGGATATAACTGTTGAATGTTTTAAAATTCGCCAAACTGTTTGATGCGATACTCCATACTGAAGTGCAAGTCTACGAGTACTGGTCCCTGGTCGAGCTGCAACAGCATTCAAAATATTCTCTTCAACATTCAGCACACGACGAGGACGAGCTCTGCCACGATCTTGGGTTTGAGGTTTAAATCTGCCATGATCACGGAGATGTTGGACAGTTGCTTGAAATATATGTCTATTGGGTAAAACACAATTGGGGAAACGAGCCGCGTACAGTCTTCGTGCTTTTGCAGCATTCTTGTCAGCTTCGCCATACACCAAGACAATATCTGTTAATTCTTGATTTGAAAAATTGGGCATTTTTAAAAATTACATCTAATCTTGACAGAATATTAATTTTACGCGTCAAAATAAAATAATGAAAGTTGTCATGGTTTTTCGAAAAAAAAAGCCCAGTATCAAACACTAAACGATTCGTTTGGTCAAAATTAGGAGTAAAAGAATTATGGATTTTTTGTTGAATTTTCGCAAAATGCCATAGAGAAAAAATGTTCAACTTGGTCAGTTCTTTTACTGGTTCAAATTAACACACGTATTTCTGATACACCCTGTATATGTAATAGTCCAGATAAGGTTCTTACGGCAAGAGAAATATTATTGACGACATATTAAATTTGGTTGTTTCTTTGGTGTGTTCGTTATGCTCCCAACATGGAAATGACTCAATTGAATGCATTACAGCCTAAATAAAAATTAAATTACATGAATTTGTTTTTCCTTTTGTGTTGTTTTGCGATCTGTCCAAAATAGTATATGTATTATTTATCTATAGAACGAAAAGTGAAGTTTAAAGTACGAGTAAGTAGCCGAGGCCGGAATTACTTGTGAGTACCTTTAAAAACACTTTTCGTTGTAGGTAAATACAAAGTTTTATTTCATACTGAAAGGTGAATGAACTAGATTAAAATAAAAAGAAATGTTGAGTTTTTATCTTGCACAAATTATTCGTAATAATTAAATAGATATAACTAACATTACCATAGCACCAAACGTTTCTCAAAAATAACAACGAAAAAGTATGAAATAAAAAAAATTATTGAAATTTGGACAAAACAACGTCCGTCGGGTCATTAAAACTATCTCTTTGACTTTCGACTGGGTGCGCCTTCGGCGCTACAGTGACTTGATTAGATTTTATCAGTTCTTGCCTTATACCATTTACCTTCACTTTTGGCGCTGATCTGGCTCTGCCAGCTTTCTATTAAATCACAATAAAGTGTTGAGAAATTTAATTTTAAGGGTTCTCTTGTAATTAGTTGGGCTCATTGTTTCTTGTGAAATACCATTTATTTATAGCAAACAAAGCGAAGCTTACGTTTGATATAAAATCGACTTCGACTGTATTTATTCGAAACATCAAAAGAAAGGCAACTTTCTTTTCAGAGCTTATATGTAAAATACCAAAAATCGCGCTAATCTTTGCTATCGAAAATTATAAAATGCGCATACCAACGCGGAGCGTGAAATAAGTGACAGATCAGTGAAATAAGAAAAAGTAGAGTTACGACTTCCGGGTTTGTCGAGAGGTTTTATCCTATACCTGACCACTGTAAAATGCGACCGACATCTTCCGCTCCAAAGCTTACTGTAAAAGGCGACATCTTCCGCTCCAAAGCTACACCAAATTCTAAATTTTGTACCCAAGTTTCTACCCAATTATACAGCTTTCTGTATATTTCATGCTTACTTCAGAAATAATTTTGTCGACAAACATTATTGAATTTTATTGACGAACAACAATGCTAAGGCAAATGAGTTTTTTACTGACGAAAGTTTAATTCTTGCTACACGTCTATTTTAAATTTACCAATTGTGCGTTGTTTTTCAGAAAAAGAATTCCAAAGGCATTCATTTATACTCCTAAAAATGAAGCAACTTTGTAATTTTTTTATGAATAAACAAATGCTAATATGAGCTTTGTAATACCGTCTTACCCTGAATTAATATGTCCTTTATCGACTTTTGATAACCGCATATTCAAATAATCAAAATTAAACCCGTAAAATTCAATAAAATGGTAACATGTTTCCCGTGCATTTAGTATAGGCTCTATCCCTAGTAAATGACAGCCTTAAACATAATATAGCCAAATTACTTAAATTCTTTAATTTGCTCTATTTTTTCTCCCTCCCTCTTCCATTCATTCTCTTCATTCCTCCTCTTTGTCTCTCTTTCAGGGCTGGTCGGCTCACCAATTCTTCTTCCAGGACTGGCAGACGCACAACTTACCGGAGTGGGCACCACTCACATCTGCCGTTCTATGAGAGCCGAGCTTCTTTTATAGAGAAGTTGGAGGGGAGCGGGCAACGTAGCAAGTCGGGCAATGCGGTATCCGGAGCGCGCTTTTTTACAGCTCAACGTGATGCGAGAACCATCCTGGTCCGACACCGGGAAGCATTTTAACTCGAAATGTTAATGGTTCCATGCTGAGGGCGTGACCCGAGGTGAGAAGTTTATACGGGACAGTTGTATTTCCAGGCTAGAGCGTGGGGTGATCGGCATTGGCCAAACAACGAAGCGACGGCCGGTTAAGTCACAGAAAAGACCTGCCGTAGCGGCGAACCCCGCCGGCTGTATTCGAATCGCGGGAAATTCGGTAACTTCGTTACAAAGTTAAATAAAGTGTTACTCCATTACGGTGTAACTAAATCTTGAATTTCTGAAGTAGTAAATTTTAAGTTTTCGAATTTTAAAATTCTAATATTTTGAATCGTTGAAATTGCAAATCGCTGTAATTGTAAGTTTTTAGTTTGAGAAGTTGACGTAATTCTTAATGTAAATATAATTATTGCAAACTGAATACATTGGATTTTCTTTTAAGTTGGAAATATGTATTTTAAATTGTGAAATCTTAAAGTACAGAAATTCAAATTTCAAATAATCACTTATAATACGATATGTAGTCAAAATTATGTCGACAATTTCTAAGATGTCACGAATGTCATTACAATTGCTTAAAATTCGATGAGTGCTTGCACGAGTCGCATTGGCAATTGCAATGAATATGAGTGGAATCACTTTAGAAATTGTCGACTCAACTTTGACTACGCATCGTATTCGGAAGACTATTCAGTACGAAGGCGCTGAACGGACATGAATGGAAAAATAACTGTAAATTCTAACTTTCTTCTGGCAATTCCGACTTTTTTCTGTCAATTTTGACTTTCTTCTGGCAATTCCGACTTTTATCTGGCAATTCTGACTTTTTTCTGGCAACTCTGACTTTTTTCTGTCAATTGTGACAGGGGTAGGACGATGGCACTCTTTTGTTACCCAAACTTAAAATATGAAATACTGTCCACATATTTGGAGTATCTTTCTTTAAGGGGTCAATCGCGTAGCGCGGGGCACCAATTTCAATGATCCACGGAAAAACTAATTTTCACAGGTTTTTAATAACTATGCGAAAATTATATTTATCGAATTCCTTTACCTAACCTAGAAAAACAAATCAGACGATAATTTCCGTGGATCACTGAAATTGATGCCTCGCGCTTCGCGCTCGACCACTTAAAGAAACATACTCCAAGAAGGTCATATTTCCCTTTACGTAAAACTCGAAATGTGGGGAGTATCTCTTATTTTATGATTTTATGAATGATAAACGGAAAAACAAATTTTCACAGACGGCAACTTCAGTGGTTCACTGAAATTGATGCCTCGCGCTACGCGCTCGACACCTCAAAGAAACATACTCCAAAAAAGTTCTTGTATGTGAAACTCGAAATGTGGACAGTATTTCATGTTTTAAGTTTGGGCAATAAAACAGCTCCCCATTGTACGAAGGCGCTGAACGAACATGAATATAAAAATAACTGACAACGACGACGGCAACTTCCATGAATCACTGAAATTGGGGCCTCGAGTTTCATGTACAGGGAAATATGACCTTCTTACTTGTATTATTATTTTTAAAGAAACATACCCCAAAAAGGTCATATTTCCTTGTACGTGATACTCAAAATGTAGACAGTATTTCATCTTTTAAGTTTTGGCAACAAAACAGCACCATTGTCCTACCCCTGTCGCAATTGCCAGAAAAAAGTCAGAATTTTCAGAAAAAATTCGGAATTGGCAGAAAAAAGTCAGAATTTCCAGAAAAAAGTCGGAATTGCCAGAAAAAAGTCAGGATTGCCAGAAAAAAAGTCGGAATTGGTAGAAAAAAAATCGGTCGTAATTCAGTGAACTAAACCATTTTTCTTAAAAAGTACTAGTCAGATTGTCGGCGGCAATTTGTACTAGTACAATTATCATCGCAATTGATTTTGATTAACCAAAATACTGAAATTCTACGGCTGCTATTGGTCGAATCCCACAGTTTGACAGGTGAACTGAATTGTCACCGCAATTGAATTTGATTGGAAAAAATTTTGAAATTCTACGGCTGTTATTGGTTGAATGTCACAGTTTGACAGGTGAACTGAATAGTCTCTGTATTATTGGTTTTCTGAATAGGGAAATTTTCAGCCTATAAAGAATTTGAAAAATGTAAATTTATGAATATGAAAATTTGAATCGACAAAATCTTGAATTCGAAAATTTGAAAATTGAATACGTGGAACCGTTTTGTACATTGTCAATGTACTGTTTCTCTGTTTTAAAACTTTGGGGGTGATTTATATTAATAGATTTACTGTTATCGTCGTAAAGTCAGTCCAATTTGAGTAGCTCTTTTAAGAATATTGATTTAAAGTGCTTTCTTTATTTGCATCATTTGAACGTATTTGCTAATTAGAATATTACGGTACTACTAAAAACTTTGTCTTGCCATTTATTTTGTCTTACATATATAAAAGTGTCAGAAATAAAATTATATTGTCAGAATATTTCATGTTTTGCATTTACATATTAGTGGAAAACGTAATTTTTTCAATAAAAGCACATTGAAGAATGTAACAGACTCTGTTTTCAAAAGAGCTTTTGATATAAGTCACCAATAGGCCTACTTTATTTTAGTTTTTTCAAGCGTGAAATTATAATTTATGTGTAAGCAAACACAGTAATCATTTATACACATAATTACAAATGCAATAAATTAATTATAATTTACGTAACGTACCCGAAAAAGCTAGTCAGTATCAACTCAACAAGAATTTATTTCAAGATACACGTATTAGAAATCCACTATAACTGTTAAAACGAGATAAACCACTACCAAATATAGAATAGATGAGATACGACATCTAAAAGATATTTACAGCAAAAAAGCGAAAAAGAAAAATCCACCTGATGCGTGACACAAAACACAATAAAAATAAATACATGGTAGGTATGTAATTAGACGACACACGCTGCCTTGTAATTATTATTTGTGCGATTGGCTTGTTCTGTATATTTTTCTCACCATATAGGAAGATTATAATGTTACATGATTTTCATCTGTGCTTTGTGTTAATAATTATTTTAGATATCGCATCCATGAACGTTATGTGTCTAATTAGTAAATTTGGTAATTAGCACGTTTAAAATTCTAATTTCCGAATAAGAATTAAATCTGTATTACAGCCACATCCTGGCAAAAAATCTACGGAGCCAATGAACCCGTGATTCTCAGAGAAAAAATTCTTAGTGTTCGTGCTTCAGTTACCGTCCATCAGTCATAAATTCATTTGTCGTAATGGCCGATGAAAATGTGGTATTTGCAGGCAGAAATTAGCTATTTGATAGTGTAAGTTATGGTTTTATTTTTTGTTCTCACGTTTGATCTCGTGTGTACCTTGGAGCTCGAGGTAATTAAATAATGTTTATTGTCAGGACCGATAGGCTAATGTAACGGTTTACACATTCAGTTTTTTGTTTTTAATCTGATTGATGTGCCTGTAGCGCACTCACTAAAATCCTTTTTTGGTTATCGAATTTCTTTTGTAATTTGAAAAATGTCATGTCACGATTTTGTTCGCTACAGAACGTGTATGTTTTTTGTATTATATTAATTAGTTTGTAAGTGCTAATAAAATTGTCAGTACATCTCAGAGCTCTGACGGTTTTCTTAAAATTATTTTTTGTATTCATAGCTGTCTAAGAATTCATCAGTAGTTCATCGCGAGAAATTCGGACAATTAATTTACAAACTTCAGATTTCATAATTATTATTATCTTTTTAAACCGGTTTTCACAAAAAATGTATTTTGTTTATTTGAAAAACTGAAATTTCGTATAAAATTATTAATTTAGATTCTGGGAACACACTGAAGGTTCTTGAAAAATCATGTTCTTCAGTGAAGTTTAAGCTGGATTTGCGCCACTGTTACGCTATCAGCGTTTGATCAACATGATTGTTATGATCAGTTTTTATATTAGTTTGTCTTCTTTATTTAAAAGGCGTGACTATACAATCCAAATTATCTTATTATTATGTTATATTATGTATATCATAATATGTACAAATCTCTCGTAGATGTATTTTGGGTTGTATAATTACGCATAACATTCTTCATTTACCTCGTATTAGTATGAGAGCTAGCGACGTTTTCGAGACTGCTTTTTTGATATTTACTTTCTTATTGAAGTCAGGTAGAGACGTTGTGCGTTTTATTTTTACTTATTTTTTTTTGCTCTCAACCGAGCGGCTCCCATCTCCCAAAATCCTAAAACACAAATTCATTTGTTTTTAAACATATTTTTTATAGCCTCCTTTTTTCATTTCTTAATTCCATTGCATTTCCCATCCTCTTCTTCCTAATTCAGTGTTCAGGTTAGATACACACACATATCGTTTCTTATAATAATTCTTATTCTCCTTTGATTATTGTTTCTGTTTTCTCTTGCATTTCATTTCCAATACAAAGATTATATAATTATTTTTTTCTTTATTTATGTTTACTAATACATATTTCGAATTTTGAAATCTTCTGGATTATTATCCTCTTTTTCGGCTTGAGTGTTGTTTTTAAATTTAAAAGACAAAAAGAAAATATAAGACAAATGTGACAAAAGAGATGAAACAAACAATAAATCCAAAAAACATTAAAAAAACCAAAGAGATTAAAACGACTATGGAGACTAAAAACAAAACAAATTATAGAGACAAAATTAACTAAAGGAGACAAAAAAGGCAAAAAACATGGAAGAAATATACAATTTAATATATAAGTATATTAAACATTGACCAAAAATCCAAGGGGCGACTCCTTGGACTTTTTTAAAACTATTTTGTACTTTGGTGATTTTTGGAAGGCCGCTTAGTTTTAAAGATACAGTGCGATTACGTTTTTTACAATAACAATATTATATTACCTAAATATTACATGCAAAGTTTTCTAAATCTACAAAAACTGCTGAAAATTAATAGCACCAGCTAGAACGCATGCGTCCAATTTTATCCTCATGGACTGACGTGCAACCAAATTAAAATGAGGTGATGCCCCATCGTGCATAAACCACATATCATTTCTTAAGTCTAATGGTACATCATCCAAGAACTGAGGTAGCAGTTGTTCTAAAAAGTTCTGGTAGACTTCGCCAGTGAGTCTTCCAGGTAGAAATACCGGCCCAATTAAACAATTACCAACAATTCCGACCAACACGTTCAACAAAAACTGATGTTGAAAACAGTTTTAAACTACTTCATGAGAATTTTCGTCGGCCCAAAAATGATTGCTGTGAAAATTTCTGATTGCATTTCTTGAAAAATTTGCTCATCGGTGTAAAGAATCAGCGACAACTATTGGGGATTTTGAACCAAAGTGTGTAAAAGCCTTTGACAAAATGCAATATGTGGGGTAAAATCAGCAGGAAGAAGTGCCTGAACGCGTTGTATGTGGTATGGGTACAACAAATTGTTTTTAAGAATGTTCCATACTGTCATATGACTAACATTTAGAGCATTTGCAATTTTTCTAGTAGAAGTACCTGGTTCTTATACTGTCTCCCTGATCTTCCTTGTTGTTTAAGTGTTCCTGTCTCATGAGGACCTCTATGAATTCTTTGGAAGATTTTTCTGCCAGGAACATCACGGTTAGAAAATCATTCAATCGCCAAGCCTCTTACGCATTTCCATTAGTCAATCCGTACATAAAATGCATGTCAGTCATTTTTTTCTATGGCGATTCATGATAGAGAGATTTACGAACCAAAGTTTAATTCTCACAGACAATAAACAATGACAAATCGGAAAACGTATTTAAATAAAATTCATGAAGATCTGACTTTGTGGGCATTAGCCTGCTGTGAATACAAAAAATATCCGGTTTTGGCAATCAAAATAATTGATAACTTTAAAAAATTCAATTTCTTTTCTTAAAAAATATTTATCGCACTGTATTTTCGAAACAAGGCGGTTTTTCGGAAATCACCAAGGGAAGGAATAGCTTGGAGAGGCCCAAGGAGTCGCCCCTTGGGGAAATGGGTACCAAAAGGATCAAAGAAACGAAACAGAAAAATAAACAACGGAGACAACAGAGACACAAGAAACGAAAGACACTAAAAAGACAAATTAAAAAACTGACGGAAGAGACCAAAAAAGAGCAATTCTACAAAACTGTCTAATGCGACAAATACAAGAAATGTAAGAGACCAAATATACTAAAAACTTAAACGACTAGAGCAACCAAATACATTAAGGATTAAGGAGATCAAGATCCAGAAAGAATAAGAACACAAGAGAGCAAAATAAATAAAATAGACTAAAAAGATAAGAAACTGCAGAGACTAAACAGACCGTAAAGATTAAAAAGACCAAACCGATCAGAAGGATAGAGAGTAAACAAAATCAAAGATACTGAAGACACTAAATCGAAAAAATAACTATAGAAACATATAGCAAACATATTATATAGTACGTTTATGCTCTCCGAAATGGGCATTTTGTAATTTAGATAATTTAAGATGGGCGAATTTTTATCTGCAGTAAAACGGTCCCTGCACGCACTATCCCTGTCAAAATCTAGTCTTACGCCCAATGCGTAAGAAAAAAGACCGAATGACGGACTAAGTGGACTAAAGAGACAAATGGGAAAAGAAGATAGTAGATCAAAAAGAGAACAAACAGATAACACAAAGTAAAGAACATAAATAAACCAAACATACAAAAGAGTAAAGTGACCAAACAGACTCGAGAGGCAAAGCTAACAAAGGAAACCAAAAAACTAAAACGAGCAAAGAAACCCAAAAGACAAGATCAAAAGGAATAAAAGCAAATTATAGAGTCAAACGAAAGAAAAGGGTCCAGGTAAACCTAAAAGACAAAAAATTAAAGAGACAATACCGAATAAAGATACCAAATGAGGGGCTTATTGTTATATAATGACAAGCCACATTTTTTTGTTTTAACATATTTTTTTCTAACGTTTAACTTCTAATGTGTTTTTCCTGTGTATTCCTCTGCATACTCATATATTCCAACAAACTGGAATGGTTAAATTAGGATTGAATGCTTTCAGGCTTTCTTTGCTTTTTTTAATTAATATTCAAATTTGTTTTTTTGTGGCTTATCATTATTTAACAATAAGCCCTTCAAATGTACGAAAGATAATTTAAGCGACTAGAGCTACCATATATACTAAGGAGATAAAAGAAAGAGACAATAAAACAAAGAACAAAATAGATTAACCAGAAAAGACACTAAAGAGCCTAATAGGACCACAGAGATTACAAAACTATCACATTGAAGGGAGCACATAGGTCAAGAGTCTAAAGAGATTAACGATATCTAAAATACTGAAGACAATAAATCCACTAGAATAACAAACTAAATAAATTAAAGCGAGTATACACCAAAACGTTTAATGTCATGTTTTAAATTTCATATTTAATATTGCATTATATAATTCATATTTTATGATCTATATTTATGTTTTAAATTTTGTTCAAGTTACATTTTGCTTGTATGCTTCGTTTTATGTGTTATTATGCATATATTATGTTTGATATTTTATTTCATGTTGTAATTTTTCATTATTTATGTTCCATTTCTTATTTCACCTCTCATATTTCACGTTTAATTTTTCTTTCATATTTCACATTTCATAAATCATTTTGCATTTGATGATTTGTATCTCATAAGTTATATTTCATTGCCAATGAACATGAGTGGAACCATCTTAGAAATTGTCGACTCAACTTTGACTACGAATCGTATTCGAAGGACTATTCAGTGAACCAAACCATTTTTGTTAAAAGTACTAGTACAATAATAATTTGTACTACTACAATTATTATCACCGCAATTGATTTTGATTAGCCAAAATTTTGAAATTCTACGGCTGCTTCGCCGAATGTCACAGTTTGACAGGTGAACTGAATAGTCACTGATATTCAGCGGTGTCATTTTTGTTACTAAGCGAATCCAATCGCCTTAAAATGGCCTTAGGTGCCTTATTATTAGATTTACAAGTTTCAAGGTTTTCATATTGTAGGTTTTCAGGATTTCAATTTATCAGATTTTCAACTTCTTTTTCTTTCAAGTTTTCAAGTTTTTGGATCCTCGAAAGTAATCAAGTTATTTCTTTTTATTTAGATTTTTTATCAAATTGTTTGTATTTTAATTTTTGTGTTTTTGCTCCCCTTCTTCAAATGTTTATTTTGTTAATTTAGTTCCGCTGAGCAGATATTTTTTTATAAATATTTCTTCCACTGTGTTTCCATCTTTGCCCACGTCGTATTCTTATACGTAATACATTATCTTACATTTAATTTTTTTTTTATGAGACAAATTGCACATTTTAAATATCTTATTACACTATTTGCTTCTATATTTCCATACTTTATGTTAATCAAAGAGCCCATAGGAAGTTAAAAATTAAAAATGTTTACACCAAACGATCATCACATATTATTGGTTGCCTATATGTTAGAAATTTTGAAACATTGTATTTCAGTTGACAAAAAACTGTTCACATAATGTTACTATTAAATTTATTCTTCTGTTTTCAAAAAATTTTCAAAATGACCTCCGTTCAGTTCTAAGCCAAAGTCCAACTCGTCTCTTAATATTTTCAAAAACATTTACTAAACATTGGGATCCCAATAAATATGAATAAATGAAAAATAATAGGACTTTTTCTATTTATTTTTAATAATTAATTTTAAATTCTTCTATACATAAGAATCGTAAGATAAATCGTTAATATGACTTATTAAATTTGACAGATGAGTGTCTCTTTGCCGCATATGAAGAAAAACATTGGCGTCTCCTTTATGGGGATTTAAATAAAATCAATTTGAAGATAAATATTGTAAAATCTGTATTTATTTAGTTTATGAAGCGAAAATAAAAAAGATTACAGGCACTTGAAATAGAACTTTTAAAAAGCATGTGATAGAGCTAATTATAGCGCATCCGAGGAACGTTTCATTAGTTTTTTTTTGACAGTTATTTTTTTTAATGGCAACCTATGTTTTTTATTTTACATTTAATAAAGTTTTTTCTTCTTTTTCAAATTAGTAAAATTTCAAAAAATTAACAGTACTATCCAATGTTATCGGAATTTAAGAAAATACCATAGAGATACCAATACAATGTTGGCAAGTTCTGAGTTGGTACAAAATAATTGTGTCTGAACTGTTTTTCTCTATTAAATAATAAATGAACTTCTAAATAATAATATCTGGTTGCAACAGGATGGTGCTCCAACACACTAAGCCCGGTGCGACGTTATTTGGACGAAGTGTTCCCAAGAAGATGGAAGAAGAGGTCCAGTGGAATGGCAGGCTAGGTCCCCAGATCGAACCCCATTAGATTTTTTTCTATGGGGGCACTTAAAAGCAAGGTGTACCAAAACCGAGCCAACAATTATTTGGATGATCTTGAAGGAAGAATTCGACATCAGTGCAGTTTAATAACTCCCTAAACCATTCAAAACGTATTGGCTTCTTTTTATGATCGTCTTGGATTTTGTCAAATGATGCAGGGTCATCAGTTTGAACTCGGTTTGAACATTTGGTGTCATATCTTTAATTTATAACTCTCACATCAGTGTTTTTGTTAATTTTGTTAATTTGTTAGCCCTACTTTGAAATTTAGGGTTGTTTTCTTACTTTTTCTCATTGATTGCTTTTGCGAACTTTGTTTTGTTTCGATTTCTATGTTTTTTTTCTTAAATTCTGATAAAATTAGACAGCTCTGTTAATTTTTTGAAATTTTACTAATTTGAAATTTAGTGCCGTTTTTATTTATTTTTTCCTTATGTAACATATTGAGTATTTGATAACGTTGAAAGCAGAATAAAAAACTCTATGCGAATGTAAAATCAAAAACATAAGTTGTCATTAAAAGAAAATATTGATGACGTCATAACCGTCAAAAAAGATGATGAAAAAAAATTAGTACCCGTTCATCGGATGCGCTATAATTAGCCCTACCACATGCTTTTTAAGTTTTATTTCTAGTGCAGATACTAACGGAGTTACTGAATTTATTCCTTACTTAATTTTCACACTGTAACGAATCATTATGCATTTCATACTTGATATTTTACGCCTCTTATTTCGCATCTCGCCTTTCTTCAAATTGCATTTTGTGATTTATATTTCATATATTATCACATTTCTTTTGCGTCATTTCTCCCATTAGTGACTTTTGGTCTCTTTTGTATCCTGTTATCTTTATCTCATTTGTCTCTTTCGTGTCTTTGTTGTTTAGTTTCTTAATCCCCTATTGTCTTTATTTGGTGTACTTCTTATCGATAGTTTCTATGGTTACTGTCCGCTTTGTCTCCATTGTCTCTTTTGTTTCTTTCTTCACTTTGATGATATTCTATCAGTCCATTAGTAGCTTTGGTCTTTTAGGTTTCTTGGATGTTTGTTTTGTCTCTTTGGTTACTTTAGTCTCTTTTATCTCTTCAGCCACTTTAGTCTCTTTGATCTGTTTTATCTCTTTTGTCTCTTGAATTTCTTTGGATTCTTTGGCCGGTTTGTCTTATTTGCCTTTTTATTATCCTTTCTTGTTGGTCGCTTTTGTATTTTTTCATCTCATTTGTTTTTTGGCCTTTTTGATCTCTTTGATATATTAATTTAAAATTTAAATATTTCTAAGTGGAACTCCACAAACTTTAATAAAGGTAAAATTACAAATGGAACATGTTTTGACAGAACACTACTGCCATCATCAGCCCTTAAAGAATATAAAAAATTAAATCTTTGATATCTGTTGGTATCTATCTCTTTGGTGTATTTTGTCTCCTTTGTCTTTTCTGAGTTTTGGTCGCTTTACTCTCTTGAGTCTCTTTGGCCTCTTGAATACCTTTTGACTCTTTTGTCATCTCCTTCATTTTGTGTTATTTTTGTCTTTGTTATCTTGATCTTTTTGGTGTCTTATATCCCTTTTCTCCTTTTACTCCCTTTAACCCCTTTAGTCTCTTTGTTTGTTTGACCTCTTTAGTCTCTCTGGTTTTTTGTTCTTTTACGATCGCCAAAGAAGTTTTCACTTGAGCGGTGTGGTTTTAAGCACACTTACAATGTTTTTTGTTTTTGTTTTAGATTTCAGATTGCCAGGTTCGCAAGTTTATAGGTTGTTGGAAAATGAAAAAGAAGATTCTGAAAACTTGAAAAGTTGAAAATTTTAAAAACACAAGTTTGGAAATTTAAAACCCTAGAACTTGGAAATCTAAAAACCAAAATTTCTGAGAACGTGAAAACATGGCGGGAATTCGAAAATAGTATTGTAGAAATATTATTAATTACAGAAGCAAAATAAAAAACAAAATTTGGAGTGGCCTACGAAATTAAAAATCACAAATCAAAAATTGAAAATATAAATGAAATAATGTTAGTAAAAAGCGATGAAAAAATAGAAACAACAATGAATTATTGTAATACAAAGGAGAAAACAAATTTTGGAAACCAATAAGAATCTACAAGATGTACCTAATCTGAACGCTAGATTTAGGAGAAGAAGCTGGAAGATGAAATAGAGTTATTGGAGAGAATGTAGAGGACCTACTAATAAGACGTGACTTCAGTTGAATAAAATAATGCCATTTTTTAATTCAATTTTTTCCAGGAGAGTTCAGTTGCTAGTTTAGTCCCCATGTATTTATTTTACAGACGTATGTAACAAGTTTTTTTCTTGAGTTTTGTTAGCTCCATGATAGATAATGATCGATAGAATTCTCACTAATGGCTTCACATTAACTGTTACTTTTTAAACACTTTGACATATAACTGATGAGATACACAAATTTACAAAAAAAAAACGTAAAAAAGAATTTATTGATAATTATGGAGAAATAAATTTACGGACGGATATATAATAGTTGTTCTTTGGAACGGTACATAATTATTTTATTTCCTTTCAACGTTAATAAGAAAATTTAAAGTCAACGTGTGAGTAATGGTATTTATGCAAATTCGTTTTGTAATTAGATATTAACGGTAAATCAAATCTTCCGAATTGTGAGACTGAATGGAAAATTTGGAAATGTCCTGAAAACATGTATTACCTAGATAAAATTCGTTGAACAACGTTACAAATTAAAATACAATAGTATGAATTACCGCATTAATTTAATGCGAGTTCTTCTGCTTCTGTAACTGGATCGGCCTGATTGAAGCAATTTATTTTGAAAGAATATTTTGCTGGACAATGTCAAAGTGTAGTTCCGACACTATTGAAATGTTATATCCACGCTTCACTCGATACATTAATGATGCGGATACCAACAAATACAAGAACTTTACGAGCGCTTACTGTTACATTGACATGCCTGGAGACATTATTTGTATGGAACGTTATATTGCAAGAATTTGACCTAAAAAATCGCTGGTGTTTGTTTATCGCATTCCTTAGTTTGATTTTAAATTATTGATCTTTGAACAATCAGATGAAATTGAATGATTGAAGAAAAAGAGTATTAAGTTCAATGCTCAATGAGGTTAGACAATGAATAATGATTGTATTTGTTTTAATAATTAATCTAAGCTTCTTATACCGGTTTTTGTCATTAAATATTAGTTATTATAATAACAAATTTTAGTGATTGCAATAAATTTAAAATTTTATTGTCGTAATAATATCCGCAGGTTGTCCTTTTTATTATGTTTGGGCAGTTTACATCCTAAATAAGAATATCATAAATTAAAAAGAATCAATTAACGAAAAATTACAAAATATCTATTAAGTTAAATTGTGAAATTGATATAAATATAATGAAAAAATAAATAAATAAATAAGTAAATGCATCAATTTGATATATTTAATTAATATTTAAAAAACTCTTTTTGAAAAACTTATAGAGTAATATAAATCTTACAAATTTATTACTCCGAATTTACATTATTATATACTGTGCACAGAAGCAGCTATTGTGCGGAGGAAGTGGTTACAAGAATCAGTTCAGAACCAATTAATATCACTTGTAAGATGCTCTTTATTCTTTACAATGGAATGCAAGCCGACAATTTTTGTTAATTGATGTGTAATGCATTATCAATTAATTGAGATAAGCTTTTACAGAAGCTATCTATTAAAAAGAGTTTCTACAGACATTGTTAAGGAAAAATGTTCGTTTTATGATTTAAAACATAAAGGCTGTCCCAACTAAAATTTGTACAATTCCAATTTCGAAAGACTCAGAAGAAAACGCTCGAACAGGTTAATTTTGTTATCAAGGGGGACCAAATTGTACCATACCCGCTCCAAGACAGACCTGACGGACCACATCAGAATTACGGAAGTCACCTACTTAATCCGCAGAATAAAAAACAACGAAGCCCCGGTTCGGACAACATCAAACCATCAGTCCTACTTAAAAAACCTTATCCACACAGGATCCTAAGCACTTACAACCATTTTCAAGAACTGTTTCCCTCAGGCGTGGAAAGAAGCACACACCATCATGTTCCTCAAACCCGGCAAAAGCCCAACGACCCCAAACACGGCTGCCCCATCTTTATTTAATATAATAGGAAAAATCTTTAAACGAATCCTAGCCAGCCGCCATTCGCAATCCCTGGAAGCCCAATTCGGTTTTCAGTCCCAAAGATCCACATCCAAACCTAACCCTTGTACTCCAGACCGACATCAACAGATCCTCCAACTTTGACGAGTGCACCGTAGGTGCCTTCCTGGACATCGAAAGGGCTTTTGACAAGGTTTGGCACCAAGGCCTCGTCCAAAATTTCCTTCTTCTATGACCGCACAAAATACAAATCAACGACGCCCTCTCGAACTCCGTAAACCTAAAAGCTGGAGGCCCCCAGAGTTTCCCGCTGTCACCCCTTCTCTACATAGTATACTGCGCAGATTTTCCCTTTTCAGACCATCATAGGACCAAGATCAGGATGTTCGCGAACGACACAGTCTGGTCAAGTCACAAAAGTGCCGAAATCGCATCCCAATCCGTAGAAGGAGCTCTCCAAGATTGAAAAGTGGACCAATAGATGAAGAGTGAAGCCAAATCCAGCTATCTGCAAATCCATAATATTCACAACTCCACACCCAAACAAGCTAACCTATTTACCAGAATCCCACTAATCCTCAATAAATACGTCATAACAAAAACCAACAGTGTGCGAACTAGTCACTTTCTCGTCGACCGGTTTCCTAATTCGCAACCTCAAAAAAATCTCGTAACAGAGCTAACCTTCTCCGCGGTCACATCCGCGGCTACAACCCCAAAACACTCCATCACACGGTCAACTCCTTCATTCACAAATATACCAACAGCACTCCCTTCACCAAACTCCAACAAAGTTACGTCAACCACATGTTGGATAGTAACAACCACGTAACAACACCCTAGCCATACAAAACTTACACACATCCTTCAATCTAAACACAGCCTCTTAAACAGCATCCCCAAAAAACAAAAAGAAAAAGCAACCATCTTTTCTTCATACCCAGCTCTACTGGAATTGGTCGAAAGGCACTCATCTCTCGATGAGGTAGCAGTTCCATCACCTAAAAGATCCATCCCCTCATCCTCAACCTAATCTCTTGCAGCCCTTTCATTCAGGACCCCAAGATGCCAAGACCTATAGCCAGATGAATCTTGGATAGAAGAATCCGACGACTGAAGAAAAGAAGCCCAGACGAACCTCGATGGCAGAGGAACCTTTAAACCTCATGCATCATTGTACTCTCCTAATCACACCATAATTGTAATAGAATAGAAACCTTGTTGACATGTAAAATATCTTATAACACTAAAAACATACTTCTGATATAGAATCAAGCGCTGAAAAGGCTCTAAGCCTCAGCAGCACTCAACTCAACACTAGTTCCTATAATCTGATTCACTAGTTGAAAAACGTGTTAATTCTTGCTACTGCGAGTTATAGCCCATTGCAAGCTCCTAAAATTATTACGCTACGTGGAGACCTTCTAATAACCATACTTAATGAGATTATCAACTTGCGATATTTTTAATTATTTTAATCTAGTTATTACGATTTATTTAAACAACATAAAAAAAAACAGGTTAATTATAAAATATTATTATTTAAAAAAATCTTCAAAACAGTTTTAGGAATAATTATTATTTTAGGAGTTTTAGTTTAACAATTATCCGCTTAGAATGTAAACGAGAAAAAAATGGTTATAAATTATTAACAATAGTCTCATTTTATGCAAAATCAGTGAATGAATTTTTTAACTGTGGAACTTTTTCCTTAAAGTGTCTAAATATGTAGTACCATAATTTTTTCATATTTTTAAATTAATATTTTAATATTTTAAAAAAATATTTGCAACGGCCGGTTTCGAGACAGCGAAACGGTACAGACCGACACGCGCAGCTCTATTTTCAACCTTAAATGAAAAGTATTAATAATACAGATGAAGTTCCGGGAGTCGACTTTTTTCTCGGAAATTTCCTCCTCTTTAAGAATTCTGTTTTTAAATTTCTCGAACAATAAGTTTTCGAATTATTTGTAAAAATAGACCCCCTTGTTTCTGATTCTGTAATTATTGTTAATAACTTGTGCAATTGTTTATGTGCGGATTTGAAACTTTTGCACATTTTTGTAGAGATGATTAATGATGATTAATGATGATTAATCCAATGAGCTATCACACGCATTTAAACCACAGTAACAAGAACTAACATGTTTTTCAACTTCTGAACCAGACTACTTAAACATTTATTACAACAAATTAAATATTGTAATAAAAATTAAGTTAAGTTTAGTTTAAGTTTAAGTTTAAGTTAAAAAATAACAAGTAAAGTAGAGTACAAGTAGATTGGGATACGTATTTACTTTTGGTCAGGGATCCAAATTAGACTTGGACTTGGGCTTCAGGATAGTGGTTGATAAGAGTGTGGATTCGCAGGAACTACAACGCGTAGATGGGAGCAAAAATATAGACACTAAATTTAAGACACATCTGAAATTACTGTGCCTAATTCTACAACAGAAACAACAAAAGGCCTATGGTAAAAGAAATAAAAGACCAAATAATAAATAATAAACAATTGTTAGGAATCTGTTTAGTAACAATTGTTGCTATAATTTTAACAAACGTATCTGTGCAATTATTTATCAGTTAAAGTTAATCGATGTTGGTGAAACCGGCCCTAAAAAATAAATTTCTACATATTAAAGCAAATGTTCCAAATTGTCATCTCCTCTACCAAACTCAATATTCTTTAATACTCGCTGGTTATTAGCTAAACACAATTTTCTGTTGAGTAATCATCCATGAAATAAATTAGTCCTCGCTATTGTTTACAAGAGTTCAGTAAATCTATTTCTTTCCATAAAAATTCTAACTGCGATACTGATGGTATTTTCTAAAGTTATTTCAATAATTTTTCATGTCAGCAGTTCGTAAAAAGCATAATGATTTCTGGAAGGAATTTTAATTAAATAAATATGATTTTAAAAACGTTTTTTAAAACAATAGAGTTTTTGCAACAACTGTCTTGAAAACGTCTTTGAGTGTATTAACATTTTATTTTGAAAAGTTTTAAAAATTAAATAGTTAAAGTGGTGGATCTGGGAACAGTTGGCTGAACGTGTGTTACATATTGTTAAAAAATAGTTTTGATTAAGGATAATAATAATAACAATCATAAACAGTGCAGGGACTTTATAATGAAATTTGTTTCTGCAAGACATAGATGGACCTTTTGACAATAAAAGAAGAAAGAAGTGCGCAGGAAAAAGATGAAAAAATATCCAATGACCCAAAGATGCCTGTCCGTACTGTTCTATGGACGCATATCACTTTCAGTAGTTAAACTGCTCAATAAAATAATTTCGAAAGTTTTCATCCTCAACTTTTTTTCAATCCGTCAACAAACCTGATAGTTCTATAATTTTCTTCTTCTCTTCACTCGAGATGATCTCATCGTCTTTTAATAAACTACTTTGGTTAATTTTTTCCCCTGTTTGTTTTGTGTTGTGTTGGTCCCCGCCTTTCGGACATGTCAAAACTTAATTAAGCAATAAATTTGTCTTTCCGATAAAACTTGGACAAAAAAAACCTTATATATATGGTTTTTGATTGTTGACGATCGTCAACAATGGTACACGAACACCCATCAGGAATCAGAAGTAAAATTGCTACATTTTATTTGTAACGTGTGACCAAAAAAATCCATGTAGTGTGCATTCCTGTTTAAGCTGTTGAGTGGTAAAAATAGAAAATGTAGAATGTCTTTTAAAAATAGAAATGATATTTTTAAGCATTTGAACTAAATTAGATACTACATACAAATTAAAGAGCGTTTCAAACTCCACTAATTGATTTTTTATTATGATGAATGGGATACTTTGAATGCCGGGGAATCAAAAAGAAAAAATTTTGGTTTCTACACTTGCCTCAATTTTATGCTTGCCAATCTGGTAGTCACAAGATTCATTATTCTAATATTAATAAAAAGGGATTATCCCAAGTGCAAAAAATGGGTGTATGAAATTTTGAAGGCTGGTTCCTTGCGCTGCAGAATCAAATTCGTCGGTAGCACTTATACCCTCACTTTTATACAAAGGGGCGATCCAGGAGATTACCTATTTTTACACTAACCGTCCGACAGAAATTTTGAAAAATTATTATACATTTTTACCGCGGTCAGCCAATCGTTATTCGGTAAACTCTGCTGTAAATTCTCTTCTTTTCCAGTCATAGATTTTATATTAAACTAATACCAGATTTAAGATTTTTGTAGAAGATAATAACTTGTCGAAACTTTATCAGTACTTAATGGATACATCCCTACTTTATTTACGGCTAGTTTCCCCAGAGCTATTGCAAGTCAAAACATTAGCATATACTGACTATTGACAAATTCCATGTTCAAAACCTGATTTTTTTGTTTGTGTTTTTAAAGAATGACATTTTGAAACTCACAATGATTTTTTTCCTCCATGTAAAAATTATGTGTAAAGAAAATCTGTATCATGTCTACAAAATGATGGTACAGATGGCGATCATGACCACATTTTGACAATTATTTATAAAAAAAAATGGATAATACTAAGACCAAACTTATATATTTCTTGTATTTTACCTACATTACCCCTAAATATGCATAATGACTAAAATTTAAATTGTTGTTATCCCTACTAACTACGAAGTGGTATAGGAAATGTGACTAAAATGTTTTTTTCACTACTAGCAGCTTGAATCGTTAAATAAATAAAGCATCAAAAATACAATCGTCTAGCGGGTGCCAAGTCACAGTTAATCCTGAATAGACATGTGTCTGTGAACATTTGTTTTTCCGTGGATCATTGCAAATTTTGGCTCGAGCTTCGCACTCAACCCCTTAAAGAAACCTACTCCAAGAAGGTCATATTTTCCTGTACGTGAAACTCGAAATTTGGACAGGATCAACTGTGACTGGCACCCGCTAGACGCTTTTTATCAAAAATAAAGGTTATGTATTTTTTCTCTGACATTTCTCCGTCAGAGACCGGATTTTCATGAAAACCTGCACAATGCATACCTTTGCTTTTGTAATAATTTAACTTAATTTTTTTGCATAAATTGCAGTTAATTTATATCTAATATTTGCAACTGGTGCAATTTGTGAAAATCGAATTGCGCTGTTGTTAAGTAGGTAGATAAAATAATAATAAACGATATGCATTTTGCATCAAATCCGGTCTCTGCCCATTATTAACTACTGGTCAATAATGAAAAAATTATTAACTACTAGGAAAGAAAAACAACTTCACACCTCCTCTACAAACTATATAATCGTACATTCTACAGCTAGTAGTGAAAAAAATAATATATAAACCACGGTAGAGAAGCCCTTTCTCAGCTTCATTATTGACTAGTAGTTAATAATGAAGATATAATAGAGGTTAATAATGATTTCATTATTGACTAGTAGTTAATAATGAAGAGACCGGATTTCATCCAAAATGCATATCTAATAAATGTGGTAATACCTAAGGTAGGACTTCATAAAAAAAATCTGTTTCTTAGAATTTGGCAGAATATTCGTGAAATTGTTTATGTAATTATAAATACAAGAATGGACATAAAAATATGATTTTTAGAATTTAAGCTGCTAGTAGTGAAAAAAATTATATATAAACCACGGTAGAGAAGCCTTTTCTCAGCTTTGCAACTTAATTCTGCAATTAATACTGCTCAGCTGAGAAAAACAACTTGTCTACCTTGGTATATAATATACTGGTTAGTGGTCCGTTCCCCGGTTTCTTGGAAAGGCGGTCTTTGGTACCTGGGTTGCATCCCACCCCACCAGTACCACCCTAATTTTAGTGTTAGATATTTTAGTCAAGAACATCGGCATTCTCACTCCGACATCCGGAACAAACAGTTCTATTTTTTTGTTGTTGTTATGTAGTTATTAAAGTTTATTAATTAAAATTATTAAGTGCACGACCGGAGTCTTTTTTACATCATCGTGGTGTGGATCTCAGCCTGCAGAATTAAATCGACGGCAGGTCCCCCTAACATTTTATGGTCCTTCGAGCCGGATGTGAGAATCAGCGGACTCCGGATGCATTTTTGTATTACATCGACGTGACGGGAGCAGTGGACAACAGTTCAACACCGGCACCAAGAAAGCAAGATAATCAAGTTCAACGTGGAGAAAAGGAGACACGTGTGGGCAGCAGTGGACATCAGTTCGCCACCACCATTACGTACAGGAGAAACCAATCAGCACCAAGTCGCATCGTCAAATTTGTAAGTCTTCAAAGTAGAGATAACGGAAAAATGTCGGTTGAAGATCACATTAAACCATTAGTAGACAAACGTGGTCGCATCAAGGCACAATTAACGCGTTTTAGCAGTTATTTTCAAACACACCAAGAAGAGTCAAAGGTAGCAGAATTAAAAGTTCGGGTATCAAAAGTTGAACCGCTTATTGACGAATTTGAGCAGGTACACAGCGATATTGAAAGTTTGACAAAAAAGGTGGATGAAGCTGCTAGAGATCAATTTGAATCAGAATATTACGATACAATTACGAAGGTTCGCGCATTCTTTGACAAACATACGCCAACATTATCTCGCGATTCCCCTAGTCGTTCAACAACCGTAACCAGTCAAGATGACAATCGGCAGTCGGGCAAGGCAGCCACTGCAATCAAATTACCGAAAATTAATCTACCATCATTCTCGGGTGTCTACTCGGAATGGATCAATTTTTTCGACACGTTTCAGTCTTTAATACATAACGATACTGGTCTCGACGAAATTCAGAAATTTCATTACTTACAATCGTGTATCACCGGAGATGCGTGGCAAATAATTAAACCATTATCGATATCGGCGACAAATTACGGCAAAGCATGGGAACTCTTGAAAGAACGATACCAACACAACCGTTTAATTTCCCAAAATCATATTAGCGCAATTTTTAACTTGCCAAATGTTTTAAAGGATTCAGCGGCATCTATTAGAGCACTGCTGGATCAATTGAACGCTAATTTGGAAGCCTTAAAAAGTTTAAAACGTCCAGTCGAGGCTTGGGATGATCTCGTCATATTTTTAGTCACATCTAAACTTGATACGCAAACGAAACGCGATTGGGAATTTTCTGTTAAATCCGAAACAGAATTTCCAACAATTTCGGATATTTGTCAGTTTTTGAACGAACGATGCAAATTATTAGAAAAGGTTCGTATAACCAATAATTCCATAAATCAGTTTTCGGCCAATCCGAACAAATCACATTTTTCAAAACAAGGAAATCACCAATCTGTAAACGTCGCGATTAACAAACCAAAATGCGAAATGTGCAGCCAAGGGCATAATTTGTACCAATGCCAATTATTTTTAGATCTTAGCATAGAAAATAGAATCAAGGAGGTAAAAAAGCACAAGCTTTGTTTAAATTGTTTGCGTAAAAATCATTTTTTGACCAATTGTTTTTCATCTGGGTGCAAGACTTGCAAACGTAAGCACAACACCCTATTACACATAAATCAAATTCATGCCGAAAAAAACCCAGAAATGTTGACCGTTAGCAATTATGCCCAAAAGGCCCAAACATCTGCAAGGACATCCGAAGTTTTATTGTCCACGGCGGTAATTCTGATAAAGGATAATTGTGGGAACTTCCAAAAGGCCCGGGTTTTATTGGATGCCGGTTCTCAATCGTCGTTTATAACCACCGCCTGTTGTAAACGGCTCAATCTCAATTTAAAGGAAACGAACATTCCAGTGTCTGGGATAAATAAACAAGATTGTAAAATTTTGCATACGACCAAAATACATTTTAAGTCGCGCGTTTCCTCCTTTAATACAACCATTAATTGTCTGGTACTACCGCAAATAACGCAAAATCTCCCTCTGATAAGCTTTGATAAGGAAGTGTTCAAGCTCCCAAATTCAATTCAACTGGCCGATCCTAATTACAATATCAGCGGAAAAATAGACGTCCTGTTAGGTGTGGATATATTTTGGGGACTGATCTACAGAAATACCATTCAAAGCACTGCAAATCATCCATTTTTACAAGAAACCGCGTTAGGATGGATTCTTGCGGGACCAACAACAAAAAATAAGATGTCAAATCAAGTAGCAGCATACCATGTCTCATTATCAGAATTAAACAATCAATTAATCAAATTTTGGCAACTGGAGGAAGCTTCATGTAGCAATAATTTCTCAAAGGAAGAAATCGCTTGTGAAAAACATTTCGAAAACACCGTCACACGCGGTGAAGACGGACGTTTTGTAGTGCGATTACCGTTTAAAGATGAGGCACATCACACTGTAAAAAGTGTTTATGTAATTTTACACGACCAATCATTGGCAACTTTGTGACCAATGATTGGCACAGTAAAATTACAAGGTGCTGTAATATTACTATCAGAAGTAAATTTCCAATTTGATTTTGAAAATTTCCGTAGGTACTTGTAAATCTACACACTAACTAATTAAATTTACATTACGCTTATTGATTATTACACACAACGTCTATATTTCTGCAAGTTGGTTTAGGATTTGTACAAAACTATTATGAAATTTTACAGAATAGATAATTAATTTAACAGGCCTACTGATTTGTTTTACAAATTGAAACAGAATTTTTACAGGCTTTCTATTTATTTTTACTCACAGAGTAGGTAATAAATTTACATTTTATTTATGTAATTTTACGTACCACTTTTAGAAAATTTATTTATACAGCTTTAGATTATAAAGGCATATATACATAAAATGTAGCACATGCTTGATACTTCATGTTTTTAAACAAATGCTTTTTTAATGCACTTTTATGCTATAAAAGTGCATAAGAATCAAGCATTTGATTGAAAAGGTCAAGTATCAAGCATCATGTGCTAAATTTTATGCATATCAGAGATTAAAACAGTAGACAAAATAAAATGTTTCAAGTCATTTATCTCATACTTACGGGAATATGTTTAATGTAATGTTATATAATATGACCAGTAGTATTTTTTGGATTTTTGCCATTGCGCACAAATAGATTATGATGCGAAAATAAAACAAACATGTTAGATATAAATTTGTAATAGGTATTATCTTATATAATACATACATATAGATAACAAAAATAACTCAAAAATGTCTCTCTAAATATAAAAACTACATATTATATAACAGTAAATTCATATAGGTAACAAAAAGAACATAAAAATGCTTCTCAACATAAAACTATATTAGATTTTTAATAGAGTTTAATTAATAAATAATTTAATCATCAATTTTTTTCAATTTATTCATTAATGAACAAATCTAAATCATAAATTTAGAACGATTTTTCCTACCTTTTGTGCCCTGGTATGGGTTTATCTTCATAATGTATCTTTGAATAAATTCTAATGAGGTGGCGAATTCTTTCGGGTACGCTAGATTTAAATTATAAAAAAGCGCAAACATTATTTGTAGACTGTCAATAAAGACGTCGGTTTCTTGGATTTTCTGTTCATCCACGAACATGGAAAAACTGCGTTTGTTAGGCTCTAGCAATTACAAAAATTATCAATTTAGTAAGTGCAAAAGATAAAAAAAATAACATACCATCTAAGATGAAGGTGATTCATGGGGCATGAATTTTTAAGAGAATCCCATTAACTGTTCATAAGCTTTCTCTAATAAGACAGCTTTAATATCATTAATTGATGGTGGATTTGGATTATTCAAAAATAATAATCTTTGCATTGAATAAGTTTCTTTCAAAAGGTTTATAAGATTTTCGTCAACATGTTTCGACGCGTGCTCTCTCAAGAACTGTTTCTTTTCTTCTAAAGTCTGAAGTTCCAAGCTAGATTCATCAGGTTGACAATGTTTGCACCCTAAAAATAACAATAAAAAGTTAAGTGTATAGATTATAATATTACAAATTTAGATTTACCAGCTTTAGATGACAACATTATTTTTTTTCTGTTTCGGGGAAATGTGTAAATCATGTAACGAAGACTTTCTTTTATGACGCCTATTGAGAAAATTGTTCCTTTCGATTAATTTTTGTGTTATCGTATGAGTTCCATCTCCCAGGACAAAATTCTCTTCATCAACGTCTTGAAACATTGCAGAATACTTGTCAATAATTGCAATTAGGTTCGAACAAAAATACAGCATTTAAACGATTCTATAATTGTGAACGTAAATTAACAAATCAAATCGAGCTCAAGCAAGCGTACACAGAATTCATGCACCAGTATAAGGATTTAAATCACATGCAGGAAGCGTCAAACCCAACAAAACACGCTTATTTTTTACCGCACCATGCAGTAATTAAGGAGTCGAGTCAAACAACGAAGGTGCGAGTTGTGTTTGACGCATCTGCCCAAGATACGAACGGAACATCATTAAACGACTTGTTAATGGTGGGACCCACCATTCAACAAGATATTTTTTCCATTTTACTGCGATTCAGAACGTATCATTACGCGTTTAGTGCAGACATTGCAAAATTTTATAGACAAATATGGGTACACCCCGATGATCGACGTTATCAACAAATTTTGTGGCGCGATGAACCACACGAACCAGTACGCATTTTTGAATTAAACACGGTTACATATGGCACAGCAAGTGCCCCATACTTGGCAACGAAGTGTCTCCAAAAACTTGCAACTGATCTGAAGACTCAATACCCCCTCGCATTCAATTCAATGACAAATGATTTTTACGTGGATGACCTGCTCTCAGGCGCGAACACCTTGGAGGATGCATTAAGGTTACAAAATCAATTGAACGCGGCTTTGTCAAGCGCTGGTTTTCAGCTACAGCAATGGGCCTCAAACAATTCGGCTTTATTAAAAAACGTAAACAAAAACACTAGTTGCGAGAATGTCGATTTATGTAAACAATCGGAAACTAAAACACTTGGCCTAAGTTGGGATTTTAATTCGGACACTTTGAAATATGCCTCTAGGTTGTTAACGCACAGTGAAGACACAAAGTTAACCAAACGAATTATCCTGTCAAAAACGGCACAGTTATTCGATCCTTTGGGTTTAATCGGTCCTATCATAGTCATTCCAAAAATTTTAATGCAGCAGCTTTGGGTAGCAAAGCTTGACTGGGACGAAAGCGTTCCAAATGAGATCCAAATCATGTGGACGAAGTTCACTCAACAAATTCAATATTTAAACCAATTTAAAATACCACGAAAATGCATCTCAGGTGCAGCGCCAGTGCAGTACGTATTACACGGGTTCGCGGATGCATCAAACGCAGCATACGGCTGTTGTATATATCTAAGAACAGTTGACGCAACAAAAGTAATTTATTTAGAACTCGTGACAAATTGTACTACCGATGCGTTTCTTGCCGCTCTTCGACGATTCATCGCAAGACGTTGCAAAGTTTCAGACATATATTCTGATAATGGTACTAATTTCGTCGGGGCCAGTAGAGAATTAAAAAATTTGTTTCTTTCAAGCCAATTTCAATCGAAAATAATTGATTCAATGACGGTAGACAATATCTCATGGCACTTCACCCCACCAAAATCACCTCATATAGGCGGGCTTTGGGAATCAAATATTAAGTCAATGAAAAAACACCTCAATTGCGTAGTTAAGACGGCAAAACTCACCTTTGAAGAAATGTATACGGTATTAACGCAAATTGAAGCGTGCCTAAACTCGCGACCCCTCACCCCTTTATCCAACGATCCCGAGGACTTGCATCCATTGACACCAGGTCATTTTTTAATTGGTGATCGATTAACCGCCATTGTTGAGCCAAATTTAAGCCATCTTCCGGACAATCGACTCTCCCGTTGGCAGTACGTCCAGAAACTACAGCAAGACTTTTGGAGGCGCTGGTCCAAAGAATATTTAACGCAGCTACAACAACGCAACAAGTGGACCAAGAGCCAGAGCAGCATTCAGGAGGGCACCATGGTTATCCTGAGGGAAGACAACATCCATCCACTACAGTGGAAAATGGGGCGCGTGGCGAAACTGTACCCAGGAAGTGATGGTGTGGTGCGTGTTGTGTCCATCCAAACTGCAAGCGGACTCTATAAACGAGCCATCGGACAAGTGTGTGTTTTACCCATGGACAAGGTATAATGTTTCGCGATGTGTGTAAATAAGTATGTAATAGGTTAGGGACATTTCTGTTGTGCGCGGAGATTGTTCGTTTTTTTGTATGTAACCTTTCAGTTAATTAGGCTATAATTATGTATTTGTCACATATATTGTTTATTGTATAACGTTTTTTTATATCAATTTTATCGGTACAAGCATCCCTTTGTACCAGTGTTTTGCTTTTACTGTATATTATTCAGTTTGTATTTGCATCTGTTTCTGTATTCTTTGCATTCATTCGCATAATTTAATTTTGTTAATTTTGAAAGCCATCCTTTCAACGGGGGCGGCATGGTTAGTGGTCCGTTCCCCGGTTTCTTGGAAAGGCGGTCTTTGGTACCTGGGTTGCATCCCACCCCACCAGTACCACCCTAATTTTAGTGTTAGATATTTTAGTCAAGAACATCGGCATTCTCACTCCGACATCCGGAACAAACAGTTCTATTTTTTTGTTGTTGTTATGTAGTTATTAAAGTTTATTAATTAAAATTATTAAGTGCACGACCGGAGTCTTTTTTACATCATCGTGGTGTGGATCTCAGCCTGCAGAATTAAATCGACGGCAGGTCCCCCTAACATATACTATTAGGTATTATGCATAATTCCTGATATTCTCAGTTATTAAAAACAAGAAGAATGTTCTTAAATCCAAGTGGAGTAAATTTAAATTAGAATTTAAATATATCTAAGTCGAACTCCACAAACTTTAATAACTGTAAAATTACTAATGGTACATGTTTCGGCAGAACACTTCTGCCATCATCAGCCCTAATTTAACAAGAGATTAATGATACAATTGATGAATTACAAGAGGGGTTCTTACCTTAAAGAATATAAAAAATTATGACATTGACGTAATTTTGAATTAAATTTGACGTTTTCAAAGGGTTACATGATTTTTAAAAGATTTCGTAAAAACAACATTTTATAAAATGTAAAAATTAAAAATGGATCAAAGAGAATCTGGTAAGTTTGTTTGGAAATAAGGAAAGCCTTGAAACTGGAAAACAGATCTTGTTTAAATGAACAGAATAACTTCAATAATCCCATTATTAATTCACTATTTTAATTTTTCACTCAAACAAACTTACCAGATTCTCTTTGATCCATTTTTAATTTTTACATTTTATAAAATGTTGTTTTTACGAAATCTTTTAAAAATCATGTAACCCTTTGAAAACGTCAAATTTAATTCAAAATTACGTCAATGTCATAATTTTTTATATTCTTTAAGGTAAGAACCCCTCTTGTAATTCATCAATTGTATCATTAATCTCTTGTTAAATTAGGGCTGATGATAGCAGAAGTGTTCTGCCGAAACATGTACCATTAGTAATTTTACAGTTATTAAAGTTTGTGGAGTTCGACTGGAGATATATTTAAATTTTAATTTCTCAGTTATTATGCATAATAACAGGCAGTTTTAGTAATTATGCGTAGTTCTTAAAATGCTGAGTTATTATGTGTATTAACTGCTTTCGGATATTAGCGGTAACATAGTCATTCCATTTCAGCCAAATTTCCTCTACCTCAACTCGCTCGACGCATGCGCTTCGGACAGCAATGTTAAGAGTGATGGTAAGCTTTAAAACAATGCCATCTTTTTATTAAGGTTCTAAATATTACTTTAACATTACCATCCTAACATTAACATCATTGTGAAACAGGTATTAGTCTAAGGCCTATTATTACTGTGTTATTTCTTCCTTTGCCTCTTTCTTTTTCTTCCATCTTCGTCTACATCTACATCTCCCGACGTATATCTGTCGACCCTTTCTTGGCACTGTCAGAATTTTCAAATTTTCGCTTGTCTTGTAAGTACTCTCTGTCATGAAATAATGAAAATGACAGATAAACGTCACATTATTTTTATGGATTTTATAGATATTTATGTACCAAGGGCATAATGAGGATGTTTATATTCGAGGGCAACAGTTTACAATTCGAGATTTTGTAAATTGCCAGAGATTTATAAACATCGAGTTATGCCCGTGGTGCATACAACGTTTTATATTTTACTGCATTTGAATTCGTGAACATTTAAAAAAATATAAATTTTGAATTTGACTTTGCTAAATTCCCTCGTTTGCGGTGGCTTGCATCTATGAAGCTCCCGTGAAAGTGGAACGTCCGGAATTTTCGGTAAAACTGATGTCTCCAACCTGAATGTTTCTTCATTTACAAATTGTACTTTTAACTTTAAATAAATAATAATAATAACATTTAAAAATTTTAAGGGCATAATATGCGGGCATTATGATTTATGGGCCCTAGGGCATTATAGCCTACTTAATATATCTCGTCAAGGTATAAAAAACAAATAATGATTCAGTGAAATATGAAGCAATTTAAAGGCTTTCCGGGGTTGTGTCGAACGATAAAACGTTGTATTACACTCGTTCCTGTGTAGATTGAACGCTTTACGCAGGAACTCATATAATAAAGTATTATTACCCTTCGTTGCTGTTTTCTTCACTTTTCTACGTTTTATTCAAATTATTTTCGTCAATTTTCTCCTCGTCGCCTCTGTTCACGTATTGTCGTGTCCTTAGCCTTATCCTTATCAAACAAATAAAACAAATGATCCTTCCCACTACCTAACGAGTGAGCAACAAAATTCGTGATCGCAGTTGGCTAAACGTACATCGGTTCTTTTACTTTACATTAATTGTCAAACTTTTAACCTATTTTCTCTGACTGTCAAAAATTTTAATTTCTGCGTCAAAACTGTTGTCCTTTTCAAGCCCCGTTTCCACTGAAGAAACATTGAGGAACTTTGTGTTTTCCTTTGTCGCGTGTTTAGGAAATGTTTGGCAACCACGGAGGAATTAGCAACATACATAAACTTTGTGTTTCCATCTGAGCAACTGAAAGCTTGAGAAAGCGCAACTCAGTGTTTCCACTGATGTGAAAAGTTGCAGCAAAATGGAGGAGGAAGACGTGTTATTATCGCGTGTCGATTTTTCCTTTGATGTATTACCGCTAGAAATGGGAACAATCAACAGTTGTTTTCTAAACAATGAGGAAGATTCGGAAACAATCAACAGAAAGACAAAAGTTGTTCAATGTTTCTTCAGTAAAAACGAGGCTTTAGAGAAGAAAGTTAGGACATTATAACTGCATAATGTTGAAATAACAAGTGACTAATTCAAATTTATTTCCCCCTTACAATTCTCAAGATACTCTATTTCAAGAGGATGTATACACGTCCTGCAATGATGAGAGAATGTAAGGGTTCCCCCAAATCCAAGTGGGAAATCTCCTGGAGGCTGCAAGACAGAACCTTCTGAGTTTCAGATCCTACTCTAGCAAGCCCAATGCAAAGGGTGTTTTCAGTAACTACAAATCCGATAAGAGTCATGTTTACACCATTTTGACATCTACCTAAATCATCCTGTCCCTTGTTCTTCAGTGTCTCCAGCAGTTGCTGCGAAGCCCCACTCACAGACATGAATTTAGGTGGCATGTACTCCTTCTTCTTCTTCTTTGTTAAACTCTCTAATGTGCGCTGCTTGACCTTTATGTCTGCAACATTTCCCTCCAGTACTCTATCACAATACTGAAGTCCTCCTGGCTTTCCAAGAGTCATTATAATAACTGAATTTGAAATATTGGGACTTACTAGCGCTACGGTTCCACCTGTTAGGATCGACGTGTAAGCCTCCAGATAAACTTTGTCCCAACGTTTTATAATTTCCAAACCTTTGACTGTGATGTCTTTACAGTCGTCGATTATGTAGAACATTTGAGGTTAGAGCGGGATCATGGGGTGATTATGATTGCCTGGTTTTAGGGGCAATGCTTTAATATTCTCTGTAAAAAATTATATTTTGTTGTGTGCACTGTAGCTTCATCCTTCATTGTGAAAATAAGGTTGTACGGGTCCCACTCAAGTGCAAAAGAACAGATTTTATTTCAAATCAGATTTGACAACTCGATGACTTTTTACACAATCGTATCGATCAAGAATCGACTCAAAATTTTGGATTCAGATGCTCCTACGATCACGAATGTTGTTGCTCACTCGTTATATCATGTTATAGTGATCATTAGCATAATGTATAAGGTTATATATTATGAGGTACTAAGATGTCAGTATTATACTTACCGTGCAGCTATTAAACGAGCCTCTGGAAGTCTTACCAACCCTGTGCGCATATTATATGAAATGCCGCTTTAAACCGTAAGTGAGCCTCCTCCAAAATGTACTTCAAGGCCCAACATTACACAAAATACTAGTACTTCCGAAAGAGTTTTAGCAAATTGGAATCTTGCAAGTCGACGTTCTGTGGTGACAAGCCAGGTACGGACAGGAATTTTGATGTGGGTATTATCTTGTCTAAGGAATTTTCTAATTGTACAGAAATTCTCACGTCAGGACATCCAGAAGTTCAGACTGAAGCATTATTTACAATGCAATGTGTTGTCCGGTCTGCAGTAAAGTGTAGAAAATAGTAAATAAATAAATTTGCGACATGTTGTTGTTGTGTGAAGTGTATTTCACAAGACTTTTGATTTTTGAAAAATATGTTGACGATTGTTTGATCTTGAAATAGTTTAAATTTAGAAAATTTTGTAATCACTTAATAGCGAAGTCATTTGGTTTTTATTCCGGTTTTTATTCTGATAAAATCAAAGAAAAATAAGGAAAATACAGCTCTGTCCTTTTTTTCAAACACCCTGTATATTGTCATTTTAAAAATCACTTTTTTATAGTTATAAACGATTGTTGTAGCGTTCCTTCTTAAAATCGACTATGTTATCGCAATATTGACTTCAGGTTCATTGCTTTTCAGGTTTGCACATTTTCAGGTTTATGTATATGTTTTCAAGTTCTATACTTCTAGTCTTTGGGTTCTAAGTCTTGTCTTCAAGTTCTCGTGAATTAGATTTCAAAATTTGTGGTTTTTCAAATTTTTAGGTTTTTAAATTCTCAGATTTTCAGATTTTTCGGATCGGGAAAACCTCTGAAGTAATAAAACTGCAAACCTCAACTTTGCGCGTAAGAACCTGAAGCCTAATAACTTGATGAGTGATGGGTGGGATTGGTCTTAGTATTGGAAAAAATGCATGCACCTAAAAACATAACAGACTAAAGATCTGTGAACAACATCTGAAGACCTGAGATAATGAAAGCATAAAAATCATTTGAGAGAATGTTTCTTGGAGGTATTTTCGAAAAAAAAAAAAAAACAAATAGAAAGAATGTTCAACATGAAGAGATTTATACCGGATTAAATTAGGGTTAGTTATTTCTGAAATGACTTTTTATTAAGATCACTTGCAAAATGTTGAAAACAAAGAAAACATTCATTTTCAGATTTCCCAAAAAATTATCAAACTCAAATTTTATTAATGCAAATTAAAATTAAACAATACACAATTAAAATATTGAAGAAAGGACAGTGATATATTTAATCTCTTTCACAAAAAAAAATAACTGGAAAATAGGGTAATTAAAATAATTTGTACAGTGTTATATGGAGAACATTGATTAACAAGAAAGAAGTTGGCAGAAGAACGAAACTTACAATTTACAATGTGAGCTTTTCATATTGTAGGGAGCAGAAAGTAGCTGTTTAAGGCATAGAGAAATGTTTTGACCCTTTAAACCCTTTAAACCCTCTACACTGCAAGGTAGAATAGGGACCGGATAAGTAAGTAAAATTAAATTATTTTAATAATTTATTTCTCCCGCTGGTACCAATAGTGTGTGTTAAAATGAAATAAATTTAAGCGCTGTTATTAATAAGTATACAGTCTGTTAGTAACTAACTAATAATGAACCGATAGTGATGACAAACCAACCAAGTTCCATATAATGGCCCAATGTAATATTAAATGTGTTTTCGATTTTTGTTGTTAAGCACACCAAATTATTTTTTTCCGAAAAGTGAAGTGACACCACTCCTGCGGTCGCAGCAATAGTTCCTACACCGCAGAACGCTGACGTCGGTCACGTTCAAGAAAAGAATGTCGAAACTTATGTCAGAAAATTAGTTTATATCAATAGTAAAATAACCTCATCGATCAAGACTTAGTTTACCTTTGCAGTGGACTAGACTACAAATGACAAATCGATAATTTACTCGTATACAAAATAATACATTTAATTGAGTTTAAGATTTTAACATTAATATGTAGAAAAATCAACCGCAAATTCCGTAACATCCTTTTCATATTTATTGCGTCCTCCGCTAAAGAACTTACTTATTAGTAATGACTCCTGCCGGTCGCATTGTCATTACTAATCGAGCGAAAACCCACTTAAAATACTTCATTATTAAAAACAGCAAAGAACCTCTTCTTGCCATTGATAGGACCGTCGTGACGACGCTTGCGGTCGCAGGACTGGTCTCTGACACCGCAGGCTACCGGCGTCGGCCACGTGCAAGAACCGTTCTCAGCATCAGCAGGAGCAGGAGGAAGAAGCAGAAGGTCGATTCTTCTTCGGTGTGAGACCCAGTGACGTTGTCCATACACACAGTCCTGTAAGCTAACTGCTCTTGTACCGCTAACCGGCGTTCCGTTAGTCGGCGGTGTGTCAGTGACCTCTGGGGCCTCCTCACCTGGCCCGTAGCCGTTCAGTTACTGGCGCACAGCGCAACAACAGGTGCGTTTCTTTAGAACCCGCTCCGAAGTGTGTTTACTGGTGAAAGCTGCAACCCCCGTGGTCGGTTTTTGGGGAAAATCGCGACCCCCGGTTGACACTACAGTGCGCGCTCGAGAGATCAGTGATTGGTGTTTGCAAGGACACGTGAGTGGCAGAGCTTTGGTGTGGACCCAAGGGGTGCTTTATGTTGGACGTACTATAAACATTACTCGAGGATAGCCGTATTTTTAAAGGTACTACCCTTTTTTTGATAGCAAGGAGTTTGCTTAAACGGAACTCAAACAAAATAAAAAAATAGTGTTTTTTTTTGGTTAGATTTACACTATTTTAAAAGAAAAAAAGAAATATCAAATCTTTCATTAAAGCAATGGAAAAAAAATCCAGACTAAAATTTTACTGAACAATGAACACAGGAATTTCTTTTTTACTATTTATTTTCTTTGGAAAACAAGAACATGTTAAAAGAGGTGAAATAGGTAAACACAGCTGAAGACAGACTATAAAAATCTTTGAATAGAAATTATAAAGTTATAAGTTACGAATTAAGAGAGCCCAAGTTACATAGTTAATACATTTATGTGTATATGTGTCAAAATTAGAACGCAGGACTTTTACATGTAAAAACAAAGATCTGAGAATATTGAAAAAAATTTTGAAAAAAAAACACTATTTCTGATAATAATTTTGAAGAGCACTTGCCAAATAGTAAAATTCAATCGTAGATGTATATGAGGTAGCTGTCATCTGATGGACCAAAGGCCATAGTAAAAGTGTACAAATGGTGGATCAATTTTATAAATTTTGATCTCTTCAAAAGAACTTATTTGACTTAATGCAATCCGTTTTACATAAAAAGTAAGCAGTATTCTGAACAAAACATTTTAAATGACCCAAATTCTAAATATGTAAAAATCCAGTTAATCGAGCTTTTTAAGTTTGTGTAGAAAACAAAATCAAAAAATATAAAAGTACTTCTTGGGGTCCAACAGTGTGGTGTCATTGACATTGAACCGATAACATCTACCTACTCAAATTGTGCTTATTTAACTTATATTTACAAATTAATGGACTGATTTCCAAATGAATGCACTATTCTGTTTTTCCATACTTGGCAGTTTTTCTTGTAGAATTGCATGTTTTAGAAATGGAAAGTCCTAAGTGCAATTGTAGCAATCGTCGACAAAAATGTCAAAAAAATGTGATTTTATTTACATAATTATCGATATTGTGAAGCCAAGGAGGAACTAAAAGATCTGCGTGACCTACGAAACACGCAAAATACAATAAAAAAAAATTCTATGGTTGATTATTACTTTTTTAAATTCGATCACTTTTGGTAAGATATTCTTATACGTTTCAGTATATTATCTCCGAATAGAATAGACCAATTTGATCATACAAGCTATCAAGTTAAAGGTAACTGAATTGCCGACCAAGGTTACTTTTCAATTGGATCTTTAGTTAATAATGTGTAAAAAACGCATTTTTTACCAAAATCAAGATTGCCCATTGATGATTAAAATCAAATTTCGTCAAAGTATAAAGTTGACGCATCTGATACTTATTTTTACTATCAAATGCGTATCATTTTACAAAAAAAAACTCTCATTAGATTACACCAATGCCCTTTTTAAATATAAAATATTACATTTCATTTCTGGTGCTTCCAGATTGACTTTTTTTTGTAAACTAGTTTACCAAATAGCTTAGAGATAAGCATAATTTATTATCAAAATCAATGTAAATGTGCAAAATAAATCAAGTTTTAAAAAATGAATATGAAAACTCAGGATCGATTGATCCATTTCATATTCATGAGCAAAATTATCTGGAAATCTAGGCTTCTCCATAATTTATTTATCCATAATGGACGGTTCATATCAATAGATTAACAGAAAAGCGGAAAACAGTATTAACAACAGATTATACAAAATTAGAATTTTTTATCTACATTAAATTTGTGTTATTATATAAAGTAAAAATAGTAACAATTTTTTTTTAAAAACATTTACTGAAAGAACTACTTTCTGTACATTAAACCTCTTCCGAAAGTTAAATTTTTTTGTACTCGTGGCTTTTGACATGTCCTTGCCCGTGAATTTGTGATTTTTGTAGCACCACCAGGTTTATGATGCGGAGGTTGTTGCAGGAGATTGAATAAGGTTAAAAAACTCAAGTCACTAACGTTTTGTTATTAAAATTATCTGATCTAGATTTAATGAAAATCTAAAAAGAAAGACGCTTAGATCAGTATAATCGTCAGTTAAGCAACGAGAAAACCTAATCTTTATCAACCTTGGCGCATTACATTTCTATTTACTATTCATTGTCATAACAGATAATTTCTTCTTTCTGAAATGGATTTATAAAGTGATTCAGATACTAATAATACTCAGTGTACCCCGCCCAACATGGTAAAAGCTGCGGAATTCAACTACAACAATTTGTTACCTGAAGAGTCTTGTTTGAAATATGAACTTGCGTATCAGAAATTCATAGACTGGCGTAGTAAAACCAAAACGGATTCCATCTCGGAAAATGAGCTATTGGCCTATTTTGGACAACTATCAAAAGAAATAAAACCATCAGCTGGATAGTCCATGCTAAAATCTATACTGAACATCAAGCATGATGTTGATATTGAAAGAAATTAAAAATAAAAAAACTTTTTTTAAAGCGACAAGCATCTGGTTTTCATCTGGACCAAATTTTTTTTATATTTCACTGAATCATTATTTGTTTTTTATACCCTGACAACGAGATATATTAAGTAAGCTATAATACCCTAGGCGTATAAATCATAATGCCCGCTTATTATGCCCTCAAAAAATTTAATCATGTTGTTATTAATATTTATTTAAATTTAAAAGTACAATTTGTAAATAAAGATCCAATAATTGAACAATTTATCAAATTAAATTATGTTTAAATGAAGAAACATTCAGGTTGGAGGCATCAGTTTTATCGAAAATTCGCAAACTAGGGAATTTAGAAAAATCAAATTCAAAATTCATATATTTTTTAAATGTTCACAAATTCAAATGCAGTGAAATATAATAGTTATTTATTATACGAGTTCCTGTGTAAATTGGGTCATTTCGGGCACGAGGGCTTAAAAAAGCACAAGTGAAACGATTTTTTTTTTTTTTTGGGAAAAGTGCTCATAACAATAAAGAAAGATTCTGAACGCGTACTTTTAACAACATTAAATGTACTATGTATGTAAAAAAATGACACTTTTGATTTTTTTTTTAATAATCTGTTTTGATTTACAAATCGTCTTAAAATGTATTGGATATCAGATACATAGATTTGTTAAAACACACGGATATTTTAAATTTCAGCACCCCAAAGCCTCGATATAGTTTTTAGAATGTGGCTATAGCTTTTAAAGGATTCTAAGAAAGTAGAAATGTCCAAACAGAAGTTGCAGATCTCCGGCTTGGATTAACTAAGTAAATAAGTATGTTTCAAGACTACCTTTTATACTAAATTAACAAATTGACGTTCCCTAAAAAAATCTAATCTAATTGTTAATCATTATTTGGTCAATTCGGTTATTTGGCACAATATAATATGTGGTTTCAGATCAAAAATAATCACTATATCAATTTACAAGATTCTTCTCTTAAAAAACGTTAATTAAATTTGAAAAACAACTGGAAAAACATAATTGGAAAATCAATGGCAAATGGGCGGATCACTTTTTGATTAAAAATGTCTATGACCATGTAACAAGTCCTCTTGATTAAAGTCTCTAGAATGCTTTACAATTCAAGAGACCGTACCTTTTGAAGATTAATAGGAAGGAGCGGTCAACAGTGAAAATAGCCGTCGCACATTCGAAAGTGTATAACTGACAAATTTAGTCAAAAAGCGTTGGAATTTTTCTGTCTTCAATAGTATGGTCGTAAGCAACAAATATCCATGAGTCAGCACATTACCTTTGTCGGTATAACTCCTACAAACCGCTAGTAAATACCATTTTAAAAAAGCTATCAACTTGTTCAGTTGCACTCTTGCCGACTTGCTGAAGAACTCTTGTCATTCGACTACAAAAATAATATAAAACAAACTTAGATTGTATTAAAGTCATCCAAAGTTGTGATTGATTATTGACACGTCAAGAAAATTAATGTACGAATATGCATTGTAGATAAGACTGCTAAATAAACCTCCCATACCACCCCTCAAGGCACTCTGACTGCCGGAAGTAATTTTTTTGACACAAAAACGTACCACACTGCAAGATTAATTAAATCTAAAAATGCGTAAGCTCCAGTGTTGCCAACCTACACGCAACCTAAGTTCAATGTCTCCTATCGCGGAGACACATCATCAATCGTTATTTAATTCTGCCTTGTATAGCGTGGGAGAATATAAATTTTTGGTGTCCACAACAAAGTGAATATTGGATTTAACCGCTTACAAATAATATTACATTTTATTTTATTGACCCAACGGTAATCATAAAAAGATAACGTGATTCTTGAATTCCTCGTTATAATAAACATGAATGACTAATTCAATCTGTGCAAATGCAGATGTCATCTAAGTAATAAGTCAATGCACTTTGTTAATCGTCTACATTTTCTTCCACAGATGGCCTGTTTGGAGCGGTTTTGAGCAAGACGTCCAACATGTTTTGGGAAATTTTTGGAAAGGTCAAGAAAAAAAAATCCCTGGACTGGCACTGTGTATAAATTGAAAATTTCGGAGTAATTCGAGTACCTGAATCCGACCAGTATTTTAATTTGTTATTGTGAAAATTTCACGTTCTCGTTTTGTACACGGAATGTTTTACGATAGATAAATCGTGTAATTTTTTCTCGTTACGTTCAAGTGCATCGAAAGACATTCGGTGAAGGATATGCTACGATGCCCAGCACTATCAGAGGTAAGTTTCCAAAGAATTTAATAAGTGGTGTCAGGAATAATTGACAAATACTTCAGAAAGTTTTAATCCAACCTTCAGAAGACCATTTCAGTAATCAAGCACTATTAGTACATAGTTTCAGACCACACTGTTACTGGAAATATATTTCAAATGATTTGGTCATCAAGTTCTCCTTTTAGCAGGACTATCCATAACAACAACCTAATTAAATAATATATCAAAATATGTAATATAACATGAAATAAACTACACAATGGGCTTGTTCTTAGTTTTTGTGACTAATTTGCGATTATGTATAATGTACATTGTTATTATCAGGAGGTGAACAGACTGATTTCACGGTTAAACGTATTAGACAAAAATAACTAATTTTGGTTAAAGCCTGTAATCACGTCACTGCTTCATTAAAATCGTAGCCTAACCATGTCCACATCAAATACCGAGAACGAAAAATTAATCCAAATAATTACGTAAAAATTAAGCTATAGCCTAACGGTACATAATCACCGACTGCGCCGCACCAAAACTAAATGAAATCGGAGGTACCGTTTCGGAATTTGGATAGCTGTAACTGGGCACACCTTTACAACGCTTGAAAACTTGTTTCTGATTCGATTCCATTTGGAAAATCGTATCGAGATTGTTATTGTTGGTAGTAATTGGATATATTGATTCCCACCGGCATTGAAGAAAGGGGTGCTATGAACTCTGGTGGTATTGACCTCTTATCACAACTTTTACTTCTTCCGGGTGGCGAAAATGAAACGTTGATCTTATCGCTAAATGTAAATTAGAGCTGTGTGTTTTAACATAAGACTAGGACCACGTCTTCGTGTTATTCCGAAATTATAAAAACAAAGAGGTGGAGTGTCGAGTTAAGTTGGGTGACGTTAATATATTGGATCGCTTTAATGGGTTTATGGACCTGCAATTTGTCCTATTTACTTATTTTAAACATAGAGTTATTTCGTAATTAAGATAATATTCAACATGTTTTATTGTCCGAAAGTGAAATCGGGGGTCACAATAAAATTATTGTCGATTTAATCTGCCCTAAGTATATGTTTACTTACGATTGTTGACTTAATTTAATTGTCATATAAGCATAAAACATTGTGTTAACAACCACTTAAATATTCTATACTTTTATATTCAGGCTATTTATCGAACAAGACCCTTTGACTCGGAACCAAATACCGACATCGAAAGGAAACAAGACAAGTATCAGAGAATCGTGTCCATACTTTCGCTTTCATGGAGACCCCTTTTCTCATGTTGATACTATTTCATTGCCATCCGAATCAGCATTTTTATGTAAAGAGATTTACTTTTAAGAATGATTGAAAGACACTTTTTCAGGGCGGTCAGTATGTTCACAATTTATTCTATAATTTATTAAAGGTAAACATGTAATTGGACTATTTTATTTCTTTTCTTCGCCCTTTGGTAAATGATAAGAGAAAGTAAGTCCCGTCAACAGTGCTTAATTTTTCCTTAAACCCTGACCATAAAAACATCACAGTACAGTTCGTCGGTACCTCCATAGTGAAGTCTGAAACGTCTAACTTTTTTGAAATAAAGAACACATTCATTCCTTGAAAAGCCATCAGTCGTTATTTTACATTTATATAGCGGATGTAATAACATATTATGACCGGGTGATTGAGTCAATCTCAATTGTGAAGTGTGCCGTGGCAGTAACTTCCTTTCGATGAATAATGTCTACTTAAAAAACAATTTTTCTGCAATTTAAATAAGTAAAACTTAAATCGCGCCCTTGATTCTACCGAGAGTGATTTCCTCTCTCGTTATCTTGACCTCACTCTTGCTTTCGGGTGTTACGTGTAACCCAAATATGACATGAAAAGGTCAATTCAGGGCAAATGTCCAGAGTCTCGTCGGATCGATTCTTGTTACTGTGTAGACGTATGCTAATTGTTTCAATTTGTGATTACAGAGGCACATAAATTTGCAGCATAAGTTTCATGGATGGTTACATTTCCTATATTTTATTTAGAATTATATTCTATACATATAATAATTATATAAACACCATAATTATCTATTATTTAATTTATTTTTTAGTAATTATGACGCTTATTTATAGTCCTATTGTACCGATATGATGTAGTTTTGTTCTTATTTTGTTAGATTTTTGAAATAAAATTAGTATTAAGACAAAAGTAAATAAAACTAAAAACTGGGATGCAAGACATAAAAGAGGAAAATGGAGAAGTTTTGAAAAAAAAACAAGATTGAAATAAATAACGAGTGATTAAATGAAATTATTATTATTATTATTGTCGTAATACGAACAGAGGCGAAGCCTATATGTTCGTCAGCAGGATCATATTATTGAAGTAGCTAAAAATGGTTACTCCGCTAGTCCAAAGATTCGGGAGGATCCTTGCGCTCATTCCGGTTACACGGCGCCATTGTGCAGATGGTTATTCAGCTTGATCTTAAAACTGGCAGTACTTGTCGATTCAATGATACTATCGTCCAAAGTATTCCATATCAGAAAGACACGATTAGTAAGAAAGTTTTGCCGAAATCAAGTGTTATATCTTTCGTGGTACAGTTTCAGAAAGTATCCACGAAGAAAATGTAGGATAGATCTACACTGAAGTTATTAGTGAGAATATTGTAGGTACAGACAAGATCATTGAACACACGTCGTTGCTCCAAAGTCGGCAAATCAAGTGCAGAGAGTCTTACGTCGTATGGCTTGTTCTTTAAGATATCAGTTTTTGTGAAACGGCGCTGGACTTTTTCAACCAAAACTCTGTCCCTGACTAGATGAGGGGACCATACGACACTAGCATATTCTACAATCGGACGGACGAAAGACACGAAAAGTTCCTCACTTATTTTTACAAAGGCTTTTTGTAACAGGTAACTAGTAAGATTGGCCCTTTTGACACAGTGGATAACGTGTTCACAAAAATTCAAATCGCAATCAATGATAACGCCTAAATCATTCATCTGTCGCACTGATTCCAAGGTATGGTTGCTTAAAGTGTAATTTATGTTAGGATTATTTTTTCCTAGGCGGAGAACGACACATTTGAGAGCGTTCAGAGGAATTAACCAGTCAAGAGACCATTTGTGTAGGGTTACAAGATCATCTTGAATGATCTGCGAAGAAGATAGCGGATCGCCGAACGCTTTTCCATCGTCAGCATAGAAAACGTGAGATGATTTCAGAAGGCACAGAAGGTCAGATATGTAAACCAGGAAAAGAACGGGACCTAATACACTCCCTTGTGGTACGCCAGACAGCACATCTCGTTTGGATGAGAGAAAAGTACCGACTTTTACCTGAAAGCTGCGACCGGACAGAAAAGCTTCTATCCACCGTAACAATTGACCAACTTTTTCGAGCTTAAATAGCAAGCGACGGTGAGGCACTCCGTCAAACGCCTTTTCAAAATCTAAATAAATAATATCAGCTGGTTTATTTTTTTCTAATAAATATATCCACTCGTTTCGGCACTAGATTAGGCAAGTGACAGTAGATCTCTTTGGAAGAAAACCATTGATTGGAGGAGATCAAGCCATGCTCTGTTAGAAAAGATTGAAGACAATAGCGTATGATTCGCTTTATTGTTTTGCAGCAGACGGACGTGAGGCTTATCGGACGCTAGTTTCCTACTTTGACGTTTTGTCCCCTTTCTTGAATATAGGTGTGATCCGATATAAGACAAAGTCATTATAAAGGCTAGAAGGTTGGCACACCGTTTCAAGATAAGGGATCAGACACCATCGGGCCTAGGAGAGCTTCTGCCGGGAAGTTTTTTTAGTCGGTTTAGGACTACTTCTTCAGAAAAATTAATTTCAGTACTGACGGATCGAGCAGTTTTACCGAAGTATGATTGGAAACTTCCACTAGACTCAGAAGTAAATACGCCGGCGAGAAAGTCAGCTAGAAGGTTAGCAGATTGTTCCTCATCAAGGACAAAGTCAAAAATTAAAATTTTTCTGCGAAAAAAGATCATAACCTACTAGAGAAGATTGTAGTGGAAGGTGCAAAAGCTTCAACCAAGACACAGAAGTTACAGTCACCTAAAGAAAGTCACACGGGAAAATAAATAAAACGAGTTGTAAAAAAAAGTTTACATGAAAAAGTAGAGAGAAAAAAAAAATCTGACTAACACAGCCAGAGAAAGACCAATTTAAAAAGAAATGGTGGTGAAGGATGCAGAAAAACAGATATATTGTAATAGTATATTATGATACAAGTTTTATAAGAAGCAGTTTGTCGCACGCACGGGTTTAAAAGAGTAAGTGCGACAAAATGCCTTATAAACGAGTTATCATAGAGTATTTTTTCTACTTTGCCACTTTTTATACAAAATAATCAAATTTCATAATCTAGGGAATTTTGCGGCAGTTGGCACGCTTGCGAGGTGCATTAACGGCGGCTATAAAAAAGAATTAATTTGAAACGTCAACACTCGTATTTTTGTCCTTCCAAAAATGAGTTCTGAAGTTCTTCAATGTACGCCCCCAGAAATACGGGCTTTGGCGAAAATACGATAGGCAATTTGCTACCTTCAAAGTCACGCGAGGTATATGGAAAAACATACGCCCAATTTGAAAATCCAAAAACATTTTGCTACCGTAATTTGAGCTGCTACGCCACGGTGTTGTCTTATACTATTAAAAACCTTCCTGACAGCGTCCACACACAAAGTCAGGGCGAGCCATCCAGACCATGCAAAACCTACAGACCCCGTCCCACACCAATGCGCCAAGAAGGCGACAAGTATTACCAGCTTGTTGGACACCTCCCCCAACAAAATCGCTTGCCCTAAATGCACGTGAAGTTCCAACACAATTAGCAAAATAGTAATGCCAATTCACATTCATACATCATTGACAGCGAAGTGCAGCGAAGTATAGGTTAGGATTGCCAAGATCAGAGAAATTAGCAACATTAAAAAAATTATACTATTTTTAGTATAATTATTATGCAAAAGCAAAAGCGTATCGTAATAGCCTCAGTACGAACGCAAAGTAGAAAATAGTAGATTATATTACAAGTGACAGAAATGCTTCATTGTCAGCGAGTGAGATCTTTGAATCACGAGTGCGATAGCACGAGTGATACACATCTCACGAGCTTACAATGTCATTTCGGTCACGTGTAAGATACGACGTTTTATGCCCGACGTGTAATTTCTTGTAAAAGTTAAAAATCAAAAAAATAATGAAAGTGACAAAATGACGTTTCAAAAAATTATTCATGTCTTACCATTGTGTAACCATAGTAATTCATCCCTTTTTATCATTATATCACTTGTTAGAGAAATACTCCATTATACCTTCCTTTTGCATGGCAAAAATAGTCATCTAGATGTTAGTCGGGTATAAAAGAAATTAAAGATTTGTGCACAGCTACTAGAAAGGCAAAAATAAATATACAAATTAATGTTCCTATAAATTGTCAGAAATTCTGTTAAATTTGTTAAAAAGAAATATTTACAGGATCCATCTTATAAAATCACATTAAATAAAAAGGTACTTATAATAAAGATTGGAAAGAGATGCTACTTTACTATTATAGAAATTCCAGTCAAATAAGAATTAAACCTCGGAATGAAAGTAGGAATTCCATAGATCTTTGTTTTGACGTTATAAAGAAGGACTGAAAAGTCTCATAAAAGCTCGTGTCCACTACTCGTTATTAATGTTAAACGCGTCAAGAAATGTTTAGCCACGAGAGCTTGCTCGAGTGGCTAATTTTTCTTGAGTGACTTATTTGCTGTTAAGACACGTGTGTAATACATAGGTTTATACAACACCCCCTTCTGTAACAGTGCTTGAACATTCATCAAAACCCAAAAAAATTTGACGTTCATTTGACGTTCAAAACTGTGGCTTATGAACTGGATGGTATGACAAATTAGAAAACCGTTGAATTTTTTCATAAGTCACATGTGTCTTATAGATCATAATCCATTCAAAATCGGCGTTATTATGACTACATAATAAACAAGTGTTGGATAAAAAAATTAAATATGTCCTAAACAAAGTTTAATTTAAAAATTGCCGCGCTCTGCAGAAGTCTAGGTTCGAATGCGTAAAAAATATAATATTTATTTTACACCGATGGTTGTGTACTTGTGTTCACGGTCTTTTAGTTTTTTCAAGAATATGATTAATCAATGCGACCAAGAAGCGCTTGTACAGCAAAACAAGGATTTGCACATACCTGTCAACAACTACAACAAGAAATTTATCGGCTGAACAGTGCACTCGCCGGCATAAAATTGAATCAACAAAAATCACTATTCAACCACCCACAGAATGTTATACCGGGAACATCCCAAAATGAAGATGCCTTCAACGAGGAGTTCGGCTACAGATAAAGACGAATCTAAATGAATTTATGTAGACGAGAGAAGAGCCATGGAGATTAATTCGTTGATCCAGACCAGCAGTTCAAGAAAAAGAGTAAATTTAACCTAACACCATCTCCCAACAAAAAAGCGGAGCAACCATAGGAATAAAGGAAACAAAAGTTCCACTGCCCCCTCTCGTCAATGTAATTAATATTAAAAATTACATCTTTAGGTCTCAGATAAAGCAAGGATCAGTACATTTTAAAGCCTTATGTAACAGCCACATCAAAATAACAACTCATAACGAAACTGATTATCGCAAAAAACATGTGATTGAGATAAGACAATCGACTGGAAACACACCAGGCACCGCTACCATAATGACACAATGAAAACAGACATTGAGGCGAAGAGGCATCAGTTAGCCACTATCGTTAACTTCCAAAAGAAAAGCAACAGGAAAAAATGGTGAGAAGATCATTTTTTACGTTGATAATAGTATATTACATAGTGAGGCGGAAAGTATTCCATTTCTGTCGAGAGAACTACAGTTTACAAAGAGGCGTAGCCTCGAGATGAACTAGTTCTCGAGGCAGAGGAATGGTACTTTTGCCGAAGTTTGTATACTATTTTATTCACAATTAAGTATTCGAAATTTAATAATTAAATCTCATTAACATGAACTATTGTTGCAACGTTTAATTTCAGTCAAATGTTTGCACTTATTATTTGTCAGATAAATGTCAAAGTATTTTTTGAAATTTGTACTATTACACAAATTAGTAAATCACACTAAGGGTAATTTTTAATAATAATTTAAATTTGGGTTGCCTGGCAACATCAGGTGAGTAATAGAATTGGAGGTCGGCAATTGGCCACTTTCCAACCTTCTTTGCAGTTGGAACGCAACTAACCCGATTGTGAATAAAAAACTTTTGTAGCAGAAAGCCAAAATGTGCAAAATACGCAATAGTGCACCAACATGGAACGCACAATTACGGTTTGGATTTGTCCAAGCTAACCTATGTAACCTTTGTTTACTTCTTTTTGTCTACTCTTCTAGTATAACTTTTTCTTTCCACGTTTTTTTTTTTTTTTGGTTGAACCTGCAAGAAAACCACAGGGATTTCATTAAACGTAGGCGCTTACCATCTGACCTTCTGGGCAATAAATAAAGAAACGGTAAAGTTAGTTAACGGTTAGTTAGGTTAACCAAAACAATGGAATGGTCTCAACATAAGGACCAAGTTTCCCTAGGAAGTCGCGTCAAGTGGAGTGATTTTTTAGAATTATTGGCTCATTACTTTTGAAGGGGGTAGGTTCCGTTTTGGATATCCCGGAGCTGTTGAAGGGACAAGTGATTCTGTTTGTGTTTCCTGTGTGACCGGCAAAACTTCCTCTTTCGTTCCTGGGGCTTCTGAGGGATATTACGCCCGGCCGTTGGTACTCATCGCTACGTTCGTAGAGGGAACCTCTGCGGTATTCGAATTGTCGGACTTGGAACGCTGGGAGAGACAGATAGATAGACGGGAGTAGAACCTATACCCGCCAGATAAGCCTTTCATTTTCATGTGTTATCTCTTTGTTCCGTCCATTGGATAGAAAGACCGGCCAAGTTCGAGTAGCAAAAAAAAAAATTTATTTTTATTTTTATTATTTTGTTGTTATAGAGGCCATAATAGCACACACTCTGTGAACATTTCAAATGTCTACCTATTACAGACGGACGGACAGCGGAGCCTTAGTAATAGGGTCCCGGTGGTACCCTTCGGATACGGAACCCTAAAAAGCACCGGGGGTAGAATTTAAATGTACTCCCAATTACTTATTTTTTGTGTAGCATAAGTAACTGGTGTGTGAACCTGCGGCAGTACTGCTAGAAGGAGAACCTAGAGGTATTTTGTTCTCTTGGTTTATTAAGTTTTAAGTCTTAATTTTGCGTTGTAATGGCCCTGTGGCTTCCCTTTGTCTTCTCAACTTATCGCGCCCTGGTATAGAACCGAATAAATAGATTCATTCGATCGTTTGCGTAATTCTCACCTCCACCGTTCCTGTTTACACCCCAGAAAAAAGGGGGTCGCAACTGCGTAACAACGCAATATGCAGCACTTTCAACAGGAAGAACCACATATTCAGGCTACTGCTCGGGCTACTGTTATCACCGTGTCTAATAAGAGAGCTGAATTAAACATTGATCACCCCGGCATAGTATTAGTCAATCACAATTTACTGATTTGTTTATGAAATTGGCTCCAAGATTTGCAGGTGCCTTCAATACCACACACGGCTTGGAACTCTGGTAACACCTGGAAAAGGCAATGTATTACTCGGCGCTATTAACATCACATCTCAAAATGTGACTTTCTATCAGCGCGCAAGCCAACATACTGGCCTAATTACCCAGTCGAAACCAAAGAACGACGAAAGGCAAGAAGAATATGATACTTCAATCAAATAAGTAACAAAAAAAAAATTAAGCCGTCATGGGACGCCTGGCAGATGTGAAACATCAAAATGGATGGTTATTGAAAGAATTTATAATTAAAGAAAACCAATAAATAAATATGGAGTAATATAAATAAAAACATAATTTCGTTAATATAATTTTTTTTTTCAAACGTCAGAAAAACGTGTCATTAATACTTCAATATGCGGCGCATAAAGTAACCTTCAAATTACTTTATGCGCCGCTGGTGGTCAGTCAAGTTTTATCAAATCAAAGAAATTGTCTGATTTTCGGCGTTTAAAGAAAAAATAGCATGCTCAAAATCTCTAAAAAGGGTCAGGTCATTATTTTTGTCACATTCGGTATTTATTCGGTGTCCAATTCTTCATCAATGGCACACTACTTTCCCAAAATCAATATAAATTGATCTCGTGGATTTAAGAAGTCTTAAATATTCGTCCTCAGTTTTTTTTTGGTGTTTTTTTATGCAGCCCTTTTCAGTGATGTTTTCTACTTCTTCTTGTGTACAAGGAACTTCTGTCAAACGAGCTGCCAATTTAATTGCATTAAATTCGTCTGCTTCTTCGATGCCTATCCTTTAATATTTTTATATACAGGGTGCCCAAAATTTTAAGACAAAAGTTGCTTGACGAAATAGGAGCACACTGTGCATATGTCGTCACTGCATATATATGTTGTAAATTTTGAGATGTCACTATTTTTATTCCTCTTTCAATTGTCAAAATGACAGTATAAAAATGATATTATTATTATTGAAATTTGCATTTATTGACATTTGCACAACGTGCGCATTATTTCGTCTTGAAAGTTTTCTGATAAAATGTACGGTTACGGCTGCTTATTACATTTTGGGCATTCTGTATATTTAAACACAATTCTTTAGATTGCTCGTTCAAATGTTTCCTTTTGTCCTTGTGTGGAAGCGCCTCATTGTCTATAGATTCACGAAACTTCTCATTTTCATCGTTGAAACCTGTATCTTCCTGACTTGTTCCAGGACGAGGTTCTGAACTTGCCCAGGGACGGAACATTTTTTAAATCAAATATGTAGGTACTACGTTAATTTAAAATAATAACACCAAACTCAGATGTTTTTCACCAAACTACTCTATAATACACTACATTTCACTACCTTGGATGACCAATACCAGTTTTTTTGCGCCTCCGCCTCCTCACCTCTCGTACGATATAAGTGTTGAACTAACTATTGTCATTGTCATTGTCATAAATATGTAGTAATAAATTAACGCAAGTTGAGATTGTACTGAACAGCATTTCAGATCCAAATATGAATTCTGCGCACATAATACGCATGAAGAAGTTTAACGATTTTCTATAAAGATATTTTTTTCATGATGATATTTAATCTACATTTAATTTTGTAATCCATTGTGGTACGAAATTTATTCTTGAAAAAATGTTTTCAATGTAATAACTTTATAAAAAGGTGGCCCGTTGCGCTTGAGCCAAGCGTTGACGGTGATTGATAGAAAGTTTGAATGGCTCAAGCGGTTGACGAGTGTGTTAGAGCGTCTAGGCCAATTTTGATCAAGCATTGCGTCAGTCACTCTCATTTTCAACACCAGAAACACTTCACGACAGACTTAAACAGACAGACTCAACTCATAATGAGTTTTGCCCAAAAGATTAAAGGGTTGATTGAAGGTTTGTTGAAGGTTGATTGATCGATTGAACCGTTTGATCAAGCAGCTTGATCGTCTAGGAGCTACAGGAAACAGATGTAACACATGAATATATCGCGCCTATTAGTATACCATTTGTAACGCATCTTTTGGTATATAAATTACATAAAATAAATTCTCAATACCAAATGTATTTGTTTTTTCTCTTACTGGGTAAATAGGCCAAATATCGAAAAAAAAATCCATTTCCAATCCAATCCAATAAGGAAATATTTAGTGGAAAGCTGGAAATGGCCTTAATCTCTTTATTTGGACCCATTTATTACTGTCCTAACTTTTCCCTCTCGAGGAAAGTCGGCGTTGGCCCTTATGACCCTAAGAAGGAACAATTTTGCAGTTTTTGAAGTAAATACTTCTTTACGGACACTTGACTTGGGGAGTAAGCTGGTGAATGCCTGACGATGAGAGCGTTACGAAAAGTGTGATCGGAAGTTTTAATAATAATAATTAATTCATAGAAAAAATGTTTGCCTTAACGGGATTCGAACCCGCGTTTTTAGGTTGTGAATTCTCTATTTACTCCAAACAACCATTTGCGTGTGTCAGTTTTGTATGCAATTGCGCTACTTATCTTAATCGCTACACATGATTGCCGACTTTTCGCTGACGACAAACTGAAACATGCATTATCCAATACTGCAGACGGTATTAATTCAGGATTCTCTAGCGCCATTTATAAACTTACATAAATTAAGAGCACTTTCACAATGGCGAAATAAAGTTTTACTTCAGTCGTGTGGTTTAAAGCACAATCGTATTTTTTTGCAAATATCTCTTAAAGCATCAACTTTATCAACAAAATACTTATTAGCAAAAATAATCTAGAGTAAATTTGCTACCAAAAAGTTATTTACAGTTTGTCTCTAAAGTTAACCGTTACGATGCTACTACCATTCAAAGTGGAGTCCTTTTTGGTCCCTGTGAAAAAGTTATAAGTTTACAGTACAGTTTCTACATGTTATAAATAATTTTGAACATCCCACCTATACAAGCTGTTAACTTGTTACAATTTTAACTGCGATATAAGACAAACAGTTGGGGCTAACTATAGTCCAAGCAAATTATACGAAAAAACGACGAATAGAAGAAATAATTTATAGTTTTGAAATTTTGGTTATGAACTCCCAGCAGTTACCCAAATAAAGATCCGAAGAGGTCCCACCCCCTAGGGCGGAGCTTCATCCTCTTTTTCCCAAAAAAACGCCACCGAGCATGACCTCATGAAGCTTTCCTGTATTTTTCTCGTAAACGGTAACTCCGACGAGAAAATGTTATTCCAGCTAAGGGCGGACCGCCCTCTGGTGGCGAGTTTGTAAACGGTCAAAGGCGGATAGTGCTGGATTGCGCGCATTGAGTTAAACGGTTGCGGTGAGTTTAATTGTTTATATACCGTGTTAAATATGCCTCGATTAAAATCAAACAATCGAAACTATTGTTTTTAATTACTTTTGAAAAGCCGGTAAGAAAAGGGACCTTATTTTTCAGTTTTTCTCTGCCAAACAAAAAAACTTTTGATCGTCAACAAATTCGGGAGTCAAGAGTTCATCGACAGATGAAGAGCTTGGGAAAAAACCATCAAATCAAATAAAAAAGATCACACAATACATGAGAGTCTGCTCCCTGCATTTCAAAGCAGATGATTTATTCACAGATCTTCCAGATAATAAGTTTCCCAATTTTAAGCTGACCAAACGTACTCCTTTTGGGAGTTTTGTACCTACTTATATTTTATGAGCTGTACTCCGGAGGATAGTTCTACTGCAAATGTACCCCTTTTTTATTCAAATGTACTACCTGTACTTCTTTTCTTTTGTATCTTAATCTTTCGGCAGACATCATCGATTTGTCTCGTTTCTGTGAGCGTTTCTATACATAGATGGTAGGTAATATGGGATACTCATTTGTTTCTGGAAATGCAGAGTATAATTCATATTATGTTTGTTGAGGTCTTTCTTAGTTTCGCCTTTATATTCGATAAGAGAGTTCAACAACAATTTATTGAAAAGTTATCCTTCAGTAAATAAGGTAATTATGAATCAATACATAAAAAATTACTTCAGTTTTCATATACGTATTTAGAGGAAAAAAAATGGTAAGGTAAGCTCAGAAGGGCAGACGTCGAAAAAATCATTTTAAAGATAACACCTACAGAAAGAATTTCCTTTTATACTTTATACTTTAGATTTTTTCAATGAAAAAATACAATTTTGTTAAATAACAACCTACCTGGGCGATACCTGCTATGTACTCCTTTCTCGTCATCAATAAATGGTCAGCTTAAATTTCTAAGTTAACCCTTGTGAGTGACTAGTTTTTATTAGATGAAACAATTTGTTCTGTGTGGAAATGGCGGAATCCAAGACAAATACAGATAAATCACCCCGATATACCTACTAGAACAGGTGGATGATGTGCCACTGTTGGAAATAGCTGAAGAAGATGTACATGAACAAGTGCGTTTTTTACTCCTGGAAATATCTAGGCAAGATGTACATGAACAAGTTTCAACTTAATACAGAACATATTCAAGCTGAGAGGTCAAAAAAAGATGATGCAGTGCAAGATGATGTGAATATTCCTTCACAGATCCAATCGTTATTACGCCGTTGGCGTCGACTTCCACTTGTCACTTTATTGTTTATTGCTTATTGCCTAATTAATTGGTTAATAACACACAAATCGGAAGGTTTAACTACTATAAACGTAAAATGAAGATGTAACCAAAAAGCAAGGTTATGTTACCATCCGCCTTTGGCGGCCATGTTTGTGGCGGGAATCTTAACTTGAATCGCGAATTGAACTCTGTCGCCTGGTATAAAATGCACTTTACTTGAAAAAAGACCTTTACCATTCTCCTATAATGTCATACCGAAAATCAACAGCGAAATTCCTCTATGGTTCAAAATAGCGGTACCTTCGATTTGAATGTCAAAACTGTGTGTTTTTTTTTAATCACAGCTTTCATTGATAAGTATATAATATACATCCTGTATTTTATAAGTATATTTATACAATATAAGTTTTAGCTTATGTTTTACTGCACTATCCTCAAGGTTTTCATTTTATCATTTCTCAATGATTTTCATTTATGTTGTTACTTGTTGCTTACAATAATTAGTCTTCCTTTCCATTTTTATTTTTTAAAACGTCGAAGCTGCAGGTTCAAAGTTGACCGACCCCCTAATTTCATCTACAATACCACACGTTGTTCAACATTCACGTTATCCCAAGTATAATAAAACAGCTTTAAACTTCGGAATGTAAACGAAGATCGGAAAAACAAGTGGACGTAGAATAAGATAAATTCCGAGGGTGGAAGTGACTGGATGAGGCAAAGTCAACGATATGGAAATGGTTGAAGATGCAATAAAAAGTTTCAGTGTGAAAGGTCAGCGACCGGCCACCAACCGCCGAAATAACAGCCCGTCACGCACGCTGGTTACTTACACCTCCCGCTTATAGGCGCACCTTTAATGAGTTTTTTGGGCAGCATCTTTGTTCGTTCCACGTTTTGGCCCTTTGTGAAGTTTCTTGGATACGTTTCCATTATTCGCCTGAAAGTTCGATTATTTCATGCTGCGTTAAACATGTTAATTTCACGTAAAAATTTGTCCAATCGAAATGTCATTTACCCGCGATCGATTGCAGCAAATATAAATTTATCCGCTGTGTGAACAGTTTAGTCATTTATAAGGACTTTTATTGAACATACCTTGTTACTATTATTTATTGATTACAGATAATTAAATTTGATTGTTTTGTGGGATGATAATAGTTTTTAACTAGTATTCCGATTTGCAATAGCACAAAAATAGTTGCTATAACAATTTATTTGCGGCACAATTAATTATAACTGTTTATTCATTTATTATATAAATTGAATTTTCTACTACTTGTAAATTGCAAACCCCAAATTTAAATGCAATACTTTCTACAAGCCCATAAAGACTCATTTTAATCGTCTTTGATGTGCAACATCAAATTCTTATATGACATTGTTAAATCGCTTCCCATCTCACTGATCCAGTTTTCCTGTTTTGAACATGATCTAAAAAGATTTTGACACGAAAACGTGAAAACTCCTCTTTGCTCTGTGAGTACTAATTGACCAATTTGCATGTTCTTTTTTACTACAGAGTAAAGTACATAGCAAAGAGTGTTTGGTTTCGGACAGCTCTCATTTATTTACGGCGTACCATTTGCAGTTTTAAGTTAATCGGTAAAGCAGTGGTAAGAACTGTTTAAAATGTTCTTTTTTTGTACTGGAGTACTTCCAACATCTTAGCAAAAGAGACGGCAAGCTGACAACATGAACAGATTTCTTCCTGGGCTAGTATTCCAGAACTGAATTAATCTAAAATTATAAAATTAGAAAAACATACCTACATTTAAGAATTGTCCATAATCCTCGGAAGATTACATATACGAGGAGAAATTTGCAATCATGCTTGAAGATTGTGTAACTTTATGGTGACTTCTGATAAATATGTTTTACATAACGTTTGCTCGTGTTTAGCGATTTCACGAAAAAAATCTATCGATGTGACGGAAGGAGAAACGATAATGCATTGCAGATTTTAGTAGCACTTAGTCCGATGTATAAAGTTACAAGAACAGTGCGGGAACAACATCCTAAGCTTCTGGAGACAGAGCATGCTGTAAACATACAAACTCACCTTCTTATGTATAGGTACCGATAGTCATGGCTGAAAATTTGGTTCAAGATACAATTAGTGTACCAGATTAATATATGTATATTAGTATTAATAGAAGAATCTACAAAAGACTCCGATAAGTCAAACAGCATTACATATTTGGTTTTTTCATTATTAGTCTTGGATTTCAACTTGAAACGATTTTCAGTTATAAACCTTAGAAATAAAGAGAGCCACTATAATAATAGATTTTTCATTCTATGAAAACTAAAAAAAACTTATTGGGTGCAGCCTTGTGGACGAGTGCCTGCACCTGACAGATTAATAAATTAATTTGGTTAAAGCTAAAGTGAACACTTCCGTATTTTTATAAAATAAAAGAAAGACAAGCCTAACCATACACGTGCCACAAATGATGATTTCCATCTTTCAGTGTGAAGGTCCCTCTCGGCATTGTTCATAAGCAGGTTTCGGTTAATCGGGTTCATTTTCGGTCATTCCACAAAAGTCGTGGCTTTTGCCATTTGACCTTCATTTACAGTTCTAATTTGCATTATTCTGCTTTAACATGGTTTCTATCAAAACTAATAAAAATACGACCATTCTTTGCATAAATTTTTCTCTCAAATTCCTTCCTTCAAGATCACATTATACACGATCTGGCCTATTTAAAACAATGAATTAATTTTCCTCAATTGCGTTTTTACGCTTATAATAAAACGGACAGTTCATCTTTTTCGTGAGAAATGGTTGTGCAATACAATGAAATACCATCACTGATACTTTTCGCAACGTGATTCATCCATGAAAATACTTACTTAACTGTTCACCATTAGTAAGTAAAGTTGAACAACCTTAAAGATTTTTGTAAGGCAAAGCTCTATACTGTATTTTCCAAAACTCGTGTAAGCATCACTATTGACGGAGATATCAAATTGCACAATGTGTTCAGATATTTATAAATTAAATAAAATGATGAGTATTCCATCGGTCTTCTCCCACGCCATCTCAGGTAGTTTCTTCACAAGCAGATGCTAAGGATCATATGTCCATTATCTGTGTGTACAGTTAGGTCGCGACCCAGGTGAAGAGAGATTCTGATGTAGGGTGTTTTTCTTCTCGAATGATAATTTACAATTTTAATGCTAATAACTTTGATTTAAATTTCGATTTTAAAGTAAATATATTTTTGTGCTACCTAACCTGAAAATAGTAGCTATAATTTGACATTACTCGACTGTTATGAGCCTTAGAAGGATCTAGTGGCGGAAAGTTTAAAATACATAATAAAATAAACTAACCTATTAGAATCAATTATTATCAATTCAATGAAATAATTCATAAAATTCAAAATATGGTGTTTAACTGTCAAGGTATTAGTTATTTAAGCAGCAAGATTTTTATTCTTTGGTTAAAATTGAAGAGTGAAACGAAGAAGTGATCCTCTTTTTGGCATTGCCTATTTAACTGTTTCCAACTAATTTGCATAAAAATTTGTTGCTTACGTGATCCCACAACTAAAAAGAAAAGTGATTAATAATGCGGCTCAGGAATTGTGGGTTACATGGAATAATGAAGGATAATATATTTGGAGGAGGCCATGATGCACATTTTTTGCCATAACTGTACTTTAGGTCATAGGTATCCCACATTTTCCCCGGTCTTGCTCTTTCTTTCTTACAAACTTTGTTTTCCCATACTTTCTTTGTAATGCTTAATCTGTCCTTTGAAGTTGTCTTCTTTCAATTTTCTTTTCTAGTCAATTCACTCCTAAAAGTTTTATTATTTAAGTATTCTTCATTATGTCCACTTTTGTCGATCCCAAAACCCTTCTCAAGAATTTCATTTCGCAGATCGGAGTCATTCTTCTACGTCCGATGATGATTCGCCAACCATCTAAATTCAACACTTGCTCAATGAATTTAATAATACAATTTTGACCACGCACTATACATCGTTACCCCCTACTATTAAGTTGTCATGTTTTGTTTCTACCAGCTCTTGCAGCTTTGCCCGAAATTTCTCCTTTACCTCTGAGATTCTTACACTGTGATTATTGCATACATTTCTCTCTTTTATGAGCTTCCAATTTTTTCCTTCATTTCAGCAACTCCTGCTTGACCCCACAAATTTAATGTGTTTCCATTACAGTGTACCACAATCCATGGCCCCTTTCCCCTTTAGAATTTTCAAACTCAACTAATAATAATTCCTGTTCCTTGATAGTGTTGGTCCTCCCACGTGCCACATTCCTCGTTTCCATGTTACTCCTTTATCTTTAACCCTTTCTATTCCCTTCTTGATTTATTGTATTTTATCATTCCTCCTTCCATTATGTTCTGGAGTATTCGTTTTTTTCCCGAGCTGCTGGTCTCCACATTTTATTGTCTATAATTATTTTCTTCTAACCTATTTTGGCTGTTTTTGTACATTTTGTTAGAATTCTTTGGGCGCGTTTAAGCCTCTATTTTGTATACAGCTGTATAGATGGCGCGAATTATATCGCGGCAGGTAAATTTGGACGGAATATTACAGTCTACTTTATCAGTGTCAATTGAAATTATAAATGACAAAATACATTAATTGAAACACCAGATATAAGTACACATTTATAAAATAATTCCATTTGTTTTGTCTACTAATATGTATGTGCAGGTAAAACTTAGAAATTGTTTTAGAAAACAAAAATGGAATACTACTAATTTTAAGATGACTCAAATCCAGAACTTTTCGAAAAATGAATTTTTATTTTATTTCCAAGAGTAAAAAATCCAAATTGGTACCAACCGGAATCGTATGACAATATTTGTCAATTACATAACACAATTAAAATTCAAATTGCTCGTAATTTATAACAGCAAAACGAAACAATAGTGCGGTGTCCCCAAAAAATACTTACTTCTTGAATAAATTTTGTTAAAAAACAAATCTTGTACAAAAACGTGAAAAGGTATGAGTTATGTGTTTGCATAAAAAATCTGTTTCCGTAAATGCTCGCGCAACTATGGAAACGGATGTCTATTTTCTTCCGAGTTTTTCTTTTCTATTTGCCTTCCTATTTCTGGTAAAGTTATCGAGCGATGCTTGTAAATATCAAGAATTTGTCTGGAAGAGGATTAAAGGGTAGCAGAACATTTGTATACCACGTAATTCACCCTGCCTATCTTAAAATCTTTTGGAATGAGAATTACATTAAATATCACTACTCATTATCTACGGTAAGAAGTTGGAGACCCGAGCTTTTAGGTCAAATGAAGATGCAGCCTATCTAGTAGCCATTTTTAGTGAAACCACCCCTCAAGTATATCATTGAAGTTGAGAATACGTAAATGTATAACAACACGATCGAAATAAGGATTCGCATCGTGGTCTGAATGGCGCAAGCGTGGTAGTAAAGGAAAATTTACAATGATCAAAATTACTCGTGTTATCTCAATTTTTTTTTTTTTTTTTTTCAAATCACAGCAAACAGTTTGTCACCTTACAGGAAAAAAAAGATGAATATTGAATAATCTAAACAAGGATTTGTAATTTTCAGTTCCTTCCAACTCATCCGCAGTATATGACCCAGACATGTTAAAGTTTATATGAAAGTTCCCTATTTTACATAAAAAATGCTGAAAGAACACGACAATTCAAATCCAGTCGTCATTAGTCCTGACAGGACGCGTGCAGGAATTGAGCTTTGTAAATCAGTCTGTGACGCGCACCTCTCGTGGCGTAGTATCGAACTATACTACATCGTTTAACAAATAGACTCTGAATGTAAAAAACAATTTAAGCAAGTAAAAACGATTATCAGGTCAATAGTTTAAAAAACGATTGTGTATAAAACCCTAAACCGCCTCGATAAAATTAAACCCTAAAAATTCGGTAAACTATCGTCGTTCTTCTACTAACCCGCATTTGAATCGATTTAAAAATTATTGATCTTCAAGAACCCAAATAATTTCAGTGTTTACAAGTTTGGAGTATTCGTAGCCGGACTCGATCTAAACCTTAATGTGTTCTACATTTTGTGATGTTAAAAATCAGTGTTTTCGTGTTCAATTTAATTTAACGAAAAGTAAAACGGAGTACCTAATTGTTTCCTTTTGCGATAGTTTATGAACGTTAAGTTGCCTTAGAAATTTTACCACGGTTAGTAAATGCTAAATTTTACTTGCAACAATCTCCAACAGATTATTGAGGCCTTTAAATCTCATAAGTCATAAGAAACCAACCCAACGTAATAATAATTCAAAGCAATACGCCACAACTTCACTAAAAGACGTAATAATAACTTAAGACTGTCTCAGACTGATTTCGACTGAAAATATTCACCAGATCGACTGATCCAACACCAATTTGTTTAAAGCCGTTTTGGTGTTAATTGGATTTTGACTATTCGGTGTTTAATCTATAAATCTCTTATCGATGTTAGGTGTTTTTTATAAATTCACTTTATAATTCGACGTTTTTGTAATCGATTTTTACCAGCTTGCTAATAATATTATTGTTAAAATCATCATTTATCTTTTCGTCAAGAATAAAATACGTGTAGTGTTTTTATAATTATTAAACACGCGGACGCGATAAATCTTTAAACTGGCAGGACAACAGGACATCATCACCATCGACCTGCAGGAGGTAGAGGATGCATCGTCTCCTCCACCTCCAGAATCTAGGGGAGAAACGACTCCAACATCTACAGCACAGCAACCACCTCCGTCGACTTCACCTTCGAATACTGTAATGACAGGTACTTAACAACACTGTTTATTTTGTTAAAATAGAAGAAGGACGTTCTTCAGTTCAAGTTCCTTTGCGATGTGGAGTTCCTTCCAATAGATGGTTAAAAGAATGTTCTGAGCTTATAAGATAATGGAAGCTAAATAATGGTATTATGGTCGCTGGTCGTCCTCCCAGCTATGCTTTAACGCTTAATGCAATATCGAGTATAATAATAATATATCCTTTTTTCTGTTTAATATAAATAATATAAAGCGTGAGGTCATTCGAAAAACTCAATAACTCAACTCAAGCACAACCCAAAAATATGTATGTATGCTTTCGAGCCAAATGAAAAAATAGTATAAAACCTAGTCTTATCAAACTCCCTTAATATATTATATTGTTACATTATTCGCGTAAATAGGGTATGACCCCGTCGACATTGACAGTGGTTCCCCCACTAGAAAATAACCAAAACATAATTATTATAAGAAGTAGAATTACATTTATTATATTTATTTAAAAACACGGAAATATTTAATTTAAAATGAATTGACATCATTCAATATAATTGGCACACCTCACCGTTGAAACCTTCACAGATCTTGAGAACTTTTTTAGGTTAGGATGGTTGATTCGACAACTTTAGTTAATTCCAAAAAAATCACAGCAATATAGAATTTTCTAAGCATTTCATATTGGGTGTTTTTGTCACTTCTAGTTTACTATCACAAAAAAACTGTTATCTGATTTTGTGCCGATACTTCAGTTCTATATTGACTCCACGAAACTGTTTAAGCTTTTGATAAATTAATTATTGAGAGTTATGACAGTTTAACACAAGCCCGATTCACATATTCATGAAAAATAAATTTTGGAAGTGTCTGCAGCAACATGCATTTTCTGCTCTCGGTAGTACTTTTCAGTAGTTGTCTTATTTGGAAGACCGACAATAATAAAATTTATTCTGAATGAATGAAAACAATAATGTATGTATAACAGATACAAACGGTATGCGGGCCCCAGTTTTTACTTTCGAATGTCACGTTCTAAATCGCCTCTTGAGATGCAAGTTAAACTTCCTTCACCAGAAAGGGAGTTTTGTTTTAGATGTATTGACCTCCTTCGGGATAAATAATAATCTCATTAAGAATAATGTTGAAATTAAAAAAAGTCTTGAGTAGTATTGAATCCACGTCAACAACAAACTCACTAGCGTGCTTCGGCATTACTCCGATTATATAACTGCACTTTTTGGAACCAGTCTCTGCATCCTGTTCATTGTACCCATTTCGTATCCGCGTGTAAGAATTTTGCAGCGTTTCCATGATTTTATTGTCCCATACTGAACATTTCCAACAACAGTTATGTCACCTACTCCAACAGCATATAAAATCCACAATTTAGTATCAATTTTACGACAAACCCATATTTTGCTCTATCGAACCATAAAGTTCAAACAAAACCATCCGTGTTGAGGTCAGAGTTCAGCCTATTACTTCAACGTGCGTTATTAGAATGAGCACATGCAATCTGCATACCTTTTGTGCACCGGTATAATTGCGTCTACTATTATGATGGGAAGCACGCTGTGGATCCGAGTAGCGGTACCATCCAGCACTGGGTTACCAGCGCCATGGTACAGTTATGTGTGTACCGAGTCCGTTAGTTCCTCAGCCACGGTGTCTTGCCGCGCCTGACGCCGAGCCTTCTTCGTGGGCATCATGGTACTCGTGGTAGTGGGTACTCCTTCTACTCCTCTTGGCGGTATTACTGGAGGCGCACGGCTTGCCTTGCGGTTGTCTCATGGTACCGTTATCTTTACAGCTGTCTATCAAAGCTGTTTATGGTACTGAGTTAAGTACGATTGCATGTCGATTTCCGAGATGCAACTAATATATTTTACACGGAGTCGTGGTAGGCTTCTGTCCCTTAAAAGAAGATGAGAATATAAATTCGAACTCTGGAGGGTTCAACATCATATTTACTTGAGCAATGAATATATTATATAGCAATGTTCCGGTTACGTTCGAGCCAGCAATCATTTCTGCGGGAATGACGGTAACCACAACCAATGATTCTTTTTTCAAACCTCAAATGAGTCCTTGCAAGAAGTTATTTTCGACCAGCAACAAGCTAAATTGGCATCCTAATTTGCAAAAAATATTTGTGACCCTAAAGTGCTAATTTTGATAAACCGTGTTTGAATTAGAGATCCGTTAATAGTAGTTACTGCGATTAAATTTCAACATTGTTAACGGATTCTAATAAATTTAATGGCTTAAATAAAGTTCAATTTGTTATTTGTCAAAACTATTTTTGTGCAATTTATTTAATTTGCTAAATTGAACATTATGTTACACAACAATATATTTGTTTTTATGCATATTATATTGACTCAACATATTTGATCAGTTTTTTTTATACTATAGGTAATTATTTGTATACTAACTTAGAGTTTCATAACTGTACGTTTGTATTATTATTTCAAAATTTAATAATATTTTAATTATGTTTTAATCAAAAGCTGTACAATATAATATTTAAGACACAAATAAATTGTAAAGAATAAAGCATTGTTATAAGTTGTATGTAGTGGTATCTTGCTTTTTGTAGTTAACGCTAGACTTGCTAGAAACAAAGGAGATTCTACACTTATAACTTTACTAGTTACAGTTCACGTGAATCTAAATAGCAAAAACGAATCAATAAGTTTAGTGCTAAATTTGAGTTGGCAACAATACAATTTACATCAAAATTGGTAAGCCTGTGATTTGGTTGTCAGCCGATGGCAGATGGTTGACAGCTACATTTACATTCGCAACAAACAAACATAACCATACATTTACAAATGCCATTCTGCCAACTTAAGGCAAAAATAAATCTACATTTTTATCTGAATCCATTACCAACTGAAACATAATAATTGTTGATCAGTCTGTGGTTATGTATTATACATATTTCAGGAATATATAACATTTTATGTTGAGCAGTGAAAATATGTCTTTTATTTGCATCAAATCAAGTTCACACGAAACAGAAAATATTTAAATAAAAAAATATTAATTCTTTTAAGAACCTAGTTCTGACTGAGTTGTTAATAATTTTCAATTTACATTACAATTGGTAAGTGTGTGATTGAGTTGGCATTATTGACAGTTGTATTTAAATTTGGCACTCGACCAACCTAAAGGCACAAAAGTCTACATTTTTATATGAATCTACTACCAACTGAAATTTTAATCAGTCTGAAGTATAATGTACTACTTTATCAGCAATATCGTACAAAGGATTTCACAGCGTTTGTCGCATATTGCATTTTGAAGGCACCTTTCAAATACACGCCTAGTAGTAGAACTTTTGAGAATTTCTCATTTTCAGGACGCTATCCATATATGCGAGACACTCTGTATAATTGTTTTGTCTCTATTATATGATTTCAACACTTAAATATCCTAAACGAAATTCTTAACAACAAACAGTCGGACTGAAATTACTATCTCGAATATCTTCACGTCTGTCCAGCAGCCCAAAAAGTTAAATTGCTGCACCACCAAAAAACGAATACATTCTAAAATTATTTTTAGCCAAACTAACGCAATGTTTCATTCTTGATAATTAATTGCCACTGCGTAATGATCCTACAATTTAAATTTTCGTTTGGTACACATTTGCATAACACCTGTTTTGTTTGATTTATTATTTCGTTGTTATTTCTGTTGCATGTTACAGTGATCAATCAAATTTCGGGTGGAATTTTGTTTGTAATAAATAGTTTGCAGTCGTTGCTCAGATTAAATACTGAGAAAAATATGGGGTTCTATGATCACTTCAAATTTAAAGGTTCGTATCCCTTTTTAGTCGAATTTATTTCTTGGACATTTTTCACACTACATATTATCATTACTCCTTTTCAGTATTTCTACATTATTATTTTACTCAATTTATTCTTTATGTTTTCAGATTTGCTCAGTTATTATGTATCACGTGGCTATTGATTCTTGTTTGTATTTTTCTTGTAAAGTTGGTTATATTTTAATTAGCTTACATTGACACATCTCATTAAAATACGTCAAACTAAAAGTGGAAAAATTCAATTCTGTCTGGTCAGCCTAACCTAAAAAGATAATCCAAGTCTGTCAAGGTTTCAACGGGGAGTTTCCTTATATATTTATATAAATTATATTTAATGTACTGTTCGTCAATCCTTTGGCTTTTGCTTTTGTCCCTTTGCCTATTGTTCCACTTGTGTGATTCATAACTTTGTAATGTCTACCCACTTGTTTACCCACTTCATTTCCAAAGCAGTTAAATTTTTGACTTTTACATACTTTATTTTATCACTTTTCTTTTCATCTCGGGCAATATTTGTATTTCAATAAAATCAGTGCCACCCTCGAACTTACTGCAAATATAAACAGGCTCATTAAAACGTTATATCTGTTTGGAATATTTTGTTTTTAAAACGTTATGTGCGAATATTAATTCATAATTATGAAATGTCACAAATGTCAAATTGGAGATATTTCAATCCATGTTCATGTACCCTAACCTCCAAGTTCACAAACATGTGAACACACGATGAACAATTTTGTGGATTATACTTGCGGAAATTCTTGCGTCATCGAATAATGCAACGTCCCTACGCCACTGCCATCAGCGCGCCAAAATTTCGTCCAACCAAACAAACACGTCAATCTCATTTCCAACTTTAAATATAGCATAGTTTAGAATTTATTTACATTCTCAGCTCGTAATCATTCACTATCGCTGTCTTTGTCGTCGCACATCTGACGCTGGTTGGCGGCAACTCATGCGTTGCCAACATCCGCAGTCGATGTGCTTGTCGAGATGACGTCATCACTTCCGCGTACGTCACGCGGGTCAATAAACTGCCTTGAAAGGTCGCGAGGTTGACTTCGGGTTCATCTACTCTCCACGAGGCGGCGCGGCGATCGAAAACGACATTGTTTTATCTGCGGGCGAGTTTTGAGGTGGTTGCCGCCAGATGACGCACGTGCGGAACACAAAAAAATGGTATTATAATTATAAACAAATTTTATTTTTTACATCTGATAACAAAAATAATGAAGAAATGCTGCTTGACACCTTATAATTTTTAGGTGTATCAAAGGAAGTGTAGTGGCGCTATATCCACACGAAAATAAGTTAATAGACAGGAAGACGGATATTGGAGAAAATACATTTAAATACTGTTGAGGTTTATAAATAGTTCACAGTTAAGACATGAAGTTTTTACTCCAGAAAACCACAATTTTTCCACTTTTGGAATTCACCTTGACTTAATCCAGAGCCACCTACAACAATCAACAAATATACCGAGACAATATTGTTTTGAAGATACTTTTCACAACTAAACTGATGACGAAATTAAGAAATTCGTTTAAAATTATGTTGGGCAAAAATTTAAATTTTCCGTGGGCAATTTTAAAGAATTATTACTGTAATTACACTATCGGGTGTTTATCTGAATCTATTTATCTATATCTATCTATTTAAATCTAACATGGAAAATTACCGTATAAATATATTATCGGCCGTTCATGAATGATTCATACATCAAGTTGCCTATGGATAATTTCTAGTTAGATGGCAAATGTATTAATCGTTTATAAAGATCCCGACTAAAGAATGTTTTTGTGAGCATAAACTGAGAGCAAAAATTTAATATTTCATCAATAGGTCTTCCTTATACTTAGCCATTATATCTATGGTTTAGAAACATAATATTCACTTCATTATCGCGATAAGTTTAGTATCCTTTGGCACTTTAGTTATGTCTTATAATAATTATTATAATTAGTACATAGTTAAATATCAAATAACCACATAGTTTACTGAAAGAGCAGCATCGGTTTAAACTTAAAATGCTAAACATTTGTCTAGTTATTCATGGTTATTTGTCTTCCACCATTTCTGAAGACCATCCTAAAATAGGTGCAATTTAATGATCTCCAGATTTCCTAATTCTGAATTTATCATCTCTTCTTTGGGTAGTATAGTACTGCTACCAAAAGAATTAAAGTGGGAATGTCAGGGGGCAATAAAAGCAAATAAGAAAGGAAGAATGGCAGGGGGATAATAACGGGAGTAAAAAAGGAATAAAGGATAAAAATTAAAAGAAGTGAAAAGAAGAAGGATATATGGTGAGAAATATCCGTGTAGCCAATAATTGGTGGAAAATACGGACAGAGTATAGCAAAGAGGTGAGAGGACAAGAAGAAGCAAGATAGAAGAAATACTAAAAGACAACAAAGAAGAATCAGTCTAAGAAACAGGAGCCAGGGATTGAGAAGAAGAGAGAAAATCCAAAGACAAAGTGGAAAATGCGGAGGGGAAGAAGCGATAGAGGAAAAAGGGTGGACGGTGTTCAGTGGAAATAAACAAGGGAACGACAAAGGAGAATGGACCTACATAAGCGGCAGAGGAGAAACGGTGATAGACTACGGAATAGTAAACGAGGAAGCATAGGAAGAAGTAAAAAAATTCAGAGAAATAAGAGGGGAAAGAAGAAAAAAGAACAGAGGAAACGCAGAAGAAGGTAATGATAAAAAAGGGACGAGCAAGGAGTGGAAGAGTACAAGAGAAGACTAGCAGAGGTAAGATTCGAAGAACAAGAAGTAAGGAAGAAGAAGAAAGAATTGAAAGAAATATTAGAAGAAGCAGCGAAAAAAAAAATAGAAACAATAAGAGATAGAGGAGAAGCAAGAAAGAAGAATGAATGGTGAGACAAAAAGAATGAACAACGGAAAAAGGGAGCAATAAAGGAGCTAACAGAATGGAAGAAAACGAAAGCAAACAAAAGCGGAGCGAAGACTAGCAGAGGTAAGATTCGAAGAACAAGAAGTAAGGAAGATGGAGAAAGAATTGAAAGAAATATTAGAAGAAGCAGCGAAAAAAAAAATAGAAACAATAAGAGATAGAGGAGGAGCAAGAAAGAAGAATGAATGGTGAGACAAAAAGAGTGAACAACGGAAAAAGGGAGCAATAAAGGAGCTAACAGAATGGAAGAAAACGAAAGCAAACAAAAGCGGCTTTCTAAAAGCAGAGGAAGGGGAGAGAAGAGAGTAAGATAGAAGCTATTAGAACACAGAAGAAGAAGAAGTGAAGAAATTGAGGAAGAGGAAAGCGCCGGGGAGGGATGGAATACAGAACGAATCGTGGATGTATTTTAAGACAAAATTACTAGAGAGATTGGTTGAGGTAATGAATGTGGTGTAGAGAGGAGAGGGATTCCCGGTAGCGTGGAGAGAGGAGGTAATATACTATATTTAAGAAAAGGGGGGTGGAAAACTACCGTGGAATAACTGTTCTGGACACATGGTGTAAGTTGTATGCGTCAATTCTGAATGAAAGGAATGAAGAGAGATATAGAGTAAACTATGGAGAGAACTAAGGATAATGTATACATCATGGATCATTTGACAAAGAGCGAACTAAAAAAGAAAGGGGGAAGGATGTATGGCATTGTTCGTAGACTTAAAGGTGGATGAGATACCCAAAAGGAGAAAAAGTAAAGGTAGGGAAGAGAGAGAGAGAGAGAGAGAGAGAGAGAGAGAGAGTATGGAAGGAAAGAGAGAATGCAGGATACTGAATAAGACGGAGAAAATAAGAAGAACGCAGGAGAGAACGAGAAAGGAAAATATTACCAGAGGAATGGGTACGCGAGCAAAGAAATAGAGAGACCGAGAGAAAGCGGCATATGTGGAAGAATGTAGATCTGAGCGAAAGGAATAGGAACACGGACTGATAAGAAAGAAGGGCAAGAATCAGAGTCCAGGTATAACTGGAAGTATGAAAGATGTATGACTGAGGAAATACCGAAGTATTCGTAGAGGGAGAGTGTGAAAGAAAGAAAGATGACGAGGTTTAAGTACGGAAATGAGAAAAGAAAGAATAAATGCTATGTGCTATGAGGAGAGAGAGAGAGAGAGACGATTGAACATATATGTGGATTGAATGTAGTGAGATAAGAGAAATAGAGAAAAAGGAAAGAGCGGAATTACTGAATATATAGATGGAAGGGAGATAAAATCATACTTTTACTTCTAGATTCTCTGGATGCTAAAATAGAAAATTATATCAATTCCAATGTGCCCAAAGAATATTTTTTGAAATAATTGTTTTGCAAAATGCTGCGCAGTTGCGAAACAACCGCAAAAGCTTTTCCTGACCCCATTCCAGATTCACTCACACTGAAATTCTACTTTTTTATGTTTCCAAAGTGCCAAACATGCCTAAATTCGTCACCAGCTCTTGCACTATAATAACTTTCTGTTGTCCCACTTTTATTTTTTAATGTATTTACTGTATACCTATCTGTTCTCTATCATATTAAAAACTAATACGACTTAAGCCGATCGGTTTATGCGCCCACAGAAGTGTTGTTCAAAACGAAAAAAATACTTGTGAAAGAGAATAACGAATATGTATGTAGATTATGACGTTCGACATATTGACAGTGTTCGCAATCTAATTTCATGTACAAATGAACAGGGCAAGCGGGGGCTTCTTAGAACAGGTAAATGAAAGTTATTAATCACTGCATTGATCAGAAATTAACATAAACACTTTCGAAATTTCGTAAGTCCCGAGTGAAAATAGTAACTTTAAACAATATGTCGAACGCTAGATAAAAAAGATTAAGGTGATAATTACCGCATCTTTTGAATAGAAATCCATATTTACCAAAAATATTTTGTATACAATGGAACACGATTCATCCGTTGCTCTTTTTTTTCAGGTAAGAGGTTCGCTATATCCGATTTTGGCGTTGCGAAACACCCATACCATAGCAGCGTAAAGATAAGCATAACATTACCAAATAAGTCGATACCTCATTAAAAAGTAAGTACATATTATAATACCATCTGATTGAAATCTTCAAGTGTATTTTTAAATAACTCCGCGTGGAACATATCTTGAATACAAAATGACACTCGACTTAAGCAGGAGGAATTTTATTTCTATTTTTTTGTAACACCAATCTTTACTTGTCGTCACTAATTACCCATTCGTGACCAAAACGAAGACGAAAATTTTCGGGTCTAATTACGGTGACATGATAAGGTGCCACCCGTATGTACAAGAAAAAGTGTGCTTTTTACAATGTTTGCTTGCCAACATTCGGTCAACATAAATTTGTGTTGTTAAATAAACAGGAAAGACAAATATTACTTAGGAACCGGCTCAATAAAAATCAAAGAGTAGATTGTATGTTGCTCAATTTTTATTGTTATTTATTGCATCTAATGGGGATTTCAATAGACCAAGCTTACGGGGCAAAAAGTAATGTGATGACCTACTAAGATAATTATAATGACGTATGTGTCGATAAGGATAAATAAAAATCGGCATTTGAGAGAAATCTTTAATGCCGATAACACACAACAATTTTTAAGTTCAATGACCAATAAATCATATTTTATTTTTGTCTTCCACGGTATAAAAATTTTACCAAATCAAATGTGGGGGTTTTAGATAATATATTAACCCGTGACTGAGTCAAAATTTTAGACCGCAGCTATATTTGCCAAGTTATAGATTGAACAAGAGTGTATTGCCCTCCAACCTTCGAATTTATCCATGTTACGATCGAACGAGGCGAATATTGTCGGTTATTATTAAAAAATGTAAATATTTGTCAGTTATAAAATCTAAACGTTCTTGAGAGAATTCAATGTTGCAAACTGAAAACAATTTTGTTCTACACATGCACCTAATACAGTTGAACTTATAAGCAATGCAAATTAAAGGCCACTAAAACTTAATACTTACATGAAATTTAAGTTCAATCAATAAATTCTATTAAACTCAAAATACTAACAAATACTCTATATTGTTAATGGCAATACGATTAATGTTAATCGAGGCCAAACTACAATCATACAGTATCCATAAAAACCGTCGAGTACCTGTCATCTGGTGTTTATGATACAAGAGCAATGACCTTAATCATTACAATAATCAATGGAAACAATTTTATTATTGTAATCATTATTGATAATAACTGGACAGTTGTACACGCCGCCGTCGAATAAATGTTTACACCAGTTCTCTGTATTTTCATCAACTCTTTATAAGAGTTTGTGTGCAAAAAATAAAAGCTGCACGTTGAGACGTCGAGAAAACCGTGCAATAAATAAATAATGCGACGTCTTTAGCTCGTCGTCGACTCGTGAAAGTGTGGAGAAAAAAGTATAAAAGTACGGATTTAATGCAGGAATAAAGCTAAAAATACCCCTTGTGTCTCTGATGAATTTACAAAAACAACATCAGTGTGCACCCGCTCTTATAAATACTGAGTAATGGATGGCTCTGGTGAAAAATGTGCCAGATTTTACTTTCATTCCATGAAAATTGCACCGGATTTTGCACATAATTGTCAGTGATTCACTCCTTGCCAGGATGTATACAGTATTGTTCGCGTAAAATGAAATTTAAGAGTTTTAAATGAGTAAATTTTAATTCACACCACAAAAAAATTGCAGTGCTAAATTGGTTATAAGTAAAGTGGGAATTAATTTTTTATTATAGAATTTGAAATGACTATAATAACTAAACATTGCAGCTGTTATAGACATAATAATGTAGGGAAGAAATGTTTAGATTGATCGTCCTATAATTCATTTGTCTTACATCTCCCCCAGAATATGTTCTTCGTATTCTCATTTTAGCGAAACCTATATTATAGTCAGAAAATAACTGGCCATAGGATGCATGTAGACGCACATAAATGCATTATTGGCTTATAAATGGGACACGCCAAAGAATAGAAAAATAATATAATTTACTGTAAGCGAATTACGTCGTGTCCTGCGTGTATGAATACACTCTCGGTTTTATTTATTATCTGGCTGTAAAAGTTTATTGCTGAAATATTGCATAAATCAAACGGCACTCATAACAAGACTGTACAAGACGTATAAATAGTTAACGCAATTGGCTGATACGCCAATCGATGTTGTCGCAACAAATTATTTAAATTGAACGTGTGTGTTTACTGCAAGAACCAAATTGTAATTTGTTTACTTGCTAATATTGCAATTACAATTAAAAAGCATTCGATGCAATGAGATTTTGTTGCCACGAAATGCTTTATTTGCTATAATGAGTATTTTTGGATTCATTAAAAATTGGAACATTTTAAATGTGACAACTATTCGGAAGAACATTATACATATATAAAATTAAGTACTGAATACAAAAAGTATATAAAAATATTCTTACCATCTATTCTTATTCTTATTCTTATACTCTTGACCATCTAAGAAATGTGTCATTTTATCGTAGGTGTGAAAAATAACATGTTAATGTGTCATTTAACATATATACAACATAATGTTATAATGTAATAACAGATGTATTGGTTAATATATGCATATATGTATACACTGACATATAATTACTTACTTCAAATGCGTGGCATAAAATTAGATTGGGGAGCAACGAACATCTAACTTATCGAAAGTGAAAACCAGATAATCTGGTAAATCAAAGTTGACATTTATAGATACTGTTTCACTTCTATACAATCGTCTAGTCTTTTTTAAGAAACATTTTTTGCTCTAATGTCCATTCAGTTTAAAACTTAGCATTGTTAAAGAAGACTAAAATAGAAATGCATGGTTTAGCGAAAAATTAAATAAAACTATTAGAACTATACAGAGTGTCCCAACTAAAATTTGTACCCCCCAACAATTCCAATTTCGAAAGGTCAATTTTTTTTTTAAGGGGGACCAAATTGTACCAAACTTTCATGTCTTAGATCTCACCCCTTTAGCCAGGGGAGCCACCCCCTTAAAAAATTTAAATAGTATGGGGGGTCGTGTGATACATCATTTTAAAGCTTATTCAATTCTCTATCCAGACCTACATTTATCGATTCCTTTCTATTTTCCAAATTTACATAAAATACTCTCGATTTGAAAAATAACAAATTTATGCTTTTTTTGTAGAAACAAATCAATAAAAGTAGATCTGGATAGAGAATTAAATAAGCTTTAAAATGATGTATCACACGATCCCCCATGCCATTTAAATTTTTTATAGAGGTGGCTCCCCTGGCTAAAGGGGTGAGATCTAAGAGTTGAAAGTTTGGTACAATTTGGTCCCCCTTGATAACAAAATTGACCTTTCGAGCGTTTTCTTCTGAGTCTTTCGGAATTGGAATTGTTTGGGGGTACAAATTTTAGTTGAGTATTTTATGTAGATTTGGAAGATATCAAATTAATGTTTTTTTTTTTTGTAGAAAAAAAGTGATAAACGTAGGTTTGGATAGAGAATTGAATAAGCTTTAAAATGATGTATCACACGACCCCCCATGCTATTTAAATTTTTTAAGCGGGTGGCTCCCCTGGCTCAAGGGGTGAGATCTAAGACATGAAAGTTTGGTACAATTTTGTCCCCCTTGATAACAAAATTGACCTGTTCGAGCTTTGCTTCTGAGTCTTTCGAGATTGGAATTGTTGGGGGGTACAAATTTTAGTTGGGACACCCGATATAACAGCTATAATAATAACTTCATGGTGCGTCTAATTTTGTAAATATTTCAATATCTTTAATTAAGTTGGTAGTATTGAACTAATTAATAAATATCTTACGGTTTTAATCTGTTTAACTACTGCTGGAATCACAATAAGACTTATTTCAGCACCATCATATTCCAGTCTCACTAATCAATAAATATAATAATGTTTTTCCTAAGACCAATAATGAAAGAACTATTTTCTGACATCAAACCTCTTCCGAAAATTGGATTTTTTCGACCCGTGACTTTTGATGTGTTCTGATTGGTCCTTGCCCGTGACTTTGTGATTTTTGTCGCACCACAAAGTTCATGATGCAAAAGGTTGTTTCATGAGATTGAATAAGGTTAATAAAGTAACAGAAAAAAAATACTAACGTTTTGTTATTATAATTTCTGGATATAACCTATTAATGTTTACCAACCTTGGCGCATCACGTTGTCTAGCAACCGTGCGATGACAACAATAATTCAGTTTTCTAGTTTCTATTCATTGTCATAACAGATCATCTCATCTTTCTGAAATGGATTTAGAAAGTGAGTCAGATACTAGTGGATAATCATCAGTGCACCGCCGAACATGGTAGAAGCTGCAAATTCAACTACAAGCAATTTGTTTCATGAAAAGTTTCGTTTGAAATATTGCATCTCAGAAATTCATCGAGTGCCGTAGTAAAAACAAAACGGATTCCTTCTCTGAAAAATGTGCTATTGGTCTATTTTGGACAACTATCGAAAGAAATGAAACCATCAACTCTATGCCCAGTGTGGTCCATGCTAAAATGTACACTGAACATCAAGGATGATGTTGATATTGAAGGATCTAAAAATTAAGAGCTTTTTTAAAACTACAAGCATCTGGTTTCAAGAGCAAGAAATCAAAATCCTTTAACACATTTGAAATCAATGAATTTCTCACTACCATGATACAATAACTACTAAGTAGTAGTTATTGTATCATGCTCACTACTGCCCCGGACCAAAGACGATAGATAAAGATATGGGCACCCCATTCTTGGTTAATATTCCGGACACAAAAACAAAAATTGACCCATAAGTGGAACTTCTTATACCATTTGCAAAAAAATATGTAGTAGATAATATGCGTCGCAACGACTTAGACTCAAATTTTACCTCATTTTTTAACTACCAAAATGGTAACTGTACCAAGCCAGCTGATATAAATAAATTTGAAAATTTTAAACAATACATAAAACTACCGGAACATAGATTTAGAAGGACTTCTGCAACTATTCTAGTGGGGGCTGATCTATTCAGTTTAAAGCGACATGGCGGATGGAAGTCGGATAAAATTGCAGAAAGATTCACTTAATAATAAAAACATTACGGCTAATAAAATTTTGAGTTCCATCGAAAATATACCTGATCTAGGCTCTACAAGTTCTAGCGCCGCCGCATCATGTTCCAATACCATTACCATAAATTTAAAATCAAATTAAAATTCAGTTTATTGTATCTAAATAAAAATTATCTAAAGCATTTATTTCGGTATTATATTATGTGGTCGTAGAAAAAGTATAAGCGTGTGGAAAACACTTTTCTCACTTGTGTGGTTTGCAGCACTCGCCTACGGCACTAGTATTACAAAGCTATAACTCAAATATAATGCCCTAAATAACTATCTTTTTACTAAAATCCAATTTTAGATTTGTAATTAAAGACAGACACAGATTACAATAATCCAGTACCATGCTCCGAATACTTACACCTGTTGAGGAATCGCAACCACTTGCTTTTGACATTATGTAAAAGGACTTTTACATTATAATTATTGCGCTATTCTACCTAATTATTTGTGTAATAAAGTTTTGTTGAATCGCCTCAAAACATGTAAACTGTTAACGCCTTCCGGTCAAATCTCATTAGCTGTTACAATTATTGCACCTGTAACAAAGTTTTGACGTCAGAAGAAAATTTTGTTTAAATCTGTTGGGTGTGAGTAATTAAAAAACTTGGAGTTAACATCACCGTCGTCGTTTTAATTACAAGTATTTAGTATTTTCATTTTTGAAACAATTCTAAAAGGTAAAATGATTTATTTATTTATTGATACGTAATCTCAAAATAAGTTAATCCATCATTACGCTATGGTATTAATATTAGAAATGCTAAATCTACATACATATTTAATGGCATAATAAAATTTATTGGTGTTTACACAACTCTAATTAATTTTAAAGACTACACTTAAGCTTTTGAGGAAAACTGACCTCAAATAAATGCACGATTATTTATAAATTTGCAAACACGTAACATTTACACAGTATTTAATAAAATGTTGCTCATCTATTTGATACAAGTCTATTAATAATGATATTAATTTTTGATACACATCCGAAAATTTAAATGTGAACTTTGATAATAATCCGTGCTGTAAAATTAACTAAGCCTGATTGCCCAGAATGGCGCCTGTAAAACAATACATCTTTGATAACATTTTCTTTTTCTAATGTTCACTAGACATAATTTGCTAAGATCGTTGTATTTCCACAGGTAGTAAAAAATGTAGCGTTTGGATGCTCCAAGATATCAGATTAAAATTTCTCCTGGACAAAATTTGATTCCAAAATATCTCAAAATTTTATTAAATTCGAGCAGTCTCTTCCAATGACATATCAGATATTATATGCTCTCCGTTGCCAACAATAACTCCATTCCATCTCTATAATAATCTATCTTATAATTTGTTCCAAAAATTGAAATTATTTTTTTTAAATATAACGGGTTAAATTTATAACTCACTTTTTATACACCCTTTATATGTAGTGGGCAAATAAAAAATTTAAGTTTACAAAAACGAGTGGTGTAACCACGAGTTATTTTAAAGAATGAGTGCTTTATGGTCTTATGAAATGAGTATTTCATGCTATTTTTTGTAATTTGCCTTTTTTAAGCCGTTTTAAACATTTTTTTTTACTTTAGTCGATTTAGTCATTTTTGTGGCGCTTGGTAATGTTCTTACTTACATGTGCTGTCACTTCGTATTTTTGACAGATTTTCTAATTTAAACTGACATTTGTGACAAAATAATCACGCTTTGCCAATTTAAAAAAATTCGTAAAATGTCCCGTGCCATAATGACTATTATGACATCGCAGATGACGGTTATATGTCTATTAGAGAATTAAAATGGAGACGAAATAATTATACTAATTTGTAATTTGATACGAATGCGCTGTCATGGCACTTTTCGGGGGCGACGGCGAATTTTTTCTGCACGAGGCGCTAGCCCCTGAAAAGTGACATCGTTTTTTGTATTCGTTCACGCAAAATGAGAAAAAAAACACGAATTTACATCAAATTTTGAGGTTAGGTTGTCATCTGTCAAATTAAATACATATACTATAATATTTATGTATGTTGTTATGTATTTCATTATGCATTATGTGTTTCACAAAACTAATACAAAAAGGTTGTTTGCCAGCCCCTCCCCAAATGTACAATATCAAGAATTATGTAACAGCCAATAGTCGGAGTTACGATGAAGAATTTGTTGGAGATGTTAGCTATTACGTAGTATACATTCTTGCCAGAATTTTTGTTTCCCTTCTAGATAAATATTTAGCTTATTTATTTCTTACCTTGTGAACGTTGAAATGTGAAAGCACCTAAATGATACATTTGGAAGTATGTAAATGTAAAACCGCGTTGGTAATAAAAATCTCTTTATTTTGAAATATATTTACTGCTATCTCGCAAATTATATTTTTATTCTTGGTATTTCAAAGCTGAAATGTTATAAAACGAAATAGGGTATTATAATTCCGGGTGAGATCGCCCATTGAATTATGTCATTTTTTACTCTAATTGTTTAATAGTATTTTGAAGCACTAGTTTTGTAAAACTTATATTAAGACACGAGTTCAGGTTTGCAGCCGTAGGCAGGAGTGCCTGCAAAAAACGAGTGCTTTTCAGTTTTACAAAATGAGTTTTTTATGTAATTTTTTCTAATTTGCATATTCATTTCATTTTTTTACTAATAAAATCAGTTTTGGTAATTTAGGGAATTTTGTTAAATTTTTATTTTTCTGTACATGACTTATACTTTACATGACTTGACATGGAACCATAATCTCAAAATTACCTGACATTTCGTTTAGTGCAGGGTTCAGTGTGTGTTACCAATGGAAAAAAAAATTCTAGATTTTTCTAAAATGAATGGTTAATAGCTGTTACAAATAGCAAATTAGAAAAATATGTACCTTTGGACATTCAGTAGACCATGCGCCTGCAACGATACGTGGCTATATCGGTGAAAAGAATAGAATATAAGTAGGTAATACAAAAAATAATGTTCTACAGAGTGAAAAAATATAACGGTGGCAGTTTTTTATATGGTGCAGCTATTTCTGATAGAATTATCGGTATACAATTGTATTGTTATATAATGACAAGCCACTTTTTTTTGTTATTTCTTTTTTCACGTTTAACGTTTTAACTTCTAATATGTCTTTCCTGTGTATTCCTCTGCATACTCATATATTCCAACAAACTGGAATGGATAAAAAACCATTCAATGCTTTTAGGGATTTAGGCTTCTTTTGCTTTTTTTTAAAATAATATTCAAATTTGTTCTTTTGTGGCTTATCACTATTTAACAATAAGCCCTTTAATTGTTCAATTGTCTTTTAGAGATTACGTTAAAAATGTCAGTATTGTCTATTTTTATTTAATAAAAAACTCTCACCCGGACTTACCCTAAAAATAATATGTGGAGATAGTATTGCAACGGACGTGGACCCTTAATGACGTCATCAACGACTCACTGCTAATCTTCTGGAATATTCCGTATACATCGAGAGCACGACGTCATCCATAATGTTCTGGAAATGGAAGTCTGAAATAATTATCGAGAATATTCCATATGTATGGAGAGCTCAATGGTGTCATCGATGGACCCATCTAGAAGGATGCAGCCGGTATATTTATTGGAGTCGGAGACCAGTCGGATCGGTCAACCAATCAGTCGCAGCACCGTCACAGTCGGAATCGAAAATCAGTGGGTCGAGTCGGACAGTCACCTTTATCTGTCCGGAGTGCCGCGCTATGTATAAATAAATAGACGAGTCCGTTTACTAATAGTGTAAATAATGTAAATATTGTAATATAAGAAGTCGCAAATAATTAGTACATATTGTGTAAATAAATAATCGAACCCAGAAACGCAACAATAGTATGATTTCTGATCCCACTGGTATATAGACTCTGCGAGACATGCATTTTTACAATTGCATTGATTGAATATTTTTAGTTAATTAGTTCCTATATTATTACGGTTGTAACAATACGTTGAATTACTAAGACTTGGCTTCCAATCTGCCGATGGTGTTCCTGTTTGAAATCGTTTCTAATGAAGTTTCTCAATCAACAGATCGACATTTTATTTATCAAAAGAATTAGAAACTAAGCAGAAGATTTCTCTGATTGTTTCTATAAAGTGAAGACCTTAACAAGCCGTTTGCAATTTTTAGATTTATACTTTAGGACTTCCACTTCTTTAAAAATGCAGTGTTAAATTCTTAATCTGAAATTCTTAATTTTTATAATTCTTAATCTAAATCCGTGCCGTTGATAATTATTACTAATTTATTTTGAGTTGCTAAAAAGAAAGAATAAAATAATTCAGAAATATGATATTCTAAATTTGGTCCTATCGGTTCTTTTTCCATCAACCGTTATTTGTGGTAAAAACAGATATTTTTTTATATAAAGCAAAAAGTTGCACTTACAATGCTTAAAATTTCGTTGGTGCTATCAACATGAATCGATTTCTGGCACCTCCACGTCAGAATTCCGAGAGCCCGCATGTCTGCATACAATATTTATAATTATAGCAGAAGGTAGTTAACCCAGGTAAAAGTGATTTAATTTTAGCACCTGACCTATATTCGAACTTAGACGTTTGCAGACGCTGTCGGGGGAATACACGTCGACGCGCCGATTTACAATCGCGAATGCAGCTAAGAGAAAATTTATAAATCTAACATAAACTTTGTAACCCGGAACAGGACCGAAATGTAGCAGATTTTGGTTCAATGCTGTAATGTGGAATTGGAGATCGATGGGAATTGTCGTATCCAATGTATTTTTTTATAATGTTCACAAACAACCAGAGCTTCTAAAACAACTTATAGAGCTTTCACTAATTATGTTAATAAAAAGATAAAAATTAGTTTACATTTGCATCAAAAAGACATAACATTTTTTGTTATCCTTTATATGATTTTTTATATGATTTCAATGTATAAATAAGCAATTAAAGAGAGCGGTAATACCAGATAATTAATTATTATTATTTTAACACTATATGCATCGTCCTTATACCAGAACACAATAATTAGTCTATCTCCTACTGTACAGGTTTACTTCAACTATTTAGCTTCAAGCCGTCATAAACATTTTATTGGATACAATAACACTTTTCTTAAAGTATACTGAAATTTTAAAAGCTTCTTCATATCTCAAGGACAAAAAGGAAAGAGACATTTTCAAGTAATTTAGGTAATACATAATGAAATAAAAACCTAAGATGTAAGATGTGCAATCTAAAAATATAATTTTTGCATTTATAATTTAGATTAACATAAATGTTTAGACAAGAATAGAGAAAGATTGAACACAATAGTCACACTGTATAAGCGACTATTTTTGATTTAACTTTTATTTGTTTATTGTATTAGAGTTTCATGTTGTAAACATCGATATATTGGAATGTTTTAAGATGTGCTCTTGCACCATCAACATTACAAGTCACAAAAACCAAGTCGTCATGGTGGTACTTTCATTTTTGCGGGCTCAAATTCCAACACCAGCGCGATATTTAAAATTATCAGTTTGACTTTTACTGTGTATAATTAAAATAAATATACTCACGCAATGTACCAAGTGGCTATTTCTTCTCGTATTTTTTTGTAGTTTGTCATATTTTAGCACACATCTGAGCGTCAAACTAAATGCGTGTTTAAACGTCACTCTACTCTAACCCAAAAAAATCTGTCCAAGTGTCAACGGAGAGTGGTGCCAACCCACTTCATTTGCTTCGGGATTAAATAATCACCTGTTACTACATATTTATTTGGTAAATTTTATGTCAAGCAATCTTTCATTGTACATAATAACATAGTAACAAAAATTAGTTTCCTCGATCCACATTTATACTAACAATAATTGTCTGCAAGGACCTCTCAAATTATTATGCGTCAGTAAACAAGACTTTATTGATCTGAATTTCGTTTACAATTTTATCAACACAGTCCATAAAATGGATTTGCAAGTCTGCAATTAATTTTAATGGGGTCGTCCCACAATTTTCAAAAACAGCTTTTCTAGAAACTAGACAAAAACATATTATACCCCTATTGTTTTGTTTATACGAAATCACGCATTTACTAGGTAAAAAAAATCCGAAACATTGATCTTATTTGAAACGCGCGCCTTTTTGTGACGTCAACACGGGACAAAATTCACCAGACAAAAATCAAGTTACTAGACGTGCCGATTAATGAGAAGCGCATGAACCAGTGAGAATGATCCCCCGAAATGACGTCACAAGAGGCGGTAAATCTACAGCGTTTGAAACTGCTAGCCGAAATTGCGATTTTTGATACGCTTTGTTATCTTACAAAATAACTTTATGAAACAACAGAACACGTTTTAGGGCTTCATGTTACATAGTCTATGAGATGCTATAGTTCAATTGGTCAAATTCAATTGATGGGGACGACCCCATTGCTAATCACTTTTATTTTAAACTTTTTAAAATCTCAATCCCACAAGTGACTGTATGACCAAGTAATTTTAATGTATTTTTATTCAAATCTAAAACAATTCGATATCAGTATCTCAATTATTATTACATATTATCAAAAACTAATCGTGTCCAAATGGTGGAAGATAGAAACTTTTTTTTTCTGGACTATACCTACCTAAGTTGTTATTTTATGGTAGTTTTCATTACACCACCTGTACTAATAGCCACCATGCAGCTACATAAAAGGCCCTTAGGTGAATGCAGAAAGTGAAATCACGTCAAGTGGGGCACCGAGCAAGAATACTCTCTTAATAAAATGTCTCGATCAATTGCCTACGTCTTATTGATATGTTCCGTTATAATTTCTTATTCTCCGTTAGGTAACACGCGAGATTTTGGCCCGTCATTTTCATCTGTTGCAACTTTCACCGACTCCGGCTCTGCTTCCTTGTGAGGGAGATTTTATATGGAGAACCAAAGAAACATTTTCTCGGATTGAGCAGCATACACATACATACAATTAATATACTCATGTAATGTCGGACGACGCAATTTTCTCAAAATTTAACAATTACTAACCACGATCGAGAATTTTGGCGTAAATTGGAGGACATTTCGGTGTGGATGGCCTTATGTAAAAACAGAAAGCGACGTGTTTATGACGCAAGTATGTACAAGACCACCCAAATCCCACGTTCAATTCTTTGGTTGCATTTCACAAACGAATTACATATGTACGGGCATAATTTCGTTTTAGTGAAACATGACAATCGGAAGTTTTCTTTGTTTTGTTCTGTTGTTTACAGACCACCCACTAAATTGGATAATTAGATTACGGGATTTCGAGTAATTGAAAGGAAGGATTTTGAAAGGAAACTCAATTATGCGGCAAAAAGATTTCTAAAAATGGATTTTTTATGCCTCCGTTCAACTTTACTGCTAACGGGTGTTTTTTTTTTTAATTTGGCGTCATAGTTTAAAACAATTGATTCAAATGTCAAAATATGTAATTACTAAGTTTGTCAATTTCTTTATTTTTGAACTTAAAATAGCTCTCACAAGAACAGAAAATTTTTATGTTGAAATTTTATTTTCGTAACAGCCACCGAGTTTATGGTGAATGGCAATACTCAATTCAAGCTTGTTTTCAAGAATTCCACCAAGAATTTCCCGATGCGGATGTGGAGTTCAGAAAACCTAATTTTATCGAATAGGTTCCACTGCACCCCGAAAAGGTAGGAGTATGGGCGGCTATTTCAAGCTGCAGAATTATTGTGGCAATTTTTTGGAAAATGTCAGTACCGCAGTTGTTCAAAGAGTCCGAAAATGCCTTGAAGTCTATGAAACACATTTTGATTATTTGTTATAAACCTTAAAGTTTATTCTTTCGTTTGCTATAACATTAAAAGTTAAATTAAATTAAAAGTAAGGTTAAATACAGGTTCATTGTACGTTCATAGTTAAACATTCGTGGCCGACTTCGACGCCAAATTTAAAAGAAACTACTACTAATCTGTATATTTTTCATTACCCAAATAGATGGGAACAGATTTTGTCCGTAAGCAGGTCTGCAAATCCATTGCTATTTGTAGAGATATTCGCTGGTATGTTTATCAATGAATTCAACAATTTTGTCTCTTTGTTTGGAAGAGCTTGCAAAAATAATATATTGCAGTTAAACGCGATTTTATTTTTCTAGCAGTCTAGCTTTTGCTTTTGCTGTTTCATACCTCTTATTGAAATAGGTAACAGCCAGAAATCTTCTATAAAAATTGTAGTGTGCAACACGGGCGAAAACAAGCTAGCCCGTAAGCTTTCAAAATTTGTAATCTATTTTTACAAGTATAAGAGCTGTACGCCAGAAATATATTAGTAAATACAATATAACAACCGAAACAATAACTTGTTGTTACTAAAAAGGTTGCAAATACATTTACTTCATAAAACTCCGAAAGTTTTTAGCCGTAGAGCGACTAAAAGCTTTTCACAAGAAAACATGTAATCAGCCTCTATAAATTTTACTTCTCTTGCTCTTCTAATTATTCCAAGTAATTCTTCTTGTATAAAATCGCGTCGGTATGCCAGTGATATTTATAGACTTAAATGATTTAGACCCACATTTCAGAAACGTTGCAGAACAGATGACAGCATCTTCTTTCAGTGAATGTATGCCAAAACTAAATGGCAAATTATTATTTTTGTTTTTTCAACATATTAAGAATATCCAGTTACAAACGTGCAAAAGTTGTAAATAAAAAATAATGTTAATGACAATTTGAGATAATATAATAACACTGATTGATACTATTAACTTTTTATATATTAAACCATAGGGAAAAGAAAGAAAACTTTTTTTAGATCTTCTGTCTCTTGGAAAAACGTATTGAGGTTACACTTTATGTACATATTCAAATATTTTTTTTTTACATTTTTGTGTGCAATTTTATTCCATGTAGTGTAACATAATAACAAAGGTAATATTACTACATAAATATATACAAAATCATTTTATTTTTACAAAATTGCAGCACATATTTTGTTTATTTTTTGATTCATCGACATTCTTCTCGTTCATATTTTGTTTAATTCAAACTCACTGTATTTTACATTGGTACAATACTAAAGAGTATTAATTGAATGATATTTTAAAGTTTTGCAACCACTTTCTGATAACGCTTTTGTATTCATAAATGTATTTCTGTTTTCGTCCCATTTGATTCGGTGTTTTTACCTGAAATATCCTGTATAGAAAATATCTGGCATTGTAAATTGTTACAGAAATAAAAGCCCACATAAACCTGTCATTTATTGTAATTCCGGTTAGGTATGTATTTTGTATTTTCGTATTGTTGTTAGCAGCAACGACACTCCGAAGGCCATTGGTGATTTTGCTTCGATTAAACCATGAATGACCACAACGTAGTAAATATGATGCACATGCATAGTAAAACTGACCTTGAAGTTCTGTTACATTTCAGTCCCATCAATGTCAAGAACCGTTCTCGTCAGTTTGTGCTAAATTAAGTAGTGCTCAATTAAACTTGCAGGTTTGCACCGGCATAACAATTAGCGTTGAAAATCATTTCGGTCTTGGGGGTCTTGACAAAGTTTTATAAAGGAATTGTTTTTCTTCATATTAGACAATAAATTCACTCAAAATGCTATTTATTCGACTTTAGGCTACTAATAAAACATTTTGATCATCCATTACATAACTCATTAACCACGAAAATTTCATATTTACAATCACTTTCCAACTGGTGGGAACAACTTTTTAAAGCTAGTGTAGACTAAACTAATGGCTTCTAACTGTAGTGTTATTATTAAATAAAAAATAAACGGTTATATAATTGCTCAACTGGTTACATCTTACTTGTTTTAATTAGTAGTGCTCGTTCCTACTCTTTTTTCGTTATGATAGATGATTATTCTTTCTCCGATACTTTCACGTGTTGGTTGGTAGTCAGGAGCCAAGGACTATTTTAGGTTAAACAACCATGGAATATTAAGAAAATGAAAGTTTATAGCTGAATCCTCAAACTTTACTATTATAAGTGTTATACTGATTTCTATTTATATTTGCGACGTTCGAAATGAGATAATCTTATTAACATATTTGGACTGTTTGAAAGAATTGAAAATATGGGATATTACAATTACATCCGTTTAACGGTCTTCCGTTTCAGATTCCTCATGTAGAGATTTTGCAATTTCCACTTCCACATTCTATTTAGGTTCTTATTCAAAACCATTCAATATTGCTGCTAAGTAAAAAGGTAACAAAGACATGTATGTATAAGGTAAGGGAAACAATTGTTGACACGGGGAATTTAGAAGCAAAACGCCAAGTAATTGGTGAAAATTAAAGTAGGTATGTACCCGCAATATCCTGCTATTGCTTTACACTAGTGGCTCATCACTTCTTATTTCTCAATTAATATTTTTTTATTTAAGAAAAGACTGCTGAAAAATGCCCAATAGTTGACAGATCAAAATACGTCAAGTTCCCATTAGCTTACATTTTTTTGCACCAGTAGTTGACAGTTATAAAACAATGTGTTAAAGTAAAACAGAAGTATTCTAAACGAAAAATGTGTTAATCTTATTCTCTCTGAAAATAACTCAGTTATCACATGGTTGCCCCTGTTATTACATTCTTCAGCAGGTTCGCAAGATTTCTCTTTGTTTGAATCAGTTTCAGGTGGCGACTTCACACTGTGTCTCCCTTTCACTCATTTTTTGGACAACTTATTTTCTTCTCCTTTCTGCCTCTCAAGTTTTACTCTTGCTCTCTTGTTGCCGTTTCTATAATAATTCTTCGTTTCTTTATCTCCGCAATTGAAATAATATTCAGATTCAACACACGTACTTTAAAACTTGAATCAGAAGATGTTTCTTCTTTTAGTTGTTTTAGTTGTTTTCCCTTTTTTGTTTTTCTCTTTTTCTTTTTCCTTTCTTAGTTTTCCATCAACTCTCTTCCTTTTACGCTCTTCCTCTTCCATTTCTTTGCTTTCTTTATCTTCTTGTCTCTTCCTATGATAAGACCGCCATTGTTCCGAGGAGGCTACAGAGGGAACTTTATCTTTGTCTCTCTTTGGTTTCTTACTTCAGAACTTTTGAAGATATCGACTTTCTCTTTGCTGATTTTAAATTCTATAGAAGCTCTACCGCTTTAATGGTTTCTTGGACGACATCGTGTGTTTTCGCTTCACTATAGTTTCAGACAAAGTGTCTCATGCTTTACAGTATCTATTATAATAGACATTAGCATCTAGCGGAAATAATCCACATGTCCTAAAACTATTTTTGAGCATTTCTGGTGTTAGATTCTGCTCAATCACTTTAAGGAAGGGTCCAAAATATTTCTCGTTTCAATTTCGCTCCCTCATTCGTCACCTTGAATTTTTAGTGAATTAGATTGGTAAAGTATAAAATTGGTACCAATAGCTCCTGAATAAAGTTACTAAAGTCCTTAGTTACATTTCTTTTCAAAAAAATGTATCAACAATTGGTGTCTGATTGGATCTCACATATATAACTGAAGCACATACCTTTGTTATTAAAAAATAGTCTTCATTTATTTGCATAATAAAAGTATGGTTATTAAAACTTCATTGAAATACAAAAATAAACCTGCCTAGTATACTGGAATGCGTGCACATAAAAGTCCAACGACTTTTGCCACGATCTTCCTTAATCAATATCGAGTGATGTAGTTCTCATAATAGAAATCTTTGTATAGAAACCATCTACAAGAGAACTTTGTCTCTTATGTGTGTCACTTATGCAATGAAGCAAAGAGTGGAGAACAGAATCTTTGTACAAGTAATTAAAGTTTAAGAGTATTTGTTTGTCACTAGCAGAGAGCTCAACATATTTGACATAGCAGACCTTAAGCTATTTTCTACTTAATTATTTTCTACACCACAGCTCGTCAAGTCAGTGGTCAGGAAAATTTAAACCGAGTTGTTAATAGTAGCTAATTAAACTGACATACTATTCATTAATTGAACTCAGTTTTAGACAAGAGTTGCACATTGTAAGTTATAGATATGAAAATTATTATTTTTGGTTTCAAGACAGATTGCAACAAATTGTATGGACGTTTATCCACTTTACCACAGACCCGATGAAATTAAATGAAATGAATATTAAATAAACATTTTAGGTCATTGATTTCCCCTAAAATACGAATCACATTGCAGAAGATTTCTTTAAATATCCGCAAGCACATCTTATTAAAGATGTTATTAACACCCACCGATTACGCATTCAGAGCATGAGTATGTACTAGCGATTGTACCAAGCAACTAGTGAAAATTAAGTAACTACCTATATCGAGACCTATTATATGCACATACTAAAACATTTAAATTTAATTGAGCTCTAAACATTCAAATCAATTAAATTATAAACAAATCTGGAATTGGAACACCATTAAAAAATTCTCGTCTAACGAATTAAATCCATATATGAAAATGATTGATTTGCGCAACGCCAATCTCCAGGTATGGACGCAATAAGAGTACCATTTTGTCACTCAATGTTTTTTTTATCTCGCGACTAAAAGGTCAGTGGACTGTACTTATAGAGTCCCGAGTAGTTTTATTTTTTGTTGGTAATCGTTCGCCAAGCAATAATTGGATGCGTACCTCAAGAATTCGACAAGTTCGACGACCTTACGCCGATTCAGATAATCTACAATAGCGTGCCAGAATATTTAGGAATAAATACTCATTTTACAGCTATATTGGAAAGTCCTAATATGTTTTAAGATGTGATGGGGTGATCCATCGATGTAGAGGTTGAACAATTCTCTATGCGGCTCGGTGAGTACACCCTTCACACAGTTATGGTATAAATGATGGTAAAAGATCAGGAATCAAAGTTAGTACATATTTTAATCACATATTTTATTATTGTTTTTATAGCAGATAAATTTATGATCTTGTAACCCTGAATGAAGGAACAGGAAATATTTCAGTTATCTTTTATCAAAGTCAACTAGAAATTAATTTTATTCCAGCATAATGAGAAATATAGTATATAGGCTGTTTTTTACCTAGATCAGAAATGTAGTACTAGTGACATAAACTCATTTTCAAAAACACTAAGACGGAAATCATTAATAATAATAATTACTGTTCCAAAAAAAAACAAATAACAACGCCAAATTCATGTAAAAAAATAATGCGTGAGATCTCCTCATCTATTAATACACTCTGCAACTCTTTGAGGCATTGATTGATGAAGCTCATGCCAAGCAAATTCTAGCTGCTGTCAAAGTTCTTCCAGAATAGTAACTAACGGCACTAGGCGGCGCTAGCATATTCGAGCATATCCCATACATGTTCGATATGGTTCAAGTTTGGTGAACATAACGGCCAGGTTAAGATGCTTTTCTTCTATAAATGTCATTGTCTTTAATGTCGTCTGGCGTTGCGCGTTGTCCTGTTGGAATATGTTTTTTTTTTTAATCGCCAAGATGTTCGGCTTCCATATGCAACGCCTTCTCACGAATTTTGTCTTTCACTAGAAACTCAAAGAATTGATTTTGCGATAAATTGATATAGGTGGACCCACAGCACCCATCCAATGCTCTCCAACCGAATATGTTGGTTCACGCAGGGCTATTTGCCGCAGATGTCAGTCTTTGCAGAATTTGATAGCTCTAGGACGTCCACTGCCAGATCGCCGCTTGAACACCATTTCTTCAGGCCATTGCCCGCAAATAAGTCTTCAACCACTTTAAAAAGCACATTGAAATATGTATCATAAATGAAGCTCTGAAAACACACTAAATAATATAACACAGCAACATTTCCCACAACCACTTACTTTTTTTCATCTACTCCTACCCCTAATTTTATCTCCTCACAGCTTCCTTAACATTAATTTTTCTCTGTTTCTCTGTCTTTATTTTTTTTCCGTTAATATTTAATTTTTTTTTTAGTTTACAATCATAATTACAATTACAACAAATGAAATTTATAAAAAATATTGATTTGCTTTCATTTACTTATAATTTGGATTTATTGTCACAATAATTACACCTCTAGTTGCCTTTCGCAGCGTACCCACTACATTTTTAGTTCTCTTCATAAATTAGGATAAATCTTCTTTAACACTTCCGGTAACAATCTGCGGCCACAACATGGTTGTTAAAAAAATCTTATTAAATATCCCGTTAGACGGAAGCAGCGCTATACGGACATACAGGGGGTGTGGACTGTATGTGTAAAGAAAATAAGGCGTTCCCACGAAACCCTCTCGATCTCCGTATAATTATGATGAAGAAAGTCTGGTGCAGCTGTTGCTGCACATGGTTCATCTAACTGTAAAGTTTCTTTGTTGCAAGAAGAAAAAATCACCCGCTACCTGTCGACAGCCACCCTGCTGGCAACGTTTACGTTCAGTAGCAGCCCTGTTATATTGTGGCATGCCGACGAATTGCACTTAAGCTAGTAGGGGGTTGTAAATATTTACCTCTTCATCCTATTGTGGAGGGCGACTTTGCGATTTCGGTATGATTTTATTGCCTGTCGGCATCTGTGTTGTTTGGTCAATAAGATTGACAATGGAACGCCTAGACCAAATTTGCATCGGTTAATAAATATTGGTTCGGACACTGAAAATTTAACTTGGGAGATGGAAGGTCTTCGTCGGAATCAATTATGAAATTGCCTTTTCGGGGTTTGGACCGTGTCTTGAAAAATTATAAACGCTTCAGGAGTATAGATGAGCACAGTAACTCACATCTCTGCACTGTGTTACAGTGTCTTATTTGAAGAAATTGTAATAATTTATCTGGTGGTTTCAAAATTGATCCTAATTATTATTGCTACCACTCAGTTTGTCATTGACTTGCATTATCCTGTAGTTACTTCCCTCACATCTCTTGTGCTTATGCAAACTAATTATTCCTTTAAACATTTAAGGTACGGATACCGATCGTTTGTTTTGATAAATATTTTTGAAAGGTATAAATAAAAATTAAATAGTAATATATAAATATATTAGAATAGAAGAACGTTAAATTTGTAATCTCATCTCCTTAAAACCGAGAAACGTCATTTGGCGTAACTTTAATTCAAACCAATAGCTGCTGCTTCAGTACAACTATGGTGTTTAATTTTAAATTATTTATGGACGTAGAATTTACAATGGGGCTTGAGACACTCAGCTGCCCTGAATCTACACCCAATAAAATACCCAAACGTATATAATTATTATATCTGTAAAAGCGAACTTATCCTAAAAAATTATATTTTCTTTTTAATATAATAATTCCTAGTTAAAAAAAGTTGCTACTCGCACTGTGTAGGATAAAACTCAAAAATGTGTCTAATTTACAGTGGCGGGCAGAAAATCGTGGACGTCATTTTTCTGCCATTTTGATGTAGTCTATGCTTTATGGTTACTTTGACGTTTGAAGTTTATAAGATTTGTCAACTACTTGTCAACATGTTCGCTGTCAAAAATGACATTGGTGTCCAAGGTTTTCTGTCCGCGACTGTAGCTTGCAATGTGCGAATGTGACTAATCACAATAATGAATGTTTATAGCTACTGAACCTACATAAACTAAAAGAAGTACGTATGTATGTATAAAGAATTCCATTCAAAATTTGGCAATCTTCTTTCATGCGTTTGATATTTGATACATTCCTAAATAGGTATCCTCACTCTAGCAAGAAAAGACTCCTATTGTATATTCTCCACCATAAAATGACTGTCTTAGCTCTAATATGTTATTTGTTATAATTAATATGTTTCTGAATAAAGGGATGACAAATGTTGTTCTTTGGGTGCACTAACTCATCGTCATCTTCTTAGTCAATTATAAAAATTCTTCTGTCGCTTGTCAGCGGAGAGGAATAACACAATTTGCGCTTTGAAAATTCGAAGACTCTTCTCAGCTCTAATTTTAGCAAATCGGGCTTATGATGAGTATTTTTCCCAATTTGTCAGCCGCTTATCAAGTTCATGAACCTACTCATCGGGAGGTGTCAACGTACGTGCCTAATTAAGCCTTCTTTATAAACATTTTTCAGCGATATCTCTCCGTTCGTGCTATTATTCCAGAAAAACACGAATCTCACATGAGTTTTTACTATAATTTGCATATTCTAGCTAAAACAATAGTTTGTCTCTTTGGCATTATTGCACATACCCACACCACGCTTCTTCGCAGCACTTGTTTTTATTGAGGCGTGAATTATTATGGTTTTAATAACGAAGAGATGATAAAGTCTTTTATTTAGTCATGTTGTCGATGCGTTGAGAATTCTGTTGAATAGTTTTGTGTGGGATAAAAGGAATATTATACATCACAGACGTCGACGCTGCTAGTTCCGAAGCGTCCCACTCGGCGCCAACGTCGTTGTCATGACGACGCCATGTTTTGACGTCGTGTGACGTAATAAATGTGCGTCGGGTACAAGCTCTCTTCCGGATTCGAGGGATGTTTTTCCACAATTTTTCAATTGCTCGAAAATAGGGCTTCGCGTTCTATTCGTGCTTTTTATAATATTATGTATAGTTATGCCTACATCGGCTTTGATATATTCCATGGACAATGCTCCACATTTTTTGTCATATTTGCTTATTACAAACACTAAAACTAAAAGAATATTCACCCTACCACGCGTAACTGAGGCTGTTTTCAAAATATCCAGAATTCCTTCAATCCGTCCATCTTGATCCCACACGATCAATCAGAATATCAATTCTTGGCTAGATAGCAATCCGATTGATCGGGATCTCTAAACGCTTAGCTGCTCATTGGCCGTAATTATCTTATGGATACTACAAATCCTGCATAATATACCTCTCAGGATGTCATACTGAAAAGCAGACAATACCAATACATATATTGTGAAAAATGAACAGTTTGTCTCCGCAATAAATTTATCAAGAAATTTCGAAAAATCTTAGCCGACTTTCTTGCAATAACAATGATTTATTTCTTCGGCCAGATTTCTTGAAACCCTCCGAACCCATATTTTATGGCCCAATATTCTTTCGCGGCCACAATGATTTTTACCGAATATTGCCTCAATAAAAGGACCCTTACCACAATCGCTATCCATTGAAACGAGCATGTCCCAAAATCTGCATTCTACAGCAATGACTGATCAGACGTGGCCGCAGAACCGTAACAGTTTTTCTTCCACGGCCACCGACAGTTAGAGTGGGATAACAGTATTTTTCTAATAAAATCCTCTATGTATGAGCTTGGCGAATTCTTAAAATTAAACCGCCGTTTTATTCCTGCAGGTCATTAAACCGATAGTTGTAAAGATGTGGATGAATGAACATTTTATGATGACGTATGGATCAAGTATTCCCGCTATCGTTTTTTGCGGACGCGGTGCAAGACCTTAACAAGAGTTCTAAAAATTGTATTAATGTTATGTTTGTAAAATTTAAAACAAAAGAAGACGTTTATAAGAGCTGTCGTTCCTTTGTTCGTCAAACTGTCTTGAAAATAAATAAAACATCAATATCGTAAACGTGACTTCATTAGCATTATAAAGCTAAAGTGGTAACCCAACTGAAGATAAATAATTAGATTTGTGTAGGCATAACAATTCTAGGTTAATCATGTAAGTCATCCTAAAGCTCAATTGAAAGCTGCCTGGCTAAATGTACAAACACCAGAAAACCTTGCAACCTTTATTTAATTCGTTTACCCTTCATGAACATGAATAGGTCCATTCTTGCGTACTCTCATTGTCAGAGAATACGCACGTGGTACACTCCGCCAGCTTAAATCGAGATCACCTGTGTGTAATTTCTTTGTATCTAATGTTCGCACTCCGCAAGTACGTTCCACAAAGAGATGGAGCTAGCCCCCACACCTTTCAATGAAAATTGAGATTTCAAATACATTTAGATTCAGGTAATATAAAAAGCCATTCCTTCAACAGTTATAAAACATGAAAGGATTTTCCGGATGTGGAGCCACTAAATCAGTAACCAATATCAACTCAAAATATGTAAGTAGAACAAAATGTTTTGTTGGAGGATGCACAATACTAAATCGTTGAAGGTTAAAATTTTTGTTGAAATTTAAAGAATACAGAAATAATACAGCCCAAAATGTGTCATAGTTATAACGTTAAATGATTACCGTGTGGTTTAACAATCACCGTTAACCAGTGAAAGTTCATTCCTAAAATGGAAAGAAATAAGAAACATTGTGTGTTCTATATACGACTAGCATTTTTGTAGTTGGTAAGTTACAATCATCAGAACACTGATGATTTGATTCTGAACTAAAACACTATCTCTCCATTCCATTAGGACCATTACTTGTTCTCACAAGAGTTAATAAATCACAATGAGCCATTATTACCCATAATGATCTATACTATAGTAGTATATAGATACTGATATACTATAAGACGTTTGCGATTGGCCATTCTGACTTATGGTGAGAGCATCTCACCATTAATTCAGATAATATCTGGAGAAGATTTATAAGTTTTTGAAACTATTAAATAAATGTATGGTACATTTATGGCATTGCGTTTTTTAACTGGCCATAGGGAATCGCATGTTACATTTTTCATCCCATGTTAACTTTTGCTTGGGCAAGCCCCAGACTTGAAATTTTCTCTCTTTCAGTAGCCATTTTTCTCGAAAATTCAAAAATATCTCCACATTAAAAAAGATTATCTTCACATTTTAATAGATTTTAGTGAAGACGTCAGATCATGGCAGAATTCACCGCAGTCTACAATAAAATCCATAAAAATGCGAAAATAATGTATTCTATTTTGGACATATTTTTGAATTTCAGAGCTGTTAAAATTAAGAGAAATAATATCCAGTTCTCTTGGGTAAAAATTTCAAGTCTGGAGCTCGCCCCAAACGAAAGTTTACATGGGGTGAAAAAACATGCATGTTCATCTGGAACTTTTTTTAATTTGTCCTAAAATGGATATAAAATTCCCATAGCATTCTCTTATCTTAAGACAGTCACAGCAAGATCAAATAATGCTATTATATGTACCAGAATTTACAACTCATTCATTTCAATCCAAATATAGAAAGCAGAATCCATAATATTCGATATTTTAGAATTCAGGATCCAATATCTAGCGACCAGAATTCAAAATTCATATTTCAAATTTAAAATCTAGAATGCATGGATTTTAAAATCCAGAATCTAAATTTTTTATTCAAGAGGTATTGATGTCTCATTACTTGTTTGTCTATTTTGTAACAGAAGTACAAAAGTATTCGACATTGCGAGCGCCGAAAGAAACGAATAGAATAAAGAGCTCAAATGTGGCTCGACGGCGTAACCCGAGAGCTGCATGTTAGCGAGTTATGCTATTCGCCTTTCGCAAGAGATAGATGTGCATCAAATCTTATGCTGCCTTTTCTGAAATTAGCTTTTTACTAATAAATACAGATTTCAAACTGTGAAATTTCTAAAATCTAGAATATGGATTTTAATATTCAAAATTGAGTTCTAATACCTATACTGGAATCTAAATTTTCACGTATTGTTGTATTTTGGATATTGTAATTTGAATTTCGAATCCTGGATGTTTCCAAAATCCAAAATCTGGGAATCAAAAACCAGAATACGTAATTTAGATCCAAAAACAGCAGAATACAAATCAAAATTCACAGCTTATAGGAATCCCGTTTCTAAAGTGAAGAATCTGGATCGCCAAACTGAAAACTCAAAAAGTCCCAAAGATCTAGAATCCGGGTACGGTTTCCTGAATATTAAATACTTATTCCTATAATTGGCAATTCTGTATGTATTTTGAAATCACAAATTCTGATGGACATGTCATTCCGATTTCTTGAATCCGGGTTTATAGGATTTTGGATTTTCCCTTCTCTATTCTCGATTCCAGATATATTTAAATTTTGTTTTAAATACTGGACTCTTATATTTTTTTGAGTTGTGGGTATTGCTTCCTAGATATTTTATTTCATGATTTTGCATGTGGGAATCTAGATTTTAAACATTGCACCCTGTACTATCAAAACCCGGCCACGCTTCGCTGTGGCTCAGCCTATTAATATGAAATGAATGAGAAAGTAAATTAAAGCATTCTAGCGAACACAGATCCACCGATAAAACACATCATTCAATAATTCAAAACCATGCCTTGCATTGCTGTGGAATAAAAGGAAAGGAAGAAAAAAGATGTTTTTCACAGAAAATCATTTTTTATTGTAAAGCTAGTGGATTGACAACATTTTTTGTTTGTCATAAAAATAAAAATCAGACGGTTTACCGACTCTGGAGCATGCGCCGTATCATTGAGAAGCATGAGAGAAGCAATTGTTCGGAAAATTCAAACCGCACACTTGCAAAGATTGCCCTTGCGCTTTATTGATAGCGAACTCGAGGCGAATTGGAAAGTCGTTTGAACTCGAATATAATTGGCACTCCAATTTTCAAATTCAAAATGTGTGACGGTAATCCGAAAATGTTTTATAGTTACTATAAAAGCACGCGCGTATTCGAATGCAACGCTGTGTCAAAATTTCAAGTCCATCGGCCGACTACTTTTCGAGTTTTGCGAGCACATCAACATACCCGGGATGAATTTTATCTAATATGTAGGATAAAGAATTTCAAACGTTAACGTTCTACCATTTTAAAAACCATTGGTGGTTATCAGTGTATCAATGGATACTGGCTGGATCTTCAAGGATCTGGGAGGCCCCGATTATCTTGCGGTGAACAAAAGTAAGAAGTAAGGTTAGTTGTTCATAAAGACAAATTTACAGTTTAATGACAATATAATTTCAACTCGTTTACATTTTTTCCGCAATAGTACATAATTACACGTGTTTATTGTGTTGTTGACAATCTGATCGTCAGCACCTTCATGGTACGGTAGTAGTACCCGCATGTCTACATAGGATTAAAAGTAGTTAAGTTAAATTTCTTGAACATGGATCGAAATGTTCCATTTGACAGTAATAATGCACTGAAGTTTTGTCAACTAACGTCAAAAGATTTATAGGTTAAGATCACACACGAGAACATTAATGAATCCCGATACGCACGAGAGTAATACCGGAGCTCTAGAAGCATTTCCGGATCCATGTTAATAGAACCTTTTCTTTATAGTTTTGGGTGTAGAATCACTCAAAGAAATATTGGAATGCTATTTTTGGATATCCTGTATGTATATGTACTACTTGTATGTACAGTATGACCAAAAATTGGAGAAGTCGTAAATTGCGATCAAACATTCTGCAAAACAATTGTGTCAATATGTCTCAAACTGAAAAAGTTCATTTGATTTTTGTGTGTCTTACATCAAGAACTGGGTGACATAAGTTTAACAAGATATAAAAAAGACCAATGGACAAAACTGTAAAGAAAGGGCAAATAAGACAAGCAGAAGATAATAACAAGACAAACTTTGAAGTCTTCATATAAGCCACCTGAAAAGTTAAGTGAAAGCTAATTACCAATTAAGATTATGTGCAAAATTAAACTTTTAGGACAACGAGTGCAAACGGATCTTCAAGTTAGTTCGCGAAAGTAATTTGCAAACAATTCATTCCTTCATACCGTCATGTCTTGAAAGAATCACCGCAAACCACCGAAGAGCTTTTGGATCCGCGTGTTGTCTGATGGTGAAAAGTACAGTTAGCACAACTGCAAGCATGCGCCGCTCTAAACTTTATGCCTACTTTCTACTAGCAGGATGGTGGTTGGAGTTAGTGTTTGCCAAGACTTCGTTAGTAGGAGAGTGTGTAGTTGCGGAAATACAGTGCGTGCGTACGCGTTGATAACACGTATTTTCAAGCACCCGAAAGCGCGACTCTAGGAGTTATCATTCTGGGGGTGACAACACGTGCTCGATATTGACAAATATGGATCTGTATCGTAAATATTCCGTGAGATGCGTGGTGGTGTGTGATTGTGTGTTGTGATCCCAGTGTTGATACCCATTAGTGGATTAATTATTTTATTTCTCAACTGTGCAGGTGTGTATCAATGAAAGTTTGGTTCTTAGGGAGACTTACGTTACTATTGCTGTTTCGGGAATTTTCGTAATTTGCCATGAATTTATCTGAAGATAAACACATTGCCTTATCTATATTTGTCTCGTTTTTTAATAGAGTGATCTACATAACAGTTACGTTTTGTGGAAGATGCATTTTCTAACATAGTGAAATTTTAAATTTAACTTAATTTAAAATACTACTATCTAATTCACTTGATGCCAAGAATCGATTGGAGACAGATTTCTGATTAAATATTAAGAAACATTGGTTGTTCGGTTATATAATTAGTATGAATCTATGAATAACTGTAATGTATTTACATATTAGGTACTTTACCGTTTTGAAGAAAGTTTTGTCTGATTGTTATAAATATTATACAAGTTTTGAACTTGTCTGCTGAAAAATAATTGACGTGTCACAAAATGATAAAGTCGAGCCAATGTCAATCAAAGAAGTATAGAATTAAGAGCGTAATTTTAAGTCTCAAGTTGTACAGATAT